>CP106716.1:12407500-14807500 GCA_025503065.1 Gossypium bickii | reverse complement strand
TCGATCACATTTTAATGAATGAAATACATGCTTGATTTTAATTGAAAGCATGAACGATTGAGGCACATAACATCATGAACATAAATGTAACTCCCCAAAACTTGGCCTAGAAGTTTAGACCGAATCCCAGAGGTTACATTGATCACCAAAGTGATCCAAAGCAGTTTTAGTTTAGCCAATTAGAATACAAAACAGTATAGAAGATACGTAAAAATAATCAAATAAAATCCCAAAATTTCTAAAATTCAGTCTAATAGCAAGTTGCGAAGACCCAAAACCAAGTTTGTACCATAGTTCCTCTAAAAAAAAATTTACAGTCCAAAACAGTTTACAAATTGAAGCATTTGCGAAATCAGTTTATTAGCCTGACGTCAAACGCATTACTCCGAGACCGCCAAATCCAACCACAGAAAATGTGAGTACCTGAAAAAGGGAAAACTAAGGGGGGTGAGCTACACGATCTCAGTTTAAGTCTTAAACTAAACATAAGAAGCAAAAGACGAAGAAACGATCCAAAATGTCACAACTACATTACTCGAACCACCAATCAGACATGAAAACTTTTCATAAGTAATACAAAATGCGAATACAAAATTTCAAACACATACGCTACTTAATCACACAAAATTAAGTGGTTTAAAGAAAACAAATCAGTAAGTATCCCACGTTCAGACAAACAAATATGTAATCTAATGCAGAATGTGTGTATTAAATAAAAAATAAACCCACCCACCCAGCCAAACACCACTCTAATCCATGTACACACCACGTACGAGCTACAGGAAGCCCAACCAACCATGCACATGACATAGGACCTCAAAAGGCCCATCCAATCCAACCTTACACACCACAAACGTGGAACTAAGCCACGCAAATGACAATATGCAGCTGCGCTAACATATGAATCGTTCTGTGCGATAAAACATTGTACAAACATATTGTAGTTGAAACTGCCAAATCAGATCAGACTTCCTTCTCTTTACAACCAAAAACCCTAATTTCATGCTCATGAATGAATACACATCAAGCACTATCAGTCACACAGACACAGAAGCTCATATTCAGTCAATCGATTTTAGAATTCCCATGTGATTGCAGAATGCACACCATATACAAACATTCACATGAAAGTTGAAACTTACAAGCTCAATCGGTCACATTCAGAAACTATCATATTTGTAACTATTTACCAGAACACCATATAACACTTAGTCGAACTATTAAATTGAGGCTCTAGTTACGTATAGACGCCCAAATTGAGCTAATCAAAGTCTTTACCAACCTTACTAAAGCCTAACTAAGGGTCAGAACACACAGGAACACCAACAAGTCACAAACCAACACAGTACAAAAATTTGTGAAATAGGGCTACATGACCGTGTGGAAATGCCTAAGTCGTGTGGGGTCAACACGCCCATATGAAAGAGGCACACAGCTGAGTGACTATGACACATGCCTATGTGACCCAGGAACATAGCCGTATGGATAGTAGTGTAACTCTCTGTCCATTTGTGCTTAAATAAGGTGCAGGGCAGACATGGCCGTGTGAAAGTCTCAAACGCCCGTGTGAGAATCGAGCAAAATCCCCAAATTAGCCACACAGTCGTGTGGCACCAAATTCATCCCAAAAACCTTAATGCCCAATTCCACACGCCCGTGTGGCCACCTGAGTGTTCACAAATCCACACTGAAATAGGCTGCATAACGTGCCTTTTATGTCGAAACGACCCCCGACCCTCGTTAACTCAATAATACACCAAAAATACATAGTATTTCAAGCTAAACCGCAACAATCAACACTACAATTGGTAATTTTCATAAACATACCAAATATGTCAGTTTTTTTAAAAATCAAATCAGACTTTCGATAATGAAAAGGAAGAGTTTTCGAACCCACACCTGAATTCATGATTTAAGCACTCAAAATTTTTCGACTCACCCCACCAAGCCAATTCAGAGACCTTAATTACAAATTTAGCTAATTATAAGGATTTAATTTAAGCAACACAACAAAATTGAAGCAATTCCTCCATTAAAACAACAGACAGAATTTACCCAATTTCGAAACCAATCAAATAGAACACTCGAGAACAAAGCCCCCTTGACAGATTACAAAGCGAAAGAAGCAAAAAGAAAATAAAAGGAAATTGAAAAATTCATAAAGAACAAAGTGGAAAAGAGAGGAAGAACGTGTAGGAAAAAAACGTAAAAAATGTTGGATGTTGACATAAAAATAAAAATAAATAAATAGTTTTAAACTTAAAAAAAATTAAGATACAAAAATCATTCCTCAAAACACACATAAAGATTCGAACCTCGAACCCAAAACCCAGAGATACGTTAACACACAACCAACCACCAGGCCCATTCTGACACTAAAACACGACAACAAACCCAATTGTCCGATCTAGCCACTGACCCTACCTACAAATCTCAAAAATTCTAACCCCGAAATCTGGGTGTTACAATAAATCAAATGAACTTCATCAAATTGATGTAATCATTCTAGCTAAACAAAATTAATCTATCATTGTTAATGGAAAAAACAACAAAGCAAATTGCAAACATGTTGAACAACAACAAAGATTAAGGAAGAAGAAACTCTAAAGTAATTTCGGCAATCCTTCGAAAATTGACCACGGTGGCTTCTTCCAGTCCTTGTAATTGCTCCTTCACAAGATGCTCCCCAAGGTGGCCAGCCAAGAGAGAATTTTCTCAAAGAATTGCTAGCTAAGGGTAATTG
Organism: Gossypium bickii; assembly: GCA_025503065.1. Taxonomy (NCBI): domain Eukaryota; kingdom Viridiplantae; phylum Streptophyta; class Magnoliopsida; order Malvales; family Malvaceae; genus Gossypium; species Gossypium bickii. Next base: position 14,804,757 of record CP106716.1, on the reverse strand, counting down.
GATGGTTTATGTGTGAGAAGGAAAGAAAGAGGATAGAATGTGAAGTGAAGGATGATTGAGGGTTTATTGAATGATTCTTGAATGGGAAGTAAGGAGTGGTATTTATAGTAGAGGGATGGCTAAGGAGTTTACTAAAAATAGCTTGAATATCCCTTAGGTTTTTCTCCTTTCCTTGGCCGACCATAAATTGTGGAGGAAGGAGTTGATGGTTGCTTGATTCATCCTTGATTCATGCAAGGAGGTGGACGGTTTCCTGGGTAAAAGTTAAGAGCTGATTTTTAATTGTTTTACAAGTGTAAAGACCTTAGAATAAATCTTCCAAAAGTTGATTTTGGGCTACTCATATGCCCTTGCCGAATTGGGCTTCTTTCCCCTCACTTAGACGGTTTTTGTGACCCAATTACTTGTCAAACTTACTCTTCAATTAAATCAACTTTAACTGGATCAAAGTGACTTTTTCTTGATCCAATTTGCTTGCCTTTGTCGTCCAATTAAGGTGGAATCGAGCTCATGTCCATGAAAAATTGAAATAAGATTCTCAACTTATTAATTCCATTGTCCCACTACAACAATTAAATAAAGGAAATTATTATGTAACATGAAATAATTAAATTATGCAAAAATTTGATACATAAAAACACAAAATTGCATAATTTACTAAATAATGCCCATTATCTCAATATGAACAAAATTCACCCAATTAACTGTCAAATATTCGGGATTAACATAACTTTTTAAGTAAAAATGTGTCATAAACAACTATATAAAATCTATATAATTTAGAGTTTACAAGGGTAAACTACCTAGTTGGTCACCCAATTTTTAGGGCATTTTCATTTTGGTCATCCAAAATGAAATCCTTATAATTTGGTCACTCAACTTTTAAGGCGCTTTCAATTTAGTCACCCAAGCGTTAAATCTCTTTTGGCAGTTAACTATACATGCCACATTATGTTTACACTTTCATTTTGGTCACCTAAACATAAGTTTTTTAAGATTGATTGGGTAAAAATCAATGATTAAAGTGAAAAACAGTATAAACTTAAATAATACAAAAAAAATTATCAATTTGTACTTGTTTATCCCATTACTGAAAATTCTAAATTTGAGTTTTGAAATATAAATCTTTTAAATATTAAGATTTAAAGTTATAGTAGCAAATCAATCACCATTATTAATGGATAAAAAAATTCAACAATTTAGTTAGTTTATTTTGATGTTTTGGAATTATTTTAAAATATTATCAATGAAAATTATTGTGTTTATTAGTTGTCTACGAAACTCAAATTTCTTTTGATTATATGACATTGAATCTTCTATGCTAAGCTAAAAGAAAAGAAAAATCATTGCAATTAATTTTATTTTCCATTCCAAACAAAACTCATAAACTTTTTATCTCTTCTTTACCCAAACGAAGAAAAATCAATTAATTTAATTAATTGCAAGTGTTTTTCCCTTTACTTTTAGCTTTGAATGGAAGGTTTAAGATTATATAATCAAAAGAAATTTAAGTTTTGTAAACAATTATTAAATATGAGTTCTTTGAGTTGATTTTATTAAGGGCAATATGGAAACATAAACTAAATTTTTAAAATTTAAAAAGAGATTAAAATAATTAATTTTAATATTGTAGTAACAAATCGGTTAATATTATCAGTGGATAAAATTTTTCAACAATTTATTCAATTTATTTTGATGTTTTGAAATTTAAAATTTCAATATTAAAAAAAAATTAGAATTTCGCAATGAGATAAACAAGTACAATTTTACAATTTTTTTGTATTATTTTAGTTTCTGTTGCGTTTTCACTTTAATCTTCTTCTTTTTTTACCCTAATCAATACTTAAAAAAAATTGAGTGACCAAAATGAAAGTGTAAACATAATGTGGCATATACAGTTAACCGTTGTTAGGGATTTAACGCTTATGTGACTAAAATAAAATTACCCTAAAAGTTGGGTGACCAAATTACAAATATTTCATTTTGAGTAACCAAACTTAAAATGAAATCGCCCTAAAAGTGGGATGACCAGTTAAATAGTTTACCCTAATTTTTATCCAAACAAGTTTTTGTTTTCCTTTTTTGTAAGATGAGAAAAAAATGTGGAACCAAGTTCACAAATAATAGATCTATTTAGATTTGAGTTAAATCATTTTAAGTAAAAATGCGACTTTTAAATTTAAGTTATTTGGGTTTAGAAAAATTCTAATAAATTCGACTTAAGTGATCTGAAGTTGGGTTTGGGCAATTATATTTTAAAAAACATCAATTTTATGAGATTGTAAAATGTATCCAATCATTATTTTATATCATCAAAATTTTTGTTTAGTATATATATATATATAAAACAATTTATAATTTTTATAATATTTTTGAATTTTTAAAATTTTAAAATTAATTAATTTTCGATATGACATTCACATATATGTCATGTAAGTAAAGTTAACAAATGTTAAAAAAATATGAAAAACTAAATAAAAAGATTAAAATAAATTTTTTATAAAGTTAGAGGATCAAACAAGTGATTATCCCATGACTCGACCCTATTTTCACATATCTCATAATTGTTCTTTTTCTACTTAGTACAAGGAGTGGGCTTATTGAGTTGTAAAAAGATAAAAGCTTAATCACTGATTTAAGAGTTCGAGTGCACTGAAACACATAATTCACCTATTTAAGGATTGGAGAGGGCTATGGATAGTTCTAGGCATATTATAGAAAAAACAGATATAATCAAAATTTATAATGAGATTGTTCAAAAAAAGAATAATTATTTACATGATTTTTTTGAATGTTATGACGTACGTTTTTTAGTGAAAAAGTATTGTGAGCAAACAAAAGACAATTTTTGGAGATTTTAATTGTGTAAAGTCATGACCCCACCAAGAAACTCGTGGTGGGATAGTGATATTAAGTGTACCTTTTTTGAGAGTTTACAAGTATAACCTTACAACACATGATAACCAAATATGGTAGGACTCGAACATGATAATTCAAAAACTTAGGATCTCAAGCATAAAAATATTATATTGTAAGCATGAGAGTCTGGATTCAATATCAAGCATAAAAATATTATATTGTAAGCATGAGAGTCTGGATTCAATCCTAAATAATCCCATTTTCTTTTTTCAATTATCAAAAAAAGGAAAGAAAAGAAAAACTCAGAACTTCATCTTTTGCGAACAATACTTGAACCTTGTAACTTTTTTTTATCTACATTAATTCTTAAACTTAGATTTGTTAATATATAGTGACGTGACACTTTGAAATTGTATCACATCATCACTTGATTTTTTAAAATATATATATAATTTCTTTATAAATTTTTAATATTTTTATTTTTAAATTATATTACAATTAAAAAATTTTGTGATAATGTAGAACGGTGTCACATTGTCTTCTTGTTAAATAAATTTTTAACTGAGGAACTAAATTAAAGTTATCAAATTTTAACACTAATGTGATAATCAAATTTTTTTAAAAAAATCAAATGCAAAGAAAAAACATTGTTTTTTTCCATACGAATGACTAACTTTTAAACTCAAGGACTAACAATAACCCTCTACAAATGGTAAAATGTTTTTCTTTCCATTTAAAGTGGTCAACATCTAGAGTCAGACTGCTGACTTAATTCCTCGAAGACAAACCAGCAATGCTAAAATCACACCCGGGCTTTGTCACAGTCATTCACTGTGGCTACGTGGCGCTCAACAATTGGCTACTAGGTGCGCCTCCACAAAATGGAACCAAGGAGTTGGTTTAAGACATTTCTTAATAATTTAAGGTTAAATCTTTTTGGGTATAATAATATATAATAAAACCCCTCTCTCTTTTTATATCATAATTATCAATCCTGTACTCATTTTATCTGAGATGGAGGAAAAGAGAAGAAGCAATTGTGATGAGGGCTTTTCAGTTCTGGTGGTAGATCATGACACAACCTCTCTCATGTTATTAGCATCAATGCTACAACTATTTTCTTATCAAGGTAATTCCAATCTCATTTATATTTTTACTCCAATCAATGCACCTTTATACATACACATATATCATATCTTCCTCTCTCTTATTTTAATTTCTCGCCACATATATAAGAAATAAAATTTTTGATTCATCAATGTCCTTTAAGAAGCCATCAACTTCTCTTTTTTTTTTTCTTTTTCTTTTCAATTTTCCCCTACATATATAAGAAATAATTTTTTTGATTCGTCAATGTCCTTTAAGAAGCCATCAACTTCTCTTCTCTTTTTTTTTTTTCAATTTCCCCCCACATATATAAAAAATAAAACTTTTGATTCATCAATGTCCTTTAGAAGCCATCAACTTTTATATTCTTCTTTATTATGTTGTTCCTGTATAAATCAAAATTTTTTGCGTTTCCTTTCTGCTTATCAAAATATCTATCCTAAATTTTTCTTGTTATTACCAACCACGACAATAAATAAATTCGGTAATATGGAAATTTCTATCCACGTGTAAGTATTACATGGAAACGAATCAGCTGGTATTAATTTAATTATTGAAACCGTTGTCTTATGTGGTAAAGATGAGTCTATATAATTAGAGAAGTTAATTTAATATATATTTTTGGTACAATGATGGTTTGAACCCAAATTATTTCTAGGAAAAATAAAGTTACAATCAATAAGCTACAACTTGGGATTCAAGTAAATTTAATATTTTATCCCTAAAAAAATGCTACAGCGGATTAGGGAAAAAGTACAGAAAGCCAAGTAAAATGAAGGAAAGGAACCATCTTTCTCTTGTTTGGATAAATTGTTTTTAGTAAGGGATGGGAAGCAAAAGGAGTTGAGAATCCATCGCTTTCCTTTCCTTTCCTCTATTTTTTAATACCCCAATTTGGGGTAAAGTGAAAGGAGAGGAAATTTGTACATTTTTATATTATGCAAAATTTTATTTTTATTTTTTTTTTATTTTCTCAAAATTTCTTTGGGGATCTGTCAAAATAATCAACTCATTTAATTATGATAGCTAATATTTTATGTTCTAGTCTCTTTTTTTATTCACCAAGCATTAAATCTGTTTTGTGATTAATTATACATGTCATATTATGTTTACACTTTTATTTTGGTCAACCAAACATAAGTTTTTTAAGATTGATTGAGGTAAAAAATAAATCAATGATTAAAGTGAAAAAGCAAGATAAACTAAAAAAATACAAAAAAAATAAAATATCAATTTATACTTGTTTATCCCATTGCCTAAAATTCTTAATTTAGGTTTTGAAATATAAATCTTTTAAATATTAAGATTTAAAGTTATAATAATAAATCAATTGACAATATCAATGGATAAAAAAAATGTCAACAATTTAATTAGCTTATTTTGATGTTTTGGAATTATTTTTAAAAAATTATCAATGAAAATTATTGTATTTATTAGTTGTTTACGAAACCCAATTTTTTTTATTTATTATATGACCTTGAATCTTTTATGTTAAGCTAAAAGAAAATAAAACTCCTTACAATTAATTAAATAAATAAATTTTATCTTCCATTCCAAACAAAACTCATAAACTTTTCATCACTTTTTTACCCAAACGAAGAACAAGCAATTAATTTAATTAATTGCAAGTGTTTTTTTTTCCTTTACTTTTAGCTTTGAATGAAAGGTTTAAGATTATATAATCAAAATAAATTTAAGTTTTGTAGACATTTATTAAATATGAGTTATTTGAGTTGATTTTATTAAGGACAATATGGAAACATAAAATAAATATTTAAAATTTAAAAGGAGATTAAATTAATTAATTTTAATATTGTAGTAACAAGTCAGTTAACATTATCAATGGATAAAAATTTTCAACAATTTATTCAATTTATTTTGATGTTTTGAAATTTAAAATTTCAATATTAAAAAAAATTTAGAATTTCGCAATGGGATAAACAAATATAATTTTACAATTTTTTGTGTATTATTTTAGTTTTTGTTGCATTTTTAGTTTAATTTTTTTTTACCCCAATCAATACTTGAAAAAAATTTGGGTACTAAAATAAAAGTGTAAACATGATGTGGCATATACAGTTAACCGCAGTGTTAGAGATTTAAGACTTAATGACTAAAATGAAATTGCTCTAAAAATTTAGTGATCAGATTACAAGTATTTCATTTTGAGTGACTAAACCCAAAATGAAATCGCCCTAGGATTCACCAATTTAATAGTTTACCCTAATTTTTATCTAAACAAGTTTTTGTTTTCCTCTAAGATGAGAAAAAATTGAGGAACCAAGTTCACAAATAATAGATCTATTTAGATTTGAGTTAAATGATTTTAAGTAAAAATGTGATTTTTAAATTTAAGTTATTTGGGTTTAGATAATTTCAATTTTTTTTTACAATAAAAAAGTTTTGAAATTCTAACCAATTCGACCTAAATTGTCTAAAGTTGAGTTTGAGCAATTATATTTTAAAAATATCAATTTCATTAAATTGTAACATATATCTCATCATTATTTTATATCATCAAAAGTTTTGTTTAGGTTATATATATCAAATATTTTTAACAATTTTTAATTTTTTAAGATAAATTTTATAATATATTTTAAATTTGTCCACATGACATTCACATATATAATTTTTACATCTATTTTTGAGTGATTTGATAAATAAAATAGATTTAAAGGCTAAAAAATATAAGACATTAAATGGAAGATTAAATTATTTTTTTCTATAAAGTATCCCATCACTCCACCCAAATTTCTCATAATTATTCTTGTGTTCTTTTTCTACTTAATACAAGGAGTGTGCTTATCGAGGGGTATGAAGATAAAAGCTTTAACCACTGATTTATTTATCAATTAACGATGATGGATGATTTGATTTTGTTCCTAACCATTTGCTTAATTTGTTCCAGTGTTTTGATGTTTCATTTCCAAGCTTGTAATTAGCATATTCAGCTTAACTGAAATATATGATTTTGCAGTGACAACAACTGAAGTAGAATCAGTTGCAATATCCCTGATTGAGGAAGCAAAAGACAGATTCAAACTTGTTATGGCTGATGTTAATATGGACGACGTCAACAGTCTTTCATTTCTGCGGAAATTGCTTAAGATGAATATCCCCTTCATATGTGAGTTTTAGCTTCAAATTTTCTGATTTTTGGTTTGACCACTATCTTAATTTACATGATGTGCATCCATGCAGTGATGTCCAACGAAAAAGGTCATAAAGCTGCTGAGAACGCTGTTGCTTATGGGGCAAGTTTACATCTGGAGAAGCCGATTTCCAAGCAGGATCTTAAATACCTTTGGCAATATGCGTACGGAAGGCCTGCTAAAAGAGCAAAACATTTGCATGGCAATGAGTTGAGGACATATGATCCCAACAAGAATGTGGGTGAGAGAGATGAACAGAAGAAGATGTTGAACATCATGCCGCCGACGGAGAGGAAGCCTCGTCTTCTTTGGAATGAGGAGCTCCACCAAAAGTTTATAGCCGCCATTACTGCATTAGGCTATGCCAGTAATTAACAACCAACATTCATTGCTTCCTCTCTATTTCTAAATTTTTCATTCATTTGTATCTAAATTGTTTCTTCTGTGGATCCAGATGCTCGCCCCAAGTCAATATTAACTATGATGGATGAGCCTAATTTGACACAACGCCAGGTCGCTAGCCATCTGCAGGTTCCTTTCTATCACTTATTATATACTGCAGCATGCATGCATGCTATATATATATATTAAAGATGGTCGAGTACTATATATACATGCCCGTTTGTTTTTCCTTTTTCTAAAATCAGAAACATAAGGAACACATGAAGCGTTTAATGTCCAAAGCTAGCCCCGGTGAGTTAGCGTCGAATGCCAATGCATCTACAAGCATTTATGGGAAACCAGGATTCTTGTACATGCCGCAGGGGTACTACTCAGTCTTGAGTCAACTAGGAGGTCACACTCACAAATATTTGAACGACTCAATTGCAGGTAATTATGCAAGCAGGATATATATATGTATATTTTCAGTTAGTGATGAAGACTTTATCAATATTTGGCTCTTGTTTTCCAATAGGCGCTTGTCAATTTTCATATCTGCCTCAACATTCAACTGCTGATCATTTTAGTTCAGAATATCATAATGAAGAGACTCTACAATTTCCAAACATCTTGGAATCTATGCATGAGAAGCAGAACATTATTCCAGATCCAAGTCCTAGTGGGAATTTGGTGTATGAGAATCATAATTGGGAGCCATGGACTGAAGCGGCACGAGGGGTGGCAGAGGCAGAGATAGGTGTTGGGAATGCAGCAGGTGGGGTTACGTGGAACCAACAGTCACCGGATTTGGCTCAGTTGTTGAAACATCTTGAGGAGGAGGGAGATGATTATGGAGATTGTGCCAAACAACCACATCCAGATGCGGTTGATCAATTCTGCGAATGGCTAAAGGAAGCCATACAAGGATCGAAATGATAATAATCCTTAGTTTCATAAAGCCAGGAGAGCCGACTTTTCCTAATTTCCTACCTAAACTATTGTTTGATCCACAGTTACATTCTTGGTGATTTTATATTGCTTGGATACTTCCATTACCCTTTTCTTATGATTTTAATCCATTTTACTTCAGTAAACCAAAATAATAAATATTAACGAATCAAACTCTTTACTTATATATACATATAACTTATATCTATTTTCCCTCTAGTTTTTTTTGGGTAGGACATCACATAGAATTTTAGTTATTTTTAAGCTTCTAGCTTCTTCTTTAATTAAGGTAAGCTACCAATAATTTTTTTCAAATTGTTTATAAAAAAATTTATGTTCAAAAGAATACCATAAAAGAGCTTATAATACAATTTTTATATGATATATAAAATAAAACAAATCTCAACACCATAGTTTAGGAAATAATTAAAAAATTTTAAACAAATCTGGACAATGTGGCGGGTTGAATATACCCGGAATGGCTTAGCTATTCAGATGAGCCAAATATGGAGTTAAGGCGACAATGTGGTTAGTTTAAGGTATTTATTAATAGTTTGGGGTTAAATCTTTTTGGGTCTAATAATATATCATAAACCCCCTCTTTCTTTTAATCTCATAACTATCAATCCCATACCCATTTTCATATGAGAAAAAGCAATTGTGGTGAGAGTTTTCCAATTCTGGTGGTAGATCATGACACAACCTCTCTTATGCTACTAGCATCAATGCTACAACTATTTTCCTATCAAGGTAATTCCAATCCCATTTATATTCTTACTTCAATCAATCCACTTATATGCATATGCATATACATATATCATATCCTCCTCTCTCCTTTTTTTTTTTCAATTTCCCCCCACATATATAACAAATAAAACTTTTGATCCATCAATGTCCTTTCAGGAGCCATTAACTTTTATATTCTTCTTTATTATGTTGTTTCTGTATACATCAAAATTTTTCGTGTCTCCTTTCTACTTATCAAAATATTTGTCCTAAGTTTTTCTTGTTATTATCGACCACGATGATAACTAAATTAGGTAATATAAAAATTTCTATCCATGTGTAAATATGGCATGGAAACAAATCTATTGGTATTAATTTAGATCTATACAGCCGGAATGGCTTAGTTATTCAAAAGAACTAAACATAGTGTTAAGGTGGCGGTGTGGTCAGTTTAAGGCATTTGTTAATAGTTTGAGGTTAAATCTTTTTGGGTCTAATAATAAATCATAAACCCCCTCTCTCTTTTAACTATCAATCCCATACCCAATTTCATCTGAGAAGAAGCAATTGTGGTGAGAACTTTTCAATTTTAGTGGTAGATCATGACACAACCTCTCTCATGTTACGAGCATCAATGCTACAACTATTCTCCTACCAAGGTAATTCCAATCCATTTTATATTCTTACTTCAATCAATCCACTTATATACATATACATATATCATATCCTCCAGTTTTTTTTTTTTGTCAAATTTCCCCTGCATATATATCAAATAAAACTTTTGATTCATCAATATCCTTTCAGAAGCCATCAACTTTTATATCCTTCTTTATCATGTTGTTACTGCATACATCAAAATTTTTCGTGTCTCATTTCTCCTTATCAAAATATATGTCCTAAGTTTTTTTTGTTATTATCGACCACAACGATAACTAAATTAGATAATATGTAAATTTCTATTCATGTGTAAATATGGCATGGAAACAAATCAGCTGGTATTAATTTAGATCTATACACCCAGAATGGCTTAGTTATTCAGATGAACCAAATATGATGTTAAGGTGGCAATGTGGTTAGTTTAAGGCATTTTTTAATAGTTCAGGGTTAAATCTTATTGGGTTTAATAATATATCATAAATCCCCTCTCTCTTTTTATCTCATAACTATCAATCCCATACCTAATTTTATCTGAGATGGGGGAAATGAGAAGAACCAATAGTGGTGAGAGTTTTTCAGTTCTGGTGGTAGATCATGACACAACCTCTCTCATGTTACTAGCATCAATGCTACAACTATTTTCCCACCAAGGTAATTATAATCCCATTTATATTCTTATTCCAATTAATCCACTAATATACATATACATATACATATATCATATCCACCTTTCTCTTTTTCTTTTCTTTTTTTTCAATTTTCCCCCACATATATAAGATATAAAACTTTTGATTCATCAATGTCCTTTCAGAAGCTATCAACTTTTATATCCTTCTTTATCATGTCGTTTTTGTATACATCAAAATATTTTGTGTCTCGTTTTCTGCTTATCAAAATATCCATACTAAGTTATTCTTGTTATTATCGACCACAACGATAATTAAATTAGGTAATATAAAAATTTCTATTCATGTGTAAATATGACATGGAAATTTCTACTTAAATATTTAATGTGGCAATCTGGTTAGTTTAAGGTATTTGTTAATAGTTTGGGATTAAATCTTTTTGGGTCTAATAATATATCATAAACCCCCTCTTTCTTTTAATCTCATAACTATCAATCCCATACCAATTTTCATATGAGAAAAAGCAATTGTGGTGAGAGTTTTCCAATTCTGGTGGTAGATCATGACACAACCTCTCTCATGTTACTAGCATCAATGCTACAACTTTTTTCCTATCAAGGTAATTCCAATCCCATTTATATTCTTACTTCAATCAATCCACTTATATGCATATGCATATACATATATCATATCCTCCTCTCTCTTTTTTTTTTTTTCAATTTCCCCCCACATATATAACAAATAAAACTTTTGATTCATCAATGTCCTTTCAGGAGCCATTAACTTTTATATTCTTCTTTATTATGTTGTTTCTGTATACATCAAAATTTTTGGTGTCTCCTTTCTACTTATCAAAATATTTGTCCTAAGTTTTTCTTGTTATTATCGACCACGATGATAACTAAATTAGGTAATATAAAAATTTCTATCCATGTGTAAATATGGCATGGAAACAAATCTATTGGTATTAATTTAGATCTATACAGCCGGAATGGCTTAGTTATTCAAAAGAACTAAACATAGTGTTAAGCTGGCGATGTGGTCAGTTTAAGGCATTTGTTAATAGTTTGAGGTTAAATCTTTTTGGGTCTAATAATATATCATAAACCCCCTCTCTCTTTTAACTATCAATCCCATACCCAATTTCATCTGAAAAGAAGCAATTGTGGTGAGAACTTTTCAATTTTAGTGGTAGATCATGACACAACCTCTCTCATGTTACGAGGATCAATGCTACAACTATTCTCCTACCAAGGTAATTCCAATCCATTTTATATTCTTACTTCAATCAATCCACTTATATACATATACATATACATATATCATATCCTCCATTTTTTTTCAAATTTCCCCTGCATATATATCAAATAAAACTTTTGATTCATAAATATCCTTTCAGAAGCCATCAACTTTTATATCCTTCTTTATCATGTTGTTACTGCATACATCAAAATTTTTCGTGTCTCATTTCTCCTTATCAAAATATATGTCCTAAGTTTTTTTTTTTGTTATTATCGACCACAACGATAACTAAATTAGATAATATGTAAATTTCTATTCATGTGTAAATATGGCATGGAAACAAATCAGCTGGTATTAATTTAGATCTATACACCCAGAATGGCTTAGTTATTCAGATGAACCAAATATGATGTTAAGGTGGCAATGTGGTTAGTTTAAGGCATTTTTTAATAGTTCAGGGTTAAATCTTATTGGGTTTAATAATATATCATAAATCCCCTCTCTTTTTATCTCATAACTATCAATCCCATACCCAATTTCATCTAAGATGGGGGAAATGAGAAGAACCAATAGTGGTGAGAGTTTTTCAGTTCTGGTGGTAGATCATGACACAACCTCTCTCATGTTACTAACATCAATGCTACAACTATTTTCCCACCAAGGTAATTATAATCCCATTTATATTCTTATTCCAATTAATCCACTGATATACATATATATACATATACATATATCATATCCTCCTTTCTCTTTTTCTTTTCTTTTTTTTTTTCAATTTTCCCCCACATATATAAGATATAAAACTTTTGATTCATCAATGTCCTTTCAGAAGCCATCAACTTTTATATCCTTCTTTATCATGTCGTTTCTGTATACATCAAAATATTTTGTGTCTCGTTTTCTGCTTATCAAAATATCCATACTAAGTTATTCTTGTTATTATCGACCACAACGATAATTAAATTAGGTAATATAAAAATTTCTATTCATGTGTAAATATGACATGGAAATTTCTATTTAAATATTTAATGTGGCAATCTGGTTAGTTTAAGGTATTTGTTAATAGTTTGGGGTTAAATCTTTTTGGGTCTAATAATATATCATAAACTCTCTCTCTTTTTATCACATAACTATCAATTTCATACCCAATTTCATCTGAGATGGAGGAAATGAAAAGAAGCAATTGTGGTGAGGGAAACCAAAACACACCTCATGTGAGTAAGTCATAATAGAGGCGAGCACTTTTGATATTGATGAGGCGATTGCAACATTGCTTGGACCTAGACGATCAACAGTTGTATTTCCTGAAAATAAAGAAATTTGGAAAACTTAATATGATCGGGACCACCAATAAAATAATTTACATAAAAGAGAAATAAAAAAATGAATTCATTTACCCTTTTTTTTTTTTTTTTTTTTGACATATATGATTTTATATTTTCATATACTGGAAACTGAACCGTAACATGACTAATCCCAACTAAGGAAGGCAAAACTCCTCTATTTCAAATCAAATGAAAATAATTTTATGACACCAATGGTAAATGGAAAGTGTAAACTTGTTTTAAGATTGCAATTGATGGAAAGAAGCCCGAAAATTATTCCAAACAGAGTGGAGCCCAATCACTAACCTGTATAGCCCTCGCAATCCTTCTTCACGTACAATTCTTCTTAAAGCATAAAGTACACCAGTATAGGGAACCACATCGGTCCTCATTCCCTGCGTCTAAACAAAGACCAAAACGAAAAAGAGTAACAATGAATGCATGCAAAACAACCGGAATTATAAATTCACAATGATATCTAATAAATATGATGTTCAAATTAATTATATGCCAACAGTAATTTTACCTTTAGCGATTTTAAATTTTAAATTTTCTAAAAGGTTTAAATGAATAATTTTCCATTTTAAGAGGACCGAAATTCCTGTCACCTTCCTAGATACGCCACTGAAAAAGTAAAGTAAATTCAACCTGAGTTAAATGGTGGGATAAAAAGGTTTAGAATTTTATTAATGAATAACTTGGAGTAGAGTGTTACTATGTTCCCCTTTAGTAGTAGCTACCTTTGCAATTTTATCAACTTGGTTAATAAAAGAATTGGGTTTAAACTTTAAACAGCAAAATAGATGGAAGCAAGCTTTACAAACGGAAAAAAAAATAAGGTGTAATAATTTTTTTTTTTTTTTTGCTCTTTCATCCTTTAGATTTCTATTTCTTGTTAAATCACTTTAAAATAGATAGAAAAATTAACTTTTATTAACTTTGTTAACATGGCATACATATAGATTGCCGCGTAGATTACACGTCAGTATTTAATTAATTTTTTAAATTTTGAAAAATATTAAAAAATTATAATTTTTAAATTTTTTAATATTTTTTAATTTTTAAAATATTTTTATATTTTTTAAAAATTTTAAATTTTTAAAAATTAATTAAATATTGACATATGATCCATATGGCAACCTACGCATATGAAAAGTCAGCAAAGTTAAAAAAATTATTTTTTCTATTAACTTTGGGGTGATTCGAAAAAAAAAATATAAATTTAAATATTTAAAAAAGATTAAATGAAGAGTTAAAATAATTTTTTAATTAAAAAGACAAATAAATTATTACTAAAAAGTTCTTTATATGCGAAAGGCAACGACAAAAGAGTTGAAATAAAAAGCCAAAAGTTAAGGCTCCCTTCTGTGCTTAAAAAAAAATACTTCTGGATCCAAAAGCACTTTTGGAAGAAAAGCTGTGCAGAAGAAATTGCTTTTGGTTGGAATTTTTAGCTTTTTAGAAGTGCTTTTGAAAAGCACTTCTGAAAAGGAGAAGCTAAAACTTTTAGCTTTTCCTCTCCCAAAAGCACTTTTAGTGCTTAATTACTTTTTTACCCCTCTAATAACATAGTTATTTCCCTTTTTTAGTTCTTTCCCTTTTTTCTTCTTGGTGCTTAATTACAAATATGTTAAAATCATTAATTAAAAATAAAAAATATTTTTTAAAATACTAATTACAAATATTTAATGGTTATATTTAAATATTTAAAATGTAGTTTATATATTCTAATTAAATTTTATAAGTAATTAATATTTATTACTTAAAAATATTTAAAATTTATATTTCATATATTAACAAGTTATAGTAATTTTTTTATATTCTTATTAAAATATAATAATATTAACTAATTTAAATTTTATTTAAATGCGTATTTGTTACTTAATAATAACATGTCTAAAATGGACATTTTATTTCTCAAAAGTATTTTTTGACAACAATGCTAAATACTCAAATTTTAAACTAAACTTTTTAAAAGTACTTTTCAAAACCACTTTTTCACAGTACTTTTCAAAAACACTTTTTAAAAGTATTGCTATTATTTGGTGGGAAAAAGAAAAAGCTACCAAAATGTTAGAAGTTACACTAAACATTGAAGGTTATGTAAATATATCAAAATGTTCCTTTTATTATTTATTCATCTTTCTCAGCTCAGGGAGTGGACATGTTTTCTTCCATTTTACTGCCTTTTTCTCTTTCAAGATATTAGTTTATCTAAATAGTTATTATTCTTATGCTCGTGGGTATAGGTCAAACAAATCGTATAATAATATTGATAAATGTTATAACTATTAATCCCATATCTAATTTCATCTGAGATGGAGGAAATGAGAAGAAATAATTATGGTGAGAGTTTTTTAGTTCAAGTGGTAGATTATAACACAACCTCTCTTATATTACTCGCATTAGACCTATTCATGGGTCGGGCCACCTAGCCCGGCCCGAAGGTCGACTTGAAATGTGAGAGGATTTAGGCAAAAATATAGGCTCGAAAAATGGGCTTGGACAAAAAAATAAGACCCGTTTAAAAAACAAGTCAGACCTTGGATAAGGCATTTTTGCCCTGGCCTGGCCCAAATTCACTAAAGGACAAAAAAATCTTCTTTTTTTTTGTTTTTTTAATATTATTTTCTTATTGTTTTCTCTCTATTTTGCTACTATTTTACTATTATGTTGCTACTATTTTGTTGTTATTGTTTGAATATTATATAAAACTTATTTTATTGTTAATTTGTTATTATTTTAAAGACATTTGTTAATTTTGTTATTATTTTGGAGGCATTTGCTTGTTAAGTTGCATCTATCTTAGTGTTATTTAAGTATACATATTTTTTAAAATTTATTTTCAATTTTTTGGGAAATATTTATTTTGATGTTTTTAGTATTTTTTATGTATTATATATTTTTTAAAATTATATAAAAACAATATAAAAATTAATATCGGCAGGCCGAGTTCGGCCCAGGTTTTAACATTTTTATCTGGGTTAGGCTTGGGCATAATTTTAAGCTCATTTTTCAGGCCGAGCCGGGCCCAAGCCTAACAAACAGACCTAAGTTTTTAGTTAAGCCCAGCTCAAACCCGACCCGGCCCATATACACCTCTAACTAGCATCAATGCTACAACTATTTTCCTACCAAGGTAATTCCAATCCCATTTATATTCCTACTTCAATCAATTCACTTATATACATATAAATATACCATTTCCTCTTTCTTTATTTTTTTCTTTTTTTCAATTTTCCCCATATATATAAAATATAGAACTTTTGATTCATCTATGTCCTTTTCAAAGCCATCAAGTTTTATATCCTTCTTTATTATATTGTTTCTGTATAAATCAAAATTTTTCATGTCTTCTTTTTGCTAATCAAAATATCTGTCCTGAGTTTTGTTATTATCATCAACCACGACAATAACTAAATTAGGTAATATAGAAATTTCTATCCACGTATAAAAATGGCATGGAAACAAATCAATTGAGATTAATTTAATTATTGAAACTGTTATCTTACATAATAAAGATGAGTCTATATAACTAGAGAAGTTAATTTAATTTATATTTTTGGTACAACGTTGATTTGAACCTAAATTATTTCTAAGAAAAATAAACAACTTGGGATTTAAGTAAATTTAATATTTTATAGCTTATCTAGGTATTTGTATACATTAACGTAGATTACAACTTGACCTCATTAAAATTAAGCATTTACGCTAACAAATAAAGCAATTTTTATTTTATTCTTTTTTTTTTAAAAAAAAAAAAGGAAAGAAAGACAAAAGGTATAGCACTTTCATTCAATTTTAACATTTGAGTAACCAGCTTTCAGTTTCTTTTATGAAAAAATTTTCCAGGGGAGAAAGCAGTAAACACTTCCCCTACCAAACAGGGATTTTAAGGTGTAATCTTATTTGAGTGAGTCTGCGATATTTTACTTTCTTCCGCACTGGCTCTCTTATTTGGCCATGACTTGTTCACATGGCCATCAGACCTAGGCCCAGCCTCTGATTTCTTCCTTTCAGGAGGTAATACCTGGTGCAGAAATCGGTGTATCATCTCGTAACTGGTAAATGTAATGACTGCTGATGGTGTTGTTCTCAGGAGATTGGTTGCACACCCACGGTAAAAGCCAGAAACACCTTCCTTCCGGAATACCTTTCTAATGCAATCAACCACCCCTGCATATTGGACCTCGGTGTGCCTCGCCTGCCCTTGCTCTTGAAGCCTTGATCGAATGACCTGATCATAATACAAACACAAACTAAGCCCAACATGATCCATGAAACAACATATATCAAAAACCAACCAAAACACACCTCATGTGGGTAAGTCATAATAGAGGCAAGCACTTTTGATATGGATGAGGCAATTGCAACATCACTTGGACTTAGACGATCAACAGTCGTATTTCCTGACAATAAAGAAATTTGAAAAAATTAATATGATCAGGACCACCAACGAAATAATTTACATAAAAGAGAAATAAAAAAATGAACTCATTTACCCTTTTTTGCCATATATGATTTTATCTTTTCATATGCTGGAAACTGAATTGCAACATGGCTAATCCCAGCCAAGGAAGGCAAAACTCCACTGTTTCAAATCAAATGAAAATAATTTTATGACAACACTGGTAAATGGAAAATGTAAATTTGTTTTAAGATTGCAATTGATGGAAAGCTCGAAAATATTCCAAACAGAGTGGAACCCAATCACAGACCTGTACAGCCCTCGCAAGCCTTCTTCATGTACAATTCTTCTTAAAGCAGAAAGTACACCAGTATAGGGAACCACACCGGTCCTCATTCCCTGCGTCTAAACAAAGACCAAAATGAAAAAGAATAACGATGAATGCATACAAAATAACCAGAATTATAAATTCACAATGATATCTAATAAATATGATATATTAATTATCTGCCAACAGCATTTATATACATTACTCTGAAACCAAGCATTTCTAATTTTTGTGGTATCTTTCTCATTTTACACTTTATGAACTTTGATTGGGTAAGGAAGGTTTGCACAGAAATTTGTAACTTTTAAACCATCCGAGGGAACTTCAACGAATATCACATAAGCCCAACAAGCAAATGTAACATTGTTGTCATATCCTAGAAAGTAATAATTAGAGGATTGACGCAAAAACAGGAAACCAAGTTTAATTATGAAGCCCTAAGACCGAAAAAATATAAAACAATAAACCCTTTTGCAAACTTGGTTTCCATGTGGTGTCAGTACATTATATGATATTAAACTAATTAGCAGTCAAAATCAATTGGATCTCCAAATTCTCGATGACTACAGTATATTCCAATGGCCAAGGTACTACCAGGCCAGCTGAAATTGGCCTACTGCATGTTATGTATTATTCCAACATGCACTATAAAAGGGCACCATCACAATTATACCAGAACTTCCCAAAAATCCTTACGAGGATTAAAAACCCCTACATGATTGAATGCAGCCAACATTCTCACAGCTCGTCCCATTATATCCTTCAATTACAACTATGTAAAGATGGCTAGCAAAAGCAACATGCATTACATGTCCCATAAAGTGAATGATATATTACAATAATCACATAGTATATCATGTCTGAGTATAATAAGCAAAGGTGAAATAACATTGCCCTAACTCACAAAGAAACCACAAAAACAGATCGGTCTTCACTCTTTCATAAATCATAGAAAATAAATTACTAGTTTGGTTTTATCGCAGATACAATCTATGTACTTGCAAAATAAATCATAGTAGGCTTTATTCAACATTGAAACTTGAAAGAAAGTTAAATTCTCCGATATGAAATCAGAACAACTGATCACTCTCATCCACTTGCCAGAAAAGGATTACTTTTATGGTTCAAAAAAATGCCTGCTTGACCATGCTTATGTCAAAGCATTGGTAAGGAGTTTGATCCTCCAAACCCTAGTCACTACATTGGTTTGGGGTATCTCCAGAAGACTACAACATATCGAAGCATATTTGGTTGTAACAAAAGAATGTAGACCAATAACCAAAGCTATGTACTAACTAGAGCCACTTAAATCTGAATTATAAGAGTATGAATGCGTAAACATCAAGGTCATATAACTAATTGTAATTACGACTTAGAAGTGAATTATCATGATTTAAGCAAAGATAAATCAAATGTGATGCAAACCACTGATATAATTTAGAAGAAACATCATGCACCGTACATAATAATGTACATACTTGGAGTCTTGTCTTTACAACCCATAATGGATTTGTTGTGATGGCTGTGGCAGCCCCAGCACCAGCAGCAGCTACCATATTTTCCCCAATTGTGAGCTGTGCATTGTTATTATCTGCAAAATCACGATGTATAACTTTACTAGAAACTAAAACAACTGAAGCTGGATTTGGCAGAGCACATGTCAAGCGTGAACTATTAAGGAAATTACAAGAACCAACCATGTGAAGTGAGTACGCCCTTTAGTGGCTCATAAACTGTAAAATACACCTGCATATGAAATGAGAGTTTCAGTTACTTCTCAGAAGACTAATTACATCAAATAAGTATTTTTCTTTCTAGTTGGAATCAATACTTTTCCAAGAAGCTAATGGTTTATGAACATGGTAGCAGATTACCCACTTTCCTTATTCAAATATAATGATAGGTTAAAAACACTGGCTACAAATCTCACACAATCATTTTTTCATGGGATATTAAGAAATTTAGTTACAAAGATTGGCTCAAACATTAGCTTCAAATAGACGTGGGAGATCAAAGAGGAAAAGGATAAAGTCCTTTCAGGCCGGCACGTTAAGGAATCACAGAAAAAGATGGCCAGGCAGTAGCATTTATCAGCCAATCGTGTGTGTATGTGTGTGTGTGTGTTTGTGACATGGAGTCCTCAGTTTATTTTTTATCCCAACATACCCATGTCTGGCACCTCTTAGACACTTCACCATTCATACAGGTATGACACTTGGTTCTAAAAATTAATTTAAAAAATTTCCAAAACCATAAAGCACCAACACTCTATCATCAGTCCATCTGACATAGATCATTAGCACATCAAAAGGTCAAAGGGAAACTAGAAATTTTAGTCATAAACCAATAACGAAAAAAAACAAAAAAACCCAACAATCCAATAAGTAGCTTCCAATTAATTGCTTTAGGAATGAAAAGGTTACTTACCGCCCAGTTTGGAAGAAGAGCAATTATTGTTGGTGAAAGTCCACGATACAACCCCTTCAAACCTTCAGTTTTTATTATATGTTGTAGACTTGTAATAATAACACTGTCTGAGTATAGACAAGAAAAAAGGCAGGAAGAAGAGTTGCCCACCATCAATGATAGCAATAAACACCGTCCATCATTAACACAAGCACAAACAATTTCACATAATATGTAAAATCAAACTTCAGAATGTTACAAATCTATTAAAACTATATTTATCAACAATTTTCTTTTAATCTGGTCATCACTTCAGATTACCAGAATCTACCAGAGTAGACAGACATTAATAGAAAAAGATCCATGGCCTAGAAAGCAAAATGTATGCAAAATAATAGGTGTAGAGTATCCTAACAAAGCAAGATTCTTGCATTCCAAAGATCTCCTATGAAAATACTTGACGAAAAAAATTCCAACAATTTCAATCCTAGTCCTTCTGCTAAACCATGCACCCAAAAGTAAAACTCAGTTTCAAAAGCTCAGGATCTACAATACCTCTAACACCAGTTTTAGAAGCTGTAGGGAGTCCATGTACTTGTAGTCTTGTTTTGATTACATCTAAAGGACACACAAAGGTGGCCGCAATTGCACCTTAAAATTTCCAACAAAGATCATCAATAAATCGAAAATTCAATCAAATTAAAAGTGGCACTCATAGTTTCAACTGAGTTTGCTGACATTCATAATCAAAGAATCGACATACAAACCCTCATTTCACCAAGAATAATAATAAAGTTCCACGAAGTTTCTAATTCTTTCCCAAGAACTAATAAAAGAAAACCCTAAAAGAATAAATCAAAGACAGCAGCAAAGTAAAAGGCTTTACCTGCAGTGGCACCAGCACACGCATGGCAGATAAGTTCCCGGACGGTTATTCTTAGAGGATGAGACGATTGGCCACCTCCATCACTACCCATCTTCAAAAACCTTAAAAGAATCTTACAAACAACTTAAAAACATCCAAGGCAAACACTCATCAAAGATCTATATATATAGCATCAGCCTGAAACCCTCTATACGTACAAAAATTTTCTGGGTTTTAGCTTGTTTGAAGGGGTAAGTAAAGAGAGAGACGGGAACTTTTACTTTTACTAATTCTTGAAGCGGGTCTTTGGTGGAATTGAAGTTGAATAGATGACTTTTGCTTTTGTTATAAGAAGGAATGAAATTTAATGGGAAAGTGGAAGAAAGTTTTGGGGTGTCACAATTTCTTTGAAATTGGGTGTGTTTAGTAAAAATAAAACAAGTTGCAGAGAAATCGCATTTCGTTTGCTGTAGCTAATTGGGTCTGCCATGAGATGCATTGCCTACGTTTTTAACCGGCTTCATTAAAATCAATTTTGGTGATTAAGTTATTAAAAATTAATCTAAATGGTAAAAGAGAAGTCGCATTGGCGGCTGCTGCAGCTCTACTCTCTACACCCTCACTCCATCTATTTATGCAGTTTTCGTGTTATGGGTCTCATGGAGATGGCCAATGATTTCGAAAATCGAGTATGATAGTCATCTTACAAGGTTGGCGGTGATTGCCTGTTTGGGATCCCGCATTAACCAATGTTTTTCTACATTGGATTGGTTATAGAATCAGTTCTATTTATCTATATCAATTTTTTATTTACAGATTTAAATTCATTCTCTAAACTGACACTTTTGTTGATATCTAATCTAATTAATTCCACCAATTAATCTGGTTCATTCAAACAACATTAGCATTAACTCATGTTCAGATAAATATTATTAAAAGAACAAAAAAATTAAAGAAAGAAAAACAACATTAGCATTAACTCATGTTATGAATGGATGCCTTGGTGGACCTGATAGATCTCTAGTGACCTTGGTAAGCCTAGTGGACTTTTTGTAAGCAAGCAGGGTTGTATCGTTGTCTTATGAGCCTAATAGGCTACCTTAGTAAGGGTGAAATCATCTTAGAAATATTGGAGGTCCTTGTTAAGCTCTATAGGAGAGAGGAGAGACATTTGGCGAGGTTAGCAAATTCATAATCCTTCGAAGAGTGAAGTGTTGGATCTGCTGCCCTAAGTGTATTATTTCCGTCTATGTACACTTGTAATTTTTTCAAATAGATTGGTTAATAAAATCATTCATTAATTACATCAATACTCTTTGTATATTGTCCTCACGTGATGTTTGCATGTAAAGCAAAATAGAAGTAAATATTGGCTCATTAGTTGTCTAATGTTTAAACTAATACTAAGTGGTATTACGTGGTCGGATAGTAATACAGAAAGACAACTTATATTAGTAGACAAACCTAAATATGTCCTTAGTCTAATAAAAAATTAGCAAACCAATTGAAAGACTAATATATTGCCTATCTAGTCCAATTAGGAAGATGCATTGTCTTGGCCATCGAAGTAGATGACTCTTAGAAGATGAAGATATAGATTTGACTGACTAGACTGGCATTACATCGGACTGGATCCAAGAAAAATAGATCTTGAATTAGTTTACAGATTTATTTACTTTTGACTTCAAAGTGTGGCATACCTTAATCCTGAGTGGATGATGGATTATCTATGCATGACTCGTATACTTTGATGTAAGTAAAAGCATGAGTTCAAATAGATAAAGAACCGAAAGCTGGTACATTGGGTATACTACTTTTGCAGCATGTAGCATAATTTACAATAGTGAAATTCATAGCTCAAGACACAGGTAAATGATATCCTTTTATTGGCATTACACAATAGATGAAAAGTAAATGTGGCTAGGGGTCATTCATCTTTTTGATGAATGACTTAATTATTATTTGATAATAATTGACTTTTCACAAAGGAAGATGTAATAGTTATCATGAGATAAAATAGGATCATATTGGGAGAGCAGATTTATCCCAAAGAGATTAAGGATATTCTATGAAGGTAACACACTTATGACAAGGTCATTGGATGAGCACTAATTGAGTTGCTTTCGTAATGGTATGCCATTAGAGAGAGCTCAGTCACGATACTATAGTGGGATGACTTCGTGACTAAATAAATTTATAATTAATAGGTGAAAAACTGGAACTTAATTATAAATCATTTGACCCCTAATTACATATATCTAGTTGATCCCCCTACTAGGTCGTTGAAATAACAAATGATTTGCATGTTGAATCAAATGAACAAAAATGGATAAAAATGGTAAAGTTAGAGAAATAGGAAACATTCGGAAATGAATGTAGTTCTCACTAAGTATGAAAATGACTTGAGAATTAATTTATGGTTTTTCAAATTATTAATTAATTAATTGAAGTTCGAAAATGTGATTAAATTAATTGGTCATGGTGAATCCGTTGAATGCAGAAAAATTAAATATATTTTCTCATGAATTCTTTTACATAAAGTTGTAATTATTTTGAACAAAATCGAAATCGGGTTGAGAAAATTATTTAATTGGAAAATTAATTCATTTAAATTAATTTAATAAACAATATCTATTTTGAGAAATAGAAAAACATGTATTGGGTTGGATTAAACTATAAAGTGTTGGGTTAAAAGTTCAGGAAGCACATATAATTAGACACAATACATGAGAAGCTCGAATCAAAGTGTAGTAACCCATTTTGCCCGGGCCCATATACAGTCAAAAAAATAAAAAAAATAAAAAATATATACCCAAATGTCCATTAAACAGTCTAGTTACAGACTTGGCCCAAAATCAATACACCCTGACCCATTTCCACCCAGTCACCCAATACATTAACCCAGAACCCAACACCTAAACTAAACCCCTTTAGCCCAACACTAACCCAAAACAAATTAACCCAATTCCAGGCCCATACTCGCGCGGCCCAAATGACCCAGACACTAATCAGAAGTCAGAATGGCCTAGGGTTTTCTGAAACCCTAGGCGCCGCAAGCAGGGCTACTCCAATCGTCGCGCCGCAATGCCAGGCCAATCGTCACACCGCAAGATCTGGAGTCCGATCGTTGCACCATCGCAGCCACCAGGATTCCCTCAATAGCACCGCCATTCTTGTGTCTGGTCTTCACCGCGAAATCACCGTCATTAACCTGCAGAGAGAGACACCAAAGGAGAAAGGAGCAAATCGCAGCAAAAAGGAAATAATAAATATAAAAAAGATATGCTTTCCTTTTTTTATTTTTTGTTTTTGGGGTTATAAAACCCCTTTGTAAAATCTGTAAAAGGAGGATTTTTTTTTTGGATCGCAAGGAAAAAAAGATTTTGAGAGAAATACAGAGAGGCTAGATACTAAAAAACAAGCATACGAAAAAATACAAGAATTTGTGCAAAGTCAGTAGGTTCAGAGTATTGTCAGAAGTTTCACAGGGGAATAAAATATCTTGATTTCTCAGAGGTGACTTCCTATTCTATTTACTTTTTATTTTTTTTATTTTATGTACATATATTTGCGCAAATGTAACTTTTTTGAAAAGAAAAGTATAAAGGAGAAGAGATTACCTTTCGAAGCGAACGAAATCAAAAATTTTAGGCCTCCGGCCATGGAGGCGCGTGCGGCGCGTGGCATAGATACCAGGCGATCGGAGTTCAGGGAGGAGACGAGGATTTCAGAGGATATTCTGGATTTTTTTAAAAAAAAACTCAAGCCTAAAATGATTTTTTTTTTAAAACATTTACTTATATAGAAAAAGGAGAACGACGTCGTTTTGGATTAAGAGGATCCGCGTGCCAACTCGATTACCCGACAGGGTCTGCGTGTTTCCTTAAAAAAATGGGGAAATTATCCTTTTGATCCCTCCATTTTTTTTAAAATTAATTATATCCCATTAATTAATTTATTTTGTAAATTAGCCTTGTAAATCTGTTTACATTTCAATTTAACCTTTTTTTAAAATTTTTCTATATATATATTTTAATTGGAATTAAATTAAGTATTAAATTAAATACCTTATATTTTTGTACTAATTATTTCTTTATTATATATTAGTATTATTTTTTTTGCTACATATTATATAATATTATATCATATAGTTAATTAATATTATTTATAATATATTCCATTTATAAATATTTTTAAATCATTATACCTCCTTTAACACATTGTTTATATTGTTTATATGTATATTTTTATTTAAATCTGCATGAAATATGTTCATAATTAATTTTTCATTATATTTGTCTATACTTTATTATAGTTGTAGTTGCCTTAGTATAGAAATCATTGTTGGTTGTATTTTGTGTAATATATTATTGTGTTGTAATTGTCTTTAATATGTATGTTGATAATATGCAAATGCAATGTTGTTACATGGATATTATTTAAATAAAAAAATCTATTTTTTTACAAAGCCATTATATTAAAAAAAAAATTAAAAATAAGGCAATGTTTTGGTATTTAGAAATTCGGGAAATAGTGCCCTAACGTACTGGGTTGCGATTTTCCGTTTGGCTAAATAACTAAATACCCTTTTCAAGTTTTGTAAATCATGAGATGATTTTGATTACGAAGGTTCTTAAACATCGTGTCCTAACGTATTGGATGTGATGTTTATATTCCTTCGGAACAAGAAAGTCTCAAATTTTAATCTAAATTACTCGATGTTTTTAAGAAATCATATTTTTAGAATACTTTTTAAATTTCAAACATTTGGACATGATTCTATCGATTAGGTACCAATTTTTGGGCGTTATGAGGGTGCTAACCTTTCCACGTACGTAACCGACTCCCGAACTCGTTGTCTTGTTTTTCGTAGACCAAAATTGAATGTTTTAAAATAAAACGTTTTACAAGGTGATCCAATCACACCTAAAAAGGGATTGGTGGCGAATCCCATTTTCATAGTCAATCCCATTCTTTTTCAAAACTCGATTTAAAAATGGTTTTGACAGCTTGGCGACTCCGCTGGGGACAAATAAGAGAGTCAAGCCGTAAAATCGATAGTTTCATGTCCTTATGTTTGAATTTAAAAATCTTGTTTAAAAATTATGATTCTTTTTATTTGCATGCGATTCTGTTTGTTTATAATATTTTTGCATGACATTGCATGACCATTACGGTCACACCCTTAAGTGGGAGTGAAAAGCTACTTCTTCGTGAGGTTTTCACCTCCATGCAGGATAGTGGATCGCTTCCGGGATACATCCGTACCTATGTAATCGTGATGTTTTCACCTCTGTGCAGCCATAGGGAAATGTATTCCCCTGAACTGATCTCGATTCGCATGAGCCTATAATGGGTAAGGATCGAGGAATCTGCTGGTTCAGGTACCTCAACTTTAGATAAAACAGCATATAGTAAACCATAAGGACTCGCCTTAGGTAGAGCTATGTCGAACTTTAGTAGTTACCGAGATAGGTATTAATATATTTTATTTGTTTTATATTTTATTCTGTGGTATTAATTTGTTGTGTTTATTTTTGTGCATGTCATTTCATACTTTTAAGAGATACCGATTCATGGTCAGTTTCTAAGTTAGAAAGCTGGTTATGGAGAACGAGTTCCTTGATAAAGTAGAGGACAATGCAGCCGTCCGTAAGTGGTCAGGGCAAACAGAACTAGAGAAAGGGGATAGTCTAGCTGAGGGGCATACATCAGAATTGTGGGACTATACTCGCATCAGTGTGACACAGAATGATCTTCAGGAGTTGAGAGAGATATGGGATCAATGGAGCGAAGAGACCAAGCAGTTGTTTTACCGCAGCTATGGGGACTTGCCATACTTGTTGGACATTTAGGAAGATCCACATTTATTTCGAGCTATTACTTAATATTGGAACTCAGCATATAGTTGCTTTACTTTTGGAAAAGTTGATTTAGTCCCTACGGTAGAAGAGTACACAGCTTTATTGCAATGTCCTAGAATTTTAGTTGATAAAATTTACTTGAAGGCTGCTACTGTTTTGACCTTTTTGAAAAAGTTGATGAGTATTACGGGGATGAGTGAGCCATGGGTCATGGCTAGAATCAAGCTAAGTGTATTCTTTGGAAAGCTCTGAAAGACTTGATCTTAGTACATCCTGATATGAAGAAGAGGATAGATGTTTTTGCTTTGAGTATATATGGGTTGGTAATTTTCCCTAAGGCATTGGGATATGTGGATGAAGCTGTTTCAGATATTTTTCATCAACTTGATAAACAAGTCACACCTATTCCCGTAATCTTGGCTGAGACATTCCGATCATTGGATGCATGTAGGAGAGCTGGTGAAGGTAGATTCATAGGATGTGCGCAGCTTTTGTTGGCTTGGTTCCATAGTCATTTTTGGAAGATGGATAAGATTTCCTATCGGGTCTTTTCAGAAAATTATTCGCCATTAAGAGAGATAGCGGCCACCCCGAGGAGAAATGATATGTCGGAGGAAAATTGGACAGCGCTTCTATGTAATCTTTATGACGAAGATGTTGAGTGGAAAGCCCCTTGGTTGATCCCTGATGAAGTCCTTTATCGATGTGAAAAACTTGATTGGATGCCTTTGCCTGGAATCTGGGGAGCTATTGGGTATGCACCACTACTCGTACTACGGCAATACAAAGTAGGACAATTTGTACCAGCGACGTATGGGTTAGCTCAAAGTGAATTCTCGTATCAAGGGGATAATTATAAAAAGAAGATTCGAGAGATCTTTAAGGCTTGGCAGCAGGCTCGTCGTATGAAGATATTGACTCGAGGACCTATGACAACTCCAAAATATAGCGAATGGTTGAGTAGAAGAGTTAATGACAATCTTCCTATGCCAAGACTAAAAGGTGCTCGATCGATGGAAGAATATTTGCGAGTAGTCCCATCAAAGTTGGAAATGATAAAACAGGATTTCGAAAGGCAGAGTTCAGAGTTCAGAAAAAGGATAGAAAAGCTCAAAGAAGTGAAGATGTATTTGAAGCTAGATGTGGCTATACAGAAATCTGAGGTCGAAAAAATCAGAAAAGAAAAGAGGAAAATAGAAGAAGATAGAGATAGTTTGAAGGCTGACTATAAGAAGATGCGTCTGTCAATGAAGAACGCTGGATTGGGGAAAACTTCTGAACAATGGCAGCGAGAGGTCCAAGAGGAAAAAGCCAAAGCTGACTATTGGGAGAGAAAGTTTCAAGAGATGCAAGCGCAAAACGAGGCTTTAGAAAAGAACTTGGCAGGAAATTTAAATGAAAAGGAAGAATTGCAAGTTAGAGTTGCTAAACTTGGATGGTCTCTTCATCACCATCGGAGCCGTAATTCCGTGATTGAGTTAAAGGTAAGCCTGAACAAGATTGAAGAAATGAAGGGTAGAATTGAAGAGTTAGAATCAACACTGCATAGTTGTGAACTTCGGATCGAATGTCTTGAAACAAGAGAAGGGCATTTGACGGAAGAGCTTCATCATTCACATGGTCAAGTCAGAAGCTGAGATTATCTCATAGGGGAAGTCATAGTTCAGATTCGAGAGGTAGCTGATCACCTACAGACTTTGGCAGCCCAAGCCGACGTATTGAGCTTGAAGTATGAGCTACAGTCAGATCGTAATCAAGTGTTAGTTTCGTTATTAAGGGAAATTAAGACTTTAGGACTTAGGGCGAAAGCTTATTTGTAATCCGTTTTATGTTAAAGAATTTGTTTTCTAATAAAGTTTTCTATAATGAAGTTGATCAGAATCGATGTCTCTTTAGCATTCATGCATTTGTGTTACATAACATCACATACATTTAAATCCATAGAGAGAGTCTAATTAGTTTAAATTAGATGAGAGGAAGAGAAAGAAAATCTGGAAGCTGAACACCCTTACGGTACACGAGCAAAGTCAAAGAAAATGGACCAAAGGATGGAACAATTTTAGAAAGAAATGTAAGATCAGATGCAGGAGGAGATGGCAAAGCTCCAGCGGGAGATGAGGGACTAGCTGTTAGAGGCCCAAAAGAACATGATGGCCCAAATGGCCCAAATGATGAGTGGAACAATGGATAGGGGAAAAGGTCCTATAGTCAACGCTGAGGATAATGAGATTTCCCTAGAGGATTCACTCCAATACATGTGCAAGCTCAACACGAAGAATATCCCAGAAGGCCACCTGTCACAATAAGGTCTCAGCAAGGGCAAGCTGACACTGGAATGCCTGTAAATTTTCAAGTAGGTATGGGTTCCAACCCGGGGGACAACCCCACTAATCCTGTTATTCCTGACTTAGACATGGCAGAGGGAGAGAGGATCAAAATTGAATCTGCAAAACAGTTAGAGAATCGCTGTAGGTGGTTGGAGGAAAAATTCAAGGCTTTGGAAAACACCGACCATCATAAGGGAATTGAAGCAAAGGACTTGAGCTTGGTCCCAGATTTGGTGCTTCCTCACAAATTTAAGATGCCGGAATTTGAAAAGTACAATGGAACTACTTGCCCTAAAGCTCACATTACGATGTTCTGTAGAAATATGACGGGCTACGTGAACAATGATTAACTTCTGATTCATTGTTTCCAAGATAGTTTGACAGGAGCAGCGTCTAGATGGTACAACCAACTTAGCCGCACTAACATTAGCTCCTGGAGGGACTTGGCCCAAGCCTTCATGAGACAGTACAACCATGTCACAGACATGACGCCTGACTGTATCATGTTGCAAAACATGGAAACGAAGTCAAATGAGAGTTTCAGGTAATACGCGCAGAGATGGAGGGAAATAGCCATGCAAGTCCAACCACCTCTCCTGGAGAAGCAGACTACTATGTTGTTTATCAACACTCTAAAGGCGCCATTTATCACCCATATGATAGAAAGCACAACCAAGAGCTTCACGGATATAGTTATGGCAGGAGAAATGATCAAAAAAGCCATAAGGGGTGGCAAGATCGAAGCGGGAGAAACCACTAGGAGACCTGCTTCTAGGAAAAAAGAGAGTGAGGTAAACAATGCAAGTACGTACAACAAAGGGTACTCAAAAGCAGTTACTATTAATCAGCCGAAAGTAGTTACTGCCAGATAATAAGGGTCGACAAGACAAGAATCAGGTCCCAAACAAAATGCTGACAAAATCCAATTTACGCCAATCCCTATGACGTATAAGGAGTTGTATGATACTTCACTTGAAGAACGCATAGTGTCCCCATACTATTTACAGCCAATGCAACCTCCATATCCTAAATGGTATGACTCAAACGCCCAGTGTGATTACCATACAGGAGCAACAGGGCATTCTGTAGAAAACTGTACTACCTTCAAAAGGGTAGTTGAGAGGCTTCTTAAATTAGGAGTTTTCAAGCTTGAGAACATGCCTAGTATGGCGAACCCATTACCCAATCATAGAGACAATGGGGTAAACGTGATTGGGGAGGATTTTATAAGAAAGACCAAAGGGGATATCTTGGAAGTGAAAACCCCGTTAAAAATAATTTGGAGAGAAATGACAAGAAGGGGATTATTACGATCAAGTCTTGAGGGAAGAAGTGTAGAGCCAAGGAATTACTGTGAGTTCCACGAAGCTGATGGACATGAAATTCAAAAGTGTGCTGAGTTTAGGACATTGGTACAGAGCCTTATGGATAATAAAGAGATGGAGTTTTACGAAGAAGGCTCAGAGGGAGGACATGTACAAGCAACCGAAGGAGAATTGACAAATCAAAAAGTCAATTATCCAAGGGTCATTATCTCTCAACCGAGGAATACAGAAGGCGGAACGCAAATTAGCGCCTAAAGTAATAATTCAGAGACCTGTGTCCTTTCCTTATGAGGATAACAAAGGCGTACCATGGAACTACAATTGTAACATAACGATACCGAAAGTAGTAATTGCAACTAGCATTTCCAAGGAGGTCCAAAGAGAAGGATTTTATACGCGAAATGGAAGGCGTTACGACTCAATAAACGTCAGAACGGAACCAGCAAAGGCAAAGGATGTGCTAATCGAACCTGAGGAAGGGCTAGATAACCTCATCAATGTACCTGTGAAAGAAGAAGAGGCTAAAGAATTTTTAAAATTCTTAAAGCACGGTGAATACAATGTGGTGGAGCAATTGCATAAACAACCGGCCCGTATTTCAGTGCTAGCCTTACTTTTAAGTTTGAAAGCTCATCGAGAAGCTCTAATGAAGGTGTTGAATGAGACATATGTTACTAAAGACATTTCTATCAATAAACTTGACCGATTAGTTAGTAACATAAATGCCGACAATTTTATTTCATTCAGTGATGATGAGATTCCACCTAGGGGTATGGGGTCGACTAAAGCCCCACACATAACCACTCGTTGCAAAGAATATACTTTACCGAGCGTGTTGGTTGACAATGGATCAGCATTGAATGTTCTACCATTGTCGACACTGAAGAGGTTGCCAATAGATAGTTCTCACATGAAGACGTACCAAAACATAGTGAGAGCGTTTGATGGTATTGAGAGAAGGGTGATGGGGAGAATTGATATACCTTTGTAGATTGGCCCAAACACATATGAGGTGGACTTTCTGATGATGGATATAAAGCCATCATACAATTGCTTGCTAGGAAGGCCCTGGATTCATTCAGCAGGAGCAGTGCCCTCATCTCTTCATCAAAAACTGAAGTTAGTGATAGATGGTCGATTAGTCACTATAAATGCAGAAGAGGACATTATAGCGACTATTGCCAATGATGTGCCCTATGTAGAGATAAATGAGGAGGCCATCGAATATTCTTTCTGCTTTTTAGAGTTTGTTAATGCAACATTCATCTCAGAAGGGAGTAAAGTCTCTGTGCCTAAGATATCCAAGACCACGAGGATGGGTCTACAAATGATGGTGGGGAAAGGAGCCTTACCAAGGAAAAGATTAGGCAGATACCTCTAAAGGGAGATTCAAGTACCAATGTTGGAGGACAAAAGAGATCGTTTTGGCTTGGGTTTCAAGACAGATGTTAAACAAAGAAAGAAGGACATAGAGAAGAAGCAAGAGAGAAAAAGGGCATGCTTGAATGGAGAAGATGTCCAGTGGGAACCGATGATATTCCCTCATATATCTAAGACCTTTGTATCAGGAGGGATAATTCACCCTGAGAGAGGGGTATTGGAAAGTCCTCACATCAATGCCATACATGAGGAATGAATGGAACAAAGAAACCTGATAGGCATTTGCCGTTATGAACTTGGAAGCATTCTGGACAATTGGACTGCAGAGGAACTCCCTGTAGTTTTTAGGAATTATACAGAGTAATATTCAGAACGCTTTGTTGTTTTTTAGCCTAGGAGCAATAAAGATCTTTTTTTGAAATAGGCTTATGTTCAGAACTTATTATTTCAATAAATATATTTTGGATAATTAACTTGAATAAATATTCTTTCATTTCATTCTTTTAACTTTCTAATTTATTCCCAAATTGTATATTCTGTCATTCATATCATGTGAATATTTGTCTTCAAATTTATTTGTTCTTTGTACATTCTTTCGTACCCATCATAGGTCCCTAGATATCAATGACATAAGCGACGATAATACAGATCCAAAGGTCTATTTTGGGCAAGACATGTGTTTAGAAGAATCTCGAGATTTTGAAGATGACCGAGAGTGAGACTTATCTCCAGATTTGTTAAGAATGGTAAAGCAAGTGGAGAAACAGATCTTGCCCCATGAAGAAGAAATAGAAAATATAACCTTGGAAGAAGGAAATGTTGTGAAAATTGGGACGCGCATAGCCAAGGAGACGAGACAAGATCTTATTGAGTTATTGCGAGAGTTCAAAGATGTCTTTACGTTGTCATACCAAGATATGCCTGGGTTAAGTACTGATATTGTGGTACATCGCCTTCCCATCAGAGAAAAATGCAGGCCAGTTCAGCAAAAGCTACGGAGAATGAGGCCTGATATAGTATTGAAAATAAAAGAAGAAGTCCAGAAACAGTTTGATGCTGGTTTTCTACAAGTGGTCAAGTATTCAGAATGGGTTGCCAACATTGTTCCAGTCCCTAAGAAAGACAGAAAGGTCCGAATGTGCATAGATTACAGGGATCTAAACAAAGCTAGCCCAAAGGACAATTTCCATTTTGCCACATATTGATACGTTAGTGGATAATACGGTAGGATTTTCATTGTTTTCCTTCATGGATGGATTCTCAGGATACAATCAGATTAAAATGCACCCTGAAGACATGGAGAAAACTACTTTCATAACATTATGGGGTACACTCTGCAACATTATGGGGTACACTCTGCTATAAAGTAATGCCTTTCGGACTAAAGAATGCTGGGGCAACATATCAAAGGGCCATGGTTACGTTGTTTCACGATATGATGCATAAGGAAATTAAGGTATATGTCGATGATATGATTGCCAAATCTCGAACAGAAAAAGAACACGTTGAAGTCCTAAAGAAATTATTTTTGAGATTGAGGAAATTTTAATTGAAACTCAATCCGGCAAAGTGTACCTTCGGAGCTCGATCAGGAAAGTTACTGGGATTTGTGGTTAGTGAGAAAGGAATTGAAGTTGACTCAAGCAAGGTTAAAGCGATACAAGGATTGCCTCCACCGCGCACACAGAAAGAAGTCTGAAGTGTTCTTGGAAGGCTGAATTACATTGCTCGGTTTATTTCACAATTAACTGAGAAATGTGATCCCATATTTTGTCTTCTTAAAAAACATAATCCAGGTGTATGGGACGATGGATGTCAGAGAGCTTTTGACAAAGTTAAAACGTATCTGTCAAATGCACCAGTATTATCTTCGCCTAATCTAGATAAACCATTGATACTGTATTTGTCGGTATTCAATAACTCCATGGGATATGTGCTGGGACAACACGATGAGACATGAAGAAAAGAAAAGGTGATATACTATCTTAGCAAAAAGTTTACTGATTGTGAAATGAGGTATTCGTCAATCGAGAAATTGTGTTGCGCTTTGATTTGGACAACTCGGAGATTGAGACAGTATTTGCTATATCATACAACTTGGTTAATTTCTAAGCTTGATCCGTTAAAATACATGATGGAGACCACTACTTTGAATGGAAGAATGGCTAGGTGGCAGATTTTACTATCTGAGTTCGATATAGTCTATGTGAACCAAAAGGCTATAAAAGGAAGCGCAGTAGCAGAATTTTTGGCTAGCAGAGCTTTGGAGGATTATGAACCTTTGAACTTTGATTTTCCAAACGAAGAGCTGATGTATGTGGCAGATACCGAAGATTGTCCGTGGAAACTTAACTTTGATGAAGCCTCAAATTCTTTAGGAAATGGAATTGGGGCAATTTTGGTATCCCCTAGTGGTGATCATTATCCATTTACGTGGAAATTGGATTTTGATTGCACAAACAATATGGAAGAATATGAAGCATGCATCATGGGCCTTCGGGTAGCTATAGAGCCAAGATCAGAGTGCTAAAAGTATATGGAGATTCAGCCATAGTAATCTACCAGCTTAAAGGAGAGTGGGAGACAAGAGATCCCAAACTAATTGATTACTGAAAAGTAGTTCTGGGATTGATTGAGGAGTTCGATGATATTACCTTCAATTATATTCCACGCGATGAAAATCAGATGGCAGATGCTCTGGCGACTCTGGCTTCTATGCTCAAAGTAAATAGACTAGAGGATATGAAACCTATTCAAATGAGTATCTTCGAGGCTCCAGCTCATTGTTATGACAGAGAAGAAGAAGAAAGAGACGATCATCCTTGGTATCAGGATATATTGCGATATGTGAAAAATCGCGAATACTCGGATAATGCCACAGAGAATGAGAAAAGGACTTTAAGAAGAATGTCCTATGATTATGTTTTAGATGGGGATATCTTGTACAAGAAGAGAAAAGATCAAGTACTATTAAGATGTGTTGATGTTGTTAAAGCCAAACAAATCCTTGAAGAAGTTCATGAGGGCGTTTGTGGAACACATGCAAATGGATTCACAATGGCCAGATAGATAATGAGATTTGGATATTATTGGTCTACCATAGAAAGTGACTGCATCAGTTATGCTAAAAAATGTCACAAGTGCCAGATTTACGGAGACAAGATTCATATGCCTTCGTCACCCTTGCACGTTATGATTTCTCCATAGCCCTTCTCCATGTGGGGCATGGATGTTATTGGACCAATCTCACCGAAAGCATCGAATAGACATCGGTTCATCTTTGTAGTAATTGACTACTTCACGAAATGGGTAGAAGCTGCTTCATACGCTAATGTTACTAAATCAGCAGTTAGCCGATTCTTGAAGAAGGAGATTATTTGTCGATATGGAATGCCTGAGAGGATCATATCGGACAACGCGCTGAACTTAAACAACAACTTGATAGCAGAAATTTGTAGCCAATTCAGGATCAAACACCATAACTCTTCCCCCGTACCGTCAAAAAATGAATGGGACAGTGGAAGCGGCTAATAAAAACATCAAGAATATAGTAGGGAAAATGACTGAGACTTACAAGGATTGGCATGAGAAATTACCGTTTGCACTCTATGCCTATCGGACGTCTGTCAGAACCTTTACTGGGGCAACACCTTATTCATTAGTTTATGGGATGGAGGCCGTTCTGCCCATTGAAGTTAAAATCCCTTCTCTTCGCGTGCTGTCAGAAATAAAGTTAGATGAAGCTGAATGGATTCAGACTCGGTATGATCAGTTAAATTTGATTGAAGAAAAGAGACTAATGGCTATTCATCATGGTCAGATGTACCAGAAACGAATGATATGAGCCTATAATAAGAAAGTTCGCCCAAGAGAGTTTCATTAGGGAGACCTCATGCTGAAACAGATCCTTCCAATACAAAAGGATTTCAGAGGAAAATGGATGCCAAATTGGGAAGGACCATATGTAGTTAAAAAAGCTTTCTCTGGAGGAGCATTGATCTTGACCGAGATGGATAGGAAAACTTTACCCAATCTTGTGAACTCGGATTCAGTAAGGAAATACTTTACTTGAAAAAGAGAAGAAGCCAAAGTGAAAACCCTCAAAGGGCACTTTGAGTTTCTAAAAAAAAAAAAAATAGAGAGGCCAAGGCGAAAACCCTCAAAGGGCGCCTTGAGACCAAATGGGTTTTTGAGTTGAAAACGCGAAAAGGGCGGCTTAAATTCTAAATGGATATGCAGTCATCTCGCTACAAAATGACAATGAAAGGAAGAATGTCGCATATTGGGGCATCAACAAAATACTTTGGGTCTTCTAAACACATTTTGAACTCAGGGTAGTCTTCATAAAGTTAGTATATGGAAGCTCAATTGGCAATATCTAGGGCATCTGATTTTTGTCTTATTCATTGTACTATCTTTGGATTCTTTTTCTTCTGAAAGATATGTTCCAGTTAATTTTTCTTTGTATTCTTTTTACAAATTTATTTAAATTTTAATTCTTCTTTTGAGATCAATTTATTTGTTGCCCATTATTCATAAATATGTTACATTGAAATAATGATTGACGAACTAATAATTTCACAAAAGAGAAGTTTTACATATTACTTTGGAAATTTCTAAATAAGACAAGGAACCAAAACAAGACAATTGTTTAGAATTTTCATATGCATATTTGAGAAAGAAGAGTCTGGATAGAGAATATTTCTCTGAATTCTTTGTCCAATTGATAAGTGGACGTGATATCATCAGATCATAACACTTGGGGGTGATGCGATGAACTAAGAAAACCCTGAATTGTGGAGGAATGGGTTGAATTTGAAATAAACCCTATACCTTAAATTTGCAGATGGGTCGGATTGAAAGAGTTTTTGATTCTCATTGTAGTAAAGATTGTACAAGCCTCAGGTTTTCAAGATTCAAGCAGAGTTGACTTGGAAAGTACACGGGGACAAGACTTGTTAAGCAAAACATGATTGATGAACAAAAATGAAGAATAAATGAATGATAACACCTAGAGTAGGAATCATACTCATAACATTTTTGTATCATAGTAAATTTTATTAGGTGTATTTGATTCATCCGGTCATTACATTCTAATCCTAATCCTTTAAAAGGAATCATTTTCATGACATGTTGCATTCATGTCACTTATAATACATGAAACCGAGTCTACAGGACATGTCCTTCAGCGGATGGTGTAGCGATATCGGTGAATTTTCAGATTTGACATTCTTGAATTGCAGGAAGTAGATCGAAGACATCAATCTGGTGATCCCTGAGTTTGCAAGGATCAAATTGAAGATAACAGATTTGACATTCCTAAAACTACAGGAAGCAGATCGAAGACATCAATCTGGTGATCCCTGAATTTGCAGGGATCAGATTGAAGATAACAGATTTGACATTCTTGAAGTTGCAAGAAACAGATCGAAGACATCAATCTGGTGATCCCTGAGTTTGCAGGGATCAGATTGAAGATAGCAGATTTGACATTCCTGAAGTTGCAGGAAGCAGATCGAAGACATCAATCTGGTGATCCCTGAGTTTGCAGGGATCAGATTGAAGATAGCAGATTTGTCATTCCTGAAGTTGCAGGAAGTAGATCAAAGACATCAGCCTGGTGATCCCTGAGTTTGCAGGGATCAGATTGAAGATAGCAGATTTGACATTCCTAAAGTTGCAGGAAGCAGATCGAAGACATCAATCTTTTGATCCCTGAGTTTGCAGGGATCAGATTGAAGATAGTAGATTTGTCATTCCTGAATTTGCAGGAAACAGATCAAAGACATCAGTTTGGTGATCCCTAAGTTTGCAGGGACCAGATTGAAAATACCAGATCTGGTCTCCCTCAGTTTGCAGTGGAGCAGATCAAAAGATAGTGGATACTGTCTTCATGAAGTTGAAGCTATCAAACTCACTAAAATCAAGATGAAGATCCAATACTGTTGAAGTTACAGCTCGAGTTGGAAGTCATTTAAAGAAGACGAGGATCAAGAAGTCGAGGGTCCACCAAGACTGGGCAAAATTGATCCTTTTATAGTCTTTGCTCTATTCTTGTTTCACAAACAATGAGCAAAGAGGGGCAGCTGTAGTAACTTATTTTGCCCGGGCCCATATACAGTCAAAAAAATAAAAAACAAAATAAAAAATATATACCCAAATGTCCATTAAACAGTCCAGTTATAGACTTGGCCCAAAATCAATACACCCTGACCCATTTCTACCCAGTCACCAAATACATTAACCCAGAACCCAACACCTAAACTAAACCCCTTTAGCCCAACACTAACACAAAACAAATTAACCCAATTCCAGACCCATACTCGCGCGGCCCAAATGGCCCAGAATCTAATCAGAAGTTAGAATGGCCTAGGGTTTTCTGAAACCCTAGGCGCCACAAGCAGGGCTACTCCAATCGTCGCGCCGCAAGGCCAGGCCAATCGTCACGCCGCAAGATCTGGAGTCCGATCGTTGCACCATCGCAGCCACCAGGATTCCCTCAATAGCGCCGCCATTCTCGTGTCTGGTCTTCACCTCGAAATCACCGTCATTAACTTGCAGAGAGAGATATCAAAGCAGAAAGGAGTAAATCGCAGCAAAAAGGAAATAATAGATATAAAAAAATATGCTTTCCTTTTTTCATTTTTTGTTTTTGGGGTTATAAAACCCCTTTGTAAAATCTGTAAAAGGAGGATTTTTTTTGGATCGCAAGGAAAAAAATATTTTGAGAGAAATACAGAGAGGCTAGATACTAAAAAACATGCATACGAAAAAACACAAGAATTTGTGCAAAGTCAGTAGGTTCAAAGTATTGTCGGAAGTTTCACAGGGGAATAAAATATCTTGATTTCTCAGAGGTGACTTCCTATTCTATTTACTTTTTATTTTTTTATTTTATGTACATATATTTGCGCAAATGTAACTTTTTTGAAAAGAAAAGTATAAAGGAGAATAGATTACCTTTCGAAGCGAATGAAATCAGAAATTTTAGGCCTCCGGCCACCGGCCACGGAGGCGCTTGTGGCTCGTGGCATAGATACCAGGCGATCGGAGTTCAGGGAGGAGACGAGGATTTCAGAGGATATTCTGGATTTTTTTAAAAAAAAACTCAAGCCTAAAATGATTTTTTTTTAAAACGTTTACTTATATAGAAAAAGGAGAACGACGTCGTTTTGGATTAAGAGGATCCGCGTGCCAACTCGATTACCCGACAGGGTCTGCGTGTTTCCTTAAAAAATGGGGAAATTATCCTTTTGATCCCTCCGTTTTTTTTAAAATTAATTATATCCCATTAATTAATTTATTTTGTAAATTAGCCTTGTAAATCTGTTTACATTTCAATTTAACCTTTTTTTAAATTTTTTCTATATATATATTTTAATTGGAATTAAATTAAGTATTAAATTAAATACCTTATATTTTTGTACTAATTATTTCTTTATTATATATTAGTATTATTTTTTTTGCTACATATTATATAATATTATATCATATAGTTAATTAATATTATTTATAATATATTCCATTTATAAATATTTTTAAATCATTATACCTCCTTTAACACATTGTTTATATTGTTTATATGTATATTTTTATTTAAATCTGCATGAAATATGTTCATAATTAATTGTTCATTATATTTGTCTATACTTTATTATAGTTGTAATTGCCTTAGTATAGAAATTATTGTTGGTTGTATTTTGTGTAATATATTATTGTGTTGTAATTGTCTTTAATATGTATGTTGATAATATGCAAATGCAATGCTGTTACATGGATATTTTTTAAACAAAAAAATCTATTTTTTTGCAAAGCCATTATATTAAAAAAAATTAAAAATAAGGCAATATTTTGGTATTTAGAAATTCGGGAAATGGTGCCCTAACGTACTGGTTTGCGCTTTTCAGTTTGGCTAAATAACTAAATACCCTTTTCAAGTTTTGTAAATCATGAGATGATTTTGATTACGAAGGTTCTTAAACATCGTGTCCTAACGTACTGGATGTGATGTTTATATTCCTTCGGAACAAGAAAGTCTCAAATTTTAATCTAAATTACCGTCATTAACCTGCAGAGAGAGACACCAAAGGAGAAAGGAGCAAATCGCAGCAAAAAGGAAATAATAAATATAAAAAAGATATGCTTTCCTTTTTTTTATTTTTTGTTTTTGGGGTTATAAAACCCCTTTGTAAAATCTGTAAAAGGAGGATTTTTTTTGGATCG
The DNA here is from genome assembly GCA_025503065.1 of Gossypium bickii. Lineage (NCBI taxonomy): Eukaryota > Viridiplantae > Streptophyta > Magnoliopsida > Malvales > Malvaceae > Gossypium > Gossypium bickii. The sequence continues at coordinate 14,764,608 of CP106716.1, read as the reverse complement.
CAAGGAAAAAAAGATTTTGAGAGAAATACAGAGAGGCTAGATACTAAAAAACACGCATACGAAAAAACACAAGAATTTGTGCAAAGTCAGTAGGTTCAGAGTATTGTCGGAAGTTTCACAGGGGAATAAAATATCTTGATTCCTCAGAGGTGACTTCCTATTCTATTTACTTTTTATTTTTTTTATTTTATGTACATATATTTGTGCAAATGTAACTTTTTTGAAAAGAAAAGTATAAACGAGAAGAGATTACCTTTCGAAGCGAACGAAATCAGAAATTTTAGGCCTCCGGCCATGGAGGCGTGTGTGGCGCGTGGCATAGATACCAGGCGATTGGAGTTCAGTGAGGAGACGAGGATTTCAGAGGATATTCTGGATTTTTTTAAAAAAAAAAACTCAAGCCTAAAATGAATTTTAGGCCTCCGGCCACCGGCCACGGAGGCGCTTGTGGCTCGTGGCATAAATACCAGGCGATCGGAGTTCAGGGAGGAGACGAGGATTTCAGAGGATATTTTGGAGTTTTTTTTTTTTTTTTTTTTTTTGAAAACTCAAGCCTAAAATGAAATTTTTTTTTAAACATTTACTTATATAGAAAAAGGAGAACGACATCGTTTTGGATTAAGAAGATCCGCGTGCCAACCCGATTACCCGACAGGGTCCGCATGTTTCCTTAAAAAATGGGGAAATTATCCTTTTGATCCCTCCGTTTTTTTAAAATTAATTATATCCCATTAATTAATTTATTTTGTAAATTAGCCTTGTAAATCTGTTTACGTTTCAATTTAACCTTTTTTTTAATTTTTTTATATATATTTTTTAATTGGAATTCAATTAAGTATTAAATTAAATAGCTTATATTTTTGTACTAATTATTTCTTTATTATATATTAGTATTATTTTTTTTGCTACATATTATATTATATTATATCATATAGTTAATTAATATTATTTATAATATATTCCATTTATAAATATTTTTAAATCATTATACCTCATTTAACACATTGTTTATATTGTTTATATGTATATTTTTATTTAAATCTGCATGAAATATGTTCATAATTAATTGTTCATTATGTTTGTCTATACTTTATTATAGTTGTAATTGCCTTAGTTTAGGAATCATTGTTGATTGTATTTGTGTAATATATTATTGTGTTGTAATTGTCTTTAATATGTATGTTGATAATATGCAAATGCAATGTTGTTACATGGATATTATTTAAATAAAAAAATCGTTTTTTTGCAAAGTCATTATATTAAAAAAAATTAAAAATAAGGCAATGTTTTGGTATTTAGAAATTCGGGAAATAGTGCCCTAACGTATTGGGTTGCGATTTTCCGTTTGGCTAAATAACTAAATACCCTTTTCAAGTTTTGTAAATCATGAGATGTTTTTGATTACGAAGGTTCTTAAACATCGTGTCCTAACGTACTGGATGTGATGTTTATATTCCTTCGGAACAAGAAAGTCTCAAATTTTAATCTAAATTACTCGATGTTTTTAAGAAATCATATTTTTAGAATACTTTTTAAATTTCAAACATTTGGACATGATTCTATCGATTAGGTACCAATTTTTGGGCGTTACGAGGGTGCTAACCCTTCCTCGTACGTAACCGACTCCCGAACTCGTTTTCTTGTTTTTCGTAGACCAAAATTGAATGTTTTAAAATAAAACGTTTTACAAGGTGATCCAATCACACCTAAGTAAAAACGGATTGGTGGCGACTCCCATTTTCATAGTCAATCCCATTCTTTTTCGAAACCCGATTTAAAAATGGTTTTGACACAAAGCACACCTTATTAGCCCCTCTTTCTCTTAGTTCAACTAAGAAGTTGTTTTTCTACTGAAATAGACTTCTACAAATTCAACGAGAGTCTCACTTTGTCTCTCTATGTTTAACATTTATAAGGTCATTAGGGTCGTACTAGATTTTGGTTTAGAAATTTTAACGTTTAGATAGTTAATTAAATAAAAAGGATTAAATAGTAAAAAGTGTGAAAGACAATTGTTATTAGTGTGATAGTGCCAATTAGGTGATTAAGTAAAATAAAATGGTTTAATGTGGCAATTAAGCCATTTCTTTATTTAGTGGATGATTTAAGTGGATTTTAATGTGAATTTTGATTTATTAGTTAGGGTAAAATGGTAAATAAATAATAAAACTTAAATTAAATAAAAGTAAATTGTCATTTTCCTTATTTTAGCATTTCAAAACCGAAACCCCATGGAAGTGCTAAGGAAGCTTTTAGCTTTGGCTTAATACACTTGCATGATAGGTATTTTTCATCCATTTTTCATGAATTTTATGTTTTCGGGATCGTTTTAGCTTTTTCTAGCTAACCCGGGGGTTGATTTGTAAAATTGTTAAATGTTTTGGAAGATACCATTGATGAAATTGGTGTGTTGGTAGAATATGATGTTTGGGTGCTAAATAGAAATATTTTGTTAAGTGATTTTATATGATTTTTAACTTTAGGGATTAAATTGAAAATAAATTAAAATAAGCATGGTTTTCTTGGAAAATTTTAGCATATGTAGATTATATTTGAGTATAATTGAATTCGGTTTATTAGGTACAAGGATTAATTATGAAAATAATCATGTTTTAGTCTTAAGGATCAAATTGAATAATGTTTAAAAGTTTGGGGAAAATGTAAAAATTAGTAAATAGGAAATCATTTGCACTAGATTGAATATTATATGAAATTGGGGTTAATAAATTGAATAATTTATTTTATAGATCAAGAACAAATAGATAACTGAGGAAAACGAAAAGTTGTTGAGTAGTCCTTGAACTTTTGTTGTCTCTGCAGTATAGCCATGGTAGGTTCGTACGGTTTAGTTTCATATTAAATTAAATGTTATATTAACTATGAATTGATATGTTGAATATTCTGATATAATTGAATTGAAATAAATTGATGTGAGTCGAGAAAAGAAATGATTTGAACATTGTTATTCGATATTATTTTGAGCCGATGAACGTAAGATAGGATACAGTTTATATGCCAAAAGGTTTTAATGTGCGCAATACGGGTTTGATTTATGATGAGATGATGATTACTGATTCGTTACTGTTCACTGAATATACCAAAGTCTAGCATTTATTATGGACTATCGAGTTATATTTATAGTGATTCTGGTGTGTTACCGAGAGCGGATGTAAAGCTTCCAAGCATGACACTTGATGCCTAGGTGTGTTTCAGAAGGATTTTAACCTACGGGCTAGGCACTTGGTGCCCAGGTGTGTTCTCGGTTGTTAAGCTCACTCGAGCTTTTTGGTGTGTTCTAGATGATTAACCACGTATCCGAATACATTATATCGTTCATCGGGTAGATTTTAAATTGAGTTGATATTGAATAATCCAGATTAGTTTTAAAGACTATTTATTATGAGTATAGTTATAAAGACTCATCTATTTGTGTTTGACAGAATAATAGTTAATTAACTATTTCTGTGTGATTTATGTGTTTATACGGCAAGTTTATCATTTTAACCGTTGAACTTACTAAGCTTTAGTAAAGCTTACTTGTGTTATTTCTTCTATTTCTTTGTAGATTACATTTTGTGGAAAATCTGACAGTCGGATCAATCCAATGAATCAAACTATCCAGATATCTTTTGGTAGTTTTTGGATGTTTACTTTTGGGTTATATGGCATGGATTAGGCGTGTTTTGATATATGTCTTGAATACTTATTTCAAATGATATATGTATGAGATTGATGAAAATTTTTTTAAATTTGGTATTAGTTTGGTTGCGTATATGCCTATTGTAACAGCCCAATTTTGACCCTAATCGGAACGGTGGTTTCGAGACCACGAATCCGAATCGGATTAATATTTTAACCTTTATTTGTTTATTTATATTATAGATATTAAATTCTATAATTTTTATAGGTGAATTATTGTGTATGAAAAATTTCGTATAATAATTTTGGTGTTTCGGTGCATAATTTTGATTAAAAGGTTGAATTGTATAACAAGATAATAGGATAATTGAAATGGTAAATTTTAATTTGATGATGGCTTCTTAAGTAAGGGATTGAAAGTGCAAATTAGCCAAAAGATGAGTTAGTGCCGGCCATCATTTGCATGTAATAGTAATTTATAAATTTTCATTATTTCAATATAATAACTATTGTAATTATTAAGTGAAAGAATAATAAAATAAGAAAAGAGGAAGAGTGTTCATCTTTTCTTCTTCAAGTGGCCGAATGTGTGAAAGAAAGAGGGAGAAAGAAGATTTCAAGCTCTCTCCATTTTCGGTTTATGCATGATCAAATAAGGTTGGTATTTAAGCTTAGTTTTCATTAATTTCAACATTTTTGAGATTGTTATCATGCATATTAACTAGCCCATTTTTTTTTATTTGTGTTTTGGTTGTATGTTTCAAATATGGCCATGGATAGAAATTGGGTGATTATGTGATTTATGATGGTTTATATTATAAATGAACTAGATTTATAGGATTTCTTTAGAATTTTAGATGGATTTTGGTATTAGTGTGTTTTGATAAAAAGAAAATTTTAGAAAGGATTAATTAGCTAAATAAATGGAAAAATGAGTTGGAAAAAGGGTAATGAACATTCGGCCCTTGATGAAGATGGTCAAATTGTTGATATTTTGTGTTTTGGGAGATATGGATTAATTTGTAAACAACTTAAATATTAGGGGTAAAAATAGTAATTTGTATAATTGTGTAGTTATGGATTAAATTGAATGGAAATGTTTTTATATGATTTTAATTGAAATTGTTTAGATCAAGATTCAAAGGAAAAAAGATTGGATCGGGGAAAAACAAAATTGATCGAATAGCCGGGAAGCGAAATTCGTCAATTTACGAGGTAAGATTTAAACAATTGGGTTGAATTAATTTTTATTCTATACTATATGTTTTCATTTAAAGGAATTAAGTATATTAAATATCACAATGCTGAATACATGTATGTACTCAATTAAATTTGGCCTAACGTAAGGTGGCTAGAGGATTTGTTTTAATTTGCATAATAGGGGAGAGTTATGTAGTAGCAATGTAAATGGATATGAGGGTTACTTAAAAAGAATATGAATATTTTTGTTGTAAAGGTTAGTCACCAAAGGGGTTTGGTCGAATATGAAATGGACTTGGATGAGAAATAATAAAGACATATATGCGTATGTGTATATATGTGAATTCGTAAGTTGAATTTTATGTGTATGGTAGACTCGAATGAATGACAGGTTAAGTAACGGCTCTATGTGAGCGATACGTTACGAAAAGTATTAAGTAACGGCTCTATGTGAGCGATACGTTACGAGAAGTATTAAGTAACGGCTCTATGTGAGCGATACGTTACGAGAAGTAATAAGTAACGGCTCTATGTGAGCAATACGTTACGAGAAGTATTAAAGTAATGGCTCTATGTGAGCGATACGTTACTAGAAGTATTAAGTAACGACTCTATGTGAGCGATACGTTACTAAGTCTTATTAACAAGTGTGTAAGTATGAGGTTCATTAAGGGATTTCTATTATTAATGATATTATGTATTCGAAAATGTACGAGTGTATTATCACATGGTAGGCACGAACGATTAAGTTGGATGGGTAAGTAAACTAGAGGTATGTATTATACCTATTAATCTGAGACTTTTGGTAACTCGTATTGTGATTAAAAGATTTGGTAAGTTCATTAAAGGTATGAGTTAATTATTATTTCTTGAATATTCCGGTAATTCAAGGTGGAGTATAGAATTTGGTAAGTACAAATTTCATATGCTATCTATCAATATACGATGGTGCTATATGGAAATAAGTAAAGTATGAGACTATTCATTCGAATGAATAAAGGTTACCATTGGATCAAATTTTTGAATGCTTGGTTATTGGATAAAATTTATTTATATATTTAATTGTATACGATAATAATTATGGAACTTCGTGCTAATTTATTTGCGAATGGATTGTTTGAATCTTACTAAGCTTTGGAAGCTTATTTCGTTTGTAGTTGATGGTGTTTTTGTAGATTCATTTGGAGAGTTTGTCTTGTGCTCGAAACCACGGTTGAAGCTCATCACATTATCAACCAAGTCTTGGTATCTCTTTTGTATACAAACTTTAGATCAATGGCATGTATAGGCTAGCATATGATTTTGATAAATCTTGAAGTTGTAATTACAAGCCATGCGAAAATGGCTAGTTAAAATACTTGAGTCTATGCAAGTTTAATTATGACTTAAATAAATATTTGTATTGATATATGATGTGCATAGTATGCTTTACTAATATTGGTTAGTTTGGCTATGTTTCAAGCATTTTTCGATGGTATATATATAATGATCTTTTAAACGGTTAATATATATATCATGTTTATACTAGGATTAATTTCGGTCCTAATTTGATGATTGCGTTTGTGTTCAGTAAGCTGTAGGTGTTATGTCCTAAAAATCAAATGTTATATATATATATACACATGTATGTACGTATATCTAGATGTGTTCAGTTTATGATCGGTAAAAGTTTAAATTATAACTTATAAATGCCGTGTGGTTGCATAGAAAATTTTGTTTAGTAAAGTAGGTATAGTATGTGTATATTCGACTAAGATAATGGAAATGACCAAATGAATAGTTAATTATGCTTTTCAAATATTATTACTTTTATGTGTATTTGGCAATATAGAGTTGGGACATATATTTGTATATGTAAATATTTGATATTCAAGGCTTGTATGACATTGTTTATATTGAAATCGACTATGACCAAATTGAAAGAGATTTATATCACCACGCTGTTTGTTTTATATGTGTGTTTGCCGAATTTGAGAAAATTTGTTAGGTAATGCCTCGTGACCCTAATCCAGCGACGGATACGGGTTAAGGGTGTTACACCTATGGCTTTGACATGTATATGTCTTTGTGAACTTATCTTTGGCTATTTGATACAAGTTTCATAATGATATGGTATTGAAAAATGGTAAGTTTGATGTATGCTTTAGGTATGATTATGTGAACTTGAATGTCATTGGTTAGAGTGAGATATGTATTTGATTTGGATATTGAATTTTTGTGTCAATGATAGCACATTAGTTAGGAACTCAGGTTGGATGACTTTGACATGTTTCGGGCTTGTTTAAGTGTGTTTTGAATAGGTTTAATTGATGGTAACTAAGTTGCTTGATGTTCAAGTAAGCATGTTTTGGTAAACTTGCATTTGAAGTAAAAATTAGGGGCACACGGCCTGAGACACGGGCAGTCACACAGCCATATGCTGCAAACGGTCTCTTTACACGGTAGTGTATTTCAAATAAGTGTGTCACACGGTCTAGGACATAGCCTATGACACGGCCGTGTGAGGGTATTTCAATTGTTACACGGCATGTGATTTGGTCGTGTGACCATATTTTGAATATACACACCATTTGGCACACGACCTGTGATATAGTCGTGTAACCCTATTTTGAATACCTACAAGGGTGGACACACGGCTGGGACTGGGGCGGACACACGGCTGGGACACAGCCGTGTGTTTTATACTTCGAATACTCACATGGTTTGGGCTATGTCACACGACCTGCCTACAAGGCCGTGTGACCCATGTTTTAAAAAAATGTCAATTTTTCTAAACTTTTCTGATTTATTTCAAAAAGATCACCGAGCATTCTCAAACTAGTTTTAGGGCCTTGTAGGCTCGGTTTAAGGCCCATAAGTGTGTTTCTATCTTAGTTAAAATGACTTATTGAATGTTATTTTTTAATTTGCATAATTTTTTCTATTTGAAGTTAAATGTTCTAAATTGTATTGTAATACTTCGTAAACCTAATCCAATGAAGAAGACGGATTAGGGTTGTTACATTTAGTGGTATCAGAGCTACAATTTAGCCAATTCTCAAACTGAACGTAGCGTGTTTGAAGTCTAGAAGTTACATGTCATATAAACGTATAATAGTATGATATTGATTGATCAGATCTAACCCCTATTTTCTTTTAAATTTGAAAGATGTCGGCAGAATCTGATCATGCTGACATTGATGAAGTGAATAGTAATGTTCCAACTAATGAACAAGAAGCAAGTCATAGTTTACCGTTTCCACAAATGTTTGGAAATAAAGTTAAAAATGTTTTCTTCGGTTTAATGGTTCAGTGGTTCACGGAATTTGTACGAACCAACCCTATCGCTCAACAACCTCCACCCTCTGTTGTACCTCATATGGTACCTACACCTCCTCCGACAACTAAAATGAGTTGATGGATCCCTATTGATAAAGTCAGAAAATATGTGGCTAAGGAGTTTAGCGGCAGAACAAATGATGATCTTACTAAAGCTGAATACAAACTTGAGAGTATTCAGCGAGTCTTCGATAAAATGACTTACTCTCCTGATGATTATCTCAGACATGTTGTGTCGTTACTTACAGATGAAGCTTATAGTTGGTGGTCAACGTTAATAGTTGTGGTAGCGAGAGATAAAGCTAATTTGGATTTCTTCAAGATGGAGTTTAAAAAGAAGTATGTCAGCAAACGATACTTAGATCGAAAAAAGAAAGAATTTCTTGAACTGAAGAAAGGAAATAAATTAGTAGCTGAGTATGAAAGAGAGTTTGTACATCTCAACAAGTATGCTTGTGAAATTGTGCCAAACGAGGAAGAAATGTGCATCTATGTCGAAGATGGATTAAAAAATGAAATTAAAATGATGATTGGAGGGATGGAATTATGATAGTTTGTGGTTTAGTCTGAATGGACTTAAAAGATGGAGGAAGTTTGTAATAATAAGAAACAAAGAGAAAGGAAGGCTCGAGAATTTGGTAAAAGAAGCTTTTCTAAGTCATTTCTGTACCACCATCAAAGAAGACAAAGGAAGCTGTTAGCCGTGTCACTTCACCATCTAGGTTTTTGGGTAAATACAAATCAATGCAACATGATTCGAAGTCTCAGATTAAAACTGCTGACATGGCTAGTGTTCAGGATGTTTCGAGATCAGTGTGTAAGCATTGTGGAAAACCTCATACCGATGAATACAGGACTAAAACAGACGCATGCTACAAATGTGGTTCGATAGATCACTTTGTGCAGAATTGCCCGAGATTAGTTGGAGATAATGAAGAAAAGAATGAAAAGTAGTTGTATACACATCAGAAGAATAGACGTCTTAGTCAGAGTAGTAATATTGGAGCGAATCGTAATGGCACTAAAGATACAACTGTCAGATCTGAAGTTAGAGCACCTACGCGAGCATATTCTATTCGAGCTAGAGAGGAAGCTACTGTACCTGATGTTATTGTTGGTATATTCTATCTCTTTAATGTTACTATGTATGCATTGGTTGATCCTAAGTCAACTCACCATCCTAGGTCAACTCACCCATATATTTGCATGACATTAGTAACGAATAAGAATTTATCTGTTGAATCAACTGAGTTTGAAGTTTGAGTTACTAATTCACTAGGTCAGAGTCTGTTAATTGATTCAATATGTCGTAAATGTTTGCTGAGAATTCAGGGTTGTAATTTTCTTGCTGACTTGATGTTGTTACCCTTTCGTGAATTTGATATCCTTCTAGGAATGTACTGGTTGACGTTACATGGTGTTATGGTAAATTGTAGACTGAAACGAATTGATCTAAGATGTTAGACGGGTGAAATGATTACAATTGAGTCGAATAGATCAAATAGTGTTACCAGACTTATTTTAGCTATCTCGACACAGAAATTGATTCGCAAGGGTTGTGAGGCATTTTTATCTTATATTCTTGATACTTGTCATTTGAAGTTGAATCTTGATCAAGTATCAATTGTGAATGAGTTTACAGACATATTTCCTAAAGAGTTACTGAGATTGCCGCCAGAACATGAAGTTGAATTTGCAATTGATTTGATGCCTGAAACTACTTTGATCGATATCGCACTATATAAAATGGCACCCACTAAATTGAAAGAACTTAAAGCACAGTTGCAAGAATTGTTAGATCGAGGTTTTATTCGGCCAAGTGTATCTCCCTCGGATGCACCTATGTTATTTGTGAAAAAGAAGGACAAGTCATTGAGATTGTGTATTGATTATAGACAATTGAATATAGTTACGATAAAGAATAAATATCTTTTGTCTCGCATTGAGGATTTGTTTGATCAATTGAAAGGTGCAATGGTGTTCTTGAAAATAGATCTCAGATCGAGATATTATCAATTGCGAGCTAACGATGTTGATATACCAAAAACTACTTTCCAAACTCGTTATAGTCATTATGAATTTTTGTGATGCTATTCGGATTAACTAATGCCCCTGCTACTTCTATGGATATGATGAATCAGGTTTTTCAGCCTTATTTGGATAAATTCATGGTTGTGTTTATTGATGATATACTAATTTATTCTAAAACAGAATCCGAGCTTGCTTAACATTTAAAAATTGTTTTACAAATTTTGCGCGAGAAACAATTATACACAAAATTCACTAAATGTGAGTTCTAGATTAGAGAGGTTGGATTTCTTGGTCACGTAATTTCTACGGGTGGGATTCATGTTGATCTGAGCAAAATTTATTCTATTGTCAATTGGAAAGCTCTGAAGGATATTTCAGAAGTACGTAGTTTTCTGGGCTTAGCTAGTTATTATCTTCTATTCATAAAGAATTTTTCAATAACTGTTATACCAATGACCAAGTTGTTATAGAAAAATGTTGATTTTATTTGGTCAAATAAATGCTAGTAGAGTTTTGATCAGTTGAAAAATATGTTGACAGAAGCTCATGTACTAACTCAGCCTGAATCATGGAAAGAGTATGTTGTTTATAATGATGCGTCACCCAGTGGATTAGCTTGTGTATTGATGCAAGCTGGAAAAGTAATAACATATGTTTTTCGACAATTAAAATCACATGAGAGAAATTACCTGACTCATGATCTAGAATTGGCAACGATTGTCTTTACTTTGAAAATTTGGCAACATTATTTGTATGGTGAGAGATGCCATGTTTATACTTATCATAAATATAAAATTTGGAGAACTCAAAACATAAAAAATAGTGCAATGGGCACTGAAGGAGGGTTATATGTCGATACATTGGCCTGGCACTATAGCTCTTTGGCTACCATCCATGAAATTTATGATACCTACAAGTATTGGTTTCGAAACCTAGACCCCTAAGACTGAATTTTGGTCACTTACTTGCAAAATTCTTATACATAAAACTAAGGTTTCAAAACCTTGATGCAAGGGACCAAAAATTCAAGTTTAAAAACACATTCCAAATCATCTCCTAATAAGAACATTACAAAGCATACTCATAATTTAACAGCCCGTTTTCAATGGTGTCAAAAATAGTGGTTTCGGGACCACACTACCAATGTGTCAGTTTGTAAATATTAATTATTTAATGTTTATAAGGTCATTAGGTTCGAATTAAATTTTAGTTTAGAAATTTTAACGTTTAGATAGTTAATTAAAGAAAAAAGATTAAATTGTAAAAAGTGCAAAAGTCAATTGTTATTAGTTTTATAGTGCCAATTGGGTGATTAAGCAAAATATAATGGTTTAATATGGCAATTAAGGCATCTCTTTATTTAGTGGATTGTTTAAGTGGATTTTAATGTGAATTTTGATTTATTAGTTAAGGGTAAAATGGTAAATAAATAATAAAACTTAAATGAAATAAAAGTAATTGTCATCTTCCTTATTTTAGCATTTCAAAATTGAAACCCTATGGAAGTCCTAAGGAAGCTTTCGGCCTTGTCTTAATACACTTGCGTGATAGGTATTTTTCATCCATTTTTCATGAATTTTATTTTTTCGGGATCATTTGAGCTTTATCTAGCTAACCAAAGGGTTAATTTGTAAAATTGTTAATTTTTTTCGAAGATGTCATTGATGAAATTTGTAACACCCCCTAACCCTTATCCGTCACCGGAACAAGGTTACAGAGTATTACCAGTCAATACAGTTTTAATACAAATAATACAGAAATAATTAACATTCAAATCAGAAATTAATCATGTTGTCCCTTTTATGGGCCTTCGAGACCCAAAATGTACGTTACAAACAATTCGGGACTTAATCAGAAACTCTAAGGATTTTATGTTAAGTTTCAAAATTTTTTCTTATATGCAGAGCTCACACGCCCCTGTGGTTTAGAGACACGCCTGTATGACCCTAAAACATGCGCGTGTTTCAGGCCATGTCCTAAATTGTGTGCTCTCTGACTTACCTCACACGGCCAAGCCACACGCCCGTGTGCTAGGCTGTGTGGTCAATTTATTTTTCGATTTTTAGGTGCAGTTTTCACACGGCCGGGCACCTACCCGTGTGCTGGGTCGTGTGCCTCACACGGTTGAGACACATGCTCGTGTCTCTACCGTGTGGCAATACCTATGCATTCTGTTTCTAAAATTTTAAGTTGCAGGGGACACACAGTCTACCCACACACCCATGTGTAAGCCGTGTGAACTCAAAATGAGCCTTTTACAACAAGTTTACCAATCCTGCAACCTTAAACGACAAGCAACTCAAAATCAAATCTTTCAACCAGTCCAAATCATAATTAAATATATCTAAAACATGTCAAAATTATCATTAAAATAATCTAATTCATGTATATTCATAGATGCCTAACATAAATTATCTAAACAAATCATTTATATACCATTCAAACAATTCAAACCATAACCATGTAATGGCTATATTATAAGACTTATATTTATATATTTTTAGATCAATCTATCATCTTACTCACCATTAATATTCTCGTCACAAAATGACATCAAAAGACAACCTAGGTACATGCCATTTTCAAAAGAGAAACTACTTCACCACGTATTTGAGTTCAGGATCGGATATGGATGCTGATTCAACAGTCTGATTTTGACCTAACCTGCGCACGAAAACAAACCGTACACTGAGTAAGTAACTCAGTGGTATTTCTATAATCCAAATACTTATTAAATAAAAATTTATAAAGTTCAAATACATATTTACACATAACAAATCCATTCAACAATTAATCAAATTTACAATACACATCATTCATAACTCTTTCAATTATCATATCTTCTATTTCAATCTTATAGATGCTATTCAATAGCATTTTACCATAATGTATTCAATTCAATTTCAATATCATTCAGTATCAATCAATTTAACCAATTCATTTATTTATCCCTATTAACATGACTCGGGCTTTGACGGATAGATGGATCCAACCAACACACGAGTACGACACTCTGTGCCTTATCGGCCAAGCCGAAGTAAAACAGTAACAGTATGGTACTCAGTACCTCATCGAATTTATCCAAAGTAATAATAGTAAAACGACACTTATAGTGCCTCATTGACTCGAAGTCAAAGTATCCCTGAACACTTCCAATCCTATGACATGCCAATTATATCCGACTTAGCCCGACATTGTTAATAGGGTATTTCGATTCATAATTCAATTTCCAATCAATATACAATTTCAATCAATTCTAATTCAATACACTTTTCAATCATACACATATGTTCACAAAGCAATTCAATTCAATATCATTATATCAAACTCACATCAATTTCACTTACCATACATAATCATAAATACTACCAATAATTTTAGTTTTCGAATTATAGAAATACAAATCGTATTTTTCAAGCTAATCCTCATTGACTTTCTCTTTTCCTTTCCTAGTCGAAGCTTCAGGCTCAGCGTTAGCTATGGAAATTAAACAATTAAAATTTATCAATACACTACAATTTCAAATTGAACATTTCAATTTATACTCAACTATTGTATAATTTTCAATTTAATCCCTAACCAATACTAACTTTACTTTTTTACAATTTATTCCTTATTTTTCATTCAATTTATCACTTAAAACTAAATTTAACTATCTAATTTCACCATAAAACCCTAATTTTGAATTTCTTTCAATTTAGTCCCTACTATATAAAAATTATTATTTACATTACAATTTAATCCTTTTCTCAATTCTTGTAACGCCTCAAAAATTTGTTTTTCATCTTTTGTAAAGTTTGACACAAATGTGTATCTACTTCAGTGATTAAGTGTTCTGGGTATGTGTGTGAGATCCTAAGTTCAAGCCAAGTCTTTAGGTAAATTTTGGTATTTTTCTAAATAAAGCCTAAACCCCGCTCAGTAGGCTTAAGTTTAATTATTTGTAAGTACATGTCAGAATGGGCCTGTTGGTCTAGTGGTTAAGTGGAGTATTAGTATGCTGGAGGTCTGGTGTTCGAATCCCTGCGTGTTTGCTTGGTTTGATGGCTGGGAGTTTGGTTGTACTGAAAATCTGAGTAGTGGGTGGTTAAGATAGAGTAGGTAGTGGGATTTGAGTTATCTGTTTCTTAAAATTCTCTTTGCAGAAAAACCTGACCATCTCCCCTTCACCCTTTTTTCCTTTTTCTTCTTTTTTTTTTTCATTTTCCTCGTTTCATTGCCAAAACTCTACCTTTCTTTCACTCTCTATTTGCATCGGATAGGTCATTTTTGGTAGGTTCAGTTTTTATTTAGTTGACGAATCATTTTGCTAAGGGTCTTTTTTGGTGTTTAGGAGGTATTTGAAGGGCTGAGGATCTGGAATCGTCGCTGTAGATGTATGGAATTTCCATTGTTCGAGTGAAGGTAACGTTTCTCGTTGGTTCAGGAGTTGGTTTTCATATTTTTTTTTCATTTAAGAATCTAGTTAAATGATCAATTGAGGAGTTACTGATCAATTTTAGGTTCCAGAGTGTTCGGGGAACGTTTTAGCATCGAACAATACCAAGTTTGTACCCAAAAATGCAGAAAATAGGGTTTCAATGAAAGCCAAAAACCTCCACTATCGACGCTGCGCAGGCATGTGATTGCCCGTGTGGTAGGCCGTGTGCCATAACACGAGCGTGTGATCGATGAGGCCAGGCCGTGAGCACAAGAAACGCCCGTGTGATGGCCAGGTAAGCCATGTGCGACAACAGGCTAAACTGATTTGGGATCTATGCATTCCTATGTTGTCTGTTATGTTTCCAAAAATCTTGGGATTCCGGTTGAGAGCACTACAAGTAAGGTGACTGTGCTAAGCCCGTTGGGGCAATCTGTTAGAGTTAGCAAACTGTATAGGAATGTTCCTTTAGAGGTTCAAAGGACGGTATTTCTAACTAATTTGATGGAGCCTCCGTTTGGGGAGTTTGATATGATATTGGGGATGGACTGATTGGTCAAACATCGTGTAAGTTTGGACTGTGTGACTAAGTGGGTCGTATTGAGAACTGAGTATGATGATGAGGTAGTTGTGATTGGGGAACGTCGGAACTACTTGGCTAATGTCATCTCGGCATTGGGAGCTGAGAAACTGGTTGTGAGGCATAATTGGCCTATGTAAGTGTTTATACTTCTAGGGACTCTACTATAAAGGATATCCGCATTGTAATAGATTTTCCAGATGTCTTTCCTGAGGAGCTACAAGGTTTACCTCCGAATCTGGAAGTGAAGTTTGTGATTGAGCTTTTCCCTAGTACAGCTCCGATGTCTATAGCTCCCTATTGAATGGAACCGAAAGAGCTTACGGAGCTTAAGGCTCAGATTTAAGAATTATTGGATCGTGGGTTCATCCGTCCTAGTGTGTCTTCGCGGGGAGTGCTAGTACTATTTGTTAAGAAGAAGGATGGATCCATGAGGATGTGTATTGACTACTGACAACTGAATAAGCTGACCATCAAGAACAAGTATCCACTACCAAGGATCGATTATCTATTTGACCAGTTTCGAGGGGCATTTGTGTTCTCTAAGATTTAGTTGCGTTCTAGGTATCATCAGTTAAGGGTTAAGGAGGCTTATGTGCATAAGACGTCATTTATGACTCGTTATGGTCACTATGAATTCCTAGTGATGCCATTTGGAATGACGAATGCGCCTGCCGCATTCACGGATTTGATGAACCGGGTATTTCATCCTTATCTGGATCAGTTCGCCGTAGTTTTCATCAACGACATATTGGTTTTTTCGAGGACTGAGGATGAGCATGACGAGCACCTTAAGATTGTTCTTCAGATTTTGAGGGAAAAACAGCTCTATGTTAAGTTCAACAAGTACGAGTGTCGTAACCATTTTTTTTGATAAAACAGTAAACGACGCGGTTGACTCGAGGTTTGAAAAACGAAAAGGAAGGGAGTCGCCACCGATTTTTATTTGGGTGAGATCGGATCACCTTTGTTTTAATAAACATTTCGATTTACTAAAACGATATTTTTGGTCTACGAGTTTTGAGAAAATGGGCTCGGGAGTCGGTTACGTGCAAGGAAGGGTTAGCACCCTCGTCACGCCCGAAATCGGTACCAAACTGATTGATTGATGTCCTATTTGTTGAAAACTTTGAAATGGTTTGAAAATACAGTGTTTTTTTTTATTTTTTTTTTAAATTCCAAGGAATTGGAAGGGATATTAAGGCTTTCTTATTTTCGAAAAGGTAAAGCATCATGTCCAGTAAGTTAGGGCGTGATACTTTAGACTCCCGAGGCTAAGCTTGTCTTTTTAAAACTCAGTTTTATTTTTGAAGAGGATCTTCCGTCGTTTGTCAAACGGGAAATCAGAACCCAGTAAGTTAGGGCTCATTTTCTCAAAGGTCCAAATTAGGAATATTGCCTCTATTTTAATAATAATAAAATAAAAAAACTTATCCGAAGTATCTAGATGTCGAGTCCAGTAAGTTAGGGCGCGACATTTCGAATATCCAGGATTAAGTGTTTTGTTTTTAAAATTTGAATTGCGATTTCAAAAGGGGTATCCCGTTGTTTAGCTTTAGACGAGAAGAAACGGAACCCAGTAAGTTAGGGCTCGGTTCTCTCGAATTGCTAATACGTAGTTATTATAAAAATTGAGGTGTCGAGAAAAATTAGCACGAAAATGTGAAAACACGATGTTATACGCGAAAAGAATAGTAAAAGACACATACGCATATATACGTATAAATAAGGATGATATATAATATATTGAAAGTATTACGTATAGTAACGATAATAGAAATAACGATGAGATGATAATAATAACATGATAATGATGAAAATAATATAAAGATGATAAACATATTATAATAATAATAGCGCTATGACATATGAGAAATATAATGGAAAATAAATATATGCATCATATGAAACAAATATAATAACAATAATAGTAACAATGATATGCTAACATGAATGATGATAAAAATAGAAAATAATAGCGTTTTGATAAGGAAAATAATGAAAATAATAGAAAGTACAAAGGGAATAAACAAAAAAATACCAATAGTAGTAAAATAATAATAATAATAATATAATAATAATCTAATAACAAATCATATAGTACAATAATAACATAGTAGTAAAAAATGGTAGAAAATAATAAAAAAAAAGTAGAACAATGATAATAATAGTGGAAATAAAAGTAGGATGGAGAATGATATAAAAATAACATTAATAATAATAATATATAAAAATGATAAAATAAGTTGATAATAATATCAATCATGATAGTAATAAAATATTTATACAAAGGAATAAACAAAGTATATATGTGTAAAAATTCTAATATAATATTAGTAATGATAAAGATATTAAGTAAGGATAACAAGGTAATAATAATAAAATAGTAATAATAATAATAAAATAATGGTGAATAGTAATATGAATAAAAATGATAAATAAGAGATAACAATAAAATAATAATGAAAATATAAAGAAAAATAAACAATGACGATTATTAATAAACGAAATAATAAGATATATATAGATACATAAAAATAATAATAATATAGTAATAGTATTAATAATAATATAATAATATAATTATAAAAACAATAATAGAAATTATAATAATAATAATAAATATACTAAAGACCATAATAAGCAAAACGATAATACAAAAATAAAAATAAAAAATATAATATATAAATAAATAAATATAATAATGATAGTAATAATAGTAATAATATAAAAAAATGCAATTTTAACTAAAAAGGGATTGGATTGAAAATAAAACGTAATTCTGGGGGTCAATCTAAAGTAAATAAGAGAAGTAAGGGCTAAATTGCGTGCGAAAATAGCCAGGAGGGACTAACGTTAGTAATATCCCCTAAATCCTCATGCGCATACCCAGTTGGCAGCTTTAGGGACCAAATCAAAAACAAAATAAAACTTGAAGGTCAAATTTAAAAGAATCAAAAGACACTAAATAGGGCTTAATCGCGCGGGACAGTGAAGGAGAGGGATCGTTTGCGCAAATATCCCCTTTAAGGGTCATGCGCAGTAACTCCTACTATGAAACGGCGTCGTTTTGTCTGATGGTCATTAAACCATCTTTATTTCCCCAAAAATCAGATTTCTTTTACCCTTCAAACGTCTTAAACACAACAGCAGCCCCCCTAACCCATCTTTCTCTCAACTCTTCCTCTCCCTTTTGTTTTTAGCCCGACGATTGGGCCTCCCTGACCTTCCGTCGCACCACCGTACCACCACCGTATCGGTGGCCGGTGGTGTCCAAGACTTCGCCCTTTTAGCCCTTATTCGAAACCTTGTTGAAGGCTAAGCGTTGATGTACCGAAGGCGAAGAAAAACGAGGTTTTCGACACCTTTTTTGGCAATGCTCCGACGACGGAGTGAGGACACCCCGACGCCGTGACGAGGAAATTTCGGGTAAATTTCCTTTTCTCCCCCTTTTGCTATTCTTGTTTAAAAAACAAAACTCAAAAAGAAAAATAAAAAAAAAGTAGTAATCGGAAAAGTGAAAAACTACAATATCACCCTCTGAACTCTTTTCTTTTTGATTTTCAACCTTCGTTTGTAAAGGTTTTGAGTTAATCAAATGAAAACAACCGTAAATCACAATAGGTAGTAAACGAAATCAACCTTTAAATCTTGCTTTTTGATTCTGATTTAGTATTTGGTTGTATATCTCGGTTCCTTTTTTGTTCTTTTTTGACCGAGAAAATTCCCCTCTATTACCATGAATGAATTTTTTTTTATTACATTGCTTGGATCGGCTTTATAGCCCAAATGTGCTACTATTTTCTTTCGGTCTCTTCTCCTTTCTGTTTTGCAGGCGCAAGTGGAGCAAGTGGAGGGCATTGGTGGTACTCTGACAGTGGTGGTGATAGGCCTGGCATGGGCGGTGGAGCAGTTGACAGATGCCATTTTTTTGTATTATTTAATTTTCTGTTTTTTTTTAGGGGTTTTGGGCAATTGGGCTGATTGATTTGGGCTAAGATTTGGGTCTGGTTTGTGGGCCATTCTGGTTTGGTTTAATGGTGTAAAATGGGCTTGTAGGCTCGGGCAAAATTAGGGTATGACAACGGGTTCTGGTTATGTGAAGTAACATTTTTGGGTCATGTGGTGTTTATTGAGGGGATTCAAGTCGATCCTCAAAAGATTGAGGTTGTAATGGATTGGAAACAACCTAAAAATGTGTTTGAGATCCGCAGCTTTCTGGGTCTGGCGTGTTATTGTCGGTGTTTTGTAGAAGGCTTCTCACTGATTGCAACAGCCTTAACTAAGCTGCTACATAAGGGTGTACCAACCATTTGTTTGGTCTAATGAGCAGCAAGAAAGCTTCGAGAAGCTCAAGACTGTACTAACTGAGGCTCCTGTTCTGATACAACCTGAACTTGAAAAGGATTTTACAGTTTATAGTGATGCATCACATGTCGGTTTGGGATGTGTGTTGATGTAGGATAGTAACGTGGTAGCATATGCGTCTCGTCAGCTAAAGACACATGAGGCAAACTATCCAATGCACGATTCGAAATTGGCCGGTGTAGTCTTTGCTCTAAAACTTTAGAGGCACTATCTGTATAGTGAGAAGTGTGTCATCTACACTGATCACAAGAGCCTCAAGTACCTCCTTACTCAAAAAGAGCTGAATTTTAGGCAGCGTAGATGGGTTGAGCTGCTTAAGGATTATGACTGTACCATTGAGTACTATCCTAACAAGGCCAATATGGTGGCCGATGCATTGAGTCGTAGGGATATGACTGATCTGAGAGAGATGTTCGCTCTACTTAGCTTGTTCGATGATGGGAGTTTGTTGGCTGAATTGCAAGTCAAACCAACTTGGATCGAGCAGATTAAGGGTAAGCAACTAGAGGATGAGTCTCTGAGCTTGAGGTTTCAATAGATTGAGGGTGGTACTGCTACGGACTTTGGGTTAAACTCTGAGGGTGTGTTGTGTTTTCTTGGTCGGATATGTGTGTCGAATGATTCTAATTTGAGACAATTGATTCTGAGGGAGGCGTATAGTAGCCCTTATGCTATGCGTCCTGGTGGTAATAAGATGTACCGAGATCTTCGAGAACTATACTGGTGGCAAGGGTTGAAACGAAAAGTTACTGATTTTACGGCACGATATCTGACATGCTAGCAGGTTAAGGTTGAGCATCAGTTACCTTTGGGTTTGCTGTAGCCGGTTAAGATCCCACTATAGAAGTGGGAACGAGTAACGATAGACTTCGTTAGTGGGTTGCCCTTGACACCCATTAAGAAGGATTTTATCTGGGTCATCGTGGATCGATTGACCAAGTCTGCGTACTCTATTCCGGTTAGGACCGATTATTCTCTTCAGAAGTTGGCGAAGCTCTACATTTCTGAGATAGTGAAACTGCATGGGTGTTGGTCTCAATCATTTCTGATAGGGATCCTCGCTTCACGTCTCGGTTTTTAAAAAAAAATCTACATGAGGCTCTAGGTTCAAAGTTGGACTTCAGTACTGCGTTCCATCCTCAGACCGATAGTCAATCAGAGAGGGTGATTTAGATACTGAAAGATATGTTGAAGAGCTGTGCTATCAATTTCTGAGGCAGTTGGAAGGAGTATCTACCGCTAGTGGAGTTTTCTTATAATAACAGTTTCCAATATAGCATTCATATGACACATTACGAGGCTCTATATGGTCGTAAGTGTCGCACTCCTTTGTGTTGGACTAAGTTGGGTGAACGGCGTGTTCTGGGTCCTGAATTGGTTTCTAAGATTAAAGATAATGTTAGATTGATTTGGGATTGACTGAAAATGGTATCGGACAGACAGAAATGTTATGTGGATCTGAAGAGACGCGAGATTGAGTACTTTGTAAGGGACTTCGTATTTCTCAAGGTCTCGCTATGGAAAAAGATTCTGAGGTTCGGTTGTAAGGGCAAGCTGAGCCCTAGGTTTATTGGGCCGTATCAGATTCTGAAGCGAGTGGGACCGGTCACTTATCAGTTGGAGCTACCACTAGAGTTAGATCGTATTCACAATGTTTTCCACGTCTCGATGTTGAAGCGCTACTGCTCTGATCCCTCACATATTATCCCTGTTGAGGAGATTGAGATTAGGCCAGACTTGACCTTTTAGGATGAGCCTGTTCAGGTTCTGGATCTTGACGTGAAGGTTCTGCGAAAGAAATCCATTCCACTGGTAAATGTTCTGGGTGAAATCATAGTACTGAGGAAGCCACGTGGGAACCTCAGGATTCGATGCGTCAGCAGTATCCTCACCTATTCTGATCAGGTAAATTTTGAGGACGAAAATTTCTTTTCAAGGGGTAGAGTTGTAACGCTCTAAAAAATTATTTTTCCACTTTTGTAAAGTTTAACACAAATGTGTATCTGCTTTAGTGGTTAAGTGTTCTGAGTGTGTGTGTGAGGTCCTAAGTTAAAGCCAAATCTTTGGGTAAATTTTGGTATTTTTCTTAATAAAGCCTAAACCCCGCTCAGTAGGCTTAACTTTAATTATTTGTAAGTACATGTCAGAATGGACCTGCTGATCTAGTGGTTAAGTAGAGTATTAGTATGTTGGAGGTCTGGTGTTCGAATCCTTGAGTGGGAAAGGGGGAATATTTTTCTTGGTTTGATGGCTGAGAGTTTGAGTTGTACTGAAAATCTGAGTAGTGGGTGGTTGAGATAGAGTAGGTAGTGGGATTTGAGTTATCAGTTTCCCAAAATTCTCTCTGCAGAAAAAATTGACCATCTCCCCTTCACCCCTTTTTTCCTTTTTTTTTGTTTTTTTTTTTTGTTTTCCTTCTTTCGATTGCCAAAACTCTACCTTTCTTTCACTCTTCATTCGCGTCGAATAGGAAAGTTTTGGTAAGTTCGGTTTTCATTTGGCTGACGAATCATTTTGCTAAGGTTCTCTTTTAGTGTTTAGGAGGTATTCGAGGGGCTGAGGATTTGGAATCGTCGTTACAGCTGCGTGGAATTTTTATTGTTCGAGCAAAGGCCAATCTGGGCATGTGGGTCTACACGGGTAAGCCACATGGGCGTGTGAGCCCATTTATCTGAAATGATGTCTTAGGGTTGCACGGGTCGCCTAAGTCGACTGTGAACCTACTATAGTGTCGATAAGCGTACTTAGACCCCCAATATGTGTTATCTCAAACCCCCAAGATGTGTGATCTGACTGCATGTAATGCATGTATTGAGTATGATAATTTATACATGATCACTGATAATTATATATGAATGACTGATAGCTGCATAAAAGCATGATATACTGTATGTTGCATTGCATTGTGTTGAGATGTTGATATTTGGAGGAAGTGTACTAAAAGGCTCTTAAGCCTATTATCTAGCAGCTCAGCTGCAATATACTGATTATGTGCCGCATTCGATACTACTTGGAGTGTAGGGATGGGTGGATGTTTTAAACCCCACATAGAGTGTAGGGATGGACAAAAATGGTGTGTAGAGGTTGGTTGGGTAGGGTTCTGTCACTGACAAATGCATATCTGATATTATTGCTGTGGCGGGCTTAGGCCCTAATGCTTTTCTGCTACTGAAACTTAAATGGGCTAAGGCCCGAACTGCTACTGAATTTGATATGGGCTTAGACCCAGACTGCATTTGACTATTTGTTATTTGACTGTAAGCGTGTTTTCTGTGGGGATTACACACTGAGTTTACGTAAACTCATCATTTTTTTATCTGTACAAATAATCCCTAGGTTTAGACGGATCGTTGCGGCGGAGGACTCAATGGTGACCACATGATTTTGAATTATTTTAATTTCAGTTACGGTATTTATTTCCTATTTATCTTCTGGGTTATTTTTTATGTAATTGGACTTTTGTACTGTTGCTTTTACTTTGGATTTTCACTGTTTTCATGGATGTCTAACTATGAAACTCGATTTTATTAAAAACTACGTTTTTCTAAACGCAAATGATGTTCTTCAAGTATCATGGGTTTAAAAGCTTCCGCTACACAAAATGTTTTTAAATGAATCCAACTCAATGAGAAAGTTGTTTGGAATTGTCAAAATATAAATAGAGGTTAATAAACGGAAAATGTTTTATATGATAAATTCGTTTTCAAATTCCATTCATGTGACATCACCAAATTTGGTCATAACATCTAGGCCGAGTTTGGGGTGTTACATTTAGTGGTATTAGAGCCAGGTTGCAAAACTCGACCGTGGATTTTTGGGTTTTAAATATTGGTTATAATTTGGGTTTTGAAAATGATTTGACTTAGTATGTGGTACATCGAGTCTCCGGCGCCGATCTTGTAAGTTTTTTGAAATTGTGATAAGTTTAAACTGAAAATACTGTAGATACTATATTCTGAAACTACTGTAGGTAGTATACTGAGAAAACAATCTAGGTAGTGTATATTGAGACTGTAGCAAAACTGATAGAGATTATGATTTATTAAAATCTCTCTAAATTACTGAAACTGTTTACATAAAACATCTACTAATAAATACTGAAACCGTAACTGATTCATAAAATTTGCAATACAAATAAATACGATTAGACATAAGCGCACAAGGTATCTACGGACGATGTACTAGAGGCCGAGGTAGAGGCCGTAGAGGGGCTTGAGTTGAGTCCTCTTCACTGGGCAGTATGCCAAATTTAGACACGAGTGAGACGCCAATGTCGCCTGCTACTGAGATTGGGTCCCAAGATCGCATGGCGGGGGATGACGTATTGTCTCAGGCTATGCTAAGGATATTAGAGAGGGTTGCTGGACCCAATACTGGATCTGAAGCCGAGGGTCGATTACGAAATGACTCCGGTCCAATGGAGCTGAGCTCTTCAGGGGTGTCACTAGGGTCACCCCTAATGTAGCCGAATACTGGATTGAGGCCATAGAGAGGATCATAAATGATCTAGATTGCACCACTGAGCAGAAATTAAAGGGTTCAGTCTTACTACTACAGGATGAGGTTTAATAGTGGTGGCTGACTGTTAAGGAGGGCACTTAGCCCGAACATTTGACCTGAGATTTCTTTAAGACTGCCTTCCAGTGGAAATATGTGGAGGCGAGCTACGTGGATGCCCGAAGGAGGGAGTTCCTGAACCTTACTCGGAGAGATCGATCTGTGGCCGAGTATGAGGGAATTCCTGCGACTGAACCGCTATGATGGGGTATAGTGGCGACTGAGTATGAGCAATGTGTCCGCTTTGAGGATGGCCTCAGAGATAATTTAAGAGTCCTGATAGCTCCGTAAAGGGAGCACGATTTTTCTTCATTGGTTGAGAAAGCAAAGATCGCCGAAGAGGTTAAGCGCACTGAGCGCCAAAACCGTAACAGAGAGAGAGGTAAGAACAAGAGGGATTCGGAGCCCTCAAGTTCTATACAGAGGCCTAGGAAAAAGGCTAGACCTAATGGGCTAGCTAGAGTTCGGCCCCCTATTACTACTACTGGACTGCAGCCATGTGTTAATTGTGGTAGATGCCATTGGGGCGAGTGTTGGAGGAGGACTGGGTGTGTCTGAGGTGTGGATCATTGGATTATTGCATAATGGAGTGTCCGTTGAGGGCTGATTAGATACAAGCTCAGGGTATTGGTACTACGCAGCCACAGAGAGTAGCACAGTAGCCACTAAGAGGCCGTGGTCGGGCTAGGGGTGGTAAGTATGGGCCGTAGACAGAGAGCACCAGGTCGAGGTACTAGACAAACTGAAACGAGGCAGCCTGCTCTTGTTTATGCTGCACACCATCTAGAGAACAGAGATGTTCCAAACGTCATCACAGGTACGTTTCTTATTTATGATGTGTCTTACACTGCATTGATAGATATAGGATCTACGAGTTCCTAGGTTGCCTGTTCTGTTTCTAAAAATTTGGGAATTCCGGTTGAGAGCACTACAAGTGAGGTGGTTGTGCTGAGCCCACTGCGGCAATCTATTAGAGTTAGTAAACTGTATAGGAATGTTTATTTAGAGGTTCAAGGGATGGTATTTCTGGCTGATTTGATGGAGCTTCCGTTTGGGGAGTTCGATATGATATTGGGGATGGACTAGTTAGTCAAGCATCGTGTAAGCTTGCACTGTGCGACTAAGAGGGTCGTATTGAGAACTGAGGAGGAGATGAGGTAGTTGTGATTGGAGAACGTCGAAACTACTTGGCTAATGTGATCTCGGCACTGGGAGATGAGAAACTAGTTCGTAAGGGATGTGAGGCGTATTTGGCCTATATAAGTGTTTTTGCTTCTGGGGACTCTACTGTAAAGGATATCCGCACTGTAAGAGATTTTCCGGACTTCTTTCTTGAGGAGCTACCGGGTTTACTTTCGAATCGGTTTGGCACATGGTTTGGCACAAGGCCTGCGACATGATCATGTGGCCCTATTTCTAATACCTACACGGGCTGAGACACGACCATATGTCCCATACTCCGAATGCTCACATGGCCTGGGCTATGTCACACGGTCGTGTGACCCCTGTTTTAAAAATTTTTCAATTTTTCCAAATTTTTCAAATTTGTTTCAAAATGATCCTCGAATATTTCCAAACTATTTTAGAGCCTCATAGGCTCGGTTTAAAGCCCATAATTGTATTTCTATCTTGGTTAAAATGAGTTATTGAATGTTATAATTTAATTTGCATAATTTTTTCTATTTAAAGTTAAATGTTCTAAATTGTACTATAATACTTCATAATCCTAATCCGATGATAGAGGTGAGTTAGGGGTGTTACACATAATATCCAATTCAAAACATGCAACTTCAAGCTTAAACACATTTCAATTTAAGTCATGTTCACATAACACTAAAGCAAATCTTGAAATCACTTTAAGACCTTAATATTACATCCAAAATAAGTTTCATAATCATTTAATTACTAGTTCAAATAAGAGGAATGAAATGCATGCATGCTTAGTGTAACAGTCCATTTATGCCCGGGCCCATACCAATCAAAAACAAAAAAATAAAATGTCGAATGTCCATTTACAACAACCCAAATCCAAACCCAAACACTACCCAGCCCAATTTACAGCCCATTTCGCCCAAAACATAAACAATTTTTGGCAAACCCTAACCCTAGGACTAACCGCCGCCGCCTCCATACCAGCCTCCTCGCCAGATATCAAGCCATCATTGGCACGTAAATCACGCCCCATCTTCGCCGTTCGCCTGCATAAGGAAAGAAAATAGAAACAGCAAGCATAGCAAAACAACATCTTTGTATTTATGACTTTGGATTTATTTTTAGGCTATAAAAAGCCAAATCGAAACCTGTAAAAATGGAGAGTAATAATTTTTGAGAGACGAAGTATATAGAAGAAATCAAGGTTTATTATATTTTCTTTTATCTTATTTTTTTTTTCTCTTCTTTTTGAAACTGAAATACATATATAAAGATTTTTTTTTTAAATTTTTTTAGACTATATGCGTATTAATATACGTAAAAAGAAAGGAAAAAACTCACATTTTTGAAATTCCGGCCACCGTGCATAGTGGTTGGCGACGGTGACGAGCGGCGGTGACGGCACCGGAGGCTCTGCGGGAAATTGCCCATTTGAGAGTTTTGAGGGCAAATTTTTTTTGAGAGGGTTAAAATGAAGATTTTTAAAATTTTTGGGGCTTTTATAGAGAAGCAAAACGACGCCGTTTTGGTCCCTCCTCTGAGCGTCCAAAACGGCGCCGTATAGGGGTAACCCACGCGACCCGACCCACTCCATTCAGGATCCGCGTGTTTTCTCAAATAATGGGTCATTTACACGTTTGATCCCTCTGCTTTCTTACCCTTTTTCAATTTAGTCCAATTCGGTTTTTATTTCCTTTAAAGTTTTTACATTTAAATTTATTTTGGTTTCATTTTAGCCCCACAATAAGCGACGCCGTTTAGAAGGACGGGATTATTTCACATTTAGTCCTTCCTTTTTTGTGCGCATTGCAGCAGAGCCCTAATTCCTTTATTTCTTTTAAAATTTGGGTTTTAAATTTTGTTTCTCTTTTAATCTCGTCCTTTTTTTTCTTTTGTTTATTATTATTTTCACTATTAATTTTTTTTTACTATTACTTTCTATTATTATTTTCATTTACTATTAATCTTATTCTTATGACTATTATTATTAATGTTACTACTACTATTATTATTATTATTTATTTTATTTTATTTATAATTAAATTTATTATTATTGTATTGACTATTAATGTTACTTTTATTTTTTCACTATTGCCATTATTTATTATTATTATTAATTTTAATATCATCATCATTATTTTATTATTAATATTATTTTATTTTTAGTAGTACTTTTGTTATTATTTTCATTACTATTTATATTATTATTACTATTATATTGCTAATTTAGTATTATTATTATTTTACTATTTTATTGATATTACTATTATTTTATTTATAACTAACTCTATTATTATTTTTATATTATTATTATTAATTTTAATATCCTTACATTATTTTATTATTATTATTACTATTTTTTTGCTATTATTTTTATCATTATTTTCATTATTATTTTTATTTTATAATTGCTAATATTATTTTTATTATTATTTATTTATTAACATATTTCATTATTATTATTTATTATTACTATTTTTATTTTTATTTTATTTAAATTATTGTACATCTATTTGTTGATTTGATATTAGCTCTATTTTTTATTATTTGCTTTTCTTTTATTATTTATTTATTTATTTATTTATTATTATTAATTTTACTTAATATTTTTTATTATCATCCATATTTTTATTCCATTGAGCATAAATAAAAAGTTATTTCCAAGAATTCAAAATTGTCGTATCCTAACTCACTGGGTATGACGTTTTGTTATCTCGGGATAAGAATTTCAAAAAACAAGGCAATGTTTCGTGTTTGGAAGTTCGAGAAATTGTGCCCTAACGTGCTGGGTTTCTGTTTTTCATTCATCCAAATAACTAAATATCCTTTTAATGAATTTTGTAAATCATGAGATGATTTTGGTTACGAGGGTCTAAAACATCACGTCCTAACGTGCTGGATATGATGTTTGTATGCTTTCGGAACAAAGGAATCTCAGCTTCCAACTCAAATTGTTCAAGTTTTTTAAAGAAATTATGTTTTCAAATCTTTTCAAATTTTCGGCATTAGGACAATAACTAATCAATCCGGTACCAATTTTGGACGTTACGAGGGTGCTAATCCTTCCTCGTACGTAACCGACTCCCGAACCCGTTTTCTTAAATTTCGTAGGCCAAAATTAATGTTTTAAAATATAATATTTTATAAGGTAATCCGATCACACTTAAGCAAAAAGGGATTGATGGCGACTCCATTTTCGTTTTTAAAGTCGATTCTTGTTTTTACCAAAATTTTTTAAAAAATGATTTCGACACTTAGTAATAATTCAATCACTCTAGGTCACGCATAGAGACTTGCCCTTGTTCTTCTTAAGAGTATTTGCACTCTCTGCTTGGATATGCCCAAATCCATGGCACTCATGACATTGAATTCCCTGTTTCTTCTCCTTAACAAATTCACTTAACTCATATTTGTTCTTAAATTTTCCGTTTTGGATAACCTTAGATGATTCAAATCGTTTTACTCATTCCAAACTACTTCTTTTCCATCTTGTTGAACCCTTGAGTAAGAATGGCCAACTGTTCTTACATCTTCTTGATAATTATGCTTTGTTTAGTTGGCACTTTTTCTACCACAGAAAAGCTAATATTCTTATCAGATTTCAACTTGCCTTTCTTGGCCTCGTCCAAGTTCATCTCAAAGGTTTGAAGAGATCCAATTAACTTATCTATCCTCATGAAATCAATATCGTTAGCCTCCTCAATGGTTGTTACTTTGATGTTGAACCTTTCAGGTGATGACCTAATAACCTTCCTCACAAGCTTAGAGTTTGAGTACTCACTTCCTAAAGAAAAAGCTTGATTGGCCAAGTCACAGAATTTTGCATAAAACTCTCCAATGGTCTTTGTTTCCTGTTGTAATGCCTCACATCCAACTCGATTCACCGGCTCCAGATTTCAGGTGTTATTACACAAAACTTATTCATTAACAAAAACAATTTACAATTTCATATTTCTTTAAACATATTATTTGGCATTTTAATTAAAAACTTATTACAAGAAAACAAGGGAAGTGTAATGGCCCATTTTTGCCCGGGCCCATATAAAAATAAAAATGTCCAAGTTTATTTTTTTACAGTCTAATTAAATAAACCAACCCACTAGCCCAAAACCCATTTACACCCTTAGCCTAAAACAAATTACAGACCCATTGACCCAACTAAATGGCCCAATACTAGAGTGACCCAACACCTAAACCAAAATCAGAAACACCGAACCCTAGGGTTCTCCCTCGCGCCGCAACACGCTTTGGTCATGTCGCCAATCGCGCCTCAATCCATGCCCAAATGGTGCCCCATCGCCGCTGCACTCTCCTCAATCACCTGCAAGAAAAGGAAACATGGCAGCAAAACAAATATGGCAACATTTTTATTTCTTTTTTATCTTTATTTCGAAGGCTATAAAAAGCCTTGCAAGAATCTGTAATAGAAAAAGGATACACACAGAAATAAAAGATACAAAAATATTCAAAAAAGACAAAGCAAAATAAAATATCAAAAGCAGATTACAGAGGTGGTCTTTCATTTTTTTTTTTGTTATTTTCTATTATTTCTCTCGATTTGTGTACATTTGCGTATGAGATAATATTAAAAAAAAAGGGAAAAGACGAAATTTTTTTTACCTTTGGGCTACCGGAGGCGACAGCGCGTGGAGTATACGCGCGACTAGCTATCGCCGGAGTGGGGGGCCTGGATTCGGGCCTCCGGCAGTGGAAGGAGAGAACATTCAGAGCACTTTTTAAGTTTTTTTTTTTTAAGAAAATTTTTTAAAAATGTTTTTTTAAAACCAAATTTTACTTTTATAACATAGAGCAAACGACGCCGTTTTCACTTAACCTAATAAGTGCAAAACGACGTCATTTTAAGCAAGGGATCCGCACGTTGGCCCGAATACCCGGGGAAGATCCGCGCATTTTCATTGAATGGTTTAATTGCCATTTTAGCCCTTCCGCATTATTTCAATTTTACAATTAAGTCCTGTTATATTTTAATTTTTTTACAAATGCGCCTAAAATTATTTCTTGTGTTCCAATTTAGTCCCTCTTACATCTTTTTTTATTTAATTTTTTTATTCATTTATTTTTTAATATTATTATTTTATCACATTAAAATATTATATTCATTAGTTATATATTAATTTGTTTATGGTATAAAATTTATATGTAGTTTTTATATGTATTAATTTTATATATATGTGATTATTATTTATTACCTATATTGTATAAATTAGCCTATTATTTATTATATTATATATTTCTAATTATTATTATATTATATTTTATTTTATTTAATTATTTTCTTTATTTATTTACAAATTATATATATATTAGTTATTATATTCTATATTTTAAAAACTTTATACATTGTATAGTATTATATTATATATCATATATTTTTATTTTCAAATTATAAAATATGTTTCATTTATATTATTTATATTTTATTTTATTTATTCAAAATTATTATATACTATTTATTAATCATTTTTATCATATATTATCATTCATAGGTATTACATTACATTATTAATATAATATTTTTACCTTTTTTGTATTGTGGTGCATTTTAACTGTTTTACAAAATTATTCTGTTTTATTTTCTTATTTTGGTTTTGGTTATAATAATTATTTAGTGTTTAAATATATTTTCCCCTTTTTAGTCTAATTTTGGTATTTCGTGACAATTTCAATTATTGCTATTTATTACATGTTTATTTGTTTATATTCTTAAATTGTCTATTATTATTTAACATAGTTCTTTATATATTCATTTATGTAATATTATTCTTTTATTATTTATTGTTGGTATAATTTGTAATTATGTAAAATTGTTATTAAATATGTAGGTTGTATACTCAAACCATTGTTTTATAAAAATACATTTTTTGATGTATTTTTAATAATTTAAAAAAAAGGTGATATGTGATATTTGGGGACTTCAAGAAGAATTATGCCATAACTCACTGGGCTTCGATTTTTCTCGTAGAACTTAAGGTATCAAATATCCCTTCTCTTTTAAAACCGAAACTTACACATTTCAAATCAAAAACTTATTCTTGGGAATTCAAAACTTTGTGCCCTAACTCACTGGACATGACGTTATGTTATCTCAAGATAAGAATTTTAGAAAACAAGGCAATGTTTCGTGTTGGGAAGTTCAAGAAATTGTGCCCTAACGTGCTGGGTTTCGATTTTTTCGTTCGTCCAAATAACTAAATATCCTTTTAACAAGTTTTGTAAATCATGAGATGATTTTGATTACGAAGGTTTTAAAACATCGTGTCCTAACGTGCTAGATGTGATGTTTATATTCTTTTGGAACAAATCTCAAATTTTAACTTAAATTATTCAAGTTTTAAAGTAATCATGTTTTTTTTTAAAAAAAATCCTTTCAAATCTTCGACATTAGGACATGAGGTTATCAATTCGGTACCAAATTTTGGGCGTTACGAGGGTGCCAACCCTTCTTTGTACGTAACCGACTCCCGAACCCGTTTTTTTTGTTTTTCATAGACCAAAATCAGTATTTTAAAATAAAACATTTTTTAAGGTGATCCAATCACACCTAAGTAAAAAGGGATTGGTGGCGACTCCTATTTTTATTTTTAAAGTCGATCCCCATTTTTTCAAAACTTATAAAAAATGGTTTCGACAGGAAGTATTTAAAATATTTTTGATTACATCAATCTTGATACAAACCTTTACAAGTTAGAAGCTTATTTCATACAGACTCAAAAGGTGTATTTTTAGACTACGCCACATATCCACTATATGCATAATAGCCCACGCCGCCACTATTTTGGTTTACTCTTGGCATCGTCCCTCTAAGCGAAGTCTCCTCTCAGATACCTAAAAAGAAATAGCAAATCTTGTAAGTACAAGAGTACTTAGTGAGATCATTATAACAATACCTTGATGGATTATTTGCAATCTTGTATGAACTACTGGGTTCCAATTATTCTACATCATTTGATTTAGTGGATACCATCACAATTTACCATTCTCTTAAACTCCAGCTATTCTGCTCTTATCATACTCCACCTTCTTTATCTAACTAACTGAGGAAATCCTTCCAAATGTTTCATAAATCTCTTGTCCCATAATAATTTCTTAAGTGTACATACTCTCAGAAACTACTTCCAATAGTTATTGCCTTAACTCGTACTCTTATCTCAAACAGCTATTCACTAACATTTATCACTAACGGATACGTATATGTTTGGCGAATACTTACATAGAATATAATACCAACAACTAATTTTAGACATACCCTAATTCAGTACCACACATATCCATGTTAATAAATTAGTACATATACCACTCTAACGAATTCCATATCATGATATATCGAAATCTCATAATTCAGGATAACATTAAGTCAAATTCAATATAATTCTAGAAAAAGATACAATACCCCTCACTTTCCAAATTTGTAGATCATCATAATAAATACCTTTTTTAAGATATAGATACACATCACTTTTTCATGGAAACCCTTAAGACTTAGTCACTCAACCCAGAACATATCAATACCTCATCTTAGCTTTACTCATTATAGAACTAAAAGAATTTACTCATATCTTACAATAATGAAAGACATTTAGATTCAACTCTTACTAGACATTCCTGGCAGTTCAAGCCACATAGGCTTAACAGAGCACGTCATAAAAGCAATTCTACAGAGTCTCGTGTTTACTGTCTCGACAGACTTCACAGAACACATTGAAGAACAACATATGATATTTCATATACACCATAAGTCCTTGTTACAAAATACGCCACAAAGGTGACCCATAAAATGTACACTACAAAGGCTATTTATACGTAGTATTCCACATAGGCATCCCAAAACTATCGTGTTTGCGATATATTTTTTTTTAAACTCACATTGAGTGAGGTTTGCCCATCATTGCCCTAGGACACGTAAAGAACCCTATTATATAAAATGCCATTCAGCAAATCTTTTTTAGAGTATGTCATGACCGTGGACTTTTTCCTTCATTGTTCCATATCAGAGTTCGTGTTTACAGTCTTGATGGATTTCCTTATTTACCATCACGGTGACTCAACTCACTTTACAACCCTTACGAACCAGACACATCCCAGACCTAAGATTTCATAAGTTCATTATACTCTTTATACATCCCATAGAACTTATTTTCAACCAGATTGACTTATATCTTAATTTAATCATATCTTTATTCTTCTAGTTGTATAAGTGTCATATTCATACTTTACTATCCATGATTTACAAATTACAATTTGATCACTGTCATATAGGTATACTTCAGGATGAACAGTATACATGCCAGAGTCAGAGTAAAGACTCACCTGATTCTTACTTACTGTAGTTCAAAACTCCAGATCTAGATATCCATCTCAAACTAGTGGCAACCACAACTTAGAAACATAATTTCACTATTGCTACTCTTGTACATACAAATTACTTATCATATCAATAGCTGACAATCTCATACAAATATCTTATACTTACTGTCTTACTGTTCAATCACCACATACAGATTTACTCATTCAAAACTTAACATACAGAGCTGAAATACTCACCCTGATGAGAAGTAACCACTAATCATAAAAGAACCATAGCTTCTAAGTCATCAATGTAAAATTCATTCAGGATTAAGGAAGGCATTAGTAAATATCACTTAAGGAAGAGGAAGAAGAAAAAAGAACCCTTTCAGAACTCATCTCTTACATATAAATATGACCAACTTACTTAGTGAAATTTAAAAAGTGTCATACGTTTTAGAACTTGCCTTCTTAATAGCTTACAGTTTTTGATAGAAATATTAATAAATGTCTTACAATCAAAATTATGCAGTTGGATATTTATTTAATTTCTAACCGCATTACTTAAAATCTAACTAGCATAGTATTTCATACAAACTAGACATACTATACTTTTGGCGAGTACTCCTTCTATACTTACCCTTAATTTCTTAACACGAACTTCTCCTTAATACATGACAGAATATTAGAAAACCAAATTCTTATTTACTCTTGTGGTGGTTATTATACGCCCACATGTATATGCCAAAGCAGTCTTTTGGTTGTCAAGTTGAAATATCCATCTCAAACCACTAGATAATGCATACTCAGTGTCTCAAATTTGATTGTCAGCATCTAAAGCTTAGATTGTTTCATTGTATTAGTCCCTTCATGAGTTGTATCTAATATTTCCTAGGCCTTCTTGGCTTTAGTACGTTTTGACATCTTCTTGAACTCCTATGTATCTACCCTATAGAAAATAGCATAAAGTGCTTTAAATTTGGAATAAGTTGAGGTTTGACAAGTCTGTTTTACGACACATAGACCCCCATATTTACTGATCCTGTTACTGAGAGATAGCATAACTATGATTCTGCATATGCATGCCATGACACATTGTATGGAACTTAGGCTAATGTGAAAGGAAGAAGTTACTGGAAATTTAATTATTTGCATTATCTAGTGGTTTATCCACAACAGTATACATTAAACGGTTAAATGCACGTACTATAGTGGCTTGACCACATGTATTTGATCTGGCAGTTTTAATTGCAAAAGTACTAGTGGCACCGTCCACTGATATTTTTTAGTGTGATTTGATTGGATGAGTTTTAGGAGAACTCTATTTTGGTGAGTAGCAGAGTTTGGGTAGGATGTTTTTATTTAATCTACATTCTGATCTATTTGAAAAATATAGCATATGCAAAACACATATCTTTTGTTCGATTATGTTTTGCTCTGCTCTGTTCTGCCCTGCTCTGTTTGATTCTATTATGCTTAATTCGTTATGTTCTATTTCATTCTGTTTGTACTACTGTTGTGGAAACCTTTGTAATACTCTAGATCTATTCCTACTGGTTATAAAACTGTCTTAAGTTTCTTACATGACTTTGATTTATATATTAAGAATTGTTATTTGTATCTGAGTTTAGTTACGCGATGCTTGGTAGCTCACCCTTTGTCTTACCTTATTATGTTCAGGTGGACATCTGACTTAGGATCAAACGGTGTTCGGGAGCTCGAATTGTCTTGCCCTATAATAACTGTGATTTGATCTTTTGGGTTTTGTAAATGGTCTTTGGACTCTGCCTTGCTTTCCTTTTGACAATCTCTACCGTATCGGTCAATTTTTAACATGAAACTATAAAATCACCTAAATCGACAAAAATGAATTTCTGGTTTTCAAAGTTAAAATTTTAAAAAGAAATCGGTTTTCAATATGTTGGTATAACTCGTCCAAGTTTAGCTTAAACTTCCATGCTAAGTTTGGGGTGTTACAAAGTGAGAGGCTCTAATACCAATTGTATAAATGAGGGGTACTTGATTTGTAAAGCAGAAATTATGGCTAAAATAGTGCTTAGAATTGTGGCCACAATTTCAACCACAAAACAAAAATGTGCAGAAAATAACAAAGAGCATCGAGATTGTTTACGCAGTTCGACTCCAGTCTATGTTTGTAGGGCCTTGCCCGTAGAAATTATTCACTATATTTCTCACAGTAAAACCAATGATTTAAGTCCTAACATTGGTCTAATACCCACCAATTTAGCGACCTCACCTTTGTAAAAAGACTATATCACTTTCCCACTAAGCTTCATCTTTTTGCAACTCAAGAGACTCTCTTGATTTCTTTATAGAAATAATACACATTGTAACACCCTAATACTCGACCCGATCATTGAGTCTAAGTTACGAGATATCACATTCGTTGCCAGAGCAACTTCTGTCAAATACACAGAAAAATAATCATTTCAAATTTCATCATTCAGGTAAACAACAACTTTACAAACATTACATATCATAAACATCCATTTATCGAGTCTTATATGAGTATATGAATGCCCTTAAATTAACCTGAGATCAAAAGGAATATTTTGTAACATTTTCAAAACTTTGAGTTAACATTGAAATGTGAAGGGGTTCCTCGTTGCGACGCAACATATTGACTTGGCCAAATGGCCTTCTCGTCGTGGTGATGGATTTCCTCGTCGCGTTGTGGCCTGAAGTTTAAGCTCGTCCTAACGACATACCCTTGGTATCACAACGTGACCCTGTCACCGCGACAGCTTTTGAATAACGTCGCAACTAATCTGCCACAATTAAGGTCTTTCCAGCACTTAACGAGCTTATTTTATAGCATTTTTATATGTTTTTATTTTATTTTTTAATATTTTTATGTTTAAATTATGCAAAATAAGCATTTTTACGCCATTTTGAGTTATTTAATGACTTAATGGGCCACCACAGGCCTAGTGATGATCTAATGACTCTATCTAGTATGTAGGATACTGTTTTCGGGCTTAGAAGACAAGTGACGACTGCAACGTCGCGAAACCTGGGAATGGTGTCACAACACAAAATTTCAAAGCCAAAATACCCAAAATTTGAAAGCAGTGTCGTGACATCGGGCGACGAGATGAAATTTTAATGGAGGGTATTGTAGTCCACACAATGTAACTTAATTAGATTTTTGGGTTTTTTAGTAACCCTAATTAGGTCTGATCATAAACTCTATACATAGGCATGTTAGGTCTCATTTGAGGAGGCTTGGCCAAGTGAGTCGTTTAGTTATTTTAGGGTTTTACTTTAGTTTTTATTTTCTTTTCAATTTAGTCTTTTACATACTTTTGTTCTTACTTAACTTGGATTCAACTTTGATCTAAGGCTTTAAATTGATTCCAATTGCAATCGAAGTGATCTTCGCGACTGTTAAAGGAGATTTCGCTTATGAGCACAAATCGATATCAAAACTTATTTTTCTATTCCTTACTTTTTATTTAATTTGCTATTTTGCATGTTAAATATTAGTTTAGGGATTATTGCATTTAGATCCATGAGTTTAGGGAAGTAATCTGCCTTAGGCCGTAATAAACCAATCTTGAAGTCTTCAATTTCAACTCAACTGGTCTTCAAATTATAGGCTTTATTCGTCCAAATATCTTCAAAATAATTAGCCCAGTGCTTTTGCTCTAAAATATGCCAACTCTTAAAATAGGCAAGTAAGACAGTAAAATAGTGCCTAAAGATACGACCATTGTTTCTGCCAACAGAACAACGACAAAAATCACATTGCCTCCAAATGTGTCAACAAAAGTTATCCCCCACTTAAATGAAAAGCCAAATCTGAATTTTGGAGGCTTTAATTTCATAACAACCAAATAATGGATTTTCTTCATCGTTGTGAGAGTAATTAAGTTATTCTATTGTTAAAATTAAAAAAAATAAAGGGAAAAAGAAAGTAGGGAAGTTACTTATGATATTTATAATATTAAGCTATTATAATGTGTAATTATTTAATTTAAAAAAACTAAAATTAAATTATTATAATAAAATATGAAATGAACTAAAATTCATATAAATTTGCGTGGAATTATTAAAACATGACGTAACTTGAAAATGATACAAATATAAAAATATGCTAAATTTACATTTAACAAATTATTAACATGTAAAATTTTATAAAAAAATCATAACATTTTAAATGCATAAAAAGCACAATTGCAATACGAATATATTTTTCTTCAAATGGAATCAATATTAAAAATTATATAAAATATGATATAAATTTAAACATAAATTGTTCTCTAATTTGAGTCGTTATAATAGCATAGGCAAAACACATTATGATACAAAAATAGCATAAATATGGTATGCATTAAAAAAGGGAGAATACTTGATGCACTGTCGGTGCATAAGTCCCATGCACCATAGATGAATAATAACATAAATATGACATGCATTAAAAAAATGGAGAATGTTTGATGCACTATTGGTGTTTAAATCTCATGCACCATAGGTGAATAATAACATAACAATTTATCATTAAATTAAAAAAAATAGTGGATGACTTATAAATAAGTATTAATAACTTTAATTAAATAATAATTAATTATAAATAAATACTAAAACCCTAGACCTTATACTCAAGATCCTAAACTCAAACTCCTTAAACTCAAAATCCTAAATCCAAGAGTTATTAATGTTATTTACAATATTTATGTTTAGTATTTAATTATGTTTAAATAAAATTATCAATATTTATTTACAAGTTTTCTATTTTTATTAATTTTAATGATAATATCTTAAATTATTATTTATTAATAGTGCATAAAACTTATATATCAGCAATGCATTAAATGTTACTCCTTAAAAAATATAACATGGATACAACGAATACAGGAGCATAATAAAATTGAAACTACAATATATTATATTTTTTGTCAACAGTTATATTTAATATATTATATTTTATAAAATTCTGACACATTAAAATCTTTTATGTCAATTTTAATAAATATATTTATTTTTCGTTTTCATATCTTAATTTCATTCATCACCATATCTTTAATAGGTTGAATATTATAAAATATTTGTATTACTTATCATATACTTACTTTTTATGTTTGAATTCATTTTTTTACTTTTTTTTAATAAAGTAATTTTATTTTGTTTTAATAAATTTGACTTCTTTTGTAAATGATTTTTTTAACATTAATTTCATTATAAATTTTTTATCATATCTATTTTTTTATACGATGCTTAGAACTCCCTATAACCCTTCCCCAACTCTTAAATAAGAGAATAATGTACTCGAAAACTATACTTTAGAAAATATAATTTGATATCTTAATTTTGAGTGATAAGTTTTATTAAAATATTGAATAGAATTGTTTAAATAATTTATAAATAAAATTTCACAATGAAAATTTAAATAATAAATAATTGTTTCATATAGAACTAAATATATAAAACATCTTTTTATTAAGTGATAAACTATTGTCATCTTTAATAATTTTATATATTTTTATTTACATAAATTTTATTTATAAAAGATAAAATTGTCACTTTAATTCAAGCATGCATCATATATTTAAATAATTAAAATTAACTCATGCAACTAATTTAGTGATATAATAAACAAGAAATGGTATTATCATCGATTTAATGTTTTTTTCTTCTAAATTTGTGTTTATATATATAGGTTTTATCAAATTAATTATTGTAAGTAAACTTTTTAAATTTTATGATATCTTAATTTTTTTTAAGTAAACTCTTAAATATAGTAATTGATAAAATAAAATTCGTCAATTCTGATTAATTTAAAATTCTTTTACTTGATTCAATTGAACATGAGTCTTTTAACTGATGCTAGCCCGTGATTCGAAAAAATATATAACAGAGGGTTTAATTCATGATTTAAGTAGTTATTATTGTTGACATCTCTTTTTTAGAGAGAAATACCAATCCACTAATAGTCAAAACGACAGTACAACATACAAGTTAACAAGCTAGAATGCCAACACAACCCACTAAACAATAAAAATTAAGTACAAATAGGAAAAGACACCAAAATAAAAAAAAAAAACTATAATAGAAATCTCATCATTCTAATAGTTTCATGTTGTGTTCATCATGAGGAGTCCAGTGAAAGAGAGATATGGACAACAAAAACTACAATATTAGCAATACCAAAAAAAACTACTAAACATGCACAATTCTAGTCCTGCCACCCTCAAATTATATTGACAATGAACTCCGATCAACTATAACCACAACACTAGAGGTTAAGCTTTTATCTTCATACGTATATATGCAGCTCGATAAGTCAACTCCTTGTAGTAAGTAGAAAAAGAACACATGAATAATTATAAGATATGTGAAACATGATTAATAATAGGTAATCACTTATTTTGCCCTAAAACTTTATTTAAAAAAGTCATTTTAACATTCAATTTAATTTTTCATATTTTTTAGCCTTTAAACTTACGTTGTTTGTCAAATCATCTCCAAATGGATAGAGAAATTAACATTTGTTAACTTTGCTGATGTGGCATACATGTAAACAATTAATTAATTTAAAAATTTTAAAAATTTTAAAAATATTATAAAAATTATTTTTAAAAAATTAAAAATTATTAAAAATATTTGATATATAGTTTTTAAATTCTAGAGCGATTAAAAATATATCAAATAATTGCCGCTTTATTATACCAAAAAATTCTTGTAACCTTATTTGCTTCTGAATAAACTTTGAGCGGCGATATTTTAAACTGTAATTTATCAAACCTATTCTAGGGTTGAAAATAATAATTTCTTTTAAAAAGCAATTATATTTTAAAATACAAATAAATTTAAACTTAAAAATGGAAATGTAGTTTTTTTAAAGAAAAAATGGAAAATTTATGATTATTTTTATTTTAAAAAAATTATTATTTGGAAGAAAAAATAAATTAAAACTTAAAATAAGAAAGATAGTTTTTAAGTGAATGTGGGTGGTTATTTAATAAAATTTAAATGTGTTTAACTAATACTAAGCGGTATTACGTGGCCGGATTGTAGTATGAAAAGACAATTTGTATTAGCAGACGAACCTAAACATGTCCTTAGTCTAATATGTTATCTATCAGGTCCAATTGGAGAGATGTCTTGTCTTGAGCATCAGAACGGATGACTTCCAGAAGATAGAGACATAGATGTGATTAACTGGATTGATAGTACATCGGACAGGACTCAAGTAGAATAGATCCTAAATCCGTTTATGGATTTATTCCCTTGTGACATTCATAGTGTGACATACCTAAAATCATAAGTGGATGGCAGACTATGTATGCGTGACTTGTACACTTTGATGTAAGTAAAAGCTTGAATTCAAATAGATAAGGAATTGAAAACTGATGCGTTGGGTGTACGACTTCTAGAGTATGTAGCGTCATTCACAACAGTGGAATTCATAACCCAAAACATGGGTAAATGATATACTCTCATTGGCATTATATGGTTGATAAAAAGTAAACGTGGCCATAGGTAATCTATTTTTGTGATGGATGACTTGAGCACTATTTGATAGTGATTGACTTTTCATGAAGGAATTATGTAATAGTTACCATGAGATAAAATAGGATCATATTTGGAGAACGGATATTATCCCAAAGAGATCAATGATATCCTATGAAGGTAACACACATATGACAATGTCATTGGATGAGCATTGAGTAGTTGTTTTCGTAATGGTATGTCGTTGGGGAGAGCTCAATCGCGATACTATAGTGGAACAATTTCGTGACTAAATGAGTTTATAATTAATAGGCGAAAAGTTGGAACTTAATTATAAATCATTTGAGCTTCAACTACATATATCCAATCGGTCCCTCTGCTAGCTTGTTGGAACTAGAAATGAATTGCGTATTTGAATAGAAATGAACGGAATGAATATGAAAAGAAAAATGAGAAGCATTCAAGAATGAGTAAGGTTTTCTCCGAAACGGAGAAATGGAATCATTTGAAAATGAATGTAGGTTTCCAAAAATGGAAATGAAAATGAAAATGGAAATGGAAATGATCCATTTGCAATCCTATATGGATTACTTAAAAAATGATGGGAAGAATTAGTTGATGTTTTTGGACTATTTTGAAGCCCGAAAATAAAAATAAACAATCCGGTCATAGTGAAGTTGTGAAATATTGAACATATTTTCTCGAAATTTTACCAAGGGGTAAAATCATCAAAATTTTTGCTAAGGATAAAATAGGGATGAGAAAAATGTTTTATACATAAATATTAAATTTTATTTTAGGAAATAGAAAAATCAGATCGAGTTGGATCACATTACAAAGTACTGGGTCAAAAAAGCCCAAAAAATACTCATAATTGGACCCGATGTGACAGAGGCCCAAAAATCTCTCATGGACATGAAGGGGGTGGCAACCCTAATAGGAATACTAGGGTGTGTTGTCAACCCTGGTCCTATTCTAAGTAAGATGTTATTTTTATATTTGAAATAACTCATTACAACTCAACAAGGGTTTTACCTTCTCTTCCTATAAATAGATGGTACTGATAGAGCTATTAACACAACTTTGAGATATTGTTATTCTAGCGAAAAATAGATAGAATTTATTATCAATTATTACATATATTTTTCCAGAATAACAATTCTAGAAGAAAAAATTTTCGTTTTCGCCCCAAAAAGAGAGAAAACTTTTTGTAGTTCTATGTTTCAATTCAATTAATTCGAGTCCACACTCGAAGCAGTTCGTGGTACGAGAATAGTGGAAAAGAGTGTTTGGTTGAAATCCGAAAATAAAGAACGTTCGTTAAGCCAAAAACACAGGTACGAATTCGGTTAAGGTTTATTGCTATAAATATCACAAATTGGGTCGGTTTTCAAAATTTTAATTTTCCGCTGAGTAAGAAAACCGTTTTCAAACCGGGATTTTTCCAACAAACACTTGGTATGCAAGCTAAAGAAGTCTATATATGGATTGAAACAAACCTCCCGACAGTGGTATTTAAAATTCCATGAAGTTATCTCTTCGTTTGGTTTTGTTGAGAATATCATGGATCAAATGCATATACCAAAAGGTTTGCAGCAAATGAAAGGGGTATGCTTCATGAGGTGAAACAATTTCTTTCTAAAAATTTTGATATACTGTTGGAACAAATAACTTGGTTTGTAGTTGAAAAACAATTTCGTTCTAACATCTCTTAGAATAGAGGTTGGAACAAAATCAAATAGAACAGATTAAAGAAAAAATAAAACAAAAAGCAAAAGTAAAGAGAGAATTAACACATGATATTTGTTAACGTAGTTCGGATTCACCAATCCTATTATACGGAGTCTCACTCAATGAATGATTTTATTCCACAATTCGTCGGGATCAACTATTAGACTCTTACACCAACAAATATTTGCAGCCCTAATATTGAACCCAAATTGTTACAAATCACTCTCTAAAAATACCTCACTTACAATCAAGCAATTCTCTCCAATTAAACTTAACAAGAGTGTAAAAAATCCTAAGCTTGAATAACAAAACAATTACTGAACAAGACACTCAAAAAATTACTCAAAAGTATTGTTGTCTATTTATAGGCCTTTTTAAGTGATTATCCAACAGTGTTTTGATAGACTAAACACTGATTTAAAATATGAAAATATCTTTTTAATTATCTCTAATAATTAT
This sequence comes from Gossypium bickii, assembly GCA_025503065.1. NCBI lineage: Eukaryota > Viridiplantae > Streptophyta > Magnoliopsida > Malvales > Malvaceae > Gossypium > Gossypium bickii. The sequence continues at coordinate 14,721,376 of CP106716.1, read as the reverse complement.
CTCATAAATACTTCATAAGTAAACTCTCCAAAAGCTTCAAAGATTTCAAAAGATAAAAGGATAAGGATAAGTATACACCCAAGTCCAAACTCCTCAGGTTGTCTCAAAGTTCCAACAATAATTATAATTATAATTATTTTTATATTATATTATTGATTTTATAGATTTAAAGCATGAGAAAATAGATAATATGAAATACTAATTCTTAATTGATTGATTTTTTTTATCTTAATTTCTGAAATAGATATGGTTCATACTATTTACCGAGTCAGGATTTGCATTGAATCGAACTAATTTGACTAGATACAATTAGTATTTATAAAATAATATTATTTAATTTAATTATAAAATATATTTATTTTCTTTGAGTGTTGACATAGAAATTTAGAATGAATGAATAAATAAATTTATATATTATAGATTAGAGTACCAATATATTGATATTATATATATATATTTAATGTTAATCACATATTTAATTGTACTCTATAATGCTGTATAATATCTATATACAAGCACGAGTTTGAATAAACTTTTGAACTAGCGAGAATACCCTTGGTTTCCATCATATTACTAAATTCGCATTTTAAAATAAAAAGTTAAAGTAAAATAGAAGTTGTGATAATTATACATTTAAAAATAATTATTAGTTAAAAACATGTGCTAATTTTAAGTTAGAGTTATTACTTGAATAGAACTCTAATAATAAAATATACGGAAAAAAATTGGGCTAATTATAATTTAAATTGCAATAATTAGGTAAGCAATTTTTATTTAAAAAAGGTTGTGTTAATTTTATTGATATAAAATAAAGTTATTATTTGAACAGAATTCTATGCATCTTAATTATGACTTACTTAATATATTAAAGTTATTTAGGTTAATCAATTATTGTTTTGAATAATATTACTTTACAATAATTACATAAAGTGTATGTTGAATATGTTAAAAATGTTTTAATTATGATTTGAAAATTTTTATTATAATATTTGAATTGAAAAAAATTATTTTATTTTAATTGTTACGGTTAAAAATATAATATTTAAAATATTAAGTAAATATTAAACGCGTAAAATTACATGCAATGCATGTGACATTAGAGGCTAGTTAATTATTAAAATATATATTTTTTAAAATTATCAATTATTACCATATTTAAAATAAAATCATATTTTTATATAAAATTATATTTTTAAATTTAAAAAAAACTTGGATTTTTATTATTTTTAATTTATACAATTAATAATATATAATGTTATTTTTTAAGTAATTAATTAATTCCACATTAATATAATATTACTTTTATTATTATTGCATAATAATACTCATAAATTATTATTGTGACATTAATTTAAGAATATAATTAACAATAAAGACTACTCATTAGCTCAAAAGTTTGTCTGAAGTCGTACTTATATTATTATAAATTATATATATTGCTAATTTGTTTTTCAGATTAACAATAAAAGAAAACTATTATGATAGTATATTTATTAATAAAATTAATGAAATAATTTAAAAGTTATATACAGCTTTTAATTTAATGTCCCTAATAATCATCTTGCGTTTGGATCCAACTATATATCTCATCTACTACAATTGTTTTTAACCTCACCAACCTTCCAAAAGAAACCAGTCCTAAATTCCTTCCTGCCTCTGATCACTCAATATTTGAATAATAAAAGGACCCTGGCAATGGTAAAGATTGACCAGCAGCAGCATAGTCTCAACTTTCTTTTAAAACCATCACCTCAATCGCCTTACAACACACATTTGCATTGCCGTTCATAGTGAAACAAAACCTAATACAACTAACTGAAATTATTAAAAGCATAGAACCCCAATTAACAACTCATCTGTCATTAGTATTCATTCTCTTAAAACACCCTTTCTCAGAGATTATAAATTACTAATCAAAATTAGCATTACAAACACACGAGGGATAGATAGCTCAAACAACCAACATACCAAAATCCCCTTTTAATGTTGTCAAGTAAAACGTTTCATCAGGACACCGGAGAAAAAGGAGCCCTGCTTTTCTTAACTCATCTATAGTTTCAAATAAAAACAATGAAAACAAAACTAAGGACAGATGAAACTAACATATCCACAGAGCAAGGCCAAACCACCTTCACACTCGGCTCATGCTCAGCTCTCCATCACCTTCTAATGTAGAAGCTTTCTCCATTCACTTCCTCTAAAGCCTTATTGCAAACCCTTTGCTCCACTTTCATCCTCAAGTATTCTGAGCCATACATTTTTTCCCCAGTTCTTTTATAAATGATTACAAATGACAATAACCCCGGATTGCACTTTTGAATTTGACCTCCCAAACAGAGGTATTATAATTTGTAGGTGATGTTTGATAAGAGTAATGATTGCACTTCCCCTCTGGTATTTATAGGCGTACTACCATTACAGGGAAATATTGAGTATCACCTGCGGCAGAAAAATGTGAAATCGGGCTGATTGACCTCAAGAAGTCTCAACCAACGGTCAGCAGCCTGAAAGAGGTGGTTTGCCAAGTGACAACCAATTGTTCCGTTGGGTGTCCACAACGAAGCCTTGAACTTGTACCAAGCAAGACCAAAAACAGGCAACGACATCTTTGGAAGACCATCCATGTCATTGGAACATGTCATGGCCGGTGCCTGTCCACCTGAAATATGACAAGTTACATAAAAAGAAACCATATAAAGATTTCTTTGTCAATACATGGATGCTACAGAAACTTACTCATGCACAAACCATTTCTGATTAATGGTAAGTCTATAAAACAGCAGCTTATGCAATCAGTATTTTAGTAAATATTCAGTGGCAAAATATTTGCTATAAAGACATCTCTATCTACCAAGTGTTAAGAAATGAACGAAAATTACAACTGAGTTCAAACAAAGCAAAATTTTCATTAAGCAGTTAACTTTTGAGGAAATGTGAAGAAGAGGGGAAAAAAAGGCTCTTAAAACGCTTAGAACTACTAGTCAAAATTTACAAGTAGTTAGGCACATTATGAGCAACTCTCGACACCATTTGAAACAGCAGTTCACAAAGCTTGTTAGAGATGAAAAATATTAACAATTACAAGTAAAAGCCAGAAAAGATCACTCAACAACAAAGCCTAGCATCATTTTCCGACTTCACACACATTGGGGAAAAAGTATTCTAAACAGAGATTTTTAATATTACCTACTATGGGTGTATGAAGATAATGATAAGTCAGAAAGCAAGCATCTAGATCTTTTAATGTAGGCCCAGTAGGTATTCTGTAAATTGGATACCTACAAAATTTTCAAAACAAAAAATATCAAATATGCAAAAACAAGTTTCAAAATAAATGTGATGTCAAAAAAATAATAATAATACCATGCCACAGAAATCCAGCTGGAAGACAACAAATCACAGCTTCTTAGTGTCTTGAGTTCAGGGAATTGGAAGGCCAGATCTGCAATCTGCTACCAGAGATTAAGTTTAGGAGCTGGCCAAAAGTGAGATGCATTGATCCGGATATCAAAAAGCCTCCTGCTGTAGAAGAGAGAAATGCACACTAACCTTGTTGGCTAAGGGTTCCCGGCTATAAGGAGTGTCGTGTTCAAAATACTCAAAAATTAAACAACTCCGAGAGTTGACAGATTCACCCTCATCACTAGAGAAATCTTCTTGAAGCATCTGCTGGTCTCCCATGAACAATCTCTCCATCCTAAGAGACATCTCACTCGCCATGTGATTTCTTTTTTCTCTCAAAACATTTTGTCCTCTTTCAGGTTCACAATCACTACTACCATCACTGCTTGAGTCCCTAAAGTCACTATCACTATCTTCTCCTGGTTGCCTATCATAAAGTGAATCAATAATTATAGAACATAACATGAAATATATTGTAACATTTTAAATTTGATGCAAGAATCTAACAAGAACAACTGCTAACAAACAACTAAGCCAGAAAAAAAAAAATAGGTTGGTTCTGTGTGTGTGGAGGCAGGGTAGGGGTAAATTGACAGCAAACTCATTTGCTTGGACTCCAAATGAAACGAGAGGGAAATAAAGAAAAAATAGGTGTCGTGAGCTGGGTACCAAGTATACCATTTCAACTCTCTATGCAACATTTTTATTGATAATTTCTGAACAGAAAACAAATCATTATGTTGATATTCCCACAAACAATACTGGAGTGTGTAAGTTTTATTTAAGATACAGTAACTGATTTGCTTCAAAATTGTCACCTTAGAACAGATACTCACATTGCACATGGCCTTTTTGCATTAAATAGGAACTGGGACACAACAAAATGGATTTTGCAACAGAAAGGAAGAGATAGGACTCAAAGTGAAGAACTTATTTTTACTCATCATGACATATTCGCATCATCCTTAACAGAAGGAAAAGAAGGTTGAAGCCAAAAGAACAACTAAATCCAGGTAATGCAGCAGAGGAAACCTGAGATAATGTGAGTGTAAGAACCAAAATTTCAGAGTTATGGGTTGCAGTTAATTACATTCCAAGAAGAGAATCATGCTTTAACTGAATAGATTGGAAAAGTGTTATTTCTGTTCAAAGCAAGCAATAAGCCCACAACATGGAATACAGAAATCATTCAACCATAAAGAGCCAATTAAAAAACAAGGGACTTAATAAAAATCCACATTAAGAATAATGTCCTAAACTAAATTAATAATAAGATACCCCATAGTCTTAACCAAAAAGAATGAAAATCATAAAATAAACAAATTAAATAGAACTAAATAGACATACTAGTATCCCACAAGTTTAAATGTGTACTCAGAATAAACTTCAATGGTAGCAATGCATAATTTACCTTGACTTGGCAGACATTTTCCTGGAATCGGAGTATATTTGAATACCGGATAAATAAGGTACATAGTACTGAACAACAGAATCACAGTCATTCAAAATTAGTGGGACGCCTACTCCATATGCACTCCACTCTTTGAACGACTCCCATAAATCACCTAACACGAAATATGGCTCAAACTCAATGTCACACGTCCGCCACCCTCTCATCGTCGTCTGCCACACACCATTTTCAAAAATCAGTCACAGTTTTACAGAGAAATACTCTTTTATCTCCTAAAAGTTACACCAAAATTTTATTATTCACACGTTTTCAAGGTCATTCTCTAGTTTCACTACTTGATAAACAGCGTCAACATAAAAAATTCCTGTTTTTACTTCAAAAAGAAAAGAAAATGTATAAGGAAAACTAATTTGAACAAAAGAAATACAAAAATAGTATCATATTTGAGATATAAACCTTAGAGAGATAGAGTGCGGGGACGGAAGGCATGACCGATTCCAAAAACCTTTCTATATTACTCAAAGGAGAAACAATGGGTTCGGAAGCGGGGATGGGAACCGCTTTGGGATGGTCAGTTAAAGCAATCCCTTTGTCAGACTTGGATTTATCCTTAGATTGAATCGATGAAACATCGGCTTGATCCCTCCACAGTTGATCGTTTTGCTGATTCTGGTTCTCTCTTCTCGCCTTGGGTGGATTGTAAAACCGATCTTCTCCACGAACTCTCCTGAATTCCAATCCTGCCCCCAACATAACTAAAACAAAAGCAAAAAGAAAAGTTCCTTCCGATAATTTGAAGTGTAACTGATTCTCTTTGCGGATCAAAGAAAAAGGATTGCAGACCAGTTAAACGGGATCTAGTTGGGAAGATGAAGGGCAAAATGGTCTATGTAATTATGGAAAAAAACACAAAAGGTAATCGAATGTTGCAAGGAAGAGATGTGCTTAAAACAGGCACCGAATAATGCGATAATTACAAATCAGAGTAGTGTATCCATAATTTTCATTCTTTTGGACACATCACAATTTCGTTTTGGGTTCTCCCATTTTCACAAGTATGAAATCATATTTTTTAAAAAATTATGAAATTCGCCCATACTTTTTTGGAGAAGATTTTTACTACCTTTCAATGAAATTATGGAATTATCATCCCCTCGCTAATATGGTGATTGTAAAAAAAATTCTGTTGGATAAATATTTGACATAATAGTTAAAGAGGGTAGTGGTTAATATTCTTTGTTTGGCACATCAATCATTAAGGTTTAAACTCTATTCATATAATCCCCGTCATTAGAAATAATAATTTTAAGCTATAAGGGTATAGTAAAATATTTTTTTTTAAAAAGGCACTTGTTAATTGTTTTTTTAAAGTTGCTTATGACATAAAAAAGTACAATATTATTGTACCAAATACTCACACATAATTTTAACCTTTTATATTGTAAGGTACCAAAAAATACATTAGACATAATAGTTTTAACCTTTTATAACGTACATGTTTGGCTTTTATATGAATATTGTAGAGAAAATTTTAACTCCTAAAGTACAGAAGATTTGAGATTATTTCTCAAAATATGTGTTTTTAGTAGGGGTACCTCAATACTCACAAGTGTTGAGGTCCCTTAGCTTTTACGAGAATCACGGAAGAAACCACAATTATTTGGTCATGATGATATGATCCTACACTAACTTTAACACCTTTTTAAATTTCACATATTTTTCCTTTAATCTCTTCTAATCCCAACAAACCATAATGACTATTTGTTTTTAAATTTAGAAGAACCTCAACAATCATGGTCTTCACAATCCTAAGGTATTTGGTTATACCCTAAGAATGCATCCACAAATCTTAGATATTTGTGACCTACGAATGCATTCGCAAGCCAATCAATAGTTGGTAAGGGAAAACTATCCTTAAGGCAAGCTTTGTTGAGATCTGTGAAGTCGCACACATCTATTTGGCATTTGGATTTTTGGCCATGATAATGTGAAACAACCATTCTGGATATATGACTTCCCTAATAAAATAGTTGCAAGCAACTTCTAAATCTCTTCCTTTTATTGCAACTATCTATTTTGGGGTGAAATTCCTTCTCTTTCAACACACAACTTTGGCATTAGAATCCACCTTCAGGGAATGCTCCATCTGTTGGATCGCCGATATGCCCCGTAGCGTAGTAGAAAAATTATTTCGGCAATCATCAACCATGGATCCATGTACGAGGAACGAGTTGGGTTGAAATAAGGTTGAAGTTTTTGAAACTGAAAAGTGAATAATAATGTTGTTGATTGGATCCCTTTGAACGATGTCAATCCAAGCAGCAACAAAAGTGTCTCGGCCTCTATGTAGTCCACCCGGTCAAAGAACGAACAAAAAAAGAAATTTTCTTTGAATGTTTTTTTTCAGAGAGTAAAAACAACTACTAGATCCTATACTCAATTCTACTATAAAAACTCTAATACACATTCGGGATCATGTTTCCTTTTATTTAATATCACATATTAAAAATGGAATTATCCCTTTAGAGAAACATATGGAAAGTTATTAAAGCATGAAATCCTTTCCAAAAGAATATTAACTTCCATGTTTTAATATTTGACCAAATTTATTATAACAATTTATTTTAATAATTTTGGTAAATTATATTTAGTTAATATTAGACTTTTATATGAATCAAATTCATATATTAATTTTAATTGTGTTCTCTATTCGTGTGCAACAAGTTTGTACACATAATTCATTCAATATTTCATTTTCAAATTAAATTAATTCAATAATTAATTTAAATCATGTGACAGCTAAATATAACACCAATTGTGTTTGGATTCTTTTCGTTTCAACCATAGGTTGTGACTCTATAGGCTCTTGTAACGTTAATAGTAATATTAGAACATTTTTTATGTTACAAGCAATGAGTGGCATCTAGCAATGCATCATTTCTATCCAAGTTACAAGAAGTCGTGAATCAACATAACCTTTTCATGCTAAATTTTTATGTATTATATCTTTTTATCCTCTATATCTAGATTAGACACAAGTCATGGAACAATCACACTTGCATAGTCCAATTCATATTTCTTGATATTCTGAGTAGACTACAATAAACTAATAAGTGTGATATCTTATATCAACTTATTTGAGTATAGCCATGCATTTCTATTCTCACTCTATCAAGTGGCCTAAAATATTGCTCTCATTATGTAGGGGGGACAAACCCTATCTTAATCAATCATATCCCACTATATAGATTGTGGCATATCCAATATCAGTCTTTATAGTACAATTTGTTATGGTAGACGTTTGACTGTATCAAAATATACAACTTACGATGTTGGGACAATGATGATCTCAAGTCTATGGATCGTATACATAGTTATCACTAGGAGTAATGTTGTGACTATTACATAATAATCTAATAAACATACTCATAGTGGGTCAGTCCAATATGTTGTTCTCCAACACATACTCATGTGTTAAATTTGACATCCCTATGTCAATGACAACACTTTGTCATCAATCAACCACACATTCGTCTCAATGTATTATTATTGTACAAACCTACATTAATACTTGACCAAAGATCTTTTAAGAATAATCATATAATTCCCAGGACTTTATTATTAATCAGTTTATTTACACACACAGAAAAAGAAATTGAAATAACAATGGCAATGGCAATGTCTTATATTAACAAACGACGTAAAACGAGTATGTGATTACAATCATCTCATGATTGGTCTTTGGGCACACTCTAACACCATCATCCTCAGGTCCTCTCTCGACATATCCGTGGAAAATAATGTAAAGGTCTTCTCAGCATTTCTTTGAAATAACATTTTATTGCTTCGAGATGATGGAAAAGATCTAAGTTATTCTCTTTACCTTGTCAGGTTGAAAGCATAAGATTTTTATTTCCCCAAATAGCTTAGTATTAAATTAGTTTATTTTTCATATGGCATCTAAACTCTCCAAACCCAATAATGCTTTTTTGATTGTGTGTGCCTGCCACTTTACGTGTCCCTTTGGGTGTCAGGTATAAGGTATTTTATTCACTTCCACTCTCGTTGGGGTCATGACATTTATAATAACACCATGTGGTATTACGTTGCCACACACTGATCTAGTTGCATCGTCCTAGTTCCACTTAAGGTGGAATATTTTTCCTTCATATAGAAAGATGCTAGAGTCACCTTAAGTTTCTTCATCGGAAAGCATTTGAAAATGAAATGGTATGTTGAAGGTTGATCGGCCACCAAGAATTTCATCATTCTCATGACAGTGCGTTCTCCATCCCTTGAGAGTGACTGGGAGTGGGATGGACCATTTTACCTCAATGGGTTGGTTGGTGAACCCATATATGGGCCTAGCCTTTTTCAATTATTTTTCTTCAAATTCTACTTGCTAAAGGCATCTTAGTGTAGCACTTCTACTGTGATGCCACTATTTATTAGGATTTTTTTTACTTCATGGTTGGCAATAATGGTTATTGTCACTAAAGGGTCATCACCATTATCATCAACCATCATCCTCTCATCGCTCTCATTAAAGCTTACTCTCCATCCATGTTCATCCTTGGGTCTTTTGAAGGGAGAATCTATAGCCATGATACTTTAACCTTTCTCAGCTTTCTAGGCTTTCACTTAACATCGAAAATCAAATAACTAGTTAGGAGAGATGAAATCACCATTTCTTACCTTGATGAATCATCCTCTCTCTAACTTCAACTGTCTCTCTCAAGAACCAAGAAACTCCAAACTAAAATTTGAGAGATTAATGGTGGAAATGAGCTTAGAGTGGTTGTTTTCTCAGTGATTATAGCAAAATCTCAAAGTGGGTGATGAGATTTTTTTAAAAAAAATTGTAGGAAAAAGCAAGGAAGAAAGAAAAATGAGAGAGCACACATGACAATGGTGGTCAATTGCTACAAGATGGTTGGGGGTGTTTTCATCCCCTTTTAACCAATTTAAAACACTAAAATAACTATTGATTGAGTCTTAACTCGATTGGCATTGGCATTGTTACTAGTGCAGTAGGACGTGGGTTTGAGTGTGTTGAAGTGCATATCCTCCTATTTAAGGGTTGGGGAGGGGTTATGGATAATTCTAGGCATTGTATCAAAAAGAGCAAATATGATAAGAACATATAATGAGATAAATGTTAAAAAAACACTAAAATAACCTAAGGCCAAAGTTGGTCAAACCCAATTTAGATTTGTGGTCCACATTTTATCACACTAAGATGATCATATCCAAAGGTCCATATTAATTCCATAAATAAAATAGCATATTTCCATATTAATTATCGAAATGCCCTTCTATGAAAAATTTACCATTTTACCTCTTTTTGTCTATTTGTACAATTTCTTCACAACAATAATAAAATTTTCCAATCCAAATATAAACTTTAATATAATTCCATGAATTGTGAAATTACATTTTTACCCATTTCTTGGCAAAAAAGGGAAATTTATAATTTAGACCCTAAACTTTCAAATCTTTTACAAGTTGGTTCCAATAGTGATTTTCACTTCACCAATACATATTCTAAATTATTCATATGTCAATTAATCAATAATAACTCGTGTTTCTCATTTTGGTCAAATTACATTTTAGTCCTCAAGCTTTTCAAAATTTGTGATTTGGTCATTTTTTTGTCACATTCTCACTTTTAAAATTCCTTTCATTAATTCTCATATCCAAAAATCAATTTTATTTCCATAAGAAATTCTTTATATGTTCAAATTTCTCATAAATTCATTGTATTCGTTACTAGAGTAGTGTCATGTGTTTAACTAGAACTTTTAATGTGTTACAATGCGTTAATGAAGTGCTTATTAATGTTTGTGAAAAATCATTTAATTTAAATAATTCAATTGTTAGTATTGAAATGTTGGTCAATTATATTGCAAGTTGCAACTAAAGATTTAACTAAAACAAGAAAGTAAAGACAATGAACATGAGAATTAGTTACGCAATTTGAAACCCTTTCCTATGTCTATTGGGTCTTGCCTAAAGAGTAATTCACTATGAATCAATAATGCAATATGTGATTTAACCTCAACACAATCTCACTCCTATATATTCATAAAGACTCACTCTCCTATAAGTTTTTCCCTTTTGACTTAGTTACAAATTGATAAAAAGACAATTCGTTCACAATTAATAAACCCTATAACAATTTCCTCTAATGAACAAATCAGTAATATTAAACTTGTGAATCTCATGATCAAATAATGTCATTGAAATTGTACCCAAGTAAGTACTTGATAAGGCATGAAATAAAAAGAGATCATTTTCATTTTAACTTATTCAAATCTAATATCTCCTTAAACAAGGTAAATAAGTCATACTAGGGCAGGACTCCTTGAAAAGATCTCAAACTTAACTGAAATTCATAAACTACAATCTAGTTTTTTTTTTTTTTTTAACATTAATCTCATTTTAGGTTCTAATCATATTTGATATTTTTAATATAATGCCTATAACTATCCATAGCACATCCCCAAACCTTAAATAAGAGGATAATATGCTTTAGCGCACTTGAACCCACATCTTTCTATATTGGCAACAATCGAGTTAAGACTCAATCGACAATCACAATCTAGTTAATTGTTGCTTAATATCTTAAAAAATGTGATCAAATAATCAAGATGTTCATACCAAAATATACCAACAAATAAGTTAAGTTGCACAATATGCAATTGCAAAGTGAGTTACAATTGATAGTGCAACTGATAGTAGTAATATGAATTAAGTTAAAACCTAACCCAAACATATAATTTTAATCAAATTAAATATTATTTTGAATATTCTTAATAGAAAATCAACGAATATAATAGGGTTCTGTTAGTTTAATTTAATTCAAGTTATTAAAATCGGAAAATGAGAACATAGTGTGAACATGAAAGGAAGGAAAAAAAATTGGAATTTACATTTAGTGCTCCTAAGGGTAGTATAGTGAAAAGATAATTTCACTTTAGAAATATTATATTTTACTTTTTAACATTTCTTCTTAATAATTATTTATAATTAGGGTTGTAAGAAATACTTTTAGTCCATCTGACCAATTTGAAATTCCTCCTCTCCATACCCCATGAAACCGATGGGCTGTAGACTCGGAGGAGAAAACAATAACCAAATCATTTTCTTTATTTTTCTTGTTTCTATTGTTACTGTGATTTTTGAAAGTTAAAAAAATAATAATAATAATTTAAACGAAAGGTTATTTCGAGATTTTTTTTTTGGTAAAAAAGAGATTATAATAATTGATTTATAAATTAAAACAATCTAGATCTATTACGAAATATAATCGCTTTTTTTTTTTGAAAAAAATATGAAATGAAATTAAAAATCGAGTGTAATATTAAAATATATTATATTTTTAAAGAAAGATATAAAATTTAAATTTTAAAATCAATAATATTAAGAGAAATAATTATTATTTTTAGATATAAACTGTAAAAATATAAAAATAAAAATAATAAATTACATTTTTTGTTATTTTGAAAAGACATAAACATTAAAGAAAAGAGATTGAGATGAATATTTTTGGGAAAAGGACGAAAAGTTGAGATGAGTGGCATTGCATTAGTGGGAAGCTAAAGATTAACACGTGTGCAAATGAAGATGGTTGAACACGTGTACGGTTGAATTTTAGTGTTGGGAGGAGCTGTCTTTTTCTTATCCCATTCGATTTGTCTCAGAAGTTTGGAATAAGAGCTGAGGTAGAAGTAAAAGTTCATTGGTTGAAAATCTGTTTAGTTTGGATAATGACAAATCAAGTTTGTTTGTTAGTTTGGCTAATAACAAATGCACTCAAATGTGTGAGAGATATTGATAGAAAGTCTGAATCACCAATTCAAGTAAAATAAAAATGAATAATATAAATTATTTTTATTTTAATTAAATTTTATTTGTTAATTAATAATAATAATTTCTAAAATATATTAAAAAAATATTTTATATGTTAGCATGAATAATGATTTACAATATAGAGCATCGAAAAATATCGAACATAAATATCTTCAGTCATTACCTAAATCAAATGCCAAAATCCAAAAATTATAACACTATTATTGAGCACATTGAACCACTGGCAAGGTTGTTGAATTTAGTTGTACGAAAATTGAAAACCGTCAAAATCTTCTAAGCATTCGAAAACATCACAATAAAACATCACAAGATGGATTATTTTTTTTGTTTTCTATTTTTCGGTGATTAGGAACCTTATGCTAGTTGGTACTTGTGGTTCCCCATAAAAAACCACCAACTACATATCCTACTATCTCACATACAAAGATGTGGAAGTTGAGGGCAGCAAAAGTGGGAACGAGCAACAAACGTGGGGGTTATACCCACGAACCAATAACGGTTCCAACATTCTCTCACTTAGTTCGTTTTGTCCATGAATACTTAAAGTTGAAACATAATGCATGAATCATGACAATATTTTCTCTAGAATTTGAGCAATATCTTCCATGTATCACAATATATCATGTCTTGACGCTTTAGCCTAAATTTCTTAATGAATAAACTTAATGTTTATTCCAGGTCCAAACTTTAGTGATATTTCTCGAAATAATCAAATTAATGTGCGCACAAAACCTGAGAAACATCAAATTTAACATTGTTTCTATATTATCATTCTTATAACAAAAATTTACAAGGTAGGAACAAGTCCCATAGTGACAACATGATCCTTAAATTTGTGTGGTGGCATGCCTTTACTCAAAGAATCAACTAAAATCTACTTGGTGTTAATATGCTTAATGACCACTTTCTTTTCTTTAACACGTTCCCTTATGGCTAGATACTTAATGTTATATGTTTACTTTGACTTCCACTTTTGTTGTTCTCAGCCATAAAGACAACAACTAAATTGTCACAATATATCATAAACAACCTAGAAATCGAATCCACAAGTCTAAGCCTAAAAATGAAGCTCTTCAACCATACTCCATGTGAGGTAGCCTCAAAACATGAAACGAACTCAGCCTCCATAGTGGAAGTAGCAGTTAAGGTATGCTTGATGCTCCTCCAAGATATAGCTCCGCCAGCAAATATATATGTAACTTGATGTTGATTTACGTGAATCAACACAGCCGAAAAAGTCTGAATTGGAGTATTCAATCACCTCCAAATTGTCTGATCGTTTGTACGTAAGCATGTAGTCCTTTGTCCCTTTAACATATCTTAAAAATTTCTTTACAGCTCTCCAGTGGTCAATACCTGGATTACTCTGATATATTTCCGACATTGCAATTGCAAATGCAATGTCAGGCCTTGTGCAGACTTGAGTACATTAGGCTTCCAACAACAAAAGCATATGAAATGTTTTTCATTTGCTCCCTCTCAAATTCATTCTTCGGGCATTGGTTCAAATTGAACTTATCACCCTTCACAATAGGAGCAACACTCGGTGAGCAATATTTCATCCAAAATCTTTTTAGAACTTTGTTGATATAAGTTTCTTGAGATATACCTAAGATATTGTGATGTCTATCACGATGAATCTTAACGTCAATGAAATAAGACACATTACCTAGACACACATGAAGGTGATCCTATAGTCAGTTTACAACTATAGAATCTATTGATGAGATCAATGAGCAATTAGCTTCACTTATTATTTTGTTCAAAAATTTTTCTAAGGGAATGAATTCAGATGCTGAAAAGAGCAACAACTGTATCAAGAAGATCCATGTGATTGATGATACTTTTGGGCCCAAGGAAAGGTTAATTTAATGCTACGAATGCAAGAGTTTTGGTCACATTCAATTTGAATGTGCTAACACCATAAAAAAGAAGTAAACATCACTTGCTGGGAGTGATGAAGAGTTTAGTGATTTTACCGATTTAGATGAAGATTTGAGCAATTATGTTGCTTTTACTGTCTTTGTTCTAACTCGTGTTCTAATAGATTGTAGAACAAACGATAATTCAGATCTTAATGTTGAGCCATATGATTCAATTTAAAGTGCCTATTACCATATGATAAAGAAAAGAGAAATATTGTGTCAGTTGAATGGGTTTTGATTAGGGAAAATTGGCTCTCTCTCACACTCTCTCTTTTTGCCCATTTTCACTTTTAAGCCAAAAACAACTAAAATTGATGTGTTAAAATCAAATTTTCATGAAATACAAATAGGGGTGAGAAAATTCCAATTTGATTTGAAAAACTCGATAATAAATGGTTCGAGTTATTTGAGTTAATCAAGTTATTCGGATCAACTCGAATAAAAAATTAAGTTTTTTGGTTTAACTCGAATATGAATTACACAATTCGAGTTATCTGAAAATCTGAATAAGAAAAGGTAAAACTATGTCGTTTTGATAAATATTTACCTTTTCTAAAGTTAAAAGTCAAAACTATTAAGTTAAAAGGCAAAATTTTGTTGTTTTGATAAATATTTACTCATTAAGTTAAAAGGTAAAACAATTATATTGTTTATGTAGTTAAATAATCTTGTACTTCATCTACTAGTTAAATAATTGGTCCATGTAAACGCAACATTGTGTATAAATAATATGATTTGTTAACTTGACTCGACTTAACTCAAAATTTTTTCACTCGATTCTATTCGATTTGAAAAAAATTCAAATTGAGTTCGGTTGATAAAATATGATTCGTCAACTCGACTAACTCAAATTTTTTTGACTCGATTGAATACTCACCCCTAAAGACAAATGAGTTTCAAAGAGGGGAAGAATAAGGTGGTTAGGTTTTCTTTTTCTTTTACTTTTACTTTTAATTGAAAAACTAAGTCTCTCATCGATAAAACCTCCATTCTTTAGCCTTTTTCTTCTTATTTTCAATTGGAACATTTTCAAATATTTATAGTGTCCCCATAACTATAAATGAAAGGTTTAATGTCTTTTGGTTATTGATCAAGAGTTATATCACTTTATTTTTGACAAAGAATTATAACTATACAAGTAATATTACTTGATTAGTTATGAGATATTAATTGAATAATTATGTTTCTTTTAAAGAGTGATTATTCACAAAAAAAACATCTATTGAAAGTTATGTAGCTATGAATAGACATAAAAAAAATACTACAAATAGGAGCGGGATTTCATTTGGAAAACATACCAAAAATTGTGAAAAGTTCTTTCAATCGTTCCTCCATCTTTTATTATTATTAGATTGTTCTATAAAGAATTACTGCAAAAATTCCTTATAGAAATTAATTTTCTTGTTATACTTTGCTCAATGCTTAGTGGACTATTTTCGTTAGTGTAAAACGCAAATAGTCATCAGGTTTCATTGTATTCTCAAGGTTCATTTGCTTGAAACTCATTTGCGCACTGAGTATAGGTGGGGGCGAATAGAACTCTAAAGATTGTGGCTTGATACACCTTATCCTATTACTTCGTTTTTTTGTTCAAGTTATTATTCATATTCCGTTTGTGCGTTTAAGATTTTTCTCACCAAAGTTCCGCGCTAACATTTTCTTCTTCCTTTTCTTCACAGTTGTGTGAAACGAGCTAGAAGTTAAAACAAAATTTTTAAGGTTTAAACTTTAAAACAAAAAAGGGATTACAATATACTAGGAAAATAGGTGGATATTGTAAAGCTGATGTGGTGTGTTTAGGTGGCTTAACATAATCCTGGTCAACTAAATAATGCGTCAACTTATCATTCTATTAGTGAGTTAATAGTATCTAATGATCGAATGAAAAAAAATAACAATTTTTAAAAATTTTAGTGAATAAAACATAAATTTACTAATAATTAGTTGACTTCTGGTGTAATTTATTTTAAAAAAAAAATTAAAAATTAAGATGTTATTTGATAAATTAAAAATTAATTACTTAAAAATCAAATGTTGAATTTGAATTATAAAAGTTGTTTAGTATGTTATTTAAAATTAAATACTAAATATAATTAAACTGTTTGATACGTATAAAATTTAAATTATAAACAAATTTAATTTTACTTTTATATAAAAAATTATATTTACATTTTAAACATTTATAAACAAACATTATATACATATGAAATACGTAATGATCAAGGCTTCAAGTAGATAAGTTTTTTCATATGCTTCACGAATTAGATCAATTCAAATGAGTCGAATGAATCTCATTTAATTAATTGATCTCCATGGAAGTTCTATGTGCATTCGTTCCATTTATTTTTATAATTTATAGCAAAGCATAATGTTTTTGTAGAGGTACGGTCTAATGGAAGCTTTCCATTTTTCATTTGTACCATACTATAACCATGACAACCCAATGTCTTTCTTTTTTTCAACAGTGGCTGCAGGGAATTAGCATCCGGTTGTGGGAGTGTTTAACATTTCCTGTGTTTGGCATGAGTTGATTCTACTATGAATAAGATGTGAAAACAAAGTATTTAAATATTCATAACAGAATCAAAAATTAAAAGCAACTAACAAAGTTACGATGCTTACAATGAACAAAAACACAGTTGACATGAACCAATTTATGAATAGAATTTAATTTATAAACAAGGTAAACTCAAATAATAAAATATAAGAAATTTTAATCTGTTATTGATCTTTTAATTTGAATTCGATGTGAAACAACCCGATTTTCAATGGTCTCGTAAAATTCAGTTTTACATCGAATTAATTGAGTTGAATTGGTAAATAATTTAAATTTTAAAGTTTTAATGTTGAAATTCACGCATGTTAAAAGTAGTTAAGATCATAGTTATTTATGTTGAAATTTTGGTGAAAATTATTGAATTAGACTAGAATTAAGCAATGATTATATAATTAAATATGTGTAATTAAAGACCTTGTTGTAAGAGATGAAAACTTGTGGTTTGATAATAAATAATGGTTGTAGGAAGTCCCTGTACATATTTATTAAGCCGAATTTAAATTCGACTAGGTAAATTGTTAGAAATGAGTTTCAGGTATTAGGTGTTTAAGAACTAACTCAAATAAAATGCATTCTTGTATATAATATATTGAATTGTATTTGAATTGTGTGAATAATGAAATTTTCATATTTTGATTTAATCTCGTAGCTGATAACAACACAAGACCGTTCCGGGACAAAGGGAAATCCAAAGCCATAGACGAATAGATACTCTGGTTTGTGCTCTCATAACTCGAGTTTATTAAATAATTAAATATATATATGTTTGAGAATGATAACTATCAATAAGAATGTATTCCACAGGTACATATATACTTGATTGGGTAAATTGTGATCAATTGATTGATTGAATATATATATGTTTGATGATATTATATGATTAATAATGATGATACTTGCCCTATTAGCATTGTTAGATAGAGTCACGGGTATAATTGACATGTTATATGATCTGTATTTATTTAGGTGAGAAATTCAACGCTATATGCGTACATATTGTGATAGTTTTCTAATATCTTAACTAGGGGTCGAAAATATATCACCAACTTAAAATACCCTATGGCAACGAGTGTTTTCTTGTGTGATTGTTGGGATCGATGCACTTGTGCTTTGATTAGCACTTCTGTGCGTATGTGGTGTGATGGTGAATTGACTTGAGTATCCATTCATATATCTGATTTGGTTAATAGGGATTATAATGTAAAAATGATATACTGAACATTTATTGTATTGAAATGAGATATTGATGTTATCATGAGACATGATTTTGGTATGTTGAACTAGATGCAAATACCCTAAGGGTGCATTAGAAGTTATATAAAGAAATTGATAAGATAAAATGATAAATAAACTATTGGTATATCTTTGATATTAATATGAAATGGTTAATTGGTTAACTTGAGTATTTTGTTAGTTATGTTATTTAAATTTTGTTATGTTTATAATTGAATTCGAGTTATGTTAGCACCATTGAGTATACTTTACTCAGCGTATGGATTTATTTGTTTCTGTGCGTATGTAACACCCCTTACCCGTATTCGACGCCGGAATAGGGTACGAGGCATTATCGGAATTACAAATTTATTTATCAGACATTTTATTTTACTTAGCATTTATATTTGAAACCAATCAAAATCAAACATATTGTCCCTTAAACATATTTATTTTTCTCGTCATGTCTTACATAAATTTATTACTCGTCTCAACATACTTAATTATCTTGTATTAACATATTAAAGATAATCATATATTTACATATCATGAAAAATATCATTCAATCATCTCTTCTTCATAAACATAAATCAGTTAATTTATCATATCAATATTTCATGTACCATCAACTCATATTTTCTTATATCATATAATTAAGTTACACGAACTTACCTGGCTAAATCAAATCTGTAGAAATATCAAGATTCAGGGTCATTTTGGAAATTTTCTATTTTCATCGATTTTTCAATCGATCTTAATCTAAATTAATAATTTCATTCAATTTTGCAATTTTAAATAATAAAATAATCTATTTCATGCAAATTGGACATTTCTACATTTTTACAAAATTAATCATAAAGTTTTACTTTTATTCAATTTAGTCCCCGAGTCTAAAACATTACAAATTAGCCATGCTAGCTGAATATTCATACATATTTTCCTCCTCCTCCTCTCCATTCCACATCCTTAATGTATATAACATGTTATAAGTAACATTATCAATAATTTCACTAATTACTCATAAGTATATTCAAAACTGTCCATTTGAGTTATAGTCACTAAATTATTTATTTCCAGAGCTACAGAACTCCAAATGAAGAACCGTTAATTTTTCCTGAAACTAGACTTGCATATATTCATACCATAAAATTTCTAGAATTTTTAGCTTAACCAATTAGTACAGTTTATTCATCAAAGTCACCCCTATTCTGCTGTCTGGTAGTTCTGACCCTTCTTCACTAAAAATTAATTGTCTCTTTATACAAGATTCAGATGATGTCCTTGTTTATTTCTATTGAAAATATACTCATTCAGGATTATAAAAATATAAATTTAAGCCCCTAATTATTTTTATTCAATTTTTGATGATTTTCTAAAGTTAGAACAGGGGATCTCGAAATCACTCTGAACTAGTCTTACAAAAATATAAATATCTCAGAATACAGAATTCCTTTGCTTTCCATGTTTCTTTCATATGAAAATAGACTCAATATGATTTAATTATATATCTCACTCAACTTCTAATTCAATTTCTACAATTTTTGGTGATTTTTCAAATTTAGACTACTGCTGCTGTCCAAAACTGTTTTAATGCAAAATGTTAATTATCAAGTTTATAACACCTTTATTTCCTTTCTCTACAACATTTCCCATTACTTTCTCTTATTTTCCTTCTCTAACATATCAAGAACATAAAACTTTATATAAGAAAACTCTACATTAACATCATTTCCATGCTTTTTCCACAATATCAAACTTAAAATATATTGAAAACATGACGTTCTTACCTTGTTTTATAGATTTCAATCTTTAACTTGATTTTCTCTCTCCTCCAGCTTCTATTTCTTGAATCAAACTTGATATTCTTGCTCCCCATAGTCTCCTTGTCATCTCTCTCTCTTGATGGCTATGTAAATTCTTTTGAATTCTAAGTGAAAATGGTGGATTTTTGGTGGAAGGACTAATTTGTAAAGAAAGCAAAACTTTCTTTTCTTTCTCTTCTTCTCACGTTGGTTTGCATGGGAAAGAGATGATGATAGTTCATCATCTTTCCTTCCTTATATACTACATAAATAATAATAAAATAATAATAAATAATAAAATATCTTATCAAAATATTAATAAAATAATATTTATCTAATTAAATAATTATAAAATATCATCACTATTATCATTACTTTCTAGATTTCTCTCTCTTCCAATTGACCATTTTGCCCTTTGTGATCTTTTAAATTCCATCCTTGAATCATCACATAATTTGGTAAAATTATGATTTAGTCCCTCATAATTCTTTACCTATTCAATTTGGTCCTAATTCATCCATTTCCCTTAGTTTCTAGATTATTCCACCCCTAAAATATTTGCACTATTGGTCCTTAAACTTTTTCATATTTACACTTTAACCCTCAAATTTTGAGTATTTACTCTTAAGCAACAAAACTTTTCTCACTTTTACAATTTAGTCCTATCTTGAATTAATAATGTAATATATCATAATATATTTCCCAATGTTGACATAATTCAAATTTCCCCTTCTCGTCACTTTATTTTCTTATTTTACTATATTAAGGATAATATTTCACTGTAAAAATTTTCGGGGTGTTACAACGTAGGTCTTGGATAAAGTTAAAGAAATTTCGCAATCAAGCATCCAACACTCAAGCTCAGCTCTGAAGTCATTACGACCCTATTTCGTATGTATATATATGTGTTTTGAAGTCATATGGCATGTACCTAGATTGGTTGGCTTGTTACTTAAGTTTGATATTTTTGGTAAATGACCTATAATATTATTTTGGTTGAATTTTATCTTTTGATTACTAGATAATTATGCTTTATTATGTATGTTTGAATGTGCAAATTGGTTGGTTTAGTAATGATGTATTGAAGGTTATAATTTGGCAATATTTGAACATGTTTAGATAGGTTAATTGGATGAATATGTTTTGTGGTCCATTTTAGGTATGTTTAGGTTCATTTGATTAAGGTTTTGGACACTTAAAAGTGCAACATTTTGACCAACTGGTCAATGAGTTTCGAAACAGAAAGAACATATCTTGAGATCGCTAGAACAAATTCCATTTAAATTTTGCATTTAAGTGTAGGTCTCAAGACATAGTTGTATAGTCTTGAGACAATTTTTCCTAGGTCTGGTCTTTGTCTCAAGACAAAATAACATCGAACTAAATTGATTTTGCCCTGGTCTAGGTTTTGGGACATTCAACATCGAAACAAAAATAGTAAAATAGGGAAGGTTGGTCTTGAGACCTAGTCTGGAGACATAAAGGACCTTGCCTAAAGACACAACATGTAGTGTCTCGAGACATGTTAACTTCGAAGCTAAAAATTCCAAAATAATTTGACATGTATCGAGACATGGAGACCTCTATCTCGAGACATGAATTTGAAATTTGACTTTTGAGTTTAGATTCGAATCCTAACTTTGAAATTAACCCTTATACATGCATGTCTAAAATTATTTTGATGATTGAATTGAATGTATTTGTGTTATAGTAACTCGAATTGTTTCGACGACGTAATATGACATCACACGTTCGGATTTGACAATCGAATTAGATATTGGGTGTTACATGATGTATTTTTTATTAAGTGATAACTAACTCTTATCTATTTACTATTTTAAACCCTTTTTGAGGAAAAACAAAATCTAACAAGTAATTTTTATTTATTTTATATTATCAGACTCATTTAAAATATTAAATTACTTCAAGCTAAAAGCAAACCCTAAATTAAAATCTAACTTTATCCCAAACCTTTAAACCAATAATCAAATTGCTTGTTGCTTGTATCATCAAAAATAATAATTAAGGCCAATTCATAGGCAAGCGAAACCTTATTTCTCTTTTCTTAGTCGCTGGTCCTTTTTTCATTGTGGCTGTTGGCTCGATCCGCTTTGTATCAATTCAATTTTGGATGGGTTTGGATGAGTTTGGATGGGCGGTTGAGTATAGTGTATTTAATTTACTTATTATCTCATGTTACAGTATCTAATCTCACTAGTATAGTTATTTTTACACTAATTACAATTAAGCACACCGCCCATCTAAACTCACCTTCTATTTTCTTTCTTTAGTCTTCTTTTGTTAATTTCTTTTCCTTTTTGTATGCTTTTGGCAAAATAATGATCAAATTTTGCCTTTCCCTGTACACTGTATTGATCATGTCAAGTTCGCTAGTGAAATCCTTTTAAATAAAATTTAACAGGTTAGTGACTTAAATAAATTTTTTTGAATAGTTTAGTGACTTAGATGAGATTTTTGGGTAGTTTAATCACCTAATTGTAACTTTTTAAGTGACAAAAACGAAAATTTATCATAGCTTAGTGACTAATTGTGTAGTTTACCCAAAAAACCAACTGATTATTTTATTACGTGGCTCAAATCTCCCTTGATCAACCATCCAAGGAACACCAACCATCGGAAAGCAGCCCACTAACGACCATGAGATGGGCGCCATCGATTGCTATCCAAACTCCAAACTCAAGCTGCAAAGCATGTTTCTTCACCGCAAATCCACTAATCTAATTTCCAAGGCAAAAGAGGTGGCGCTAGTTGCCCACCCCCACCCCCACATCATGCCATCCCCAACCATCCGCTCTTCTGCCGCTAACTTATCCCGCACTATGGCCGCCATAAACAAAGACGGCATTGGAGTCGATCCCCATGAACTGGATGCCATTTTCGAACAAAAACGATCTCTTAGATCCAAAGTACGCAAAGCTCTCAAAAACATGGACCCAATCCTGAGATCACAAGAAGGTAGGTATATCAATTAATATATATATGTATGTCTATGAACTGAAGTTGTACTCCTTTATTTATTTGATTGCGTTTTAAGTGTTCGGTCATTTGTCTCATCGGGGATTTCTCTGCTTTGGATTTCAGATAATGCTATTCAGAATATTGTTGTAGAATCTTCATGGTTCAAAGCAAGTAAGAGCTTATGTGCGTACGTAAGTTCCCCTGCTTTACTCGAAGTCGGTACTTCAAGGATTATCTCGGAAGTTTTATCAAGATCTGCCAAAGGTTTAGTTTCTTGTTTTTCTTTGATGGGTTAAGTTTTAGATTTAGATTTTGATTGGTACGTTGTTTATTTATTTATTTATTGTTTCGTTTGAACTTTGAAGAGAGGAAGAAACTTTATGTTCCACGGGTGGAGGACAGGAATAGCAACATGAAAATGCTGATGATATCCAGTGTTAAAGATCTTATTGAAAAATCAATGAACATATTGGAACCAGCCTCGGTAGATTCTGATGGGAACCAACGTGAAGACGGTGCTCTACTCTCCTTATTTGCTTTTCTTTTTCTTTTGTTAAATTGGCGTTCCTACCCTTCCCAAGGTCCATAACATCAACTGTTTCATGTTCCATAGCTGTCTCATGCATTATCTAGTATGAATATTTAATGATGCTTGTCTAGTTGTCATTTCTTCGGATGCATGGATTGGTATTTAAGATTGGAAATGGGTTGGGCAGCTAAGCCTAAGACAGTGCATTGCAATTTCTTCTTCAAGTTATTTTGCAAAGCGATTTTGTCACCTAGTTTGTATTATTGTGCATTTCACCATTAGTTGTCTCTTGTTGCCTTTCTAAGTTTAATCAGTTAAATTCAGTTATCTTGGTACAGAGATATAGCTAGCAGCTTCTGATTGGACTAAGGAATTGAAGCATCTGCTTGTTTGAATGGCTTTTCTGAGTTCTGATAAAATAATTCATTTAAGTGCTTATAAGAACAGATGTATTTCAGAGAAATAAACCATATTCGCTCTATTTATCAGCCATTGCAGCAATATTTTTATGGTTAGTGTTCGTAACACCACATCACCTTGTGGATTTAAGGTAGACAAGTTGACTAGATGCTTTTTCTGTCTTCAGGATGTGCATTGGCTGATCCATGTTATGGAAATAAAAACAGCAATATATATATATATGTATATTACCTTTTGAGTTGAACTCTAGGCAATACCAGTTCTTTGCTATTTGAGCCTCAAAATATTGAAAGTTTTAATTTTTTGACATAACCTGGATTATGATCCCAAGCCTGTTTCTTAGTTTACTTCATGGGAAATGCTGCATATAACTTTTCGTTGTGAGCCTGACTTATTTTTGGCGTTAGTAAGGCTGCTAACTATTTGGAAGTCCCCTGTGCAGTTATGCAGGCAAGTGATCCAGTGGACCTGTTTATAGTACCTGGTAATTGTCTTCATCCTCCAATTCGATGTTTCCTGATCAATGAAGAGTTCGATGCAAAGTTTTTGCCTATGTTGTAGCTTTCATATTTGTAGTTGCCAATACCTCTCCCTCAAAAACAGCATGAAAAGAGGGGAAAAAACTAACATTCCCCGCATCCAGACATGATGAAGAGTTGAAGAAGCAAACCATAGAGTGTCTATATCTATATTCACTTTTCTTATCGTGCTTCATTTCACTTTCTGCTGGGAGTGCATGCAAAAACTTTCACTTCATTTCTATTTCTTTCAGGGCTTGCATTTGACAAATCCGGAAGCCGTTTGGGCCGAAGTGGGGGGTGGGTTAAGGCTTTTCAACTTTATGGTTGGTTATATTATTGTTATTCAATTTTGAATTGCATCATTAAGAATCATAGTAATTACAGTCTGTATGGTTCTATTTGCTATATTGGTTTAAATGGTTCTTGTCTTCAGCCATAAATATGTGATTATTAGACTCTATATGACTGGCGGCGCACGAGCGTGAAGTGTTTACCACAGAAGTTCAGTACAAACTTATATATTTCTATTCCTATTTTAGTTTTCATTGTGATTGTGGTTATATTGTCTTTAAACAATCTTTCTTATGTTTCTCCCTTTATGTCAATTCATGGTAATGTCTGGAAGTTACTATGATTTGTTCCTGAAGAATTACCAAGAGCTTACAAAGACGAAGAGATGGAAGCAGCCCCTTCTTGGTAAGTGCCACTGATGCTGAATGTCCACTTAATTTTGATAGCAATAATAGATGCTTCAAAGACCTGATTGCAGCATCGATATAATTTGAGCAATATGTTATACTGTTTTATTTGATTGACTATTATTTTTTGCAGTTGCACTGTCATATTCAGTCCAAATTATTGAGGACGGAGTGATACCAATTACTCCATTTGACATTCCCATGGATGCTCTTGTATCTCCTGCTGGGTTCATTCCGATAAGTGGAGCTGCTTTGAGGAGATGTGAGTGAGCAAAGTTGTCTGGTTTCATCTGGCAATGGCATAACAATTGCGTTTCAGCTCATAGGAGGCTGGCGTCTGAACAAATGAAGCATGGTCAGCATAATAAGTCAAGTGATTTCGAAAATATACAGGTCTGTCTTATTTGATTTTTTCTTATAACTGGAAGGAAACTCAATTGGATGTGACGAAACAGACTTAACCTAAACTTGTCAATCGTGCGGGACGGCTTAATTTCAGATTTGGTCGATTTAGTTCGGGTGATTGGAGTTTCTAAAATTTTTGAATCAATTTTGATTTCAGATCATTTAGGATTGAGGTTAGTTTGTCACTTGACTTATTCGTAATTTTTAATTAGATTATTTCAGTTTTATCATTCAAGTAGTCCAATAATTGTTATGTTCCTGTGGAAACTTTGCACAATGTGTTTCATATTCTTTGTTGTGATGGTAAGCCAAGTTTCATTGGCAATGGCTGAATGGCCCTTCTCTTTAAATGGCAACACTTGCTAATTGACTTTCTTAATTATCGTCTCTCTTCTTCACATCAAATAGCAAGCAAACCAACCTGATGCACAGCCGCCATCACTATTCCCGCAAATATAATCGCCACTCTTCCCCTTTCTCTCCTTACTCAAATCTCCACTTTATTTTTTCAATAAATCCAATGAAAACCATGAGATTGTCGACATGAAGACCACAAAAACCCAACCCCTACCCAAACTGAAAAAAATGCAGCCATCAGAAACAGAAAATAAAATTGAAGAAAATCAGGGAAAGTACTGATAGTGCAAGTGATGAAACATGCATGAAAGGCAGACATTGTTGAACCAATTAAACGTGCGAAAATTCGTAGTCAAATTCTTAATTTAATCCCATTTAAACTTTTTACTACACTTTTCCCTTCCACGTTTAAATATTTTTCTCTCTTTTCATCGGCTCGATTAGCAGCCGTGGGGTGGAAAGCAATTTCAAAAACGAGTGGACACAACTATTGGGTTAAAAATATTTAATTATGATTATAATCATGAAGAGTGCTGGTTGCTCATTTTTAAAGCTGATAATGGGTTGGGTTTTATCGAGTTCTAGCATAATATTATTATAATTTATATTTATCCAAGTTTGGCTAGATTTGAAATATGAACTTAAAATTTTACTTAAATCCAACCATATTTGTAATTGTTAGAATTAAGTGACTCGAATACTTATTTAAATAAAATACAATGGTAAAATAAAATAAAAGTAAAATCTATATAAAACTACAATTTTTTTTATTTTATTTTAGAGTAAGGTTTTTTAAACATTATTAAACTCCATCTATTTGATATTGATTAGAATAAGGTGTTTCAATTTTACTAACTCCTATTAGAATATGGTTTTACAAGCCTATAAATAGACATAGTCTATTCCTCGTGTAATAATTTGAATTCGACATAGTGAATTTTCTTCTCTTCTACCTGTGTTTTTTTTTTCAAAAAGGGTTTCCACGTAAAAATATGTGTGTTCTTTATTTTTATTTATCTTTTCTTTGCGATATATTGTCACTACCGACATTCTATTTTTTATAAATTGGTATCAGAGCTTCCGGGTTGTTCATCTCAATCATGGTAATGACGTCTTTGAAGTATGAAATTCCGCTGTTAGATCGCAACACCAGATTCGTGTTGTGGCAGATAAAGATGCAGGCAGTTCTTGCATAGATTGACTTAGAGGAAGCCCTGCTAGGGGTAGATAAGATGCCTTCGACATTGACGGAGGAAGAGAAGAAGCGCAAGGATCGAAAAGCGTTAACACAGTTATATCTGCATTTGTCTAACGAAATTTTACAGGATGTGATGAAGGAGAAGACTGCCACTAGATTATGGAAGAGGCTGGAACAAATATGTATGTCGAAAACTTTAACCAGCAAGCTGCTTATGAAGCAGCGTCTTTATGTTCATCGTTTGGAGGAAGGTGCGTTTGTGCACGAACACTTAACAGTGTTTAAAAAAATTCTCTCAAACTTGGAGGCCATGAAGGTTCAGTATGATAAGGAAGATCTAGGGTTGATTCTACTTTGTTCGTTGTCTCCGTCTTATTCAACCTTTAGAGACACGATTTTATATAGCCGTGAGTCTTTCACAGTTGATAAGGTTTATGATTATTTGACCTCGTATGATAATATGAAGTATTTTGTGGTTAAAATCGACTCTTAGAGAGAGGGTCTCATTGTTTGTGGGAGACAAGATCGGAATGCTGATGATGATCATGAAAAGACACAGGAATGGAATCCTCGCGGTAAATCTAAGGGTAGATCGAAGTCTTCAAACTAAGGTAAAACTTGTAACTTCTGTAAGAAGAAAGGGCACATTAAATCTGAATGCTATAAGCTACAGAACAAAATCAAAAGGGAGGCTGCAAATCAAAAGGAAAAACATCTAGAAATTTTCGGTGAATTTGATGTTGTAGAAGACTATAGCGATGGTGAACTTCTAGTCGCTTCTATTTATAATTCTAAAGTGAGCGAGGAGTGGATCATTGATTTGAGATGCACCTTCCACATGAGTCCCAATCCAGATTGGTTTACAACTTACGAAATAGTGTCTAAAGGTGTTGTTTTGATGGGAAATAATGCTTTGTGTAAAATTACAGGTGTTGGAACAATTAAAGTTAAGATGTTTGATGGAGGTGTCAGAACACTTAGTGACGTACGACATGTTCTAGAATTGAAGAGAAATTTAATTTCGTTGAGTACTCTTGATTCAAAAGGGTACAAATACACAACTGAAAGTGAGGTTTTAAAGATTTCTAAAGGTTCCCTCGTTGTGATGAAAGGGCAGAGAAAGACTGCCAAGTTATATGTTTTGCAGGGTTCTACTGTTACTGGTAATGCAACTGTTACTTCATCTTCCTTGTCAGATGATGATATTACTAAACTTTGGCATTTGCGCCTAGGGCATATTAGTAAGAATGACATGACAGAATTGAGCAAAAGAGGACTTCTTGATTGGCAAGGAATTTGCAAACTGAAGTTCTGTGAGCATTGTGTTTCTGGGAAGCAAAAGAAAGTTCGATTCACCAGAGGAATCCATAACACGAAGGGAATATTGGAGTATATTCATTCTAATCTGTGGGGGCCATCCAGAGTGCCTTCGAGAGGTGGAGCTAATTATATGCTAACTTTTATTAATGATTTTTTTCAAAAAAGTTTGGGCGTTATTCTTGAAGCAGAAAAGTGATGTGTTTTCTGCATTTAAGTCTTGGAAAACTATGATTGAAAAAAAGACGGGAAAACAAATAAAATACCTCCGCACCGACAATGGCTTAGAGTTCTGTTCTGATGAGTTTAATAAACTGTGCAAGTCAGAAGGGATCGTGTGACACTTGACAGTTCATCATACTCCACAGCAAAATAGTGTTGCAGAATGAATGAACAGAACGATCATAGAGAAGGTTCGATGTATGTTGTCAAATGCCAACTTATCAAAGTCATTTTGGGCCGAAACAGTCTCTACTGCATGTTTTTTGATCAACCGATCTCCATCTGTTGTCATTGAGAAAAAGACTCCACAAGAGCTATGGTTTGATAATCCTGCTGACTATTCTGATTTAAAGATCTTTGGGTGTCATGCGTATTCTCATGTTGATAATGGAAAATTGGAACCGAGATCCATTAAATGTATTTTTCTTGGTTATAAAGTTGGTGTAAAAAGGCATAAGTTACGGTGTCCTGAAAATTGAAAAGTTATGATTAGCAGAGATGTTGTTTTTTATGAAACTACTATGCTACCTAACTTTTCTCTTAAAGACTCTTCCAATAAAGAAGATCAAAAGCAGGAGGAGCATCAGGTTAATCCAGAATCTACAACAGAGTCGACTCCTCAAGTTAGTACAAAAATTCAGAATAGAGTTGCTTTTTCACCACAATACTCTATCGCCAAAAACAGAACTAGAAAAGAAATTAAACCTTCAAAGAAGTATGCCGAGGCTAATCTAGTTGCTTATGCTTTAAATGTGACTAAAGATATAGATGCAAACCAAGAGCCATCTAATTATTCTAAGGCAATTAGCTGTGAAGACTTAGAAAAGTGGATGTTTGCTATGCAAGAGGAGATGGAATCACTCCACAAAAACAGAACATGAGATATTATGAAACTTCCTAAAGGTAAAAGGGTTGTTCATTGTAAATGGGTGTTTAGGAGTTGAAAAACTCATATATAAAGCAAGGCTTGTTGCAAAGGGTTACAGTCAAATTCAAAGAGTGGACTTCATAGATGTATTCTCTCCAATTGTGAAGCATAGTTGGATTCGAGCTTTGCTTGGTATTGTGGCAATGCATGATTTGGAGCTTAAGCTGTTAGATGTAAAAACTAAATTTTTGCATGGAGAACTTGAGGATAATACATGCAACAACTAGAGGGTTTTACAGTCTCAAAAAAAGAGGACTATATTTGCTTGCTGAAAAAGTCCCTTTACGATTTGAAACAGTTGCCAAGATAGTGGTACAAGAGGTTTGATTCCTTTATGACTTCTCATGATTTCAAAAGAAGTAGTTTTAACAGTTGTGTTTACTTCAAGAAAAACAGTGATAGTTCTTTTGTATATCTACTCCTTTATGTTGATGACATGGTGATAGCAGCAAAAGATAAAGAAGAGATAAGAAAGGTCAAAGCCCAACTAAGTGAAGAATTTGAGATGAAAGATTTGGGAACAGCAAAGAAGATACTTGGTATGAAGATTCTCAGAGATAGAAAAAAAGTAAATTGTACCTAAGTTAGAAGGGGAGCATTGAGAAAGTTATTTGCAGGTTCAATATGCAGAGTGCTAAGCCTGTTAGTACTCCTTTAGTAGCCCATTTTAGACTTTCATCGACTTTGACTCCACAATCAGATGATGAGATTGAGTACATGTCACATGTTCCATACTCTAGTGCAGTGGGATCTCTTATGTATGCTATGGTTTGTTCATGTCCAGATTTATTATATGCAGTCAGTGCAGTTAGCAGATACATGGCAAATCCCGGTAAAGAATATTGAAAAATAGTTCAGTGGATTTTAAGATACTTACGAGGTACTACTGATGTTTGCTTACAGTTTGGAAGAACTAAAAATGGAGTCATTAGGTATGTTGATGCTGATTTTGCTGGAGACCTTGATAGAAGAAGATCTCTCACATGTTATGTTTTTACAATCGGGGGTTGTGAAATCAGTTGGAAAGCCACTTTACAAACTACGGTCGCTTTGTCTACCACTAAAGCTGAGTACATGGCGATTATTGAGGCTTGTAAAGAAGCTATTTGGTTGAAGGGACTATTTAGTGAACTCAATGAAGACCTTCAAATCAGTACAGTATTCTGTGACAGTCAGAGTGCCATCTTCCTTACAAAAGATCAAATGTTTCATGAGAGAGCAAAACACATTAATGTTCGGTATCATTTTGTTCGTGATATTATTGCTCGTGGTGATATTGTTGTGAGAAAAATTAGTACTAATGAAAATCATACAGATATGATGACTAAGTCACTTTCTATAACCAAGTTTGAGCATTGCTTAGACTTGGTTGGTGTTTATTGTTAAAGTTAAACCCTTAAGGGGTTTTATGGAAGAGGTGGAGAGTTTGTTCATTAAGAGTTCGCGATGAAAAACTTGTTCATTGAGAATTCTTATCAAGGTAGAGATTGTTAGAATTAAGTGACCCGAATCCTTATTTAAATAAAGTACAGTGGTAAAATAAAATAAAAGTAAAATTCATATAGAACTACAATTCTTTTATTTTTATTTTAGAATAAGGTTTTTTTAAACATTATTAAACTCCATCTATTTGATATTGATTAGAATAATGTGTTTCAATCTTACTACACTCTGATTAGAATATGGTTTTACAAGCTTATAAATAGACATAGTCTATTCCTCTTGTAATAATTTGATTCGACATAGTGAATTTTCTTCTCCTCTGTCCGTGTTTTTTCCCCGAAAGGGTTTCCACGTAAAAATCTATATGTTTTTTATTTTTATTTCTCTTTTCTTTGCGATATATTGTCATTACCGATGTCGAAACCATTTTTTGTTTAAAAACGGGCCGACTTTAAAAAGTAAAACGGAGTCGCCACCAACGCTTTTTTGAGGTGTGATTGGGCCACCTTAAAAAACATTTTGGTCTACGAATTTTAAGAAAACAGGTTTGGGAGTCGCTTACGTACGAGGAAGGATTAGCACCCTCGTGACGCCCAAAAATTGGTACCTAATTGATCGATTAATGTCCTAAAATTTGAAAGATTTTAAAATATGATGCTTTTCATTTTAAGGGGGAAAAAACTTGAACAAAATATGAGTAATCAGACACTCTTATCTCGAGGAAGTAAAATGTCACGCCCAGTGAGTTAGGGTGCGGCATTTTAAATCCCCGAAATTGAGCTTGTCTTTTGACTTTCAAAATTGATGTGTTCAAATCTAAGAAGGATACTCGGTTATTTGGGATCTACTGAGAATTCGGAACCCAGAAAGTTAGGGCTCGATTTCCCAAAGTGCCAAACACGGAACATTGCCTTTGTTTTTTGAAATCCTTATCTCGAGCTATCAAAATGTCCCATCCAGTAAGTTAGGACACGACGATCTCGAATTCTCAAGAATAAGTTTTTATTTAATTTTTCAAAAAGAAAGTGATAGGTTTTTTAGACTCGAAAAGAGAAATTGAAACCCAGTAAGTTAGGGTACGATTCCTTTCGAGCCTTGGAACACGGAGAGTTTGTTTATTTTGAAACGAAAACTGTAATGTATCGAATAAAATATGATATGATTTTTAAAAAATGTATGACTCATAACAGTGAAGAAAATAATGAGAATAATAATATAAGTGATAGATATAACTAATAATACGCGTATAAAAAAAAGACAAGAAGAAAATGGTAATGGTAAAATAATACTAATAAAAAAAAACTAATAAACAAATAACAAAAAGAATAATAAAGATAATAATAATAGGTTAAAGGAAAAAAAAATATTAATAATTAAAATAATAATAGTGAGATAATAACTAAAAATAATATTAGTAAAAATATGGGCAAGAACCAAAAATGATAGAATAGCAATAATAATGCAAATAATATAGACAATAATAGTACTAATAATAAATATAATACCTAAAAATATATATATTCATAGAGTAAAAATAATATATATGCAATAGTAACAAAAATAACAATAATAAACAAAATAATAGGAGAATAATAAAATAATAGTATTAGTAAAGCAGTAGTAATAAAAGAAAATAAAAATATTTGATAATAATAAACTAATAGATATAATCATAATATATAAAAAAAAAATCAAGCAAACAAGTATATATATACAGCAATAGTAGAAATATAATAATAACATACATAAATACAATAACAATAATATATATATAAACCATGGTGGTAAAAAATAATGGGGAAAAATTAATAAAAACCAAATCAAATCAAAAACAGGAGCTCAGGGCCAAATTTAAAAACGAGTGAAAGCAGATGGGCCAAATTGTGAGGCGCGCGCAACCTGGAGGGACTAAAAAGCAATAATCCCATCTCTTAGAATGCAGCACTTGAGCGCGGATTAAATTGAAATCGCTAACAAAATTCAGGAGAAAATTTAAAAAAAAAACTGAAGGGGATGCAATTAAAAGGGCGCGCGAACGGGAAGGACCTAGCGCGCAAATTTCCCATTTCGCCTTTAATGCTCTAAAAACTAAAAGCCCAACATTTCTTTCATTTTTTTCGTTCCAAAACAGAAGGTTCAGACCTTCCCCCCCTTTTCTTTTATTTATTCCTTTTTTGGGGTTTCAACCCCTTTTTCTTTGATGATATTTCCTATGCCGAAACAACACCAGGACCCCCTATGCACGCATCAACGGTAGCGGCCAAGGGAACCCGATGAGTCCCTCTCGTTCCCCCTCTCTCTTTGTTTAAAAACTTTATTTATGTTTTTGAAACTGATGGAATCAATCTAAAAGGGACAGGGTTTTCCTTTTCAAAAATGAAAGAAAAAGAAAAAAAACAAAAAGAACAGATTCAGCAAAAATAATAATGAAAGGGAAAAACCTTTTCTTGATTTAATACTGACTCGTATATATTGCTTTCGTATCCCTTGTATAAATCGTGTAAAAAACCTCTTCTTTACAATGATTTTCGTGGCTTTTATAGCCTTTGAGTATTACAACTGAATCTATCTTGTTTGCTGTTATCTTGTCCTCCTTTTTCGCAGGTGAGGCGACGTGGAGGCGCACAACACCGTGAGGTGCCGTGCGGCGTGGGGACATGGCTCTGCCAGTGAGAGATGTGCGGCACGAGGTCTTCTGGTGCCTCTAGGGTTGACTGAAAAGTTTGGGCCATTTAGGCCTGCAATGTGTTGGACTAGTTTATTAAATTTTGGGGCTTCTATTATTTCTTGGTTTGGGCCCCGAGCTCTAAAATTGGGCCTTACAGCTGCCCCTCTTTGCTCATTGTCGTGTAACAAGAATAGAGCAAAGACTTTAAAAAGGGCCAATTTTGCCTCATATTGTAGCTTCATTCCATCCACTGCATCTTCAGGGGTGTGGGAATTTTGTCTCGATCTGCTCCACTACTGCGTAGGGAGATAATATCTGCTATATTTAGCCTGCTCCACTCCTGCTCAGTGGAGATAAGGCTATAATCTTCTATCTGCTCCATTGCCAATACATGAAGATAAGACTTGTTGCTTTCGAGCTGCTCCACTCCTGCTCAGTGGAGATAGGATCTGTATTTTCAGCCTGCTCCACTCCTGCTCAGTGGAGATAAGGCTATAAACTTCAGTCTGCTCTATTGCCAATACATTGATATAAGACTTGCTACTTTGGATCTGCTCCGCTTGCTTAGGGGGTTAGGCTGGTGGTTTGAATATGCTCCATTGCCGATACATGAAGATAAGATTCGTCATCTTCAATCCGCTCCACTCCTGCTCAGTGGAAATAGGATCTACTATCTTTAGCCTGCTCCACTCCTGTTCAGTGGAGATAAGGCCTCAGTCTTCCGATCTGCTCTACTCCTGCTCAGTAGAGATAAGATCTGTTGTCTTCGATCTACTCCACTCTTGCTCAGTGGAGATAAGATCTGTATCTTTAGCCTGCTCCACTCCTGTTCAGTAGAAATAAGGCTTCAGTCTTTTGATCTACTCTACTCCTGCTCAGTAGAGATAAGATTGTTGTCTTCGATCTGCTCCATTCCTACTCAGTGGAGATAAGATCTGCTATCTTTAGCCTGCTCCACTCCTGCTCAGTGGAAATAAGGCTTCAGTCTTCTGATCTGCTCTACTCCTGCTCAGTAGAGATAATATCTATTATCTTTGATCTGCTCCACTCCTGCTCAGTAGAGATAATATCTACTATCTTTAGCCTACTCCACTTCTGCTCAGTGGAGATAAGGCTTCAGTCTTCCGATCTGCTCCACTCCTGCTCAGTGGAGATAAGATCTGTTGTCTTTGATCTGCTCCACTCCTGTTCAGTGGAGATGAGATCTGTAATCTTCTGTAACTCCCATCAATTTTGCTATATTGTCCTCTGGGGAACCTTCTTGTAGATTTAATTTCATGGGGTCTATGCTTATGTCAAATGATTAGGATGTCATGAAAATGCTCCTGACCATATGTATTATGAATGAATGGATGCATGCAAAATGTCATGAGTATAATCCAATTTTTCACTCTTTTGGTTATTATTGCTCGCCGCTTGTTATGGCAATATTCCCGTTATATGCCTTCTTGCTCAGCTGATACTTCTAACAGAGAATCTAAAAATGAAGTCACTACTTAGACCCTTATCTCAAGTGCTCCGAGCCCTTTTAAGCCTGGTGAATTCTTAATAATTGTCCTGTTTCAGATTCTTGTATTATTTAAAGACTTTCAAAGTAATGTGCAGAACTTCCTTTGTAAGAGTATTATTAGTTCATTAATTATTATCTCAATAAGAAATGCTTAAAAAAGATTATGAAGATAAATGAAACTGAAATTTATTCGGGACAAAAACCCGTGAAGAATGAATTGAACAAAAACAGCAAATTTTGCCAAAGTACAAAAACGAATAAAGGTGGAATTAGTGCCCCAGATATCGCAGCCTGAACTTTTCTGTACGAACTTCTTGAAGACCACTCTGAGCTCAACATATATCTAGGAGACTGACAGCACTTTGCCAATGCCCTGAATATGCAGCGTATCTCCTCATTGTTAATTCAGGTATAAGGTGGCTAGCGCATGCTCTATTTCTCCAAAACATTTGAATCACCCTTTACGGGTTTTCAATTCAAATCCCCTTTGGTCTCAAGGTGCCATTTGCGGGTTTTCACCTTGGCCTATCCGTTTTTTTTTTTTTAAATCAAGACAACCTTTACGAGTTTTTGCCTTGGCCCATTCCCTTCTTAAGCGAAATACTTCTTGACTGAGTCTGCATTAATTGGATTTGGCAGACTTTTCCCATCCATCTCGGCGAGTATCAACGCTCCCCCAGAGAAGGCCTTCTTTACGACATAAGGTCCTTCCTAGTTAGGCATCCACTTTCCCCTGAAGTCTTTCTGCATAGGGAGAATCTGCTTCAATACCAAGTCTCCCTCATGGAATACTTTGGGGCAAACCCTCTTGTTGTAAGCCCGCATCATCCGCTTCTGGTACATTTGACCATGACGGATGGCTCTCAGCCATTTTTCTCAATAAGATTCAGTTGATCATATCGAGATTGAACCCATTCCGCTTCATCCAACCTCAGTTTCGACAAAACCCGGAGGGAAGGAATTTCAACTTCGATAGGCAATACTGCCTCCATCCCATAAACCAATGAGAAAGGGGTTGCCTCGGTGGAAGTTCTGACAGATGTTCGGTAAGCATAAAGGGTAAGTGGTAACTTTTCATGCCAATCCTTGTAGGTTTCAGCCATTTTCCCCACGATCTTTTTGATATTTTTATTAGCTACCTCAACAGTGCCATTCATTTTCGGGCGGTATGACGACGAGTTATGGTGCTTAATGTTGAACTGAATGCAGACTTCCGCTATCGCGTTGTTGTTCAGGTTCAAAGTGTTGTCAGATACGATCCTTTCTGGCATACCGTAGTGAAATATGGTCTTTTTCTTCAAAAACTTGCTAACTGCCATTTTCGTGACATTGGCATATGAAGTTGCCTCTACCCATTTGGTGAAGTAATCAATAACCATGAAAATGGAACGATGTCCGTTAGAAGCTTTCGGTGAGATCGGCCCAATGACGTCCATGCCCCACATTGAGAAAGGCCACGGAGAAGTCATAACATGAAGAGGTGAAGGAGGTACATGGATCCTGTCCCCATAAATCTGGTACTTGTGGCATTTCTTGGCATAGCGGATGTAGTCCCCTTCCATCGTGGACCAGTAATACCCGAATCTCATGATTTGTCTGGCCATTGTAAACTCATTGGCATGTGTTCCATAAACACCCTCATGGACTTTTTCTAGGATTTTCTTAGCCTCTACAGTGTCGACGCATCTTAGCAACACCTAATTCCTTCTCTTTTTATACAGGATCTTTCCGTCTAGGACATAGTCACTGGCAAGTCTTCTTAATGTTCTTTTATCATTTTTTGTCGCTTGGTCGGGATATTCGTGGCTCTTCACATATTGCAGAATGTCATGATACCAAGGATGATCCTCTCTCTTTTCCTCTTCATCGATATTATAGTAGTGAGCCGGAGTCTCACAGATACTCATTTGGATGGGCTTCATACCCTCCTGACCATTTACTCTAATTATAGAAGCTAATGTGGCCAAGGCATCAGCCATCTGGTTTTCATCACGCGGGAGGTAAAAGAATGTGATGTCATCAAACTCCTTGATTAGCTCCAAAACCAACTTTCGATAACTGACCAATTTGGGATCTCTCATTTCCTACTCCCCTTTTAGCTGATAGATTACCAGCGCAAAATCTCCATATACTTTTAGCAACTTGACTTTGCGGTCTATAGCAGCTTGAATTCCCATGATACATGCTTCGTATTCTGCCATATTGTTTGTGCAGTCAAAATCTATCTTGCAAGTGAATGGATAATGGTCTCTGTTCGGGGATATCAGGATTGCCTCAACTCCATTACCAACGGCATTTGATGCCCCGTCGAAGTTCAAATTCCAAGGGCAATTCTCTAGGGTATCTTCTTCAGTTGTCGCTACAAACATCAGATCTTCATTGGGAAAATCAAGGTTCAAGGGTTCATAGTCGTCCAGCACTCTACTGGCTAGAAAATCAGCTATTGCACTCCCTTTCACAGCTTTCTGGTTCACATAGACTATGTCGAATTCAGAAAGTAAGATTTGCCATCGGGTCATTCTTCCATTTAAGGCGTTTGACTCCATCATATACTTAAGAGGATCTAGCTTCGAGATTAACCAAGTCGTATGGTACAACATGTACTGCCTCAACCTCCGAGTTGTCTAGACTAAAGCACAACATAATCTCTTAATTAGCAAGTATTTCATTTCACACTCAGTGAATTTCTTACTGAGGTAATATATCGCCTTTTCTTTCTTTCCTATCTCATCATGTTGGCCGAGCACACATCCCATGGAATTATCAAATATAGTCAAGTACAGAATCAATGGTCTATCAGGACTGGGTGGTATTAGCACTAGAGTATTAGACAAGTACCGCTTGATCTTGTCAAATACCTTCTGGCATTCATCGTCCCAAATGCCTGGATTGTGTTTCTTAAGAAGACAAAATATGGGATCACATTTCTCAGTCAATTGCGAGATGAACTAAGCAATGTAATTAAGTCTTCCCAGAAAGCCTCAGACTTCCTTTTGAGTGCGTGGCGGAGGTAATTCTTGGACTGCTCTAACTTTATCTGGGTCTACCTCAACTCATCTTTCACTGACTACGAAGCCAAGTAGTTTTCCTGACCTAGCCCCGAAAGTACACTTGGCTGGATTCAGCTTCAACTGAAATTTCCTCAACCTCAAGAACAGTTTCTTCAAAACTTGCACATGCTCCCTTTCTATTCGAGACTTTGCGATCATGTCGTCGACGTAAACCTTGATCTCTTTATGCATCATGTCGTGAAACAGGGTTACCATAGCCCTTTGGTACGTTGCTCCCGCATTCTTTAACCCAAATGGCATTACTTGGTAACAAAAAGTTCCCCATAAGGTTGTGAAGGTGGTCTTTACCATGTCTTCAGGATGCATTTTTATTTGATTGTATCCGAAGAAACCATCCATGAAGGAGAAAAATGAATACCCCACCGTGTTATCCACCAAAGTGTCAATGTGAGGTAGTGAGAAGTTATCTTTTGGGTTGGCCTTGTTTAAATCTCTGTAGTCGATGTACATTTGGACTTTCCCATCTTTCTTAAGAACAGGAACAATGTTGGCTACCCATTTTTAATAATTCACTGCTCGTAAGAACGTAGCATCAAATTGCTCCTTGACCTCCTCTCTTGTCTTTACCACGACATCGGGTCTCATCCTTCGAAGCTTCTGTTAGACTGGCTTGCATTTATCTTTTATGGGGATACGGTGTACTGTAATATCAGCACTCAAACCCGGCATGTCTTGATATAACCACGCAAAGACATCTTTGAACTCTAGCAGGAGTTTAATGAGGTCCTGCCTTGTTTCCTTGGTTATGCTAGTTCCAATTTTCACCTCTTTCCCCTCTTCTAGAAGCACATTCTCAATTGTCTCTTTGTGAGGTAGAATCAGCTTCTCTTTCCGTTCTACCATCCTCAACAAATCTGAGGATAAACTACAATCTTCATCATCTGCAAAATCCTGAGATCCCTCTAGGCACATGTCTCGTTCATAAAGGAATTCTGAGTCCATCGCAGTGTCGATCATGACGTTAATATTTGGGGACCTATGGTAGGTATGAAAGAATATTCAATGAAATGTATTTAACTTATTCATGTTATGATTATGAATGAAACGAAAAAGGAATAAAAGAATGATTGCACAGTATGAAAGGAAAAATGCATTTTTTATTGAAAATAACAATGCTTGAACATGAGCCTATTTCACAAAAGATTCTCATTGTTTCTAGGCTTGAAACAACAAGTGTGTTTTGAACATTACTCTGTTTTAGTCCTAAAAACTACAGGAATTTCTTTCACAGTCCAGTTGTTCAGAACACTCCCAGGCTCGTAAGAGTGAATACCCGCCAAGCTCTCTTCCTTCGGATCCTCCTTTAACACGGCGTTGATACTTAAAGCTATCATCATCTCTTCAGTCGTCTCCTCACTCATATTATCCAGTCCTGAATAGATGATTGCTCCTGACACGAATGTACTAGATATGTGGGGAAAAATCATTGAACCCCACTCAATCTCAGCACCGTTTAATCGTGCCCTTCGTCTTCCACGTTTCCTCTCCAGCTCCTCCTTTCTTTGCTGGGCATCTGGTCTATGCCCCAAACCAAAGCGATCCTACTTGTCCACCAATCCTGGTATTCTAACCGGCCCCTAGATATATTTTTTGAGTCCCTTTCCAGGCAACGCTCCTCTTCCTACTGTCAGCTGGACGCCCATCCTTATTGCTTTAGAGATTTTGGGCACCGAGATTTTGCTTCTTTTACTGATGAAAGTTGCATTTACAAACTCCAATGACCTGAAGGAGCACTCTATAGCCTTCGTATCATTTTCTATATACGGTGCATTACTAGTTACGGATGCGATGATATCCTCCTCCACATTTATGGTTATCAATCGGCCCTCTATCACCAACTTTAACTTCTGGTGTAGTGATGATGGTACAGCTCCCGCTGAGTGGATCCAGGGCCTTTCCAATAAACAATTGTAAGAGGGCTTGATGTCCATCACGAGGAAGTCTACCTCATACGTATTAGGCTCGATAAGGAGAGGTATCTCAATCCTGCCCATTACTTTCCTCTAGGTGCCGTCGAATGCTCTCACTATATTGTGGCATGATTTCATATGAGAGCTATCTACGGGCAACCTATTCAGCGTAAATAGGGGTAAGACGTTCAATGCCGACCTGTTATCAATTAATACCCCCGGTAGTGTGTACCCTTTACATCGGGTAGTGATGTACAAAGCCTTAGTAGATCCCATGCCTCTTGGTGGAATTTCATCATCACTGAAAGAGATGAAATTATCTGCGCTTGTGTTACTCATAAGGCGGTCCAACTTATTTACCGAAATGTCATCAGCGACATAGGTTTCATTCAACACTTTTGTTAATGCGTTGCGGTGTGCCTCCGAGTTTAAGAGTAAAGCCAGTACCGATATGCGTGTCGATTGCTTGTGTAACTGTTCCACCACACTATACTCGCTGTACTTTAGGAATTTCAAAAACTCTTTGGCTTCATTTTCT
The DNA here is from genome assembly GCA_025503065.1 of Gossypium bickii. Classification (NCBI taxonomy): domain Eukaryota; kingdom Viridiplantae; phylum Streptophyta; class Magnoliopsida; order Malvales; family Malvaceae; genus Gossypium; species Gossypium bickii. The sequence goes on along the minus strand of CP106716.1, from coordinate 14,680,481 downwards.
GTTACTGGTTCATTAACCAGTGACTTTGTCTTTCCTTTCCTTTGTCCAATCATCAGGTACTTCTCTTTTTCTGGTTCAACCTTCGTGTTTGGCATGCTGACCGGATTTTCTTTTCTCGAAATTATCACGGTGCAATTGTAACCCCAAGGCACCCTCTTATTATCCTTATAAGAAAAGGTAACGAGTTTTTGAATTACAACTTTCGGTGCCGCTTTCGTTCCTGTTTCATTGGCCCTCGATCGTGTGGTAAACACTATTGGGTGATTGACCCTAGGGATTCTTTCTTCAGATCCTCCCTCTGTGGCACATACATCCTCTCCTTCGATAGAGTCGAAGAACTCCAGCTCTTTATTATCCATTAGCCCTTATAATAGGGCTCTGAATTCGTTACACTGCTGGATCTCATGGCCTTCTTTGTTATGGAACTCACAGTAGTTCCTTGCATCTTAAGCTCTGTTCACTAACCCCATTTTCTGCATTTCTTTCCAAACCTCCCTCAATGGGTTCTAACTTCAGCAATCTCCTGCTTGAACCTCCTCCCCACATTTTCAACTATCGCGTTTACCCCATTATCAGTATGATTGGGTAACGGATTTTCTCCACCAGGTGCATCATTAAACTGTACCAGCCCAGGCTTAATAAGTCTCTCGACTAGTCTTTTGAATAAAGTACAGTTTTCTATCGAATGACCTACCACATTCGCATGGTATTCACACTGAGCGTTTGTGTCATACCACTTAGGATATGGAGGTTGCAGTGGCTTCAAGTAGAACAGGGATACGACATGCGCATCAAACAAAGTCTTATACAACTCCCTATACGTCATAGGTATAGGAGTAACCTGGGACTTCTCGGTCTTCTTCTTCGTGTTGGGCTCTTGTCTTGATGGGGCCTTCTGGCCCGCAGTTACCACTCTCGGTTGATTAAACATAATGGGTTTGGGATAACCTGAGCTTACATTACCAACTTCACTCTCCCTTTTCTTTGGAGTCGATCTTTCCATGCTCTTTCCAGCTTCTATTTTCCACATCTTATCGTGTTCTCTATTTTTCGCCGGACATCACTATGTCTGTGAAACTCTTAGTCGCGCTCCCCAACATATGATTGATGAAAGGTGCTTTCATAGTATTTATGAAGAGCATGATAATTTCTTTTTCTAGTAGCGGTGGCAGGACCTGTGTAGCGACCTCCCTCCACCTTTGGCCGTACTTCTTGAAACTCTCGCCTGACTTCTTATCCATATTTTGCAGCGTGATCCTGTCAGGCGTTATATCAGTCACATGGCCATAATGCTTCATGAAGGCCTGTGCTAAATCTTTCCACGATTTGATTTGAGTACAACTGAGCTGATTGTACCACTTTGTTGCGACTCGGTCGATTATCTCGAAACGAGTGGATCAACAACTGGTCGTTGTTGACATATCCCGTCATTCTCTGACAGAACATGGTAATATGGGCCTCAGGGCAGCTGGTCTCGTTGTACTTTTAAAACTTTGGCATCTTGAACTTCGGAAGAAGTACCAGATTCGGGACTAAACTCAGCTTCTTAGCATCCACCTCGCATTGGTAATCAGCACTTTCCAATGCTTTAAACTTCTTTTCGAGCCATTTGTATCGATTCTCAAACTCCTTTGGGAGCTCCGCTTTTGCTTTTTCCCCTTCTGCGACATCATCGAAATCAGGGATCATTGGTTTTGCCAAATTGACGTCTGGGTTGGAGCACGAGCCTGCCGGGAAGTTTACCGGTGCCGGGGGTACCAGATTGATACTGGGGTTTGATGTTGACTGACACTCTTGGTGGTTGAATCTGGGAATTTACCGGGACCGAACCTGGAGGATAAGTAGAATCTTTATTGTTATCTCCGGTATCAACCATAGGGCCCTTTTCCTTATTATGCCCTCTAGCCAGCAAATGTGTCAACTGGCTCATCATACTCCTCTGGGACTCCAGCATTTGATCCCTCATGTCCTGTTGGATCTTAGCTAACTATTCCTGCAGTTGGTATTGCATTTCCTTTTGCATCTGTTCTAACTTTTCCATCCTTTGATCCATTGCTTTTGTTTTCCTTCGAGTGTAGTAGCGATGTTCCAGGATAACTATAATACGACCTCTAGTTAATAAGGCTCTTTTATGATTTTTAATGCAAATGATGTGATGCAATGTAAACGCATGAAATGCAATGCAAATGCATGGAATGAATACAAAAATAAGAGGAGTCGGTTCTGGTTCAATTTCTTTTAGAATACTTATTTGAAAAACAAAATCCTTTACATAAAATAGAGTCACATATACGACCTAGCCCTTATGCCCAAAGCTTTAACTTTCTTAAGAAGCGAGGCTAACTCTCGACCCTGGTCTGACTCTAGCTCATATACTACACTTAACACATCAGCCTGAATTGCTAAGGTCTGTAAATGATCTGCCACTTCTCGTATCTGAGTTACAGCTTCGCCCATGAGGTAATCTCTTTCTCTGTTCTGGTTCTGAGATCTTTGAAGTTGTTCTTTCCATCGCTGGTTATCTGCCTCTGATAGTTGAATCCGAAGCTCACTGTTTTGCAGCGCCGTTTCGAGCTCCACCACCTTTCCCTTCAACTCTTCAATCTGGTTTAGGCTTGATTCCAACTTAACCGTAGAGCTGCGGCTTCGACACAATGCCCTCTCTAGTTCTGCTACTCGAGCTCTTAACATCTCATTTTCATTTTGGCTCTCACCCAGAGTCTTTTTCAGAATATCCTTTTGTGCTTGAGCCTCATGAAACCTCTTCTTCCACTGATCGACCTTGGCCTTCTCTTCTTGAATTTCTCGACACCATTATTCTGATGTTTTTCCCAACCCAGCAGTCCTGATCGATGAATGTAATTTCTTGTAGTCAGTCTTTAAGTTATTCAAGTCTTCTTCGGCTTTCCTTTTCTCTTTTCTCAGTTTCTCAGCCTCTGATTTCTGGATGTCGATATCTAACCTCAAGTGCACATTTTCCTCCTCTAGTTGCTCTATCTTTTTCCCTAACTCTGAATTTTTACTTTCGAAGTCTTGTTTCAAGATTTCCAACTCAGAAGGGATTATTCGCAGGTATTCTTCTATCGGTCGAGCACTATCTTGCGTCAGTCTGGGGACATTATCATTGATTCTCCTATTTCACCAAGCATTATATTCAAGAGTCATCATGGGACCTACAGCAACCCTTTTCATCTGGCGAGTCTGATTCTAAGCATTGGAGATCTCTTTAACCCTTTTCTTGTACTTATCTCCTCCATACAAAAATTTACACTGAGCTAGCTCATGCGTTGCCGGTATAAACTGCTTTGATCTGTATTGCCTCAGCACAAGCAAAGAAGCGTACCCAATGGCTCCCCAGATTCCCAACAGAGAGACCTAATCGAAACTCCTACATCGGTACAGAATTTCATCGAGAACCAACCAAGGAGCTCTCCACTCAACATCCTCCTCTCGTAGATTCTGAAAAAGCGCAATCCAATTTTCCTCTGATATGTCATCTCTTCTGGGTATGACTGCTAACTCCTTTAACGGAGAGTAATGCTTGGAAAAAACCCGATAGGAAACTTTATCTACCTTCCAGAAATGGCTATGGAACCAAACTAATAATAACTGCGCACATCCTATAAATCTGCCCTCACCTGCCCTCCGACAAGCGCTCAAAGATCTGAATGTTTCGGCGAGGATTGCAAGAACAGGTGTGACCTCTTTGTCAAGTCGGTCGAAGAGATCCGAGACCGCCTCATCTACATACCCTAATGCCCTAGGGAAAACCATCAAACCATAGATGCTCAAAGCCAAAACGTCAACTTTCTTCTTCTTATCAGGATGCACTAGAATCAAATTATTTAAAATCTTCCACGAGATGCATTTATACTCACCCTTTTGTTTGACCCTTGCTGCAAGCCACAGTTCACTCATCCCCGTAATAATCATCAACCTTCTCACAAAGGTTGGGACACAAGCGGCTCTTGAATAGGCCTTGTCAACTTTGACCTTCAGACAACGAAGTAAAGCTGCATATTATTCGACGGTAGGTACCAAGTCTACCCCCCAAAGGTAAAACAACTATAGGCAGGATTCCAATACTGAGTGAGGGCTCAGAATAAATGCTCGTCCACCTTGAGATCAAGTAAATAAGGTAAATCCCCATAATTACCATAGAACAACTGCTTAGCCTCCTCATCCCACTGGTCCCATATCTCTTTTAATTCCCGAAGGTTATTCTGCGTCACACTAATGCGGGTGTAGTCATATGCCTCTGATGTGTATCCCTCGGTTATACTGTCCCCTTTCTCAAGTTGCGTTTGCACTGACCATATTCGGACGGTCGCATTATTTTCTGCTTTATCAAGGAACCCGTTTTCCATAATAATCCTCCTAAATTAGAAACTGAACGTAAGTCGACACCTCTTTAAAATAAAATGGCATGCAATTACAATAAAATGCAACAAGTTAGTATCATGTAACAACAATTGAAGGCATGCGAGAAATAACACAGCACCTATCTGGGTGACTGCTAAGGTTTGGCATAGCACTACCTAGGGTAAATTCCTAGGGCTCTCTATATGCGGTTTGGCTCTAAGGCAAGGGTATCTGAACCAGCAGATTCCTCGATTTTCACCCATTATAGGCTCATACAGATCGAGTTCAGTTCAGGGGAATACATTTCCCTATGGCTGCACAGAGGTGAAAACCTCACAAAGACATAGGTACAGATGTATTCCGAAAGCGATTCACTATCCTGCACGGAGATGAAAACCTCATGAAGGAGTAGCTTCTCACTCTCACTTAAAGGTGTGACCAATACGGTCATGCAATATGATGCAACAAGTACTCTAGCCATTCAAAACGAAAAAGCACATATACAATGGGAAAAAGTCAAAATCAGATTTTAAATAAAAGGACATTAATCAATCAATTCTACAGCTTGACTCTCTTATTGGTCCCCAGCGGAGTCGCCAAGTTGTCGAAACCATTTTTTTGTTTAAAAACGGGCCGACTTTAAAAAGTAAAACGGAGTCGCCACCAACCCTTTTTTGAGTTGTGATTGGGCCACCTTAAAAAACATTTTGGTCTACGAATTTTAAGAAAACAGGTTCAGGAGTCGATTACATACGAGGAAGGATTAGCACCCTCGTGACGCCCAAAAATTGGTACCTAGTTGATCGATTAATGTCCTAAAATTTGAAAGATTTTAAAATATGATGCTTTTCATTTTAAGGGGGAAAAAACTTGAACAAAATATGAGTAATCAGACCCTCTTATCTCGAGGAAGTAAAATGTCACGCCCAGTGAGTTAGGGTACGACATTTTAAATCCCCGAAATTGAGCTTGTCTTTTGACTTTCAAAATTGATGTGTTCAAATCTAAGAAAGATACTCGGTTATTTGGGATCTACTGAAAATTCAGAACCCAGTAAGTTAGGGCTCGATTTCCCAAAGTGCCAAACACGGAACATTGCCTTTGTTTTTTGAAATCCTTATCTCGAGCTATCAAAACGTCCCATCCAGTAAGTTAGGACACGGCGATCTCGAATTCTCAAGAATAAGTTTTTATTTAATTTTTCAAAAAGAAAGTGATAGGTTCTTTAGACTCGAAAAGAGAAATCGAAACCCAGTAAGTTAGGGTACAATTCCTTTCGAGCCTTGGAACACGGAGAGTTTGTTTATTTTGAAACGAAAACTGTAATGTATCGAATAAAATATGATATGATTTTAAAAAAAATGTATGACTCATAACAGTGAAGAAAATAATGAGAATAATAATATAAGTGATAGATATAACTAATAATACGCGTATAAAAAAAAGACAAGAAGAAAATGGTAATGGTAAAATAATACTAATAAAAAATACTAATAAACAAATAACAAAAAGAATAATAAAGATAATAATAATAGGTTAAAGGAAAAAATATATATTAATAATTAAAATAATAATAGTTAGATAATAACTAAAAATAATATTAGTAAAAATATGGGCAAGAATCAAAAGTGATAGAATAGCAATAATAATGCAAATAATATAGACAATAATAGTATTAATAATAAATATAATACCTAAATATATATATTCATAGAGTAAAAATAATATATATGCAATAGTAACAAAAATAACAATAATAAACAAAATAATAGGAGAATAATAAAATAATAGTATTAGTAAAACAGTAGTAATAAAAGAAAATAAAAATATTTGATAATAATAAACTAATAGATATAATCATAATATATAAAAAAAATCAAGCAAACAAGTATATATATACAGCAATAGTAGAAATATAATAATAACATACATAAATACAATAACAATAATATATATATAAACCATGGTGGTAAAAAATAACGGGGAAATAATAATAAAAACCAAATCGAATCAAAAACAGGAGCTCAGGGCCAAATTTAAAAACGAGTGAAAGCGGATGGGCCAAATTGTGAGGTGCGCGCAACTTGGAGGGACTAAAAAGCAATAATCCCGTCGCCTAGAATGCAGCACTTGAGCGCGGATTAAATTGAAATCGCTAACAAAATTCAGGGGAAAATTTAAAAAAAAACTGAAGGGAATGCAATTAAAAGGGCGCGCGAAGGGGGAGGACCTAACGCGCAAATTTCCCATTTCACCTTTAATGCTCTAAAAACTAAAAGCCCAACATTTCTTTCATTTTTTTCGTTTCAAAACAGAAGGTTTAGACCTTCCCCCCCTTTTCTTTTATTTATTCCTTTTTTAGGGTTTCAACCCCTTTTTCTTTGATGCCATTTCCTGTGCCGAAACAACACCAGGACCCCCCATGCGCCCATCAACGGTGGCGGCCAAGGGAGCCCGGTGAGTCCCTCTCGTTCCCCCTCTCTCTTTGTTTAAAAACTTTATTTGTGTTTTTGAAACTGATGGAATCAATCTAAAAAGGACAGGGTTTTCCTTTTCAAAAATGAAAGGGAAAGAAAGAAAAAAAACAGAAGAACAGATTCAACAAAAATAATAACGAAAGGGAAAAACCTTTTCTTGATTTAGTACTGACTCGTATATTGCTTTCGTATCCCTTGTATAAATCGTGTAAAAAACCTCCCATTTACAATGATTTTCGTGGCTTTTATAGCCTTTGAGTATTACAACTGAATCTATCTTGTTTGCTGTTATCTTGTCCTCCTTTTTCGCAGGTGAGGCGACGTGGAGGCGCACAACATGGAGAGGAGCAGTGCGGCGTGGGGGCATGGCTTTGCCAGTGAGAGACGTGCGGCGCGAGGTCTTCTGGTGCCTCTAGGGTTGACTGAAAAGTTTGGGCCATTTGGGCCTGCAATGTGTTGGACTAGTTTATTAAATTTTGGGGCTTCTATTATTTCTTGGTTTGGGCCCCGAGCTCTAAAATTGGGCCTTACAACCAACATTCTATTTTTTACAATAAATAATTAGTTCAAGTCATTTCAGGCTTGCTTATATTGTTTTAAAAAAATTTAAAATATATTTGTATTATTTTTAATTTAATATTTAATTATGATATTTTTATTTATTAAAATTTTATATATAGTCATCTTAACATTTTTTTTAATGTTTACATTATAGTAATATTATAAATTTAAATTTTGTATTATAAATTATATAATATATAAAAATAACATAAAATAAATATTGCAAACTAAAAAATAGGTTGGGCTCGAGCCTTGAATGTTCAAGCCCAGGCCCCACTCATATTCTAAATGAACCTATTTTTTTTGTCCAAACTCATTTTTCAGGTCTAATATTTTTGTTTAAATCCTCCCAAATTTTGGACGGGCCTTCGTGCTTAGACAGGTAGTCTGATCCGTAACCAACTCTACTGACCTTATCTTTTAACTGCCCATTTCGAGGGTTCGATCACCACCCATGGAAATGGAATACATTTTATAGTCAATTGTTTGCCTTTTTCAGGAGTACTCTTGGTGAAGGGATTAGTCACTGATACAAGCGGTGGATATCTTGATTTCAACAAAAAATATTTAATTATATTTTTTATTTTTATAAAATTTTAAAATTTATATACATTTAATAAAAATTATATCTTTTTATAAAAAAATAAAGGTGGCACGATTTGATTGGCTACCAATTTTTTTTACGCGTATTAGAATAATGGGGTAAAAACTATAAAATTATTTAGATATCAAATTGAAAAAAAAAATAAATACAAAAGTAAGAAACTGAATTAAGCCTTTTAATATATATATATAAAGATAATTTTATATACATTTTATTATTTTAATCCTAATTCATTTTTCTACGGGTAATTTATCAGAAAATACCCTTTTTTTTCAAAATTTACGGAAAATGACCTATTCATTAATTATTTATCGGAATGGGCCATTTTCCCTGAAAACACGTCCCCGATGGAGCGTTTTCTGCAACATCAGCGCAAATCGCATCCTTGAGGGCGCGCTTTGCTGATGTGGCAAAAACACTCCACCAGGGACGCGTTTTAGCCCTTGTTTTTTTTCCCCAAAAAACTATTCCGAATTAAATTTTCAAAAAAGGTCACTTTTTAAATATTATAAAAATAGACCAATTTTGTGTTCAAAAAAAAAAATAGACCAATTTTTTTCAAATTTTACGAGAATAAACCTTTATAAAGGCTCAAAGTTACAAACACCATTTTTTTAAGGTGTCACCAATTAATATGGAAATATAACTTAGAAAGCAAATCTTTATATAGATCCAAAGTCTCATTTGCCTTGTTTTCTTTAGCAATGTGGGATATGAGATATGTGTATATATAGACTCATGAATAATTTTGCAGTTTGTTCCTAAACAATGTGGGATTTATTCCTCTTTTAACTAACAACATGAGATTAAAGGCTACACTATATTTGATTTTTTTTACTTAGAGTTTAATTTTTTTTACAAAAAGTTAACATATGTTACATTATAAATAAAACTTTTAAACTCTATATGTAAAAAAAATATAAAATATAAAATGAGTATGGTAAAATATTAAAAAATAAATATTTAAAAAATTACTAATAGTTGAGTGTTCATTTTGTAAGTTTTTATAATTCGATAGCTAAAAAATATAGTTAAGTGACTATTAATGTAATTTAATCTAGATATAAAATATGAAAAATAATTATTATATTTTATGTATATTATATATTTCTATAAAAAAATTTATTTAACATAATTATATACTATGTTTAAATAGATTATCTATCTAGTCAAAATATATCTGAAATAAATTTATCAGCATTCATTAGGTGATGAAAATTAAATTAAAATTAGAATTAAAAAAATTAATTAGTATAGTAAAATATTAAAAATAAATAAATATTTAAAAAGATATATCAGTTTTTTTAAATTACAAAAAAAATACTATTAGAGTACCAAATACTCACCGTTTATTTATTAATCAAACATTCATAATATAAAATAAAATAAATAATAAAAAAAATTAAAAGTATAACTTCTAAATTTAAATAATGGAAAATTATTTTAAAAATTAGAATTGCATTGATATTAACTTCAAACATTTAAAATTGAATAGAAGATTATTGCATGTACAAGTTTCATATGTGCAATTTGTTCTCTTTTTTTTAATAGTTCTTTTGTATATGTTAACAATTCTAAAATGCAACAAGATTAAAGATCTCAAAAGATAATTTTATAATATGAGAAAATGTTAACAAAATATAAAAAAAAAGAAATTGTTTTGTAAAAAAAATATCAAATATAGTGTAGCCTTTAATCTTATGTTGTTAGTTAAAAGAGGAAGGAATCCCACATTGTTTAGAAACAAGCTACAAAACTATTCATAAGTCTATATATACACATATCTCATATCCCACATTACTCAAGAAAACAAGACAAATGAGACTTTGAGTCTATATAAAGATTTGCTTTGTAAGTTATATTTCCATATTAATTGATGACACCTTTAAAAAAAATAGTGTTATCACTTTGAACCTTTATAAAGGTTTATTCTCGTAAATTTTTAAAAAAATTGGTCTATTTTTATAATATCTAAAAAATGACCTTTTTTGAAAATTTAATTCGAGAATAGTTTTTTTTGGAAAAAAACACGGGCTAAAACACGTCCTTGGGGTAGCGTTTTTGCCACATTAGCAAAGCGAGCCCCCAAGGATGCGATTTGTGTTGATGTGGTAGAAAACGCTCCCTCGGGGACGCGTTTTCCTGTTACATTTTCAATGGAAATGACCCATTCCGATAAATAATTAATGAATAGGTCTTTTTCCGTAAATTTAAAAAAAAGAATATTTTCTAGTAAATTACCCTTTTTCTACTACTTTAGCCATCAACCTTAGAATTTTACTCAAATTGTTTAATTGAATTGTTAAAATTTTAATGGCATTGATGTAATAAATGATGACATGAATTATTTTCTTTAAAATTTTTTAAATTTTTGAATATTTTATTTATCTTTTTAAAATTTTTATAAAATATATATGAACTGTCACATGAATTACTATATCAATATCAATAGATTTTAACAGTAAAAATAATTTAATTAAAATTTAAAGATTGAAAATTAAAGTTATTCAAAAGGAAAACAAAAGTCGTTAGTCCTTTTTGGGAGTTTCTTTTTCCACAAAAAGGTGAGGCGGACGCTTTATTTTTACAAAAAAAGAAAAAAGAAAAACGAGTAATAGATTTGTATATGAGTTAGAATCTATTATTATTAATAATTTCGTATAATAGAATTTGAATAATAATTGAAATATTATATATTAAATAGGGATAAATAGGTCGAATATGACATGAAATATCAATTTGATTATTTTTCATAAATTACTATAAATTTAATATTATTTTACATATATATAAATAATTATATTTATTTGATGTGATAATAATTTAATATATTTATTTAATATATATAATTGGATAAAAATTAAAATTTTATGAAGTTAAGCTATAATCAAATTTTTTTATTATAAAATTATACTAAATTAAAATTTATGTATTTGAGGAAATTCACATAAATATTCTTCGGTCTTTTAGACACGCTTAGCAGAGTCATACGCGTCCCCTCGTTTCATCTACAGTTCCATATTTCTCACTGTGGCCTTCCCTGCCTCCGACCGATACTTAAGTAGTTAATAGACCAATCTTCCTCGCCAGCCAAAAGTAACCCAATGAATTCTCCAACAAACCCCCAATTTGTTTACTTCTTCTTCATCTTCATCAATTACCTCTGTTTCACAGATGCTGAAAATATCTTCCTTAACTGTGGTTCCTCTAGTAATTCAATTGACCTCAACGGCCGTGAATGGGCCGGTGATTCTACCCCTGGCTCAAAGTTTATTGCCTCTCATCAACCAAATGAGACATCTATAGTCTCAAAAGCCACTAACTTGAACCCCTCGATTGATCCAGTTCCATATTTGACTGCTCGAATTTTTCAGTCTCCATTCACTTACTCTTTCCCGGTTACTCCAGGCCACAAATTCCTGCGCTTGTTTTTTAATCCTAGCGCTTACCATGGATTTCAAAGTCCCGGCGACTTCTTCACTGTTACTGCGGGGCCTTTCACTCTCCTTACACACTTTAGTCCTTCTCTTACTGCTCAGTCTTTGGGGTTGAAAACTTTGGATAAAGAATTCTGTTTACACATACAAGAAAACCAGGTCTTAAACATAACGTTTTCTCCTTCTTCGGTTCCTTTGGGTGCTTTTGCTTTCGTAAATGGGATTGAGATTATCTCTATCCCCACTCATCTTTATTATAAATCAAGAGCTAGACCCATGCCAAATGGGTTTGCTGTTCCAAACAGTACAGCCCTTGAACTGATGCACCGGTTAAACATTGGTGGGGATTCTATTTCGCAGGATAATGACTCAGGCTTTTATCGGAGATGGTTAGACGACGAGGCCTGTTTCGTAGGTTCAGGAGACCGTGTTGTCAATTCAACTGCTCCAATCAAATACTGGAAGATTGCTCCTTATGTTGCACCTGCAAAGGTTTATCAAACAGCACGGTGCACAAACAAACAGAAGAGCCTTTCCTGGAATTTGACCGTTGATTCAGGGTTTACATACTTTGTAAGACTTCACTTGTGTGAGCTTCACAATCACCCCGAGGTAACAAAGCATGGAAGGAACAAGTTTGTTGTAAGAATTGGAAATGGAAAGACTGAGGCTGTGGAAGATGTGATTACTTGGAGTGGGAGAAGGGGGGTTGCTGTTTACAGAGATCATGTTGTCAAGATGCCAAAGGTAGGAAACTATGGTAAAACTCATCTTTTTTTATCTTTGGGAAACAACAACAGCAACAATAAGTTAAGAGCTTTAAATTCTGATCCTATCTTAAATGGTTTGGAAGTTTTTAAGCTGAGTGACTCTCAAGGCAATCTTGCAGCTGGAATAAATCCAGTTTCCAAGATCCCAAAAGCCGACAAGTCCAGGGACAGAAAATTGGTGTTCATCATCAGCGGGGCGACGCTGGCTGCTTTCACTCTCATCTTGCTACTTGGTCTCACTATTTTTATTTTGAGGAGAAAGGAAAGCAACGAGAAGGACAAGTCTGTGACACTAAGAGGACTTTGCAGACGCTTCACATTGGAAGAACTCCGAGATGCCACCAACAACTTTGACAGAGCTCTAGTGATTGGCAATGGTGGTTTCGGCAGAGTTTTCAAAGGCTTCATAGACGGTGGAACTCCTGTAGCTATAAAGGCACTGAAGCCAACATCAACTCAAGGTTCCAAGGAGTTCGAGGCCGAAATCAAAATGCTATCCGATCTCCGGCACCGGCATCTGGTATCTCTAATAGGTTGTTGTGATGAAGGTGTGAAGATCATTGTTTATGAGTACATGCCAGGGGGAACCCTCCGGGATCATCTCTACAGCACAAAGGGTCCTCCATTGTCATGGAAACAAAGACTTGAAATCAGCATTGGTGTTGCCCGTGGGATTAAATACCTTCACGGCGAAAACACCAAGATCATCCACAGGGATATCAAGCCCAGCAACATTCTCTTAGACGATAATTTGGTTGCCAAGGTTTCAGATTTTGGTCTATCCAGATTTGGACCGACAAGCTTATCACGCAGCCATGTCACAACAGGTGTTAGGGGTACGGTCGGGTACGTAGACCCTGAGTACTTTGAAACTAGCCGCCTATCAGTGAAGTCCGATGTGTATAGTTTTGGGGTAGTTCTATTTGAGATGCTATGTGCAAGACCGGCAGTGGATTTAAGGCTCGATGATGAACAGCCAACCCTGGCAGAGTGGGTTCGGCATTGCATCAAAGTTGGCAAGCTTAAACAGATTATGGATCCCAATCTTAAAGGTCAGATTTCTCCAGGGTGCTTGAAAGCATACGTAGGTATTGCTTTAAAGTGCCTGAACAATGATAGGCATAAACGGCCAAAAATGGCTGCAGTGTTGAAGAAACTGAAGCGTGCTTTAGAATTACAAGAGTGCACTGATGCAGCTTCGGATGATGATTGTGAAGATGAAGAAGAAATCATGAACAACAATGACAAGCAACTATTTTTAAAACCAAACAAAAATGCCAAGGTGGTCCATTCTTGTCCAACATTTTGGAACAAAACAATATCTCGGAAGGAACTGTCGAGGTTTCTGAGCGACAGGGCAGGGTTGAAATGGTCTACGCCACCTTCCTTGTCTGGTCCCAAGACTCTTTGTTACAATGTTTCAAGTTATGGTACCATGTCCGGCGAGCTTTCAGGGAGGATTAATGGATCCAATCTTTTTTGATGTGGATGATGCTTGCAAATCATGAAGATTCGTTTCAACCTTAGGGTTTAGGGTTATGGGTGAGCAAAGTAGAGTGTGGAATTGTATTAAGAGTAAACCAATGACCTTGCAGCATGAAGGCATCAATAATTGTGGTTTGACTATAAGGGAAAGCAAAGCTGTCTCTTTTTTTATTATTAAGGAAGGCATACGGTTCTATTTTTATTTTCTAAAGGCGGTTGTTGTTTTGCATAAAGGATATCCTTTTTGTAAAGCAATGTCGGATGGGATGACCCCTATGTCTCTCCACTCCTAAAGCGTTACTATCGCTAAACTTGGACCCGTTTCCAACCTTACTTGACCAAAAAGTTTGCACCCAATATTTTTGGAAGAAAATGTGTTTATTTGAAAAATGAGAGATTTTTACCCATTCAACCCATAATAAGGTAATACCAAAATTTCTAAAGGTTTACTATAATTCATGACCTATGGTGTCCTGTTGTTAGATTCAAAAACTTTTACCCTTAATAAATCTAATATATAACAAGATTATTGATTGTATGAAGCTGTGATTCTACGTATCCCTATCCTTCCAATAGGATAGAAGAATGACAAATTAAATTTTTCCTCTTGATTTTTAATTTTTTCCTATTGAAAAAATTCAAATAAGAAAAATATAATTTGTCATTATCTTATTGAAAATGAATAAGGATGATGTAGAATCACAGTTTCATACAATCCTCTTTCAATATAACAATATCAGTATTTTTGTAAAAAAATTATATTATAAATGTCGAAACCATTTTTTTGGAAAAACGGGAATCGACTTTGGTTTTGAAAACGTAAATAAAAATGGGAGTCGCCACCGATCTTTATTTGGTGTGATCGGATCACCATTGTTTTAATAAAACGTTTCGATTTACTAAAACAGTGTTTTTTTTGGTCTACGAAATTCGAGAAAACGGGTTCGGGAGTCGGTTACATGCGAGGAAGGATTAGCACCCTCGTCATGCCCAAAATTGATACCAAATTGATTAATTAGCGTCTTAATGTGGAAAATTAAAAACCGAGAATGAATTTAAAATACGATCCTTCTTTTATTAATGTTGATTTTAAAACACTTGAATGAGTTGAAATATACATAAAAGACCATCTCATCTCGAAGCGACGAAATGCCACATCCAGTAAGTTACGACACGGCTCGAATTCTTGAAAATGAGCCCGCTTTTTATTTTAAAAGCACGTGTATTTTAATCTTAAAAGAATATTCGGTTATTTAGATTAAACGAGAAAGAACGAAACCCAGTAAGTTAGGGCACGGTCTCTCGAATTTCTAAATACGGAATATTGTCATTTTTAGAAATTCTTATCTCGAGGTAACGAGATGTCACACCCAATAAGTTAGGGCACAACATTTTGTACTCTCGAGAATAAGCTTTTTATTTTAAACTTGTATTTTTGTTTTAAAAGAATATTCCGCTATTTAGGCCAAACGATAAAAATCGAAACCCAATAAGTTGGGGCACAATTTTCTCGAATTTCTAAAACGTGAAATATTACCTTATTTTGAAAAACTTTCGGTTTTTGGATAATAGAGAATACAACATGTAAAGGCTTACATTTATTTTGGTTTGGAGTAAAATACAACGATCTAAATTGGATAAATATGTTAAGGTTTAATGCACAATGTGATGGCATAATATGAAAATAACAGCAATCATGGAATAATAATACATGAATAAAATACTATACGAATGAGCAACAATGATATGAAAATACGAATAAGCAAATTATAATATATGCAAGGATGATAATCGCATAACGTGCGCTATTTAAAAATTAACAACATCAAAATCAAAGACGAATAAATTAAACAACATATACAATAATTTGCAACAAGTGAAAAGCAAGTTAAAATAAATAAATGTACAAACATACTCTTTGAAATGATAATAAATAAGTTTAAAAATAGATAATGTAAAAAGGTTTTGGAATCAATAGTATACAAAATAGTTTTTAAGAAATGATGTATAAAAACTTTAAATAATATAGTGTAC
Organism: Gossypium bickii; assembly: GCA_025503065.1. Lineage (NCBI taxonomy): Eukaryota > Viridiplantae > Streptophyta > Magnoliopsida > Malvales > Malvaceae > Gossypium > Gossypium bickii. The sequence goes on along the minus strand of CP106716.1, from coordinate 14,664,751 downwards.
ATATATATATATATATCAACACGTAAAAGTATAAATGATAATGTGAAGAAAACTTAAAATAAATAATAAATCAATTAAAATATATGATATATGAAAGATTTTGAAATAAATAATGTATGAAATGAGTCTTAAGGTAAACAATATATATATATGTAAAGGCCCATTTTTTCCCGGGCCCATCTGAATGAAATAAACCAGAATAAAAACCAAAAATTAAAAAAATGTTTATTTTGAACAGTCCATTACTAAAACCCAACTGAGCCCAAACACATGGCCCACTACCCAATTAGCCTAAACAGATTACCCACCAAGCTAACCCATTTACACCCGTAGCCCAACTAAACAAGCCTAAACCCCTGACCCAGACCCAATAACAGAAATGGCCCAAAGGGGCCTAAAACCTTAGCAAAATCAGTAGTGGCCTAGGGTTTTTGAAACCCTAGGCACCGCAGCACTTCGCACCCCAGCTCCTTTTGCGTTGCAAGCTTCGCAGCCGGTCGCGCCGCAATCCACGCACCCAGTCGCGCCGTCATCAACGCGCGGAGGTCCCTAGACGCTAGATTATCGTCTTCTCCTGCACAAAAAAGGAAATAACGGCAGTAGATCACAACAAGAATAGCAACAATATAGTTTTCCTTTTTTATTTTCATTTTTCAAGGCTATAAAAGCCGATTATTCTGTAAATCAAAAAGAGAGGACATACGGAGAGAGTAAACAGAATACACAATTTTTTTAGAATACAGAGATTAAAAGTAAAAAAGTTCGTTGAAACAAAATATAGAGTTTTTTTTAAGGTGATTTTTTTTCGCATTATTTTATTTTGTTTCTTAAATCTATGTTTATTTTATATATATATATATATATAAATATTATTAAAAAGAAAATAAAAGAAAAGAGTAAAGATTTTTGTAACACCCCAAACCCGGCCCATTCACTACGACCGAATTTGAAATGCCACTGCGGAAAAACGTTTGAAAAGTATTTTGACTTATAGTGAAACATAAAATTTTGTATGCCTTTAAGAAAATATTGGGTATGTAAAATTCCAAAATAAAATTAAGTCGCTAAATGTAAAACTTTAAAATAATTTATCAAAGTATAAACTTACTCTTTAAAAGAAACATTCTCGAATATTAACTTAATCATCACTCCAGCTTAAAACAAATAAAAATCCTTAAACACTTAAAGTGGCTTTTATTACAATAAATAACCTTTCATAAATAAAATGTATAAAACAAATAAGATATCTCTTCACAGAGGCCACCTCGTATCCACTCCAACCCAATCCAAGCTTTATGCATCATCCCGAAATGTTGGTAAAAATTTTGGGTAAGTCAACGACTTCAGTGCATAGTCATTTCACATGTGTCCACATATGGGCTTGGCCCATATCCACACACGATCCATACACATAATCATCATGCAAACATGCATCCCAACCCAACCTAAGTCCATCCATTACACCTACCTCGGCGGACCCCTGCGCCAAGGCCGTGGCTAATCCACCACCGATCACATAATGATCCACATATCCTACCTTGGCAGACTTGCTGCTCAAGGCCGTGGCTGTGCCACCGATCCCTTAGGGATCCCACATATCAATCAGTCCACGGTGATGCACACAGCTATCAACCACTGAGATGGGCACTTAGCCAACACCTCCCTTGATGAAGCATACAGCTAACATCAAGCGCTAATGTAGCACGAGGCTAGCATTAGACCACGTCATAAATATGTACACCCTTTCCTTCAATTTTCATATCCCAAGTCCCATGCATATATGTGTATCACGTCAGATTAACAATTAGAGTAAATATTCATCACATGCTCACCACAATTATCACAAATATATCATAGGCAAAAGAGAGCACTGACCTGATTAATTGATTACCCACTACGGGTATCCACCATCTTAGCCATTATTTCCGGCTAACATACACATCATAAACATACATACAATCAACATACAAATAACAGGAGAATAGTGCGATAACTACGCACCTGATTAGCACAATTGACTAAATCTCGAGACCCACGTCTAATGATTTGCACCTTTGCGATTGTAGAACTCCTTCCTACACCACCTAAGTCAGAATCGGCTAACATAATATACCAAAATGGCCTATGGCCGAAAATTACTACTGCCTTACCTTACGGATCTAAATCCCGAAACCGCTCCTTGTCTTAGAAGTTGTCGAACTCCCTGCTTAACCTTTGTTAGATTCGGCTTAACAATAAATCTAGGGAAAATGGCCCTTGGCCGAAACTATACTTGCTTACCTTGATGCTTTCGAATCCTGAAGAACTCCTTACTACTCCTTAATATCGGCTACACAAAAGACACATAAAATAGCTTAATGGACATTCGGCCATCCTTAGATCAAGGCCTGCACACTTGATTTCGGCAAACTAAAAGAATAGGAACCCAAATTGATTGCTAGAATAGAGTATAAGAGGTTGAAAGATTCGGCAATAGTGACTAATATTAGAGAGGTTTCGGCTTCAAAGACTCGCAACAACGAAGAGAAAATAAAGTACCTTGAGATTCGGCTACAAGAGAATAAGTAAGGAATTTGGGTTGGAAGAAAAATAAAGAAGAGGAGGAGAGGGTAGAACAATTTCGACAAGAAGAATTTAGAATGGGAAAAAGAAATATCAAAAGGTGAGCACCCCTATTCATACTACACACCTTCTCCTATTTTATCTCTTTAACACATATTCAAAGTAAATAAAAATAAATCCATACTTAATCTCTTCTTTATCACCTTAATAAAATAAAATAAAATCCAGCTCATTATCCCCTAATCACCTATTCAAAATTCTAAAATAAATCAATTATCCTCCACTTAATCTCCTATTCTATCTACTAATCTACCTATTTGAATTAAAAAAAACAACAACAATTATCCTACCTTACTGCAGCCGAATTTTAAAAGGATTAAACAAGCATTATCCTTATCAAATTGAAGATCCCATGTGCCGTCCACTTTCTTCTTTCTTGCCTTGGCGCCAGAAACCAAAATAAAACCTCAAAATTTTGCTTCTCTTGCGTCTTGAACCCATGACCTGCACCAAGCCCCTTTAAGCTTTAATGCCCTAAGCCACTCTGCCAGAGCGTTTTTTTGTGATATAAATTCGCCCCAATTTCTTTTAAGAGCTCTTTCCTTAGCTCCCCATTGTCTTAAGAAGAAAGACAAAAATAAAACACCCCTTGCTGCCGCCGTGTTTTGAACCCAGGCCATTGTTGCCGATATATCCAGGCCCTTAAGTGGCGCATGGAAGCCACTTTACCAAGGCATTTCTTATGCCATAAACCCCAACAACTTCTCTTAAAGCCCCCTTAGCCTAGCTCCCTTTTTGACGCAAAAATAAAATCCTCTAATGCGCCCCGCGTTACTCGAACCTCTTCCCTCCTGCACAAGCCCCCAAGGCCCTTAAAGTAGCGTCCCAAGCCACTTTACTAAGCCCAAGTTCATGTCCCTAAACTCCTGAAATTTTCTTTAAGGCCTCCCTAGCCCAATTTCCCCTTTTAACTTAAAATTTCAAAAATTTCCAGTGCATTCCCTTTTAATCCTAGAGTTTTAAAAACCCTTAAAACATCACCAACCACACTTAAAGCCTACTAACACTTGAGTTATGCTCCAAACGCACAACCCCTAATCTAGGATGTTACAATTTTACCTGAGCACTGCCACGGACAATGGCACGTGCACCGGCGCGTGCGGAGGTGCCCCATCGGAGTCCTGGTCGAAGGCAGAATGCTGGAGAGAATTTGGGGGGAGAGGTTTCTGATTTTTTTTTTTTTAAAATGGGTGTTAAATGATTTTTTTTAACTGTTTTTTTTTTTACTTATATAGTTAACTAGGAACGACGCCGTTTTGGTTTAATTTAATAAGCCTAAAACGACGTCATTTCAAAAGAAGACCCGCGCGTTGACCCGGAGACCCGAACAAAATCCGCGTGTTTTCAGAAAGTGGGAAATTTATCCTTTTAGTCCCTCCACATTATTCCAGTTTTATAATTAAGTCCGTATATTTTCTTTTATTTATAATTTAACCCCTTTATATTTATTTTTATTGTTATTTGATCCTTGTTTCTTTATTTATTTTTCAAACCTTTTTAAAATTTAAATTATTCTAATATTATATTGAAGTATTTTATTATTTTTATTTTTAATTATTTGTATATTAATCTATTAATAGTATAAATTTATATATATATATTTATTTTACTATCTTTATATTTAATTATTATTATATATATTATTTTACTTGTTTAATAATTTATATATTATTATATATATTTTTTATTTATTATATTATATTTTGTATATTATATAGTATTATGTTACATTATATAAAGCTTTATTTTATATAAAATTTATTTATATTATCTAATCTATTTTATTTATATTGTTTATATTATGTATATAATTTTATAATTAATGTACTACATATATACATATATTTTCATTATTTATTATTTCATTTAATATTATTTTTATTACATATTGTTTTTATATATTAGTTATTATATTATATATTTTAAAAATTTTATACATTGTATAGTATTATATTATATATCATATATTTTTATTTTCATATTATAAAATATGTTTCATTTATATTATTTATATTTTATTTTATTTATTTAAAATTATTATATACTATTTATTAATCATTTTTATCATATATTATCATTCATTGGTATTACATTATTAATATAATATTTTTACCTTTTTTTGTATTGTTGTACATTTTAATTGTTTTACAAAATTATCATTTTTTTTAATTTTCTTATTTTGGTTTTGGTTATTATTTAGTGTTTAAATATATTTCCTTTTTTGTTGTTGTTTAATTTTGTTATTTCATGAAAATTTCAATTATTGCTATATTACATGTTTATTTATATACTTTAGATCATTTATTATTGTTAAGCATAGTTCATTATATTTATGTTATATGATCCTTTAATAATTTATTATTAGTATAATTTATAATTATGTAAAATTGTTATTAAATATATAGGTTGTATATTCAAACCATTGTTTAATAAAAAATTCTTTTTGATGCATTTTTAATAAGTGATATATAATATTTGGGGACTCCGAGAAGAATCGTGCCCTAACTTACTGGGTTTTGATTTTTCTCGTGGAACTTAAAATATTAAATATCCTTTCTCATTTCAAATAAAAAATTATTCTCGGGAATTCAAAATGTCATGTCTTAACGCGCTGGATGTGACATTATGTTATCTCGAGGTAAGGTTTTTGAAAATAAGGCAATGTTTTGTATTTAGAAATTCGGGAAATAGTGCCCTAACGTGCTGGGTTTCGATTTTCCGTTTGGCTAAATAACTAGATGTCCTTTTAACGTGCTGGATGTGATGTTTATATTCCTTTGGAACAAAGAAATCTCAAATATTAACTCAAATTATTCAAGTTTTAAAATAATCATGTTTTTAAAATCTTTTCAAATCTTCGACATTAGGACATGAGGTTATCAATTCGGTACCAAATTTTGGGCGTTACGAGGGTGCTAACCCTTCCTCGTACGTAACTGACTCCCGAACCCGTTTTCTTGGATTTTGCAAACCAAAATTAATGTTTTGAAATAAAACGTTTTATAAGGTGACCCGATCACACCTCATTAAAAAGATTGGTGGCGACTCCCGTTTTTGTTTTTAAAGTCGATCCTCAGTTTTTAAATCAAACTTTAAAAATGGTTTCGACAGCTTGGCAACTCCGCTGGGGAATAATAAGAGAGTCAAACCTTAAAATTGATAATTCCATGTCCTTTTTGTCCGAATTTAAAATTTTGATTTTTAAAAAACATGATCTTTTTATTGCATGTGGTTCTAAATATATCTCTCTACATTGCATTGCATGACCGTCGTGATTGTACCCTTAAGTGGGAGCGAGAAGCTATGCCTTCGTGAGGTTTTCACCTCCGCATGGGCTAGTGGACTGCTTCCGGAATACATCTGTACCTATGTCTTCATGAAGTTTTCACTTCCGCATAGCCATAGGAAAATGTATTCCCCTGAACTGAACTCGATCCATATGAGCCTATAATGGGTGAGGATCAAGGAATCTGCTGGTTCGGGTACCTCAACTTTAGAACTAAACCACATATAGTGAACCCTAAGAGCACACCTTAGGTAGAACTAGGTCAAACCTTAGTGGTCACCCAAATAGGTGTTTGTTTATTTTACTTGCTTTATATTCCATGGTACTAACTTATTGTGTTTTATTCTTTTGTGCATATCATTTCATATTTAAAAAGGTATCGATTCATTGTTAGTTTCTAGAGTTAGAAAGCTGGTTATGGAGAGTGAATTCCTTGATAAAGTAGAAGACAATGCAATCGTTTGTATATGGTCAGAGCAAAAGCAATTAGAGAAAGAATATTTCATGGTATGGATTCGTTGGAGCAAGAGGGGAATAGAGGCAATACTGGTATCCTTGCCTCCTCAGCCACCTGTGCCTCCTGATGTTGTTCCGATCAAAACAGAATTGGATGTGAAGAAGATTGTACGACACCCTATGGCAAGGCGTAGTGTTGGAACTAAAGGGTAGAAGGTAACTGTACTCACCAATCACTTCTAAGTGAGCGTAGGAAGAACAGATGAACACTTCTACCATTACAGCGCTTCTCTTTCATATGGAGATGGTCGCCCTGTGGGTGGTAAGGGTGTCGGAAGGAAAGTGATTGACAGAGTGCATGAGACCTACAAAAAATGATTTGGATGGAAAGAATTTTTACTATGATGGTAAAAAAGGGTTTATTTACTATAGGTCCGCTACCAAAACTTCTCGGCTCCTCGTTGTGATCCAAACAACATTGCAAGGGATTTGATTCATTGTGGAGAAATGAAAGGAATTCGTATTGATCCCCCATTTGATATATTCAAATAGATGAACCAGAATAGACGCCTTTCACCTGTAGTTAGAGTTGGAAAAATGTTTGAACATATACAATTTAAACTTCCTAGAGCTCCGCAATTCTTTCTTTGTCTAGGAAAAATTTTGATCTTTATGAGCCATGGAAGCGGAAGAATCTTTCTGAGTATGGCATTGTGACTCAATGCTAGGGTGTATGATCAATACTTTACAAATCTTCTTCTGAAGATCAGTGATAAACTTGGACGATCTCTTCATCACTATCAAAGCCATAATTCTGTGATCGAGTTGGAGAGTTAGCAACAGCATTGCACAGTTATGAACTTCAGATCAAGCTTCTTGAAACAAGAGAATGGCGTTGGAAGGAAGAGCTTTATCATTCCCATGACCAAGTTAGAAGTCAGATTACTTCATCGGTGAAACAATAGTTCGGATTCAAGAGGTAGCTGATCATCTACAAACGTTGGCATCACAGGCTGATACGTTGAGCATGAAGTATGAGCTACAGTCCGATTGTAGTCAAGAGCTAGTTCCATTGTTTGGGAAAACCAAAATTTTAGAACTTAGGGTGAAAGCATATGGTAGTCCATTTTATGTAAAGGATTTTGTTTTCTAATAAAGTTTTCTAAAATGAAGTTGAATCAGAATCGATGCCTCTTTGCATTCATGCATTTGCATTACATTGCATCATTTGCATTAGACTTAACAAAAGGACCCTAATTAGGTAAAAATATTTCAGTTAACCTGGAAAAAATAGAACAAAGATTGGAGAGAATAGAGCAAATACAAATACAGATGCAGGGGCAATTGACCAGAATTCAACAAGACATGCGGGAATTCCAAAGGAATATGATAAGCCAGTTAACCCAGTTACTAGCCGGAGGATTTGAAAAAAGGAGTTGCTCAGTGGTCAATAGTGTAGACGATGATGAAGACATTGTTTATTCCCCAAAAGGTGTCCCAACTCAACTAGACACGTATTTGCATAGGGGACCCGTCATTATTGAACCCCAATGTCAAATTGATACTTTGGCCCTATGGAATTTCCCAATAGGTTCAGGTCTTAACCCGAGTGATGATCAAGCCAAACTGGTTGTTCTAGTAGAAATAAAAGAAAGGGGAGAATGGACTTCAAAGGCCCTGAAGAAGAAGGAAAAGAAAGCAAATAGTACCGGTAGGTGTAACAAGAGCCATTCATAGCCGATTACAGTAAATCAGCCAAGGACGACAATTACCAGCAATCAGGTCTCTCCAAGGTAAAACTCTGAAAAGCTCCAATTTACGCCAATCCCAATGAAGTATAAGGAGCTATATCGAAGTTTATTTGACGCACATGTGATGTCTCCATTTTATCTAAAGCCGTTACAGCCCCTATATCCTAAATAGTATGACTCGAACGCTCAATGTGACTACCATGCGGGAATAACAGGACACTCGATTGAAAACTGTACTACGTTTAAAAAGTTGGTCGAAAGGTTTATTAAAATGAGAGTTGTGAAGTTCGACGATTCATCAAAACCTGATAACTTTGATAAGGTAGTAAATACGATAATTGTAATATCCTGGATTTTGGGCTTATGCATTTTTGCTTGAATATGTGTGAAAGTATGTTTATGTGTATGTGAATGTGTTTTATAAATTATGGAGAACCCTAGAGTGTAGAGAAATGCTTTTGAAATTATTAGATTTTGAATGTAAAAGAGGAAACTAAGAAGGGGTGGCTTTAAGAGAAAATGTAGGAGAGTTATGACAAACAAATGGGCTTGGTTAAGTGGCTTGGAGGCGCCACTTAAGGCTTCTGGAAATGACGCCACAAGTAGTCCAAAGGGGCCTAGGTTCGAGCAGCAAGGGAAGCACTCTTGGAGAGTGTTTTTGCGTCAGACAGTAAGGGAGTTGGGCTGGTAGCCCAAAAATTTGTTAATGCTAAATTAAGCATGAGGGTGGCGTCACTTAGGAGGATGAATTGGGCCTTGTTTGGCCGCAAGGGGCCCAAGTTAAGGGGTTAAAACTCGGCACTCCTAGGATAAGGGGATGGACGGCACCTAGGCTACAATTTAGGAGTTTAAATCTTTTATTTTTAAGTGATAAATAAGGATAATTTAGGGGAGAAGGATAAAGGATATGAAAAAGATGAGATAAGGTTATCAGAATAGGGAGAGTTGGCCAAAATCTCAACTCTGTGTAAGTAAGAGTAGATAGCCGAAATTAGTAGGAGAGTATCTATCTTTTTCCTTTGTTTTTCTTTTCCTTTCCCACATTTCTTCTCTAGCCGAATTCCCTTCCCAAAGATTACATTGCCGCAACCTCTTCAAGCAAAAGATCACCATTTCCGAATTCTTCTAAACATCTCTTCTCTTCTTCTTTCCTCGATTTTCCAAAAGCCAAAACTTGAGTCATCATCATCTAACCATAGCCGAATATCCTTGTGGGTGTAAACAAGGGTGCCGTCGACTATAGTATTAAAGGTAAGAACAAAAATTATTTGATTTCCAATCTCTCTTTTAGCCGAAATATAGGAATCTAACCCCTTTAGGATTCTTTGGCCGAAACTTTGAAGGTCTTTTCGGATTTCGGCAGTTGTCGACTACAAGGAGGGGATCATTCAGGATCTTAAGATCTATGCCAAGTGACTATTTTTGGGATTTCAATGTCCAAGGTAAGTGAATATAAGATTCGGCCATAGGCCATTCTATTGTGTTTTAGTGTTAGATTAAAGCTAACATGTGCCCATAGGAATCTCGACATCATTAAGAAGCAATGATCCAATTCGGGATTTAAGAATCACAAGGTAAGTGGACATATGTATTCGGCCAAGGCCATAGTGGTATTTCAGATCTATTTCTTAATGGTTTAAAAATCGAAACTAACCAAGTCCAGTGAACTAGTGTTGGCCGATTACAAGAAAGAAATATCGCGAAATTTCGGGATCTGATTAGTGAGCAAATCGGCAGTAAGGATCTGGGGATCTAAAGCATTAGATCGGAGATTCGGGATTTCAGTGAAGCGTTAAGTAGACCAGGTGTGTACCCCTCCTTATCTCTTAATAGATTTATGGCACCTATTTAATATATATGTGTTTATAATAATGTGAATGTGGCCAAGGTACCATGCAATGGTACAAAGTACTCAGGTACGTAACTATAACTTTAAAGTAATATAAGATGTAAATATTCGGAATATGTCATGGATGGGAATATGATAAAAATGTGAATAAGGAATATGACATGGTGAATGCATATTTGTATTACATGGGGCATATGGGTGATATGTAAAGGGGAAGGGATTTGGTGGTTTATGCCACAATATCTGAATGTGGTGACTTCGGTCACATAATCTGAATGTGGTGTCTCATGGCATAAAATATTATCTGGTGGCTATGCCACAATATATAAGGGCGATGAGCACGTCGTCTGCAGCGACTGCCTTCGGTGATGTGTAGCGGATGGAGGGTCGACTTAGTAGTCCCCACGGTGTGATGGTTGGTACGGATGATGTGTAGCGGATGGTACCTAGGTTTGGGTTCGGGTTGCATCATTATCTTTATTTCTGCTATATGTACTTGTATGAGCTGATATGCCTAAACTGTTAGGACTTAGTGTTGGTTGTACACACTGAGTCTGTTGACTCACCCGTTGTGGGAATATTTTTTGGTGACGATCGGTGATGGACCTGCCTGCAGAGGGAGGTTAGTGGTGGCCATGCTCAGTTCGGGACTTTATTTTAATTTGGACTTTTTATATTTAAAGTATTTTTGAATTTATTTCGGGTTTTGTTGTAATAAGGCCATAGTTATAAACTGTTTATGCATGCATTTTAATTAGTTTCTTATGATACGAAATTTTTCTCAAAATTAAAGATTAAGTAAATTTTTTTAAGAATGAACTCTATACGTTTTGACATCTAAAAGAAAATGATTTCTAATTTAAAGATAAAGCCTAAAACAAATTCGGCATATCTTCTAACTTAAAGTTTTGAAACTTAACAATGGAATTTTTATAAAAACTTATATTTCAAAAATAAATTAGTTTCCAACTTGAGCCCAACCCAATTCGAGTTTTCTCCCAAAATCACTCAAAGATTTTCAGAAGATACAAACCAGTTTTGAACCGTTTTTACTCAAGGAACATACCGGATCCGGTCAAGGCTCGTGGGCCGGGTTTGGGGTGTTTCAGCTTGGTATCAGAGCCTAATTTTAAACTCTCGGCCTTGGGTTTAAAGCCCACAATATTTAAAAATTAGGCCCAAATGAAATTTTGAGGAAGTTTTGTGAAATTGAGCAGGTTTTCTGGCATGGCACCTAAGTCTCCGACCCGAAGTCCACCAGGTAAGTACCCCTATTCATTTGTGTGATTTATAGTATGAACTGTAGAAGGGTATAAATGAAACGTAGATTAGTATATTAAGTACTTGAACCCTAGGACTAGGTTACCCCAACAATTACATAAAACTTTAAAGCCTAATTAAACAAACCTGTGACTAAGTCGCTGAGTTAAGGTTTGGCAACCAATGTGCGCATGTCTAGGATTGGATCCGGAAGAGCCTGGTACTTAAGCAGTCCTAGTGACTCACCTCCTATTCGCTGGAATCCTACCTGGTGCGTAGCTACGATTCACCCTAACCAAGAGGACTTATTCACGGGCGAAACTCAATAACTAAAACCCGAAAAGAATTAGCCGTATTTTCATGAAAACCCTAGTCATAAAATCACCAAATTACCCCTTTAAATTGTAGCAAAACTTAGGTTGAAATTTTTTTTTCCAAAATATTTTTGATTTACAAAATTACCTAAATACCCCTAGTGGAAAAAATTACTAAAATGCCCTTGGATTTCAAAATTACCATACTACCCCGGATTTTGATAAAATTTTTTGATTTTGCAAAAATGTCCGAAAAACCTTATCGTTACAAAATACTAAGACACCTTGATTTGGAAAAATTTACCAAATTACCCCTGACTTACCAAAATTACAAAAATAAATACGATTTCCAAAATTTACGCCATACCTACGATTTGGGAAAATTTTTAAAAAATACCCTCGAGTTTTAAAAATTTCAAAATATATTGATTCATTGAGATTTTCAAATTGACCCTGATTTATTACCAAAATACCCCTATAGGACAAATTACGAAAATACCCCTGGGATAGGAATAGACAAGGAAGTTCGAACAATGAATGTGTGTGCTAGGTACTACTGAATAAATGTTTAGATGAATGTGCTTATCTGAATTAGGATAGAGAACTTGAAACTTTGATTGATCGAAAGAACTACTAATAAACTTCTTTCATAAAATTTCTTCGTGGATAATCAGTGGAACATATACTAATGCATAAAAATTTCTTAATCAGACTAAAGCGCGAGCGTAGAAATGAGCTCTAAGGGACGTGGTCGTAGCGTACGAGGACGCGGTAGAGGCAGAATGACCGTGTCGGAACCCGTTAGATCGGGTCAAGGATCTGAGAATGAGGTACCACCACCCCCACCACCAGCTGTTGATGTTGAGCAGCAAGATCAGACGGGTGATGGTGCTGTATCGCAGGCTGTGCTGTGAGTTCTTGAAATGGTGGTTGGAGCAGGAGAAAATATGGGAGCTCGGAAATCTGTACCGGCGACTCCGCCAATGGAGCCGAGGTGTTCCGTGGTGTATATCCGTGTGGCACCAGTCTGGTGAGTATTGGTTGGAAGCGACTGAGCGGATCATGGATGAGCTCGATCTGACCGCTAAGGAAAAATTGAAAGGGTTGGTGTCACTTCTCCGCAATGAGTCATATCAATGGTGGCTCACGGTTCGGGATAGTGCTACGGCTGAGGAACTTACTTGGGAATATGTTAAAGGGGCATATCAGAAGAAGTATGTTGGTACTCACTACATTGATGCGCAGAGGAAGGCATTTCTGGGGCTGGTTCAAGGGAATAAGTCCGTAGTAGCCGTCTGAGGTTGAATTCTTAAAGGTGAGCCGTTATGCTAGAGGATAGTGGCTCACGAACATGAGCGATGTGTTCGGTTTGAGGACTGGTGAGGATAATCTAAGGTTCTTGATAGCTCCACAGCAAAAGAGAGGAGTTCGCAGTGTTGGTAGAGAAGGCTAAGGTAGCCGAGGGAATTAAGGACTTTGTAAGGCAGAACACTGATCGGAATAGGCAAAAAGAGGATTTGAATCGTCTGGATCATCAGGAAATGTACAAAAGAGGCCTAGAGCTGATGGGCCGCGAGGTCAGCAAGTGGCTACAGGAGGGCAGTATCGTACTTGTGCTCAATGTAGGAAGATGCACTTAGGGGAGTGTTGGAAGAAAACGGGAGGATGCTTCAAGTGTGGGTCTAAGGACCATATGATTAAGGACTGTCCGATAAAGATAGACGAGAGTCGGCCCACAAGTCAGGGTTTTAATCAGGCTGGTAGAGGTGGACAGCAGCCTCAAGGGGGTCGTGGTCTGAATGGTAGAGGTAATGGTGCTGGAAGAGGACGTAGAACACCTGCCAGAGGTGTTGGTAATGCAGAGGCAAGACAACGGGGTCTAGTATATGCAGTTCACCGGAGGGAGGGTGGTAACGCACCGGACGTCATAACCGGTACGTTCCTTATATTTGGCAAGCCTTATTTTGCTTTGATTGATGTGGGCTCGACCCATTCTTATGTTGCGTGTAGAGTAGTCGAAACTCTAGACATAGCCTCTGAACTTTCTAATAGGAAGATGACTGTAGTGAGCCCACTAGGTCAAACTGTAGTGGTGGATAAGATCTTTCGGAGTGTACCTCTAGAAATTCAAGGAGTAGTATTTTCCACTGACTTAATGGAACTACCTTTCGGAGAATTCGATCTTATACTGGGCATGGACTGGCTAGTAGAACATCACGCTGTGTTGGATTGTGCAGCTAAATGAATGGAATTAAGAACCCCGGGGGATGTGGTGATAGTTATGATAGGTGAAAGAAGAAACTACTTGTCTAAGGTAGTTTCAGCGTTAAAAGCTGATAAGATGGTTCGTAAAAGGTGTAAGGCATTCTTGGGCTTTGTTAGTGCGTTGGATGTAAAAGAAGGGGGAGTTAATGGAGTTAGGACCGTAAAGGAGTTTGTAGATGTCTTTCCGGAGGAATTACCTGGAATACCCCCGGACAGGGAGGTGGAGTTCGGAATTGACTTGCTACCAGGTACAGCTCCTGTGTCAATTGCCCCTTATAGAATGGCACCAAAGGAGTTGGTTGAGCTCAAGGCTCAGATTCAGGAGTTACTTGATCGTGGGTTTATTCGACCCAGTGTGTCTCCGTGGGGAGCACTGGTCTTGTTTGTGAAGAAGAAGGACGGAACTATGCGCATGTGTATAGATTATCGTCAGTTGAATAAGCTGACTATCAAGAACAAGTACCCTTTGCCAATGATAGACGACTTGTTCGATCAGCTTAAGGGGGCCGCTGTATTCTCAAAGATCGACTTAAGGTCGGGGTATCATCAGTTGAAGGTGAAGGAGGCAAATATCCATAAGACGGCTTTCCGAACAAGATACGGCTATTATGAGTTCTTAGTAATGCCATTCAGATTGACGAACGCCCCAGCCGTGTTCATGGATATGATGAATCGGGTTTTCTAACCCTACTTGGATAGGTTCGTCGTTGTGTTCATCGACGACATTCTTGTGTACTCCAAGTCTGAAGAAGAGCATGATGAGCATCTTCGGGTTGTGTTGTAAGTGTTAAGGGAGAAGAAGCTCTATGTCAAATTCAGTAAGTGTGAATTTTGGCTTAAGGAAGTGCTGTTCTTAGGGCATGTGGTGTCTGCTGAAGGGATAAGGGTGGATCCTAGGAAGATTGAAGCAATGCTAGATTGGAAACCACCTAAGTCTGTGGCTGAGACTCGTAGCTTCTTGGGATTGGTAGGCTACTACAGAAGGTTTGTAGAAGGGTTCTCATCGATCACCGCACCTTTGACAAAGTTGCTGAGGAAGGAAGTACCTTTCGTATGGACCGAGAAGCAACAGGAGAGCTTTGAGAAGTTTAAGAGGGTCTTGGTGAAGCTCAGATTTTGATTGACTGAGGCGGAGATAGGACTTCGTGGTGTACTGTGATGCTTTTCACACAGGATTAGGGTGTGTTTTGATGCAAGACGGGAAAGTGGTCGCTTATGCGTCTCGACAGTTAAGGCCTCACGAGGTTAACTACCCGACGCATGATTTGGAATTAGCGGCAGTGGTCTTTGCCCTCAAGGTATGGAGGCACTATCTCTATGGAGAAAAGTTAGTGATCTACATAGACTACAAGAGTCTTAAGTATCTGTTGACTCAGAAGGAGTTGAATCTGAGACAGCGAAGGTGGGTGGAGTTACTAAAAGACTACGATTGTTCTATAGAGTATCACCCGGGCAAGGCGAATGTGGTAGTAGATGCCCTGAGTCGGAAGGTAGTGTCGGATCTGAGGGCGATGTTCGCGCATCTGAGTTTGTATGACGATGGAAGTCTGCTGGCAGAGTTGCAAGTCAAGCCGACGTGGTTGAATGAGGTGAAAGAAAGTCAGTGGGCAGATGAGGATTTAAGCGCTAAGTTGCAGCAAGTGCGGAATAGAGAGTTGGAAGATTATGGCGTTAATGACGAAGGAGTGTTGTGTTTCAAGGGTAAGGTCTGTATGCCGAAGAATGAGGAGTTAAGGCAGAAGATTCTTCGGAAAGTGCATAGTATCCCTTATGCTATGCATCCCGGAGGTACCAAGTTGTATAGAGATTTAAGGGAACAGTTTTAGTGGCCTGGTCTTAGGAGGGAAGTTACCGAATTTGTCGGCAAGTGCTTAACATGTCAGCAAGTCAAGGCTGAACACAAAGTTCCGTCAGGATTGCTTCAACCGATAATGATTCCGCAGTGGAAGTGGGAGAGAGTTACCATGGACTTCGTTAGTGGGCGTCCCCTTACGCCTACTAAGAAGGACTCGGTATGGGTGATAGTGGATCGACTGACAAAGTCAGCGCATTTCATCCCAGTGCGGGTTGGCTATTCTTTGCAGAAGTTGGCAAAATTGTATGTGGCGGAAATTGTAAGGTTGCATGGAGTTTCGATATCGATCATCTCAGATCGGGATCCAAGGTTTACGTCTCAGTTTTGGAAAGCTCTACATCAAGCTTTAGGCACCAGATTGGATTTCACTACGGCCTTTCATCCACGATCGCGACGGCGGTCGGGCGAGTAATCCAAGTGTTGGAGGATATGCAGCTGAGAGGATGTGTAATAGACTTCAGAGGAAGTTGGGAAGAGTATTTGCCTCTAGCGGAATTTGCTTATAATAATAGCTATCAAGCTAGTATTTGGATGGCACCGTATGAAGCGTTGTATGGACGGAAGTGTCGCACACCTACATGTTGGATGAAATTAGGGGAACGTCGAGTTTTGGGTCCAGAGATTGTGGTAGAATCAGAGGAAAAGGTTGAGGTAATTCGGGCACGGTTAAAGGAGGCATCTGACAGGCAGAAGTCGTATGCAGATCTCAAGCGCAAGGAAATAGAATTTGATGTGGGAGAGCAAGTGTTTCTTAAGGTCTCGCCTTGGAAGAAAGTGATGAGATTTGGAGGAAAAGGAAAGTTAAGTCCAAGGTTTATAGGACCTTATCGAGTATTGAAGCGAGTTGGACCAGTGGCATACCAGTTAGAGTTGCCACCGGAGTTGAAGCAGATGCACAACGTATTCCATGTTTCTATGCTACGTCGTTATCGAGCGGATCCATCTCATGTAGTTCCGCTTGAGGAGGTGGAGCTAAGGCCTGATTTGTCCTACGAGGAAGAGCCGAATCAGATCTTGGAACGAGATGTGAAAGTGTTACGGAGGAAGTCAGTTCCTCTAGTTAAAGTGTTATGGCGTGATCATGGATCAGAAGAAGCTTCGTGGGAGGCAGAAGAAGCAATGTGACAGCAATACCCTCACTTATTTCAGCCAGGTAATTTCGAGGTCGAAATTATTTTTAAGGGGGGTAGAACTGTAATATCCTGGATTTTGGGCTTATGCATTTTTGCTTGAATATGTGTGAAAGCATGTTTATGTGTATGTGAATGTTTTTATAAATTATGGAGAACCTTAGAGTGTAGAGAAATACTTTAGAAATTATTAGATTTTGAATGTAAAAGAGGAAACTAAGCAAGGGTGGCCTTAAGAGAAAATGTAGGGGAGTTATGAAAAACAAATGGGCTTGGTTAAGTGGCTCGGAGGCGCCATTTAAGGCTTCTGGAAATGACGCCACAAGCAGTCCAAGGGGGCCTAGGTTCGAGCAGTAAGGGAAGCACTCTTGGAGAGTGTTTTTGCGTCAGACAGCAAGGGAGTTGGGCTGGTAGCCCAAAAATTTGTTAATGCTAAATTAAGCATGAGGGTGGCGTCACTTAGGAGGATGGATTGGGCCTTGTTTGCCCGCAAGGGGCCCAAGTTAAGAGGTTAAAATTCGGCACTCCTAGGGTAAGGGGATGGACGGCACCTAGGCTACAATTTAGGAGTTTAAATCTTTTATTTTTAAGTGATAAATAAGGATAATTTAGGGGAGAAGGATAAAGGATATGAAAAAGATGAGGTAAGGTTATCAGAATAGGGAGAGTTGGCCAAAATCCCAACTCTGTGTAAGTAAGAGTAGATAGCCGAAATTAGTAGGAGAGTATCCATCTTTTTCCTTTGTTTTTCTTTTCCTTTCCCACCTTTCTTCTCTAGCCGAATTCCCTTCCCAAAGATCACATTGCCGCAACCTCTTTAAGCAAAAGATCACCATTTCCGAATTCTTCTAAACATTTCTTCTCTTCTTCTTTCCTCGATTTTCCAAAAGCCGAAACTTGAGTCATCATCATCTAACCATAGCCGAATATCCTTGTGGGTGTAAACAAGGGTGCCGTCGACTATAGTGTTAAAGGTAAGAACAACAATTATTTGATTTCCAATCTCTCTTTTAGCCGAAATATAGGAATCTAACCCCTTTAGAATTCTTTGGCCGAAACTTTGAAGGGTCTTTTCGGATTTCGGCAGCTGTCGACTACAAGGAGAGGATCATTCGGGATCTCAAGATCTACGCCAAGTGACTATTTTCGGGATTTCAATGTCCAAGGTAAGTGAATATAAGATTCGGCCATAGGCCATTCTATTGTGTTTTAGTGTTAGATTAAAGCTAACATGTGCCCATAGGAATCTTGACATCATTAAGAAGCAAGGATCCAATTCGGGATTTAAGAATCACAAGGTAAGTGGATATATGTATTCGGCCAAGGCCATAGTGGTATTTTAGATCTATTTCTTAATGGTTTAAAAACCGAAACTAACCAAGTCCAGTGAACTAGTGCTGGCCGATTACAAGAAAGAAATATCGCGAAATTTCGGGATCTGATTAGTGAGCAAATCGGCAGTAAGGATCTAGGGATCTAAAGCATTAGATCGGAGATTCTGGATTTCAGTGAAGCGTTAAGTAGACCAGGTGTGTACCCCTCCTTATCTCTGAATAGATTTATGGCACCTATTTAATAGATATGTGTTTATAATAATGTGAATGTGGCCAAGGTACCATGCAATGGTACAAAGTACTCAGGTACGTAACTATAACTTTAAGGTAATATAAGATGTGAATATTCGGAATATGTCATGTATGGGAATATGATAAGAATGTGAATAAGGAATATGACATGGTTAATGCATATTTGTATGACATGGGGCATATGGGTGATATGTAAAGGGGAAGTGATTTGGTGGTTTATGCCACAATATCTGAATGTGGTGACTTCGGTCACATAATCTGAATGTGGTGTCTCATGGCATAAAATATTATCTGGTGGCTATGCCACAATATATAAGGGGCGATGAGAGCACGTCGTGCTGCGTGACGCCGCCGGTGATGTGTAGCGGATGGAGGGTCGACTTAGTAGTCCCCACGGTGTGATGGTTGGTACGGATGATGTGTAGCGGATGGTACCTAGGTTTGGGTTCGGGTTGCATCATTATCTTTATTTCTGCTATATGTACTTGTATGAGCTGATATGCCTAAACTGTTAGGACTTAGTGTTGGTTGTACACACTGAGTCTGTTGACTCACCCCGTTGTGGGAATATTTTTCAGGTGACGATCAGTGATGGACCGGGTCGGCAGGAGGTTAGTGGTGGCCATGCTCAGTTCGGGACTTTATTTTAATTTGGACTTTTTATATTTAAAGTATTTTTGAATTTATTTCGGGTTTTGTTGTAATAAGGCCATAGTTATAAACTGTTTATGCATGCATTTTAATTAGTTTCTTATGATACGAAATTTTTCTCAAAATTAAAGATTAAGTAAATTTTTTTAAGAATGAACTCTATACGTTTTGACATCTAAAAGAAAATGATTTCTAATTTAAAGATAAAGCCTAAAACAAATTCAGCATATCTTCTAACTTAAAGTTTTGAGACTTAACAATGGAATTTTTATAAAAACTTATATTTCAAAAATAAATTAGTTTCCAACTTGAGCCCAACCCAATTCGAGTTTTCTCCCCAAATCACTCAAAGATTTTCAAAAGATACAAACCAATTTTGAAACGTTTTTACTCAAGGAACATACCGGATCCGGTCAAGGCTCGTGGGCCGGGTTTGGGGTGTTTCAATAATTGAAGGAGGAGACAAGAAAGTTGCGACTCCTTGAAGATGAAGAGGGAACCAGAGGACAAAGTTTCCAAAGCCCTTACATACTTTAGAAGATTTTAAACAATGGAACTGTGGAAGGAATCCTTGTAGTTTTTAGATTAATTTAGAGTAATATTTGGAACGTGCTTGTTGCCTTAAGCCTAGAGACAATGAGAATCCTTTTGTGAAATAGGCTTATGTCCAGAATTATCATTTCAATAAAATGCATCTTTTGAATACATATTCTTTTATTCTTTACGTTTCATACTGTACATTCTTTTATTTTTTAGAATATTCTTTCATGACCATACCAATAATCATACTTAGAATCAATTTATTCTTTGGATTTCTTGCCTTCGTACCTAGGTATCCAGATATCAACGACATGAGCGACGTTGTTACTGACTCCCTTTTTGAGACAGATACGGGTCTAAGGGATCTAAGAACTTTGAAGATAACAGAGATTATAACATATCTTCTAATTTGTTAAGAATGGTAAAACAAGATGAAAAATAGACCTTACTCTACAAAGGGTCATTGGATATTGCGAGCCTAGCAAAGGAGTGAGGATTGTGGCCTAGCTCATAACAGAAATAAGGCGAGACATTGTTGAGTTATCTTCGAGAATTCAAAGACGTTTTCGCACGATCATATCAGGATATGCATGGACTAATAACACGCGGGCTAAACAAGAGGATGGGGCACTGTTGGTCTACCATAGAAGGGGATTGCATCAATCATACCACAAATACTAAATTGAAGAAGACGAGATTTATATGACTCTTCTATTTTCTTCACAAACTTTTCTATATGTGGGGCATGGATATTATGGGTTCAATCTTGTCAAACGCTTCAAGTTGTCATCAATTTACCGTCATGGTCGTCTTCTACTTCGCTAAGAGGGTGGAAGTAGCTTCATATGTCAATGTTACAAAGTCGATAGCCATCAAATCGCCAAAAAAAAAGATCAAGATGCTAGTAGAATGCCATAAAGGATCGCGTTTAAATAACTGTACAAAGTCAAAGTTTACAGTTTGTCCAAAGATCAGGCAGTATATCACAGTGCAAAAAAAGTTGCCAAAAAGAAAAAAGAAAGGTGGCTAAGACTTGTAAAGATTGGCATAATAAGCTATCACTACTCTCTATGATTATCGAACGTTGGCCAGGACCTTTGCCGGGGCAACATCTTACACATTGGGTTATAGATTTGAAGCGTTTTTATTAATTGGACCTAATTGAAGAAAAGGTTAAAAACTATTTGTCGTTGCCAGAGGATGTGAGCTTACATTAAAGAAGTTCATCTTAGGGAATTCTACGAAGGAACCTGATGTTGAAGATGATTTTTCTTCTACAAAACGATTTTAAAGGAAAACATATGCCAAACTGGGAAGGACTTATGTAGGACCTGTTCCAGAGGAGCATTGATATTTGGTGAAGACTTGCCCAATCTGGTGAATTCAGGTTTAGTCAAGAGGTATTTTACCTGAAAGAGGAAAAACCAAGGTGAAAACCTGTAAAGGGCGCCTCGAAAAAAAAAGAAGAGAGGTCAAGGCAAAAACCAGCAAAGGGCACTTTGAGACCAAAGGGGATTTTAGCTAAAAACCCGAAAAAGGGCGGCTTAAATTTTGACCAAAAAGCGGGATGTACAGTAGTCTTGCTACATCTGAATTAACAATGAAGAAGTATGTTATGTCTTGGGGCATCAACAAAGTATTCCGGATCCCCTAAACACATATTAAGCTTAAAATGGTCCTCAAGAAGTTCGAATAGAGAAGCTCAGGCTGTGATATCTGGGACACCTAGCTTCTATCTTACCCATTTTTGAATTCGTTATCTTTGATTGCTTTATTCTTTTTGAGATACACCTAAATCAATTTTCTTTTATTGCTTGGGTTATCTTTGATTGAATTATTTTTCGGAGCTATGCTCTTGACTAATTTCCTTCTCATCCATTTTTGTGACCCTTTTAGCGTTTTATAATGAAATAACGATTTATGGACTAATAACACTTTCATAAAAGGAGTTTCGCATATTACTCTAGAAGCTTCTAAATAATATGAGGAATCTAAAGCATGACTATTGTTCAGAAGTCACCAAGCCTAAGGGCTGGAAACATTGAAAAATGATTATCTCTTCAGATTTTTATTGGATAAGACAGTTTCGTTGGTGATACCACATCGGCAAATGACGAACCAGGTCAATCCAAGTGTAAAGGGGATCATTGTTGGGATACCCTGCATTCATACAGCTGATTATTACACCCAGGGAATGGTGTAACAAATCAAATTGATTGAAAGTGATACAAGTTCTGTACCTCTGAGTGGTAACAGAAAAATGGAAGAAACCAAATGTTATTCCCCTTGAAGTTGCAGTGGGAGATACCAACTTCATGTCCCAAGGTTCAAGTAGAGAGGACTCGAAATTACCATAGGGCAAATTATTTGAGCAAAACATGATTGATGAACAAGAATGAAAAACACCTAAACCCTAAACCTTAAACCTCAAAACACTAAAACCATAAAACCTTAAAACCTAAACCCTAAACACTAAACACTAAAACCCTAAACCCAACTCAAGGAATCTATCCGAAATTCAAGAAGTTTCACTTCTCCCTATCTCTTATGATTTCATACTATTTATCTCTATATATATCTTTGTACATTGAGGGCAATGTACATCTTAAATGTCGGGGGGTGAATTTTATTTTGAAAAAGTTCCTAACTTCTTGCATTATTCTCAAATCCCTGAATTATGTCTTGTTCTTAAGTAATTTCCTCATTTTACTATTAGAATGAAATTTCCTTTAATTCATGATTTTTATTGATATGTTTTAGATTAAGTCATTGATAATTGTGCAGTAATGATTTAAACTTTAGGAGACTAAAGAATCAAGCATGATGAGTCTATTTTCAAAAATTTAAAATTTGTTAAGTTGTCTACCTGAATCTAATTATTACCTCGAAGTTTGAAATTTACAAAATTGATATCAAAAACCCATAATTTTTGAGATTTTGAGCCTTTTAGAGCATACATTCTTTTCTTGCTTACTTTTTTGATTATGAGTGTGTCAACGTTGATTTGTTATTCTAGAACTTGTTTCGATAATAAATGTCAAGACCACATCATTGATTTGATATACAGAGATGATAAAGGAAATTATGATTTAACCCACTTACTCCACTGAAAGCCTACCCTCACAATTAACCCTTAGTGAACCCCTTTGATCTTAACAAACCGTTTATTGACTCACCAATTAATATTAACTGAAACACCGTTATTAACTTGTTCGCCCTATTTTCTTGACTCCCTTTTTGTCGAGATTTGATTTTGAGCAGTTGCCTAACTATGTTCTATATTCCAGTTGCTAAAGTTCTTTCTTATTATTGTAAATACTTATTCTTAAAAAAAACGTTGGAAAGTTTTTCATTATTATTTCTATGTTGTTTGAGCTTAAGCAATTAATTCCACATTCTGAGAAGAAGCTCGTGTTATTAGTGTTTCAAGTTTTCAATTGATTTAATTATTCAGGATTAGTTCATTTTTCTAGTTAGGTAAATTGTCAATTCTATATCGATTTTAACCCTCTAGTTCAGCCTCTATCCACACCTTTAACCTAAGCCCCTTTACAACCCTTTTTAAAGACCTTTTGATCTGTGTATCATTTTATTTTATAGTGGTGGAGATTTGATTTTCATGCAAGCCTATAGGATTAACTTTTCATGTTCGACTTTTGAGTTCTTAATTTTGAACCTTAAACACTTTGAGTGATTTGAGTGAATCTTTAGTGAGGATGTCAACTCTTGTCGATTTTGAATTAAAGGTGCTTATTTAGGTAAGGGGAAACGCCTATATTTTCATGCTACAAAAACTATAACTTTGATTGTTTGAATCTTTAGAACCCTTTTGGTTAAATTATCAATGTATGAATTACCTTTGAATTATGATGAAACACTATTGATGAATATTATGAATCAAGGAAGTTCATTTTAATTGTGAGTTAAGAATTTTGCTTGAGGACAAGCAAATGCTTAAGTGTGGGGGTATTTGATAAACCATAATATATACATATTTTAATCCCACATTTAGCATACTTTTGGATGATTTATCCCCTGAATTGTGGAATTTGATGCTCCTAATCCTTTAATTTCATGTTTTATACTTAGGAGAGCACCGGAGGATGAAAAGAATGAGAAACGGGCCAAAAAAAGGAGAAAATAGGCCAAAGTACGAAATTCACACGGCCTGGGCCCGATCCACACGGCCGTGCCTCTTTAGCAGACCCGAACACGGCCTATAGCTCGATTCACACGGGTGTGCCACGCGGGCGTGTCCCTGACGTGACCTGTTTGAATTCTATTCGGAATAGGGTACTTAGAGGCAAGGAAAGACATTCCAAAAGCCTACACCCTAGAGGGCAACCTAAAGGGGGGCGTTCAGGTAGGCCGAGGAGCCAAGCCAGAAAGGCCGAATTGTGGGATTTACTCAAAGAAAGCCAGTTGATCCATCTCAAGAAGCCGGAATCATACTTAAGACGAAAGATCTTCCCTTCAATTTCCTTCAGGGGGTTTTAGGGTTTTTCTTATGTTTTGTTTTATATTTTCTTCTGAGATGTATTCTTTTATAATTATGAACTAAACCCCTCAAATACCTGAGGGGGATGAAACCTAAGACGAATCTTGTTATTGTTTTCTGAACTATATGATAAATACTTGATTCTTAACTATGTGTTCTTAATTCTTGTTTTGATATTTCAGGATATTGATTCAAGTATTGATGTGCTTAGGTAGTGGAGGAATATTCCCTGTTTAAGAGTAGATCTAGCATAGTTAAGCGGAGTTGATCGCAACCCTAGAGATAGGATGACAAAAATCTACCGGATTAGGGTCAAACTTAATATGGGAGCCCATAGATCGAGTTAATGCAACTCTAGGGGTTTTAATTAGAAAAAGATTTCAATTAATCAACCTAGAGTTAGACGTTAGTAGCCTCGAGAGAGGTATTAATATAAATTAGGTAATCCTACGGATCAAGTCAAGTGAATAAATTGTCTGGTTCAGAGTTAGATGATAAGTGAAGTCTAGGTGGATTCATCCTCGGGTATTGTCTTAATCAATTGGTTTTTCCCAAAAGTATTTCCCCAATTCCTTCTCTGTGTCTTAGCATCTTCAGCTAGTTAGTTAATTCTAGGTTAAACAACAATTCCCTTAATTCTTAGGCTAAATAATAAAAAAAAAGTTAGTATTAGTACTTTTGGTTCCCTTGGGTTCGACTTCCCGGTTTTGCCACTAAACTATACTACTGTTCGATAGGTGCGCTTACCTCAATCGTTGTCATAAGTTAGTTTCTAGGCTCGATCATTCATTATATAAATATTAAGACTTTCAGACACGATCATTATCCATCTACTGCTCAACTATGGTGTATATATATAGATGATAAAATTTCATAATCAACAAATCACCAAAGTTAGCCGTACATTTTTAAAGTAAATGGGTAAATCTTTTTAAAATAGAAACAAAATAGTACAAACGAGGAAGTTAATTACATAAGTCAAATACAAAGCGCATATATATGACATCCGCCAAATAGCCATGCATGATACAAAAATAAACAAGTGGCTCACTCGCAAATGTAGCTCTAGCGTAGTCCACTTCAACTGATTCTTCTTCTACTAACAAAACGCCTGAGAAGAAAGAGTAAAAAAGTAAGATCAATTAAAATTAGTGAGTTCCAAAATAGATGCAAATAATTTAAAAGAATACTGATAATCAACAAGCATCAACACCAGCAAGAAAAGTAAAACAAACTTTTTCGTGAGATTGTCATAGAGACACAATGCACCAATTTGTCATCCACAGTTCTCTGGCAGCAATACTTCGCCAATTAAAACATAACACATACAGTACCCAGGTGGACACATTTCGCCAACTTATACATATATCTCACAATCATGCATGTTTACCAATGACCAATCATTGTGCCAGCCTCAGACCTTTGTTTCCGAAATCAGAATCACATATCAAACATGTTTAGTTTTAATATTCCACAATAACTCCTCATAACATCATTGTTAAGTTGAACATGTATTCTCTTGCAAGGTTGGGTTGTGATCTGCCAGTCTGATTTGCAATATAGCTGCCCTACCAGAGGCATCACAAACATATCTTATTTTCATATTTTCACTTAGCACAAATTGTCTGGTACTGGGCTTGTGCAACAAGAAGGGTGTTTTTACATCAACAATAGCCATACTCACGCATACAACACTCTTTTATTACACGTACACCCAAACATAACACATCAACCTATTTATAGTAGAGACAACTTACCGTACACAATCCACATATCATAGAAGTTTCATAACTCAAAGGAAGTAAGAAGGAACTCATCAGCAAACTCTAGAATAGAATCCACTCTACTGGTCCTTTGCCTCAATTGCTCAGACCTTCACTAGCTTCTTGAGCTAAATAAGAAACAATTAGAACCATCATATCATTTATCTACTAAAATTTAATCATGCATGCATGAATCGATTGCATGCAACCCACCATCAAGAAGTTTCCTTCCTTTCGAACCAGCTTTAAAATTTTATATATGCATTAATGCAAAAACATAAATCCTCCTCGATAACAACCTAAGGGTTTTCCAAAAATTACCAGTAAGCTGGTACTTAACAATGGAGTCTTGACCAGCTACTGGAAACCTTCCTTGTCTTCTCTAACGAAGAACATAGTACTTAAAAGCTTGTTCAAAAACATGTTAGCAAGGAATGAAAAAAACTAATTTTTTTCCCATTATCAAAGCAATACATGACTTTTATAGACAATATTTTCTACCAAACACAACTACTAAACAAGCCAACTAAACAAGTCATTCAACTACTTAAACACATTAAGCTTTCATTTACAGTTCTAGTTCAATTCCAACTAGGTCTCAACTAAAATTTGATGATACTCATCGAGCCATCATTTTCATGCTAAAACATAGAAAACAAGTCTATCGATCTGCGAACTAACAAGTTTGCCCAAAGTATCTAGGGTTGGCAGATTGTCTCACAAAAGAGTCTGCCAAACGCTAGAGTCCGCCAAATGGCAAATTCTAGCGAGGTGTTCCTCAATTGGGCATACTATCAAACCCACGTAATATGCCACCCAAAGATTTAACAGGCAAATCACCACTCTATCCATTTTCCTACCCTTGGCTTAATCGAATATACACATATCAGTACGGTCTACGTCGGGCAGGCTGCTGCAACACAACATCAATAATCACCTAAAAATTCAAGTACAGAAACTCATCTTGCTTCCTTTTTCCTCAAAAACTTAGCTTGTCCAAACACCAGAGCTTCATTCGTTTTGGAAGCTAAGCATAAAAATCATTTATCGGTTAGCTTGAAGGTATTTAAACTTTAAAACCCAAATTTCATAATTATGCAGGAACTCTTCGAGAATTCTTACTTCTTTTTTCTGTAATCCACAAGTACATAGAGGCTTAGGGCTTACCAGCTTGTCAAATTCTTGGCTTCCCAAACTTCAAACCTGACCTTTACCACCCCATGTAGAGCTTTTTTGAACCTCCTCTTCTTCTTTGGAGTAACCGAAGAAGACGTTACAGACGAGAAAGAGACTACCAACTATCTTTAGGAGAATTCTTTCCTCTTCACACACATATATAACCAAAGTTGCACGATCTCCTTAGTCCATTTTAACCAATCACTGCTAATTATTTTGTCTCCCACTAGGGAGATAACAGGTTCTAAACTAACTAAACCAGAATTGAGATCCAACTAATCACAATTTAACAACTAAATTTCTGAATTTCCCCGGTGGAGCTCGACAATTCGCTAATCCATTCAGTTTAATCCTAACTTTCCTTAAATGTTAGGACCAAAAAGATAACCGGGTGTGACAAACAAGCTATGCCACAAGGTGTTTGTTTATGGTGAGTGGTATAACTTTCGCCTTATTGAAATAAGAAAGATTATATATTGTTTCAGTCAGAATATGATGGAGCCCGGGGAAAGCATTGATGAAACAACTGTTGCTATAACCAACAATCTTCATCTCACTTAGCCTAAGGAAGATAATATTCATGCCTATTCTTTTTCCATTATATATGTTGCTTTGCATGCAATCACCACTAGGAACTGGCTTCCCATGAACTAGAGAGATTTAGTGAGCAAACAAGTGGCCATTCTTTTTAGGAAGGTAGTGGAGATGGTCAAATTCAAACTAGGTTAGATTATTTTTTTTGAGACTATGAAGAATGCTGAAGAAGCTCACAGTCATTATTTGCTATCATTCCCCTCCCTTATCTTTCATGTGTTGCACATTCAAAATCCCATAATTGTTCGAGCAACAAAATAATTTGAGAACCTTGTGCTAGAATTGATGTTTTCCTACAAGTGGTTAGAAGGGAAACACTGTGAATTATCCAACCAAAATAGCTTCTAGTTCTGAATCTAATAACATAGAGATAGAGGAAGATGCTCAACCTCAAGATGTGCCTATTACTGCAAACACCTAAACTATCCCCTCAAGCATTAAGTAAAAGACTAATGCTGAGCTGAACTCTAACATTGAGTTCAATTAGAGACATGTAGATAGGTTGTGCATGGAGGCTAAAACTGTAAAAAAGGTGATTTACATACAAAAGGCCTTACGTGTAGCACCTCTTACCCGATCCGATCGTCGGGTCCGAGTAATAGGATGCAACATTCGTTTCCGGAGCAACTACTAACAAATTCACAGTAAAATCTTCATTTCACATCATCAATCATGCAATCAACAATAATACAAATTGAATAACATGAACATTCTTTTCCGAGTTTTATACGAGCATACGAATATTTTAAAGTCAACTAGAGATCAAATAGGGACCTTTTTGTACCATTTTAAAAATTTCTAATCAAGTATACCATAAATAAATCATTCAAATATTCATTCATGTCATAAATACCTAGATAATAAGATACATAATTAAACCCGAACCTTAATTGAGCTTAAGAAAGCTCTTTTGTAGACCTGAGCATGACATAAAACCAAATTGTAATATTTTCAAAATTTCCAGATCAAGTATCGATACCCTTTATATGTACCAATACCAATTTGCAATTTTGTTTCTTTTATAAAAATCAAGCCAAAGTCAAATGAATAGATACCCTCATACAAGGTATCAATACCATGTTGGGATTCTATTTGTTTGAAAAGTACTTGAAAAATTCTATGTATCGATACTTTTACCAGGTATCAATACCTTAGTGCCAATATGCCAAAAACATCCATTTTAATGCCTAACTCATGCCCAAATCAAAAGTGTTCAATATGATGCCTTTAGACATCTTCAAAACTTGCATAAATCACTCCAATATACATATCAATTCATCACTTAAATTATGCCAAAATAAAACAAATGATTAAGCAACAATTAAACACTTGAGCATAATATTTCAACCTATGAAATCTCAACCATTCAAACTTACAAACCATTCCATTCCAATTACTATCAGTATACCCACAAGTCATTCAATTTTATTCATCCCCATGCCACAACATGTCCCGTTATGCAAACATATATATATATCATTCACATTTCACAACCTATTATCAAGTCATGCACACAAGTTGACACCATAATCACAGCATCCAAATTAGTTTAATATAGATAGACTATTAATTTAAAACTAACACATCTATGAACTCTTATGTACATGATTCAAAACATACCATTCAGCCTATTCATTTTCACTTACCAATAATTAATCATTAGGTAAGTCTCAAATATACCAACGTTCATAGTCGACAATTACATAATACCTATGTACATGCCACAAAATTGAGCTGTAAATGATAGAAAGACTACCAGTCCAATAATAGGATAGTGTGAGCTTCTCAATGATCCGTTTGACATGTTCTGTACGTTGGCAATCTACAGGGAAAGGGAAAATAAGAGGGTAAACATATTGACTGCATAGTAAGTTTATAGGTATTTAAACAACAACTTACCTCAAATTATAACTTAATTTGATAAGAAACTAGCTTTACGAGTATGCCTAAACATGACAACCATATATCAACAAAATGAGTATCAACATATTTCGCATCGTTTAGTAATTCAAGCATATAACATTCCCAAACACTTATAATCAACATTTATTCAATCCCATATCAATTTCCATATCATTTTTCATCTATTATCAACAATACATACAAATTCAATATAATGTCATTCACTATTTCGTTTCATTATTTGAATTCCGAATCAAAATTATTAATTCGTCACATTTCTATCTCGACCTTCTGGGCTCGTATAATAAGTTCGCATGATCTTTCATATATCACAATATGTATTTGTATCATCAAACCATATTATCAACTCAATTCGTATATCATTTATCCCATTTACATTTTATACCCCCATTAGCTTGACTAGGACTCGAATGAATACACGGATCCGACCAACACAACAATTTGGCACCTAGTGCCTCATCGATATAATTGAAGTAAAAGTTTTGCCCAACACTCATCAACACGTAGCCGAAGTAACCCGTACTCTATCTATCCTGTGACATCTCAACTATATCTGAATCAACTTGAACAGATAATACGGTAACCAATAATCAAATTTCTTTATAGTTCGATCCTTATTTTATCGATCTCAATATCATCAATTCATCAATCAAGACATCATTTCACATATAGTATAGCATAATTCCTTTCAATACCAAGCCAATTTCACAATTTCATTAATTTATACTATTTTTAATTATATTCAATTTAGTCCTCTATCTCAATAACCTATATAATCATATAAATTTTATTCAAATCAACTAATAAATCTCAGATTTCAATTTATTATATTCAATTTATCAGTCAATTTTTCATATCTTTATAATTTAGTCTATATCTCACCTCTGTACTAAATTACAAACAATTTAAACTACTACTAAACAAACACAATTCATAGATCAAATATAAAACAATTTAAATGGAATCATACCGTATGAACTTACCTAGCCAAAATAGCAACAACCGAATCTTCAAGTATTAATCAATAATTTTGTAATTTTCTAGATTATCCCCGATTTGGTTCAATTCTTAATCTAAACAATAGTTCAGTTCAATTTACCAATTCTAACCCCCTTATATCATCATATTATAAGAATATATCAACTCAATTTCATTATTAGAATGCCCCCTAAATTTTTGTATTTATTCAATTTAGTCCCTAAAATCGAAATTACAATATCTTTCAA
The DNA here is from genome assembly GCA_025503065.1 of Gossypium bickii. Taxonomy (NCBI): domain Eukaryota; kingdom Viridiplantae; phylum Streptophyta; class Magnoliopsida; order Malvales; family Malvaceae; genus Gossypium; species Gossypium bickii. The sequence continues at coordinate 14,634,006 of CP106716.1, read as the reverse complement.
AGTTGAGCCTTGATTTCAAAATCAATCTCAATTTCATCCTTCTACAGCCCTCTATTATCTGTAGTTACAGAAATTTAATATCAATTGCAAAATATTTACACTTTAGTCCCTATGTTCAAAATTAATAAATTTTTGCTTTACAATTTGGTCATTTTTCGTATCTAAGCTTAAAATATAATCCTATGACACCAAGAATTTCAAGAAATAAACAATGGTAAAATTTGAAAACTTTAACAGTTTTGCAACTTGGTAAACGAGTTAGCTAAATGAAGCTCACGGGACCTTAAAAACATAAAAATTACAAGAAAATGACTTGAAATCATACCAAAATTGGAAGACTATTTGAAACGTCAAAACCTATCCTTTCTTGCTTGCTTCGATGAAGAAGACGAGTAAGGGAAGAAATTAGCTTTTGTTTTCTTTAATTTTTCACTTTTATACTTGTTTAGTTTATTAATTAATTAAACTTAGCTTAATTAACTTATATAACTAAACATAATTACAATTAACTAAGTTTGTGGATGCTAATTGTCATCCACCACCTATTTCCACTTTAAAAAATGGTTTATTTACCCAATTGGTCCTTCAGTTAATTAAAATCCCACAGCGATTAACTTTTACCACTTTTACAATTTAGTCCTTGTACCTTAATTAGACACTAAATCGAAAAGATTACCTATCCAAAATTCAATTCTCCTATACAATAACTCTGCAAATATTGGGCTTGTTTTGTAATACCTCATTTTTCAGCACCACTAACTTTAGGGTTATTACACTCGTACCTTAGTTAACTATCCAATTAAAATTTTAAAGAACCATACTCTATTTAAACTTCATACTAACCTAGTAAATATTAAACAATAATATTTACGGACTTGAACATCAAAAATGGGGTTCTGAAACCACTATTGTTGGTCTTTTTGCCCTCCTTAATGATTAATAGTTTGGCAAGTTTGTTGACGAAAAAAGAGGAGTGGTGATGTAGTAGGAGCTAATGTTGAGGGGGAGTGTTGTTGTTGCTATTGTTGAGGGAAAGTTACTCTTCATGTTTTTGGAACTATTATTTTATTTTCGATTACTGTAATACTTAATTTGCCACTAGATGATATACTACAGTTGAACTTTATTCCTTTGTGAATGGATGGCTATTACTATTGATGCACTATTTCCTTTGTTTCATTAACCTAGTTATAATTACATTTGGTTGATTATTGATGCAAAACTCTGAATTGACATTAATGGTTAATTTACTTAATAATTTTCTAAGATAAGTTTTTTGGAATTAATGGGAATATCCAGAGGGAGCTAGGTTACTTGATGACATAACTTCCTACTTTGTATTTGCTTTGTTCTACAAATTTTTAAAAGGAGAGACTGTTGAAAAATATAAAATGGTTTAGATATGGCTCAGGAGGTGCCGCTCCCTAAAACACTGCGACGGATTGGACTGTTTTCATATTTAAGTGATTGACAATTTATTGAACCGGATTTTTGAGCTATGTTAATATTGTGAACTGTATCTAGCCAATAAATGAAGATCATATCACTTTGGGAAACATATTTGAAGGATTAGATCTGATCATGTCTATCTAATCCCTTAGATCGAGGAAGTTGGATCAAATTCGAGTGTTGAAGTCTTAGCTACCAACAATCCTTCTTACCTTATTTGTTATTAATATATTGAATTCAACTAGTTTAGTTGTTTAATAGAGATTGATATAGATCTGAATTATGTTAGAAAGACTCGAAAAACCCTATATAATTGAAGGACTTGTACAGGTTTTTGTATTGAGAATTGAGAGTACTTAATATGTTCAAGTAATGAACATTATTTGTGTGAGTGCATTTGATTGTAAAACCTTTGTGTTTCGGTTTCACAAGAGAAGTTCTCATGGGTGAATTTAGTGGTGAAAGTACGAATATTCAAGGATACAAAAGTGAGGAAATTGTCATTGGGTATGATAGATTTAGGTTCAGATGTTGTAAATGTAAAAGATAGTGGATATTTTTCACCGAGCTAGACTCGACCAAACGTAGGAAAATCGAGATAGTGGATGCTTTTGTTCTTTGTTTAACAGTGCTTGAAGAAGTCACAGCTTCCCCAGTCACTTTTTCTACTAGTTAGCTTGTTTGTTAGCAACTACCTTTAGCTTAACAATTTATTAAAATAATTTCTTTTACAAAAAGTAGCAAGTAAATTGATATAAAAGCCATCTCCACAATAAACCATTTATAACTAGGATAAAATATTATCAAAATAAGAAAAGTGTAAATTTTGATACCCAGATTATGAATTTTCAAATTTTTGTAATTAAAATAAAACTTTTGAAAATTTGAGTGGTCAAAACTAGAATTGTAACACCCCAAACCTGGCCTAGACGTTATGACCGAATCTAGAGATGTCACAAAGAAGAGTTTTGAAAACGGAATCGTTACAATAAATCATTCCAATTTTATGCTCATATTCGTTTACATCTTTTATCGAAAACGTTATTTAATTAATTTACCAAAATGTCGTTTACAGCGGAAGTTAAAGAAAAAGTTAATTTTGAGAATTCCCATTCGTAAATTTTGGAAAATATTTGTTTTAGTAAAAACCATGTTTTTGATATCCATCGCAAAATAAAATGCAAAAACAAAAATCCCAAAATAAAATCAAACAGTCCGGAGAGTCCAATTAATACAAAACTCCAAAAAATAATCCTTAAATTAAATAAAAACCAATGCTTAAGTCAGTTTACGAACTCGTGGTCACAGTGAGGTTCCGTCACACCGATCCGCCTAAATCTGTAGATTACCTAAACAGAACAGACAAATAGATGTGAGTTTTCGTAAGCTCAGTGTGTAATCCCAACAGAATTAGACATGCTATTCATTCATTTATCACATACACAGTCAGATTCAGATTCATATTTGAACTTAAGTCTTTTACAGATACAGAATCAGATATGCAGAACAGATATACATAATCCTATCCCCCATCCTCTACACACCAACTCCAACCATCCCATCACTCCATGTGAGGTTAAAAACACCTACCCATCCCTACACACCATGTTGTGTCAATAAGACACATATCAGACAATATGTAGCCATGCTGGCAGAGTATATACGAAGGTCGCCATGCAGAACACTTCCTCCACATATACAAAACCCACCCCAGTCACAGATACAGATATACAGATACAGTATCCCATGCATAACATGCTTGTAAACGGAAGTCATATAAAAATAATTAACAAAATAATCAGACATGCATAACAATGTCCAACTCAGAACAGAATATCAGATCTCACATAACTTTAAGGTTTAGTTAGCCCTTACCGACCATACGGTAAACCCTCGGTCGATCAAAACGACCTGTGCAGCCCTAGGGAAAATTACAAAATTATGGGCCCACATGCCCGTGTGGCCCACATGCCTAGATTGGCCTTGCTCGTGTGGCCCACACGCTCAACTTGGCCTAGCCTGTGTGGCTCACACGGCCACACCTACACCACCGCACAGCCGTCTCTTGCGTACAGCCATGCCTTCGTCACACACACGGCAACGTCTCGCACACGACCAACCACACGGCCAGGCACACGTTGGTGTGGCGTCAACAGTGTGGTTTTTTTTGGCTTTTACTGAAGCTCGACCTTTTACGTTTTGGGTACACACCTGGTTCGATTTTGATGCTACTCACTCACGAGCCCTCCAGAACCTAAAAATTGAAATTCCAACTCCCAAATTTAGTAAACTCTTACAAAACTTAAACGAAATTATTCCATAAACAGAGCCTTACAACATTAATCAACACATCTGTATACTTACCGTTAACAAACAGGAACCCCTAACGCTTAAATCGTTGCAGGAGCTCCAACTGATTCTTGCCCTTCCCCTAAACCAAGAGGAAACAAAACAAACCCACATTAAAACACTAGCCAAGAAACATTAAGATCAAACCAACACAAAACTTATCGAACGAACACAGCCAAAAAATGCACAAAAGGAGGCGAATTAGAAAAATCGAAAAGGAGAGGAAGAGGAGAAAATTAGGTAGAGGAAAAGAGGGAATAGAAACGTCAAAAGATATGTGAGGTATTTTAGGGAAAACAGAAAAATAAAAATAAAATAAAAATATTTTAAAATCCTACAATATCCTAACTCCCTAGTAAATCACATCCAACTACCCTAGAATTCCAACTCTACCGAAACTCTATCAGTCAATAGAGAAAAAATTAACACCCTCGCTCACGAAGGGATTCGAACATAGGACCTCCAGCTCACTAACTCCCTTACCACTCGAACTAGCAGACCCATTCTGATATAGATTAACAGAAAATTTTCTACAAGCCCTCTTGATAAGGGTAAGGCTAAAATTAGAAAAATAACAAAATTGGTAAAAGGGAGACTTGAACTTAAGACCTCACACACACACCAAGAACACTTAACCACTGAAGCAGATACATATTTGTGTTAGATACTTATAGAAACATAAATAAATTATTTAGGGCATTACGACTCTACCCCTTAAAAGAAATTTTGGCCTCGAAATTTACCTTATCCGAACAGATGAGGATATTTCCGAACAGATGAGGATATTGTTGACGTATCGAGTCCTCAGGTTCCCACGTGGCTTCCTCAGTACCATGATTCCTTCATAGAACCTTAACCAACGGGATGGACTTCCTCCTCAGAACCTTAACATCCCCAATCCAAAATCTAAATCGACTCTTTCTCAAAAGTCAAATCCGGTCTAACCTCGACCTCCTCAATAGAGACAACGTGAGACGGATCAGACTGATACCGCCTCAACATCGAGATGTGAAACACATCATGGATACGGTCCAACTCTGAAGGTAACTTCAACTAATAAGAAACTGGTCTCACACACTTCAAAATTCGATACGGTCTAATAAACTTAGGGCTCAACTTGCCATTATGATCGAATCTTAGAACTTTCTTCCACGGAGAAAGCTTAAGAAAAATGAAGTCCTCCACAGAGTAATCAATATCTCTCATCTTCAGATCTGCATAAGACTTCTGTCTATTAGAAGCCGCCTTTAAACGATCCTGAATCAATTTAACCTTATCTTCAGTCTCAGAAACTGACTCAGGACCCAAAACCCGACGCTTACTCAACTTAGTGCAACATAACGGAGTACGACACTTACAACCATACAAAGCCTCGTAAGGTGCCATCTAGATGCTAGACTGGAAACTGTTATTATAGGTGAACTCAGCTAGCGGCAGGAAATCTTCCCAACTACCTCAGAAATCTATTACACAACTCCGAAGCATATCCTCCAGTATTTGAATCACCCTCTCAGATTGACCATCGGTCTGAGGATGAAACGCAATACTGAAGTCCAATCTCGAACCTAAAGCCTCGTGTAATTTCATCCAGAACCGAGAAGTGAAACGAGAATCTCTATCAAAAATTGTCGAGATAGGAACCACATATAGTCTTACAATCTCGAAGATATAGAGCTTCGCTAACTTTTGCAGAAAGTAGTCCATCTGAACCAGAATAAAATGAGCGGACTTGGTCAATCAATCCATAATGACCCAAATAGAATCCTTCTAGGTGGGTGTCAAGGGCAATCTACTAACGAAGTCCATCGTCACTCATTCCTATTTTCATAAGGGAATTTTAACAGGCTGTAACAAACCCAAAGGCAATTGGTGCTCAGCCTTAACCTGTTGGCACGTCACACAACGAGCAACAAAATCTGTAACTCATGCTTCAAACCCAGCCACCAGTACAACTTACAAAGATCCCGATACATCTTATGACCACCGGGATGCATAGTATAAGGATTACTATGCGCCTCCTTCAGAATCGACTTTCTTAGATCAGAATCGTTTGGCACACAAATTTGACCTTGAAAACACAGAACTCCATCTTTATCCAGTCCAAAATCAGAAGTACTGCTACTCTCAATCTGACGAATCCACAAACCCAAAGACTCATCCCCTAATTGCTTATCCCGAATCTGATCAATCCAAGTCGGCTTAACTTGCAACTAGCTAATAGCATCATATCATCGAATAGACTAAGAAAAGCGAATATTGCTCTCAAATCAATCATCTCTCTACAACTGAGAGTATTGACCACCACATTGGCCTTACCAGGATGATACTCTATCATGCAGTCATAATCTTTGAGCAGCTCAATCCAACGATGCTGCCTAAGATTCAACTCCTTTTGAGTAATGAGGTATTTGAGGCTCTTGTAGTTAGTGTAGATGATAAACATGTGGTTAGTGTAGATGATACACCTCTCACCATACAAATAATACATCGAATAATTCCCTTCATGTGTTTTAAACTAACAGGACGCATAAGCCACAACCTTACCATCTTGCACCAGTATACATCCCAAACCGACGTGCGATGCATCACTGTTCACCACAAACTCTTTACCAGATTCAGGCTGTATCAGAACAGGAGCCTGAGTCAGAATAGACTTGAGCTTCTCGAAGCTCGATTTTTGTGTACCAGTCCAGACAAAAGGAACACCCTTGCACAGAAGCTTAGTCAAAGGAGCTGCAATCAAAAAGAACCCCTCGACAAACTGCCGATAACATCCGCAAGACCCAAAAAACTGCGAATTTTAGATAAGTTCGTAGGCTACTTCCAATCAAGCACAGCCTCAATCTTTCTCGGATCAACTCAAATCCCTTCAGCAGAAACCACGTGACCTAAAAAAATTACCTCGCTCAACCAGAAATCACACATGCTTAACTTAGCGTAAAGCTGTTTCTCTCGGAGTATCTAAAGCATTATCCTAAGATGTCCATCATGTTCATCCTTAGTCTTAAAATACACCAGAATATCATCGATGAAAACTACGACGAATTGTCCAAATACGGCTGAAACACTCGATTCATCAAATCCATGAATGCAGCCAGAGCATTCGTCAATCCAAAGGGCATAACTAGGAACTCGTAGTGCCCATAACGAGTCCTAAATGCAATCTTATGAACATCAACTTCCTTAACTCTAAGCTGATGGTATCCAGATCGGAGATCTATTTTCGAGAACACTGAAGCCCCTCGAAACTGATCAAATAAATCGTCAATCCTCAGAAGTGGATACTTATTCTTCACAGTCAATTTATTCAACTGCAGGTAATCAATACACATCCTCATGGTCATATCATTCTTCTTTATAAACAGCACGGTGCCTCTCACGAAGACACATTAGGGCGAATGAAACCTCAATCCAGAAGCTCTTAAAGTTGAGCCTTGAGCTTTGTAAGCTCCTTTAGTGTCATACAGTAGGGAGCGATGGACACCGGAGCTATACCCGGTAAAAGCTCAATGCCGAACTCAAATTCCTGATTTGGAGGTAAACCCGATAACTCTTTAAGAAAGATATTTGAAAAATCTCTCACTATTTTGATACCCCCGATAGAAAAGTCCTCAAAAACAAAAACACTGACGTAAGCCAAATACGCCTCACACCCTTTCCAAACCAATTTCTCAGCCACAAGAGCAGAGATCACATTGGATAGATAATCTTGACGCTCACAGATCACAACCACTTCCTTATCATCCTCGGTTCTTAGAATGACCTTCTTAGTCGTGCAATCTAAACTAACTCGGTGCTCAACTAATCAGTCCATACCCTGAGTTAAGTCGAACTCTCCAAACGGAAGCTTCATCAGACTTGTCAGAAATATAGCTCATTGCACTTCTAACGGGACATTCTTATAAAGTCTATTAACCTGAATAGACTGTTCCAACGGACTCAGTATAGTAATCTCACTAGAAGTACTCTCAACAAGAATCCCCAAGTTTTCAGAAACAGTACTAGCTACATAGGAGTGTATAGAACCTATGTCTATCAGAGCAGTATAAGGTACATCAAAAATAAAGAAACGTATCAGTGATAACATCATGAACATCTCTATCCTCTCGGCGTCGAGCAGCATAAACCAACACAGGCTACCTCGCCTCAATTGTACTAGCACATTTGCCCGGTGCTCTCTGCCCTCGGCCTATACCACTACCACCCCTAGCCGATTCATGACTACTAGATGGCTGCTGAACTACCCTCTAAGGCTATACAAAACCCGATCTTGAAGCTTGCATCTGATCAGCCCGTTGTGGACACTCTAATACAATGCTCCAAGGATCCACACCTCAAACAAGCCCCTAACCTCCTCTAACACTCGCTCGGATGGCGCCTACCACAATCCCCACAAGGCTGAATCCCAAGAGGAGCAACAGAACCCCCTACTTTAACATGCCTATCAGGTCTGACCCGTTTCTTAGGCCTCTAAACAGAGCTAGAGAACTCTGATTCCCTATTATTCTTGCCTCTCTTTCGGTCCCTATTTTGGCACTTCACGTGCTTAACCTTTTCGGTGATCTTCGCATTATCTATTAAAACAGCAAACTCGCGCTCCCTTTGTGGTGCTATCAAAACCCTCAAACTGTCCCTTAGACCGTCCTCAAAGTGAATGCATTTATCATACTCAAACGCCACCATGCCTCAAGCGTAGCGGCTCAACCTCAAAAACTCGACCTCATACTCGGCCACAGATTTATCACCTTGTGTGAGATTCATGAACTCACTTCTACGAGCATCTATATAGCTCGCCCTCACATACTTCCCCTGGAAAGCAGTCTTAAAGAAGTCCCAGTTCAGACGATCTAGCTGAGTACCCTCCTCAACCGATAACCACCACTGATACGCCTTGTCGCGAAGCAAAGAAACTGCACCTTTTAGTTTCTACTTAAGAGTACAGTCTATGTCATTCATGATCCTCTCGATGGCCTCCAACCAATACTCAGCCACAGTAGGGGTGACTCGAGTGACATCCCTAAACAACTCAGCTCTATTAGATCAGAGTCATTCAGTTACCGACCCACGGCCCTCAAATCTAGAATGGCATCTAGCGACCCTCTCCAACACTCTCAACTTGGCTTGAGACAGTGTGTTGTCCCCAGCCGAGCGGCTTTGAGACCTAGTCTCAGTAGTAGGCGAAACTGGTGTCTTACTCGTATCTAAGTTTGGCATATTGCCCAAAGAGAAAGACTCAGCTCGAGCCCCCCTACGGCCTCTACCGCTCCCACGAATACCACGACCACGAGTTCTACGCACTCATCGTAAATTTTAAAATTTTATCTACATTATAAAATTTATCAATTCCAGTATTTATTAGCAGATATTTTATGCATAAATTATCAGAAGTTCAGAAATTTTTTAGAAATATCAGTTTCTAACTAACTTAGTACAGTTTCAGAAAGTACTAACTATAGTGTTTTCAGAGTATTCTATCTAAGTTAAGAAATAATTACAGGATCGGCGCCAGAGACTTGGTGTACCATATACTTTCTCAAATTATCCAAATTATTTGGAAATATTTTTTAAAACACAATTTTGGAACCCAAAATTCACAGCCTGAGTTTTTTAACATGGTTCTGATTCCACTAAATGTAACATCCCAAACCCAGCCTAGACGTTATGGCCGAATCCAGAGATGTCACAAAGAAGGGTTTTGAAAACGAAGTCGTTACCATAAATCATTCTAGTTTTATGCTTATATTCGTTTTCATCTTTTGTCGAAAACGTTATTTAATTAATTAATTTGCCAAAATGTTATTTACAGCAAAAGTAAAAGAAAATGTTATTTTTGAAAATTCCCATTCATAAATTTTGGGAAACCTTTGTTTTAGTAAAAACCATGTTTTTGATATCCATCGCAAAATAAAATGCAGAAAGAAAAATCCCAAAATAAAATCAAACAGTCTAGAGAGTCCAATTAATACAAAACTCCTAAAAATAATCCTTAAATTAAATAAAAACCAATACTTAAGTTAGTTTACGAACTCGTGGTCACAGCGAGGTTCCGTCACACCAACCCGCCTAAATCTGTGGTTTATATGAACATAATAGACAAACAGATATAAGTTTTCGTAAGCTCAGTGTGTAATCCCAATAGAATTAGACATGCTATTCATACATTTATCACATACACAATCAGAGTCAGATTCATGTTTGAACTTAAGTCTTTTACAGATACAAAATCAGATATGCAGAACAGATATACATAATCCTATTCCCCATCCTCTACACACCAACTCCAACCATCCCATCACACCATGTGGGGTTGAAAACACCCACCCGTCCCTACACACCACGTTGTGTCAATACGACACATATCAGACAATATGTAGCCATGTTGCCAGAGTATATGCGAAGGTAGCCATGCAGAGTACTTCCTCCACATATACAAAACTCACCCAGTCACAGATACAAATATATAGATACAGTAATCCCATGCATAACATGCTCGTAAATGGATGTCATATAAAAATAGTTAACAGAATAATCAGACATGCATAATAGTGTCCAACTCATAAAAGAATACTAGATTTCACATAACTTTATGGTTTGGTTAGCCCTTACCGACCATACGGTAGGCCATCGGTTGATCAGAACGACCTGTGCGACCCTAAAAAAAATTACAGAATTATGGGCCCATACGCCCGTGTGGCCCACACGGCCTGGCCCAAACCCACACGCCTATGTGGCCCACACGGCCACATCCACACCACCACACGGCCGTGTCTTGTGCACAACCATGCCTTCGTCACACACAAGGAAAACCACACGGCCAGGCATACGCCCGTGTGGCGTCGACAGTGTGGTTTTTCAGCTTTTGCTAAAGCTCGATTTTCTATGTTTTGGGTACACACCTGGTTCAGTTTTGATGCTATTGCACTCATGAGCTCTCCAGAACCTAAAAATCGATATTTCAACGCCAAAATTTAGTAAACACTTACGAAACTTAAATGAAATTATTCCATAAATGGAGCCTTAGAACATCAATCAACGCATCCTTATACTTACTGTTAACGAACAGGAACCATTAACGCTTAAATCGCTGCAGGAGCTCCAACTGATTCTTGCCCTTCCCCTAAACCGAGAGTAAACAAAACAAACCCCCCAATAAAACACTAGCCAAGAAACATTAATATCAAACCAACACAAGACTTACCGAACGAACACAGCCAAAAATTGCACGAAAGGAGGCAAATTAGAAAAACGGAAGAAGAGAGGAAGAACAGAAAATTGAGTAGAGGAGAAGAGGGAACAAAAACGTCAAAAGATATGCGAGGAATTTTGGGAAAAACAAAAAATAAAAAAAATAAAATCCCACTAATATCCTAACTCCCCACTAAATCACATCCAACTATCATTCTAACTCCACTAAAACTCTATCAGTTAACAGAGCAAAAATTAACTCCCTCACTCACGCAAGGATTCAAACATAGGACCTCCAACTCACTAACTCTCTTACCACTCAAACCAGCAGACTCATTCTAATATAAATTAACAGACAATTTTATACAAACCCACTCAACAAGAGTAATGCTAAAATTAGAAAAATAACAAAATTGGCAAAAGGGAGGCTTGAACTCTAGACTCCCCCCACACACTCAAAACACTTAACCACTGAAGCAAATACATATTTGTGTTCAATATTTACAAAAACAGAAATAAATTATTCAGAGCGTTAGAATAATTTTCTTTTATTTTCAAAATTATAAAAGCATATGGACAAAGTTGTGTGGTACATTAGAACAATTGGTAATATTATGTATTGTTTAACGGGTGAGTATTTGGTACACTGAGATGTATTTTTTTATTTCACAAGCAGCTTTAAAAATTTGATATGTCTTTTTTTTAATATCTATTTTTTAAAATTTTACTATATTTGTCAACCATTTAACCTTACTTGTGGAGTCCATCATTAATATTAGCGCCCAATTGAAAATTTTAATAGTTTGGTGATTGAGTTTATACCCTTCAGATAGTAAAATGATTACTATGCAATATATTAATAACATAATTATGTTATTTTAATATTAAAAGAACACATAACCCCAAACTTTAAACTCTAACACATAACCCCAAACCCCAAACTATATAATGATAATTTTAATATTAAAATTCATATTATCTATTTTACAATTATATAATAAATTAGTTAATATATAAATTAAGGATAAAAATTTGAACCTATTTTAAAGAAATAAACATTGGGGTAATGGATACATACCATTCGGGGTTATGGGAAGACAGTTTCACAATAAAAGGAAGGATCGGTGAACGATGGTTGGATCCAACAGCTTCGGGGTTATGGGATTCTAAGGATTTTAGGGATTTGAATTAGGGGAAACTGATTTGAGGGATTTTGGTTTTGGGATTTTGGGAAATTTTTAATTAGAGAATTTTAGGGGACTTAGGAAATTTAGGGTTTGGGGAAATAATAATATGGGTTATGGGATACTAAAATTAATTTTTTAGCCACGCAGAAAAATGTCGTGTTTTGTGTATGCAATTTCTAAATCACAAATTATAAAACAATAAACCCTAAACCAGAAATTATAAATCACAACCCCTAAACCCCAACCCCTATCCCCTAAACATTAAGCCACAAAACATAAACCATAAACCCTTAACCCATAAACCCCTAACCCTTAACTTTAACCCCTAACCACTAACACTTAAACTTTAATACCGTTAAACACTAAAATCTTAAACTCTAAACAATAAACCCCAAATAACAAACTTTAAACACTAAACCCATAACCCAAAATAACAAACCCTAAACCATAAAATTAACATACTAAACATTAAACCCTAAATCAATTTTAGTAGCTTTGTAACATAAATGAAAACTTCTAAATAGTTTAGTTAGCAATTTGTAACTTTTCATAATTAAGTAACTAAAATGAAACTTTCTCATTGCTTATAAGTGAATGTATCAAAATAAAATATAATTCAAAAAAAGAATAAGAAAAAAATATGAAAATTAAATCGGATCAAATCGAAACGAGTCCCTAGACAAAAATGGTTGCTCAAATTTTAGAGGCGTTTATATAAAAACGCCACTATTGCTCAGTTTATTAGCTACAAACGCCGCTATTGCTCAGTTTATTAGCGGCGTTTGTACAAAAACGCCACTATTGCTCAGTTTATTAGCGGCATTTGTATAAAAACGCCTCTACTACTCAGTTTTTCAACGGCGTTTGCTATTGCTCAATTTTTTAGCGGCAAACGCCTCTATTGTTCAATTTTTTAACGGCGTTTCTACAAAGATGCAGCTATTGCTCAATTTTTTAGCGACGTTTCTACAAAACGCCGCTATTGTACAATTTTTCGCGGCGTTTGACCCGAAAACGCCACTATTGCTCAGTTTTTAGTGGCATTTTCTTGCAAACACTGCTAATGTATAATCTTTGCGGCATTTTTTGTCCGAACGCCACTAAAAACGCCACTAAAACTCTGTTTTGCTGTAGTGTAATAAAAATAACAAAATCTATCATAGTAAATTTAAAAACATTGATAATCATTTTTTTATACATTGTAGACAATGAACCATTAATGAAGAAAATCAAATATTAATAAAATAAAATTTGAAAAATATAAAATTTGGTCACCAGATTATGAAATTTCAAAGCTCGATAAATAAAATAAAACTTGTTAAAATATTTAGTGGTAAAAAAGTAGTTTTGATTTCAAAATTATCATACAACTTGAGCAAATTTATGTGGTGCATGATTAAAATTGGTAACACTATTATCAATTAATAGTACTGCCACTCATTCATTCGTTAGCTTCTATTAGTTAGGTGACTAAAAAATGTTATATCATTAATGTTAGTATTAAATTGATAATTTTAGTACCTCTCAAATAAATGTTAAAATTTTGTTTCCGGTAAAATATAGGGACAAACATCCTAACACCTAACTAGTCACGACAACCAGTGGCGAATCTAGAAGGGGCTGGCATGGCCCCGGTTTCCCTTAAATTGTAAAATTGTTATTTAAGCCTTTAAATTTTTTAAAAAAAATTTAAATTAATAAAGGTAAAATTGTACTTTGGCGCCCTAAAATTCTAAAAATTTGATTTAATCCTTTAAAAATTATAAAGATATAGACTATAAAAAATTAAAATTTATTCGGCCTCCCTAAAAGATTGTTCTGGCTTCGCCCTTGACCACAACGCCCATAGTATGAGCAAGAAGCAGTGGCAGCAACCCCTATGGCTGCTGTTCTACACTAGTGCAAACCAATCAGCAGCAAAATTTCTCTCATGTGGAATATGATGCACCAGCTCCACTCTCGCTGCAATGGCCCTCGAATGGATTCCATAAGACTAAATGCGGATGAAACACAACAATTCCCTTGAAAATCATCTCAACTGACATTGCAGAATCAAATTCAATGAAAATATGCCGAGCACCCATATCCTAAGCGAACTGAATTCCATGAAAGATGCCCCATAGCTCAGCTAGATTAATGTTACAATTGCCACAGGGGACTGAAAAGGCAATAACCCATTCAACATGGCAGTCACGGACAACACCGCCTGGCCCAGATTTCGCCCTTGATCGATCCCAACACTCTTCGACATTTAACGGGTTTTTTACCAAAAGAATACAAAAAAATTAAAAAAAAATCCAAAATGGTGTAGGAAATCTATTATGTACCAAAATGGTACAAAAGGGTAGTGCCTTGCACATCTTTGGCACCTTTAGTTTGCTTTGTGGCACACCCTCAACCACCCTTTTCTGTTTTTTTTTCAGCAGTTTTTTTGAGGGATCTATTATGCAATTTTTTAGTTTTGAGAAAAGGAAGTGAAAGGGTGCCGCCTGTCACACCCAACTTTAAATTTGAATAATTGCCTTCTAAGCCCTCCCTATATATTATTTTCTTTTTATTCTCCTTCAACTCATTATATTGTGTTTAAACAAACCATTAATCTATTTTTGTAGTTAAATAAACCCTTTACTTATGGTTGTTACTCATAAAATTTAAAAACTTGTTGATTAAATTAAATATATATATTTTTTAATTTTCAATTTTATCCCCTCCCAAAAATAATAATTCAATTGAAACCTTTTTAATTTTGTAGGAAAATAATATTTTAATCCTCCTAAAATTTAATAAATAATTTTAAGAAATTTATCATTAAATTTTTAGCTTTGCACCCTTCCTATATTTTATAAATTTATCTCAATCCCACGACATAAAATTTTCGCCTTCATCTCTGCAAGAAAAAAGTATAATAATAATTGTAGTATAAGATATTCAACGTTAAAAACAAATAAAGCTTTAAATCATAAAAGAAAAAAAAAGGAAATGATACTTATCATTTTGAAAAAGTGTTATAAAAAAGTGTAATATGTTGATTTCAAGTGTTTAATATTATTATCGTAAAATTACGGTTGAAAGTTAAAATATCTATTTTAGACATAATGATGGAAAGTAAAAAAAAAAAAAAATTTAATATAATGATATATGACATATAAATTTTAAATATCTAAATTATTTGTAATATTTAATTTAAATATATAAATAGATATTATTAATAATATAACATCAATTACTCTTAGTAATATAATAATAACTATTAAATCTATGCATATATGAAATTTGAAGAGTCCAAAAATGTATATTATAATGTTTACAATTTCCAAACATGTGCCCTAAGAGTGAAGTATTGTTAATTGTGTAAAGTAAAGCTAAAGTAAAGCTATTTTAACATTAAAGTAAAGCTATTTAAAAAATATAAACTAATTCACATCTTATGTTGATGTAAATTTGATGAGAATAATTTATTAAATAAAAAAATATATATTTAATTTAATCAACAAGTTTTTAAATTTTATGAGTAAAAACCATAAGTAAAGGGCTTATTTAACTACAAAAATAGATTAATGGTCTGTTTAAACACAATATAGTGAGTTGAAGGGAATAAAAAGAAAATAATAAATAGGGAGGGCTTAGAAGTCAATTATTCAAATTTAAAGTTGGGTGTGACAGGCGGTGCCCCCTTCCCTTCCTTTTCTCAAAACTGGAAAAATTGCATAATAGATCCCTCAAAAAATCTGCTAAAAAAAAACAGAAAAAGGTGGTTGAGAGTGTGCCACAGGCGGCACCAAAGGTGGCTGAGGCGGCATCACCCCATTTGTACCATTTTGGTACATAATAGATTTCCTATACCATTTTCGAATTTTTTTTTTATTTTTTTGTATTCTTTTGGTAAAAACCCACATTTAACTTTAAATTGTTAGATATATTATTTAAAATTGTTTACTTAATATAATTAGATTGTTGGATAAATATAGGTTTTAAATCATAAAAAAATATTTTATATTTTATCATTAATTTTTAAACATTTTTTATTCTAAATAAAAATAAAAGTTTAAACATAAAATTTTATAGGATAATATAATATTAAATTAAATTAAATTAAATTAAATTAATTGAAAATATATAAGTAGCTCTTATTTACTTGTTATTTTACACATTTATTCATAAAAAAAAATTGTATTAGATTGTTTTTATTTTGAATTATTAAACATGTGTAAAAAAATTAAATTCATTGAAAATTAAAAAAAATTCAATGATTAATTTTTTTCAACTGCCTAAGTAAAAATTATATAAATATCATAATCTGCATAATATCTAATTGAAAATATATATTTATATTAAAAATTCACGTATAGATGTATGCCAAAATATAAAAAAATAAAATAGAGAAAGGTTATATATTTTATATTGATAATAGGCTTTAAAAATTTATTATATTTCTTTATATTTTGAAATTAAATTGAAAATTTATATTGATGCGATTATTTTATTTATATTTTTCTTACAAATATTAGGGTGAGGATGTAAGTCTCACAGTTAATAAAACTAGTGTGTGCTGAAGAGTAAAGTTTTTATAGTAGATGTGCCTGAAGGGATTTACATTAGGGTGAGTATTTGATCGAGTTGAGTCGAATCGAGTTAAAAAAATTCGAGTTAGTCGAGTTGACAAATCATATTTTAGCAACCGAACTCAATTTGAATTTTTTTCGAATCGAAACGGATCAAGTGAAAAAATTTTGGAGTCGAGTTAACGAATCATATTATTTATACTCAATGTTGCGTTTACATGGACCGATTATTTAACTAGTAGACAAAGTACAAGATTATTTAACTACATAAACAATATAATTGTTTTACCTTTTTAACTTAGTAAGTAAATATTTATCAAAACAACGTAATTTTAATTTTTAGCTTTAAAAAAAGTAAACATTTATCAAAACGATATAGTTTTGCCTTTTCTTATTCGAATCTTCAGATAACTCGAATTGGGTAATTCATATTCGAGTTAAATCAGAAAATTTAATTTTTTATCCGTGTTGATCCGAATAACTTGATTAACTCAAATAACTTGAACTATTTAATTCAAAATTTAAATTTTTTATCGAATTTTTTGAATCGAATCAAATTTTACTCACCCTTAATTTACACCAATTCTTATCCCATTCCAAGTCTAAAATCTAAATGAGACAGAAAATATCTGAAAATCCATAAAAAGAAGGGAAGAAAGTAAACTTGAGATGGAAATAAACAAAAAAAGAGAATTTATTTAGAATGAGTGGCTTTCGCTTTTAGCCAGCAATGTGAAGGGCAATAAGCAGCGGCTAAAAAAAAAAAATAAGAATTTAAAACAGGCTTTATTTATCAAACCCAAATTTAAAACAAAAGTCGACTCAACGTGTAAAAGCATCAGTAATTTTGAACAATCAAATTTCTTGTACAAGAACAAAAACTAATGATTCTAGGAGATTCCCTTCAGCTTAACGTTTGACATATATGGAGTAAAGGAACACACTCTCCAAAACACAACAATGAACATTTTCATCAAATACTAACTCTAGCTTTCTCCAATGGAGGCTCCATGCCTTTATGTTGACAAAGGAAATATATAGTCTCTTTGCCCGACCCAAGCTGGAAGCACTGCAAATTAATTTAATGCTCTTATTTGTAATTGCAAGGGGATTTCCTTTACCCGATTATGTTGTCCTTTCGAAAGCACTGCCAATGTGCAACCACTCTGGCGATGCGCCACCACTGTATTCCCTTATCACTTGCGAACCGATTGCCATACCAGTAGCATCAAACGCTTGTTGGCCATACTGAAATGTCATAACAGATAAA
This sequence comes from Gossypium bickii, assembly GCA_025503065.1. NCBI lineage: Eukaryota > Viridiplantae > Streptophyta > Magnoliopsida > Malvales > Malvaceae > Gossypium > Gossypium bickii. Next base: position 14,616,004 of record CP106716.1, on the reverse strand, counting down.
TGTAAGTCCAGAGAAAAAGGAGTGAGTGAGTTCATTGGATGACTCCAAACCTTTCCCCCCAATCTAGTCAATTCTAGTGAATGATGACTACAGTCCAAAATAATTTCATTCAAATGAAAATAGCAAGAAAAGCTCTCAAAAATGCATTATTTAGGGCCTGAACTTCTCAACTTTTTTTAGTCCAAGTTTGTCTCTAAACTTGGCAATTGTTCCACGTAAGGATATGAACTAGGCAATTGTTTTTACATTAAGGCCTAAACCTTTTTCTTGCCCAAGCTAGTTCATTAAGCCCCAATGAGGGAACAATTGCCAATTTCAAGCTCCAATGCATTAACCCTTCTTAAGATTACTCATTTGAAGAAAATGTTATTCAGGAGTTGGATTCAAAGCATACAAATAAAGGTTTTGAGAGCTTTGACAGTCCTTAAGCAGGAAACCATGCAACGCAATCCATAAAGAATTTCAAGATGTATAGGCATGTGAGTAAACTATTAGTTTGACCAACATCAACACAACAAAATACTTAGAATTGGAAGCCAAAAAATATAAGCACGAAGCAAAGAAAATGACATTTTTACATGTTCTCCTCAGCAAATCTTAATTCCGAGCTCCACCTAATTTACAGTTATTACAGAAAACCAAATTTGCCTGACCAGCTTCTGTAATTAATCACTTAATGTAGTATGGACAAGCTCTTTCCTTAATTTGTGCTACCAACTATCAAAGAAGACCATCCTTCAACCAGATAAAAATTCTAAGCCAGATACAGTTCAAGTTCAATCTGACTTATGAGTCTCTAACCGGCGTTGTCAAGGCAAACACCTATCTGCAAATGCACAGTGCCAGATAGAATTAACGCCTCTAGACCCACAACATGAGGTCCCTTTAATGAGGTGGGGTTTTTTGTGCATCTAAGGTGCAAAAAAAGAATAACTTAGTAAAATGCCTATTGGTTTAAGTTTTCTTTTACTTTTCATTAGTATTTATTTTAAAAGTAAAAAAAGGATTCACTGTTGACCTGCATAAATAAAAAGAAGGGAACTATAGTCTATCCAAAGGTTTTTCTTAAAAATTTGAGCCCAGACACCAAAATTTTATTAGGGTCAAAAAAGATCATCAACAAAGGTTGCTCCAAACTTCAACATGCAAAATTTTAAAGAATTGAGATAACTTTTCACTCTCAACAGTATTTCAAAACAGAGTTCAAACGTTGATAGTTGGCGGCTTCCAGAAAATAGGGGTATGTTAATAAGCTTTCAACTCTTTTCTTCTTTCTTGGTTTTCGAATCTCTTTCCTTTTCTCCATTGGTACTCTTTCCTTCTTTCTTCTCTTACTTTGGGCTATGCAACACATTCTTTGTTTTTTACGCGCGCGCACGCACACATATATATTTATATGTGCCTTTCTTAGCTTGGGCTAGAATTATTTTTGCACCTTGCAGTTGGGTCATATTGGGGTCCTAGAGCATAGAGTGCATTTTGCACACTTGACAATATTGAATCTTACTTAGATGAATGAAAACATAGAAAGCATGTGTTTATGGTAATAATTAGAAAAGAATAGGACAAATTTTGGTCTAAAATGAATAAATAAAACTACATAGTCAACAACAGAATAAGTACTTACATCTTTACGAGGAAATACTTCAATGGCAGGGTTTATTCCTGAATTAACTGCTTCAAGCTTCATTGATAGGAACTGCAACACCGATAAATTTTATGAAAGCAAGTTTGAGATTACTGGCAGAATATAGTGATACATAAGCAGAAGGACCCACACCTCGACCTGACGCTGTAGTGATTGAATGTAATTAATTATCTCATCAAGGACAAGTGCTTTGCCAATAACCTGAGTCGAAAAAAACCAAGTTTAGCAGGCAGCCTATGTGCAATTTTCAGGTAAAGTGATGATGTCTCAAAACTATTTTGGTATCAAGAGCAACAGAAAATAATCAACCATGTCACCAGAAAAGGATTCAATTAACTAATAAGCAGAGACAGGATACAGCATGCTACTCAGTAGTTTTTCTTCAACAAAAGCCATTGAACAAACCGGCTCTATAGTCTATAGACAGGAAACTGTTTAGAAACTCCATGATATACCTTATTGCAACCAGGAACCAAATCCTGAAGAATCTTCATTCTTTCACTAATCTTTTCTCTCCTAGCCTGCTCATCAAATGATTCATATCAGTGAAATGTACTCAAAACCTCCAAGTATGACAGATTATAAGAATTTTGACCAATATGCCAAAACCCCATGGTGATGGTAAACAAAGAAAAAGAAAATAGTAAAAGAAATATCAGTTTCACAATCAAAAGGAATGTACTTTATATAAAATTTTGGTCCAACACAAGTATTTAAGACTGATTTTAACCCTATACCGAAGCAAATTACCCTTTCAGCTAAGCTGTGGCTATCAGTAGCTTGACCCCTTCGCGCTCGTACGTGGATGTAATCTTGTTTAGGTGGCTCGGAAGGTTGAGCTTTTTCTTCCACAAGCTTGCCTGAACTGGGTTCTGCTTCAACTCTAGATTCATGATTTTGTTCTCTGCCTCCTGCTGCTTTAATTCTCTTCCCCTCACCATCATTCTATACAGATTATAAACAAAACTGTCATTTTCAATCCAAAAACTTATATTTCTTGAATGCTTAATTCCATCACTTCTCCATAGACACATGCTGCAATCTCGATTTTCCATGATATTAACACAATAATACGAGAAGTCAAACAAAATACACAAGAATTATTTATTTGTTGTTAAATTCACACCATTGCAGATCAACACCCAGTGCCACCCAACGTTCCTATTCTAATATAATTATAAGAATCACCATAAACTAAGAAAGAGGAAATCCAAAATCCCCAACAACAAGTAACATTCAAAGGTAAAGAGCTTTGGAAAGAAGCTAAAATAAAAGGTGCCCATCCGAATTAGTAAAATTCAGATCACAAAAAAAGAAAAGAAAATCCAATTGATTAAAGAAAAAGAAAAAAGTGGAAGGAAGGAGAAATGAGTACCACGGCATTGCCACTACTAGTGGAGCTAGTAGAGACAACCTTAGCTGTTTCATCTTCTCCGTCACGCCTTCTCCTCATACCACCCCTTCTCTGCTGCTGCTCCAAGCTAACCGGATCATTGCCGGAAACCTCTCGACTGGGGTCCCCGAACTGAGCCAACCCATGTCCGAACTGACCCCTACTTATCCCAGATTCACTCATGGGATACTGCCAGATCTCTGCTAGATTGTACCTTCCATCGCTCATCATAGCTGGCGGATCCATCACAAAGAAAAAAAAAAAATCCTAAACTTCACATAGAAAACCCAGTCTGAAGCTTTATTAAGTAAGGGTGGGGTTTTCCTATATATAAATATTATAGGTATTTGATTATTAATAATATAATTGTAATTTGTCTGTAGTGCGTTGATCTCCTTGGACTTGATTTCTATCTCTGGACTTTAAAAGCTTCTTTCTTTCTTTAATACTAACAGTAACAGTAGTATTCTGTTTCTTTGCTTTTTTTTCACCTGTTTTGTGAAAGAGACGCATCGGGAGTTGCCAACTTATAAATCACTTCCACTCGGAGGAGATGCTTCTATAAACTCTTTTTATCCCTCACTTCTTCGCCATCTGATCCCACCCCTCTTTCAATCAAATGGTTCTTTTTTATTTTATTTAACACTCAGATCTTGCATGATGGAAACACCCATTTTTCCTTGTCATGCCCAGGAAAGTTACAAAATTACAATGAAGATTTTCTTTCAATGAATTTCCATTATAGTGACCAATTCATCACCATTTAACAGTTCCATCTCATCAAATTTTAGTGAATTTGTAGACTTGAAAAATTTTAGACATCACTCGGATAACTACTTTTGTACTAATCTTCCTTTTCATTCCTTCTAATTTCATATTTTTATTGAATTGCAATCATACTCTCTGACATTGAAATACACACCAATATCACCTTTTACAATTTCACCATACAAAAAAATAAACATAAAAAATATCAAATTATTCATATTCACCATAATTTCTGAAATCTCCTACTAAGCACAACAATTTATTTTTTATTTTTTCTAGTTTAACTATTATAAGAATGTCAACAAGATTTATATATTAATCACCAAAATAAAAAAAAAATCATTTTTATGGAAAGTGGTAATAATTTCACTAAAAAACTAAAAAAAATTAAAATTCTAACGCTAATGATGTTATTTTATATGATTCCACTAAATAAAATATTATTTTTAATTTTTTTAAAAATACATTAAAAAATTGACACATTACATTGATGGCGGCACTATTCTCTATGACTCTATCAAATAAAATATTATATTTATTTTTAGATTAATAGAAAAACAAAAAAAACCCTGACACAATAAAATGATAACATCATTCTCTATTGCTCTACCACTATTATTTATTTTTTAATCCCAATTATTAAAAAAATATTAATATCTCCTTAATATTTCTATAGGTGATGTCAATCTTTTTGACTCACCAACTTTTATTTTTCATTTTAAGCCATTTACATATATAATAAAAAAAGTTTATCATTTTTATAATAATTCAAATTTTAGTATCATTTTTATGAAAGGGCCAAAGTTAGCGGTTAATGGAAGAAACAACATGAAATGTTGGATATGTTTAACGAAGTTAAGTATAGTTATTTGTAAACATATATCCACATCTCATTAAATAATGGTATAGTGATTTATTCGACCTTTTAATTATATAAAAAAATTATTTTAGTTTTTTATTTAATTTTTTATCTTTTTTTATCTTAAACTTGTGTTATTTATCAAACTATTCTAAAATTAATGAAAAAGTTAATGTTTATTAATTTTGTTGATGTGGTACAAGTGGATTGCCACTTGAATGCTGTGCCAATAATTAATTTTTTTAATACTTAAAAATTATAAAAATATTTTTTAAAAAATTAATTAATTGCCAACGTAACATACATGTAGATGACATCAGAAAATTTAATAGACATTAATTTTTCTATCCAGTTTGAGGTGACTTGAGAAATAATGTAAGTTTAAATATTAAAAGAGACAAAAAAATTTAAATAAATAATTAAAATGACATTTTTTATAAAATTGAAAAGCGAAATAAATTATTATGGATTAAATAAAATATAGAAACAAAACATGTGATCAAACAAAATACAGAAACAAAACTCACAATTTTTAGGAGGGGTTGAGGGAATTAGGCGAGTAAATTAGCATGATACTTTTACCATGAGTTGAACAAATACGAGTTGGGTTTTATGAATTGAATAAAAATTCTTCAAAGATGAGATGATAAAAATGGATGTAGGAAATATATGAAAAACGATGGAATATGATTGTGTCTAAAAAATGTAAGTCAATCTGTAGGAAAATTAACAAACAGATTTAGAGTGAATTTTAAAATTTTAAAATTAAAATTCATATGTTTTTAAATTCATAATTTTTAAAATTTTATTTTTGAATTAAAATATTATAAATTTAAGAATTTAAATTAATTCAAATTTATTATTTCAATAATTCAAATTTAGATTTCGACTAGCTTTAAAAACACTTTTTTTTGAAAAATAAATTGTTTATTACTATAAAAATGATAATATGTATCAAATTTATCTCAAGTCCAAGATCTAAAATCCATAATTAAAATTAAGACACTTCAAAACTTAAAAATAATTATAAAATTTCCTAAACAATAAGAAATATTATTTGACATAAAAAATTATTTTTTAAGGTTAAGGAAACTAAAAATCATTAAAATGAAATTAAGGTACTATTTAGTACAAAATACATCCCTGCATATCACATATAGGGGTGAGTATTCGATCGAGTCGAGTCGAATCGAGTAAAAAAAATTCGAGTTAGTCGAGCTGACGAATCATATTTTAGCAACCGAACTCAATATGATTTTTTTCAAATCGGATCGAATCGAGTGAAAAAATTTCAAGTTTAGTCGAGTCGAGTTAACGAATCATATTATTTATATTCAATGTTGCGTTTACATGGACCGATTATTTAACTAGTAGACGAAGCACAAGATTATTTAACTACATAAACAATATAATTGTTTTACCTTTTAACTTAATAAGTAAATATTTATCAAAACAACGTAATTTTGCCTTTTAACTTAATAGTTCTGACTTTTAACTTTAGAAAATGTAAACATTTATCAAAATGACGTAGTTTTGCCTTTTCTTATTTGGATTTTCGGATAACTTAAATTGTGTAATTTATATTTGAGTTAAACCAAAAAACTTAATTTTTTATTCGAGTTGATCCAAATAACTTGATTAAATCAAATAACTCAAACTATTTAATTCAAAATTTGAATTTTTTATCGAGTTTTTCGAACCGAATCGGATTTTGCTCACCCCTAATCACATAGGAACAATGAATTTAAATAGCCGGGTGGAGTCCTCCATAAACAAAAACAAGCTTTGAATAGAGAGATAATCATTTTGGGATCAAGAAAGTTGATAATTGCTTTTAAGTCAGGCTGGCACATCTGCACACTTATTTCTTTTCCAAAAGACATGCTTGAGTAACCTAAAATTCATACTATGAAAGAGCATCCTACACTCATCAATCAAAGGAGATAGTATAATGTTAGAGACTTTAACAACATACATAATCTGAATAATAATAATAGCAACCACTTCTTTTTCGAGATTGGTGATGTTTGAATCTCTAGTCGATAAAAGACCATTTCTCAAAGCCTAGAGCTCTACTTCCACAATAGTGGCTCTTGGTATATGATGATAAGCTCCAATCACCCAACTACCAATGTGATCCCTAATGAGAGCTCTCACCCTTGCTTTTCCGGGGTTATCTATGGCAGATCCATCAATGTTAAGCTTATACCAATCTACTATGGTGGTTTCCAAGTAACTAAAATAAAAAAGACTGATCTCTTTTGTGATCTAGGAGTTTGAAAATGTGATATGTTAATGAACATCTTGTGTGTAATAACCTTTGTTAAATGAGCTTATTAGTAATGAGTAAAATTTACCCAAATCAACTTGGTAAAAAGTTAGAACATAATTGACATGTCAATTAAGTTCTATTGCGTATTTGTTCTTGTGTGGAGTTGGAGCTTTATTTTGTTATTTTGTTGTTGGGCACTTTTTTGCAGACCATTGGACTCTTTCTTTTACGAGATCTTTAGTGTGATTGGTTGGATGCACTTCTAGTGCAATACTTTCTATATGTTTGGTTGGGATGTGTTTATAGTGTGATATTCATCTAGTGTGTTTAAGGACTTCTTATGTGTCCAAGTCATGTTTTATTAAGGCTACTAAGGGTTAACTCCATTGAACTATTGAAAAATGATTAAATTAATAAATTGTGGAAATTGAGTGTGTGTGAATATGTTGAATTCTATCCCATGCTTAACTATTGTATTTTATTGGAGAGACAGATCTTATATGATTTGACCATGTCTTGATTTGGATTAAAGTGAGCTAAGGATGTTTATGAATGTTTGCATATGAGCTTATTGATTAATGAGTTTGATTTTTACCATGTTTAGCATTATGACATTCTTATTTGTTAATGACACTATATATTTACTTTCCTAACTCACTCAAGAGCAAGGTAATTATGGTACTTTCCATTTTCTTACCAAGCAATTTTGCTTTCATGTAGTTGTTTCTTTGTGCATTGGTTTTGAGTTGATTTTGAAATGCCTAGCTCACCTATTGGATCATCATGTCACACAATAGCAAGACTACAAGCGTATAGAATTAACATATTTGTATTGTGGCTCCTAGTCGCATGCACTTAATGAGTTATCCTTTGTATGCATATATGTTAGTTTCATATTACCAAGGTCTTGATATTTGATGTTGTTCATTAATATGGTTTGAGGATTAATTTGTTAGCTTGAGCTTTGGTTTATGTATGGATACTTTTAATGCATGCCTGCATACTACTTCATTAACTTAAACTAGGATTCGGATGGGTATTGAATTTGTTTTGGATGTGTTTATAAAGTTCTAAAGTATTTCTAGGGTTGCATTGCTGGTGTGTGTATGTTGATCTGTCGTAATTTGATACGTCAAATTAGGCTCTCTAGAATGCTTGATGAGTTTATTTGCAAGCAATTTACGAGTCTTTTCTATGTTTTTATTTGATTTTTAGTTTTTAGTATTTATGATCGTTTTCCTTTAGTTTAGTCCTTTTGAGACCAAATTTGGCAAAATGGTGCCATTGGGAGTCTAATAGTGCAATTGATTTTGTGTAGAGAGATGACGACAGTCAAAACTTGAGGAGAACTACATCTGATGTGAGTGTCGTGACACTGATGCTAGGATGTTGCAACATTAAGCCTCCATCACTTCAGGGGTGCAAGACTTTAACAAGAAATCAACCTAAAGCAGACTACCGAGGATGTCACAACACCACCTAATCAGTGTTGTGACATCGAGATCCCCCAAAGCCAAGAGTGTGCCATTGTCAAGGGTGTTGCGATATCGAGCCTAATAGGGTGAAAAATATTGCGGGGTTAGTTTTATGTCCAACACAAGCACAAGTTGTCACACTCGACCCCTTAAGGATTCGAACTTAAAGAAAATCCCGAGAGCCAATTGAATGAAAAAGGGAATTTGAAGGTTTTAATGAGATATTTAGAAAACTTGAGTAGCTGGTTGGAGGATGATTAAATTTCAAACCTGGTTTAGTTAGATTAGAACTGACTGGTTCCATAGTTGGAAACATAATAATTAGGATTGAGTGGCGGCAATGGTCTGTGGAGACCATGCTGATGAGATATATATCGGTGTGTATGGGAATAAAATTGTAACATCCTCAAAAGGGCCTATGCATTTTCAGCTTAATTGTAAGAAATAACAAGTCTTAAGCATAATGAATAAATTTTTGATATTTTTGGATACTCAAAATGCACGAAAATGAATGGAAATGAACATTTTGGCAACTCGAAATGCATCAGGACATGAACATTTTAGGAAACCTAGAAATGTAAGGAGATGGTTCAAAAATGGAAAGTACACATTTTTGGAAACCTGAACATTTTGGAAACTGAACATTTTAGGAAACCTGAACATTTTGGAAACTGAACATTTTAGGAAACCTGAACATTTTTGGAAACTTGGAATGTAAGAAAAATGGCAAGCTACAGAGCCGATCGAAAATTTTAGGAAACTTAGAAATGACCCCGAAATGATGAGTTTTAAAGTTTAAAATAGGAAATAAAGGCAAGAGGGCCTTAAAAGGAAAAGTTGGGGAAATTTGACACACAAACGGGCTAGGAAAAGTGGCTCAAGATGGCACTTAGGGCCTATGGAAATGGCGCCATGTGCAAGAGGCATGGGCACAGGTTGAGTCACAAGGAAGCAAATAAATGAAGTTTTATTTTTGCTTCCCAGGCTAAGGGATGGACGGCACAAGCATCTAGAAACCAAGGTGTTTTAATTCCATAAATATATGATTAAAAAGGGATAAATAAAGGAGTTTTATTCGCATAAATATGTGAATAAATAAAGGATTTTCTTTTATGAAAATTGAGAGATAATTGATGGATTAAAGGCTTTTATCTTTTAAATAAAAGAGATAACATTATCAAAAGAGGAGTGGTGGCCAAGTAAGGGACTCTAGGTGATAACTTTGGCTATAAAGGAGGAGGCGAGGAGGGCTACTCATTCACTTTTGCTTCCTCATTGCAGAAATTTTCCTAGCTCTCTCTCCTCTCTGCCGAATTTTTTTAAGCAAGATCCATCTTCTTTTCTTCTATTTTCTTCTTTGTTTCTCTCTGTCAAGTCGAATCTTTGTGGATTCTAAGAAAGAGAGGCAATCGTCTACAACATCAAAGGGATTTCTGGAAATCTAAGGATCTAAGATATAAAGGAGGCAAGAAATCGGGTTTGGGAATCCCATCACAAGTGTTAGTCGATTTCAAGGGAGAAGGAAACAAATCTCCGAGATTTGAATAATCATCAAATCGGCATCAAAGGTAAGCTTTTAGAATACAAATCCCATTAGGATTTGGTTTTTAGGCCAAATAAGGCTTTTAATGTTTTCTTATGTAATGGCCAAATATAGGCAACAGCAGATCTACAACATCAAAAGGGTAAGATCTGTAATCAATCAATCCTTATTTCTTATCTTTTCATCAAAATCAAGGTACTAACTTTGTTAGAAAATTTGGCCGAAACTTGAAGGATTTCTCGGGAAATCTAAGGATCTAAGGTAAGAAAATTTATTCGATTAAAGGTTATGATGTATATGTTAGATTAAATCTAACATGAGGATTTCGACAGATATAAAGGAGGCAAGAAATCGGGTTTGGGAATCCCATCACAAGGTAAGGGATGTTCGGCCAAGGCTTGTTTTTGGGGTTAAGGATTATTTCTATTTTTTTCAAAAGTCGAAAACCCGACATGGTTACACGATTAGTGTTAGTCGATTTCAAGGAGAAGGAAACAAATCTCCGGGATTTGAATAATCATCAAATCGGCATCAAAGGTAAGCTTTTAGAATACAAATCCCATTAGGATTTGGTTTTTAGGCCAAATAAGGCTTTTAATGTTTTCTTATGTAATGGCCAAATATAGGCAACAGCAGATCTAAACTTTAGATCGGGAAATTTCTGGATTCAAGGAATCTATTAAGCGAAAAAGGTGTGTACCCTTACTAACCCTCAATATGATGGCAATAATTATTTTAAATATGAACATGTATAAGATTATGAATGTGGCTAAGGGCTACAAATGTGGCTAAAAGTACTCTGTGTATGTTTCCTACTTGATAGGATTATGAAAATGTTATATCTTTTAACATGCGAATATGTTTTATGAATAAGAAACAAGATATGTATGAGTATTTGGGGCATATGGGATATATGTGAAAAGGGAAGAATAGGTGTTGACTTGGTCTCACCAACGAAGGTATTGGCCGGCCCACCATATGAAAAAATGGTGGCTACGGCCCCATCGCGTAAACATGATAACTACGGTTACATTATTCGAACATAGTGTCTAATGACACAACGTATATATGGCGATGAGCACATCGATCGCAAATGATCGCCTTCGATGGTGAGTAGCGGATGGAGGGTCGACTTAGTAGTCCCCACGGTGTGCGGGGTTGGTACGGGTGGTGTGTAGCGGATGGACCTTTAGGTTTGGGTTTGGGTTGCATCATTATTTGATTTGAATATGCTTTGATATGAATATGTATGCCTGGAATGTTGATTGTTAGTTTGTGTACACATTGAGTCTGTTGACTCACCCTTTGTGGGACTATTTTTCAGAAATGAGCGAGAACTTGGACCAGGGTGTGCAGGAGCTAAAGGTGGCCATGCATCACTTGAAGAATTTATTAGAATTTGGACTTTACTCAATTTTAGTATTTTCAATTTTACCTTTGAGTTTGAATGATGTAATAAGGCCATAAGGCCCAAGTTGGATGGTGTTATTTCCTGCTTTTATTTTCAAGTTGTTACGTTATGAATTATTTTTGACTAAGTTTAATTAAATTTATTTTAGAAATAAACCCTAAATTGTTTTGTCACCTTATTTAAGTTGGATTTTCAAAATTTAATAAATGGGTTTCCAACCTAAGCCCAACCTAAAACCAATATCTTTCTAAAAATTCACAAAAATTTTCTAAGTAACAAAAGAATTTGAAGCCGATTTTCTTAAGGAACATACCAGATCCGGTTCAGGCTCGTGGGCCGGGTGTGGGGCGTTTCAAAAATTCCTCTCATTACTGCTTCCTAAATATTTCTTTCTAAGCATCATACTAATGAAATATGTCCTGACGGACTCTTTATGTTGCCATAGTCGAGCAATGGTCTTACACATTTTTACCCTATGTTTAATGCCCTAGCGGACTTTCCCGTGTTTAATGTATTGGCGGACTCCATATGCTCCCATAGCTGAGCTATGGTCTTACACAATATAATATCATGTTTAACGTCCTAGCAGATTCTGTAAGTTGTCATAGTCGAGCTATGATCTTACGCCTTAAAACTCATTGAGGTGTCGCCTCAAAAGACCTTACCATCGTCGCGATGTCGCCCCGAAGGACCAGTCGATATAATTTTCTTTCACATTTAAGCTTGATGCTCAAACACTGTAGTGTCTCCTTTGCAGGGCCCGAAGTTTCGTACATCGTGGTTTGCACCCAACAACACCGTATGGCAGAATCTTAACAGAATTTCATTTCCCTATCCATCTGCCCATTCTTCCATTTCACCACTTTTAACCTTCATGCTCAAACACTGCAATGTCCCCTCTATAAGGCCTGGAGCTTCGCACATCACGATTTGCACCTACCAACACCGAATTACGGTATACAGAAACACCATTTCCCAATCCTAACTTCATCTAACTCATCTATAATTTTCCCTTCATACCCCACTACTATAATCATGCAATACATTTATTTAACTTACATGCTATCATGGAGTATGTTATCTTTTAAACATGGAATGATAATTATTTCATGCATATTAACCTACATTGGCAGACCCATATACCAAAACAATCTTATGTATGCTTAGCATTCATAGTCAGTAGAGTTCATACATCACCACAGTACTCAACACAAAATTATGCTAGCCACACAACATTCTAGGGATGGAGCACAGAAACTCACCTGATGCTTCTTTTCCTCCTCAGCTTAGCCTTTCCAAATGCCAAAGCTTCCATTCTTCTGGCAGCTAAGCATTATAACCAAAATAATAAGTTAAACTCAACATTTTCAACTTAAAACTCAGTTTTCCAGAAATATGCAGAACTTTTCAAAGGTTATGCAAATTTTTAACTTTAGTTCTTAAACTTATAATAATCGAAGGACTTAGAACCTTACCAGCTCACTGGGTTTTATATTTTTCCAACTCAAACCTTACAATCACTGCTCCATGCAGAGCTTCTCGTAACTATATCTTCTTCAAAGCAACCAAGAAGAAAATGAAGAATAGAGGAAAATAAAATAGATTTGAGAAGAAATTCACCACGACATTCCTTTCTTAGCTATTTATATCCCTTCACACATAGTCTTCAACCATATAGAAACCATCTATTACTAATCATTTTGCCTCCCACTATGGATCCAGTTGGTTCTAATCTAATTGAACCGGATTTAGAACTCAACTATGTCCAAATCTGTATCTAAATTTTCCCTAATTTTTTAGTAAATACCTCCAACTTACGACTTCTCTCAATTTAACCCCAAATTGTTCTTAATTTTGGGACTTCAAGAAAATTGGGTGTGACAAAATTTGGATTTAACGTTTTCATACTCAAATCAATTTGAAAAGTTGTATTTTGAGCCACTCTAGTGCTCCAAAAAACTTGTTTTATGTTTTCATTTATCTTAGCCTCCAAAAAATAATCTCAAGTGATTTTGACAATAATTTTAAATCTTTGCAAATGTTGAAGTTCATTTGATGAAAAATTATTATATGCGAAACTATTGATTTTTGATTGAGTGGTCTTTTTGTTAAAGCGATCATTTTGTTAATGTGACATTACCTATCCATATCGGTCATTGAGACAAATAAATTGTATTGCAAGTTACAATTTCCCTAAGTCTATAGTGGATTTTTATCCATAAAAAGGAGAGAATAAGTTGAAGGGTAGTTGGATCTTTCAATTGCTAGTCTACTTGCTACTTTTACTGATGTTCTATTATAGTAGGAATTTTGGATCTTTGGTTTTTAGATACATTTTGTTACATTGGAAACTCTGGATTTTTGATTTGTTAAATTTGCTTTCTATGATGCAATGATGTTTGATGACATCGATCATTGTTGGTGACATTTAGGGGGAGTTTAAAGACATTTATTTTGAGTTTTATACATTTTTTTCTTGAGAAAGTTTGTTGTGGGGTTTTGGGTTAAAAATACCAAAGGGGTGTGTTCGATCAATTTGAATTAAAATCAACCCAATATAAAATTTAACGGATTGAGAGCAGTATTAACGAGGATATGAAGGGTCTTTCTGGTCAGGCGGTCAAAAAGTAAGGTGGAGAGAAGAGGACCCTCCCGACGATAGAGGAGGGAGTGAGCAAACGGAGCCAATGGGTTCTAAACCTTTCTCCCTTAGAGATGCGATGATGAATTCGAATCTGTTAAATAATCCTCTGAATAATAAGTGGGAAGATGACAATACTAATTTAATGGATGGTGATATAAGAAAGTAGGTTATTGACGGAGTTGCCTCAATTGATTTTTATGATAGAATCTATTCAATAATTGAGGAGAGCATGTCCAAAATTGTGGTGATCAAACTTTTAGGGAGGAAGATAGGATATAATGCCTTATGTAATAAAGTGTGTTCGTTGTGGAAACCATCCATGAGATTCTAACTTATGGATATTGAAAATGACTATTTTCTAGCTAAGTCTAAATCTTTTGTGGATTATAGTAACATTCTTTCGAATGGTCCATGGGTGATTTACGAACAGTATTTGACGATTCAACCATGGACGAAACAGTTTTCTCCATTACAATCGTTCCCCCTATAGTGTTATTGCATGTGTCCATATACCGGTTTATCAGGATCATTGTACAAGAGAAGTATTCTCTAGGTTATCGGTGAAATGGTGGGGAATGTAATCAAAATTGATTTAATGATAGATAAAGGAGCAAGGGGTCAGTTTGCCGAATTTGCAGTTCAAATTGACTTAATGAAGTCATTCATTTCTAGAATAATAATTGCTAGTAGGATTCATAGAGTGGAGTATGAATCTCTTCCAACAGTTTGTTTTGGCTGTGGCACTTTTGGGCACTTGAAAGGAGACTGTCCTCAATCAAAGATAGTGGAGAATATAGAGAAAAGATCGGGTGAAGTTGAGGATCCTATTATATTTAGACCAACATGAAAACAGAGGATCAATTCAAGAACGGATTGAGAATGAAAAGTTCGGTGAGTGGATGATTGTGGATCACTAGAATCATAGACAAAATCAGAGGACCGATGACGGAAAAGAGAGTGTAAAAGGAAACAATCTTTCCAGATCTCGATTTAATATTCTTTCCAAAACAGGTGTCTCAAAGGATGATAACAGCGAAAATGGTGCAAGTATTTTTAATTTCAGGAAATAGAAGAAACAAATAGCTAATTTACCTGTTGAATTATTGGGTGAGGGTCAAGAAAAGCTCTCTAAATCTATTACAAAGATTATGAATGGGAGAAAATTTTATAGGAGTAATAAAGGTAAAATACTAAAGCTAAAGGCAATAAAAAATAGATTGTGGGTGTAAAATGGCAAGTTAATAAACAGGCTGTGGGTGGACCTAGAATGAAGAATCAGGGTGGTGGTATTGAAGAGACTGGGATGAGTTATGAAACTCTTAGAATTAAGTCGAAAGTGGAGTCTGAGCTATCTAAATTTGGTACCAATGGTAACCAGAGAAAAATTGGATCAAAAATTTCACTCAATTCACAATTTTAAAGAAAACCAGAACCTGAATGATTTAGTTTGTTCTTCTCTTCTTATGGTAAATGAACTGGGCATCAAAAAATATTATTCCTCCTTCTAAACTCCCTCATTTTTTTGAAAGAAAATAGGAGTAATAATACTCTAAACTTTTAATCTAGAGGAGATGGGGAAAATTTTGATGGCCTGGTTGGCATGGTTCCTGTTCGACAAGTTATCCAAGAAATGGTGGATCGTCTGGAGGTGGAGGGTAGAGCTGCAGATACGCGAGAGGGGAATACGGAACTGGTGATGTTTGACCAGGCTGATAGCAAACAAATTCTGGGTTAACTATCAGGAGTGGTCCATCGGGGTGAAAGCGAAGTGACACTTATGGACGATTCATTTGATGAGTAATGGTTCCCTTAAAGGTTTGGTCGTTTCTAATTCTGATTTTTATAATGTCAATAATTTTTGTATGGAACTACCAGGGTGCTGGACACTCTAATTTTGGCAGAATTATGAAAGAGTATTTACGCGAAGTAGATCATTGTGTTTTAGTTTAAATAGAAACATGAATTAGTGGGTTAAAAGCTGATAGAGTGATTAAAAGTATTAGCCTTCCTTACTCGAATACAAAACTGGTGGTGTTGGACCAGGATGATAGCGAACAAATTCTAGGTCGACCATCGGGAGTGGTCTACCAGGGTGAAAGTGATGTGACACTCATGGACGATTCATTTAATGAGTAATGGTAACCTCAAAAGTTTGGCCTTTTCTAATTCTGATTTTTATAATGTCAAGAATATTTGTATGGAACTGCCAAGGTGCTGGACACCCTAAGTTTGGAAGAATTATGAAGGAGTATTTACGCAAAGTAGATCCTTGTATTGTGGTTTTGATGAAAACCTGAATTAGTGGATTAAAAGTCGATAGAGTGATTAAAAGTATTGGTCTGCCTTACTCATATCGGGTGGAAGTTGTAGGATATTCAGGTGGAATTTGGATTCTTTAGAAGGATAATATTAATGTCAAATTTATGGTTAATTATATTCAGTTTATTCACATGAAACTTAAATCTGATGATGTTATAGATTGGGTGTTCTTTACAAGTGTTTATAGGAGTCCCCATAAAAACTTGAGGAAAGAGTTATGGTATGGCTTAAGCTACATTGCTAAAAATATTAATCTCTCTTGGTTGATTACTAGGGATTTTAATACTTTGCTTTATGAGGATGAGAAGAAATGTGGCTCGAATAGGGTTGTTGCTAGTTGTCCGGCTTTCCAGCAGGTATGCTCAGTCTGTGAATTGAAGGATCTTAGATTTAAATGTTCCAAATTCGCTTGGAATAAAGGGAATATATTTGAACGCCTTGATAGAGCCTTATGCAGTTCTCGTTGGGAGCTAATGTTCCCAAATACTGCTATTTTTAATATATTGAGAATCAAATTTGATCATTGCCCGCTCTCGATTTCATTTGGAAGTAAGATAAGAACAAATTCCCCTTGTCCTTTTTGGTTCCTAAGTGGTTGATTGTCTCATAGTAATTTTAGTTCTACGGTTAATGAGAATTGGAATTGTGAGAGCTCGGTAGAAGATTCTGTTAAGAAGTTCATGGTAACAACGAGAACATGGAATATAGATGTTTTCGGGCACATTTTGAAGAGGAAGAGGAATATAATGAATCGATTTGATGGAATCCAAATAGTGCTGGAGAGGTTTTGATCTAAAAACCTTCTTAATCTCGAGAAATCTTTACGAGTTGAACTTGAAGGAATTATGGACTTGGAAGAAAGTCTTTGGTGACAAAAGGCGCGGAGTGATTGGTTGACTCTTGGAGACCGAAACACCAAGTACTTCCATTGTAAAAACTTATTTAAGGAGGCACTTTAATGAGATCAAAGCTCTAAAATTGTCTGATGGTGAGTGGTGCTATGATGAGGAAATGTTAAAAGCTGAAACTATTCTTTTCTTTAAAAGGTTGTATATGATAGATGCGTCTTGTATGGGTCGGTTTCCTATTTAGAACATGTTCTCCATTCTTGAATCGGGTTTATTGGATTCCATTGGCGAATTCTTTCTCATCAAGAAGTTCATAATGCTCTCTTTAAGATGGCACCGCTTAAAGCACAGGGGGTGGACAGACTTCATGCCCAATTTTATCAAAGCCAATGGATTATTGTAGGAGAGTTGTTGATGTGCATGGTTAAAAGGGTGTTTGAAGGAGATAATATTGAATCTTTTCTTAATAAAATGTTGATTGTGCTAATCCCTAAAGTAAGTTCTCCGGAGTCAATCTCTTAGTTCTGACCCATAAGCTAATGTATAGTACCTTATAAGGTTCTAACGTAGGTAATTGTCAACTGTCTCAAACCTATCATGCCTTCCCTTATTGCAGCTAATCAGATTAACTTTGTTTGGGGAAGGAATATTATGGATAACATGACTATTGATCAAAAGGTTATTTATTTGATGCGGCAATCAAATTCGACATGGAGAAGGCTTATGATAGACTGAGATGGGAGTTTATTGAGGATACACTTTTAGATGCCCAAATTCCTAAAACATTAGTTCATGTCATTATGTGATGTGTCACGTCTGCTTCCATGCAAATTTTGTAGAATGGGTGCTTTATAGATGAATTTCTCCCTTCAAGAAGTGTAAGGCAAGGGATTCTATTTCTCCTTATTTATTTGTGTAACTATGGAGAAGCTTGGCCAGGCTATTAAGTTGGCTGTCACAGAATCTACCTGGAAGCCTATTCGGCTTGGAAGGGGAGGGCCTCCAATATCTCTTTTTTTTTTTTTTTTGCAGATGACCTAATTTTGTTTGGAGAAGCAAGTAAGGAAACTATTGCAGCCATGAAATTTGTCCTTTGCCAATTTTTCTTGTATTCTGGTCAAAATGAATGCAGAAAAATTAAAAATTCATTTTTCAGCCAACACTGATATGTTGGTTAGGGAGATGCTTAGTGAGGAGTTGGGTTTTCAGGAAGTGGATAACTTGGAGATCTATTTGGGAATGTTTTTTTTCCTAAGAGAGTCACTTAGGGTATGTTCCAATTTATTATAGATAAGGTGCAATAGATGCTTAATGGGTTTGACTCTAAACTCTTTTCTATGACTCGTCGAATTACTTTGGCCAAGTCAGTATTGTTGGCCATCCCAAGGTACTTTATGCAATTGGCCATGATTTCTGTAGGTGTTTGTGACAAGATTGATCAAATTGTTAGGAGCTTTGTTTGGGGCTTCACGAGAGATGCCAGGAAAGTGCACTTAGTTAATTGGGACATATGCTGCCAATTTATAAAGTGCGGGGGGTCTTGAATTCAGGAGAATGACCCCCCAAAATTGCTCTTTTCTTATGAAGGTAGCTTTTCAATTTACGACCAATGTGGATGCTTTTTGAGTATGATTGTTGCGACATAAATATAAGACAATGGATCGATGCCCAAATCTATTTAATGATCTTGTTATTGTAACACTCTTATCCCGAGTCCGTCGCCGAATTTAGGTTAGGAGCGTTATCGGATAGATCGAAAACATTCACAGACAAAATCATACATTCAATCATCATTCTCAGACATAATGTCCCTTAATCAGGTCCTCGAGGCCTTAAGCATGCTTGTAAACCGAGTCTGGACTAAACTGAAACACATACAAAATTCTATGAAAATTTGAAACTTTTCTAAAATACAGGGGAGACATGCCCGTGGGAGGAGACCGTGTGCCCTCCACGGCTTCTATACACTCCCGTGTAACCATCTGTGTTTATACTGACTATACCAACACGGTCATTAGGCATGCCCATGTGCCATGGCCGTGTACTTTTTGGTCATATACTGACTTCCCCTCCACGGCCACCAAGCACGCCCGTGCCGAGGCCGTGTATTTTTATGTTAGCTACTGACTTGCACACCACGGCCAGATGACACGCCCGTGTCGAGGCTGTGTGATTTTAGGTTGCATCCTGCCAAATTACCCACGGTCTAAGGCACGCCCGTGTGCCACAACCGTGTGCCACAATCGTGTGACATTATAGGCCATTTACAAGGCCAAAATGCCAACCAAAAAGGTTCATACCTATAAGCATCATTTACCAACACATATCAAGCATATATGGAAACCAAAAACATATAAATAGCCATCCAAATCATGCACATTTGATCACTAAGATAAGCACATCTATACATTAAATTTTCATTCAATATATACATTCAAAACCAATACTAAACATACCAATTTGCATAATTAAAACTCAATTATACCTATGTACCATTTGTCTATATACTTACCATCTCATAACCATTCCATATGTCAACTAATCATATCATAACAACTTCACATATCACATTCATCTAAGCATGATACCAAAACATAACTAGCCAAATCACATGGCTAAGTTCCCTTTACAAATAATCACAAGAACTAGCCTATACATGCCATATCTAGCTATATACATATCCAAGGTGTACCAAAATGATATTAGTAGCGTGATGATGATTCTTTACGGTTCCGAGCCTTCAGTAGCTTTGACGACCTATAAAACAGATTAAACACACATAGAGTAAGCTTTCCAAAATCTTAGTAAGTCAATATACAACAACTTAGCATAAAATGCATATGTTTGCTTTGATTCATACACTTTTGACCACATTAGCCATATTCCCAATTCAAAGATCATATAAACACATATCTCATTTCATCAAAACCTTATACAACATATCATCAATTCCATATTCATAGCATCATAATAAGATCATATTGATGCTTACCTTGTATACACAATTAGTGTATAATCAACATACCTGAATTGAATTTACTATCACATATTTGTTTTTAGCTCGGATTTGCAATCAGTATCATAGACTTCCCCGTTGAGCAATAATAAATCCAATGGGATACTCAAAAATCTCAGAATAATCGTACAACGCCAACGTCCCAGACGAGGTCTTACATGCACTCGGATATCGATGCCACTGTCCCAGACAGGGTCTTATACGAATCAAAACGATGTCGATGTCCCAGACATGGTCTTACACGTAAGTGTCATAATGATGCCAACGTCCTAGACGTGGTCTTATACGTAAAGTTTATATTGATGCCAACGTCCCAGACGTGGTCTTACACATAATCGAATATCGATACCACTGTCCCGGACAGGGTCTTACACGAATCTCAAATCAATGCCAACGTCCCAGACGTGGTCTTACATGATAAAATAGAACAGATACTTCTATCAAGGTTCGTACGAGGCTTCTCAGGTTTAGTCAATATACCTAACTTATCTTGGAATTCAATTACAGAATTTCTCATAAGCATTCATTATCATCATTAAACATGTGAACAATTACAATTGCATACATAATCATTCATTTGTATAGTGACTTACCTCAGATTCGGTTTATCAGAATAGAAAATGGCTATTCGTTTACTTTCGCTTTCCCGCGATCTAAATCTGTTTTCCTCGATTCTTGATCTAAACATATTCAGAATTAACCCTTTTATTCACTAGTTCATTCAATTCAATCCAAAGACACACATTTAGGGCAATTTGCAAATTAGCCCTCACATTTGCACACTTAATCAATTTAGTCCATTTTCACCAAATATCAAATTCATAAAATCTACTTATACACAAGCTTGGCCGAATATATATATATCACATACAAACCCACATATTTCATCAAATTGGTAATTTAGTCCTCTAAAATAACATTTTCTCAATTTAGCCCTATTTAGCTAAATTCATCAAAACTTCAAGAACAAAATATGTTCAGCTACCACCAACTTATCATTTAACACCCTAAAGCATCACAAAGCTTAACATTTCAACAATGGCATAACTCACAAACATCATCAATTCACAAAATTGAGACATGGGTTTGGTAGTAGACGAAGCAATGATTACAAAAACGTAGAAATTATCAAGAACCGATCGAAGTATTACCTTGAATTTTGGCTTGTAATCAACCGAAATTACCATGCTTTAAACTTTCTCTTCTTTCTTTAATATTCGACAAGAAGATAATGAAAATAAGGCCACTTACTAATGTTTCTTTTATTATATTAGTATAACTTATAAAATAAAATAAAATAATATGAATTTAACTTATAATATAACAAATAAAGACATAGTGAATATACATGATATATATCTTGCCGTCCACTTACTAAAGAAATGGATAATTTGCCAATTAAATCCTCACATTTATAAAACCACAACATATAAGCACTTTAACATATAGCATACAACTTCCACATTCCATGCAATTTCATCCTTTATCAAATTAAACACACAGACAGACAAATTAACTTACGGCAATTTAGCACATGCTAAGTCACATATCAACGACACAGAAAGTAATATTAAAATATTATTTAGACTCGAATTTGTGGTCCCAAAACCACTGTTCCGACTAGGATATAAATCAGACTGTTACGTTTATTCTTATGTTTGGCTCTCTTTATCAAATATTTGGGAACAATTTAGGTAGAACATTTCTTGGAGCATAAGCGATGGGAAAGATGTGGATTTTTTTTTATGAAATGTGGATTCCTGAATTGGAAGTGATTCGAAATCACATGTTAGCCAATTCGAATAGAGTAGAACAAATCAAGGTAGCTGATATGGTTAAAGCGGATGGTTAGTGGAACTAGTCATTACTTCAGTGGTATGTTGGTAAAAATGTATTGGACTATATGGCAGTGTGCCTTCCCCTTTGTGAAATGGCTAGGAGAGACATTTGTCTGTGGCAATTTCATAGAGTTAGGAAGTTCCCTGTCAAAGTGGCATACAATAGTTTAGTACAGAGGGATGATCGGGCAATGACAATATTTGGAGTGGAATTTGGAAAACTAATCTACCACCAAGAATCAAGCATTTTCTTTGGTAAGTTATACACCAGAAACTATTAACAAATTTTGAAAGGAATAGAGGGAATCTATCTCCTACAAAGGACTGCACTATGTGTAGGGATATTCAAGAAACAATCATTCATACCCTGTGTGATTGCTCTGTTGTGGCTAAGGTATGGGAAAAGGTAATACCCCCAATTTGTTTGTCTCACTTCTTTAATTTAGATATTTTGGATTGGGTAATTACCAACTTGAATGGTGGTTTTAGGGGAAATGATGCCCATATGGGACTTTTTGCTGTTTTGTGCTGGCTACTATGGAAGAATAGGAAAAAAAATATTTTTCAATGGGTTTCAAACAGGCCTAATGAGATTGTAAGCAAGGCTGAATGCTTTGGCTCTAATATTTGTAAATCACTAATAAGTTCAGGGTCATTAGGAGTTAATCAAGGTATCAGGGTTAAATGGCATTCGCCGAGTAGTGGATGGGTTAAGATTAATGTTGATGGGTCTTTTAATATGAATGGACATTGTTTGATGGTAGGTGGTGTGGTGTGAGATTCTACTGGGAATTGGTTGGAAGGATTCAGGAAATACATTGGGAGAGGCTCTGCTCTAAAGTCTGAATTATGGGCTATTTTAACTAGTCTTGAAGTGGCTCGACTACAAAACTATAGTAAGATTATTGTTGAAAGTGACTGCTTGGATGCTATTGAGATGGTATTGGGAAATTCTATGAATACTTCTTTGATGACACTTATACGAAAGATCATGGAAGCTAAGAGGTAGTTACAAGAAGTTAAATTCCAGTTTGTTCTAAGGGAGGGTAATAAGGTGGCAGATTAGCCAGCTAAATCAGACTCAAATAATGATGTTGAACTCACTCTTTTTGAGTTCCCTAGCTTTCCTGTTAGAAAACTTTTGTGAGAAGATAAATTTGGTGCATCACATGTAAGAAGTACTTGATTTAAAGGTAGTCAGTCGCCTTCTTTCATCATCAAGAAATAAAAATTAAAAAATACTAAGGGGGCATTGTTAGTGCTAGTTGCACACCAATTTCAATTGGTTTTGTAACTTGCCTTCTTTGTTGGCATGTTTGACCAAGGTATCTGAATTATTTGTTTACCTCTTTATAAGGATTTTGAGCAACAAACCTCAATATTATAATTGAAAAAGAGATTAGATCAAGCAATGATAGTTTGTAGAGATATATTGGTATGTTTGACCAACGTATCTAGATTATTTACTTACCTTATTTAAAGATATACTGATTTTGAAGAAGTTAAAGATAAAATGTCTTTTATTTTATTCTATAATAAGTGATTTGATTGGAGAAAATTTTTAATTATTTATTCAGATCACACTTGCTCTTTTACAAAGTACTGCATTGCTTATTCAAGGATTTGTGTTTCAATTGCTCTTTTACAAAGTACTACATTGCTTATTCAAGGATTTGTGTTTCAACTTTCAGAGAAGGAAGGAGAACACATATTTTGTTCATTATTAGGAACCTAAATTCTGTGCAAAATTCATTATAAACAAACTATTCATTTTCAGTTTGTAGCTAAGCTTTCAAAGGGTGACTAAGATTGCTTTATAGGTATAACGTTGCAATTTGGTGTGTGGGTTAAACTTAAATCACATCTTGCAATGTTGTTTCATAGTGGACTACTCTTTGAATAAGACTCTATAAATGTAAAAAAATATTTCTAAATTGTGTAACCAACTTTTGAATCCATCTCTAATTTTACTCTTTCAATTAATACATTCATTTGCAACTCAACATGCAATTGAAAGGCATATTCAATGAACTTTAAAAATGCATATGAGCAACCTCATCTATGATATTCAACTTTTAAAGTGATTAAGGTATTAATTTTTTATTTTTTTTTGCAAGTGGGAATGAACAATTAGCAAGCAACACTCACCGGCAGATTATTTAATTCCAAAACATTTATAGTTAACAAAATGGGCTAATGCAATGCTGTCAACTTGTAATAATATTATACTTAAAAATATAGTTAATTGATTCTCTACTAAGAATGGTAAAGTTATGATGTATATGGTGAAAAAACCTAGAAATATATTTTCAATAAATAAAATAAAAATAAAACAGAAACTTTTCTTTTTGCTTGTTTCTTGATTGGTGTGAAAGGAAGGAAAGCCACAATACAAATTGAGGTGCTAATAAGTTGCACAACGTCGGATTCGGGTGGGACTCATATAAGGTATTTTAATTAAAAATTTTAAAGTCGGATTTCACCCGACTTGAAAAATGAATTTACTTTTTTGCTCAAATTCGACCTAATTTAAGAAAGGTAAATGTAGACTTAATCCGCCCCGCTCATATTTGACTTTTTTAAATTAAATTTTATTTAAAAATAACTTTTTTAAAAAATATAATACATTAAATGTACTAAAAAACACTAGAATAAAAGTTTTCAAACACATTTAAAAAATACTTATATTAAAAAACACTACCACGAATATAATAAATATTGTATTATATTAAAAAACACAAATAAATATAATAAAATTGTTATGAATATTTTTTTAAGTGGATGCCTATCAAAATCAAGATAAGTTTTGATGAACTTTAAATTCTAATAGTCATTAGAAGTAAAGTTCTCTTTCATTTATACTTTCTATGTCTATAAATATAGACTTTGGAGAAGCATTGTAAATTACTTCTATTGATCATTAGATTACGCTCTCTCTTTTGTTCTTCTATTTTCTTTGTTATTTACTCTCTATCTTTTATTTTATAACACGTTATCAACACAATTCTTTTTTAATTGTTTTTCTCCGTAAGTCACAAAATTTTTTCCCTTTCACCAAGCCTTACCCTTTTCAAGCAAAACCCAATGCAATAGCCAATCATTCAAATTTGCTACTCAAGCTGTTATTTATTGCCTTCTAGAGCTACTGTTATTTTAGTCTTCAATTGATGCCTATGCATTATAGGTAATCATTATGCAAAATTTTTTATATAATCTTTACGTGGTATGTTTTTCTTCTTTGTTGATTGATTTTTGGTAAAATTATTTTATTGAAAATATTATTACTTTAAGGTTTCTTTTAAACTAAAATTCTTTTATTAAATTATAGTATGTTTGATATTTGGGTGATTAAAATTTTTGATGATTAAATTATTGTTATTAAATATGCTTGAAATTATTATATTATATCTTTTAAATTGAATTTATAAATATTTGATTAGAGCATCATAAGATTTTATAACATATATGTGGTATTGAAATTTGGTACAATGTGTATCGGATAACTTTCAAGCATCGTACATGAAAATTTTGATTTTTTTTATTAAATGAGTTTTTTAACTATTTGATTATAAATGTTATTACGAAAATAAAGTTGTTGTACTACTTATAATAGTGCTTGTGATAATAGCCAGAGTGATAATAATGATGTTAAATAATCTCAAGTATATTTTACTATGATTTATTATATTATGTTTATTATAATTGGAGACTAATCATGATAGATTTTGATTTGAAATCCATGCATGTTTTGTGATGGTGATTGTGAAATAAAGAATCAGTGGAAGTGTTTAGAAGTTTGTCCTAGTAGATTTGTTACATTCCCCGAAGTGAATACAAACATGAAAAAAAATAAAAGATATAATCATGAACTACTAAAAGTGGGTACATAATAATAAATAACAGAACAATGAGAGTTCTTAAGATAACTCTTCAAAGGGTAAAAATAACCTATGTAATCAATGTGATATGAAAGATTATTAACCATATATTTGGCGTATGCCCTAATATTTTGTTTTTGTTAATATTCTTTGAGGAATGATACGAGAACGTAGTAATGAATTCTATCATTACAGATAGAAAATATTTATCTTATTTGATACTGAAACAAACAAATATTATTCTAATATTTGATAGTACAAAATTAGTTAAAAACTCCAAAAGAGTTAATATATCAATATCTAAAAAGTACAAAATTTGTGATGGTTAATCATTAGTTTTAAAATATATTCATTATAATGGATATGATATTGGGATTGTAAATGAAGAAAAGATTATATTTCATATAAATTAAAAGAGGATTGGGTTATTGATTTATATTTATTACTCTTGTTATAAATTTAATTGATCGTGATTATCTTTGTGATCTTTGTAATAGCCCATTATTGCCCGGGCTTAAACAAATAAATAAATAACAAAAAAAATAAAAACCAATGTTCAGTAAACAATCCATTTACAGGCCTGAATAACACCCCAAACCCAAACAGCCCAATCCATTACAACCCAAAATAGAGACCCAATCCTACCCAGACCCAAACTTAAAACCTATGGGGCCCAATAACAGTGTCTGGCCCAAAACCTAAACAGCTTCAGAGTGCCTAGGGTTTCTGGAAAACCCTAGGTGCCACAACTTCAACGCAGCCCTTCAGTCGCGCCGCAATCCGCGTGCGAATTGCTCCAGATTCCTCGTTGTTCGTCTGCAAGAAGGAAAGAAAAGACATCAAAAATGGCAAGAAACAACAGAATCTTTGTATTTTTTTTATTTTTGAGGCTATAAAACCCCCCATAAATTTTGTTAAAAGGGGACACACGCAAATATACAGAGATATACAAAAAAAAAAAAATACAGAATCAAGAAAAGGTTTCTTTTTATTTTTTCCTTCATTCCCGAATCTGTTCGTTTTTTCTTTATTTTTATTTCTTTTATTCTAGTTTTTTTTTTTTTACATACAAAAAAAGGCTTTAAATATATTAAAAAAAACTAACCTTTTGGAATTCCGGCCACCGTGTTGGAGCCTCGCCGGAGGGCCTGCAGGAAATCGCCTGGAGGGGGAAAGGGGAGAGCATCTCTCTGTTTCGCTTCTGAAATGAATGAGAATGAATTTTTTTTTTAAAATTTTTCAACTTATATACCCCCTAAACGACGTCGTTTGGGGCTGAATTTAATGGCCCAAAACGGCGCCGTTTCACTTAAAACCCGCGTGTTGACCTGACCCGCTCCAGGGATTCGCGCGTTTTCTTGTGGATGAGTTATTTGCTGCTTTTGGAATTCCGGCCACCGTGTTGGAGCCTCGCCGGAGGGCCTGCAGGAAATCGCCTGGAGGGGGAAAGGGGAGAGCATCTCTCTGTTTCGCTTCTGAAATGAATGAGAATGAATTTTTTTTTAAAATTTTTCAACTTATATACCCCCTAAACGACGTCGTTTGGGGCTGAATTTAATGGCCCAAAACGGCGCCGTTTCACTTAAAACCCGCGTGTTGACCTGACCCGCTCCAGGGATTCGCGCGTTTTCTTGTGGATGAGTTATTTGCTGCTTTAGCCCTTCCGAATTTTTTATTTTTTAAATTAAGTTTATTTTATTTTAATTTTGCCCGATAATTTACAACGGTTTTTAATTGGGTCCTCCCTACTGCTGTGCGTTTTGGAGGGAGGGAATATTTCCCCTTTTGGTCCCTCCATGTTATCCGCGCGTTCGAATAGGTCCCTCATTTTTTTTATTTTCTTCAAAATTCGCCCCAAACTTTTATTTTAAATTCAATCCCATCCTTTTTTATTTCTTTTGTATTTTTTTATTTCGTTATTAATTTTATTTTATTTTTTCTTATTATTATTAACACTATTTATTATTATTGCGTATATTTTTATTTTTGATATTATTATTACCATCATTTTATTTTAATTTACTTTATAACTATCTTTTTATATACATTATTATAACTATATTTATTATTATATTTATTATTTTTGTTTTATTATTAGAATTATTATTATTTTCAATATTACTATTTTATATTCTATTCTCATTATTTTTTATTTTTATTTTAATATTATTACTATTATTTTATTATTAATACCATTTTTATTTTTACCAATACTTTTATTATCATTTTTATGGTTATTATTATTATTAATTTAGTGTTACTAGTATTGTAGTTGGCCCATTTTGCCCGGGCTTATAACAAACCAAAACAAGATAAAAATAAATAAAATCAGTGTTTATTTTTACAGTCCTTTTTACAAAAGCCCAGATTTAATTTACAAACAGTCCAATTCAATACCCAACCTAAAACACCTAAATAGACTACCCATAACCCAATACCCCATTACACTCGAGCCCAAACAGGTAGACCCACTAAACCAATCCCCTAGCGGATCGACCCAAACTTATGCATGGCCCAAGAAGCCCAAAAGCTTGCGGACGCGAGAAACCCTAGGTTTCCATTGCCGCATAAGCGCCCAACGATCTGCTCCCTCGCGCAATGACCTCAACATCATCGGCCTCGATCAGGCGCGATTTGTGCAAATCCCTATCGCGCGCGCGTTCTCCGTCTTCTACCGCAAGGAAGGAAAGAAACGAAAGAACGCAAATAGAATTCTTTTTATTTCCTTTTTATTTTACGGGTTATAAAAACCCATAACGTCTGTAACAAAAGGGGCATATACACAGAAATATAGAGAGAATAGGCAGAAATATACACAGATACAAAAAAAATACAGAAAACTACACTGAAATAAAAAAAGCAACAAGCAGAGGTGATTTTTTTATATACTCGTCTCTTTTTAAATTTTCTTTTCTGTTCATTCTTTTACATATATTACTAAAAAATATAAAAAAAGGGTTACCTGTTAACTGGCGTTGAAAAACTGTGGTTTTTAAACCTCCGGCCACCATCCATGGTGGCGCGTGAGGCGCGTACGGCGAGTGGCTCCCTAGTTCGACGGTCTGGTTCCTGACAGAGAAGAAGGGGTTCAGAGGATTCTTGAAGTTTTTTTTTTTAAAAAAAACAGATTCAAAATGATTTTTTTTATTAAAACTGACTTTTATAAGAAAAAAAGAACTACGTCGTTTTGATTAACAGATCCGCGCGTTGACCCGAAGACCCGATAATGATCTGCGTGTTTTATTAAAAAGGGGAATTTATCGTTTCAGTCCTTATGTAATTTTATCGGTTTTAATTTGACCCAATTTAAATTTTTATTTCTTATTAAATTAACCCTGAAAGTTTGTTTTATTTCAATTAAATCCTCGGGCTCCTTAAAAAGGCTTAAATTAGAACGATGCTGTTTCAAAATTTGGTATAATTTCTATATTAGTCCCTAGCAGTGTGGCCCGTGTTTTAAACTAATCTTCTTATATTTATTTTAATGCTTTTTTAATCCTTATTCATTTTAAAACTTTTCTATTTCATTTTCTATTTAATTATTTTATTTTTATTATTTATTAATTTTGTATAAAATTCATATTTTTTATGTATTAGTTTTATATATATTATTATCTGGTTTAATATTATTTAATTTGTATATTATTTATTGTATTATATATTTTTTAAAATTGTATATTATATAGTATCATGTTATATTATGTATTATTTCTAAAGCTTTATTTTTATATAATTTATTTATATTATATAATCTATTTTATTTATATTGTTTATATTATGTATGTAATTTTATAATTAATATATTATATAAATGTTTTTTTATAAAATTATTATATACTATTATTAATTATTTTTATTTATATATGTATTAAATTATTAAATTATATATATTTATGATAAGTTTTTTTTTGCTTTTATTTTTTATTATGTATATATGTTAAATCATTTTAAAAATCATCGCATTCTTTTAATTTTCTATTTGATGTTTAAATATTCTAATTTTTTATTTATTTTATTTCTTTATTTTAAATTATTATTTTTATTTGATCCTGAAAGTCTTAATTATTTTTATTTATTTTATATTCTTTTAATTGTTTATTATTGTTTAACATAGTGATTTATTTATTCATGGTATTACATAGTATTCCATTTATTCTTGTCATATTATTCTTTCATTATTAATTGTTAGCAGAATTTGTAGTTATGTAAAATTGTTATTAAATATGTATGTTATGATGTATTTATTCAATGTCTTACTCATACCATTTTTTATAAAAATACATTTTAAATTAAAGATTTTTTTAAATATTTTAAAAACGGTGATATGTGATATTTGGGGACTTCGAGGAAAATTGTGCCCTAACTTACTGGGTTTCGATTTTTCTCGTGGAACTTAAGGTATTAGATATCCCTTTTTCCTTTTAAAACCGAAACTTACAAATTTCAAATCAAAAACTTATTCTTGGGAATTCAAAACATTGTATCCTAACTTACTGGGTATGATGTCTTGTGTCTCGAGGTAGGAATTTTCTAAAACGAAGATGTGCCTAATTTCGAAGTCACGAGATACTATGTCCTAACTTACTGGGTATGGTGTTTAGTTTCTTTGAGATAGGTAAGTCTAGGTCTTTTTCTTCAAATAAAAGAAACATTTTTTAAATTTTTTAAAGTTTCAACATTAGGATATGATTCTATCGATTAGGTACCAATTTTTGGGTGTTATGAGGGTGCTAATCCTTCCTCATACGTAACCAACTCCCGAACCTATTTTTGTTTTTCGTGGACCAAAATGTAGTATTTTAAAATAAAATATTTTTTTAAGGTGATCCAATCACACCTAAGTAAAAAGAGATTGGTGGCGACTCCATTTTCGTTTTTAAAAGTCAATCTCCGTTTTTTAAATCAAACTTTAAAATGGTTTCGACAAGTATTTAATTATTATAATTGTTATTTTAATATTACTACTACTACTACTACTACTACTACTACTATTATTATTATTATTATTATTTTATTTGTAATTAACTTGCTTATTATTATTATTATTATTATTATTATTATTATTATTATTATTACAATTGCCTTTATTATTATCAGCATTATTATATTTTTATTACCATTATATATTACCATTACTATTATTATACCCTATTATCATTATTTTCCTATTATTATTATTATTTTTATTATTAACAGTATTATTTTTATCTTTACTATTATTACTATTTTGTTATTATTAATTATTTTTAAATTATTTACCTAATATCCTTTTATTTATTTATTTGATTCACTATTTTTAATCATTTATTTATTTACTTATTTTTCTTATAATTAGTTTTTTATTCATTTTTATTTTTTTATTCTTGTTTTGTTATTTATCTTATCTTTATTTTATTTTTATTATTCCTTTTAGTTTGGTTCGCTTTATTTGAGGTTTGATGTATATTGTTGTCATGCACTTGTTGGCATTGTAATTCACTCCGTATTTTATTACGGTCGCATTATGTTTTTACATTAAAATTTTTATTTTGAAATAAATCGTACCCTAACTTACTGGGTTTCGATTTATCTCATTGAATCTAAGGAATTAATCATTTTCCTTTAAAAGTTAAATAAAAACTTGTTCTCGAGAATTCAAAATTGTCGTGTCCTAACTCACTGGATATGACGTTTTGTTATCTCGGGATAAGGATTTCAGAAAACAAGGCAATGTTTCGTATTTGGAAGTTTGAAAAATTGTGCCCTAACTCACTGGGTTTTGATTTTTCTCGTTGAACTTACAATATTAAATATCCCTTTTTCTTCAAAATCGAAATCAAAAAATTTCAAATTAGCACTTATTCTCGGGAATTCAAAATGTTGTATCCTAACTTATTGGATATGATATTTTGTGTCTCAAGGTAAGAATTTTCTACAAATAAAGGCGAGCCTAGTTTCGAAGTCATGAGATGTTACACCCTAACTTATTGGGTATAGCATTTTATTGAGATAGGTAAGTCTTGGTTTTCTTTCAAATAAGAGGATTGTATTTTTTAAAATGTTTCAAAATTTCAACACTAGGACATAAGATTAATCAATTAGGTACCAATTTTTGGGCGCTACAAGGGTGCTAATCCTTCCTTGTGCGTAACCGACTCCCGAGCCCGTTTTCTCGAATTTTGTAGACCAAAATTATTATTTTAATAAATCAAAATGTTTCATTAAAATGATTAATCTTAAGGTGACCCGATCACACCTCAAAAAAAGATTGGTGGCGGCTCCATTTTCGTTTTTTTAAAGTCGACCCGTTTTTCTAAATATAAAAATGATTTCGACAGCTTGGCGACTCCATTGGGGACATAATAAGAGAGTCAAGCCGTAAAATTTATTATTTCCTATCTTTTTGTCTAAATTTAAAAATCTGATTTGAAAAATTATGATCCTTTTATTGCATGTTGCTCTAATCTTATAAAGTATTACTGCATTGCATTGCTTGACCGTTGTGGTCACATCCTTTTAAGTAGGAGTGAGAAACTATGCCTTCGTGAGGTTTTCACCTCCAAATAGGCTAGTGGACTGCTTCCGGTATACATTCGTACCTATGTATTCGTGAGGTTTTCACCTCTGCATATTCCCCTGAATTGAACTCGATCCATATGAGCCTATAATGGGTGAGGATCGAGGAATCTACTGGATCAGGTACCTCAACAATAGAGCTAAACCACATGTAAAAAACCTAAGGGCTTACCCTAGGTAGAACTATGTCGAACCCTGGGTGACCCCTATCTAGTGGTCACCCAGATAGGTGCCCTATTTTGTCATTTATTTCTCTTGTGCTAATGTGTTCTCTTTTATTTTGATTTCATTGCATTCACATCATAGAAAAGGGGTGTTGATTCAAATTCGATTACTAAATAGAAGAGTTTGTCATGAGAAAATAAATTTCTTGATAAAGTGGATTATAATACGGTCATCCAAATACGGTCTAAGAAAACACTACGAGAGAAGAATAATAGTCCGTGAAGGAATACAAGACTTTATTTTGCCCAAGGATTCAAGCTGGCAAAGACTATTTGAGAATCACCACGTCTTGGCTTTCTTGAAGAGGCTAACAAGCATGGCAAGGAGAAGTGAGGAATGAGTTGTGGCCCAAGCAAAAAGGAGCTAGTGGAAGCATCTATTAGAAAGTTCACGAGATTGGACCTTAATATCTGGATAAGAAGAAAGGAATCAATGTCTTCGCTTGGAATATGAGAAAAAGGCCGTATAAATATCTGTTTTATGTAAAGGAATTTATTTTCTAGAAAAGTTGTTCTAATGTAACTGAATTCAGAATCAACGCCTCTTTTTCTTTTGCATTCATTCCTTGCATCTGCATTGCATTGCATCATTTGCATTAGATTTTTACAAAAGGGACCCTAATTAGTTGAAGTTATTTTAAAGAAAGAGAGAGAGAAAGAGAGAAAGTTAATCTGGAAACTGAACACCATTACGGTACACGTGCCAAGACAAAGAAAATGGATCAAAGACTGGAACAGTTTGAAAGAGACATGCAAGAATAGATGTAAGAGCAATTAGTAAAACTCCAACAAGAGATGAGAGACCAAATGCTGGAAGCCCAAAGAAATATGATGGCTCAAATGGCCCAGATGCTGAACGGGGCAATGGACAAAGGAAAGGGTCCCATAGTTAATGCTAAAGATAATGAGGACTTTCCTCTGGATTTTTCCCCACCACATGTACAACCTGAGGAGTATCCCCAAAGGCCATCTGTCACGACTAGGCCTCAACAAGGGAAAAATGATACGGGAGTGCCCATGAACTTATAAGTTGGCACAGGATCCAACCCAGGAGATAACCCTACTAATCTTGTTACCCCTGACTTAGATATAGCAGAAAGGGAGGGAATAAGAACTGAATCTTCAAGGCAGTTAGAAGATTGCTATAGATGGCTGGAAGAAAAATTCAAGGCTTTAGAAAATGCTGATAATCATCATGGAATTGATGCTAAAGACTTGAGCTTGGTTCTAGATTTGGTGTTTCCACATAAGTTCAAAATGCCAAAATTTGAGAAGTACAATGGGACCAGCTGCCTTGAAACCCATATTACTATGTTCTGTAAACGGGTGATTCTGTAGACGGGTAACCGGCTACGTTAACAATGATCAACTCTTGATTCATTGTTTCCAAGACAGTTTGGTGAGGGCAGCGTCCAGGTGGTACAATCAACTCAGTCGTACTAAGATTAGCTCCTGGAGAGAGCTGACCCAAGCCTTCATGAAGCAATACAATCATGTCACAGACATGACGCCTAACAGAATCACCTTGTAAAATATGGAAAAGAAGTCAAATAAAAGTTTCAGGCAGTATGCGCAAAGATGGAGGGAGGTTGCCATGCAAGTTCAGCCACCACTCCTAGAAAAGGAAACTACGATGCTTTTCATCAATACTCTAAAAGCCCCATTCATTAACCATATGTTAGGAAGCGCCACCATAAGCTTTTTAGATATGATAATGTCTGGTGAGATGATTGAAAATGCGGTAAGGAGTATGAGGATAGACACGGGAGAAAGTGCCAAAAGATCAGCCCCGATAAACAAGGAAAATAAAGTGAGTACCTTGAGCATGCATCCCAAATTAGTCATCGTAGGCCACCCGAAGGCTATAACCACTAGCTATCAAGGCTCTTCAATGCAAGAACCCAACTCGAGGCCAAATACAGAAAAGCTCCAGTTCACACCCATCCCGATGACATATAAGGAGCTGTATCAGAATCTTTTTGATATGCATGTGGTGTCTCCGTCCTACTCGAAACCTGTGCAACCTCCGTTCCCAAAGTGGTATAATGAGAATGCCCAATGCAAGTATAACGCGGGAATAATGGGTCACTCAA
Source organism: Gossypium bickii (assembly GCA_025503065.1). NCBI lineage: Eukaryota > Viridiplantae > Streptophyta > Magnoliopsida > Malvales > Malvaceae > Gossypium > Gossypium bickii. Next base: position 14,581,220 of record CP106716.1, on the reverse strand, counting down.
TTGAAAACTGTACTACATTTAAAAAGTTGGTCGAAAGGTTCATTAAAATGGGAATTGTGAAGTTCGATGATTCATCAGAACCTAATCACATTGATAAGGCAGTAAATGAGATAATTGAAGGAGGAGACAAGAAAGTTGCGACTCCTTGAAGAAATCAAAAGCGAAGAGAGAATTGGGGAACGAAGTTTCCAAGCCTTTGCGTACTTAGGAGTGTTTTGAATAATGAGACTATGGAAGAGATCCCTGTATATTTAGAGCTGATCTAGAGTAATATTCAAAACATGCTTGTTGCCTTAAGCCTAGAGGCAATAAGAATCCTTTTGTGAAATGGGCTCGTGTTCGAAATTTCTATAAAATGCATCTTTTTGAGCAAATATTCTTTTATTTTTTCCATTTCAAACTGTACAAATAATTGTTCTTAGTTTTTTTTTTCTATTTTGTTTGTTCTTTGAACTTTCTTTCAAGTATTCTTCCATTCTTCATTCATCATTCTTTGAATCATTTATCTTCCTTCGAACTTACAATAGGTCTCCAGATATCAACGATGTGAGCAACGCTGTTACTGACTCAGAGTCTCATTTCAAGTAAGATATGTGTCTAGAGGGATCTCAAGACTTTGAAGATGATAGGGATTGTAGCCTATCTTCTGACTTGTTAATAATGGTAGAACAAGATAAAAACAGACCTTACTCTACAAAAGGTCAGTAGATATTATGAGAGGTGAAGATTGTAGCCTAGCTCACCACAGAGATAAGGCAAGACACCATTGAGTTATTTTCAAAAAATTTAAAGATTTTTTGCACGATCATATCAAGAAACGCTTGGGAAAATCTTAAAAGAGGTCTATAAGGGTGTTTAGAGAACATGCTAATGGTTTTACAATAGCAAGCTAATCATGAGGTTTGGGTTCTGTTAATCTACATAGAAGGGGATGGTATCAGTTATGCCGTATTTAAGGAGACAAGTTTCATGTGCCTTCTCCAATTCTTCACAAATTTTTCATATGTGGGGCATGGATGTGATGGGGCCAATCTCGTCAAAAGCTTTTAGTCAATATTGATTCATCGTCGTGGTCGTCGTTTACTTCATTAAGAGGGTGGAAGTAGTTTCATATGCCAATGTTACAAGGTCGCAGTCATTAAATTCTTTAAAAAAAAAGGAGAGGCCAAGGTGAAAACCCGCAAAGGGCGCTTTGAGACCAAAGGGGTTTTGAGTCGAAAACCCGAAAAGGGCGGCTCAAATTTTGATCAAAGATAGGGCATGTGGTAGTTTTGCTATGCCTGAATTAACAATGAGGAAGTATGCTATGTCTTGGGGCATCAAAAAAGTACTTCGAATCCTCTAAACATGTATTGAGCTCAAAACGGTCCTCAAGAAGTTTGTACAAAGAAGCTCAGGCTACGATATCTGGGGCACCTAGCTTCTATCTTACCCATTTGGTTAACTTATTTGTTTCGAGCTATGCTCCTGATTAATTTCTTTCTAGTTCATTGTTGTGATCTTTTTCAAGCATTTTACATTGAAATAACGATTAATGGACTAATAATACTTTCATAAAAAGAGTTTCACATATTACTCGGGAAGCTTCTAAATAATATGAGAATCTGAAACAGGACTATTGTTTAGAACTCTCCAAGCCTAAGGGTTGGAAATATTGAAGGATGATTATCTCTTCGAATTTTTATTGGATAAGACATTTCGTTGGTGATACCATATCGACAAATGACGAGCAATGTCAACCCAAGTGTAAAAGGAGATCATTCTCGAAAAAAAATGATACCCTGCATTCATGCAAATTTTAGGCATATACATCTGGTCATTACACCCAGGAATGGTGTAACAGATCAAATTGATGATACAAATTCTATACCTTTGAGTGGTAACAGATTGGGTGCAATGTTATTCCCCTGAAGTTGCAGTGGGATGTACAAACTTTATGTCCCAAAAGGTACAGTGGAAGGGACTCTGAAATTACGATGGGGCAAGCTTGCTGAGCAGAATATGATTATTTCCTTGGGTTTTCTGTCAAAGATACTAGCTGAACGAGAAAGCATGGTAACGCATCAGTGATAGAACCTTGATGAACTATGAGCAATGACAACCCAAACATTAAAAAGGGATCATTCTCACACTTCTAATTAGGAGCATTTGATTCATTCCTATCATTTTATCCTAATCGTTGTACAAAAAAAGAAGAAGAATGAGATCATTCTTATGACATTCTACATTCATGCAAATGTCATCCCTAGTTAGGAGTATTAGATTCATTCTGATCATTGCATCCTAATCATTATACATTTAAAAATAGAAATCATTCTCATAACATTTTTGCGTTCATATATCATAGCATGTCTAAATAGAAGCATTTGACTCATGTCGATCAGGGCATCCTAATTATTCGACATAAGCATAAACCCATTCTACAGGTTATGTCCTCTATAGGACAATGTAGTAGGGTAAAATGACATTTTTAGCCTTGTCTCCCTGATGTTGCAGAGGAGTAGACTGAAAACAACAGATCTTACCTTCCTGAAATTGCAGGAAGAAGATCGAAGACGTTAGCCTTACCTCTCTGAGTTTGCAGTAGAGCAGGCCAAAAGACAACAAATCTTATCTCCCTGAGTTTGCAGTGGAGCGGATTGAAAGTAGCAGATATGGCATTTCTGAAGTTGTAGGAAGCAGATCGAAGACATCAGATCTTGTCTCCCTGAGTATGTAGTGAAGCAGATTGAAAATAGCAGATTTGGCATTCCTGAAGTTGCAGGAAGCAGATCGAAGACATCAGATCTTTTCTCCCTGAGTTTGCAGTGGAGCAGATTGAAGATAGCATATTTGGCATTCCTAAAGTTGCATGAAGCAGATCGAAGACATCAGATCTTGTCTCCTTGAGTTTGCAGTGGAGCAGATTGAAGACAACAGATCTTACTTTCCTGAAGTTGTAGGAAGAAGATCGAAGATACTAGTCTGGTATCCCTGAGTTTGTAGTGGAGTAGATTGAAGACATCAGATCTGGCATTCTTGAAGTTGTAGGAAGCAGATCGAAGATACCAGATTTGGCATTCCTGAAGTTGCAGGAAGCAGATCGAAGACATCAGATCTTGTCTCCCTGAGTTTGCAGTGGAGCAGATTGAAGACAACAGATCTTACTTTCCTGAAGTTGTAGGAAGAAGATCGAAGATACTAGTCTGGCATCCCTAAGTTTGCAGTGGAGTAGACTAAAGACATCAGATCTGGCATTCCTGAAGTTGTAGGAAGCAGATCAAAGGTAACAGATTTGGCATTCCTGAAGTTGCAGGAAGCAGATCAAAGACATCAGATCTTGTCTCCCTGAGTTTGCAGTGGAGCAAGATTGAAGATAGCAGATCTGGCATTCCTAAAGTTACAGGAAGCAGATCGAAGACATCAGATCTTGTCTCCTTGAGTTTGCAATGGAGCAAGATTGAAGATACCAGATCAGGTATTCCTGAAGTTACAGGAAGCAGATCGAAGACATCAGCTTGACCTCTCTGAAGTTGCAGTGGAGCTAACTGAAGAAAGCAGATCTGGCATTCTTGAAGTTACAGTGAAGCAGATCAAAGACATTAGTCTTGTCTCCCTAAAGTTACAATAGAGTAGACTGAAGACAACAAATCTTACCTTTCTAAGATTCAAGAAGAAGATCAAAGATGTGAACCCTATCTCCCTGAAGATACAGCCATTGACAAGCCTGGGCAAAATGGGTCTTTTTATCATCTTTGCTCTATTCTCATTACACGACAATGAGCAAAGAAGGACAGCTGTAATAGCCCATTATTTCCCGGGCTTAAACAAATAAATAAATAACAAAAAGAAAAACCCAATGTTCAGTAAACAGTCTATTTACAGGCCTGAATAACACCCCACAACCCAAAACAGAGACCCAATCCTACCTAGACCCAAACTTAAAATCTACGGGGCCCAATAACAGTGTCTGGCCCAAAACCTAAACAGCGTGCCTAGGGTTTCTAGAAAACCCTAGGCGCCGCAACCTCAACGCAGCCCTTTAATTGCGCCACAATCCACGTGCGAATCGCGCCGGATTCCTCGTTGTTCGTCTACAAGAAGAAAAGAAAAGACAGCAAAAATGGCAAGAAAAAACAGAATCTTTGTATTTTTTTTTATCTTCTGGGCTATAAAAACCTCTTTAAAATTTGTAAAAAGGGGACACACACAAATATATAGAGATATGCACAAAAAAATACAGAATCAAGAAAAGGTTTCTTTTTATTTTTTCTTTCATTCCCGAATCTGTCCAGTTTTTCTTTATTTTTATTTCTTTTATTCTTGTTTTTTTTACATACAAAAAAGGGCTTTAAATATAAAAAAAAACTAACCTTGGCGGTGGCCAACGACGGCGCCGGAGCCTCGCCGGAGGGCCTGTCGGAAATCACCTGGAGGGGGAGAGGGGAGAGCATCTCTCTGTTTCGTTTCTGAAATGAATTAGAATGAATTTATTTTAAAAAATTTTCAACTTATATACCCCCCTAAACGACGTCGTTTGGGGCTGAATTTAATGGCCCAAAATGGCACCGTTTCACTTAAAACCCGCGTGTTGACCCGACCCGCTGCGGGTGGGTTATTTGTTGCTTTAGCCCTTCCGAATCTTTTGTTTTTTAAATTAAGTTTATTTTATTTTAATTTTGCCCGATAGTTTACAACGGTTTTTAATTGGGTCCTCCCTACTGCTGTGCATTTTGGAGGGAGGGAATATTTCCCCTTTTGGTCCCTCCATGTTATCCGCGCATTCGAATAGGTCCCTCATTTTTTTATTTTCTTCAAAATTCACCCCAAACTTTTATTTTAAATTCAATCCCATCCTTTTTTGTTTCTTTTGTAATTTTTGTTATTTCGTTATTAATTTTATTTTATTTTTTTCTTATTATTATTAACACTATTTATTATTGCATATATTTTTATTTTTGATACTATTATTACCATCATTTTATTTTAATTTACTTTATAACGAATTTTGTAGACCAAAATTATTATTTTAATAAATCAAAATGTTTTATTAAAATGATTAATCTTAAGGTGACCCGATCACACCTCGAAAAAAGATTGGTGGCGACTCTATTTTCATTTTTTAAAGTCGACCCTGTTTTTTTAAATATAAAAATGGTTTCGACAATCTTCTTTTGTCATTATCCCCATTAAGGGGTTGAAAGCGAAATATTTGATTGTGAAAGATCTACATATGAGCAATAGAATATGGTAATTCTATCTAAAGCTCATTATGGTTGGATGCATATGAAATTGCAAGTTTTTGTAAAAAAAAAATTGTGAGTATAACTCTACAGTATTCAGAATAAGTTCTCAATTAAAATTACGTGAAAAAATATTATTGATGAAAACTTGCAAGATGTATGAAAAGTCATTGGTTATGTACCTATTGTACATTTAGAAAATAAGATCCAATCTCAAAATTTACTATTAATAGATTTTGATCGGATTCAAAGTCTACTACTGAAGTTTAATTTGTCAAAACTCAACTTAGAACAAAAAGAAAAAAAAAGGTACGCGTTTAAATATTAAATCAACTTGATTTATGATTTAAATATTTTAAGATGTTCTTCTTTTTAAGTTTTGATTACATGTGTTACATATTATTTTAAGCAGATCATTTGTTCATGAAAATGAATATTAACTGACTTATTTATGCCATTATAGTAGATTTTATAATTAAATAGTTTACTTCTGTAACATCCTGGAAAGGGCCTATACATTTTCGGTTTAATTGTATGAAATGACAAGTCTTAAGCATTATGAATAAATTTTTGATATTTTTGGAAACTCAGAAATGTATGAAAATGCATGGAAATGAAAATAAACATTTTTGGAAACCTGAACATTTTTGGAAACCTGAACATTTTTGGAAACCTGGAAATGCATTAGGACATGAACATTTTAGAAAACCCAGAAATGTAAGGAAATGGTTCAAAAATGGAAAGTACTCATTTTTGGAAACTAAGAAATGAAAATGGAAATGATCCAAAAATGGAAAGTATACATTTTAGGAAACTTGGAAATGTAAGAAAATGGCAAGTAAACAGAGCCGATCGAAAATTTTAGGAAACTTGGAAATGACCCTAAAATGATGAGTTTTAAAGTTTAAAATAGGAAATCAAGGCAAGAGGGCCTTAAAAGAAAAAGTTGGTAAGTTTTGACACACAAACGGGCTAGGAAAAGTGGCTCAAGATGGCACTTAGGGCCTATGGAAATGGCGCCATGTGCAAGAGGCATGGGCACTGGGTTCGAGTCACAAGGAAGCAATTAAATGAAGGTTTTAATTTTGTTTCAGAAGCACAAGGAGTGGACGGCAAGCATCTTGAAAAAAAGAGGTTTATTCTCTTTAAAATTCGGCTATTAAGTGATAAATAAGAGATTTCTTTTTAGATTTTTAAATTTGGATTATTTGAGGAGATAAATGATGGATTAAATATTTTTTATTTGAATAATATTATCACATATGTGGTGGCCAAGTAAGGGACTCCTTGGCTGATAACTTTGTCTATAAAAGGAAGGAAGGAGGGCTACTCCTCGGTTTGCTTTTTTTCGCTCTGTAGAAATTCCCTAGCTCTCCCTCTCTCGTCGAATTTTTCCTTAAGTAAAATCCATCTTCTCTTCTTCTATTTTCTTCTCTGTTTCTACTATCAAAGCCGAATCTTTGTCGATTCTAAGTAAAGGAGCAATCAACTACAACATCAAAAGGGTAAGATCTGTGGTCAATCAATTTCTATTCTTTTTTCTTTTTACCAAAATTAGGGTACTAATCTTATTGTTGTGAATGGCCGAATATACAAAGGGTTTTTATCGATTTGAAATGGACATACAAGAAAAGGAATATTTTCGGGAACTCAGGGATTCAAGGTAAGAAGTTATATTCGGCCTAGGTTATCTCTTTAATAATTAGATCTATTCGTTTTAATCAAAGATTTATCAAATCAATGGATCTAGTGGGTAGCCGAAATTCAGGGAGGAATACCACAACTTTGGGATTTGATTTGGCAAACAAGGTAAGTGTTAGTAATTCAATTCCTAGTAGGATTTGGTTTTAAAATCAAAAGGGTATTAATATGTTTATATATGATGGGCCAAATATAGGAGTTAACAGATCTAAAGTCTGAATCTGTGATCGATTCACTTCGGGAATTCAAGGAATCCATTAAGCGAATAAGGTGTGTACCCACACTAACTCCCAATATATTACGGCAATTATTTTATATGTATATATATGAATGTGCATGCGAATAAAAATGTGGCTAAGTGTCACAAATGAGGTAAAAGTACCCAGGTACGTTTCCTACTTCCGATAGGATTACAAATACGATATATATATTTTTGAATATGTAATATGAATGAGAAATAACATATGCATGATATAAATATTTGGGGCATATGGGATATATGTGAAAGGGGAAGAATAGGTGTTGACTACGGTCTCACCAACGAAATATGGTGGCTACGGTCCCATTAAGTGAACATGGTAACTTCGGTTACATTATCTGAACATAGTGTCTAATGACACAACGTATATGGGCGATGAGCACGTCGCCGATCGCAGCCTACATCGCTTCGATGGTGTGTAGCGGAAGGAGGGTTGACTTAGTAGTCCCCACGGTGTGATTGGCAGGTACGGGTAGTGTGTAGCGGATGGATAATTAGGCTTGGGTTTGGGTTGCATCATTTTGATATGTATATGTTCTGATATGAATATGTATGCTGAAATATTGTTTGTTAGTTGGTGTACACATTGAGTCTGTTGACTCACCCCTTTGAGGACTATTTTTGTGTGATGAGCGAGTAATGGACCGGGTCGGCGGGGAGCTAAAGGTGGCCATGCGTAGCAAAGAAAATATTTATGAATTGGACCATCATTTTTATAAAGTTCTTTAAATTTTAAGTTTGGGAATTATTGATGTAATAAGGCCTAAAAGCCATAGTTTTATTTTCGTTACCATTATTTACTTGCAATTATTATGCTTTGAAATACTTTACATTTATGATATTAAAATTTTATGTCTTTACATTTAAACCCTAAATTATTTTGTCACCCTAATTAAATGATTTCTAAATTAAATAAACGGGTTTTTAACCTAAGCCCAGTCCAAAATGAACAGTCTTCTAAAAATACACCAATATTCTCTAAGTAATAAAGGACTACGAAAACCGATTTTCTTAAGGAACATACCAGATCCAGTTCAGGCTCGTGGGCCGGGTGTGGGGTGTTTCAACTTCTTATTGTCAAATGTAACACCCCAAACCCGGCCCATATGTTTCGACTGGATCTGGTATGCTACGGGTTGTACATTGAAAACTTTTGCCTTGTTGGTTTTGGAAATCGTAAGTTAATTAGACAATATTTGAATAAATAAGTGACATAAAAAAAACCTTGTATTACTATTATTTCGTAAAATTAAACCTTTGACAAAAATTCATAAGTTGAAAATATTAAAAACTACCTAGGCGAATATAAACTATGGGGCCTTATTACCTAAATATTCCCAAAATGAAACTTAAAGGAAAAATCGAAAATAATCTATAGAAATAAAAACTTGATGGCCCCTCGAGTCCGTCTCGGCTCCCATGTCCACGATCTACTGCTCATCTGAAAAGTTAGGGAAAATAATAGGGTGAGTCACCAAGACTCAGTGTGTAAATCCTGAAAACACATAAAAGGCTTGGGCCCACAAACACATTATGAGCCCTGGCCCATACATAATGGCAACAATCATAATTACATGATAGATAATAAATGATGCATAGCCCAACCCAACCTAGAATTCCTTCCTCTACACACCAACCCGTACCAACCATCACACATTGGGGATTTCTACAATCAACCCTCCATCCGCTACACACCATAACGACAGCCGTACTGCCTATTCCTTATCAATCAGGAATTTTAACGTGGTTTTCTACCACCGATCACCAAGTGACCTAACATTTCATTTCGTGGGTTTTCTACCACCGATCACCATGTGACCTAACATTTCATTATGTGGGTTTTCTACCACCGATCACCATGTGACCTAACATTTCATTACGTGGGTTTTCTACCACCGATCACTATGTGACCTATCATGCACTTCCCCTTCAATAACATAATCCCACCCCATGCATACACATAAAAGAAACATCATGTAGCCTTATACAAATTTCGATACACATGGAGGGTTCTATGTTTACGTACCTGACATCTTAGCATAACCCCTTTTTAGGTTCCATTTGACTGTCTATACAGCCTCTTTCCGGCTTTTTAGCCCGTAACATAACATAAATATATAGACATACATACAGGATTAATAGTGTGTTAGAGATCTACACACCTGATTACCGTTAGAACGAGACCCACTAAGTCGACGCTATCCGTAGCCAACACCACCGCTATCTTGAAATCCCAAAAAGTGATATGAGATTCAAGGACTAGTGTTTCTGGCTTTTAAATCTAAGAGATCTACTTCAATTCCCGGATGTCGCCCAACAAGAGAATACATAAAATCAGTAAACCATTAGCTTTTCGGCTTTGTCTTCCAAAAATCAAAAGAGATCTTAAGGAATAACAAGAGTCGACACTCACCTTACTAGAGAAGATTCGTCTACTCCCAGAAGATTTAGGCTTTTTGCAAAAATCAGGAAGAGAAGATGATTCGAAGAAATCTATAGAGATTCGGCTTTTTAAAAGAAAGAAGAGAAAAGAATAATAGAGTTTTCGGCTTTTAGAAGAAAGAAGAGAATAATAGAGTTTTCAGCTTTTAGAAGAAAGAAGAGAAAAGAATAATGGAGTTTTTGGCTTTTAGAAGAAAGAAGAGAAAGAAATAATGGAGTTTTCGGCTTTCGGCTTTTTAGAAGAAAGAAGAGAAGAGAATAATGGAGTTTTCGGCTTTTAGATGAAAGAAGAGAATAATAGAGTTTTCGGCTTTTAGAAGAAATAAGAGAATAATGGAGGTTTCAGCTTTTAGAAGAAAGAAGAGAAAGAAAAGATGGAAACCCTAAATGCCGAAAAATAAAGAAGAGAACCCTCTCTATTTATAGAAATTTCGGCACTTACCTATGAAAAACTGAAAGTGCCCTTCCTGATAACTAACAACTAACCAAATAATAGGGGAAATTTCGGCACCCCTCTAAGAGACGGAAATTCGGCCAACACTGCACTCAGCAGATAAATCCTATCTTTTCTCCTCTATCTTAATCTATTCACTCATCCTTAAGTGACATAGATAACACCACCTCTTCCTTCCTTTATCTGCCACATTATCAGCCATATTATCCTCATTATCCAAACAAATAAATCCTATTTTAAAGTATCCTAGCCGACTCCAACTCTGCTCATTTAAATGCCGAAAATTAACTAACTTTAATTAAAATAATTGGGCTCCATGCGACTCGAACTTGAGCCCCCTCAGTTGACGCCACCTCCCTGCTCTTTAAGTGGCGCCACTTTGCCACTAGGCCACAAGCCCATTTTGTGTCTTAAAACACAGATAACATCTCTTAAGCCCTATCCTGACAGGCTTTCCACTAAAGTGTCCAAACAGAAAATTTGATTAAGGCATCGGCCCAATCCTGAGCCCAATCTGAACCCCTAACACTCACATTAAACATAACCACCCATTAAACGCATGGGCCCAAAAATTCAGGATGTTACATCAAAAATCAACGTAGAAAAAAAAAAAGGTACGCGTTTAAATATTAAATCAACTTGATTTATAATTTAAATATTTTAAGATGTTCTTCTTTTTAAGTTTTGATTACATGTATTTTAAGCATATCAATTATTCATGAAAATGAATATTAACTGACTTATTTATGCCATTATAGTAGATTTTATAATTAAATAGTATATTATTAAAACATATCTAGTATGCAAATTTACGTTAACAAACTAATAAATTTTATGGTTATTCATATTTGATTTAGTTCAAAGAATTTTTAAAGGTAGTAGTTCATACATTTTATATTATTCAAATTGTTAATTATTTAGAGAAATGACATGAGCAATTGTAAATGAAAAGTTCTATGAGCATGAATGGTTGGATTTTGAATTAAATTTCATGCATGTTTATGATGATGGTTATGAAAAAAAATTGCTTGTTTTTCATTATATCATATTTTTATGTTTGATATGTGACGTTTATTCATATATTTAATATATGTTTGTCTCTATACATGACCTAGGCGATTATTTTTGGTAGTTAATCGATTGTGCAAAAATCTTGTTAAAAGAGTTTTAAAAGTACTTTGAATCGAACTTGGGACCTCTCGCACCAAGTAAGAATCATACCACTAGACCAAATGCCCCCGCATTTGAAGATTTTGGCATATTCCTTAAGCTTAATATTGCATGTAATTATTTGGAAATTATATTTATTGACTTAGTGACATTATAGACTTCACATTGATTTAGACATTTCCAGTAGTAAATGTCACAATAGTACTTATATGTGGATACAAAGTAAAAGGAATGATAGTAAAAGTATCAATTTAGTACAGTTGAAATGCATATTAAAGTAAACTAGAAGTTTATTGATACAAATATATTTACTACTTGGTGTGACCAGTTAGACCATCCTGGATCATATATGATGCAAAAATTAATTAGGAATTCATATGGACATTCATTAAAGAACTAGAAGAGTAACGCCCCAAAAATTAATTTTTTTTTTTTTTTTGCGAATGTGTGACACAAATGTGTATCTACTTTAGTGGTTAAGTGTTTTGAGTGTGTGTGAGAGGTCCCAAGTTCAAGCCATGACTTGGGAAAATTTTGATTTTTTTTTTTAAATAAAGCCCCATCTTGAGTTAGAAGGCTTTTAAGTAAAAGTTGGTAAGTAATTAACAAAATGAGCCTATTAGTTTGGTGGTTGAGTGGAGTGTTGGTGTGAAGGAGGTCTTGTGTTCGAGTCTGGGCAAGAGCATTATTTTTGCTTGCTCATCTAGAAGAGTTTGTGTTGGATTAAAAAGCTAAGTAGTTGGATGTAGTGGGAAGCAGTGAAGTTATTTAGGGGGTTAGCGAAGATTTGGTAGCTTTTCCTTTTTCCAAAAACTCAGTTCTTCTTTTTCAAAAACTCTCTACCATTTTCTTCACCGTTTCCCTATTGCTGCCGAGTTTTGCCTTCCTATTTGCTGAGCCGCCTTTTTCTTCCTTTCCCTTGCTGCTATTTTTCTTGTTTTGACCTCTCTTTTACTTCCTTCCTGCACAATGTCCTGGTCGCTCTTTCGGTAAGTCTAGTTTTTTTTATTAAACTTTAATTGTGATTTGGACAAGTGTTAATAAGGATTTGTTTGGTGATTATGGGCTTATCGAAGGGCTGATTATTGTTCATCGACATTCTAAGGGGTGAAATTCCTATTATTCGATAGAAAGTAATGGTTTCATTGTTCGAAAGATGTTTATCTCGTTTCGAGATTAGTTTAGTTCACTTGGTTAAGCGATTAATTAAGTGAAATATTGGTTAATTATAGATACTGGAGTGCTCAGAAGCGTGTAGGCATAAAAAATGATACAAGTGTGTACTCGATTGCAAAGAAAACGAGGTTTTGGAAAAAGCTAAAAACCTCACTATCGATGCCACATGGGCATGTGGTGTAACACCCCTTACCCGAGACCGTTGCCGGAGTCGAGCTCCAAGTATTACTAAACTTAACTACTAATTCGGGGCATAAAAATTGAAACTGTCCATCTGCGTCATGTTGACTAAATTAACTATATCTCGAGTTACAAAACTCGAAATTTAGATCCGTAAATTTTCTTTGAAACTAGACTCATATATCTTCTTACTATAATTTTTCCAGAATTTTTTTGTGGCCAATTAGTACAGTTTATTCATTAAAATTTCCCATGTTTCACTGTTCGATGGTTCTGACCTATCTTTACAAAAACTCAGTTATCTCATTGTACAGAATTCAATTAATTTTCTCGTTTATTCCATCAAAAATAGACTCATTAAGGATTCTAAGCATACAAACTATGCTCCATGATATTTTGGTACAATTTTTAATAATTTTTCCAAGACAGAACAGGGAATCACGAAGTCTTTCAGAACCAGTCTCACTAAAATTTAAATATCTCATAATATAAAATTCCTTTGCCTACTCTGTTTCTTTCATATAAAAATAGACACAATAAGATTTAATTATATATTATTCACTTTCTAATTCCATTTCTCCTATTTTTTGTGATTTTTCAAAATCACGTCACTACTGCTAACCAAAAACTGTTTCATTGCAAAACATGGTTAACAAGTTTATATCATCTTTACTCCATTTCATTTAAACTCTATACATTAACCATACTTATATATACCAAAACCAAATCAACCAAAACCACAACCAAACATAACCATCAAGCCAAAATATAAATTCCAAGATTAACAAGATGGACAAGCCATTTTCGCATGGCTTATACAAATATATACAACTTCAAACCCAAACATAATATTACTAGCCTATACATGCCATATATGTTCATAGTTTCAAAAATTCAGTTTATAATATACCAAAATGAGTCGATAGTGTGATAGACTTCGGCGATGATCCCTGAGCTCGTAGTTAGACTTCAAAATCTATAAAATAATCAAATAAACACACACTGTAAGCTAACATAGCTTAGTAAGTCATAAGCAATTTAATCAACCTAACAATAATACTCAATGTGATTTAAACAAACATTGTAAATAAGAATTTATCAAATACCCATTTACTAGTACAATCATAAACCACTTATTATCTCTCAAATTCAAACTCAAATATGTAGTATACAATTCCATTCTCAAGTCTCATCCACATGTTCAATTTCGTGCTATCTACATATACTTATAATTCAATATCTCGCATAGCCGAATCTCATTAAGTGATTCATACAACATTTCATATGCTCTAGTAATTATTTTACCGTACCAACTCAATCATTCAAATTATACCTTAAAAATAACAATCCATCTAAGCCACCCCATTAACATATGTACTTGATTTCGAATGATAAGATCTCATAGTATCAACTTACCGAATTTAGTCTTTGAGATTACAATTGATAGCACACTTAGTGCTCTTTAGCCGATTTCGCACTCATAGTGCTCAAACATTTAATTCGCACACTTCAACCGATTTCACACACTTAGTGCTCGGTATAATAAAATTCGCACACTTAGTGCCAAATGACCGATTTCGCACATTTAGTGCTCATCTCAAGCTTACTACTTATTCACATTCATATATACATTCATAAAGCTTAAACCTCAACCACATAGGTAAATATATAGTAACATGTTCATTACATGATTTATAACATAGTCGAATGTATCATTTACATATATTTATACCTCACATTCGGTTCTACTCATTTTCCAATCAATATCATAATTGGATATACCATTACCAAATAGGTATACCTCACATTCGGCTTATCAACATATTGGTACATATATTTCCATTAAAATTATATACGTCAATATAGATAAATTCCATGCAATATGTTTGCTTAAAAACTTATCTAAACAAAACACTCCAGCGTATTAATTTCCAGCGTGCATTTGGACATGTTGAATTCTAGCATGCATTCAGACACTTAAAAATTCAGATACATTTGAACAATAAAATTTCACTAGTCGACAAACAAATAATTTTTGAGACAATTTAGTTCCCTACATCCTTTCAACAAATGCTTGTTTTCTTAGCTTCAACCAATAATAATGGGACATTACTAAAACTGAAATTTGGAAATGTAAATCCCAAATTAAACTGTTTTAAGTTCTAAATTTTAGTAACTCTTCAAACATAAACCGAACAGTAATGCATGTTAATTGCAACCACCTTTATATTTTTTTCTATTACTACAAAACACGACATTTATCAACCAACATTTTACCTTAATTAGAAGAGCAGCAGATCAATTACACCAGGATTTATTGCACGATAAAATACAGCAATTGCATGCTGAAACTATCAGTATTCAACGGCAGGTTTCAACACCAGTATTTTGATAACAAATAACATGTATTTTAACTACTAACTTTGCTTAACAGTCCTTAAATCCGCATTTTACCTGCACGTATTAAACACATAGTAAACATGGAAATTTTTCAAAGTTTCGTTGCAAGGACTTACCGAACAGCAGTCAAACCTACTCTTGAGCAGTTTCTTTTCCCTTCTTGCTACCATCTTCAGCGACTTTCTTGAGGAACCAGCTCCTGAATGAGCTCAAAAATTAAACATGTAGCAGTCCTCTTCTTTCTTCTCCATTCGAACAGCCAAGAAATGGGCAAAACTCAACAAATTTTTTTTCTTTCTTTTTCTTTTGCTGAGTTTCAGTCATGCAACCAAGAAAAAGATGAACACTTTCATCTCTTTCTTTCCAATATAATATTTTATCTTATATTATAATATATCATAATATCATAAAATAAAATAAACAACTTTAAATCACTATTACATGCATTTTGGCCGGCCACTAAGTTCAATTGTGGCTAAATTACCTTATCAATACTTCAATTTATAAAACCATTGTCAATTCAGTACTTAAACATTTAACCACCAAACTTTCTTTTTATGCGATTAAGCCCCCTTTTTTACAATTAAGCACCAAAACAATCAAATTTTAATACAAAAATTTCACACGCACCAATTCACATATAATGAACATAGACAATAATATTTAAAATATTTTTTTGACTCAGATTCGTGGTCCAGAAACCATTGTTCCGATTAGGGTCAAAATTAGGCTGTTACATGTGGTCACCTGTGTGGTAGGCCGTGTGGCATAACACGGGCGTGTGATCGATGAAGCCAGGCCGTGCGCACATGACACGACCGTGTGATGGCCAGGCAGGTTGTGTGCGACACACGGGCTATACTGATTTGGGCCGTGTGGGCCACACGGGCGTGTGGGAAATTGGGTCAGGCCGTGTGATCAACATGGGCAGGCCACATGGGCGTGTGAGCTCATTTTCACTAAATTGATTGCTAAGGTTACACGGGTCACCCAAGTCGACTGTGAACCTATTGTAGGGTCATTAAGCATTACTTAGACCCCTAATTGTGTGAACTAACTATTTGATTTATATATATTGAGCATGATGATAGTATGCATGTATACTAAACTGGTTATATGTACTGATATCATGAGATGGCATGTCATGAGTTGTATGTTGCATTGCATGAGGTTGGGTTGATTATATTTGGGGGCAGTGTACTTGTAACACCCCAAACTCGGCCCATAAGTTTCGACCAGATCTGGTATGCTACGGGTTGTACATTGAAAACTTTTGCTAAGTTGGCTTTAGAAAATCATAAGTTAATTAGACAAAATTTGAATAAACAAGTGACTTTTGTAAAGAAAACCTTGTATTATTATTATTTCGTATATTTAAACCTCTGACATGGTTTCATAAGTTGCAAATATTAAAAACTACTAGATGAAGGTAAATTATGGGGCCTTATTACATAAATATTCCCAAAATATAAAAAAAACTTAAAGAAAACCGAAAATAATCTATAGAAGTAAAACTTGATGGCCCATTGAGTCCGTCTCGGCTCCCATGTCCATGATCTACTACTCATCTGAAAGAGTAGAGGAAAATGAAAGGGTGAGTCACCAAGACTCAGTGTGTAAATCTCGAAACACAATGACCTGAGGCCCACAAACACATTATGAGCCCTGGCCCATACATAAAGGCAACAATCATAATCACATGATAAATAATAAATGATGCATAGCCCAACCCAACCTAGAATTCCATCCTCTACACACCAACTCGTACCAACCATCACACCTTGGGGATTTCTACAATCAACCCTCCATCCGCACACACTATAACGACAGCCGTACTGCCTATTCCTATTATTCAGGAATCATTAAATGTGGCATAGCCACCGATCACTATGTGACCTCATAATATAACGTGGCTTAGCCACCGATCACTATTGTGACCTAATTTTAGATTTTGTGATTTAACCACCGATCACCAAGTGACCTATCATGCACTTCCCCTTCATTATCATAATCCCACCCCATGCATACACACAGAAAACATCATACCATCTTTAAGAAAACAAGTTTACATATATTTCAATACACATAGAGATTTCTATGATTACGTACCTGGCACCCTTGCCTAACCCTTTTAGGGTTTTATTCGACTGTCACACAGCCACTTTCCCACTTTTTAGCCCATAACACATATAGATTATAGTTAACTAGTGTGTTAGAGATCTACACACTGATTATCGTTAGAACAAGACTTTCTACATCGACGCTATCCGTTGTCAACACAGCTGCTATCTGCCCAATGTGTTGTTCAGAGGCTGGTAACCAAACATTAGGTTAAGGCACGCCTAATGAAGAGAAAAGGGTTGATCATCTTAAGGAGAATTGAAATCCTTACCTAGAAATCCCGAAATTAGAGACTAGTGATTTTCGACTTTTAGATTTAAACGATCGGGTTTCCTTCAAGTCCCGGAATGCTGCCCAAAACGCAAAAAAAGAGAAATATTAGCCTCAATCGACAACCTTAACAAACCAAGTGGCCATTCGGCCTTGTTTCCTAAAAACCGAAAGAAATCTAATGGAATAGTAGGAGTTGACACTTACCTTAACACAGGGAATTCGGCTAACACTTGAGAGGAGATTTGGCAATCAGAGAAAAACTATGGAAATTTTGGCTTTATAGAGAAATCGGCACAAGAGGAATAAAATGAAGAAGAAAGTGAAATAAGAGATTTCGGCTTTTAGAAGAAAGAAGAGAAAGATGGCTTAAGAAAGTTTTGGCTTTTTGAAAGAAAGTTTGTGAAATTGCAGAGGGAGAGACTGAGAATTTCGGCACAAAGAATGAAGAAAAAAGTAGGGTTCAAATGCCGGAATTGGTGAGATATCCCCCTATTTTTAGAGAATTTTCGGCACTTACCTATCAAAACCCGAAAGTGCCCTTCCCGATAACTAACAACTAATCCAATAGTAGGGGAAATTTCGGTACCCCTCCAAGAGATGGAAATTCAGCCAACACTGTGCTCAGCAGATAATCCCTATCTTTTCTTCTCTATCTCAATCTATTCACACCTTCAGAAGAAGCCTAGATAACACCACATCTTCCTTCCTTTATCAGTTATTTTATCATCCATATTATCCATATTATCCATCAATTATTCTTCTTAATTTCAAGCATTCTAACTGACTCCAACTCTGCTCTCCCTTGACGCCAAAATTAATTAAAATAGATGGGTAATGCGACTCGAACCTTGGACCTCAATTGACGCCAACTTTCTTCCCTCTTAGTGGCGCCATTTTGCCACTGGGCCACAAGCCCATCTTGTGTTTTAAAACACGGCTAATATCTTTTATGCCCTAACTTAACAAGCTTTCCACTAAAGTGTTCAAACAAGAATTTTAACTACAGCCTCGGCCCAAACCTGAGCCCATTCTGAACCCCTAATACTCAACTTAACTCATTACACCTATTCACCCATTAAACGCATGGGCCCAAAAATTCAGGATGTTACAGTACTGAAAGGCTCTTAAGCCTAATATACTGGCAGCTCAGCTGCAAATTACTGTTTTGTACCGCATTCAGTACTACCTGGAGTGTAAGGATGGGTGGGTTGATTTAATCCCCACATAGAGTGTAGGGTTGGACGGAGATGGTGTGCAGAGGCTGGTTGGGTAAGACTTTGATATCGAATATCGCATGACTCAAGCATCGTCATCGTGATGGGCTAAGGCCCTACTGTGTATTTGATACTATACTGAGATGGGCTAAGGCCCAAACCGTTATTGATACTGAAAGGGGCTTAGGCCCAAAACTGTATTTGACTGTGCACTGTGTCTACTAATGTTTTTTTTCTGTGGGATTACACATTGAGTTTACGTAAACTCACCTTTCTATATTTAATGTGCATAAGTAATCCCCAGACCTAGATGGATCGGTGCGGCGGAGGACTCGACAGTGACCACAGTTTTTGGACTTTACGTTTTTTTTAATTTATATTTTATAGTATTATAATTATTGGGATGTAAATTGAGGACTCTTGGGACTTTTGCTCAAATTTGGTTTTTATTTATTTATTTTTGTGGAATTATAACTGCTAGTCGTAGGAAGTTCGGTTTTTAAAAAGCTAACACATTTTCTAAACTCACGTTTATTTAAACTGCTTTGTTTTAAAAGCTTCCACAACAAGAAACGTTTTAAATAAGTAAAACGATTCCCTTTAGAACTAATAAGAGATAAAGATAGGTAATAACATGTAAATGATTTTATTGTAATAATTTAGTTTTCGAACACATTATCATGTGACATCGCCAGATTCGGCCATAACATCTAGGCCGGGTTTGGGGTGTTACAAGAAGATTCTTTAATTTAAAGATTTTTCATTTGTTGTTTGTTCTCAATGAAAATTTATTGTTAGAAACTCATTGGCTAAAATTGAGATTTAATGTCTTACATTTCTGAAATGAATATGGGCTCATTCATCCACCATGTGGATGGTTTTGATATTATATGATTTTGGTAGATGCATCTACAAAATTGTAACGCTCTAAATAATTTAATTCTGCTTCTCTGAATATCTGACATAAGTGTGTATCTGCTTTAGTGGTTAAGTGATCTAGGTGTAACACCCTGGAAAGGGCCTATGCATTTTTGGTTTAATTGTATGAAATGACAAGTCTTAAGCATTATGAATAAATTTTGATATTTTTGGAAACTCAGAAATGTATGAAAATGCATGGAAATGAAAATAAACATTTTTGGAAACCTGAACATTTTTGGAAACCTGGAAATGCATTAGGACATGAACATTTTAGGAAACTGTAAATGTAAGGAAATGGTTCAAAAATGGAAAGTACACATTTTTGGAAACTAAGAAATGAAAATAGAAATGATCCAAAAATGGAAAGTATACATTTTAGGAAACTTGGAAATGTAAGAAAATGGCAAGTAAACAGAGCCGATCGAAAATTTTAGGAAACTTGGAAATGACCCTAAAATGATGAGTTTTAAAGTTTAAAATAGGAAATCAAGGCAAGAGGGCCTTAAAAGAAAAAGTTGGTAAGTTTTGACACACAAACGGGCTAGGAAAAGTGGCCTGAAGATGGCACTTAGGGCCTATGGAAATGGTGCCATGTGCAAGAGGCATGGGCCTGGGTTCGAGTCACAAGGGAAGTAATTAAATGAAGGTTTTAATTTTGTTTCCAGAAGCACAAGGAGTGGACGGCAAGCATCTTGAAAAAAAGAGGTTTATTCTCTTTAAAATTCGGCTATTAAGTGATAAATAAGAGATTTTTTTTAGATTTTTAAATTTGGATTATTTGAGGAGATAAATGATGGATTAAATATTTTTTTTATTTGAATAATATTATCACATATGTGGAGTGGTGGCCAAGTAAGGTGTAACATCCTCAAAAGGGCCTATGCATTTTCAGCTTAATTGTAAGAAATAACAAGTCTTAAGCATAATGAATAAATTTTTGATACTCAAAAATGCACGAAAATGAATGGAAATGAACATTTTTGGCAACCTGGAAATGCATCAGGACATGAACATTTTAGGAAACCTAGAAATGTAAGGAGATGGTTCAAAAATAGAAAGTGCACATTTTTGGAAACCTGAACATTTTGGAAACTGAACATTTTAGGAAACCTGAACATTTTGGAAACTGAACATTTTAGGAAACCTGAACATTTTTGGAAACTTGGAATGTAAGAAAAATGGCAAGCTACAGAGCCGATCGAAAATTTTAGGAAACTTAGAAATGACCCCGAAATGATGAGTTTTAAAGTTTAAAATAGGAAATAAAGGCAAGAGGGCCTTAAAAGGAAAAGTTGGGGAAATTTGACACACAAACGGGCTAGGAAAAGTGGCCTGAAGATGGCACTTAGGGCCTATGGAAATGGCGCCATGTGCAAAAGGCATGGGCCTGGGTTCGAGTCACAAGGGAAGCAAATAAATGAAGTTTTATTTTTGCTTCCCAGGCTAAGGGATGGACGGCACAAGCATCTAGAAACCAAGGTGTTTTAATTCCATAAATATATGATTAAAAAGGGATAAATAAAGGAGTTTTATTCGCATAAATATGTGAATAAATAAAGGATTTTCTTTTATGAAAATTGAGGAGATAATTGATGGATTAAAGGCTTTTATCTTTTAAATAAAAGAGATAACATTATCAAAAAGAGGAGTGGTGGCCAAGTAAGGGACTCCTAGGCTGATAACTTTGGCTATAAAAGGAGGGCAGGAGGGCTACTCATTCACTTTTTGCTTCCTCATTGCCGAAATTTTCCTAGCTCTCTCTCCCTCTCTGCCGAATTTTTTTTAAGCAAGATCCATCTTCTTTTCTTCTATTTTCTTCTTTGTTTCTACTGTCAAGCCGAATCTTTGTGGATTCTAAGAAAGAGGGCAATCGTCTACAACATCAAAAGGGATTTCTCGGGAAATCTAAGGATCTAAGATATAAAGGAGGCAAGAAATCGGGTTTGGGAATCCCATCACAAGTGTTAGTCGATTTCAAGGGAGAAGGAAACAAATCTCCGAGATTTGAATAATCATCAAATCGGCATCAAAGGCAACAGCAGATCTAAACTATAGATTGGGAAATTTCGGGATTCAAGGAATCTATTAAGCGAAAAAGGTGTGTACCCTTACTAACCCTCAATATGATGGCAATAATTATTTTAAATATGAACATGTATAAGATTATGAATGTGGAGCTACAAATGTGGCTAAAAGTACTCAGGTATGTTTCCTACTTCTGATAGGATTATGAAAATGTTATATCTTTTAACATGCGAATATGTTTTATGAATGAGAAACAAGATATGTATGAGTATTTGGGGCATATGGGATATATGTGAAAGGGGAAGAATAGGTGTTGACTTCGGTCTCACCAACGAAGGTATTGGCTTCGGCCTCACCAACGAAAAAATGGTGGCTACGGCCCATCGCGTAAACATGATAACTACGGTTACATTATCTGAACATAGTGTCTAATGACACAACGTATATGGGCGATGAGCACGTCGATCGCAATGATCGCCTTCGATGGTGAGTAGCGGATGGAGGGTCGACTTAGTAGTCCCCACGGTGTGCAGGTTGGTACGGGTGGTGTGTAGCGGATGGACCTTTAGGTTTGGGTTTGGGTTGCATCATTATTTGATTTGAATATGCTTTGATATGAATATGTATGCGGAATGTTGATTGTTAGTTTGTGTACACATTGAGTCTGTTGACTCACCCCTTTGTGGGACTATTTTTCAGGAAATGAGCAGTAACGGACCGGGTCGGCAGGAGCTAAAGGTGGCCATGCATCACTTGAAGAATTTATTAGAATTTGGACTTTACTCAATTTTAGTATTTTCAATTTTACCTTTGAGTTTGAATGATGTAATAAGGCCATAAGGCCCAAGTTGGATGGTGTTATTTCCCTGCTTTTATTTTCAGTTGTTACGTTATGAATTATTTTTGACTAAGTTTAATTAAATTTATTTTAGAAATAAACCCTAAATTATTTTGTCACCAAAATTAAATGTTTTCTAAATTAAATAAATGGGTTTCCAACCTAAGCCCAACCCAAAACCAATATCTTTCTAAAAATCCACAAAAATTTTCTAAGTAACAAAAGAATTTGAAGCTGATTTTCTTAAGGAACATACCAGATCCGGCCTGTGCTCGTGGGTCAAAGGGGTGTTTTGATTTAATATCGAGCCCGTTTTAAACTCTCGGCCTGTGGGCTAAGGCCCAAAATGTTTTCAAAGCGAGCCAAAATGATTTTTCTTGAAAGTTAAGCAGGTTTATGGCATGGCACCTAAGTCTCCGACTCGCAGTCCACCAGGTAAGTACCCCTAACTTTATGAGTGATTCTGTGATTTATGAACTGTATAAGGGTAGAAAAGGCATGGAACGTAGAATAGTATGATAGGAACTTGAACCCACAGGACTAGTCTACTCAAACACAAATACATAAGACTTAATGCACTAAACAACCCTATGGCTAAGTCATCGAGCTAAGGGTGTGGTAACCCCGTAGCGCATGTCTCAGGATTGGATCAGGAAGAGCCTAGTATTTAAGCAGCCCCTAGTGACTCACCTCCTCTTCGCAGAATCCTACCCAGTGCGTAGCTTCTGGTTCACCCTAACTCGAGAGGGCTCAGTGGTGTGGCAACCTCTGCGTGCGCATGTCTAGGAATGGTTTCGATGGGAGCTTGGTATTTAAGCAAATCCTGTGTGACTCACCTCCGCTGGTGCGTAGCTTTGGTTCACCTTGACCAAAGAGGGCTCTGATCAGAGGCTAAACATAATGACTAAAACCGTAAAGGAACTAGCCATGTTTAAAAAAAAAAACAAGACAACAAACCCTAGTTTTCAAAACTCTTAAAATTACTTTACTAAATTTTTGAAAACCCTCTTTACAAAATTTTTCTGAAAAACTTCTAATTTGTGAAAATTACAAAAATACCCTTAGTGGCAAAATTACCAAAATGCCCTTGATCCACAAAATGTCAAACTTTTCAATGGTTTTGCCAAAACTCCATTATTTTATAATGTTCATAAACCCTAATGTGCAAACCATCAAAAATACCTTGATTTTGGAAAATTACAAAATTGCCCCTAACTTACAAAATTACCAAAATGACCTGGTTTCCAAAATTTTTGCAACATCCCCATTTTGAAGGAGCAATTTTCAAAAAGGACCCTCAAAATTTTACAACTTTTGAAATATCCCTGATTTATTAAATTTTACAAATTTACCCTGATTTGTGAAAAATTACCAAAACACCCCTGAGGTCGAAAATTTCCGAAATACCCCCAGATTTCAAAATTTTTCCCACTTTACCCCGAGACTTTGAAATTTTCAAAATACTTTGCGACAAAAACACCAAGGAACGTTTTTCTTTTGAAAAATTTCGAAAAATACCCTGTAGGACAAAATTACGAAAATACCCCTGGGTAGTGAAAAACAACAACAATGAAAATTACAACATTTCTCTGAATGAACGGAAGTTCATACTTGTTTGATGGATGAATGGATGAATGGAAAGACTGTATGCTTGTATGAATACGAAAGAACCACTCCTAAAACTCTTGTCATAAAATTTCTTCGCGAGTAAACAAGTGAAACCAAAGTACTAATACATAAAACTTTCAAATCAGATCTCGACGCTAGAAATGAGCTCCAGAGGACGTGGTCGACGTGGAAGAGGTAGAGGCGTAATGACTAGGTCGAACTCGTTAGATCGGGTCGGGTTCGACAATGAGATACCACCGCCACCACCACCCCTAGTGTGTTAATGTTGAGCGACAAGCTCGGACGGAAGATGTCGCGGTCGCAAGCCGTGGCCGCGAGTTTTGGAATTGGTGGGTGGGGCGGGAGGAAATTCAGAACCCGTAAGTCCGCTACGAAGCGGCTCGAGCTAATAGAGCCGAGATGTTTCGTGGAGTGTTCGAGTAGCACCCAGATACTGGTGAGTCATTGGTTGGAAGCAACGGCGCGTTATGGATGAGCTCGACTTGACCCCTGAGGAGAAGTTGAAAGGGATGGTGGCACTGTTACGCGATGAAGCGTACCAGTGGTGGTTAACTGTTCGGGATGGTGCCATAGCGGAGGATCTGACCTGGGAATATGTTAAGGAGGCATTCCAGAAGAAATATGTGGGAACCAGGTATACAGATGAGCAAAGAAAGGCTTTTCTGGGGTTGGTGCAAGGAAGTAAGTCTATCACCGAATATGAGGCGGAATTCTTGAGGTTGAGCCGATATGCCCGAGGAGTGGTGGCAACTGAGCATGAACGCTGTGTTCGTTTTGAGGACGGACTAAGGGACGATCTAAGACTTTTGATAGCACCGCATCAAGAGCGAGAATTCTCTGCTTTGGTGGAAAAGGCCAAGGTGGCCGAAGGGATTAAGGACGCTACCAAGCAGGCTGTGGATAAGAATAAGGCCAAAAGAGGGTTTGGGCCATCTGAAAAGGGTCACAAGAGGCCTAGAGTTGACGGGCCACAAAATCAACAAACTGGTACGGGCGGGCAGTATCGCCCTTGTGAGCATTGTGGGAAGAGGCACTTAGGAGAGTGTTGGAGGAAGACGGGTGGATGTTTTAAGTGTGGGTCCAAGGACCACATGTTTAAGGACTGTCCTAAGCAAGCTGATGAGAGCCGACCGCAGCTCGTAATGCTAGCCGGTGGTAGAGGCGACAGACTGACCTCAAAGGGGTCGTGGTTCGGCCAACAGAGGTAATGGCAGAGGTCGTGGAGCACAAGGCCGAGGTGCTGCTAATGCCGAAGCAAGGCAACCGGATTTGGTTTATGCGGTTCGTCGGAGGGAAGATGGTGACGCACCGGATGTAATAACTGGTACGTTCTTTATTTTTGACAAATCTTATTTTGCTCTGATTGATGTGGGCTCGACCCATTCCTATGTTGCATGTAGTGTAGTGGAAACACTAGGCCTAGACTCTGAACTCTCTGATAGGCAGATAACTGTAGTAAGCCCATTAGGCCAAACTGTGATGATAGATAAGATCTTTCGGAATGTACCCTTAGAGATCCAGGGAGTGAATTTTCGGGCTGACTTAATGGAGTTACCCTTCGGAGAATTTGAGCTTATACTTGGAATGGATTGGCTAGTAGAGCATCGAGCCGTGTTGGATTGTGCGGCTAAGCGCATGGAACTAAGAACCCCAGAGGGTGAAGTAGTAGTGATGATCGGAGAAAGGAGGAACTACTTGTCCAATGTAGTTTCGGCACTGAAGGCTAAAAAGATGGTTAGAAAAGGGTGCGAGGCGTTCTTAGCCTTCGTAAGTACGTTAGGTGGGAAGGATGAAGGTGTCAATGGAGTTAGAACCGTAAGAGATTTTGTAGATGTGTTCCCAGAGGAATTACCAAGAGTACCCCCAGATAGGGAGGTGGAATTTGGAATAAATTTGTTACCGGGAACAGCTCCTGTGTCAATCGCTCCATACCGAATAGCGCCAAAGGAGTTGGTGGAGCTCAAGGCTCAAATCCAGGAGTTGTTGGATCGTGGGTTCATCCGACCTAGTGTGTCTCCATGGGGAGCACCGGTCCTATTTATGAAGAAGAAGGATGGAACTATGCGTATGTGCATAGATTATCGTCAGTTGAACAAGCTGACCATCAAGAACAAGTATCCTTTGCCAAGGATAGACGACTTGTTCGATCAGCTAAAAGGGGCAGCTGTGTTCTCGAAGATAGATTTAAGGTCGGGATATCATCAGTTGAAGGTGAAGGAGGACATTCATAAGATCGCTTTTAGGACAAGATACGGTCATTTTGAATTCGTGGTGATGCCGTTTGGATTGACGAACACTCCAGCCGCGTTCATGGACATGATGAATCAGGTTTTCCAACCCTACTTGGATAGGTTCGTCGTGGTGTTCATTGATGATATTTTGGTGTATTCTAAGTCGGAGGAGGAGCATGATGAGCATCTCCGAGCGGTGTTGGAAGTATTAAGGGAGAAAAAGCTCTATGCCAAATTCAGCAAGTGTGAATTTTGGCTCAAGGAGGTGGCATTTTTGGGACATGTGGTATCCGCAGAAGGAATAAGAGTGGATCCTAGGAAGATCGAAGCAGTGTTGGAGTGGAAACCACCTAGGTCTGCGGCTGAAATCCGAAGTTTCTTAGGATTGGCGGGCTATTACAGAAGGTTCGTGGAAGGATTCTCGTCAATAGCCGCGCCCTTGACAAAGTTGCTAAGGAAGGAAGTACCCTTTATGTGGACGGATAAGCAACAGGAGAGCTTTGAACAGCTTAAGAAAGTGCTGACGGAAGCTCCGGTGCTAATTCAGCCGGAGGCAGGCAAGGACTTTGTAGTGTACTGTGATGCTTCGCATACGGGGTTAGGTTGTGTGCTAATGCAAGAGGGGAAAGTAGTCGCTATGCGTCTCGGCAGATTAAGACCGCATGAGGTTAACTACCCAACTCATGACTTGGAACTAGCAATGTAGTTTTTGCCTCAAGGTTTGGAGGCACTACCTTTATGGAGAAAGGTCAGTGATCTACACAGACCACAAGAGCCTTAAGTACTTGTTAACTCAGAAGGAGTTGAACTTGAGGCAACGAAGGTGGGTGGAGTTGTTGAAGGATTATGATTGTTCAATAGAGTACCATCCAGGCAAGGCAAATGTGGTAGCTGATGCCCTAAGCCGGAAGGTTGTGACGGATCTAAGAGCTTTGTTCACTCATTTAAGTCTGTATGATGATGGAAGCCTGTTGGCAGAATTACAAGTCAAGCCTACATGGCTAAAGGAGGTGAAAGAGGGCCAGCTGGCAGATACGGATCTAAGTGCTAAGTTACAACAAGTACAGCAAGGAGAAGTAGAGGGCTATGGCGTCAGCAATGAAGGAGTATTGTGCTTTAAAGGGAAGGTCTGTATGCCGAAGGATAAGGAGTTGAGACAAAGGATTCTTCGGGAAGCGCATAGTAGCCCTTATGCTATGCATCCCGGAGGCATCAAGTTGTATAGAGATCTAAGAGAACAATTTTGGTGGACGGATCTGAAGCGAGAAGTAACAAATTCGTGGGGAAATTTTCGACGCGTGTCGCCAAGTTGGCGTGAACACCAAGTTCCATCGGGATTGTCGCGCAACCAATTGAAGTTCCCCGGTGGAAGTGGGAAAGGGTTACCATGGACTTCGTTAGTGGGCTTCCCTTACACGCCGACTAAGAAGGACTCAAGATGGGTGATAGTAGACCGTTTGACCAAGTCCGCGCGACTTTATCCCGAAGAAGAATGGATTATTCACTTTAGAAGTTAGCCAAGTTATACGTGGCGTAGATCGTAAAGGTTACATGGAGTTCCAAGGTCAATCATTTCCGATAGAGACCCAAGGTTCACGTCTCGATTTTGGAAGGCACTTCATCAAGCCTTAGGCACTAAGTAAGACTTCACTACGGCTTTTCATCCACAATCCGACGGGCAGTCTGAACGAGTTATACAAGTGTTGGAAGATATGCTGAGAGGCTGTGTGATGGATTTTCGAGGAAGTTGGGAAGACTATCTACCTTTAGTAGAGTTCGCCTACAACAATAGCTATCAGGCAAGCATTCGGATGGCACCATATGAAGCATTGTATGGTCGGAAGTGTAGAACTCCTACTTGTTGGACCGAGTTAGGAGAACGCCGAGTTTTGGGTCCGGAGTTAGTGACCGAAATCGAAGAGAAGGTTGAGTTAATTCGGGCACGGTTAAAGGAAGCCTCAGATAGGCAAAAGTCGTATGCAGGCCTTAAACGGAAGGAGATCGAATTTGAAGAGGGAGACCAGGTCTTCCTGAAAGTCTCACCTTGGAAGAAGGTTATGAGGTTCGGTCGCAAAGGGAAGCTAAGCCCAAGGTTTATAGGGCCTTATCGAAAGTAATCGAAGCGAGTTGGGCGATGGCATACCAATTGGAGTTGCCACCGAGTTGCAGCAGATGCACGACGTATTCCATGTATCCATGCTACGTCGCTACCGATCTGACCCATCTCATGTGGTACCAATCAAAAAAGTGGAGCTAAGACCCGACTTATCCTACGAGGAAGAACCAATTCGGATCTTGGAGCGTGATGTGAAAGTACTACGAAGGAAGTCAGTGCCTTTAGTCAAAGTATTATGGCGCAATCATGAATCGGAAGAAGCTTCATGGGAGTCAGAGGAGACAATGCGACAGCAATACCTCAATTGTTTAGTTAGGAAATTTCGAGGACTAAATTTTGTTTAAGGGGTAGAATCAGAACATCCTCAAGAGGACCTATGCATTTTCAGCTTAATTGTAAGAAATAACAAGTCTTAAGCATAATGAATAAATTTTTGATACTCAAAAATGCACGAAAATGAATGGAAATGAACATTTTTGGCAACCTGGAAATGCATCAGGACATGAACATTTTAGGAAACCTAGAAATGTAAGGAGATGGTTCAAAAATGGAAAGTGCACATTTTTGGAAACCTGAACATTTTGGAAACTGAACATTTTAGGAAACCTGAACATTTTGGAAACTGAACATTTTAGGAAACTCGAACATTTTGGAAACTTGGAATGTAAGAAAATGGCAAGCTACAGAGCCGATCGAAAATTTTAGGAAACTTAGAAATGACCCCGAAATGATGAGTTTTAAAGTTTAAAATAGGAAATAAAGGCAAGAGGGCCTTAAAAGGAAAAGTTGGGGAAATTTGACACACAAACGGGCTAGGAAAAGTGGCCTGAAGATGGCACTTAGGGCCTATGGAAATGGCGCCATGTGCAAAAGGCATGGGCCTGGGTTCGAGTCACAAGGGAAGCAAATAAATAAAGTTTTATTTTTGCTTCCCAGGCTAAGGGATGGACGGCACAAGCATCTAGAAACCAAGGTGTTTTAATTCCATAAATATATGATTAAAAAGGGATAAATAAAGGAGTTTTATTCGCATAAATATGTGAATAAATAAAGGATTTTCTTTTATGAAAATTGAGGAGATAATTGATGGATTAAAGGCTTTTATCTTTTAAATAAAAGAGATAACATTATCAAAAAGAGGAGTGGTGGCCAAGTAAGGACTCCTAGTGATAACTTTGGCTATAAAAGGAGGGCAGGAGGGTTACTCATTCACTTTTTGCTTCCTCATTGCCAAAATTTTCCTAGCTCTCTCTCTCCTCTCGCGAATTTTTTTAAGCAAGATCCATCTTCTTTTCTTCTATTTTCTTCTTTGTTTTCATCTTGCTGCCGAATCTTTGTGGATTCTAAGAAAGAGGGCAATCGTCTACAACATCAAAAGGGATTTCTCGGGAAATCTAAGGATCTAAGATATAAAGGAGGCAAGAAATCGGGTTTGGGAATCCCATCACAAGTGTTAGTCGATTTCAAGGAGAAGGAAACAAATCTCCGAGATTTGAATAATCATCAAATCGGCATCAAAGGCAACAAAGAGATCTAAACTTTAGATTGGGAAATTTCTGGATTCAAGGAATCTATTAAGCTTAAAAAGGTGTGTACCCTTACTAACCCTCAATATGATGGCAATAATTATTTTAAATATGAACATGTATAAGATTATGAATGTGGAGCTACAAATGTGGCTAAAAGTACTGTGTATGTTTCCTACTGATAGGATTATGAAAATGTTATATCTTTTAACATGCGAATATGTTTTATGAATGAGAAACAAGATATGTATGAGTATTTGGGGCATATGGGATATATGTGAAAGGGGAAGAATAGGTGTTGACTTGGTCTCACCAACGAAGGTGTTGGCTTTACCACCAACGAAAAAATGGTGGCTACGGCCCCATCGCGTAAACATGATAACTACGGTTACATTATTCGAACATAGTGTCTAATGACACAACGTATATGGGCGATGAGCACGTCGACTACAATGATCGCCTTCGATGGTGAGTAGCGGATGGAGGGTCGACTTAGTAGTCCCTACGGTGTGCGAGTTAGTACGGGTGGTGTGTAGCGGATGGACCTTTAGGTTTGGGTTTGGGTTGCATCATTATTTGATTTGAATATGCTTTGATATGAATATGTATGCTGGAATGTTGATTGTTAGTTTGTGTACACATTGAGTCTGTTGACTCACCCCCTTTGTGGGACTATTTTTCAGAAATGAGCGAAGAATTGGACCGGGCCTGGCAGGAGCTAAAGGTGGCCATGCATCACTTGAAGAATTTATTAGAATTTGGACTTTACTCAATTTTAGTATTTTCAATTTTACCTTTGAGTTTGAATGATGTAATAAGGCCATAAGGCCCAAGTTGGATGGTGTTATTTTCGCTTTTATTTTCGATTGTTACGTTATGAATTATTTTTGACTAAGTTTAATTAAATTTATTTTAGAAATAAACCCTAAATTATTTTGTCACCAAAATTAAATGTTTTCTAAATTAAATAAATGGGTTTCCAACCTAAGCCCAACCCAAAACCAATATCTTTCTAAAAATCCACAAAAATTTTCTAAGTAACAAAAGAATTTGAAGCCGATTTTCTTAAGGAACATACCGAGATCCGGTTCTGTGCTCGTGGGTTGGGTGGGGTGTTTCATAAGGGGACTCCTTGGCTGATAACTTTGTCTATAAAAGGAAGGAAGGAGGGCTACTCCTCGGTTTGCTTCTTTTTTTCTCTCTGTCAGAAATTCCCTAATTCTTCCCCTCTTCGCTGAATTTCTTCTTAAGCAAAATCCATCTTCTCTTCTTCTATTTTCTTCTCCTCTCCTTTACTATTATCAAGCCAAGACACTCTTTGATCCTGTTAAATCTCCATAGCCGAATCTCTAAAACAAAGTGTCAAGAAAGATCGCATTTGATTCATAAGGTAAAGATCTAGTGGTTGTCGATTACAAGGAGAAGTTCAACAAAGTTCGGGATTTCTACGGATCTAAGGTAAGAGATATGAATATTCGGTCAAGAGTTATATTTTTATGTCTCCATGTTAGAATTAAAATCTGACATGAAATTATAGGGATTTCGACAAACAAACAAAGGAATACTTTCGGGATTCAAGATTTAAAAGGTAAGCACCAAAATAAATTCGGCCAAGGCCTATTTATATATATATATACATGGATTATCAAAAGCCGAAAACTAATCTATGGAGTAACATAGTGTTTTAGCTGAATTCACAAGGAAGGAATACGAAGATCCGGCATTTGATTCTTACAATCAATTCGGCAAATAAGGTAAGTGTTAGTAATTCTATTCCTAGTAGGATTTTGTTTTAAAATCAAAAGGGTATTAATATGTTTATATATGATGGGCCAAATATAGGAGTTAACAGATCTAAAGTCTGAATCTGTGATCGATTCACTTCGAGAATTCAAGGAATCCATTGTTTAATAAGGTGTGTACCCACACTAACTCCCAATATATTACGGCAATTATTTTATATATATATATATGAATGTGCATGCGAATAAGAATGTGGCTAAGTGTCACAAATGAGGTAAAAGTACCCAGGTATGTTTCCTACTTCCGATAGGATTACAAATACGATATATATATTTTTGAATATGTAATATGAATGAGAAATAAGATATGCATGATATAAATATTTGGGGCATATGGGATATATGTGAAAGGGGAAGAATAGGTGTTGACTACGGTCTCACCAACGAAATATGGTGGCTATGGTCCCATTAAGTGAACATGGTAACTTCGGTTACATTATTCGAACATAGTGTCTAATGACACAACGATATGGGCGATGAGCACGCCGATCGCAAATGATCGCTTCGATGGTGTGTAGCGGAAGGAGGGTTGACTTAGTAGTCCCCACGGTGTGATTGGCGTGCACGGGTGGTGTGTAGCGGATGGATAATTAGGCTTGGGTTTGGGTTGCATCATTTTGATATGTATATGTTCGATATGAATATGTATGCTCGAAATATTGTTTGTTAGTTGGTGTACACATTGAGTCTCTGTTGACTCACCCCTTTGAGGACTATTTTTAGGTGATGAGCAGTAATGGACCTGGCCTGGGCAGGAGCTAAAGGTGGCCATGCGTAGCAAAGAAAATATTTATGAATTGGACCATCATTTTTATAAAGTTCTTTAAATTTTAAGTTTGGGAATTATTGATGTAATAAGGCCTAAAAAGCCATAGTTTTATTTTTCGTTACCATTATTTACTTGCAATTATTATGCTTTGAAATACTTTACATTTATGATATTAAAATTTTATGTCTTTACATTTAAACCCTAAATTATTTTGTCACCCTAATTAAATGATTTCTAAATTAAATAAACGGGTTTTTAACCTAAGCCCATCCAAAATGAACAGCTTTTCTAAAAATACACCAATATTCACTAAGTAATAAAGGACTACTAAAAACCGATTTTCTTAAGGAACATACCAGATCCGGTTGTGCTCGTGGGTAGGGGGTGTGGGGTGTTTCAACTTCTTATTGTCAAATGTAACACCCCAAACCCGGCCCATATGTTTCGACTGGATCTGGTATGCTACGGGTTGTACATTGAAAACTTTTGCCTTGTTGGTTTTGGAAATCGTAAGTTAATTAGACAATATTTGAATAAATAAGTGACATAAAAAAAACCTTGTATTACTATTATTTCGTAAAATTAAACCTTTGACAAAAATTCATAAGTTGCAAATATTAAAAACTACCTAGGCGAATATAAACTATGGGGCCTTATTACCTAAATATTCCCAAAATGAAACTTAAAGGAAAAATCGAAAATAATCTATAGAAATAAAAACTTGATGGCCCCTCGAGTCCGTCTCGGCTCCCATGTCCACGATCTCATCGCTCATCTGAAAAGTTAGGGAAAATAATAGGGTGAGTCACCAAGACTCAGTGTGTAAATCCTGAAAACACATAAAAGGCTTGGGCCCACAAACACATTATGAGCCCTGGCCCATACATAATGGCAACAATCATAATTACATGATAGATAATAAATGATGCATAGCCCTACCCAACCTAGAATTCCTTCCTCTACACACCAACCCGCACTCAACTCACACACCTTGGGGATTTCTACAATCAACCCTCCATCCGCTACACACCATAACGATGTACAAATTGCATCGCTTATTCCTTATCAATCGTGAATTTTAACGTGGTTTTCTACCACCGATCACCAAGTGACCTAACATTTCATTTCGTGGGTTTTCTACCACCGATCACCATGTGACCTAACATTTCATTATGTGGGTTTTCTACCACCGGTCACCATGTGACCTAACATTTCATTACGTGGGTTTTCTACCACCGATCACTATGTGACCTATCATGCACTTCCCCTTCAATAATATAATCCCACCCCATGCATACACATAAAAGAAACATCATGTAGCCTTATACATATTTCGATACACATGGAGGGTTCTATGTTTACGTACCTGACATCTTAGCATAACCCCTTTTTGGGTTCCATTTGACTGTCTATACAGCCTCTTTCCGGCTTTTTAGCCCATAACATAACATAAATATATAGACATACATACAGGATTAATAGTGTGTTAGAGATCTACACACCTGATTACTGTTAGAACGAGACCCACTAAGTCGACGCTATCCGTAGCAAACACCACCGCTATCTTGAAATCCCGAAAAGTGATATGAGATTCAAGGACTAGTGTTTCTGGCTTTTAAATCTAAGAGATCTACTTCAATTCCCGGATGTCGCCCAACAAGAGAATACATAAAATCAGTAAACCATTAGCTTTTCGGCTTTGTCTTCCAAAAACCAAAAGAGATCTTAAGGAATAACAAGAGTCGACACTCACCTTACTAGAGAAGATTCGTCTACTCCCAGAAGATTCAGGCTTTTTGCAAAAATCAGGAAGAGAAGATGATTCGAAGAAATCTATAGAGATTCGGCTTTTTAAAAGAAAGAAGAGAAAAGAATAATGGAGTTTTCGGCTTTTAGAGGAAAGAAGAGAATAATAGAGTTTTCAGCTTTTAGAAGAAAGAAGAGAAAAGAATAATAGAGTTTTCGGCTTTTAGAAGAAAGAAGAGAAAGAAATAATGGAGTATTTGGCTTTCGGCTTTTTAGAAGAAAGAAGAGAAGAGAATAATGGAGTTTTGGCTTTTAGATGAAAAAGAGAGAAATAGAGTTTTTTGGCTTTTAGAAGAAATAAGAGAATAATGGAGGTTTCAGCTTTTAGAAGAAAGAAGAGAAAGAAAAGATGGAAACCCTAAATGCTGAAAAATAAAGAAGAGAACCCTCTCTATTCATAGAAATTTCGGCACTTACCTATGAAAAACTGAAAGTGCCCTTCCTGATAACTAATAACTAACCAAATAATAGGGGAAATTTCGGCACCCCTCTAAGAGATGGAAATTCGGCCAACACTGCACTCAGCAGATAAATCCTATCTTTTCTCCTCTATCTTAATCTATTCACTCATCCTTAAGTGACATAGATAACACCACCTCTTCCTTCCTTTATCTGCCACATTATCAGCCATATTATCCTCATTATCCAAACAAATAAATCCTATTTTAAAGTATCCTAGCCGACTCCAACTCTGCTCATTTAAATGCCGAAAATTAACTAACTTTAATTAAAATAATTGGGCTCCATGCGACTCGAACTTGAGCCCCCTCAGTTGACGCCACCTCCCTGCTCTTTAAGTGGCGCCACTTTGCCACTAGGCCACAAGCCCATTTTGTGTCTTAAAACACAGATAACATCTCTTAAGCCCTATCCTGACAGGCTTTCCACTAAAGTGTCCAAACAGAAAATTTGATTAAGGCCTCGGCCCAATCCTGAGCCCAATTTGAACCCCTAACACTCACATTAAACATAACCACCCATTAAATGCATGGGCCCAAAAATTCAGGATGTTACATCAAAAATCAACGTAGAACAAAAAAAAAAAAGGTACGCGTTTAAATATTAAATCAACTTGATTTATGATTTAAATATTTTAAGATGTTCTTCTTTTTAAGTTTTGATTACATGTATTTTAAGCATATCAATTATTCATGAAAATGAATATTAACTGACTTATTTATGCCATTATAGTAGATTTTATAATTAAATAGTATATTATTAAAACATATCTAGTATGCAAATTTACGTTAACAAACTAATGAATTTTATGGTTATTCATATTTGATTTAGTTCAAAGAATTTTTAAAGGTAGTAGTTCATACATTTTATATTATTCAAATTGTTAATTATTTAGAGAAATGACATGAGCAATTGTAAATGAAAAGTTCTATGAGCATGAATGGTTGGATTTTGAATTAAATTTCATGCATGTTTATGATGATGGTTATGAAAAAAAATTGCTTGTTTTTCATTATATCATATTTTTATGTTTGATATGTGACGTTTATTCATATATTTAATATATGTTTGTCTCTATACATGACCTAGGCAATTATTTTTGGTAGTTAACTGATTGTGCAAAAATCTTGTTAAAAGAGTTTTAAAAGTACTTTGAATCGAACTTGGGACCTCTCGCACCCGAAGTAAGAATCATACCACTAGACCAAATGCCCTGCATTTGAAGATTTTGGCATATTCCCTTAAGCGAATATTGCATGTAATTATTTGGAAATTATATTTATTGACTTAGTGACATTATAGACTTCACATTGATTTAGACATTTCCAGTAGTAAATGTCACAATAGTACTTATATGTGGATACAAAGTAAAAGGAATGATAGTAAAAGTATCAATTTAGTACAGTTGAAACGCATATTAAAGTAAACTAGAAGTTTATTGATACAAATATATTTACTACTTGGAGTGACCAGTTAGACCATCCTGGATCATATATGATGCAAAAATTAATTAGGAATTCATATGGACATTCATTAAAGAACTAGAAGAGTAACGCCCCAAAAATTAATTTTTTTTTTTTGGCGAATGTGTGACACAAATGTGTATCTACTTTAGTGGTTAAGTGTTTTGAGTGTGTGTGAGAGGTCCCAAGTTCAAGCCATGACTTGGGAAAATTTTGATTTTTTTTTTTAAATAAAGCCCCATCTTGAGTTAGAAGGCTTTTAAGTAAAAGTTGGTAAGTAATTAACAAAATGAGCCTATTGGTTTGGTGGTTGAGTGGAGTGTTGGTGTGAAGGAGGTCTTGTGTTCGAGTCTGGGCAAGAGCATTATTTTTGCTTGCTCATCTAGAAGAGTTTATGTTGGATTAAAAAGCTAAGTAGTTGGATGTAGTGGGAAGCAGTGAAGTTATTTAGGGGGTTAGCGAAGATCTGGTATCTTTTCCTTTTTCCAAAAATTCAGTTCTTCTTTCTCAAAAACTCTCTACCATTTTCTTCACCGTTTCCCTATTGCTGCCGAGTTTTGCCTTCCTATTTGCTGAGCCGCCTTTTTCTTCCTTTCCTTTGCTGCTATTTTTCTTGTTTTGACCTCTCTTTTACTTCCTTCTTGCACAATGTCCTGGTCGCTCTTTCGGTAAGTCTAGTTTTTTTATTAAACTTTAATTGTGATTTGGACAAGTGTTAATAAGGATTTGTTTGGTCATGTGTGAGACACGACTGTATGGTCGACGAACGCATGGTCGTGCGCAAGACACAGTCGTGCGATGGCTAGGGTGTGAGCGTGTGGACCACACGAGTCAAGTTGGACGTATGGGCCGCACGGGTGTGCTACATGGGCATATGGGTTTCTGGGCAAGGCTGTGTGGGCCACATAGGCAAGGCTAATTTGGGCGTGTGGGCCACATGAGCTTGTGGCCCCATACAGGTATGTGGGCCCATAATTCTAAAAAATTTCCCTAGGGTCGGACGGGCCATTTCGATCGACTGTGGGCCTACCGTAGGGCCGGTAAGGGCTAACCAAACCCTAAAACTATGAATCTGATAGTTAAATATTCTACTCTGAGTATGAAAATGCTATGCATGTTTGATTATTCTGTTATCTGTGTATAAGCAAGTTGAGCATGTTTAATCTTTATATCTGTATCTATTTCAGTATCTGTTTTGGGGTAGGATCTTTATATGAGGAGGAAGTATTCTGTTTGGTGTTAATCGCCTATATTCTAATAGCTTAGCTGCATATGTTCTGATATGTGTCTTAACAGCACAATGTGGTGTGTAGGGATGGGTAGGTGTTTTTAACCCCACATGGTGTGATGGGATGGTCGGAGTGGTGTGTAAATGATGGGGGTAGGATTTTGCATATCTGTATTTGAATATGTTATCTGAGTCTGTTATCTGAATCTGAATCTATATCTGACTGTGTATATGACTCTGTATGTTTGCATGCTTAATTATGTTGGGTTACACACTGAGTTTACGAAAACTCACATCTGTTTGTCTATTCTGTCCAGATAATCGACAGACTTAGGTAGATCGGTGCGACGGAGACTCAGTGGTGACCACTCGACCGTAAACTGCTTAACATTATTAATTTATGATTTTATTTATGATTTTGGCTTTCTTTCGAGAGTTTGTAATTTCTGGACTTTATGGTTTTTAACTATTGATTTTTGGTTTGTTGATAATCTATATGATTTGATAAGATGTGTTATGAAATCAACGGTTTTATGCATAAAGGGGTTTTTCTAAAAATAACAAATTGAGTTTCTAAAATATAACGAATTTATTAAACTTTCGTTGTAATAGGTGTTTTGGCAAACAAATAAATTAAATAACATTTTCAATATAATCATGAACGAACCCGAGGTATAAAAATTGAATGGTTTATCAAGTCAACACCGTTTTCAAAACTCATTCCTTGTGACACCACCAAATTCGGCCATAATATCTAGGCCGGGTTTGGGGTGTTACAATAATAATCACATATGTGTTACCAACTTGCAACCTGTCGTTTGCAAGATTGCTTGTTTAAATAATTAATTTCAAATCA
This sequence comes from Gossypium bickii, assembly GCA_025503065.1. NCBI lineage: Eukaryota > Viridiplantae > Streptophyta > Magnoliopsida > Malvales > Malvaceae > Gossypium > Gossypium bickii. The sequence continues at coordinate 14,542,939 of CP106716.1, read as the reverse complement.
TGCAATTAAGATAATTCATCTTGCTAATACTGATGAGTTTATATCTCAATCTTTTATTGATTGAGTTTGAAAAACTTTTGTAAAAGTTTGTTATTTATGCGCATAATGGTTTAGAGAAATTATTGATTGAACGACTCTGGTTAATGTTTAAATCATTACTTATGAGAACTAAACTTCCTATTTCAACATGAGATTATGTTGATTTACATGTTGTACGCATCAAGGCAATAAGTTATAAATACTCCCCCTTACAATTGATTATTGGTCAAGATCTAAATATTTCTCATCTTTGAATTTTTGTATGTGCGTATATGTTCCAATTGCTACACCACAACAAAGATGAGTGAATACTCAAAGAAAGTTGAGAATATATATTAATTATGAGTTTCCTTGTATTATTATATGTTTTAAATGTATTAGAGATTCAACTATAACATGATTTGTGATTACTATTTTGATTTGATAGTTTTTCCGAAATTAGGGGGAGAGAAATAATAACTTGTAATGAGTTAGGGGGAGTAATTTGAACCAGAAGTTCAACAAGGATAACTCATTACAAGTTCCAAATATGAAAATTTTCATAAATGAATATAATAAATCTAGATGGCCATATCGTGAAGGAGGGTGCTCCAGAAGAGACCCAAGACATAGGTAATAAGTAAAACTCCATAAGAGATTCAAGTACCTGAAACTAAAGATTAAAATAGTGAAAATAAGAGATCTCGATAAGTTATGTCATTTGAGAAAATGTCGAACCGATAATAAAAGTGGTCGACAATAGTTTTGCATGCAATATTATTGTTGAAACAATGAAATAAAAGGAGGATCTTGAATAAATTTATTGAGAAATATAGATATGGAATAAATTGGTCAAAATAGAAAGACGCAACTCAAGTACAATTAAATTTGTGGAGTTTTTGGACTAGTAATCCAAATGTCTAAAGGTATAAAGCCAGTGAGGGTGCAAATGAAGTAGTTTTGCAAAACGAAATAAAATATGAAGTTTTTGCTAAGTCCTGGCATTGATTATGAAAAGATATAATATTATTTTGTGGTGGATGCAATAACCTTTAGATATATTATTAAACTAACAGTTCATAAAAGATTTAACTTGCGTCTAATAGTTGTTGTTACAACCTTTTATGAATCAATATATAGTAAAGTTTATTTTAAAATCCTTGAAGGATTTAGAATACCATAAGCATATTGAAATTATCAAGAAATTGTTCATTTATATGAATTGAAATAATTGAACATATGTGGTAAAGTTGACTTAGTCAATAGTAGTTGAAAGAAGATTATAAAATGATCCAAAATACCAATTTGCATTTTTATAGAGGAGTCATGATTAAAATTTTTATGATTATTGTTGAAATTCATGAAAAGATCAAAATATATTTCCCCAAAAATTTTCCCCCACTCATGACTTTCAAAAAAATGCTGATATAAATGCTTAGCAAATACGCTCAAATGGTCATTTGAAAAGCTAGTATTCAAGATTGAATACATAGAATATGAGATATTATGTGATGTTTTCATGAGGAGTAAATATGCGCTGTACTCTTCTTCCCTTAACTGAGGTTTTGTCCCATTGGGTTTTCCTGGTAAGATTTTTAATGAGGCAACATATTATGCGTATTATAAATATGTGTACTCTTTTTCCTTCACTAGGAATGTAACAACCCAAACCCGGCCCAAACTTTATGGCCGAATCTAGCTTGTTACAGTGGAAAACATTTTTGAGAAATTCATTTTTCAAAATCGATTTAAGTTGTTGAAAACCTTTTTGTTTGATTGTTTTGTAAAAGCTTTACTTAGTGCTTATTTGAGAAATTTATTTAAGCCGAGTTATTTTAAAACTTCGAAGGTGCCCGATGGCGCGATAAAACACTTTCCGGTTTAATTTGGGAAAACATGTGATTTCAAATTCAATAATAATAACATAGTTTAAAACAAGTATCCAACATATGAAAAATAACAAAAATAAAGTGTCAGGAGGCCTTATTACATCCAAATAGAATAAAAACCCGAAATAAAAATATCACAACTGAAATTAAAGTTCATTTAAATTAAATCCACTGCATGGCCACCTCGAGTCCACCCGGCTCCACATCCGCGATCTACGTGTCACCTGAAAAATGTAAAGGAGAAGGTGAGTCACCAAGACTCAGTATGTAACCCTTCCCCCGGTTTTAAACCAATTTCATACACAAGATATAACAATTAATATGCAGAATATTATGTACCCAACCTAGCCAACCAAACGCCTCTGCCTACCCCGTTGTGGTACCAAACCACTGGTGGTGCCAAACCACTGGTGACATATAGTCACGATGTGTTACCAAAACACTGGTGTCCGTAGACACAAATAGATTGATGGGGCCAACCCATCGTGTGATACCAAATCACTGGCAGACGATCCCATATCTCAAGTGGGGCCAACCCACGGTGGTGTTAACCACAGGGACAAGTCGCTATGAGGTGCCAAACCTCTGGAGGTACCAAACCTCTCGGTGACCGTAGTCACGAGTGTGTTACCAAACATCGGTGCCCGTCGCACATTATTATCACCGCCCCTCCACTCATTCAACCCACAATAGTCAAACAATCATAACCAGATTTATCACATGTATCAATACATCATGCTTTCCAAAAGCATAAAATAGCAAAATCATATTAACAGGTACTTACCCGAATGACCACTTATACCGATTTGGTATTAAATCCAATGCTACATAAATCAAAGTTAGCATTCACAATATTCAGCACACTCAATAAGTTATAATGTGTGTATGTACACACCTGTCACCACTGAATAGTTTAAATCCCGAAAAGAAGAGTCGGCCACCCTAGATCTACTTGTCCCTATATTCGGCCATAATAGTGTTAGTGATATGGGCCATTCGGCCAAACCAAATAATTCTTTTAGGGTTATTGCTTGAACCCGAATCCTTACCTTTATTCTTTCGGCTACTAACCACAGCACTCAATTTCCCGAATCTGCTTAGTCAACTACCACTGATTAGTAAATAAGACTAATAGCCTTCGGCTTGAATACTAAAATAAACCTTACCCTTACCTACCGAATTTGATTGACAGAGAATGGTGATTCCGATCTACCGCTTTGAGATCCCGGAGTCTTAGGTGACGTTGATTCCAAAGGGGTTAGTCTTCCATCCAAACAACAATCGTAAGAGGGAAAAGAAATAGCCATTCGGCTAGTACCCTTACCTACCCCAAACCGACTGGAAGAAGAGTCCCGGAGAGACTTATGTCACCTTTAGAATTCGGCCAAAGTACTGCCCAAAAGAAGAAGAGGATTTCGGCACTTCAAGGGGGTGTATTCGGCTATTATGAAAGAGAAAAAAAAATAATAGAGAGGAAGAGATGATAAGAATTTCAGCTAAAGGGGTTTGAGAGAATAGAAAATTAAAAGAAATAAGAAAGGGGGTTGAGAATTTCGGCAAATAGCAAAAATGAGAAAAAGCAAAACCTAGTGACAAGCTGATGCTTTTATAGGCATTCGGCACCCCCCCTTAAGTTGTCGTCCACCCTTGCCAATAGGGAGTTCAAATTCGGCACAACTCCTTAATTTGCTCCTGACTCACTATTTGAATTAATTCAAATTACTTTGAATTAAAAACAAGGCTATTTTTCCTCTGCCAACTCTAAAAGATTAATCCACTAATTAATCTATTTAAAAAGCTAATTTAATCCTATTATTATCTCATTATTTAAAAGAATTTAAACTGAGGAAGACTCTCCCTCTTGTTGCCGTCCAAATAAAGAGCAAAAAGAGTATTTTAGTGACTCGAACCAAAGCTCTCCCTTCCCCTTGATGGCGTCACATGCTAGCTCCTAAGTGGCCTTCCTTTTGCCACTTTACCAAGCTGATTTTTATGTCAGAAATCCTTCATTTATTTTTATAACCCCCTCTTGCTAAGGCTCCCTGCCTTTAAAGCCTATAAATAATATTTTCTACCAAACCGAGCCTACTCAAAGCCTTTAACTAAGCCCTATTATTCCTTAAATAATATCACAGTGGTTCAAACATAGGAAAATAATTTAATTCCAAATAGCCCCATTCTTAGGATGTTACAAGGAATTTTTTTTCCCAATGGGTTTTTTTTTATCTTAGTAAGATTTTAATGAGACACATAATGTAGAAATGGACATCCAAGGGCGAGTGTGATAAATATTTTATTAAGTGGATGCCCATCATAATCAAGATTAGTTTTGATGAACTTTAAATTTTAATAGTCATTAGAAGTAAAGTCCGATTTCATTTATACTTTTTATGTCTATAAATATAGACTTTAGAGAAGCATTGTAAATTGCTTCTATTGATCAATAAAATATGCTTTCTCTTTTATTCTTCTATTTTGTTTTTGTTCTTTACTCTCTATCTTTTATTTTATAACGAAAATATAATTTTTAGAATTTTATATTTTTGGTTGGGTTATTTAGTTGGGTAAGTTTTTTTTAAAGGTTTTGGGCAATAAGTTTAATTGCTATTGGATTAGTGATTTAATATAAATATATATAATTATTATTTAACATATATAATTAATATAATATTTTTTTATAATATAATATATTTTGGTTGGGTTGGGTCGGGCCAAGCTCAATCTAAAAAAATCTTGCCCAAGGTCTTGCCCATATAGAAAACGAGCCTTAAATTTTACCCAAACCCATTTTTCGGGTTTCATATTTTGTCCAAACAGTTCCATTTTTTGGGTGGACCTTCGGGCATTGACGAGTGACTTAACCCATGAATAAGTTTAAATACAAAAAATAAAAATATAATTTTTTGAAAATTTCAAAGCACTTCTTCATTATCATTTTCATAAGTTTTAAAATTATAAACTTAAAACTAATGCATCAATTATCATCCATTGATCTAAGATGGAATTTTTGTGTCATCATAGCTAGAAGAAAACAACCAAAGAAACAAATGAAATATATCTCTAAATTTTGGCTTTTTAATTTGAAAATTTAAAGAGCCAGTAGTCATTATATGAAAGTAGTTTGGTTACCTTGAAAGAGGCATTTAATAAGTGTGGCAATGGCGAAAAAAGTAGTGGAGCGGTATTGTTGGAGAAGCAAATGATAAAGTGTAACACCCCAAAAATTTTGAGAACTTAATTGTGAGAATTTGTAGTAATTAAGTCTCTGTATTTGTGGTTGTGTGCTCTGTTTTTGTGATTAGGGTTTTGAGTTCGAGTCGCATTGTTAACTATTTTTTTTAAACAACCCTTGTCCATGTGTTATATAGTTAAGTTCAATTCAGTGTAAACCTGTGACAAGAATGAGCATGCTGGTTCATTGGTTAAGCATCTGTCTGTATTTTGTTTGGTTCCAAGTTTGAATCCCAAGGAATGCGATAGGGAACATTCTTTTTGCTAATTGCTGGTATTTGACTGAAATTTATTAGGAATTAAAAATTTCATCATCTTCCATTCATTTTATTGTTATTGTCTTTTTCTTTTCCTTTTTCCTGCTTCCCTTTCTTTTTCTTTTCGATTCTTTAATTTTCTTATCCATTTTGATCACAGTCATAAGTAAGTACAAGTCTAGACGAAGTTATACACCGTTAATTATATTGATCGAAAGGTTAGTAAGTAAGTTTCACTGTCAATTCATTAAATTTCGGGGCTTATGTTCTGAATCGACCATCTCGAGCGTATTGTGTAATCCCTGATAATTAGTAGCTTGGTTTCCTCTTAGGCGGGGGTGTCGAGAGTAGCAAACCTTAACTCAACAAATCGAGTGACTATTGTTGACTTTGTGGTAAGTTTGATTTCATTGAAGGTTTCGTGTCGAAACCTTCGACATAAAGTATTTTGTGTAAAATGTGCGTTATTGTCAATAAAGTTGGTTGATTGAATTATTGGATGGTCGTTTTAGGCTTCGGAGACTCTCTTCATTGTTATTGCTCTGAAATCTCTCCAGGTGTGTATCGAAAACCTTAATTTATGCAAGTTTTGGTTGCCAAAAATGGTGGCTGTCGACGCCACACGGCCAGACCCACGGGCGTGTGTCAAGGCAGTGTGAGCCATATGACCGTGTGGTAGGCTGTATGGGTGGCCATGTAACTCACTGTTCATCAATTTGGAACCACACGAGCAAGGCACAAGGGCATGTGTCTACGTCGTGAGTGACAATATTAGTGCAAGGTTCACACGGGCAAGGGACACGGGTGTGTGTCTAAATCGTGTAATTCACTGTTTGTGACTTAGGACAATACGAACGGGCATATAGGCATGTGTCCAAGCCATGTGAGTCACACGGTCAAGGACACGGCCATGTGTCCAGGCCGCGTAACTCTCTGATTTATGCTTTAAAACCACACGCGCAAGGACATGGGCGTGTGCCCAGGCCGTGTGAACCACACAGGCAATGACATGGGCTTGTGTCCAGGCTGTGTGGCATATATAAAAGGGCCCGAAAACCATTTTGAGGCTGTAAATGTACTGATTTTGATGCCCCCATGGTATGAATGGTCTGAATTTAACTGAATGAGAACTCTTTGATACCCTGTGACATATGCATGAATTCTATACCTGTATGTGCACTGTGATACTTAGTCTGACATTGAACTGTGCTATCTACTTGTGGAACAATTTAGAATAGCTGAATACATATTGTAGATATTGGTTCTTTACAGATGTATGGGTCGGGATATTATGAAAAAGGAAATGATCTGTTCTAAATTAGTGGCTAAGCCACCATATGTATAACTTTGATCCCGACATTTCGTCACATTATGATCTAGCAGCTAAGCTGCGTCTCTGTAAACGTGTCTGACAGACACTCTATGGTGTGTAGGGTTGGTTGGGCATTGAACGCCCTTAACGGTGTGTTGGGATGGCCGAAGATAGTGTGTAACAGATGGGGGTTAGGAATATATGCATCTGACTCTAATCTGTTCTGTATATGAAACTGAAATTCTTTCTACATCTAAAATTAATCTATCTTGGGTTTGAACTAGAAATGTTTCAATTATCAGATCGAATCTTTGAATACGGACACTGTTTGGTAAATATGTTTATGTGAACAAACTTTTTTATGCATTGAGTTCACAACTCACTTTATTGTTTGTTGGATTTCAGGTGGTTCTTAATCTTTAACGGGTCGTCACCATGAAAGCTCGATCAAGCTTTTATCTTTCTTTTAAATACTACTTTTTGAATTTTGGTAAACTATGATAGTAGGACTTAGGAAGATTAAATACTTAACTAATCTTTGTGATGAATATTATGCGACGTATGGTATAGTGTTATTGTGTTATATATGTGGTATTTGAGTATCGATGATGTGACTTCCTAAACTTGGACTGGATGTCTAGGTCGGGTTTAGGGTGTTACAGAAAGAATGAGAGAGAGGCTTAATTTCTCTTGAAAGGTTGTGGATGAAGAGAGAGAAGAAAAGGTTGGGTGTTTTTGTTAATGAAAATTGGATTAATCTAGATTTTATGAAATTGAGTTTGAATTTGCTTAAATCAAAATTTCTATCTAATTATGGTAATTAATTATATTCTCAAATAAGCAACATTGGAATTGTTATCATGCTTGTTAATTTTGTTTGTTTATTGGATGGTATCACTTGTGTGGGATTAAATTACCAAATAAAGTCAATTTTTTAAAAACATTACAGAAATAGGCTGAATTTTTGGAAAATTACGGGAATGGGTCATTTTTTTATAAAACGCTTCCAGCTGGAAATGTTTTCAGAGAAAACTCAGAAAAACACTTCCAACTGGAAGCGCTTTTCTCCTTTGACCAGTAAAACGCTTCTAGCTGGAAGTGTTAATGAAAAATGAGTCCAACTCAGTGCATTCCCCTCCCCCCACTATTAAAAAAATATATAAACCCCCTACCTACTAATTTCTCACAACATTCTCTCAAAAATCTCTCAAATTTCTCAAACCACTCTAAAAAATCTCTCAAAATCTCTTTTAATTTTTTTTACTACTATTTCTATCTAAATTCTATTTTTTGTTAGATTTTTATTAATATTTTCAAGAAATATTTTTTTTCTTAAAAATTATTTCGTGTTCTATATAATTAGCAATGACTGGGTCTCTAGTCCTTCTTGATAACAAGCACATCCCCGTTAATCAATTGCAAATGGTAAGAATAAATTTTAATAAATTTCAATATTGTTTAAATTTTTTATTTCATTTTTATATTTTAACTTAATATTTTTTATATTTTTTATATTTTTTTACGTAAATAGGCGGAAGATCGAATTTTACAATGTCATATTCGTAATCTATCTGGTCTTGCATCACCGTTGATCAAACCATACTTAAGGGAAGTCGATTTTTGGCACGTGACCCTTGTAGGCCGAGGGTGTAACTTAGATTAAGAACTCGTAAGCGCGTTAGTGGAGAGGTGGAGACCCGATACGCACACATTCCATCTTCCATGTGGCAAGTGTAGTATCACTCTAGAGAACATGTATTTACAGTTGGGGTTACCCATGGACGAGTCGATAATCATCGGGTCTGTTCAGTCTGCTGATTGGGGAGCCATATGTGGTGATCTTTTGGGTGTGGCTCCGAGACAATTTATGGAGGCCAGATCGAAATGACTTGGATAAGAAAAAATTTTGCAGGGTTGGATGAGGATTTGATTGAAGTCCAAAGAGAATGATACGCTCGAGCGTACGTCCTTCAGATCATCGAGGGTATCCTGAAGCTGAATAAGTCACGAAATCTCATCAATCTAAAGTGGCTGTTAAAACTCGTCGATTTTAGAAGAGCAAGCGAACTTAGTTGGGGGTCTGTCGTGCTAGCAATATTGTACCGAGAGATGTGTCGAGCGACGCAATCAGGAAAAATCAAAATTGGTGGTTGTCTTTTACTACTACAATCATGGGCTCGGTTCCGATTTCTATTTTTATGTCCTCAAGCAAATTACCCGTATACATTCCCACTCGTAACAAGATAAATTTAGTATATATTACAAAGATTAAATTCATTTAAATTTAAATTATTATGTTAAGAAATTATTTAAACAGGTGGAGCCATGAGCTGAGTCACGCGAAATTACCTACTAAGCTTCAAGATATACGGCTTCTATTATACCAACAATCAGAAGCGGATGTATGTATTTATTTAATTTTGAACTATATACAAATAACATAGTTGGTTTCATATTTAGTTGTATATGTATAACGACTTTTTTTTATCACATTAAAATAGTTTGAATGGATGCCATACGAGGATCCGAAAATTTGAAAAGTAATCTCGGAGGAATTGTTTGTGAATCCCAACGCCTGACACGTGAAGGTCCCATTGGTAGTGTATGCTATCGTCTAGATGCACGAGACTGATAGAGTGTTACTACAGTTCGGATTCTGACAGTTGATTCCTGTGGCACCTCAAGACATTGATGATCTGCATCCTATCGACTTGCGGAAGCAGTATGAGTATTGGTCAGTATTTCACTCCCAACATATCAACATCTGGAATAATTGGTATGATTTTTTCCCTACTCGCAAACTTATTATTATTCTGGAGTTAGCATGTGATCCGGAGTACATGCCATGGTTTAGGATTCATCGCAAGCTATATTTGTACGGGGAAGAGGCGAGGTATCGGCATCCCCGTACGAGTAGGCCACGACGGTCCCTTTTAAATCCAAGGGCTGGCAAGGTAGGTCCATCATCAGCACCCACATAAGAACTAACATCGACGGCCTCAGCAATGATGCCCACACCACTCCCGTTCAGTATGTATCGTCTTATTCTAGTGCGTATTCTAATCCTATCATCTCCATACAAGTTGTAACATCCTGAATTATTGGGCCTATGCGTTTAGTGTGGGGATATGTTTAACGTGTTAGGGGTCCAAATTGGGCTCAAGTTTGGGTAGAGGCCTTAATCGAATTTTCTGTTTGGACACTTTAGTAGGAAGCCTGGTAAGATAGGGCATAAAAGATGTTATCTATGTTTTAAGACACAAATGGGCTTGTGGCCAAGTGGCAAAGTTGCGCCACTTAAGGGCTTTAAGGTGGCGTGATAAGCAGTAAGGGAGGTTCAAGGTTCGAGTCGCATTACCCATTTATTTTAATTAATTTTGGCATCAAGGGAGAGCAGAGTTGGAGTCAGTTAGAATGCTTGAAATTAGGAAGAATAATTGATGGATAATGTGGATAATATGGATGATAATGTGGCAGATAAAGGAAGGAAGAGGAGGTGTTATCCATGTCACTTAAGGATGAGTGATCAGATGAAGATAGAGGAGAAAATATAGGAATTATGTGCTTCCTAGAACTAGAAGATATGGACTTGAGACTGAATTGTAGATATAAGTGCGGATTCGAAAGAACTACTCTTAAGACTACTATTCATAAGACTGTTCGTGGTTAACCAGTGGAAGAAAATTAATAATTCATAAAATTTCTAATCAGATAAACGAGAATCGGTAGAATGAGTTCAAGGTGTAGCTTTTTGGGCTGATCTGATGGAATTGCCGTTTGGGGAGTTCGATTTGATCTTAGGAATAGATTGGTTAGTGAAGTATCAAGCAAACTTGGATTGTGCAGCCAAGCGTATGGTGTTAAAAACCTCCGAAGGAGGCGAAGTGTTGGTGATAGGTGAAAGGAGAAACTGTTTGTCAAATGTGGTGTCTGCCTTAAGAGCAGAAAGGATAGTGAGAAAAGGATGCGAGGCAATTCTAATGTTTGTTTGGGCTCTGGAAGCCAAGGAACTAACTGTTGGGGCTGTTAGGACAGTGAAGGAATTTCCTGATGTTTTCACAGAAAAGCTTTCGAGATTGCCCCCGGATCGTGAAGTGAAGTTCGGTATCGATCTTCTTCTAGGAACAGAGCTAGTATCTATTGCTCCGTATAGGATGGCGCCAAAGCAGTTGGTGGAATTGAAAGCATAGATTCAGGAGTTGCTGGATAGAGGGTTATTGGAATCAGAATGCGCAGCGTGAGCGTAGTGTTGTAGGTTAAGTTGTACGACTGTTCTTGTAGTTGGAAATTTTGAAGATGAAATTTCTTTAAGGGGGTAGAACTGTAACATCCTGAATTATTGGGCCTATGCGTTTAGTGTGGGGATATGTTTAACATGTTAATTTAAGTGTTAGGGGTCCAAATTGGGCTCAGGTTTGGGCAAAGGCCTTAATCGAATTTTCTGTTTGGACACTTTAGTGGGAAGCCTGGTAAGATAGGGCTTAAAAGATGTTATCTGTGTTTTAGGACATAAATGGGCTTGTGGCCCAGTGGCAAAGTGGCGCCACTTAGGGGCTTTGAGGTGGCGTGATAAGCAGTAAGGGAGGTCCAAGGTTCGAGTCGCATTACCCATCTATTTTAATTAATTTTGGCGTCAAGGGAGAGCAGAGTTGGAGTCAATTAGAATGCTTGAAATTAGGAAGAATAATTGATCGATAATGTGGATAATATGGATGATAATGTGGCAGATAAAGGAAGGAAGAGGTGGTGTTATCCATGTCACTTAAGGATGAGTGATCAGATGAAGATAGAGGAGAAAAGATAGGAATTATCTGCTGAGTGCAGTGTTGGCCGAAATTTCCCTACTATTGGATTAGTTGGTAGTTATTAGAAAGGGAACTTTTGGTTTTTGATAGGTAAGTGTCGAAATTTCTATAAATAGGGGGGGATAGCTCATCAATTTCGGCATTTGGAACCCTAATATTTTCTTCTTTCGCTGTGCCGAAATTCTCAGTCTTCCTCTGAAATTTCTTTTCTTTTGATTTCTTCAAAAGCCGAAACCTCCCAATCTCCTCAACATTTTTTCTTTCAAAAGCCGAAACCCTGAACTCTCTTCTCATCTCCATAGCTGAATACTCCCTATTCTTTTGCCGATTTCTTCAACCAAAAAGCCGAAACTACTTAGATTTCTTCTTCTCTTCTGATCTTCTCAAAAAGCCAAGGGGTAGTCGAATTCTTTATGTAAAGGTGAGTGCCGATTTTTCTATCTCTTCACTTTCTCTTTCAAATTTTGGAAGACAAAGCCGAAAACTTAATGGTTTAATGGTTTTATGTATTCTTTTATTGGGCGAAATTCGGGAATTGAAGTAGATCTCTTAGATCTAAAAGCCAGAAACACTAGCCCCTGAATCTCATATCACTTTTCGGGATTTCAAGCTAAGGATTTCAATTCTCCTTAAGATCATCAACTGTTTCCTTTTCGTTAGTTGTGCCTTAACCTAATGTTTCATTACCAGCCTCTAAACAACACCTTAGACAGATAGCGGTTATGTCAGCTACGGATAGCATCGACGTAAAAAGTCTTGTTCTAACGATAATCAGGTGTGTAGATCCCTAACACCCTAATTACTCTGTACTAAATATATGTTATGGGCTAAAAGCCAGAAAAAGGCTGTATAGTAATCTGTACTAAATATATGTTATGGGCCAAAAGCTGGAAAAAGGCTGTATGGACAGTCGTGAAACCCGAAAAGGGTTAGGCAAAGGATGCTAGGTACGTAATCATAGAAATCTCTCTATGTGTATCGATATGTATATGGATGCCTGTTTTCTTAAAGATGGTAAGACGTTCTCAATTTTTCATGTGCGTATGCATGGGGTGGGATTATAATAATGAAGGGGAAGTGCATGATAGGTCACTTGGTGATCGGTGGTTAAACCACAAATTCAAATGTTAGGTCACATAGTGATCGGTGGCTATGCCACGTTTAATGATTCCTGATTAATAGGAATAGGCAAGATAAGTTGTCGTTATGGTGGGTAGCGGATGGAGGGTTGATTGTAGAAATCCCCAAGGTGTGATGGTTGGTACGGGTTGGTGTGTAGAGGATGGAATTCTAGGATGGGTTGGGCTATTCATCATTCATTATTTTCATGTAATTATGATTGTTGCCTTCATGTATGGGCCAGGGCTCATAATGTGTTTGTGGGCCTTAGGTCAGTGTGTCCGGGACTTATACACTGAGTCTTGGTGACTCACCCTTTCATTTTTCTCCACTCTTTCAGATGAGCAGTAGATCGTGGACATGGGAGCCGAGACGGACTCGAGGGGCCATCAAGTTTTTATTTTTTGTAGATTATTTCGGCTTTTCTTTAAGTTTTAATTTTTTGGAATATTTATGTAATAAGGCCCCATAGTTTATATTTCACTGCTTAGTTTTTAATATTTGCAACTTATGAATTTTTGTCAAAGGTTTAATTATTCAAAATAATAATAATACAAGGTTTTATTTTCAAAAAGTCACCTATTTATTCAAAGATTGTCTAACCAATTTACGATTTTTGAAACCAACAAAGCAAAAGTTTCAATGTACAACCTGTAGCACACCAGATCTGGTCGAAACGTATGGGCCGGGTTTGTGGTGTTACATTTTGGTATCAGTGCCCAGTTCAAAACTCGAGCTGTGAAATGGGTCTTGTAGTGTTTGAAAAAAAATGATATGAAATTGAGAAAAATGTTTTGGATGAAGATATAGCCTTCGAGTCTACCGGCACCCAATCTACGCAGGTAAGTATTCTAAACTCTTGTTGTGACATACATGTGGGCTTAATGGGCTTGATGGACGTAGGCTAGTATAGTAGGCATTGATGGACTTTAGGTGTAGTTTAAATCACTCATTAAATTCATAAGACTTAATCTACCCAAACAAACCCGTGAATGAGTCGATGGGTTAGGGTGTGGCAACAGGCATACGCTTGCCTAGGATTGGATTCAGAGAGAGCTTGGTACTTAAGCAGTCCTAGCGACTCACCTCCTCTTCGCTGGAATCCTACCTGGTGCGTAGTGACTGTTCACCTTAGCCATGAGGATTTGTTGACGGGCCAGAATCTATAATTAAAACCCGAAAGGGACCAACCACCTTATTTCACAAAATTACTAAAATATTTCCCTAAGTTTTGTAAAATTTCTGAAATACACTTGATTTGTGAAAATTTCCAAAACAACAATGATTTTATAAAATACCCATGTTTTGCAAATTTACCTGAAAACCTCTAGAATTACAAAAGTAATTCGGTTTGCAGAATTAAATTTTCCAAAGTACCCCTGCTTTAAAAAAAAAAACCAGGATACCCTATTTTGAGGAAATTACCAAAATACCCTCGTTTTGTTAAAAAAATGTACCAAAGTACCTCTAATTCGAAGAAAATCACCAAGATACTTTATTTTGGAAAATACCCTGTAGGGCAAAGCTACGAAAAAACCCCTGGGTAGTGAAATGACAAAAATACCCTTATGTGATGAATGTAAGATTCGTGGATGTTACTTGTATGTTGATGTTTGATGATTGAATGCATGTGTTTCCTAGAACTAGAAGATTTGGACTTGAGACTAAATTGTAGATATAAGTGCGGATTCGAAAGAACTACTCTTAAGACTACTATTCATAAGATTGTTCGTGGTTAACCAGTGGAAGAAAATTAATAATTCATAAAATTTCTAATCAGATAAACGTGAATCGGTAGAATGAGTTCAAGGGGTAGCTTTTTGGGCTGATCTGATGGAACTGCCGTTTGGGGAGTTCGAGTTGATCTTAGGAATGGATTGGTTAGTGAAGTATCAAGCAAACTTGGATTGTGCAGCCAAGCGTATGGTGTTAAAAACCTCCGAAGGAGGTGAAGTGTTGGTAATAGGTGAAAGAAAGAACTGTTTGTCAAATGTGGTGTCTGCCTTAAGAGCAGAAAGGATGGTGAGAAAAAGATGCGAGGAAATTCTAATATTTGTTCGTTCTTTGGAAGCCAAGGAACTAACTGTAGGGGACGTTAGGACAGTGAAAGAATTTCCTGATGTTTTCCCAGAAGAGCTTCCGGGATTACCCCCGGATCATGAAGTGGAGTTCGGTATCGATCTTCTTCTAGGAACAGCGCCAGTATCTATTGCTCCGTATAGGATGGCGCCAAAGGAGTTGGTGGAATTGAAAGCACAGATTCAGGAGTTGCTGGATAAAGGGTTATTGGAATCAGAGTACGCAGCGTGAGCGTAGTGTTGTAGGTTAAGTTGTACGACTGTTCCTGTAATTGGAAATTTTGAGGACGAAATCTCTTTAAGGGGGTACAACTGTAACATCCTGAATTATTGGGCCTATGCGTTTAGTGTGGGGATATGTTTAAGTGTTAGGGGTCCAAATTGGGCTCAGGTTTGGGCAGAGGCCTTAATCAAATTTTCTGTTTGGACACTTTAGTGGAAAGCCTGGTAAGATAGGGCTTAAAAGATGTTATCTATGTTTTAAGACACAAATGGGCTTGTGGCCCAGTGGCAAAGTGGCGCCACTTAGGGGCTTTGAGGTGGCGTGATAAGCAGTATGGGAAGTCCAAGGTTTGAGTCGCATTACATATCTATTTTAATTAATTTTGGCGTCAAGGGAGAGTAGAGTTGGAGTTAGTTAGAATGCTTGAAATTAGGAAGAATAATTGATCGATAATGTGGATAATATGGATGATAATGTGGCAGATAAGGGAAGGAAGAGGTGGTGTTATCCATGTCACTTAAGGATGAGTGATCACCAAGATAGAGGAGAAAAGATAGGAATTATCTCATTGAGTGCAAAGTGTTGGCGAAATTTCCTTACTATTGTATTATTTGTTAGTTATCGAAAAGAGCACTTTCGGTTTTTGATAGGTAGGTGCCAGAAATTTCTATAAATAGGGGATAGCTCATCAATTCTGGCATTTGGAACCCTAATCTTTTCTTCTTTCCCTGTGCCGAAATTCTCAGTCTTCCTCTGAAATTTCTTTTCTTTTGATTTCTTCAAAAGTCGAAACCTCCCAATCCCCTCAACATCTTTTCTTTCAAAAGTCGAAACTCGAACTCTCTTATCATCTCCATAGCCAAATACTCACTATTCTTTTACCGATTTCTTCAACCAAAAAGCTGAAACTACTTAGATTTCTTCTTCTCTTCTGATCTTCTCAAAAAGCCAAGAGGTAGTCGAATTCTTTATGTAAAGGTGAGTGCCGATTTTTCTATCTCTTCACTTTCTCTTTCAAATTTTGGAAGACAAAGCCGAAAAGTCAATGGTTTAATGGTTTTATGTATTCTCTTATTGGGCGACATTCGGGAATTGAAGTAGATCTCTTAGATCTAAATGCCGGAAACACTAGCCCCTGAATCTCATATCACTTTTCGGGATTTCAAGGTAAGGATTTCAATTCTCCTTAAGATGATCAACCGTTTCCTTTTCGTTAGTTGTGCCTTAACCTAATGTTTCGTTACCAGCCTCTGAACAACACCTTAGGCAAATAGCGGTTGTGTCGGCTACGGATAGCGTCGACATAGAAAGTCTTGTTCTAACGATAATCAGGTGTGTAGATCCCTAACACACTAATTACTCTGTACTAAATATATGTTATGGGCTAAAAGCAGAAAAAAGGTCAGTATAGTAATCTGTACTAAATATATGTTATGGGCTAAAAGCTAGGAAAAAGGTCAGATGGATATCGTGAAACCCGAAAAGGGTTAGGCAAAGGATGCTAGGTATGCGTAATCATAGAAATCTCTCTATGTGTATCGATATGTATATGGATGCCTGTTTTCTTAAAGATGGTAAGACGTTCTCAATTTTTCATGTGCGTATGCATGGGGTGGGATTATAATAATGAAGGGAAGTGCATGATAGGTCACTTGGTGATCGGTGGTTAAACCACAAATTCAAATGTTAGGTCACATAGTGATCGGTGGCTATGCCACGCTTAATGATTCGATTAATAGGAATAGGCAAAGATGGTGTCGTTATGGTGGGTAGCGGATGGAGGGTTGATTGTAGAAATCCCCAAGGTGTGATGGTTGGTACGGGTTGGTGTGTAGAGGATGGAATTCTAGGATGGGTTGGGCTATTCATCATTCATTATTTTCATGTAATTATGATTGTTGCCTTCATGTATGGGCCAGGGCTCATAATGTGTTTGTGGGCCTTAGGTCAGTGTGTCCGGGACTTATACACTGAGTCTTGGTGACTCACCCTTTCATTTTTCTCCACTCTTTCGGATGAGCGAAGAGATCGTGGACATGGGAGCCGAGACGGACTCGAGGGCCATCAAGTTTTTATTTTTTGTAGATTATTTCGGCTTTTCTTTAAGTTTTAATTTTTTGGAATATTTATGTAATAAGGCCCCATAGTTTATATTTCACTGCTTAGTTTTTAATATTTGCAACTTATGAATTTTTGTCAAAGGTTTAATTATTCAAAATAATAATAATACAAGGTTTTATTTTCAAAAAGTCACCTATTTATTCAAAGATTGTCTAACCAATTTACGATTTTTGAAACCAACAAAGCAAAAGTTTCAATATACAACCCGTAGCACACCGAGATCTGGTCGAAACGTATGGGCCGGGTTTGTGGTGTTACATTTTGGTATCAGTGCCCAGTTCAAAACTCGAGCTGTGAAATGGGTCTTGTAGTGTTTGAAAAAAAATGATATGAAATTGAGAAAAATGTTTTGGATGAAGATATAGCCTTCGAGTCTACCGGCACCCAATCTACGCAGGTAAGTATTCTAAACTCTTGTTGTGACATACATGTGGGCTTAATGGGCTTGATGGACGTAGGCTAGTATAGTAGGCATTGATGGACTTTAGGTGTAGTTTAAATCACTCATTAAATTCATAAGACTTAATCTACCCAAACAAACCCGTGAATGAGTCGATGGGTTAGGGTGTGGCAACAGGCATACGCTTGCCTAGGATTGGATTCAGAGAGAGCTTGGTACTTAAGCAGTCCTAGCGACTCACCTCCTCTTCGCTGGAATCCTACCTGGTGCGTAGTGACTGTTCACCTTAGCCATGAGGATTTGTTGACGGGCCAGAATCTATAATTAAAACCCGAAAGGGACCAACCACCTTATTTCACAAAATTACTAAAATATTTCCCTAAGTTTTGTAAAATTTCTGAAATACACTTGATTTGTGAAAATTTCCAAAACAACAATGATTTTATAAAATACCCATGTTTTGCAAATTTACCTGAAAACCTCTAGAATTACAAAAGTAATTCGGTTTTATGTAATTAAATTTTCCAAAGTACCTCGCTTTAAAAAAAAAAACCAGGATACCCTATTTTGAGGAAATTACCAAAATACCCTCGTTTTGTTAAAAAAATGTACCAAAGTACTCTAATTCGAAGAAAATCACCAAGATACTTTATTTTGGAAAATACCCTGTAGGGCAAAGCTACGAAAAAACCCCTGGGTAGTGAAATGACAAAAATACCCTTATGTGATGAATGTAAGATTCGTGGATGTTACTTGTATGTTGATGTTTGATGATTGAATGCATGTGTTTCCTAGAACTAGAAGATTTGGACTTGAGACTAAATTGTAGATATAAGTGCGGATTCGAAAGAACTACTCTTAAGACTACTATTCATAAGATTGTTCGTGGTTAACCAGTGGAAGAAAATTAATAATTCATAAAATTTCTAATCAGATAAACGTGAATCGGTAGAATGAGTTCAAGGGTAGCTTTTTGGGCTGATCTGATGGAACTGCCGTTTGGGGAGTTCGAGTTGATCTTAGGAATGGATTGGTTAGTGAAGTATCAAGCAAACTTGGATTGTGCAGCCAAGCGTATGGTGTTAAAAACCTCCGAAGGAGGTGAAGTGTTGGTAATAGGTGAAAGAAAGAACTGTTTGTCAAATGTGGTGTCCGCCTTAAGAGCGAAAGGATGGTGAGAAAAAGATGCGAGAGAAATTCTAATATTTGTTCGTTCTTTGGAAGCCAAGGAACTAACTGTAGGGGACGTTAGGACAGTGAAAGAATTTCCTGATGTTTTCCTAGAAGAGCTTCCGGGATTACCCCCGGATCATGAAGTGGAGTTCGGTATCGATCTTCTTCTAGGAACAGCGCCAGTATCTATTGCTCCGTATAGGATGGCGCCAAAGGAGTTGGTGGAATTGAAAGCACAGATTCAGGAGTTGCTGGATAAAGGGTTATTGGAATCAGAGTACGCAGCGTGAGCGTAGTGTTGTAGGTTAAGTTGTACGACTGTTCCTGTAATTGGAAATTTTGAGGACGAAATCTCTTTAAGGGGGTACAACTGTAACATCCTGAATTATTGGGCCTATGCGTTTAGTGTGGGGATATGTTTAAGTGTTAGGGGTCCAAATTGGGCTCAGGTTTGGGCAGAGGCCTTAATCAAATTTTCTGTTTGGACACTTTAGTGGAAAGCCTGGTAAGATAGGGCTTAAAAGATGTTATCTATGTTTTAAGACACAAATGGGCTTGTGGTTGATGGCAAAAGTGGCGCCACTTAGGGGCTTTGAGGTGGCGTGATAAGCAGTAAGGGAAGTCCAAGGTTTGAGTCGCATTACCTATCTATTTTAATTAATTTTGGCGTCAAGGGAGAGTAGAGTTGGAGTTAGTTAGAATGCTTGAAATTAGGAAGAATAATTGATCGATAATGTGGATAATATGGATGATAATGTGGCGAGATAAGGGAAGGAAGAGGTGGTGTTATCCATGTCACTTAAGGATGAGTGATCAGCTGAAGATAGAGGAGAAAAGATAGGAATTATCTGCTGAGTGCAGTGTTGGCCGAAATTTCCCTTACTATTGTATTATTTGTTAGTTATCAGAAAGAGCACTTTCGGTTTTTGATAGGTAGGTGCCAAATTTCTATAAATAGGGGATAGCTCATCAATTTGGCATTTGGAACCCTAATCTTTTTTCTTCTTTCCCGTGTCGAAATTCTCAGTCTTCCTCTCAAATTTCTTTTCTTTTGATTTCTTCAAAAGCCGAAACCTCCCAATCCCCTCAACATCTTTTCTTTCAAAAGTCGAAACCCTGAACTCTCTTATCATCTCCATAGCCAAATACTCACTATTCTTTTACCGATTTCTTCAACCAAAAAGCTGAAACTACTTAGATTTCTTCTTCTCTTCTGATCTTCTCAAAAAGCCAAGAGGTAGTCGAATTCTTTATGTAAAGGTGAGTGCCGATTTTTCTATCTCTTCACTTTCTCTTTCAAATTTTGGAAGACAAAGCCGAAAAGTCAATGGTTTAATGGTTTTATGTATTCTCTTATTGGGCGACATTCGGGAATTGAAGTAGATCTCTTAGATCTAAATGCCGGAAACACTAGCCCCTGAATCTCATATCACTTTTCGGGATTTCAAGGTAAGGATTTCAATTCTCCTTAAGATGATCAACCGTTTCCTTTTCGTTAGTTGTGCCTTAACCTAATGTTTCGTTACCAGCCTCTGAACAACACCTTAGGCAAATAGCGGTTGTGTCGGCTACGGATAGCGTCGACATAGAAAGTCTTGTTCTAACGATAATCAGGTGTGTAGATCCCTAACACACTAATTACTCTGTACTAAATATATGTTATGGGCTAAAAGCCGAAAAAAGGCTGTATAGTAATCTGTACTAAATATATGTTATGGGCTAAAAGCCGGAAAAAGGCTGTATGGACAGTCGTGAAACCCGAAAAGGGTTAGGCAAAGGATGCTAGGTACGTAATCATAGAAATCTCTCTATGTGTATCGATATGTATATGGATGCCTGTTTTCTTAAAGATGGTAAGACGTTCTCAATTTTTCATGTGCGTATGCATGGGGTGGGATTATAATAATGAAGGGGAAGTGCATGATAGGTCACTTGGTGATCGGTGGTTAAACCACAAATTCAAATGTTAGGTCACATAGTGATCGGTGGCTATGCCACGTTTAATGATTCCTGATTAATAGGAATAGGCAGTACGGCTGTCGTTATGGTGGGTAGCGGATGGAGGGTTGATTGTAGAAATCCCCAAGGTGTGATGGTTGGTACGGGTTGGTGTGTAGAGGATGGAATTCTAGGATGGGTTGGGCTATTCATCATTCATTATTTTCATGTAATTATGATTGTTGCCTTCATGTATGGGCCAGGGCTCATAATGTGTTTGTGGGCCTTAGGTCAGTGTGTCCGGGACTTATACACTGAGTCTTGGTGACTCACCCTTTCATTTTTCTCCACTCTTTCAGATGAGCAGTAGATCGTGGACATGGGAGCCGAGACGGACTCGAGGGGCCATCAAGTTTTTATTTTTTGTAGATTATTTCGGCTTTTCTTTAAGTTTTAATTTTTTGGAATATTTATGTAATAAGGCCCCATAGTTTATATTTCACTGCTTAGTTTTTAATATTTGCAACTTATGAATTTTTGTCAAAGGTTTAATTATTCAAAATAATAATAATACAAGGTTTTATTTTCAAAAAGTCACCTATTTATTCAAAGATTGTCTAACCAATTTACGATTTTTGAAACCAACAAAGCAAAAGTTTCAATGTACAAACTGTAGCACACCGATCCGGTCGAAACGTATATGGGGCGGGTTTGTGGTGTTACATTTTAGTATCGCGCCCGATTCAAAACTCGAGCTGTGAAATGGGTCTTGTAGTGTTTGAAAAAAAATGATATGAAATTGAGAAAAATGTTTTGGATGAAGATATAGCCTTCGAGTCTACCGGCACCCAATCTACGCAGGTAAGTATTCTAAACTCTTGTTGTGACATACATGTGGGCTTAATGGGCTTGATGGACGTAGGCTAGTATAGTAGGCATTGATGGACTTTAGGTGTAGTTTAAATCACTCATTAAATTCATAAGACTTAATCTACCCAAACAAACCCGTGAATGAGTCGATGGGTTAGGGTGTGGCAACAGGCATACGCTTGCCTAGGATTGGATTCAGAGAGAGCTTGGTACTTAAGCAGTCCTAGCGACTCACCTCCTCTTCGCTGGAATCCTACCTAGTGCGTAGTGACTGCTCACCTTAGCCATGAGGATTTGTTGACGGGCCGAATCTATAATTAAAACCCGAAAGGGACCAACCACCTTATTTCACAAAATTACTAAAATATTTCCTAAGTTTTGTAAATTTTCAAATACACTTGATTTGTGAAAATTTCCAAAACAACAATGATTTTATAAAATACCCATGTTTTGCAAATTTACTGAAAACCTCTAGAATTACAAAAGTAATTCGGTTTATGTAATTAAATTTTCCAAAGTACCTCGCTAAAAAAAAAAAAACCAGATACCCTATTTTGAGGAAATTACCAAAATACCTCGTTTTGTTAAAAATGTACCAAAGTACCTCTAATTCGAAGAAAATCACCAAGATACTTTATTTTGGAAAATACCCTGTAGGGCAAAGCTACGAAAAAACCCCTGGGTAGTGAAATGACAAAAATACCCTTATGTGATGAATGTAAGATTCGTGGATGTTACTTGTATGTTGATGTTTGATGATTGAATGCATGTGTTTCCTAGAACTAGAAGATTTGGACTTGAGACTAAATTGTAGATATAAGTGCGGATTCGAAAGAACTACTCTTAAGACTACTATTCATAAGATTGTTCGTGGTTAACCAGTGGAAGAAAATTAATAATTCATAAAATTTCTAATCGGATAAGCGTGAATCGGTAGAATGAGTTCAAGGGTAGCTTTTGGGCTGATCTGATGGAACTGCCGTTTGGGGAGTTCGAGTTGATCTTAGGAATGGATTGGTTAGTGAAGTATCAAGCAAACTTGGATTGTGCAGCCAAGCGTATGGTGTTAAAAACCTCCGAAGGAGGTGAAGTGTTGGTAATAGGTGAAAGAAAGAACTGTTTGTCAAATGTGGTGTCTGCCTTAAGAGCAGAAAGGATGGTGAGAAAAAGATGCGAGGAAATTCTAATATTTGTTCGTTCTTTGGAAGCCAAGGAACTAACTGTAGGGGACGTTAGGACAGTGAAAGAATTTCCTGATGTTTTCCCAGAAGAGCTTCCGGGATTACCCCCGGATCATGAAGTGGAGTTCGGTATCGATCTTCTTCTAGGAACAGCGCCAGTATCTATTGCTCCGTATAGGATGGCGCCAAAGGAGTTGGTGGAATTGAAAGCACAGATTCAGGAGTTGCTGGATAAAGGGTTATTGGAATCAGAGTACGCAGCGTGAGCGTAGTGTTGTAGTAGGTTGTTGTACGATCGTTCTCTGTAATTGGAAATTTTGAGGACGAAATCTCTTTAAGGGGGTACAACTGTAACATCCTGAATTATTGGGCCTATGCGTTTAGTGTGGGGATATGTTTAAGTGTTAGGGGTCCAAATTGGGCTCAGGTTTGGGCAGAGGCCTTAATCAAATTTTCTGTTTGGACACTTTAGTGGAAAGCCTGGTAAGATAGGGCTTGTTAAAAGATGTTATCTATGTTTTAAGACACAAATGGGCTTGTGGCCCAGTGGCAAAGTGGCGCCACTTAGGGGCTTTGAGGTGGCATGATAAGTAGTAAGGGAAGTCCAAGGTTTGAGTCGCATTACCTATCTATTTTAATTAATTTTGGAGTCAAGGGAGAGTAGAGTTGGAGTTAGTTAGAATGCTTGAAATTAGGAAGAATAATTGATCGATAATGTGGATAATATGGATGATAATGTGGCAGATAAGGGAAGGAAGAGGTGGTGTTATCCATGTCACTTAAGGATGAGTGATCAGCTGAAGATAGAGGAGAAAAGATAGGAATTATCTGCTGAGTGCAGTGTTGGCCGAAATTTCCCTTACTATTGTATTATTTGTTAGTTATCAGAAAGAGCACTTTCGGTTTTTGATAGGTAGGTGCCGAAATTTCTATAAATAGGGGGGATAGCTCATCAATTTCGGCATTTGGAACCCTAATCTTTTCTTCTTTCCCTGTGCCGAAATTCTCAGTCTTCCTCTGAAATTTCTTTTCTTTTGATTTCTTCAAAAGCCGAAACCTCCCAATCCCCTCAACATCTTTTCTTTCAAAAGTCGAAACCCTGAACTCTCTTATCATCTCCATAGCCAAATACTCACTATTCTTTTACCGATTTCTTCAACCAAAAAGCTGAAACTACTTAGATTTCTTCTTCTCTTCTGATCTTCTCAAAAAGCCAAGAGGTAGTCGAATTCTTTATGTAAAGGTGAGTGCCGATTTTTCTATCTCTTCACTTTCTCTTTCAAATTTTGGAAGACAAAGCCGAAAAGTCAATGGTTTAATGGTTTTATGTATTCTCTTATTGGGCGACATTCGGGAATTGAAGTAGATCTCTTAGATCTAAATGCCGGAAACACTAGCCCCTGAATCTCATATCACTTTTCGGGATTTCAAGGTAAGGATTTCAATTCTCCTTAAGATGATCAACCGTTTCCTTTTCGTTAGTTGTGCCTTAACCTAATGTTTCGTTACCACCTCTCGAACAACACCTTAGGCAAATAAGCGGTTGTGTTCGACTACGGATAAGCGTCGACATAGAAAGTCTTGTTCTAACGATAATCAGGTGTGTAGATCCCTAACACACTAATTACTCTGTACTAAATATATGTTATGGGCTAAAAGCCGAAAAAAGGCTGTATAGTAATCTATACTAAATATATGTTATGGGCTAAAAGCCGGAAAAAGGCTGTATGGACAATCGTAAAACCGAAAAGGGTTAGGCAAAGGATGCTAGGTACGTAATCATAGAAATCTCTCTATGTGTATCGATATGTATATGGATGCCTGTTTTCTTAAAGATGGTAAGACGTTCTCAATTTTTTTCATGTGCGTATGCATGGGGTGGGATTATAATAATGAAGGGGAAGTGCATGATAGGTCACTTGGTGATCGGTGGTTAAACCACAAATTCAAATGTTAGGTCACATAGTGATCGGTGGCTATGCCACGTTTAATGATTCCCGATTAATAGGAATAGGCGATGATTTACCGTCGTTATGGTGGGTAGCGGATGGAGGGTTGATTGTAGAAATCCCCAAGGTGTGATGGTTGGTACGGGTTGGTGTGTAGAGGATGGAATTCTAGGATGGGTTGGGCTATTCATCATTCATTATTTTCATGTAATTATGATTGTTGCCTTCATGTATGGGGCAGGGGCTCATAATGTGTTTGTGGGCCTTAGGTCGGTGTGTCCGGACTTATACACCGAGTCTTGGTGACTCAAACCTTTCATTTTTCTCCACTCTTTCAGATGAGCAGTAGATCGTGGACATGGGAGCCGAGACGGACTCGATGGGCCATCAAGTTTTCATTTTTATAGATTATTTCGGCTTTTCTTTAAGTTTTAATTTTTTGGAATATTTATGTAATAAGGCCCGCCCCATAGTTTATTTTTCACTGCTTAGTTTTTAATATTTGCAATTTATGAATTTTTGTCAAAGGTTTAATTATTCAAAATAATAATAATACAAGGTTTTATTTTCAAAAAGTCACCTATTTATTCAAAGATTGTCTAACTAACTTACGATTTTTCGAAACCAACAAAGCAAAAGTTTTCAATGTACAACCCGTAGCATACCAGATCTGGTCGAAACGTTTGGGCCGGGTTTGGGGTGTTACACAAGTACCATATGTTGCACCATATTTTTATGCTTCTAATCCTATGTCAAGTTGGACTCTTGAACATCCATCTCCGATGTTTTACATGCCCGTGCCATCTACTTTCCTGATGATGCCGACGCCAATGACGATGTATATGTCGTCGTAATAAATAATAGCATTAATATGTCCACTCATTTTTAAGCAAATTATTTATCAAAAGAAGTTCGAAACAAAAACATTATGTAAAAAATATAATGCTTCAAATAAATATTAACACGAAAAACCAATGCTTATGCTTTTTATACAAATAGTATCATTGCTCCAACTTCAACTTATGCCTTCCCTGCGAACTTCTATTCTTCTGAACTTCTTCAAATTTTATTTCCTCAGGTTATGCCACCAGAGGTTGAAATATGTTACATTTATAGCCCAAGAGATAACATCCTATTTGATTCTGAAAAAAATGCTCCGAGTAGTGGAGGTTGAAATTTGTAGAGAAAAAATGCTCCAAGTAAGACTTGACTGCTTTTGAGATTTCTGTTTGACAGTGCGCCCCGCTGGAGCGTTTTATACAAATTTCAACCACCACTATCCAAGGCATTTTTTCAAAAACATTTCAAATATCCTGGGATATTTTTTCAAAACCCATCTTGTCAAAAATATTTTTTCAGTACTTCGAGTTTCAATTTTTAATAAAAAATAATATATGAATGATGTAAATACGAATATTTTAAATATTGAATTCAATTATTACAATTGTTAGGTTAAATTTTTTATCAATTTAAACCCTTAAAAACCCTAAACAATCTAAAACCCTAATAATAAAATCTTAAAAACCCTAAACAACCAGAAAATCCTAATAAAAACACGAGAAAAAATATTTTCAACTGGAAGCATTTTTTGAATTTTTCCTAAAAATATTTCCCGCTGGAAGTGTTTTATCAAAATCAGCCCATTCCAATAATTTTTCAAAAATTTGACCTATAATTTAAGAAAAAAACGATTTTTTTTATTTTTTTGATAATTTAGTCGCTGTATGGTGATGAGTTTACATTTTGAAGAGGGAAGAGAGGGAAAAGGTAAAAGAGAAGCGACAAGCTTATTCATCCAATCCCAGAAGTAGTAATTCCACGTGCCCAAAACAGTAAAAGCTGAAACACAAGTGAAGACCCCATCATATGTGCATTAAACGTGTTTCTCCATTCAAAATCTCAACAACATTGTTGCAGCTAAGATATTAATCATGTAGTACCAACTGCTCCTCTCCCTTTCTAAAACTATCATATAATATATAGATAAATGGCTTGTGCCCAAACTTTGCCATTTTGATGTTTAATATGGTTAGGCATACGCAATCACTGGAAAAAGATAACTCAGTTCCTTAGCTTAAGTAACATTTTATTTATTTCACCACGTTTCTGATTGCAACAATAGCCTTCTGCTATCCATCACTCCCATGAATTGTTGCTAAAGCCGTCTGCTTTGTTCCAAGCTCCATTTCGGGGCAGGCCTCACCCATGTGGCCTCTTTTCCACCAACTCATCGTCAATGAATTCCCCCGCTTTCCATGTGCCAAAATTACATTTTCTATGTCAATTTCCACCACTCCCTTTCATCACAAACCATTTCACTAATCTCAACTTCAATCTATCACATAACTTTTATTTTAAATTATCGTAAAAAGAATTACCTATTGGGTAGTTAGGATTGGTTTTGAGTAGATGATCAAATCAATCCAACTTTTAAAATTTTGGGGTTATTTCGAATCGGGTAATGTTTTGGTTTAGGTATTTCGGATTTAGTCATTCGATTTAATTCAATACATGAATAATTTTGAATCGGACAATTTTAGATTCATGTTAAATATATTTTTACTCATATTTTTTGGTTTGACTATTAAAATTGATAAGATTAATTTTCTTTATTTTAAAATAAAATAAAATTAAAGTTAAATAAATTATTTAATCAATTTAAATTCTTTATAAAATTAATAATTATTAGAAATAATTTTTAAAATAAAATATTATAAAATAGTATAAATTTAAATTAAATAACCTATAATAAATATAAAACATGTAAAACCTTTTTGTATTGATGAAAATAATTATTATTTAATTTATTTTTAAATTTTTTATAAATTTTTTATTGCTAATAACATTTTTAATTTAAATTTAAAACACATGTAAAAACTGAAAACATAAGCAAAATATTTTAGGATTTCCAAATTAAACAAAATCAAAATTGAATCAAAATTTTAATTTTCTGTTCTAAGATTTTTGAAGTCAATTAAAATCAAAATAAAAAGTTTTTGAGATTTGTCAAATATTTTTTTTTATATTTTTCATTTGATAATTTATCTTCACTTATTAATTTTACTTGTGAATAAAGAAATAATATATAATTTTTATTAAGTGTTGTATTTCAAATTGCTATGTTGCATACTTTATAACAATAAAAAAATAGTTGTAAATTAAAACAAATTAATAATTAAGGCTATAAATATTACATTTATTTTAAAATTTTAAAAATATACTTAATTGTAAGTTATGATCACTTAAGGTTATTTCTTTGGGTCATTTTGGATTCAATTAATTATGGGTTGAGTCAAATTCGAATTAGGATTGTTTCATTTTATAGGTTAATTTGAATTGTTAAGGTTCGAATTTGAGTTGATTCGGTCGCGTTTTAGAATTCATGTCAAAATTGATAGGAATAATTATAATAATATTTATTACTTTAAAAAAATTTTAAATAATTTCCTAAATAAGTATATAGTATCAAATACTAAGGGATCAATACTTACAAAGCCTAAAGGAATTTAAAAAAGTCATGACATAATGATATATAAACGATAAGAAATAAAATGATTTCTTTAGAGTTAAAAAAAAGCCTAAATCTGCCGGTTGAGTCTTAACTCGATTGGCATAAATATTATTGTCAATGCAAGAGGACTTGGGTTAAAGTACACTGAAGTGCATTATCTTCCTAATTATGGGTTGGGGAGGGACTATGGGTAGTTCTATGCATTATGTTAAAAAAAGAGCAAATATGCTTGAATTTAAACTAAACATATATTAAAAATTATTAATATAATTATTTGATGATATTTAAAATAAAAATAAACTATAACCAAGTAAATATAATTATTTAATTTATGAAAATATGTTTATAAATATTATATAATTATACTAAAGATTTATTAACAATAAAAGTAATTAATAATTTATGTAAAATAATAAATTAAAATAAATTTTAAGAGATATTAATTAATATGAGTATAAAATACTTTAATACAATCATTATATATTATAATAAATATACAAGAGTAATAATTATTAAAAATTTCAAAATTTAAATGTAATGATAATATAAAATACATATTGATATAATATATTAATTTATTATTATAATAAAAATATGGTAAAATAATTTTATAATTTCCACAAATGGTTAAAAATGATTTATTATGTAATACTAATAATATTAGATTATGTTACACTCACAATTAGGATGAAATAAAAGTTTTTTGTAAAAATAAAAAATATAGTTATAAAAAACTTAGCCTCTTGGGTAATGCCTTAGAGTTGATCATGGGTCAGGCTGGGTTGAACCAATGCAAAATTTTAGGCCTGCGTCTGGTTCGACCCAAAAATGGACCTAAAATTTTACTGACCTAAATAAAAAATGCTAAATCCGAGCCAGACCCGGCTCACCCATATTAATCTTTTTTATATAAAAACAAAATTAAAAAATATAATGCGTAAAATACACTAAAAACATTAAAAATAAATATTTCCCAACAAATTAAAAATACATTAAAAAAAGTCTTTATACTTAAATAACATTAAGATAGTTGCACCTTAGTAAGCAAATATCTCTAAAGTAGTAGCAAAATTAATAATAAAACAAGAGTTATACAATATCCAAAAATAACAACAAAATAATAGCAATATAATAGCAAAATGGCAGCAAAGAACAATAAAACAATAGCAAACAACAGTAAACAGTAGTGAAAAAATTTTAGGCAAATTCGAGCTGATCCTGAGCCAAAAAATCTTATTTGAGGCCCGACACTTTTAGAAAACAGGCATATTTTTTATCTAAGCCCATTTTTCGAGCCTATATTTTTGCCCAAGCCCTCCCACTTTTTGCACGGGTCTGGACGGGTGGCCCCACTCATGATTAGGTATACAGTGCCCTTACACTATTTTTAGTGTTTTGAGCTCTCTGACGCTCGTACTTGGCCTTGGGCCCTTCTAATCAACTACAAAATAATTCTAAATGAGTTTAAAATTACTCTTAAACCTTTGAATTTATTTTAGCAAATTTTTTATACCTAAATTTAATTATTGCAAGTTCAATTTTTAAAATGTTTTCATGATTTCCACTTCATATGTGCTCTGGTGACATCTCTCATTTGTACTAGACATCGAGGGTAGGTTAGGGGTGTTACATACCGGTTAGGGGTGTTACATATAGTGGTATGTAACACCTCATAGTCGATTTGATCGCCAGGTTCGAGTTATAAGGTGTTACATTCATTGCTGGAGCAACTGCGATCAAACTACAAACAAATTATACCATTAAGTGATTAATTCTAGATAATACATAAATACAATACAATATACATTTGTGTTCAAGTCTTAAACGAGCTTATGAAAGCTCCAAAGCTAAGCCAAGATCAATTTGAGACTAAAATTTAACGTTTCAAAAATTTAGGTTGACGCTGCGATGTAAGGGGGTTCCTTGTCGCAACGTGGCAAATTATTTAGGCCTCATTGCAACGACCATCCTTGAAGTCGTGCTGTGGCACAGTGGCCAGATCTCGTCACGACATCTTACGTTTGACGTTACGACATTACGTACAGTTTCTGCAATTCTTAATTGAATATTACCTGCAAATTGTCCAAACACACATAATACACACCTACACCTAAAGATCAACCAATATATGCAACTTTCTAGCATCAATTCACACATAATACCTTATTCACATTTGAATTAAAAAACATGTTGTGATACATTAATTTAAAACAATGTCTAAATTGTAAATATGTGAAAAGCTTGTGGCTCAAATGTAAATATTCAAAATCTAAGGGGTCAAAATGTAAAAATGAGTAAGTTAAAGGACCAAGAATGAAAATAACCCAATTTTTTATGACATCGAATTGGCATCTGATGGCTAAATTGAGTAAGTGGGGAAATAACAATGACTAAATCGTAATTTTACCAAACGTGAGTAATGACTCATGATGGAATTTTGAAGAAATATGATGGGTAAACAGTACTCAACTTAGATAATTATATTATGAAATAATTAAGGATGAAAAGTGTTGAAATATGATTGGTTGAATAATTTATTATTTTATAAGATATTTTGATATTTTAATTAATTAATTAAAGAGATATTTTAAAAGAAAAGTGAATAGATTTTTTCCATCCTCCATGTTTCTCACATCCATCTATATAAGGATGAAAAGGGTTTTTATTTTCTTACAATTTGGTCCTTTACGATGAAATTCCACTTTTTCTCTCAAATTCCTTGAAAATTTCCATAGCCACTCAAAAGGAGAAGTGAAGTAGAGACACTAGAGAGTTAGAATATCATCTTGGAAGAAAGAAATTGAAAGTGGAAGTGGCGAAAGTTATGGAAAAAGTGAACAAAGTAGATAAATAAGGTAAGCACTTCAAGAATTTTACTTTATTTAATTTTAATCTAAGTATAGAGGATGTTAAAGAGCTGAATTAATTATGAAAGTGTGAATATTATTATGAAAAAATTTGTGCACTCAAATAGTAGAAAAATAGTAAATTGTAAAGTAAACAAAATAAGTCTTGTGGAATTGAATGTTGAAAAGAGAATATAAATGAAGTGAGATGAAATAGTGATGATATAAAAAGTGAATGTATGGTAAAATTCTAAATTACATTGAAATTATGATAATAAGGACTAAATTGTAAAGTGTACACAAGTTTATGATTTAAATAAAGTATTATGGAAAAGAGTTTAAATGAAGTCTTAAGTGTTAGTGAATTGATTTCAAAGTGATGTTAAGGTGAAATTATAGTAAATGATGAAATTCCACGATGTTAGAGATTAAATTGTAAATTTGTGAAATTTATAATTGAAACAAGAGAAGTGAATGTTAAAAATGTTCAATAATCAAGTGGATATTTTACTAAGTCATAATACGCTACTTGTAGGTGTACTATGAGACGTTAAGTTAATCGATTTGGGTAATGTTTATGTTTTACTAGAAACCTCTAACTGTCATCGGAGCGTTATTTGATAACGGTCCGAGCTCAATATCGATTAATCCTATTGGGTCACACCTAATGCAATGTGAATATCATTTTGTGTGTGAAATTAGTTAAGACTAATTATTGTGTACATTAGTCTGGCTGGACTAGATAATATGTATGTATCTAATTAAAAGAGTTTAACTAGACTAAGTGTATGGTGTATTAAAAGGGATGTATATAAATGTTATGTAACACCCCTTAGTAATGCTCATTAGTGGTGTTTACGAGGCTTAATCATAGCTGAAATTTCAGTCAAATATACATAAGATATGGGCAGAATTTTCAATTATTTAAGTGTTATTATTGGGGCTATTATGGGAGATTTGTAACTCCCTCAATAATGGGTCATTATACCCACTAATGCTCTAGCATTGATTGCTTAGTATAACTGAAAAGTTTTTTTTTTCTACTTTTTGCTGTTTTTAGAGATAAAAAGAAAAAAAGATTTTTCTCATGATTAAGAGTTGTTTTTTTCATTAGTATTACACATACACTTAGATCAAAACAAAAGAGTTGTGTACACAAGATAGTTTTAGGAATCGTTCCTACAACTACGAGCTAGTACTCGGGACGTTCGTGAATCATTGCGGGGTGGACTTTCAATAGAGGGACTTCACTTGCGGTCCTCCGTCTTAAAGTGTACCTTTGGGAATTGGATTCACGTGACAAAGGTATAATTTCTAACTATTTCTTGTTATGTTCATTACATGTCAAATAATGGATCTTGGGCATGGTTTTTAGTTTTCCGCATGATTAATAGTTAATCATACTAATTTCCAACAGTGGTATCAGTCCTAAATTATTTGGCATGTTTTGGACATAATTTAGTTATTTTGCATACCAATATATAATAGTGTAATTCCCTATTTTATTTTAATTTGCTAACAAAGTTAAGAACTTTGGGGAGGGGTTATTAAAATTGATTTTAATCACAAAGTTTTGAACTTTGTAATTTAGAATTATTTTAGTAATTTCCTATATATTGTCTAAATAATATGGTTAATTAAATTTCTAAGAATTTTGGTTAACAGTTAACCAAATTTTAGGAATTTTATTTAATTAGCAAATTGTTAGAATTTGATATTATTTAGCTTTTTGATACTTCAATGACAACAAGATCAAGTCTCTTAATGTTGATTTTGTTGTTGTACTCATGCGTGTGATGGCAAGAGTCAAATGGTTAGTTGTTTGTGTCAAATGGTTGGCATGTCGCAGTAAGTTAAGGAAAAGAATGTCTTTTCTGTTGATTTACAATATTCTTTCATTAGAAAGGAGTTTCTATGCAAGCAAAAGGAAGGCCAAGAGATGGACTTTGTTGTCTTTGCATGAGTTAGTTCAAGAGAAAAGATGGTTCTCTTAATTTCAATTGGATTTTGATTCAATTGTTTTTAAATGCAAATTAAAAAATATAAAAATTAGATTATTATTCATGGTAATTAATTTATATATTGTTTATGTAAATTTTATATTTTAAATTGTTTAAATTGTATGGGCCACTTGAAGATATCAAGTGGGTGGATGTATAACTGTTATGTAATTTTTTTTTTTGAGGTAACTAGTATGGCCCATGGTTTACGGTTTGCATACTGTCATTTTGAAGGTAATAATTAAATAAATTTAGTTATTTAGTTTATTTTATTTCAAAATGTAAAATATTGTAATCCATGGAGATGGTGATCAAGCATCAAATGTGATGGTCAAACATGGAGATGGTGGCCAAGAATGGAGATTCAAGTCAAGCCAAGAAATGTAATGACTCAAGATTTTATGTAATAGATGTGTGATCTATTAGGTGTAAAGGCCATACTAGGAACCAAACTCTTTAATTTGCTTTCATTTAAATTTTTGCATTGGATGGATGTTTATTTGAATGATTGCATGTTTAGGTTGTTAGTTTATGACTCAAACTCACATAGTTCACATAATGGTTAGAGTTTATAAAAATAACCTAGGTCCCTAAATAATATTGAGTATTTTGCCTTTCCTCTTAGTAACACTACGAAGCTTAAGATCATTAGTTGGGTAGGTTTCGCCAAAGCAAGGTGCCCACTTTTTATCCTAAAATAAGTAGTAGGTGAAAAAAATGGTTAAACTCAACTAAGTAGGTCAAGGGTTGGCACTTAGAGGCAAGTGACTTTTAGATAAAAGGTTATCTAGTTAGTCAAACCAAGTATAATTAGATTATTAAGAAAGAGTTCTTTGCTCACAATCACTAGTTTAAGGTGTCAAGCCAAAGCTTGCTTAAAATTAGTGGGAGTGGGTCTTGGTGTCACTAGATTAATAAGGGATATTTTATATTAATTTAGTGGAATAAATTGGATTTATTCAAGATAATCATATAAATATAATCTCATATGCTTTTATTACTTCTTTTGTAGATGGCAAACAATGTTTCTAGTTTCGGCATTAGGTCTATACTAGAAAAGGACAAATTGAATAGATTGAACTTTATCGACTGGTCACGAAACCTAAGAATAGTTCTTAGGCATAAGCACAAGCTAGAGGTGCTTGATATTCCTGTTCTCGAAAAGCCCGCCCTTACCAAGTCTGATCAAGCAAAAACGGATTATGAATCCGCACTAGAGAAATCTAATGATGTCACATGTTTGATGTTGGCATCCATGGTCCCCGATTTGCAAAAACAATTTGAGGGCAAGGATGCCTTTGACATTATGGCTCAACTCCAAGCCATGTTTGGGAAACATGCTAGAGTTGAGCGCTTTGAAGAACTCAAAGCCACTCTGGCCAGCCAACTCAAGAAAGGCGATCCAGTTGGACCACAAGTTCTCAAAATGAAGAGTCATATTGAGAACTTGCAACGCCTTGGGGTTGAGATTGGTGAAGAGTTAGCCGTTGACTTGATTCTTCAATTACTCCATGATGGTTTTGGTAATTTTATTCAAAATTACCATATGAACTCTCTTAATAAGAGCATGGGTGAACTTTATGGATTACTCCAGACTGCTGAACGGACTCATCCTCCCGAGCCTAAGAAGGATGTCCTTATGGTGAGGAAGGTGAAGGGTGCCTTCAAGAAGAAGGCCAAGGCAAAGAAGCCTTCTACTAGTCAAGGCAAGGGCAAGGTTGTTGCCAAGGCCAAGACTAAGCCTGGAGCCACTCCAGACCAAGAATGCTTCTATTGCAAGAAAAGGGGCATTGGAAAAGGAGTTGTCCTAAGTACTTAAAGGACAAGAAGGAGGGAAATGTTGCAACTACCTCAGGTATCTATGTGATAGAAATTAACTTTGCTTCCTCTAATTCATGGGTATTGGATACCGGATGTGATCCTCACATTTGTTCAAATGTACAGGGACTACAGAATAAGAGGGACCTTGCGAAGGGCGAAGTGGGCCTACGCGCTGGAAATGGAGCTAAAGTAGCTGCACTAGCCGTAGGAAATTATGTTTTGTCTTTACCTTCTGGATTGTATTTGGAACTCAATAATTGTTATCATGTTCCTTCAATTAATAGAAATTTAATTTCCATTTCTTGTCTTGATTCTGAAGGTTTTACTTTTGTAATAAAGAATGGTTCTTTTTCTATTTACAAAAGTGACATTTGTTATGGAGTTGCCCATTGCATGAATGGTCTTTACTTAACTTGGACAAAACAAACTATCATGTAGACAATGCAAAACGACTAAAATCAAAAGATTCAAACAAAACATACCTTTGGCATTGTCGTTTAGGACACATAAATGAGAAATGCATTCTAAAACTCCACAAGGATGGATTATTAGACTCATTTAGCTTTGAGTCATATGAGACTTGCAAATCTTGTTTAAGTGGCAAAATGACTAAGTCACCATTTACTGGAACTAGTGAAAGGGCTAAAGATTTTTTGGGAATTATACATTCTGATGTATGTGGCCCAATGAATATCTTGGCTCGGGGAGGGTATGCGTACTTCATTACTTTTATTGATGATTTAAGTAGATATGGTTATGTCTACTTAATGAAACATAAGTCTGAAGCTTTTGAAAAGTTCAAAGAGTTTCAATATGAAGTACAGATTCAGCTTGGCAAGACGATTAAGGCACTAAGATCTGATCGAGGTGGCGAATATCTGAGTCAAGAATTTATTGATCATCTTAGGAGTTGTGGAATAGTTTCACAATGGTCTTCTCCAGGAGCGCCTTAGCTGAATGGCGTGTCCGAAAGGAGGAACTGAACTTTATTAGATATGGTTCGGTCTATGATGAGTTTAGTCAATCTTCCAGTTTCCTTCTGGGGTTTTACACTTCTTACAGCTGCTCATGTTCTTAACTATACTCCATCTAAAGCTGTCGAGAAGACTCTATATGAGTTATAGACAGGAAAGGTTCCTAAGTTGTCTTTTCTTAGGGTTTGGGGTTGTCAAGCTTGAACCCAGATCCGATAAGGTCTTTTTTGTGGGTTACCCAAAGGAGACTAAAGGGTATTACTTCTACAACCCTAGCGAGCAGAAAGTGTTTGTGGCTCGCGAATGTGTCTTTTTAGAAAGAGTGTCTTTCTGAAAAGTTAAGTGGGAGAAATATTCATCTTGAAGAAGTTGTTCCTCAAGATGAGCAACCACAAAACACTTCTACAGTAGGAGTGGGAGTAGAGATCGCTTCTTTAATGGGAGCTGAGGAAGAGGTAACTCCTCCAGTTGTGGATGTTCCTATTCGTAGGAGTAGTAGGGCAAGTAAACCTCCTAGGAGAGATCGTTTAGAGGGTTACTTAGTTCATGAAGGTCATGAAATCCTCTTATTAGATAAAGAGGAACCTACTACCTACAAGGCAGCTATGGAGAGTTCAGATTCTAACAAATTGCTTGGAGCCATGAAATTCGAAATGGAATCCATGTACGACAATCAAGTTTAGAACTTGGTTGACTTGCTCGAAGGTGCTAGACCTATCGAGTGCAAGTGGATTTATAAGATAAAGACTGACATGGAAGGCAAAGCAGTTGTCTATAAGGCTAGACTAGTTGCAAAAGGTTTTAGGCAAGTTCATGGTATTGACTATGATGAAACCTTCTCGCCAGTATCCATGCTTAAATCCATTCGAATTATCCTAACAATAGTCTCGTATTACGACTACGAGATTTGGCAAATGGATGTCAAAACCGCATTTCTAAATGGGTATTTAAAAGAAGAGGTGTATATGACAGAACCTGAGGGTTTTGTGGATCCTAGTTGCCCTAGGAAGGTATGCAGGCCTCTTAAATCCATTTATGGACTGAGGCAAGCATCCCGCAGTTGGAATATTCGTTTTGGTGATGCAATCAAACAGTTTGGTTTCATCAGGAACCCCCGAGGAGTCTTGTAATATCCGGGATTTTGGGCTTATAAATTATTGCTGAATTTTATGTGAAAGCATGCCTATGTGTATTATAAGTATGTTTTATGAATTTTGAGGACTTTAGAATATAGGAGAATACCTTAGAAATTATTCGATTTTAAAGTTTAAAAGAGGAAGCTAGGCAGAGGAGGCCTTAAGAGAAATTGTAGGTGAAGTATGACATAAAAATCAGCTTGCTTAAGTGGCATGGAGGCGCCACTTAAAGTCTCTGTAAGTGACGCCACAAGCATGTACAAATGGGCCAGGGTTCGAGTCACAAGGGAGGCAAAATAAGAGCTTTTATTTTGCGGCAACAAGGAGGAGTAGTGGACGACATTGGGAGACTGAGGGAGGAATTTTAGATGTGGCTAAATCCTTTTAAAATTCGGCTAAAGGGTGGTGATAATTATGGATTTATTTTAAATGTTTTGAATAGGTGAAAAAGAGAGAAAATAGGAGAAAAGGAATGGATGAGATAAGGGAAAGAGTGTGGCCGGCCTAGGGACTCTCTTAAGGTGAATTTCGGCCAAGTTAGTAAGGGGGTATAGCCGAATTTCAT
Source organism: Gossypium bickii (assembly GCA_025503065.1). Classification (NCBI taxonomy): domain Eukaryota; kingdom Viridiplantae; phylum Streptophyta; class Magnoliopsida; order Malvales; family Malvaceae; genus Gossypium; species Gossypium bickii. The sequence goes on along the minus strand of CP106716.1, from coordinate 14,505,522 downwards.
TAAGCATTCTAGCCTCTCTTTTCATTACTCTTTTCTCTCCAAAACCTTTACTTTTCTTCTTCTTTTTACAATTCAATCAAAAGCCGAAGATAGTTTTAAGGCTATAGCCGATTTGATCATAGCAAGCCGAATCTATAACCCCTTATTATCCTCTTCTAAAGCCGAATACACAAGTAAATCCTAGCCGATTATTCACTAAGCCTCAAAGCTGAATCTCTCTGTGGGTTCAACAAGGAGCAGTCAATTTCTGTAATAAGGGTAAGGGTCAATTAGATCGAGAGTGTTCGGGATTTCAGTAAAAGCGTTAAGTAAACCAGGTGTGTACTCCACACTGAATCTTGATTGATTTACGGTATTATTTTAATAAATGTGTTAACAAGAATGTGTAAGATGTGGCTAAGGGTACAAAGTACTCAGGTACGTTAATCTACTACTACGGTAGTTATAATATTATGAATATCTGTTATGGCACGTATGTGAATATTGATAAGAATGTGGAATAAGGAAAATGGCATGATATTTGCATGATTTGTATGACATGGGGCATATGGGTGATTATGAACGGGGAAGTGATCTGGTGGTTTTTACCATAATATCTGGTGACTTCGGTCACATAATCTGAATGTGGTGACTCATGTCACAAAATTTTATCTGGTGGCTATGCCACAAAATTTATAAGGGATGAGCAAGTCGTCTGCAGCGACTGCCTTCGATGATGTGTAGCGGATGGAGGGTCGACTTAGTAGTCCCCACGGTGTGATGGTTGGTACGGGTGACGTGTAGCGGATGGTTATCTAGGTTTGGGTTCGGGTTTGCATCATTATTCCTATCTGTTATATATATGTATGATATGATATGATATGCCTGAATCGTTGAGACTTAGTGTTGGTTATATACACTGAGTCTGTATGACTCACCCCATTGTGGGATATTTTTCAGGTGACACTCAGTAATGGACCGGGTCGGCAGGAGCTTAGTGGTGGCCATGTTCAGCTCGGATTTTATTTTATTTTGGACTCTTTATCTCTAAGTATTTTTGGATTTATTTTTGGGCTTTGTTTTTATTGTTGTAATAAGGCCATTACAATTAACTGTTTCATGCATGCTTTCTATTTAATTTTGTTTTCATGATACGATTGTTATTAAATTAAGGATTTACAATTTTTCCATAAAAATGAATTTTTAAATGTTGTGACACCTAAACATAAATGATTTTCAAATTAAAAGATAATCTTTAACAAATTTGGCAATTTTTTTTAACTTGTGGTTTTGGAATATAAAAACAAGGTTTTAATAAATCCTTGATTTCAAGAACAACACTGTTTTCCAATTGAACTCAACAAAAACCAAATTTTCTCTAAAAATCACCCAAAGTTCTTAAAAGAAACAAGCAAGTTTTGAACTGTTTTACTCAAGGAACATACCGGATCCGGTCAAGGCTCGTGGGCCGGGTTTGGGGTGTTTTAGTTTGGTATCAGAGCCCGATTTTAACCCTTCGGCCTTGGGTTTAAAGCCCTCAATGTTTTCAAATTCGAGCCCAAATGAATTTTGTGAAAGATTTTGTGAAATGAGCAAGTTTTCTGCCATGGCACCTAAGTCTCCGACCCGAAGTCCACCAGGTAAGTACTCCTAACTGTTGTGTGATTTATAGTATGATTTGTAGAAGGGTATATCGGGAACGTAGATCAGCATAGTAAGTTTTTGAACCCTAGGATAAGTTTTCCCAAACATAAGAATTACATAAGACTTAAAGCCTAATTAAAACAAACCTGTGATTAAGTCGCCGAGTTAAGGTGTGGCAACCATTGTGCGCATGTCTAAAATTGGATTCAGGAAGAGCGTGGTATTTAAGCAGTCCTAGTGACTCACCTCCTCTTCGCTCGAATCCTACCTGGTGCGTAGCTACGGTTCACCCTAACCAAGAGGACTCATTCATAGGCTAAACTCAATAATTAAAACCCGAAAGGGACTAGCAGTATTTCTATAAAACCCTAGTTTTAAAATCACCAAATTGCCTCTTTGAATTGTAAAAATTATTTTGAAAGTTTTTCTCGATTTACAAAAAATTACTTAAATACCCTTGGATTGTGAAATTACTAAACTGCCCTTGGTTGAAAAGAATTTAAATTACCATACTACCTTCGACTTTTACTAAGATATTTTTTTTCAAAATACCAGAAACCCCTATTTTGCAAAATATTAAAATACCCTAATTTGGAAAATTTACGAAATTACCCCTGATTTACAAAATTACCAAAATGACCCCGATTTCTAAAATTTCTGCCATACCTCTGATTTGAGAAAATTTTTCAAAAGTACCCTCGAGTTTTGAAAATTTCAAAGTGCCCTGATTTATTAAGATTTTCAAATTGACCCTGATTTATTACCAAAATACCCCTGTAGGACAAATTACGAAAATACCTCTGGGATTAGAACAGACGAAGATATTTGAGTGATGAATGTGTGTGTAGTAGATACTATCAAATGATTGTGTTTCTCTGAATTAGGGTAGAAAACTTGGAATGAAAACTCTGAATGATCGAAAGAACCACTATTAAATTTCTTTTCATAAAAATTCTTCGCGAATAATCAGTGGAACAAAATACTAATGCATAAAATTTCTTAATCAGATTAAAGCACGATCGTAGAAATGAGTTCTAGGGGACGTGGTCGTAATGTGCGAGGACGTGGTAGAGGCAAAATGACCGTACAGAACCCGTTAGGTCTGGTCAAGGGTCCGAAAATGAGGTACCACCACCCTCACCACCAGCAGTTGGAGTTGAGCGAGAAGATCGACGGGGATGATGCGATGATCGCAGCGGTGCTGCGAGTTCTTGAGATGGTGGCTGGAGCAGGTAGAGGTATAGGAGCTCGAAAATCTGTACCCGAACGACTCCGAGCCAATGGAGCTGAGGTGTTCCGTGGCGTATCTGGTGTGGCACCCAGTACGGCTGAGTATTGGTTGGAGGTGACAGAGCGAATTATGGATGAGCTCGATTTAACTGCTGAGGAGAAACTGAAAGGAATGGTGTCTCTACTTCGCGATGAGGCATATCAATGGTGGCTCACAGTTCGGGATGGTGCCAGAGCTGAGGATCTCACGTGGGAGTATGTTAAGGCCGCGTATCAGAAGAAGTATGTCGGTACTAGTTATACTGATGTACAGAGGAAGGCATTTCTGGGGCTGGTTCAAGGGAACAAGTCCGTGGCAGAATATGAGGCTGAATTCTAAAGGTTAGGCCGGTATGCTCGAGGAATAGTGGCTACGGAACATGAGCGGTGTGTCCGGTTTGAGGACGGACTGATGGATGACCAGAGGTTATTGATAGCTCCGCAGCAGGAGCGGGAATTTGCCGTGTTAGTCGAAAAGGCCCAGGTAGCTGAGGGGATTAAGGACTCTGTAAGGCAGAACACTGATCGAAATAGGCAAAAGAGAGGTTTTGGATCGTCAGGATCATCTGGGAATATTTAAAAGAGGCCTAGAGTTGATGGGTCGCGAGGTCAGCAGGCTATGACAGGAGGGCAGTATTGTACTTGTACCTAGTGTGGGAAGATGCATCTAGGAGAGTGTTGGAAGAAGACAGGAGGATGCTTTAAGTGTAGGTCCAAGGAACACATGATCAAGGACTGTCCTATTAAGATAGATGGGAGCCGACCGGCAGTCGTGGTTCTAATCAGTGGAAGAAGTGGACGGCGAACCTCGGCCGAGGTCGTGGTCTGAATGGTAGAGGTAACGGTGCTGGAAGAGGACGGAGAACACCGGGACGAGGTGTTGGAAATACAGTGGCAAGACAACCGGGTCTGGTGTATGCAGTACGTCGGAGGGAGGATGGAGACGCACCGGACGTCATAACCGGTACGTTCCTTATAGCTGACAAGCCTTATTTTGCTCTGATTGATGTGGGCTCGACCCATTCTTATGTTGCATGTAAAGTAGTTGAAACTCTAGGCATAGCTTCTGAACTTTCTAATAAGGAGATAACTGTAGTGAGCCCGTTAGGTCAAACTATAGTGGTGTATAAGATCTTTCGGAGTGTACCTCTAGAGATTCAGGGAGTGGTATTTCCTGCCGACTTGATGGAACTACCCTTCGGAGAATTCGATCTCATACTTGGCATGGATTGGCTAGAGGAACATCGAGCTAAATTGGATTGTGCAGCTAAGCGAATGGAGTTAAGGACCCCGGAGGATAAGGAGATGATTATGATAGGGGAAAGAAGAAACTACTTGTCTAATGTAGTCTCTGCTCTAAAGGCTGATAAGATGGTTCGGAAAGGGTGTAAGGCATTTTTGATGTTTGTTAGGGTGTTGGATGCCAAAGAAGAGGGAGTTAGTGGAGTTAGAACAGTAAGATAGTTTGTGGATATTTTTTCGGAGGAATTACCTGGAATACCCCCGGATAGGGAGGTGGCGTTTAGAATTGATTTGCTGTCGAGAACAGTTTCTGTGTCAATTGCTCCGTATAGAATGGCACTAAAGGAGTTGGTTGAGCTCAAGGCTCAGATCTAAGAGTTTCTTGATCGTGGGTTTATCTGACCCAGTGTGTCTCCATGGGGAGCACCGGTCTTGTTTGTGAAGAAGAAGGACAGAACTATGCGTATGTGCATAGATTATCGTCAGTTGAATAAGCTAACCATCAAGAACAAGTACCCTTTGCCAAGGATAGATGACTTGTTCGATCAACTGAAGGGGGCAGCAGTATTCTCGAAGATAGATCTAAGGTCTGGATATTATCAGCTTAAGGTAAAGGAAGCAGATATCCATAAGACAACTTTCCAGACAAGATACGGCCATTATGAGTTCTTAGTAATGCCGTTCGGATTGACGAACGCCCCAGTCGCGTTCATGGATATGATAAACTGGGTTTTTCAACCTTACTTGGATCGGTTCATCGTTGTATTCATCGACGACATCCTAGTATACTCCAAGTCTGAAGAGGAGCATGATGAGTATCTCCGGGTTGTGTTGCAAGTGTTGAGGGAGAAGAAGCTTTATGCCAAATTCAGCAAGTGTGAATTTTGGCTTAAGGAGGTTGCATTCTTAGGGCATGTGGTGTCTGCAGAAGGAATAAGGGTGGATCCTCGAAAGATTGAGGCAGTATTAGATTGGAAACCACCCAAGTCTGTGGCTAAGGTTCGTAGTTTCTTGGGATTAGCAGGCTACTATAGAAGGTTTGTAGAAGAGTTTTCATCAATAGCCGCACCGCTGACGAAATTGTTGAGAAAGGAGGTACCTTTCGTATGGACAGATAAACAACAGGAGAGCTTTGAGAAGCTTAAGAGGGTTTTGACTGAAGCTCCGATTTTGATTCAACCGGAGGCAGGGAAGGATTTTGTGTGTATTGTGACGCTTCTCACACAGGATTGGGATGCGTATTGATGCAAGACAGGAAGGTAGTCGCGTATGCGTCTCGGCAATTAAGGCCACATGAGGTTAACTACCCGACGTACGATTTGAAGTTGGCGGCAGTGGTCTTTTCTCTTAAGGTGTGGAGGCATTATCTATATGGGGAAAAGTCAGTAATCTACATAGACCACAAGAGTCTTAAGTATTTGTTGACTCAGAAGAAGTTGAATCTAAGACAGCGAAAGTGGGTGGAATTATTAAAGGACTACGATTGTTCCATAAAGTATCACCCGGGCAAGGCGAATGTAGTGGCGGATGCCCTAAGTCGGAAAGTGGCGTCGGATCTGAAGGCGATGTTCGCATATCTGAGCTTGTATGAAGATGGAAGTTTGCTGGCAGAGTTGGAAGTTAAGCCGACATGGCTGAATGAGGTGAAGGAAAGTCAGTTAGTGGATGAGGATTTAAGTGCTAAGTTGCAGCAAGTGCAGAGTGGGGAGTTAGAGGATTATGGTGTTAACAGTGAAGGAGTGCTGTGTCTTCATGGCAAGGTCTGTATGCCTAAGAATAAGGAGTTAAGGCAAAGGATACTTCAGGAATAGCATAGTAGCCCTTATGTTATGCATCCTGGAGGTACTAAGTTGTAGAGGGACCTAAGGGAACAGTTTTGGTGGCCTGGTCTTAAGAGGGAAGTTACGGAATTTGTAGGGAAATACTTGACGTGTCAGCAAGTTAAGGCTGAACACCAAGTTCCGTCAGGATTGCTTCAGCTGATAAAGATTCCGCAGTGGAAGTGGGAGAGAATCACCATGGACTTCATTAGTGGGCTTCCCCTTACGCTTACTAAGAAGGACTCGGTATGGGTGATAGTGGATCGATTGACAAAGTCCGCGCATTTCATTCCAGTGCGGGTTGATTATTCTTTGCAGAAGTTGGCGAAGTTATATGTGGCGGAGATTGTGAGGTTGCATGGAGTGCCAGTATCGATTATCTCAGATAGGGATCCAAGGTTTACTCTCGGTTTTGGAAGGCTCTACATCAAGCTTTAGGCACCAGATTGGATTTCACTACGACATTTCATCCACAATCGGACGGTCAATCTGAACGAGTAATCCAAGTGTTAGAGGATATGCTGAGGGGATGTGTCATAGACTTCAGAGGAAGTTGGGAAGAATATTTGCCTTTAGCTGAGTTTGCATATAATAACAGCTATCAGGCCAGTATTCGGATGGTACCGTATGAAGCGTTGTATGGACGGAAGTGTCGCACTCCTACGTGTTGGACAGAATTAGGGGAACGTCGAGTTTTGGGTCCAGAGATTGTGGCAGAATCTGAGGAGAAGGTTGAGATAATTCAGGCACGGTTAAAGGAAGCATCTGATAGGCAAAAGTCGTACGCAGATCTTAAGCGAAAGGAGATAGAATTTGATGTGGGAGATCAAGTGTTTCTTAAAGTGTCGCCTTGGAAGAAGGTGATGAGATTTGGTTGCAAAGGGAAGCTAAGTCCCAGGTTTATAGGACCTTATCGGATATTGAAGCGAGTTGGACTAGTGGCATACCAGTTAGAGTTGCCGCCGGAATTGAAGCAAATGCACGATGTATTCCATGTTTCGATGCTACGTCGTTATCGATCGGATCCATCTAATGTAGTACCAGTGGAGGAGGTGGAGCTAAGGCCAGATTTGTCTTACGAGGAAGAGCCGATTCAGATTTTGGAACGAGATGTGAAAGTGCTACGAAGGAAGTCAGTTCCTTTAGTCAAAGTGTTATGGCGTAATCATAGATCGGAAGAAGCTTCATGGGAGCCGGAAGAAGCAATGCGACAGCAATACCCTTACTTATTTTAGCCAGGTAATTTCGAGGTCGAAATTATTTTAAGGGGGTAGAACTGTAATATCTGGGATTTTGGGCTTATGAATTATTGCTGAATTTTATGTGAAAGCATGCCTATGTGTATTATAAGTATGTTTTATGAATTTTGAGGACTTTAGAATATAGGAGAATGCCTTAGAAATTATTTGATTTTAAAGTTTAAAAGAGGAAGCTAGGCAGAGGAGGCCTTAAGAGAAATTGTAGGTGAAGTATGACATAAAAATCAGCTTGCTTAAGTGGCATGGAGGCGCCACTTAAAGTCTCTGTAAGTGACGCCACAAGCATGTACAAATGGGCCAGGGTTCGAGTCACAAGGGAGGCAAAATAAGAGCTTTTATTTTGCGGTAACAAGGAAGAGTAGTGGACATCATTGGGAGACTGAGGGAGGAGATTTAGATGTGGCTAAATCCTTTTAAAATTCGGCTAAAGGGTGGTGATAATTATGGATTTATTTTAAATATTTTGAATAGGTGAAAAAGTGAGAAAATAGGAGAAAAGGAAGGGATGAGATAAGGGAAAGAGTATGGCCGGCCTAGGGACTCTCTTAAGGTGAATTTCGCCAAGTTAGTAAGGGGTATAGCCGAATTTCATTAAGCATTCTAGCCTCTCTTTTGATTACTATTTTCTCTCCAAAACCTTCACTTTTCTTCTTCTTTTTACAACTGAATCAAAAGCCGAAGATAGTTTCAAGACTATAGCCGATTTGATCATAGCAAGCCGAATCTATAACCCCTTGTTATCCTCTTCTAAAGCCGAATACACAAGTGAATCCTAGCCGATTATTCACTAAGCCTCAAAGTCGAATCTCTCTGTGGGTTCAACAAAGAGCAATCGATTTCTGTAATAAGGGTAAGGGTCAATTATTGATTCTTTTCTTTCTTTTCTTTAGCCGAAAGATGGAATCTAACCCCATTAATGTGCTTGGCTGAAACTATGAAGGTGAGTTTCGGGATTTCCATAGTAGCCAAATTCTAGGGAGAGCATTCGAGATTTCAGATCTAAGGTAAGTAAGGTGTAAGTTTAGGCCGAAGGCCATTTATTTGAATGTTAAAATTGAATCTAACATGTACTCTATAGGATTTCGACATCTTCATAGCCAAGAGACCACTTTCGGGATTTAAAATCACAAGGTAAGTGTATGTGACATTCGGCCAAGGCCATAGCTGATGTTTCGGATTTGTTTCCTAATTGTTTAAAAGCCGAAAACTAACCAAATCAAGTGATCTAGTATTAGCCAATTACAAGGGAGAAAGACTACAAAGTTTCGGGATTTGATTAGTAATCAAATCGGCAGCAAGAAATTTGAGATCTAGAGTATTAGATCGGGAGTTTTCGGGATTTCAGTAAAAGCGTTAAGTAAACCAGGTGTGTACTCCACACTGAATCTTGATTGATTTACGGTATTATTTTAATAAATGTGTTAATAAGAATGTGTAAGATGTGGCTAAGGGTACCATGTAATGGTACAAAGTACTCAGGTATGTTAATCTACTACTACGATAGTTATAATATTATGAATATCTGTTATGGCACGTATGTGAATATTGATAAGAATATGGAATAAGAAAAATGGCATGATATTTGCATGATTGTATGACATGGGGCATATGGGTGATTATGAACGGGGAAGTGATCTGGTGGTTTTTACCACAATATCTGGTGACTTCGGTCACATAATCTGAATGTGGTGACTCATGTCACAAAATTTTATCTGGTGGCTATGCCACAAAATTTATAAGGGATGAGCAAGTCGTCTGCAGCGACTGCCTTCGATGATGTGTAGCGGATGGAGGGTCGACTTAGTAGTCCCCACGGTGTGATGGTTGGTACGGGTGATATGTAGCGGGTGGTTATCTAGGTTTAGGTTCGGGTTTGCATCATTATTCCTATCTGTTATATATATGTATGATATGATAAGATATGCCTGAATCGTTGAGACTTAGTGTTGGTTATACACACTGAGTCTGTATGACTCACCCCGTTGTGGGATATTTTTCAGGTGACACTCAGTAATGGACCGGGTCGGCAAGAGCTTAGTGGTGGCCATGTTCAGCTCGGATTTTATTTTATTTTGGACTCTTTATCTCTAAGTATTTTTGGATTTATTTTTGGGCTTTGTTTTTATTATTGTAATAAGGCCATTACAATTAACTGTTTCATGCATGCTTTCTATTTAATTTTGTTTTCATGATACGATTGTTATTAAATTAAGGATTTACAATTTTTCCATAAAAATGAATTTTTAAATGTTGTGACACCTAAACATAAATGATTTTCAAATTAAAAGATAATCTTTAACAAATTTGGCAATTTTTTTTTAACTTGTGGTTTTGGAATATAAAAACAAGGTTTTAATAAATCCCTGATTTCAAGAACAACACTGTTTTCCAATTGAACTAAAAAAAAACCAAATTTTCTCTAAAAATCACCCAAAGTTCTCAAAAGAAACAAGCAAGTTTTGAACCGTTTTACTCAAGGAACTTACCGGATCCGGTCAAGGCTCGTGGGCCGGGTTTGGGGTGTTTCAAGTCTTGTGTATACAAGAAAGTTAGTGGGAGTTCCATTTGTTTTCTAGTATTTTATGTGGATGACATTCTAATCGTAGGAAACAATGTGCCGATGCTCGAGTCTGTAAAGGCTTGGCTAAGCAGTTGTTTCTCTATGAAAGACCTTGGAGAGGCACAGTACATTTTGGGCATCCGTATCTATAGGGATAGATCAAAACAGATGATTGGACTGAGTCAGAGAACTTATATTGATAAGGTTCTTGAAAGGTTTAACATGGTAAACTCTAAGAGAGGTTACCTACCCATGTCACATGGTACTTATCTTAGCAAGAAGCAGAGTCCCTTGACTCCTGATGAGCTAGAAAAGATGAGTAGAGTTCCAAATGCTTCAGCTATAGGCTCTATCATGTATGCCATGATTTGTACTAGGCCAGATGTCTCATGTGCTTTGAGTATGACGAGCAGATTCCAGTCCTGTCCTGGTATTGACCATTGGAAGGCCGTCAAGAACATCCTGAAGTATCTTAACAGAACTAAAGATAAGTTCTTGGTTTTTGGAGGGATGCCTGAGCTATGTGTAAAGGGTTACAAAGATGCTAGTTTTCAGACAGATAAAGATGACTTTCGATCTCAGTCGGGTTACATCTTTACTCTGAATGGAGGTGCTGTTAGTTGGAAGAGTTCCAAGCAAAGCACGATTGCAAATTCTACAACCGAAGAGGAATACATTGCTGGGTCTGAAGCAGCAAAGGAAACAGTTTGGATAAGGAACTTCATTTATGAGCTTGGTGTGTTCCCCAGTGTTGCTTGACCAATTCAGTTATTATGTGATAATGATGGCGCAATTGTCCAAGCAAAGGAGCCTAGGGCGCATCAGAAATCCAAACATGTGCTTCGGAAGTTTCACTTGATATGAGAGATCATAGGCAGGGGCGACGTGAAAGTATGTGAGATTGACACGGATTATAATGTTGCAGATCCGTTGACAAAACTATTGTCTCATCACAGGCATGAGTTACACGTAGCAGAGATGGGAATTAGACTTATTGCTGAATAAGTTGTATGTTTTAGTATATTGGATACTTGTATATTTACTTTATTGGAATGTAATATACATTTTCTGATTATCTATAAAAGTTGAGAACTTTATTATTACTTGATTGTGGTTTAGAGTCAAGTAATGTCCAAAATGTATTCTAGAATTCTATATAGGTTATTAGATTTGATCTAATAATTGAACCCTATAATGTGAACTAGATAACTTAGATTACAATTTTGTCCCTAACCAGGTAATTGAGATGGACGCAAATTACCCTTAATGGTTAGAATGATGATTAGCTAATGATCTCGTTCATAGATCATAGGGACATTGGATGTCTAGTTAATCACGTTGATAGGAATAGGAGTATTTCTATTTGGACATGACCCGTTTTAAGTATTCTTTAAGAACATGTTGTCATAAGAATAACTCAAAATGACTAGTAAATAGAATCCTTTGACCTGAGTTTCTCACTGATTCTGTATGTGAGAATTAATATTCCTTGACATAGTCAAACGTCATGCCGTAAAAGGGGACTATAAAGGTTATGCTCGGGAGTGTTATGAATTACATGATAGATAGAGGAGGGACAAGATGGGATTGTCAAACCTTCTTTAGGGTTTATATCTCAGGCCACTCGAGAGCGGAACTGTAAATGCATGGCCATGCTCAAATGGATTATGGGGATAATCATTTGTCTTTCCAGTTCGTCTTAGAATCCGAGAAATGTTTAGACTATATAAGGATGACAGAATTTCTTACCTTATGTCTAAATGAGATAGTAATTGACAAGGATTTTAGATTCATAACTTGTCGAAACAAGTTGAGCTAGTGGGAGGCGTCCTATAGCACTATTATACTTGTTTCTTGAACAAGTGGGAGATTGTTAAAAATGTTCAATAATCAAGTGGATATTTTACTAAGTCATAATACGTTACTTGTAGGTGTACTATGAGACGTTAAGTTAATCGATTTGGGTAATGTTTATGTTTTACTAGAAACCTCTAAATGTCACCGGAGCGTTATTTGATAACGGTCCGAGCTCAATATCGATTAATCCTATTGGGTCACACCTAATGCAATGTGAATATCATTTTGTGTGTGAAATTAGTTAAGACCAATTATGTACATTAGTCTGGCTGGATTAGATAATATGTATGTATCTAATTAAAAGAGTTTAATTAGACTAAGTGTATGGTGTATTAAAAGGGATGTATATAAATGTTATGTAACACCCTTGAGTAATGCTCATTAGTGGTGTTTATGAGGCTTAATCATAACTGAAATTTCAGTCAAATATACATAAGATATGGGCAGAATTTTCAGTTATTTAAGTGTTATTATTGGTGCTATTATGGGAGATTTGTAACTCCCTCAATAATGGGTCATTATACCCACTAATGCTCTAGCATTGATTGCTTAGTATAACTGTAAAGTTTTTTTTTCTACTTTTTGCTCTTTTTAGAGATAAAAAGAAAAAAAAAGGTTTTTCTCATGATTAAGCGTTTTTTTTTTCATTAGTATTACACATACTCTTAGATCAAAACAAAAGAGTTGTGCACACAAGATAGTTTTAGGAATCGTTCCTACAACTACGAGCTAGTACTCGGGATGTTCGTGAATCGTTGCGGGGTGGACTTTCAATAGAGGGACTTCGCTTGCGGTCCTCCATCTTAAAGTGTACCTTTGGGAATTGGATTCACGTGACAAAGGTATAATTTCTAACTATTTCTTGTTATGTTCATTACATGTCAAATAATGGATCTTGGGCATGGTTTTTAGTTTTCCGCATGATTAATAGTTAATCATACTAATTCCCAACAGTGAAGTGCCTAAGTATTTGTTATGTGAAACAAGGTATTATAATGGATTATTTTATTAAAGTACTTATGTAGTGAAAAATAAATTCTATGGCATTACAGACTAAATTGAATAGGTACAAAAGTTTAAGTATGGATAAGATATTATTATAAAAAGCTTAAATGAAAAGTTAAATGTTAGTGAATTAATTACAAAATAATACTTAAGTGAATTTCTAGTAATTCTTGAATTTCATATTGATAATGACCAAATTGAAAAATATGCAAAAGTGATTAAGTATACTAAGATTTTGAAATAGCATGTTCAAGTAAAAGATATTTGAAATTGAAAGGTATGTTAAGTGAAAGGGTAGTAATTAATGAAAATATATACTAGCTATAGCGAGTACATAGGTTAAATTTAATTGTGAACATAAGTGGACATAATTGTAGAATCCGAATATTTTTGTTAATTTTGTAAAATTTACTGAAATGAAATGGGTTTAAGATTAAATAACCCATTGAATTCTTCTTAAATTCTCAAACATCAAACTGTAAAACGGTATCGACACCAGGATAAAGGTATTCGTACTATAATAAAGGTATTGATACTTTGGTAAAGGTACTTTGAGAAAAGTATTGATACTTTAAGCAATGTACAGATACTTTAATCAAAATACAAATACTTTTAGTAAACATATTCATCAAAATAGTTTGGACAGCAACAGTGGTCCAACTTTAGAAATTCACCAAAAATTATAGAGATTGATTTAGAGGTTTAATTAAATATGAAATTAAAACTTAATTAGTCTAGATTTGTATAAAAGAAACGATGTAAGCAATAGAATTGTAAATTTTGAGATATATGGATTTTTATGAGACAAGCTTAAAATGATTTTGGGTTTCTTTGTTCTAATTTTGAAAATTTATAGTAATTTATAAAAAAGAAAAATTAGGATATGAAATTTATATGAATAAAATTTTAGTGAGTCTCTTTTCAAGGAAAACAAATGACAACTAAATACGAGCCTTGTACTATTAGATAATTAATTTTTAGTACAAAAGAGTCAAAGTTGATTAGATGCATAACAAGGAAGATTTGAAGAAAAAAAATTGTATTCTTGGGTTTAAGTAGAAATTCTGAAAATTTTATAGTAAAAACTTCATTAAGTATAGTTTCAAAAATGAAAAGTAGATCTTAATTTTGAATTTCACAGACTGAAATATAAATAATTTAGTAATTGCCACTCAAATGGATAACTTTAATAAAAGTATGTATGAAATGAGAGAAATCTTAATTAATGTTGTACATAAGCATATATATTATACTTAAATGCAAGGGACATATATACACACACGTACATAAAGGGTATGGAACGAAGAGGATGATGAGGAGGAAAAATAGTGTATGAATATGATGCTAAGAAATTGCTATAAGTTCAAAAAGTTTGCAAATAAGTTTTAAATGACTTATAAACTGTTGAAAGCGCTAACGAAAGCTCAATTAAAGCTTGGAATGAAATTAGTTATTTAATATTAATTGTAAATTGTTCTATTAATTTGATTAGGAAGAGTATTTGAACTGAATTTCTCTAAAGTTTCTTCGACAATGAACGTAACATTCTTATGCTCGGAACCGACGAGGGGGTTGGGTATAGGGGTGTTACACTTTACCTAGACATTAAATTATAAGGGTCTCTGAAATGAAGCTAGAAAAAGTGTCTGTTGGAATCTAGTGCCCTAATGTAGTATTTTCATATATATATATATATACTTGTATTTTTTGAACAAATTGGTTTATTAAAATATCTCTTAGTTTCATTAATATATTTGTATATTGTCCTGAATGGTTTCTGCATATAAAGCAAAATGAAAGCGAATATTAGCTCACTGATTATCTAATGTTTAACTAATATTAAGTAGTATGATATGGTCGGATCGTAATACAAAAAGACGACTTATATTAGTAGATAATCTAAACACATCCTTAGTCTAATTGAAATTGAGCAAATTGATTGAAAGACTAATATGTCATTTATTAAGTCCAATTGGGGAAATACCTTTTCTTGAGTATTGGAACGGATAACTCCAGAAGATAAAGATAGAGATGTGACTGACTGGACTGGCAATACATCGAACATGACCCAAGTAAAATAGATCCTAGATTCGTTTATGGATTTATTCACTTGTGAAGTTCATAGTGTGACATATCTTGATATTGAGTGGACAATGGACTATAGGGGTGAGTAAAACTCGATTTGACTCGAAAAAATAAAAAAAAAACAATTTCAAATTTCGAGTTAAACAAATTAAGTTATTCGAGTCAACTTAAATTTTTTTTTCGAATTTCGAGTTTGAATCGAGTTGAGTTTTCATATCCAAATAATTCAAATAAACTAAATACCAAACTATAACATTTTACATTTTTACTCCAAACCCCTAAATCTTTTTACCATCCCTCCAAAACTTTTACTTCCTCCCACTTTTCCCACAAAATTTTTACTCCCCTCCCATCCTACCCCCTGTCTACCCCAAACTCATTTCTCCTCCAAAATTTCACTCCTCCAAAACTTTTTATTTTCCCCCTAAATTTTTACTTCTCACCCTTTACCCCCCAATAAAAAATCATAGTCATCCAAAAAAAAAAATCTCTAAACCTAAATAGTAATAATTTTATTTATATCTAATATTTATATTATTAAATTAAATTCCATATCTTGTACTATTTATATTATCAAATTGTTTAATCATATTGAATCTTTATAAATTTCTATTAAAGTTGAATTATTGATGATGCTGTAAGAGCCCAAATTTGCCCGGGCCCAATGCCAAACCAAATAAGCCAAATTTAATTAAAACCAAATACAAATTAATAATAAACAGTCCAATTTATTACAGCAAACCCAATTGCATCATGATCGAACCCAATAAGCCCAATTCTAAAACCAGCCCAAATGGCCCAAACTAATTGCAGTGGCCCAATTAGGCCCAAACTGCCCGAATGGCCCAAAATATTCAGCTGAACAGAAACCCTAGGGTTTCTATTACTTTCATGCACCGCAAGCCTCCACCAGCGCACCTCCGTACAGCCTCCAGCACATCAGCGTCGTACGGCCTCTGCACCCTCACCACGTCCCCTCCGTACCTGCGCAAGAGAATAAAATGACAGCAAATACAGAAAATAGAAAAAAGCATTGTATTTTTGGTTTTTTTTTCTTTCGGCTATATAAACTAAAAGCCAATGAATGTATTTTTTTTAGAAAGACCAGAGGCATACTGAATACACAGAAATACAACCAGAAATCCAGTTTTAAAAGGTGATTTTGAGGGGTTGTTAATGGGTTTCTTTTATTTTTCTTTCGTTCTTCTTTCTGCATTTTTTTTCTTATTCATGTGAAAATCAAGAAATAAAATAAGGGAGGGTAAGCGACTTACCTGGCTTTGAACACTGTTCGCGGTGACTCCACGGCAGTGCTTTGAATCCCTATTTCTTCGTTGTAATCGAAGCTCAGATGGGGATTAAGAAGTTTGAGAATGGCGAGGTTTTCAAATAGGCTTTCAGATAGAGCATAACAGACAGTCGTTTGACACTATCTGGCAATTACAGTCGCGAAATAGTGATCGGACGAAGAAGTTCTCTTGTACAGTCGAATGGGGGTGAAGATATTTCATTTTTTAATCTGTTTTAAAGTGGCTAGGGTTTGTTTTTAGGCTGATTGTTTGGTTTTAATGAAGGAGCTATTACATTTATAAGAGGGAAGAAAGGACGCCATTTAGGGCCTTCTCTAGTGGCCTCAAAACGACGTCGTATAGAGCGACCCGATTTAACCCGACCCGATTATCCTCAGGATCCGCGCGTTTCTACGGTGAAGGGATATTTGCGCGTTTAGTCCCTCTATTTTCGTGCCGCTATTCGATTAGATCTGTTATACATTTTTTTATGTTTTTTAGTTAATCTCTGTAATTCACGCGGCCTTTCAATTTGGTCCAACTTGCACGCTGCGTTTTGGGCTTTGGAAATTTTTGCTGGTTTAGTCCTTGATCATTTGTGCGCATTTTAGCTTGGTCCTTGACTTTGTTCAAATCATTATATTTATTTATAAAGTAGCCTGTCAATTTTATTATTATTTCAATTAAGTAATTTTTTTGGTTTTTGTTTATAATCTTTGCAAATTTTTTTATGGCATTAAATCTATTTATTATTTATTTTTAGAAGTTGTTTTAATAAACTATTTTGAAATATTTTATTGATTTTACAATGTTTTAATTTGTTTTATACTTCCACTTATATGCTTTTTAATTTATTATATAAAGTTTAATTTCAAAAATCTTCCTTTATATGTTTATTTGTTTTAAAATTTGTAGAATATTTAATTTAAATACTCTTATATATTATTAATTTATACACACGTATATAAAATTTGTATTAAAATTATCTTATTTTTATGATTATATTATCAATTTCATATTATGTATGTATTTTCTTTCAAATCTATTTATGTATATATGTATATTTTTAAATTTATTTCCTCTTAAGTCCATACTTTATTATATATATTTTTTTTGTTTATTTCGAAAACTTTTATATATTATTATTTTCATATATAAATTATTTATATTAGGCTTTTATTTCATATATTATTTATGTAGATTAATATGTTATTTTGTATATTATTTACTTTGATTTTCTTTGTATATAATATTTATTTTCAAATTCATTTATATTATTATTTCATGTACTAGTTATTTTCATCTATGTTTTTTTTAAAATCTATTTCAAACTCTATCATGTGTTGTTTATTTGTAAATTTTCACTTTTTTAATAGTTCTTAAATTGCTCTTATATCATATTGACTCCAAGTTTCCCGTCATTTATATTATTTTAATTTTATTCATCCACGTTTGAAGACTTGCCATATTTTATTCTTTTTTTAATTAGTTATATTTTTAGCTTTCGTTGTTTCTTGATTAATAATGTTGGTATTTTCAAAATAGGAATTGTGAGATTATTGTTTTTGTATATTTTGAATTGTATGTTCATATTATTATTCTTGTCATCCATTTGTACAAAGTTGTATTCACATATTATTATTCCATGCTCGATATTACATTTTTGTTTCTCATTATCGAATAGTGATTCAATAAAAGCATTTTGAGTCGATTTTAAAATCGCTTATTTAAAAGTTTTTAAAACAAGACAATATTTGATGTTTGGGAATTCAAGGAATTGTGCCCTAACGTGTTGGGTTTCAGTTCTTCATTTGGCCAAATAACTAAATACCCTTTTAATCGCATGATTTGGAAATTGTGAGATGATCTTGGTTTCGGGATTTAAGATGTCATATCCTAACGTGTTGGATATGGTGTTTTATTCCTTCGGAACGAGAAAATCTTAAATTCCAACTTAAATTAATCAAAAATTTTTCAAAAGGAATTACATTTTAATTTTTTCTAATTTTCAACATAAGGACATTAGTTAATCAATTTGGTACCAGTTTTGGGCGTACGAGGGTGCTAATCCTTCCTCGTACGTAGCCGACTCTCGAACCTGTTTTTCTATTTCGTAGACCAAAATTATTTTTTACAATGTGATCCAATCACACCTAAACAAAAAAGGTTGGTGGCGACTCCATATCTCATTTTTAAGTCGACCCTGTTTTTCTAAATAAGAAAAATGGTTTCGACAGATGATGCCAAAAAATATTCGTGTTAAAATTTTATATTAATATCAATTTTACATTTTATCTTTAAAATAACTTTTATTAAAAAAAATCACATTTTTTACTTTAATATATTTTTTAATTTCAAAATACATAGTGATAAGAATCAGAAGATAATTGAAGCAACTAAGTAAGAAAAAAAGCTAACCCATATATAAAAAATTAATAAATAAATTATGAGGGGATGAAAGTTAATAACAAATTTGATTACGGTGGGTGACAGTGGTTATAAAGACCCAAAGTTATTTTTTTAAATTTAACTCGAACAAATATATTCGACTCGATTCGATTCGAATTCCATCTCACTAGATGCGATTCGAGAAAATTTCAAATTTAGTTAGGATGATAAAATATGATTCGTCAACTCGATTAACTCAAAATTCTTTCATTCGATTTAATCGAATGCTCATCCCCTAATGGACTATGTATGTGTGACTATATACTTTGATGTAAATGAAAGTTTGGATTCAAATAGATAAAGAACCGAAAGTTGATACTTTGGGTATACGACTTCTACAATATATAGCATCAATCCACAATAGTAAAATTTATAGCCTAATAAAGGGTAAATGATATCCTTTCATTGACATTATATGATAAATGAAAAGTAAACATTGACATGAGTCATTTGTTTTTGTGATAAATTATTTAATTACTATTTGATAGTAATTGACTTTTTATAAAGATATAATGATTACCATGAGATAAAATATGATTATATTTGAAAGTCGATTTATGGATTCTACTTAATGTACTTAGAGAATGACTACTACATGGCATGATTTCCAAAAGAGGATTGTAAGAAGGTATTAAAAGGGGGATCATGGGTGATCTATGGTTAATACCTAACGGTGCAACCTTGGTCTCCTTTTTTCTGTCAAGATCTCCATTTCCAAAGAATGTTATGGCTTGGATATGGCTTTTGGGGCTATTAGTAGAGATGTACAAAATGATATCCTAATGGCTATTGGGGAGACTATTAGGAAGGTATCAAGGGGGAAGTTTGCACGTCAGGCGATTTTTGTGGATTTGGATACCCTCTAATTTCAAAATTTTAGATTGATGATCGAGCGGAGGTGGTCG
This sequence comes from Gossypium bickii, assembly GCA_025503065.1. NCBI lineage: Eukaryota > Viridiplantae > Streptophyta > Magnoliopsida > Malvales > Malvaceae > Gossypium > Gossypium bickii. Next base: position 14,486,160 of record CP106716.1, on the reverse strand, counting down.
AGTATGAAACTTTGCCCAACAAATGTTTTAGTGTGGCATGTTTGGCCATTTGAAGACATCTTACATGTCCAAGCTAGTCCATGAGGTGAACCAAAATATGAAAGAGGCTGACAAGAATGCACAGCGGAGCAAGGAGGACCAAGTGGCGAAAAGCAGTTATTGCCCCTGGATGATTGCTGAGAATAAGAGACGGCAATAGAAAATAAGGGCGTTATATCGAGGAAGTCCAGATTTGATATTTTCAATTCTATTGATGAGGGAGTTATTATTATTGTTATTATGAGTTACAATAATAGGGAAAAGCCCAAATAATAAATGTGATTAGCGCGACTCGAATTTAGATCGCACCTAAAATGGTGAACACCTTTAGCCATCAAGTCATCATATGGGATTCGATGAGGGAGTTTTTAATGTTGAAATAATGAAGATAAAGAGAATAAACAGACTGAAATAGCTGTCAAGTTTATTACAGCCGGTTGTTGCCAATCAAATGGTCTGGTGCTGGTAAATTGAATTAAAGATGTGTGTATGGTAAGTTCAAATTTCTCATATTCCCACGGATATGAACGGTGTGGCAGATCAGGTTTCTAAGTTACCAGCTACTGAAGAGCTGAGTTTGACTATTATTGATCAAGCTCCCCCGAGCATCTACAGTTGTTTACATAACCATGTTTTGTCTTTTTACACCAAAAAAAAAAAATGGAAATTTTCATAAATGCATCCAACTATTTTTGGCGTAAGAAAAAAAATCATTTGATTTAAAATAGAAAACTATTTTTGTTATGGGAAATTATTTTTAATATTAAAATTAAACTTATTTTAATTTAATTTTTGGATAATGCATGATTAGTTGATATTGTTTTAAAGATTGACATCATAAGAGCTAATATCTTCCTCATATGTAACCGTCGAAATAAATTTTATTTTCACAGAAAAATTAGTGTTTTAATAATTTTTAGACTACTTTAAAATTATATTAAAATGACAAACCTTTTTGGCGAATTCATGTTTTTACAAAATTCGTCTAGTGGTAAATAAAATGGTTACCACAAGAGGATGAAAATTTTGTGATTCATATTTCACAATAGAACTTGACACCCAGTAAAAAAACCTACAATTAACTTTTACGTAAACAGATATATAATGGAAGGCTGATTAAATTTCAACTTCATCCTTATATTTCATTCAAATTTGAGATTTAATCTATATATTTTAATTTTGACATAATTTAGTACATCGACTTTTATAATCTCATTAGTTAGTCTAAATATTGTATTCTAATTAAAATGATAAAGTGAATTTTTAAGAATTTTTAGCACTTTTAAAATTTTTTATTAAATTCAGGTCCGTTATAATGTTATTTTTTTGTTACAATGATACCAAGTGAATTTTTTTTTTTAAATGTCACACCAGTAAATTTAATAAAAGGATTTTAATAGTGTTAACAGATGGACCTGACTTTTTAAATTCGGAAATTAGAAGGATTAAATTCCTAAAAATAAAAATATAGAGATTAAATTCCAAATATATGAAAAGTAAAAAAAAAAAAAACTTTAAATTTTTATAAAATTTTAATTAAAAATAATTAATTAGCCTGATGGAAATCAGCTTGAATAAATAAAAAAACCTTGGATTTTCAAAAAAATAAATAAAATAAAGGAAAATGAATTTAAAGCACATTTGGCTGGGTCTTTGTTTCTCTCTTGCGGAATGAATGAAGCATCTGCTTATATCCTTCCCCACTCCAAAAGATACATGATGATAAATATATAAAGAAATGCAAAGCACATGACAATTGAGCCACCAATATATTTAGTGATGGTAGAAATAAGAAATGAAACAAGTGAAGAAGAAAGAAGAAATATGGCGGAATATTGTGTAACAGGCGGAACAGGATTCATTGCTGCTTATTTAGTTAAGTCGTTGCTGGAGAAAGGTTGTTTTGTGCGTACCACAGTGCGAGACCCAGGTTGTTGTTTGCTTGAACCCCATCAAGTATGAGGTTGATTTTCTTGTTTTCCTTTTAATTGAATTGAATTGAATGAGCAGGGGATGCGGAAAAGGTTGGTTTTCTTATGGAGTTGGCAGGAGCAAAGGAGAGGTTGAAGATTATGAAAGCTGATTTAACTGAGGATGGAAGCTTTGACGAAGCTATCCAAGGCGTCGTTGGTGTTTTCCACACTGCATCTCCTGTTCTCGTTCCTTACGATCAAAATATTCAAGCAAGTTTTCTTATTTATTTTCCTCTATTCTTTTGGGAATTGCTTGCTGGGTGGGAAGCCTAATTGAAACTCACATTATGGATAAAATATATATGCATGAATTTTGATAAATATTTATTTTCTGCAACTTTATATATTAAAATTTCATTTGATTCTACTTTTATAAATTATTAACAAAATTATCTACGTAGAATCATTTAACGTTTGTATATTGCATATTCAAATAATTATATTTATTTAATATATAAATAAATTGATGTATATATTTTTTTAAATTGTGTACAATTGAATCAAAATCGATTTTTTATTAATACATTTGAACTACAATATAAGTTGTGTATGATTGCATTAAAGTTCATGTGTAGTTTTGAAATTTATCCCTTATGTTATACAAATCTTACTTCTATCCATAAGCTCTTCCAACCCTTAAATCGGAGGAAAAAAAAAAAACCCGCTCTTAAACCCACTTGAACCCACATCCTTCTAGTTGTTAGAATAACAATGATATCAACTAAGTTAAGACACAATCAATATCAATATAACTAACTCAAAACTTGATATTATTATTTTTTTAGTTTTAAATTTTAAAATTTACTATTTAAAATTTGTTTATTTAATTTTTAAATTCGAGCTTTTGTTTTTATTATCAAAACTAGTATTAATACCAAACATTTTCATTAAAATTTAGGAATAGTATTTCTCTTTTACATGCTAGATCCAAGCAGTTGATGCATTATGTATGCACGTGTTTGCAATTTGAGCAATATATTTTAAATATGCTCCAACTCAAAATTGAGCTAACATTTAATGCTCATACTAAAAGAGAGGTTGATGGAAAGACTTGATTAATACAATACTCATATTTAGGAAACTCAATTAGAATATTTTGAAGTTTGAGAATAATTTTAAAATCTAGATCATAATTTGGGAAGATTTTGTGAAGTTAACCCTTAATATGATTAAGGACTTAAATATCAACTACGTTAAATTGTTATTGAATTAAGTGTTGAATATATTAGATTATATATGGTTAATTAGGAAATATCATTGTTTCTCAATGTTATTTGAACCGGATCGGTTGAACCTGGAACTGATTAGGGTATCAGTTTGAGAGGTGTTTTTGAATCGATTAGATCGAGAATTAGCATGAATCGTCGAACTGACCTTTTCAATCGGATCGACTGGACCGAAAAATTAATGACCTAATCGATTCAATCTTCGGTCCGGTTTAAAAATCATTGCGGTTTCATATAATTGTTTCGGCATTTATTTTGTTAAAAATGAGTCGGAAATGCTTATATCTAATGTCAGAAATACATTACCATGAAATGCTGTAGGCAACTCTAATTGATCCATGCATAAAGGGTACGTTGAATGTGCTGAGATCATGCTCAAAAGCCAGCAGTGTGAAAAGGGTGGTGCTCACTTCATCATGCTCTTCTATACGTTACCGTTTCGATGTCCAGAAGCAGCAAATTACTTCCCTTGACGAGTCACATTGGAGTGATCCAGAGTATTGCAAGCGTTACAATGTAGTGAGATGCAAAAGATTCAATTGTGATTATTATTCTTTTTTTGTTGCATTCTCTTGTTATTAAAATTAAAACCTTTGCTTCGCTGCAGCTCTTTTACGCATATGCAAAGACTGTAGCGGAAAAAGAAGCGTGGAGAGTGGCAAAAGAAACAGGGATGGATCTGGTGGTAGTCAACCCATCTTTCGTGGTTGGCCCCTTGCTTGCTCCACACCCAACCAGTACTCTGCTCTTGATACTCGCTATAGTTAAAGGTCAGGTTTAAATGCATGCATGAATGATTTTTATTTTGGAATTTTGACTCTCACCACTGTTCATATTTATGATCAATATTTACTATATTTGGTCAATGAGGCCCCACTTGAGTCCTACAAAATCCCCTTATCCTAGTTGGACAATAGCTCTCAACATAGACCCGTCAGTGTTGAATTTAACATAGCTAGACAGTGGTGGAGACCATTGCCAATATAAAATAAATCAGAATGCTTGATAAAATCGATTAGATCAAGGTAATCCTCCTTTCAGAGGACAGAAACTTCCCTTTCCAGTTAGCTAATCTACCTTTAATTTGTCAACAACATGCTACCAAATTGCTGAAGAATTCTTATGACAGCTGAGAGGGAGCTCAAGATATTGTGTGGGAAGGGTTCCAAATCAACAGTATCGCCTTTCTCATAAACGGAACCGAAATGGATCTTCATAGCCTTTCTAATCTCCGAACAATGACACAAGATCTCATTGCCAACAGTGATTTGCTTGATTCTGTTTAACTCTTCCCCTCTCTGAGGCAGCCAAGTGAAAGAAATAGGTGTTTTTGTCACCTTTGAGGAACCATCTCAAGCGTGACTTTTAAGCCATTCGAGCTCCTCTTTCCTATACAAACTCCATAATTTGATACATCCCTCCTTGATTTTATTCATAATGTTAGGGTTCCTAGGATCATGTTGTTGCTTAACTTCGAGTTCATTACTATGATCTTCAAGAGCAAAAATGGTTGTCATCGGATTCGATTTATGCTAGGTATACCATTTATTAATCGCTACCTTCATTAATTATAGCTTTTGCCCCGTTTCACCATTTAGTGTACTTTGGATGAAAATCATCCCCATTTTCCACTTAGCTAACAGATTCTTGACTGCCCATCTTTTATGAAATCAAATTGAAGGCAGACATAGAAGGAAGTAACATATCTAATTGAACGCTTCCTTCAGGCTCAAGAAACAACAATATCCTCTTTAAGAACCTTAAATCTAACAAGGGCTCTATCCAATTCCTAGGTAACCCCGCCTCCTAGGAAATCGTTTATTCCCCATCCCCTCACCCTCGAATTAGAGACTTTAAACTATGAATTTCGGAGCTCATATGCCTTTTTCCCATTGCTTAATTCCACAATATCCCTATGAACATGCTTCCTTCAATGTTTCACTGCACGGTTAACTTCTAGAATATCACGATTACAAAGGGTGAGTCTGACATCCATTTTGCTCTTGATGCACCCAAGATAGATCTCTTACCAATCCATTTCCTTTTGAGGGATATGAACCTCAAACTAGTTCTTGCAATGAGACCCAGCTCTAGGGCACTCACCCAAAAAGACAGATCTTGTATGGTTGCTCTTGGTTTGAGGCCTTCCCAAAAGAACCTCTTTGTACGATTGGTGATCCCTGACACCCTATGTGTTTAAGGAGTGGAAACTCTTATGTTGTGTTAGTGTTAAGAGACAAAACAACAATAGCTGAAATAGAGTCTTGAGCAACAAGGCTCGTGGCTTGTTACTAAAACAAACATAATTCAAGCTGAAAAATGAAGAAGTTTCATTAAAGCTTAAACATTGGCATAATGCCATTACAAATACCAGACAATGGTTGGTCATTACAAGTCAAAGATTACCTAAACTTTTACCTAACACCACTAAAATACATAGAAACTTGTTGAATTAACTTGTACATATTGCACTGCTGATTTTTCAGTTAATCAACATCTAATTACATCACACAATGTTACCAACCTAGTTCAAATAAAACTAAATTACAAACAAAGAAGTTGAAGTAACAAAACAAGTTGAAATTGGACACTATCAATAGCTTCAGCTACTGCCTGCTTGATGGCCACCTTTTCTACTGCATGGGTTGCATGGGGAGCCACCTTCAACACTCCTCCTTGGCTTCCATGCTACAAGCTCCTATCTGTTCTCTCAACTTACTAAACCTTGACATGTTGAAAGCCTTTGTTAAGATGTCTGCAGCTTGTTCCTCAGAATTACAATGAATTAATTCAACTTCTTGAGCTTGCTCCATTTCCCGAACAACATGAAGCTTTATACTAAAATGTTTGGTTCTACCATGGAAAACATGATTTTTTGCTATTGCAACAGCAGATTTGTTGTCACAATAGATCTCTGTTGCACCACTTTGGTAGAGGTTTAGATCAGCTAAGATTTGCCTAAGCCATATGGCTTGGTTTCTGACTCGATTCTGTCGCAACATATTCAAACCTCTGCCGTTGATCGAGCTATCACACGCGTTCTTTTCGAGCTCCAGCAAAACATAGCTGAACCGAGGGTAAAAGCATATCTAGATGTGTTTTTCATATCATCCATCGAGCCTGCCCAATCACTGTCAGTATATCCCACCAGTTTCAAACTTTCAGCTTGTCTATACAACATGCCATAGCTTAGAGTCCCTTTAATGTATCTCAGTACTCTTTTTGCTACTTGAAAGTGCTGCTTATTACAGCAGTGCATAAACCTTGAAAGCAGGCTTACAGAAAACATGATATTTGGTCTTGTTGCAGTCAGGTATAACAAACAACCAACTAACAAACCAGCTCATGGTCCCCTTGGCTTGACAGTTTCATTCCAACAGCCACAGGTGTGCTTGTTGGTTTGCTATTTTCCATTAAGAACTTCTTTAGGATATTCACGGTAAATGTTTGCTGACTCAAGAAGATTCCATTCTATGTTTGGAACACCTCCAGTCCTAGAAAGTATGTCATTTGGCCCAAGTCAGACATCTCAAACATGTCTTTTATTTTGGCTTTGAAATTAGCCAATATGGCCTGGTCTCCTCCTGTCACCAGAAGGTAATCCACATAGAGGGACACAATGAGCAGTGTCTCAGCTTCTTCATTTTTGACATATAGTGTTGGCTCACTGATGCTTCTCTCAAATCCTAAACTGATCAAATAACTGTCAATTCTGGCATACCAGTCTCTAAGAGCCTGTTTTAACCCATATAAGGCCTTTTTGAGCCTGTACATGATGTGTTCTTTGCCAAATACAACAAAACCTTGAGGCTGGTCAATGTAAATTTCTTCTTCAAGAAAGCCATTAAGAAATGCAGACCTCACATCAAGCTGATGTATAATCCATTGCTTTTGTGCAGGCAAAACAACTAACAACCTGATGGTGTCAAGCCTGGCTACTGGAGCAAAAGTTTCCATGTAGTCCAGACCATATCTTTGACTAAACCCCTTGACAACTAGCCTAGCCTTCAACTTATTCAAACTCCCATCTGCATTATACTTGGCTCGATAAATCTACTTCACACTAATGGTTTTTTTTTGTTGGCCGGTTTTTCAGTCAGCTCCCATGTTTGATTCTTTTCTATCATCTTAATTTCATCGATCATAGCTTGCTTCCACCCTTCATGAGCTTCAGCTTCTTCAAAACTGCTTGGTTCCACTATGGCTACCTGTGTTCTTTCATAGATCTCAGCCAAGGGTCTGGTACCTCTGATTGGGACATCATCAATGTCTATTTCTAGACCATCTTGATCAACTTCAGTCTAATTTGCTATCAGCTCCTCAGAAGCAGTTTCTGGTTCATTTCTATCCCAGTTCCAACATGCTTTTTCATCAAAGATCACATCTCCGCCTACAAGAATTCTAGGTTGGGCTCTTTTGGACAATTTATCCCTCTTCACAGTTGGTACATAAGCATAGCACAAGCAGCCAAAGACCTTCAGATGAGCCAAAGATGGCTTGAACCTGAACTAGGCCTCATATGGAGTCTTATGATCTAGTGCCTTGGTTGGTAATCTGTTCTGAATGTAAACAGTAGTGTTGATTGCTTCATCCCACATAGTCTTGGGCAAATTTTTCTCAAATAGAAGACATCTGGCCATATCCAACAGACTCATGTTTTTTCTTTCACTAACCCCATTCTGTTGAGGTGTATAGGCATTGGTTAACTAGTGTTTAATGCCTGCATCATCATAGTAAGCTTGAAACTGAGGTGAGGTATACTCAGTTCCATTGTCTGACCTTATGGTCTTTAACTTACAGCTTGCTTCTATTTCAACAGTTGTTTTAAACTTCAGGAACACTTGAGCTACCTCAGACTTATGTTTTAGAAAGAAGATCCAACAATATCTAGTATGATCATCAACAAAGAGAATGAAGTACCTGCTGCCATTAAATGACTGGGTCTTCATAGAACCACAGACATCAGTATGAACTAATTGAAGCCTTTCTGAAGCTCTCCAGGCTTGATTTGAGGGAAATGGCAGTCTAGCTTGTTTTCCTAGCTGGCACACTTCATAGACCTTCTCCTTCTCAACTGAGTTGGTGAAGTTCTCAACTAGTTCCTAACTGATTATCTGAGCCATTGATCTAAAATTGGCATGACCAAACCTTTGGTGCCAAAGTTTGGATTCTTCAGTAGAGGCTATGTAGGCTGAGTCTGAGTCATTTGTCTAGTTGATTTCAAAACTTTTATCAGTCATAATGACTGACATGAGCCTAGATCCATTTGGATTAGTAATCTGGCACTCATTACCCTTGAACACCACTGAGTAATCTTTCTCTAGCAATTGAGCTATGCTAAGAAGGTTTCTATCAATTTCAGGACTAGCAACACATTTGAAATGAGCTTGTTACCTGTAGAAGTGCATATCAACACATCCCCTTTACCTTCAGCTTTAATAAACTAACTATTACCAACTTTTACTTTGGTTTTACAGCTCCTGTCCAAAGTCTTGAAGATGGTTACATTTGGAGACATGTGGTTAGTGCAACCACTGTCCAAAAGCCAACCTTTTGAAGCTTTCTTCTAACCAGGTGAGCATGACACTGCAAAAACTTGCTCCTCATGGTCACTACTGTCTTCAGCTACTCGAACCTCAGCTTGTGACTGTTGTGGATGGTTCTGACTTAGTTTGCCTTTATTTTTGCAAACTCTTTAGTTTGCCTTTATTTTTGCAAACTCTTTCAACATGGCCTTTCTTCTTACAATGTTGGCATTGTGCATCTGGTCTAAACCAGTAATTTGCTTCTAAATGACCAGTCCTTTTACAGTGCCTGCAAGGTTAATCCCCTCTTCTGACAGCATCAGGCTTAGGCCTATTTTTCCAAGTCTACTTACCTTTGTAGGCTGAAGCGCTCGAGAGAGACTTGGTCTTGGCTTGAAAAAACCTTCTTGGTGCTCCTCCATTCTACTGGCCCTTCTCTGTTCTTGTGCATATAGAGCATTAATAAGCTCAGTTAGGAAGATAGTTGAAAGATCTCTTGAATCATCTAGGGAGGATATTTTTTCTTCATACCTTTCTGGTAAGGTAGAGAGCACTTTCTCCACTATCCTTGCTTTATTGAATTGCTCACCAAGGAGCCCCATGCTGTTTACCATAGCCATAATCCTATCAGAGTATTGCTTTACTGTTTCCTCTTCTTTCATTTTCAAATTCTCGAAATCCCTTCTCAAGTTCAACAATTGTTGCTGCCTTGTCCTCTCTGTGCCTTGGAATTCCTCTTTGAGCTTGTCCAAGGCTTGCTTTGGTGTCTCATAGGCCATAATCCTTGTGAAGATCACATCTGAGATATAGTTTTGAATGCATGACATAGCTTTGTGCCTCTTGGTCCTCTCACCTGCATGCTGCCTAATCTGAGCCAGTGTAGGATTGGCTCTGAGTGGTGCTGGTTCAACATCCGAGTTGACCACCTCCCATAGGTCAAAAGACTGCAGGTAGGTCTTAATTTTTACCACCCATATATGATATCCTTCTCTATTGAAAACTGAAGGTACAGCTGGAGAGAAGCCTAATGAAGCCATTCAAATTTGAAGTTAAAATAACACAGGTCCTTTAAGATTGAGGCTCTAGATACCAATTGTTGGTGTTAAGAGACAAAACAATAATAGCTGAAATAGAGTCTTGAGCAACAAGGCTCGTGGCTTGTTATTGAAACAAGCAAAATTCAAGCTGAAAAATGAAGAAGTTTCATTAAAGCTTAAACATTGGCATAATGCCATTATAAATACCAGACAATGGTTGGTCATTACAAGTCAAAGATTACCTAAACTTTTACCTAACACCACTAAAATACATAGAAACTTATTGAATTAACTTGTACATATTGTATTGCTGATTTTTCAGTCAATCAACATCTAATTACATCACAAAATGTTACCAACCTAGTTCAAATAAAACTAAATTAAAAACAAAGAAGTTGAAGTAACAAAAAAAGTTGAAATTGGACAGTATCAATAAGCTTCAGCTACTGCCTGCTTGACTTGAGCTGGATGGCCACCTTTTCTACTGCATGGGTTGCATGGGGAGCCACCTTCAACATGTTGAAATCCTACCTTCCCTGTCTAGTTGAAGCCCTCACCTATCTCTGAAACCTTGCGTTGGACCTTGATCCTCCTAAAGCCATCTAAGAGCATGATATTCCCTTTCACAATGGCAGCATCCATTTCCTCTTTTCTCCCTAACCTGACAAAGCTAAACATTCCACTGAAGAGCTTTTCTTGCAGTTCTGATACACCCCATAAACATTAATGACTTTCCTACAGCACTAAAAACATTTCCAACGTCAGACTTAGGGACTCTGTTGCTTAGGTTATCCACGAAGACAGTGAAAACCTCCTGATGATAGAAACTCCCGAACACCATTCACGGCAATGGTCACTTCATTAACACATGAATTGTTACTTTAGCTTTACGTTATCTCTTCGTAGGTAAAGGCTCGTTGAGCTTCAATATTATGCAAGTTATATCATATTTAAATTAAATATTATAAATCATGTGAAGATATTAATATTTATAAATTTAATACAAAAACAATGAAAATACTAACTATTAAATAAAAATAATATTTAAAAAAACAACAAAACGAACGAGTTTAAACATGCTTGAATTAGTTGTTTGCAAATTAAATAAAATCCTGTATAAAATTTGGACATATTTCATTTAGGTTCAACTTGGATAATCATACATAGTATTAATATCATACACGGGCTTGATCAAACTTGATCTTCAATCCATGAACACTTCTAACTAGCTTCGATTTTATTGTAGGCTCTTAAATATTGTGATTTTGAATTTTATTGTAGGCTCTTAGATATTGTGATTTTGAGTGAACTCAAATGCATAATATTTTTAAACAAGGGTTTAAAAATTAGAATTTGCAAGATAAAAGCATATCAACGAATACTTAAATTGGCACTTCAAGAATTAATTTAACAATTAAACTTTAACATTATTAGCAAAGGTTGAGTCCTTAGTGTTATAACGTTAAAATGCGAATGCCTCATTATAAAAAGAAAATATACACAAACGCACTAAAGGAGATAACTATAGCTTCTGTGTATTTATTTTCAAATGTATAGGGTGAACATTACAACAATGATCTTATCGACAACTAAAATAACAACTTGCTGCAAACGAGGAGCACATGATTGGAAAAGCAAAGGAAAAGAAGGTGCTATAACATTCATTTAAATCAGGGCTTAGAATATACTTACACCAGTACTATAAGGCTATAAGCATCTAGGGAGGTGAATCCCTGTTTTGTTTTCCTAAGTGACATGCCTTGTTTTCATTTGTTAAAAAAAATGTATTCTCATTAACTTCTTTACCAGGTTTGAGAGGAGAATACCCGAACACCACAGTAGGTTTTGTGCACATAGATGATGTGGTTGCTGCTCACATTTTAGCTATGGAGGAACGCAAAGCCTCAGGCAGGTTGGTATGCTCTAGCTCAGTAGCTCATTGGACACAGATTATTGAGATGCTGAAGGCCAAGTATCCTTCCTATCCTTTTGAAAACAAGTGAGTGAAACAATAATCTAGGGTTACTTTTATTATACCTTTTTCTCAAGAATTAATCATTGAAAAACAATTTCAAATGCAATGCTTAAGGAACTAACAGATGAGTCAATCTATATTGAAGGTGTAGCAGTCAAGAAGGAGACAACTGTGCGCATATCATGGAAACGAGCAAGATACAAAAGTTGGGCTTCCCAGCATTCAAATCGGTTCCTGAAATGTTTGATGACTGTATCAAGAGTTTCCAAGAAAAAGGATTTCTATGAACTTTCTCATTGTCCTCGTCATATCCCACTGTTTTTTTCCTTCAACGAATAAAAGCTGTCAAAATAATGAACTTATGCCAAATGCAAACACCGCATTAACTAATGCAGTTTGATCCGTATTTCGGCTCGTTCTTCCTATGCCTTCAAACCAAGTAGATCTTGTTAAAGAATCGAAAGGGGTAAAATCTAGAAAGGGTAGCCGTCACGAGGAGCTAAAAGACTCCGTTACATGCCATGGCATTTTTTATGATTACATTTTTCCATGAACATCCTTCACCTGTCCTAACTTTCGGTAAGAATGGATACACTACCAGAACATGTACAAATAATATATCTTGAACTTTTTTGATCATTTCAACTTAAAACATCTTGTTTGAAAGTTTATCAAATAGAAATGATTATTCAAATTTAAAATCATCGAACAAACATATGTTTATGTACAACATTCTATATCCGACCCAATCGCTAAATTCGAGATACAAGGTGTTACACTTGTTGCAAGAGCAACTACAGTCAAATCATATTAAATTAATACCAAGTAACATGAAAATACAAATAATATAAGCACATGATATGACATAAAATCATCCTCAAGTCTTATACGAGCTTACGAAATCTCTAATGCTAACCCGAAGTCAAATTAGGACTAAACTGTAATGTTGACAAAACTTCAGCTTGACATCCCGACGTAGGGGGTTCCTCATTGCTACGTAACATACTGTTTTAGCCTCGTCATGGCGACCAAGTTCGACATCACACCGTGGCCTGGAGCCTTGATCTCGTCATGACAACACTCATTTGATGTCGTGATGTTACATACTATTTCTGCAATTTCTAAATGAAAATCTACCTGCAACTTTTCAATTCAACTACCAAACACAAGCAAATCATATTCAGCCAATATATGTCATTCCCTAGTATTAGTTCGTGCACTTCAATACCTTATTCAATATTATACTAATGCATCATCAGCAATAAGCTAACCATTTAGTGCAATTCATTCCGAACTTATACATACCTAAATTCACCAAGGTCATTAGCATTTATAGTATTTCATACCATTTAAACCATATATACACAAAATTTAGAACATGTTTCAATCATTTAACAAAATTTACACCTTTAAGCTCTACCCCTAAATTTTGTAACACTCGAAACTCAGCCTAGACTTAATGGCCGAATCTTGAGAAATTACATAACTTGTTTTTTACCTAGAAATTGAATTCGAAATCGTGAGTTTTGACAGCATCAATTTTGGCATATTGCTTTCCAATTTTAGGGAAAATACTCATTAAAAATTATTTATTTTGTTATAGAAAAACACTTTCGTGATTACTTCATTTTGCAGCGAAAGTTTCTAAGTTATTAAATTTTGAAAACCGTGACTCAGTTTGTAAAACATATAATTTTGCAGATTAAAGATATTAACTACTAAATCCAAAAAAATGAAAAATAACGTCCAAAAAGTCCGGAAAAGTCCATATTAAACAATAAGTCCTTTTTAAAACGCTTCTATTACAGAGAATCCAACATGAGCTACCGCGCGCCATCCAATCTTAAGTTTGTTGTAACACCCCTAACCCGTATCCGTCACCAGAATAGGGTTACAGAGCATTACCGCACAAACAAAACATTTAAACATACATTTCATACATGATCATAAACACATTATAAAACAATCATTCATGTACATATTGTCCCTTAATTGAGCCCTCGAGGCCTTAAAATTACCTTAGAAGCGATTCGGGATTAAATTGAAAATAATTTGGAAAGTTTAGGAAAAAGTTACAAAATTTACAAAACAGGGGTCACACGCCCATATCTCAGGCCGTGTAACATTCGAAATAGCCCCACATGCTCGTCTGCCATGCCGAGTGTTAGGCCGTATAACTGTCTGACTTGCATGCAATAAAACCTACAAGAGATACACGACCGTGTCGCCAGGCCGTGTGTCACACACGGTTGAGTCACACGCCCGTGTCTCAGGCCGTCTGCACATGAATTTGCGCAAAATCAAGCCATTTCCAACATCAACTAATGCATCCACCTAATGACCTTTAGTGCACATTATCAAAGCATCATAACCTTACCAAAACATACATTTAATGACCAACTTAATGGTCCCAAATCAATCAACCAATATGCCAATCAAGGCACCTCAAATGCAAACATTTAAATTTACCTTAACATGCATTTATTTGATCACATTTCCATCATCAAATCTAATTCAACTTCTAGCAAATCATACCACAAATATGACCATTTCTATTCCATTACAAAACATGCAACATGATATAGTCACAATGACAAACTAACAAGGCATCAAATATACCAACATAGTTAACTTACATAACGTATACTTACCAAATCACTTTCAAATCATTTTCAAACTATCATCAATATGCCAAGTGAATCATGTCAACAAGCACTTTAAAGTAATCAACATCACATAACTTGGTAAGGTATCAAGGTGTACCAAACCAATGCAGCTTTCCAAAGCTTATACATACCAAAACATCATTAACACATGCACTATAATACCATTACAAATCATCCTATACATGCCATTATAAACCGTAACCAAATTACTCAAAAACTACCGATTTGTCCTCAAGATAGTGTGATAGATCTCTGACGAACTTCCAACTGATTGAGCTTCTAATAATCTGTAAAGGAAAGGAAAATAATTATGTAAGCAATGAATGCTTAGTAAGCTCGTATAAACTTTAAACATAATAATCCATTTCAATAATGAACTTTATATGATAAATATAAACCTATATCAATGCCATAAAATTTATAAAATTATATAACCATCAACTCACAAATGAGTTAGTCCATCAATATCACATATATTTTTCATTCATAACATAATAGGATTTTATAAGACATATTACGCAATCATCAACCTTTTCATAAGATTATGAACCATTCCACTTACTTATAGTTACTTTCCATTCCATTCCAAATGCTTAACATAAGTCTAAACAACATTATCAATTCACGACTTAGTGTATTTATCCATGATATAGGTAAATTCATTCATAGCATAAGTAGATTTCTCATATATAAGTACAACATTTAACTCATCAATCTTTTTATATCATCATATTATATCCCAGTTATGAACTTACCATTTCATTCCCTTTTCTTACCTGTTTCATTTGCATAGTACAAAGCATAACATAAAAATCAACCATACGCGTTCTTATCATCCACAATCTCAACCGGTGAATTGTAACATTCAATTCAAACTCAAGTATATGATAAGTTCATCAAAATCACTAAACAAGTTACCTTATCGAGATTTACAATCCGATAAATGACTTATAGATATGAGTACATTGCTAATCCAACCAAAACACACTAGATGCTCATAAGAGTTAATCCATTCGAAACACACCAATGCTCATAAAAGCTAATCCATCTGAAATGCACCAATACTCATAAGAGATAATCCATCCAAAACACACCAATGCTCATAAGAGCTATCCATCCGAAACACACTAAAACAAAAAGTATAACACGAGATTTCGTAACAAATACTGAACCTTGGTCCACTCGGGAAAATAGTCTCCACAACAATCTCCACTCCAATCCCCCATAACACACCATATCTCGATTGTACTTTATCCAACGTTCAATTCGATCCAAATATTGAATTTCAACAAATTTTCTCAAATACCTTACACTTTTATAATCAAATATATCTACTATACTATTTCATATCATCTAATATATCATAGATATGCTAAAATTTACACTATACGAACTTACCTGACTAATTTACAGTAATGACTAAGTATAGAGGCTATTGGTAATTTTCTCTTCTCCTCGATTTTCCACTTGTTCTTGATCTAAATTAATAATTTCACTCAATTCATCAATTCAAACAGAAAAACCAATTCATTTTATGCAATTAAGTCTTTTTTTGACATTTTTACAAAATTACCCTCAACTTTTTATTTTTATTCAATTTAGCCATATTTCCTAATCATGCAAATAAACCAATTTTATTGAAAACCCATACCACCTGAATGTTAATAGCTTTGATAAGCCATAAAAGTAACATATTTTAATCCCATCCTTGATCCATTTTTGGATGTTTTATTATTTAATTTAGTGAATTTGATACTCATAATCCTTTAATTTCATGTTTCTATACTTAGGAGAGCATAGGGGAGCAAAAGGAGCAGAAAACAGGCCAAAATCGGACAAAACAAGCTACTTTCAAGACCCACACGGCCTAGCCATTCCCACATGGGTTGAGCACACGCCTGTGTGAGACACACAAGCTGGACACACGCCCATGTGCCAGCCCGTGTCAATTTCGCTCCCTGTTTCCCAAACACGCGGAAAAAGCTAATTTTTAGGGTTTTTAAGCATTCTAAAGTCTATAAATACACACTAGAAGAGGATCTAGGGGAGGATGCAGAGAAGAACAAAGAAATTACTCGAAGAACGCCGTCGGAATCAACTCAGAAGTAGGATCTCCTTCCAAATTGAAGATCTCCAGTCAACTTTTCTAGAAGTTTTTTGGGTTCCTTTATGTTTTTTTGTTTTCCTTATTTTGAGATGTTTTCCTTCCAAAGTATGAACTAAATTCCCTATATACCTAGGGAAGTTGAAACCTATAATGGATCTTATTATTTGATATTCTGAATTACATGATAAATACTTGATTTCTTGATCTCAATTATGTGTACTTATTCCATGTTTTAATGTTTTAAAGATATTAATTCATGATTGATGTGCTTATTTCAGTGGAGCAAAAGTCCCTATTTAAGAGTAGATATAGCATAATTGAGTGGAGTTGCATGCAATCCTAGAAATAGGATGACATAAATATACCAAATTAGAGTCAAATCTAATAGGGGAATCCATAGATCGAGTTAATACGACAATAGGGTTTTAATTAGAAAGAGATTTCAATTAATAAACCTAAAGTTAATTATTTTTACTCTCGAAAGAGATATTAATATAAATTAGGGATTTCTACAGATCAAGGCAAGTCAATAACTCGTTTAATTCAGATTCAGAATAATAAGTGAAGTCTAGGTGGATTCTTTCCTGGGTGTTGTCTCTCATATTGGTTTATTTGATTATTTTCTTACTTTATTTTCTGTCGCGTCTTAATAATTATTTTAGATAATTTTAGATTTAAAACAAACTTCTTCAATTTATCGGCTAGATAATAAAAAGATAGTAAGTAATAGTACTTTTAGTCCTAGTGGATACGATATTCCCGACTCACCATAGCTATACTATTATTCGATAGGTGCACCTGCCTTTGTCGTGATTTTAGTTAGTTAAGTGAATCACAACATCAAGCTTCCATTACAGCCCACATTTGTAACAATTTCACATCAAGTCCTTGAATTATTATTACTTTAGCAATTTAATCCCTAAACATTTAAATCATTAAAAATTACTTAACGAAATACTTATAAATAATAACTAATACTTAAAATTCATCATTCAACATCTAAAATCACAAAGATTCATCAATGGTAACATTCAAAATCTTTAACAGATTTCAAAACGAAGGTACGAGCTAGTTAGACCTAGTTGCAACGATCTCAAAAACATAAAAATTACAAAAAAAAAAACGAATCAATTTTACCTCCCACGCAAAACCAAGAAGTAACCGAAACTCCTTAAGTCAAAAATGGTGCTTTCAGCCAAAGGTCAAAGAAAAATGAAGAGAATTTGATTAATGTTTCAATTTGTTTCATTCAATTTTAACTTATTTACAACTTTGCCATTATACATACCATTTTTTTTTATCATTTTTCATTTCAATATGCCGCCCAACATATTGACTATGGTTAAATTACCATTTAGGTCCTTCCTCATTTATTAATTAAGCCATTTGATGATTTAAATGTTATAATTACCATATTTTATACCTTTTACAATTTAGTCCTTTTTAATTAATTAACTATCAAAACATTAAAATTTCTTAACTAAACTTTAATACAACCTTAATAATACTCTGTAAATATTTATTAAAATATTTATGGCTCAGTTTATGGAAATGAGGTCTCGATACCTCATTTTCTAAAACCACTTGATTTTAGGATCATACTACTTGAACCTAATTGTTCTCCCAAATAGCATAAATTACTAATTCAACATTTATTTTAATACCATATTTGACTTGTAAATATTAAATAATAATATTTATGAACTCGCTCGTCGGATTTGTGGCCCCGAAATTACTATTTTCGACACCATTAAAAAACGGGCTGTTATATTTGTTGATTACCTCAGAGGATAAAAACAAAGGGTGAGCTAATGAGCTTAGTGTGTAACTCAACCCAAACTAACAGAACAGATATCTAAATAATAGAAAAACCAATTACAAATACAGATTCAGATTCGATTTCAGATGCAGATACAAATTCAGTTACAAATGCAGATATAGATACAGATTCAGATTCTACACCCATTTGCTACACACCATCTCCATCTATCCCTACACACCTATAAGTGAGCATATGTCACTTTTCATAATAGCTCATTCAAGCTGCCAAAAATAGTGCGGTAATCCGCCAAAATCAGATAAGTGTGGTCAAGCCACCAAAATAGATATGTGGTTTAAACCACCAGATAAGGCAGATCATTAAACTGCCAACACTTCCACAGTCACATCATTATCCCACCCCAATGCACATGTAGAACATAATACATACTCAGATGCATATAGATGAGTCAAGCTTTGAGTAATCAGAACATGCTAACAGAATTACCATATTACTGATCAGATACGAATTTCACATTATTAGAATACTTGCAATAATTATACATACATTATTCATATCACAAACATCGCATACAGAAGTAAAACAAAACACACAACAAGCCCAATGAAGTAGCTAACATCGAATCGTACTTCAACTACGGCTTCAACAAAATTTTTTTAAAAAAATTTGGGCCCATACTCCCATGTGGCCCACACGCCTGGCACATGGCCAAATGATGTCGACAGTGTACTTTTCGGCTTAGTGTCGATCACAGTTATTCACGATTTCCATTACACACCCGGTCATTTCTAAACCTCGACGCAATAGCACACTTCTAGACCATAAAATCATCGTTCGACATGAAACAATTAATGATGACATACAAAATTCGATGAATAATTCGGCCACAAACGCTAAACATTTGGCCTTAAACACCAAAAACTGGCCCTTAAAAGACATTCGTTCACATACCCTTAAAGAAACTGCAACTTCCAACGGAAACTAAATCACCGGAGGAGTGTTCATCTCAAGATTGTCACTTAAAAGAATGATTTTAAAATAATTAAACCTACCCACATAAATAGTCAAATCCTCAATAAAAATCTCACATGAAACCAATAACAACACACTTACGCAATAAACGAATGATACTAATGAAGAACTTCGTTTACCACACTGAAACTCCTTACCCACACATAACCAACATGGAAACTAGGGAATGAAATGTAAAAAAAAAAAAAAAAAACAAAAAAACAAAAAACAATGACAAGGAGACGGCAACAAGAAGAACAAGAGCCAAAATGGTGGAATTATGGGATTAAGGAACAAAAAGTAACAAGGGAAAAGAAAAACAGATGAAAACCAAAAGTAGAGAAACGATCATGGAAATTAGGGAGAGTAGAGAGAAAACGAAATAAGAGGAATGGTGGAAAAAATGGACGGCAAAAATATGAGAGATTTTTAGGGAAATTTGATTATTATTATTTAGAAAAAAAACAAATATGATAAAATCCTATCTAATCCAATTTTCTAACAACTTATTAGCTTACCTAGAGTTTGAATTTAACCCATACACTACCACATGGGGTACATGTAGGAAATAGCAGAAATATTTTCGTTGTATACGTACAAGGATTCAAACACAAGACCTTTGAGTAAACTAAAGCCTTGCCACTGAACCAACAGGCTCATTTTTGTTATTAGTTGAGCAAAAATTAAATTTAAGCCAAATGTTCAAGGATAGGGGTTAGGAAAAAAATAGAAAAAGTTCAATAAAAATGACATAAACCCAAAACCTCACACATACAAGCACAACACTTAACCACTAAAACAAATAACTCACTTCACAAATTCTAACAATTGAAAAACACAAATTTTGCGGCGTTATAACTCTCCCCTCTTAAAAGAAAATTTGGCCTTGAAATTTACCTAACTCAATCAGATGTGGGTATTGTTGTCGAGTTGAGTCCTCTCGTTCCCATGTGGCTTCCTCTGTACCATGATTCTACCACAGAACATCAACCAATGGAATAATCTTTTACCTCTCGATCCAATAATCTTTTAACTCTCGATCCAGAATTTGTACTAGATCCTCTTCGAAAGTCAAATTTGGTCTCACTCAATCTCTTCAATAGGCATAATATGATATGGATCAGACTGATATCGTCTTAACATAAATAAGTTGTAACAACTCGTTCTCAATGATGTTAGAAACAGTGGTTTTGGGACCACAATTCTGATGAGGGAATTATTATTTTATTATTTATTTCATGTCTACGTGTGTAACAGCCCATTTTTTAGTGGTGTCAGAAATAGTAGTTTCGGGGACACAAATTTGACGAGTAAGTTTGTAAATGTTATTATTTAATATTTAAGAGTCAAATATAGTATTAAAATAAACTCTGATATGGCAATTCATGTTATTTGAATGAATAATTATGTTCAAGTGGTATGACCCTAAAGTTAAGTGATTTTAGAAAATGAGGTATCGGGACCTAATTTCTATAAATCGAGTTGTAAATATTTTATTAAATATTTACGGAATGTTATTAAGGTTGTACTAAAATTTAGTTAAGAAATTTTAATGTTTAGATAGTTAATTAATTAGAAAGGACTAAATTGTAAAGGATGCAAAAGTTTTTCACTATTAGCTTAATTACATTAATTGGGTAAAGAATCATAAGTTAAAGGTTTTAAAAGGTAAATATACTTTGTTTATATTAGTGTACGGTTTCAAGGTGTGGATTAGCTAATTTATAAATGTTATAATAGTAATTTAGTAAGTAATTTTTAAAACAAAAACAAAATTAAAGCATGTCTTCATCTTTTATTTTGGTCTTCAATCAATTGAAAGGGGGAAGAAAACTCCATTGATGATAGCTAGGGTTCGACCAACTCTTCTCCATGCATGCTTGTGATTTTGAGATCAAAAACGAAAGAAAAATCGAGGAGAAGAGAAAATTTCCAAATAGCCCATGTACTTAGTCATTGCTGCAATTTAGTCAAGTAAGTTCGTATGAACTGTAATCATTATAATGTTAATTAAACTAAATGTTTACTATGTTGTTTTTAATATAAAAGAATTAATATATATGTGAATGTATCCACATTATGACGAATTGACGGATATCGAGTCTCAGTTCAACCTTAAGAATTCTTAAGATACAAAAGAAATGTCATAAGAGATTTCATGGTTCGGGTGCTGGTCTTGAATATCCTACCGATGGCTGAGGTCCTGCATTTGTTGCAGATTCTCCACAGCTCATGTGAGCAGCATCGTGTAGCTTACATTTCGACCCACGACTTGTGTGAGTAGACCCATTTCACAGCTCATGTGAGCAATGATATAAAGGAAAGGTTACGATTATATGTAAAAGCATATTTGATGTGAGCTTTCTCGAGTATCTGATGTAATTCTAGATGGTTCAACGGGTAAGAAAAGGAATGGAACGGTAAGTGACTTAATGGAAAGGTTCATAACTATATGAAAAGGTTGATGCTTATATCATGTATCTTATGAAATCTACTTATGTTATAAATGAGCTTATATGATTGTCAATGAATCTACTAACATGTGAGCTTGATGATGCTTGAATAGGTTGATATTTAACTCATGGTATTAGAAACAGTAAGTAAGCAAATGGAATGAATCATAATCGTATATGATGATAAATTAAATGTTATGTTTATATATGGTTGATTTCATATGTATCATGAACAAATATACTAACTTGTGAGTTTGATGGTGTTATATAGGTTTTTATTAAGCTTATGGCATTGGTAAGGGTTTATAATTATTCTATAAATTTCATTATTGAAATGGTATGTTATGTTTAACGTTTTTACTAGCTTACTAAGCATTCATTGCTTACGTAGTTATTTTTCTTTATTTTATAGATTATCAGAAGCTCGACTAGTTGGAAGCTCGTTGAAGGTCTATCATACTATCTAGTGGTCAATTCGATAGTTGTTGAGTAATTTGGCTAAGGTTTATAATGGCACGTATAAGGTGCTTTGTAATGGTACTATGGTGTATGTGCTAATGATGTCTTGGCAGGTATAAGCTTTGGAAATCTATGTTGGTTTGGTACATTTTAATCCCTTACCAAGTTATGTTGTTTTGGTAACTTTATAATACTTGTTTATAAGGCTCTCTTGGCATATTGATGATAGTCTGAAAATGGTAATTGAGCATGTTTCTTCCTTGATGTTTATGTATGGTTTATGGACTTATAATGTTTGTTTAGGTAAGTCATTTTGGTCATTTTTGACAATGAAGGTGTAGGGCTTGTTGGTAAGATTTATTGGCTTGAACATGGTCAATTGTGATGTGTTTTAGGTACATAAAAGTATGAGGCTATTATGGTATGTCTCGAATGGTTTGGAAATGGTTAAATGTGGAATGTTTTAGTACCTAAATGGACTAGATTTATATGCACGAAATGTGTAATATGAACTTGTTTATGTATGTGATATTTGGATATTAATTGTGGTACCTTTGAATGGCATATTGGTTGGTTGAATTAGGATATTGGAAATGGCATATATACGTACGTGTGTGTGTGTGTGTGTGTGTGTGTTTAAGTGAGGTTTTGATGCTTTGAAAGTGTGCATTATTGGTCTAAATGTTTATGTATAAAATGGTCTTGGAAATATCATATGTGTGTGTGTGTGTGCGTGTGCGTGTGTGTGTTTAGGTGAGGTTTTGATGCTTTGAAAGTGTGCATTATTGGTCTAAATGTTTATGTATGAAATAGTCTTAGAAATGGCCGAGTCATTTGATGAAATCCTTAAGGTGTAAGTTAGTGAGTTACACAGCCTAACACATGGCCTGGCACACAGGTGTATAGGGCAACTCAGAGAGTGACACAGGCATGTGACATGGTCATGTGACCCTACTCAGAAAGTTATATGGGTGAGGACACAGGTTAGGACACGGCCGTGTGTCCTTAGTTCAGAGGTTACACGGCCTAAGACATGAGCGTGTGTCTCAGTCGTGTGCCATGTGACTCCTATTTTGCAAATTTTGTAAATTTTTCCTAAACTTTCCAAATTGTTTCAAATTGGTCATGATTTACTTCTAAGTTATTTTTAAGGCCTCGAGGGCTCGATTTAGGAACAATATGTATGTGTATGAATGATTTATTATATTATTTAAATTATTTAATGTTAAAATGTTTTTGATTATACGGTAATGCTCTGTAACCCTAATTTGACGACGGTGACAGGTTAGGGGTGTTACAATGGGATTATATTAAGGTCGTATTAAAATTTCGTTAAGAAATTTTGATTTTTAAATGGTTAATTAGGTAAAAAAGACTAAATTGTAAAAAGTGTAAAAGTTGAGTTCTATTAGTTAAAGGGGTACAGTGGCTACGAAATCTGAAAATAACTAACTTGAATGGTAAATATACCATTTAAAGAGTTAGTGGATATGCATGGATAGGCTTTAATGAAATTTTGATAACTTTTAAAGCTTAAGTGTGTAATTGAATAATTAAAGCCTAAACTAAATAAAACAAATTTGTTTCATCTTCTCCAATATCCTTCTCTACAGAAAATTGAAGAAATAAATAGTCATTTTAGGGCTTGCAGATTCGGCTAGCATAGGTTCTTACATGGTATGTGATTTCGGTTCCGTTTTTAATGATTTTTATGTTTTTAAGTTTGTTTTAGCTTAATCTAGCTAGCCTGGGGGTTAATTTGCAAAATTTTTAAAGGTTAAGGGACTTGCCATGGATGTTTTTGAATAGGTTGTGGTGTTACTTGATAGATTATTAGTTTTGGTTGTTAAACAAACATGTTTTGTTAAGTGATTTTTGGTGAAATTGTAATTAGGGATCAAATTGTTAAAAGTATAAATCCATGGGGTTTTTTTGTGAATTGTTGATAATTATGAGTTGTTTCAAGGTCCCTTGTAACATTGGTTAAGTTGGATTTAGGCTAAAATGAGTTATATTTAAGTTATGCGCTTAAGGACTAAAGTGCAAAAAGTCAAAGTATTATGGGCAATTTTGTAATTTTGGATAAATATGAATTATGGATTAAATTGAATACTAGGAGTACTTAATTGATTGAAATTATCTATTTAGATCAGGATAAACCACATTCTAACTTAAATCGAGGAAAAGTTAAAGTTTCGGATTAGTTCAGATTTCACTTCTACGACTTTATTATCGAAGCAAGTTCTTATGAACTATGATCGTTTTAATGTTAGTTAAATTGACTATTTGCTATATTTTTTAATATAAATGAATCTATATATAAGTGTATCCATGTTATGATAATTGATGGATAACGAGTCCCGGTTAAACCTTAAGAATTCTTAGGATACAAATGACATGTCATTAGGGACTTCATGTTTCGAGTGCTGGTCTTGAATGTCCTACCAATGGCTGAGGTCTTGCATTTTTTGTGAATTATCCACAGCTCGTGTGAGTAGCATTGTGTAGCTTATATTCTGACCCATAGCTCGTGTGAGCAGGCCCATTTCACAGCTCATGTGAGCATTGATGTAAAGGAAAGGATACGATTATAAGTGAAGGCACACTATGTGTAAGCTTTCTCAAGTATCCGATGTAATTCTAGATGGTTCAACGGGTAAGAAAAAGAAATGAAATGGTAAGTATGCAAATGGAATAAATCATGAATTTATGGAACGGTTGATGATTTAAATGTATACACATATATATATGGAAATCTACTTATTTATGGTTGAATTCATTTGTATCATGGACATGTATACTAAAATGTGAGTTGATGATGCTTGTATAGGCTTATGTCAAGCTTATAGTTTTCGTTGATATTATACTTATGTTATAAATTGTGCAAATGAAATGGTAAGTTGTGTTAAAGTTTATACGAGCTTACTAAGCAATCGTTGCTTACTTAGTTACTTTCCTTTGTTTTATAGATTATCGAAAGCTCGATTGGTTGGAAACTCGTCGGAGACCTATCACACTATCCAACAATCATATGGTAGATTTTTTGTATTTTGGCCAAGGTTAATAATGGCATATATAGGTCTTTTGAATTGGTAGTTCATGGATGTGTAATGAATGTGTTTGTACGCTTAAGCTTTTGGAAGTTATGTTGGTTTGGTGCACTTTGATGCCCTACCAAATTATGCCCTATTGGTCACTTTTAAGCGTTTGTACTTAAGGTTCCTTTGGTATGTTTTGATGGCTTGCAAATGGTCATGTGTAGTAGTTAATTGGACTAGGCTATTATGCTTGGAAATATGTAATATTGACTTGTTTTGGTAAATGATGTTCTTGATATATTTGTGGTGCCTTTGAATGACATATTGGTTAGATGAATTAGGGTGTTTGAAGTGGCATGTTTATGTGTATTTGAATGATGTTTAAATCCCTTGACTGTGTGCCCAAATGGTTTGAATGGTTAGGTATGAATTGGACTTGAAATGGCTTGATTTTAGGTCAAATTTTTGGTTCACACGGCCGTGTGTCACCTGTAGAATTTTAATGTTTTAAGTTAGTGAGTTACACGGCCTAGCACACGACCTGGCACACGTGTGTGTGTGGAAAATCAGTGAGTTACACGGGTGAGGACACGAGCTAGGACACAGTCGTGTGTCCCTAGTTCAATTGCTACACGGTCTGGGCTATGTCACACAGCCAATTGACCCTTGTTTTCCAATTTTTGCATCTTTTTCTTAAAACTTCTATTTTGTTTCAATTTAGCCCCGAATTGCTTCTAAGATATTTTTAGGGCCTTGAAGGCTCGATCGAGAGACCAAATACTTATGTTTGATAGGTTTTGAATGAGATTAATTTATTTAAAGTTATAAGGATAAGTGCTTTTCAATTGATCAGTAATGCTTTTTAACCCTAATCCGGTAATAGAGAAGAGTTAGGGGTGTTACAAACGTGGAAAACATCATGTATACGATCTAATTCCAGACGAGACTCCAACTGATAGGCAATTGGCCCCACTCATCAAAATCCGATAAGGCCTAATAAACGTAGGGCTCAACTAGCCCTTACGACCAAATCTGAAGACCTTCCATGAAGATACTTTAAGGAAAACCAGATCTCCCATAGCAAACTCTATGTCTCTCCCCTTAAGATCTGCATAAGACTTCTATCTGTCACAAGTTGCATTATGTCGATCCTGAATCAATCTGACATTATCCTTGATCTCAGTAACCATACCCGGACCCATAACCATCCTCCCATCCAAATCGGTCCAACACAATAGAGTGCGACACTTACGACCATATAAAGCCATGTATGGTGCCATCTGAATACTAGAATGAAAGCTTTTCTAAAAGCAAATTTAGCTAGAGGCAGAAACTCCTCCCAACTACAATGAAAATCAGTAACACAACTTCATAGCATATCCTCCAATTCCTGAATCACCCTCTCGAATTGTCTTTCAGACTATAGATGGAAAGGAGTACTGAAGTCTTACCGAGTACTTAAAGCCTCATGCAATTTCTTCTAAATAGATACGTAAATCAAGGGTCTCAATCTGAGATAATTGACATAGGAACCCTATTAAGTTTTACAATCTCAAAGATGTATAACTTTGCTAACTTCTACAGAGAATAATCGATCCAAACCGAAAAAAATGAGCGGACTTGGTTAATCGATCCACGATGACCCAAAAAGAATCCTTCTTAGTGGGTGTTAGGGGAACCCACTAAAGAAGTCTATAGTTACATATTCCTATTTCCATAGCAGAATCTTAACGGGTTGAAGCAAACCTGAAGGAAGTTGGTGCTCAGCCTTAACCTGCTGGCACGTCAAATATCGTGGCACATAATTGGTGATCGTTGTTTTATGCGATGTCAAAGTCTTAAAATTTATATAAAGAATGATCGAACCTGGAAACTAACTATGACAACGATTTGAGGTAAGCACACCTATCGAACAATAGTATAGTTAAGGCAAGACCGGATTGTCGAACCCAAAGGAACCAAAAGTACTAATACTAACTTTCTTTTTATTATTTAGCCTAAGAATTAAATGAATTTTTATCTAATCTAAAATAACTAACAACTAAACTAAAGACTATAAGAAAAAAAAAGAATGAAATTGGGAAATAACTTTGAGTAAAAAACAATTGATTAAGACGATACCCAAGGAAGAATCCTCCTAGACTTCACTTGTTACCTAACTCTGAATTAGACGATTTATTCATTTGACTTGATCCATATGATTCCCTAATGTATATTAATCCCTCTCTCGAGGCGACTAACGTCTAACCCTAGGTTGATTAATTGAAATATCTTTCTAATTAAAACCCCTAGAATTGCACTAACTCGACCTATGGACTCCCATATTAGGTTTCACCCTAATCCAAAAAAATCTCGTCACCCTATCTCTAGGCGCGCGATCAACTCCGCTTAATTATTTTTTTCCTCAACCTAAGCACATCACACTTGAATTAATATCCCGAAAATATTAATACAAGAATTAAGAACACATAATTAAGAACAAGTCAAATATTTATCATATAGTTCAGCAAACGATAACAAGATTCATCTTAGGTTTTATCCCCTTCAGGTATCTGAGGGTTTAGTTCATAACAATAAAAGAAAACATCTCAGAAGAAAAGATAAAACAAAACATAAGAAATCCCTAAAACCCTAAAACAAAACATAAGAAATCCCTAAAACCCCCTGAAGGAATTGAAGGAGAGATCCTCCGTCTTGAGTATGATTCCGGCTTCTTGAGATGAATCAACTGGCTATCTTCGAGTAAATTCCCACAAATCTGCCCTCTTTGGCCTAGTTGGACGCCCCGACAGAGGGCTTCTGTCGAACTCCTCCTTTAACTTGCCCCCTAAGGTGTTTATATAGGCTTTAAAATGCCTTACTTGGCCCCTAAGTATCCTAATCTGAGTAGAATTCCTATTAGGGTGTTTAAATAGGCTTTGGAATGTGTTTCTTTGCCTCCAAGTATCTTATTCCGAGTGTAATTCCTCTTATTCACGTCAAGGACATGCCCATGGCATACGCCTGTGTGAATCGTGGCTAGACCATGTTCGAGTCTGTCAAATGAGGCACGGTCGTGTGGTCTTGGGCCCAGGACGTGTTGATTTCGTGATATGGCCCATTTACTCCGTTTTGGGCCCGTTTCTCATTCTTTTCATCCTCCAGTGCTCTTCTGAATATAAAACATGAAAACAAAGGATTAAGAGCACCAAATTACACAATTCAAGGCTTAAATCATCCAAAAGCATGCTAAATGTGGGCTTAAAATATGTTACTATTATGGTTTATCAATTGGTCACCTGATGTTTCAACCCGAGCCACTAGTACAACTCCTGGAGATCACAATACATTTTATTACCGCTGAGATACATAGCATAATGGCTACTATGCGCTTCCCGTAGAATAGACTGCCTCAACTCAGTGCCATTCGGTACACAAACGCAACTTCTGAAGCATAAAACACCCTCATTGTTAAACCCAAAATCTGAAGTCTTACCCTCTCCAATCTGCTGAACCCAACTAACCAGAGACACATTCAAAAGCTATTTATCTCGAATATCATCAAACCAAGTCGACTTAACTTGCAACTCAGCCAATAAACCACCATCCTCAAACAAACTTAGGCGTGCAAACATTGCCCTTAAGTCTGACATAAATCTCCAACTAAAAGCATTAGCCATAACATTGGCCTTACTAGGATAATACCCTATGACACAGTCGTAATCCTTAAGCAACTCAAGTCGTCTATGTTGCTTAAGATTAAACTCTACCTGGGTGAGGAGGTACTTAAGGCTTTTGTGATCAGTGTAGATGATACACCTTTTACCATAAAGGTAATGCCTTCAGATTTTCAGTGCGAAGACAACCGCAGCTAACTAAATATCATACGTTGGATAGTTGTCTTCATTCGACTTAAGTTGTCTCAACACTTAAGCCAACACCTTACCCTATTGGATCAACACATAACCTAAACCAGTGTGATATGCATCACTATAAACATCGAATTCTTTCTTGGATTCAGGCTGTATCAGAATGGGTGCCTAAGTCAGAACTAGTTTAAGCTTTTTAAAGCTTGATTACTGATCATCTGTCCACAAAAAAGGTGCGTTCTTACACAATATTTTTGTTAATGGAGCTGCGATAAGCGAGAACACATCCACAAATCTTCGATAATACCCCGCCAAATCAAGAAAACTCCAAATCTCAAACATATTCCTAGGTTGTTTCCACTTAAGAATAGCCTCAATATTTTTTGGGTCTACACAAATACCCTTGACAGAAACCACGTGTCTCAGAAAAGTATCTAACCCCAACCAGATTTTACACTTGCTTAATTTGGCATAGAGTTTCTTCTCACATAGAATATACAGAACCACTCTAAGATGCTCATCATGATCAACCTCAGTCTTAGAGTATACCAGAATATCATCAATGAATATTATGATAAACTAATCCAAATACGACTGAAATACTCTATTCATGAGATCTATGAACGTAGCTGAAGTATTCTTCAAACCGAATGGCATAACAAGGAACTCGTAATGCCCATAACGAGTCCTAAAGGCAATCTTGTGCACATCAGATTCTTTGACCTTCAACTGATTATACCTAGAACGAAGATCAATCTTGGAGAATAAAAACGCTCCTCGAAATTGATCGAAAAAATCATTGATCGCTGGTAATTGATACTTATTATTTATCATTAACTTATTCAGCTGCCAGTAGTCCACACACATTTTTATTATACCATATTTCTTCTTGATAAAAACTATTGGTGCTTCTAATGGAGATAGACTAGGTATAATGAACTCTCTATTGAGAAGCTCCTGAAGCTGCACTTTCATTTCATTCAGCTCCTTTGACGTCATACGATAAGGAGCAATAAACACCGAAACTGTCCCAGGCAGTACCTCAATTCCAAACTCGAGTTCCCTATCTGATGGTAATCCTGGTAATTCCTCAAGAAAGACGCTAAAAAATTCTTCAACTATTTGAATGCTCTCAATAGTATAACCTTCACCACTTGTGTCATGCACATAGGCCAAAAATGTCTCACACCCTTTTCAAACTAACTTTTCAGCCACTATAACGGAGATTAAATTAGAGAGGTAATCTCAACACTCGTCAACCATCACAATTCTCACCCAATATTCGGTTTTGTAGTTATCCTCTTCATCGCACAATCCAAACTAACTCAATACTCCACAAGCCAATCCATACCCAAAATCAAACCAAATTCCCTAAACTATAACTCCACCAGATCACCCGAGACACCACCTTTTGAATCTCTAGTGGACATCTCCTATACACCGTACTAACTTACATTGATTGACTTAACGGACTAATTATAGAAATCCCACTAGAAGTATTCTCAGCAGGAATCCACAAATTACCAGAAATAGTACTAGCTACATATGAATGCGTGGAATCAATGTCAATCAATGTAAACTATAGAAGGGAATGAATAGTAAACATACTGTCTATCATGTCGGCCGCATCTCTGTCCTCGCAACGCCTCACCGCAGATTCTAAAGCAAGCTGCCTCGCCTTAGTCTAATTAGCACCTCTATCTGGTGCCCTCTGCCTTCGACAAAAACCATTACCACCCCTAGTTTGACGATAACTCTTATGTGGCTATTGTACTACCCTCTATGGTTGAACTAGACCCTAAACTGGAGCTTGCAGCTGATCAACTCGGTATGGACAATCCTTAATGCGATGTTCTATGGACCCACATTGAAGAAAAGCTCTCAACCTCCTCTAATACTCGCCCGAATGGCATCTACTATAGTGACCAAAAATCTAAATCCCGACAGTACCAATTGTCGCCTCAACCTATAGAGGTCTATCAAACCTGGCTTCTTTCTTAAGCTACGGAGCTGAACTAGATGGACTCGAATCCCTCTTATTCTTTGATCGTTGTTTTATGCGATGTCAAAAACTTAAAATTTATATAAAGAATGATCGAACCTAGAAACTAACTATGACAATGATGTGAGGCAAGCGCACCTATCAAACAGTAGTATAGTTAAGGCAAGACCGGAATGTCGAATCCAAATGAACCAAAAGTACTAATACTAACTTTCTTTGTACTATTTAGCCTAAGAATTAAGGGAATTGTTTATCTAATCTAAATTAACTGACTACTAAACTAAAGACTCTAAGACAAAGAAGAATGAATTTGGGAAAATAAATTGGAAGAAAAACCAATTGATTAAAATGATATCCAAGGAAGAATCCACCTAGACTTCACTTGTTATCTAACTCTGAACCAAACAATTTATTCATTTGACTTGATCCGTAAGATCCCCTAAGTTATATTAATCCCTCCCTCGAGGCAACTAACGTCTAACCCTAGGTTGATTAATTGAAATCTCTTTCTAATTAAAACCCCTAGAATTGCATTAACTCGATCTATGGACTCCCATATTAGGTTTCACCCTAATCCGAAAAAATCTCGTCACCCTATCTCTAGGCATGCGATCAACTCATCTACTCTTAGGCAGGGACTTTTGCTCCTCCACTTAAGCACATCATACTTGAATTAATATCCCGAAAATATTAATACAAGAATTAAGAACACATAATTAAGAACAAGTCAAATATTTATCATATAGTTCAGCAAACGATAACAAGATTCATCTTAGGTTTCATCCCCCTCAGGTATCTGAGGGTTTAGTTCATAACAGTAAAAGAAAACATCTCAAAACAAAAGATAAAACAAGACATAAGAAATCCCTAAAACCCCTTGAAGGATTTGAAGGAGAGATCCTCCGTCTTGAGCATAATTTCGGCTTCTTGAGATGGATCAACTGGCTATCTTCGAGTAGTTCTCCACAAATCTGCCCTCTTTGGCCTAGCTGGACACCCCCTGACTAAAGCCTTGGGTTTCCCCGACAAAAGCCCTCGCAGAAGGCTTCTGCTGAACTCTCTTTCAAGTTGCCCCCTTGGGTGTTTATATAGACTTTGAGATGCCTTACTTGGCCCCTAAGTATCCTAATTCAAGTAGAATTCCAAATCCGAGTAAAACTCCTCTTGGCGTGTGGCAGGACACGCCATGGCACATGCAGTGTAAGTCGTGGCGTGCCATGTTCGAGGCTCGTTGAATGAGGGCACGGTAGGTGTGGTCTTGGGCCCAGGCCGTGTGGATTTCGTGATATGGCCCATTTACTCCGTTTTGAGCCAGTTTTCCGTTCTTTTCATCATCCGGTGTTCTCCTGGGTATATAACATGAAAACAAAGGATTGAGAGCACCAAATTACACAATTTAGGGCTTAAATCATCCAAAAGCGTGCTAAATGTGGGCCTAAAATATGTTACTTATACGGTTCATCAAATACCCCCACACTTAAGTGTTTGCTTCTCCTCAAGAAAAATTCTCAACTCATAATTAAAACAAACTTCCTCAATCCATAAAATTTATCAATAATGTTTCATCATAATTCAAAGATAATTCATACATGGATAATTCAACTCAAAGGGTCCTTGAGATTCAAACAATCAAAGTCATACATTTATAGCATAAAAACATAGGTGTTTCCCCTCATCTAAATAATTACCTCTAGTTCAAAACCGACAAGAATTGACATCCTCACTAAAGATTCGCTTAAATCACTCGAAGTGTTTAAGGTTTAGAATTAAGCACTCAAAAGTCAAACATGAAGAGTTAATCCCATAGGCTTGCGTGAAAATCAAATCTTCACCACTATAATATGAGATGATACACAAATCAAAAGGTCTTTGACATGGTTGTAACGAGGCTTAGGTTAAAGGTGTGGATAAAGGCTAAATTATCTGGTTAGAATTGAGATTGAATTGACAATTTACCTAACTAGAAAAATAAACTAATCCTAAATAATTACATCAATCGAAAACTAATAATACGAGTTTTTTCTTCAAGATTTGAAATTTAAACATGTAAGCTCACTTAATTATAGAACTAATAATGAATATGCTTTGTTTTTTTTTTTAAGAACAAGTCAAGTAATAATAGGAAAGAACTTTTACAACTGAAATATAGAACATAGTTAGGCAACTGCTCAAAATCAAATCTCGACAAAAAGGGAGTCAAGGAATGATGATAACAAATACAAAGGGTTCAGGGTTAATATTAGCTAGTGAGTCAATAAAGACGGTTGTTAGAATCAAAAGGGCTCACTAGGGGTTAATTATGAGGGTAGGCTTTTAGTGGAGTGAGTGGGTTAAAACCTAGGTGCCTTTATCATCTCTGTATATCAAATCAAAAGTGTGGTCTCGACATGTATAAATAATGCAAGTTCTAGAATAACAAATCAATGTTGACACACTCATAATCAAAAAGTGAGCAAGGAAAAGAATGTATGCTCTAAAAGGCTCAAAGTCTCACAAAAATTACGGGTATTTGATATCAACCTTGTAAATTTCAAATTTCAAAGTAATAATTAGATTCAGGTAGACAACCTACAAAAAAATTTTAATTTCTGAAAAATAGATTTATCATGCTTGATTCTCTAGTATCTTAAAGTTTAATCATCAATGCATAATTAACTATGACTTAATCCGAAACATATCAACAAACATTATAAATCAAAGGAAATTTTATTCTAATCATAATATGAGGAAATTACTTTAAGACAAGATATCATTCAGGGATTTGAGAATAATGTAGAAAGTTAGGCACTTTCTCGAAATAAATATTCACCCCCCACACTTAAGATGTACATTGCCCTCAATGTACAAAGATAGATAAACTGACAATATAGTGATAAAATCAAAAGATAGGGAGAGAAGTAAAACTTCCTGAATTTTGGATGAAGAGAAACGTTGGGAGTGCCTCGAGCCATTTGACTTGAATCCTCAAAGTAGCCGGTCTGATTTTATTGTATCCTAAGCTAAATATAAATTCCATGGAGAAAAAGAAGAAAGTAATAAAAATAAAAATAAGAATAAACGTAAATAATGAAAAATGAAAGAAAAAAATAACGGGAAAAGGTAAGGAAGAAGGGGGTTTAAATAGAGATGCATCCCACGCCCGTGTTCCTTCTTGTGGTGCCCACATAGCCACGGCCACGGCTACGGCCGTATGCAAGGCCAAGTGGGTATGGAAACCTACGCCTAAATACGAAAAGAAATAAAACGAAACTAATTAGTAGAGTTAGTGCTCAGGTTGCCTCCCGAGAAGCGCTCGTTTAAAGTCTTGAGCTAGACTTACCTGTTATTTGCACAATCATGGTGGTTTGAGGAGGTGAAAATCCTTTCTCATGCGATCAATTCGGCTATTGATATAAAGTTTAAGTCGAGTAGTGTTTACCTTAAAGGTGCTGATTTTAGGACTAGTTACCTCGACTGTTCCATCTGGGAAGATTTTGAGTACCTGATCTCCTATCTTAAGTTGGGTTGTCCCATCATTAAGTTTGTCGTGGAGTTGCCTTGTTTTTGCTTCATGTGTTTTTAGCCTCTCCTTGAAGTGTGTCTTCCATTCGTCTAGTTCATTGATCCAAAGCCTTCGTTCCTCATGAATTTCTTCTTTATCGACACGAGGTCTAGGATTTGGCATCTGCGAAAGAGCTTCTAGAAACGACAAGCTAATATGAAATTTCTTTGAAAGTTTAAGAGACTTACCGAGTTTTTCCTCTGTGTGGTCTTTCTTTGTCGCATCAGGGTATGGCATACGGGGTTGGTACTCTGTAATCACCAGGTTTGGTAAATCATGGCTTACCTCAACCTTACCTTCACTTGCCACAGGCTCTTGCCTTGGGTCAGATTCCACTAACCTTTCACTGTCATGGTACATTACTGACTTGAATTTGCTCTTTTGGGTTAGTTTCAGTGTTGCTTGGCAAGCTTTCTTGTAGTTTTTCTGAGATCAGCTTAGTAAGCTGACCAAACTAATCCTTGATCTCCTGTGTTGATGCCTTAAGTTTCGTTTCTATCTTTTGGAAATGTGTTTTTGTATCTTGGAAACGTTTTTCTGAGGCTGCTATAAATTTTGTCAGCATCTCCTCAAGGTTCAACTCTTCTTCCTGTTGGTGAGGTGGTTGTTAAAAATCTGGAGAAAGTTCCGGTCTTTGGCTACTTTGATCATCCCACGAGAAATTGGGATGGTACCTCCAACCTGCATTATAAGTGTTATCATAAAATTTATTTTGAGGTCTAGAATAGTTACCCATATAGTGGACTTGTTCGTTCTCCATGCCATATCCGTAGGGTGGGTACTCAGGATTCACCACGCCTCCTAGATTCGAGTCATATTGCATTATTGGGTGTACCTGCGATAAACCATCAAACTTTTTATTCATCATCTCTAGCTGGTTAGGTAACATGGTGACCATGTCGAGGTTGAAGACACTGGCTACTTTAGTAGGAATTGTCCTCATAACTTGCCACTGATAATTATTCAATGTCATCTTCTCTATAAACTAAAATTATCAGCCAAAAGAAAATAGAGGAAAAATTAGCAAAGTTAAAAATAAAAATAAAAAATAATAATGAAAATAAATTGAAATAAAAAAATAGCTAAAGTAATAAAAATTGAGCTTTCTTAATATTTTAGTTCCCCGGCAACGGTGCCAAAAACTTGATCGTTGTTTTATGCGATGTCAAAGTCTTAAAATTTATATAAAGAATGATCAAACCTGGAAACTAACTATGACAACGATGTGAGGCAAGAGCACCTATCGAACAGTAGTATAGTTAAGGCAAGACCGGAATGTCGAACCCAAATGAACCAAAAGTACTAATACTAACTCTCTTTTTATTATATAGCCTAAGAATTAAGGGAATTGTTTATCTAATCTAAATTAACTGACTACTAAACTAAAGACTCTAAGACAAAGAAGAATGAACTTGGGAAAATAACTTGGAAGAAAAAACCAATTGATTAAAACGATACCCAAGGAAGAATCCACCTAGACTTCACTTGTTATCTAACTCTGAACCAAACGATTTATTCATTTGACTTGATCTGTAAGATTCCCTAAGTTATATTAATCCCTCTCTCGAGGCAACTAACGCCTAACCCTAAGTTGATTAATTGAAATATCTATCTAATTAAAACCCCTAGAATTGCATTAACTCGATCTATGGACTCCCATATTAGGTTTCACCCTAATCCGACAAAATCTCATCACCCTATCTCTAGGCGCGCGATCAACTCCATTAATTATGCTAGATCTACTCTTAGGCAGGGACTTTTGCTCCTCCACTTAAGCACATCATACTTGAATTAATATCCCAGAAATATCAATACAAGAATTAAGAACACATAATTAAGAACAAGTCAAATATTTATCATATAGTTCAGCAAACGATAACAAGATTCATCTTAGGTTTCATCCCCCTTAGGTATCTGAGGGTTTAGTTCATAACAGTAAAAGAAAACATCTCAAAACAAAAGATAAAACAAGACATAAGAAATCCCTAAAACCCCTTGAAGGATTTGAAGGAGAGATCCTCCGTCTTGAGTATAATTCTGACTTCTTGAGATGGATCAACTGGCTATCTTCAAGTAGTTCTCCACAAATCTGCCCTCTTTGGCCTAGCTGGATGCCCCCTGACTAAAGCATTGGGTTCCCCCGACAAAAGCCCTGGCAAAAGGCTTCTGCCGAACTCCCTTTCAAGTTGCCCCCTGGGTGTTTATATAGACTTTGAGATGCCTTACTTGGCCCCTAAGTATCCTAATTCAAGTAGAATTCCTACTAGGGTGTTTGAATAGGCTTTGTAATGTGTTTCTTTGCCTCCAAGTATCCAAATTCGAGTAAAACTCCTCTTGGCCGCGGCAGGGACACGCCCATGGCACACGCCCGTATAAGTCATGGCCAGGCCGTGTTCGAGACTGTTGAATGAGGCACGTCCGTGTGGTCTTGGGCCCAGGCCGTGTGGATTTCGTGATATGGCCCATTTACTCCGTTTTGAGCCCGTTTTTTGTTCTTTTCATCATTCGGTGCTCTCCTGGTATATAACATGAAAACAAAGGATTAAGAGCACCAAATTACACAATTCAGGGCTTAAATCATCCAAAAGCGTGCTAAATGTGGGCCTAAAATATGTTACTTTTACGGTTCATCATTCTTAATCTGACCTCTCTCCTACTCCCTTATTTCGCATTCCACGTGCTTGATTTCCTCGGTAATCTTAGTCCTTTCCCCTAATGTTTCGAAGACTCGCTCCTGCTACGGAGCAACCAACACTTTTAAATTTTATCGTAGTCTGTCCTTAAAATAGACACTCTTATCATATTCAGAGGCTACTTGTAACACCCCTAACCCGAAACCGTCGCGGAATAGGGTTAAGAGGCATTACCGGACAATAGAATCATTTCACAACTCATTTACGACACAAAGTCAATCATCATCATAATACATCAAACATAAACAATTAGTCCCTTGTTAAGGCGTATAAGACCTTAAACACATACTAGGGAGGGTTCGGGACTAAACCGAAACACATACAAAAACTTCTCAAAAATTTAAAATTTTTCTAGGTTTCAGGGGATACACGCCCGTGTAGGTAGGCCGTGTGCCTTCCATGGCTGCTAGACACACCCGTGTGTCCTCCCTGTGGTCGAAACTAACTTAGTTCCCACGGCTACCAAGCACGCCCGTGTACTTTGGCCGTGGTCGATCCTGTTGAAACCAACACGGCTACTAGACACGTCCGTATGCCATGGCCGTGTGCCCTTGGGCCATATACTGACTTACACCCATGGTCATCAGGCACGCCCGTGTACCACCACCGTGTGAAAAAATAGGCCATCTGCAAGGCCAATCTGCCACCCACACAAGGTCAATCCTACAAGCACAATTGAGCATCTTTAAACACACAATTTGGCAACCAATTTCATGTTGAGTAATCATCATATCATCACAAATAACCTCATTTCTACACATGCCAAATTATACAACCAAATTACATGTAATTCTCGGTATAAATCATCCATAACTTCACTAAATCACTAAGGCATTAAATTCATCATTGAACTCACCATTCATATGCTAATTCATTACCATCATGCCATATCAAAATATGCACCAAATACCATATTCACTCATACACATTACCAACATTTAGCTAGCCATATCACATGGCTATTTACACATCTCAAATATGGTTCAAAACAATTAGCCTATACATGCCATATTTCAACTATGTATATCTTTCCAAAGGTACCAAAATAGAATGCTGAGAGTGTGATGGAGATGCTGACGATTCCCAGATCCGAGCTAGCTTTACTAACACTGCAAAGCAGAGAAACAAATCACACAGTAAGCTTTACAAAGCTTAGTAAGTTCGACATACAATACACTTTTCTCATCAAATCAAATCAATGTATATAATAACCATCACATAGATCAATTCTGTCTTATTCATACCATATCATCCATAGCTAAAATTACTCATTCATCCATTCATAGCTTTATCTATAACCTCATCAACCATAAAGGTTCAATACATTCCTTAGCTAACACATAGTTATTCAATTTCCAAGCTACTCAATGCTCGATATTACAAGTCGATCAACCTCTGATATTCTTTCAATTTAATCGCACACTCAGTACCATATACATGATCAAAACAAATTAGTCATCTCACACTTAGTACCTACTCTTTCAACCGACTTTTCTCGGTATCGCACACACAGTGCCACATCAATAAGTCGAAGCTTTCATAACATCGCACACACAGTGCTATTCATTTCTGTTTCAGTTTCAATTTCAATTTCGCATACTTAGTGCCATCAACTAAATCTTGCACATAGCACTTCGATTTCATACACATATACACATTCATTTCATAATGCTAAACCATATCTTAATAACATGTATTATATCCGAACTTACCTCGGACGTCGAGCTATCGAAGCGGTCGATTAATCGAGCACTTTATCTTTGCCTTGATCTCGACCCGAACCTCTCCTCCCTTGGTCTATACACAATCAAATTCAGCCCATTCAATCGCCAAATCATTCATTTTAATCCAAACACACATATTTAGGGTATTTTACACAATAGCCCTCACATTTTCACATTTCGACACTTTGCCTCTATTTCATAAAATCACCAAATTCACATAATTTCTCCTAGTACAAGCTTAGTCGAATTTTACTAATGTCTATACAAACCCACACATTTCATTTATTTCACATTCTAGTCCTTCAAATTGCTATTTTCAAAATTTAGCCCTAACTAGCTAAATTCATCAAAAATTCAAGAACACCACATGTTCATTAAACACATATCTTTCATTTAACACCAACACTCATCACAAAACTCACCCTTTCATCAATGGCACATTTCATAAACATCATCAATTCACAAAATTCAAGCATGGGTTTTGTAGAGCACAAAGCAACGATTACAAAACGTAGAAATTAATAAAAACCGAGCAAAAATCTAACCTTGAATCAAGCAAATTCTTAGTCGAAATTACCAAGCTTAAAACCTCCTTTCTTTCTCAAATATTCGGTGCAAGATGAATAGAAAAATGGCCTATTTTAATGCTTTGTTTTATTATAAATTAACTTAATAATCAAATACCAACTTTACCCTTTTATAAGTTATATAAAACAAATATATTTTAAGGCTAATAAGTCATTTAGCCACCTGCTATCTTTAATAATGGCTTAATAACAACATAAAGCCTCCACCTTAAAAAGCCAACAACAATTAAGTACTCATAAATCATCACACAATATTTTACACTTTATGCAATTAAGTCCTTTTTCATAAATCAGCACACAATCGATAAAATTATCACACAGAATTTTCACACAGGCTATATCCCATACTATTCACACAAAAATATCATTAAAATATTTTTATGACCTCGGATTTCTGGTCTCGAAACCACTATTCAGACCAGGGTCTAAACCGGACTGTTACACTATTAAACTCTAAGCATACATGCTCAAGCTCAGAAACTTAGCCTCATATTCGGCCACAGATATATCACCCTGCATCAGCCCAATAAACTCCAACCTATAGGCCTCAATTTACCTCATCCCTACATACTTTTTCTAGAAAGCACTCTGGAAGAAAGCCCAGGTCACACGCTAAGTCTGTGTGCCTCACTCTACTAATTACCACCACTGATATGCTTCATCGGAAGCAGAGATATTGCATCTTTCAATTTCTGCTCTAGGATGCTGTCCAAGTCATTCATAATTCTCTCGGTGGCTTCTAACCAATACTCGACCATAGTAGCTGTAACTGATAAACCATAAAAGTAACATATTTTAATCTCATGCTTAGCGTGTTTTTGGATGTTTATTTATACAATTATGTGAATTTGATGCTCCTAATCCTTTAAATTTGTATTTCTATACTTAAGTGAGCATAGAGAAGCGATAGAGAGGAAAACGGGCCCTCAACTAGGTGCCCTCACCATGGGTTACCTTTATGGCTACAGGTTCAAACATTCTACAACGGTTTGAACCCTTCAACTAGGCAACTGATTAATGCAGCCGCCGGTGGTACTCTAAACAACAAAACCCCTGAAGTGGCATATGAGTTTATAGAGGAGATGTCACTGAATAACTATCAGGTGCAAGCCATGAGAA
Organism: Gossypium bickii; assembly: GCA_025503065.1. Classification (NCBI taxonomy): domain Eukaryota; kingdom Viridiplantae; phylum Streptophyta; class Magnoliopsida; order Malvales; family Malvaceae; genus Gossypium; species Gossypium bickii. The sequence continues at coordinate 14,445,357 of CP106716.1, read as the reverse complement.
CAAAGCCGACAAAACCCGCTAGTGTTTTCAACCTCGACGCGGTCACCATGTTATCAAACCAGGTAGAGCTCTTAAATAAAAAGATTGATGGTCTATATGTTTCTAAGCGGGTACATCTGGTGATGCAATGTGACACAAATGGAGGAGGGATGAATAACTCAGAATATCTACCCTACAATCCTAGCTTGGAGAATGAGCAACTGAATTATATGGGTATAACTCTAAACCTCCAAATAATCCATACAGTAACACTTACAATGAAGGTTGGAGGAACCATCCCAATTTCTCATTGGGTAGTCAAGGAAATCAGAGACAACAACCCCCTCCAGGCTTTTAACAACAACCCTACCAATAGGAGAAGAAGTCGAACCTTAAGGAGATGGTAACAAAATTCATCTCGGTGTCAGAAACCTATTTTTAAAACACTGAAACAACACTCAAAAATTAGCAGGCATCGATTTAAGGCCTCGAGAACCAAATAGGTTAGTTTGTAAGCTGATCTCAGAATGACCACAATGTAGATTGCCAAGTAATACTGAACCTAACCCAAGGGAGCAACTCAATGCCATCACCGTGCGCGACGAAGAAGGGTTAGTGGAATTTGAATCTAAACCAAGGCAAAAACTTGTGGTGAGTAAAGTTAAGGTTGAGGTAAGCCACAGTGCACAGAAATCGGTATGCAAAGAGCATATACCTCGTGTGCCATACCCTAACGCGACGAAGAAAGACCATACTAATGAGAAATTTGGTAAATTTCTTAAACTCTTAAAAAAGCTACATATTAACTTACAGTTTATTAAAGCTCTTTCGCAGATGCCCAACTCAGTTAAATTTTAAAAGAGCTTCTAACAAACAAATGGAAGTTAGATGATGCGTCGCACGTGGAGCTAAACGCAGTCTGCTTAGCTATTTTACAAAATAAACTACCCAACAAATTAAAGGATCCAGGGAGTTTTACTATTCCTTGTTTAATTGGTAGTTTAGATGTTAATAATGCTTTGGCTGATTTAGGGGCGAGTATTAACGTCATGCCCTATAAAATGTTTAAGCAACTAGGCCTTGGGAAACCTAAACAAACTAGGATGAGTATTCAACTAGCAGATAAAACTATTAGGTTTCCTAGGGGAATTGTTGAGGACGTGCTTGTAAAAATTGATAAATTTATATTCCCAATTGACTTTGTTGTTCTAGACATGGATGAGGATAGTAACGCATATTTAATCTTAGGGCGACCCTTTTTAGCAACTGCTAGAACTATCATTGATGTTGGCACAGGTGAATTGACATTTCGTGTAGGGGATGACACGATTAAAATCCAAGCTTGTGATTCTGTTAAGATATATAGTGATCAAGATGATTTTACGAGTTCTGTTAATGAAAGTAACATTACAGCTCAAACTTCTTTTCAAGAAATCCCTAGGAAGAAAGTGATGGAGTCACATTCTATCCTATGTGACAAACACAGAATAACTCATGAGGAGCGAAGGCTTCGAATCGATAAACTAGACGAATGGAGGACACTTGGCAAGGAGAACCTAAGAATACACAAAGAAAAACCAAAGCAACTCCATGACGAGTTTAAAGGTGGAACAACTCACTTCAAGGTTGGGGACCAGGTACTGTTGGATAGAATCGACCCTCGAATAATCACTGCAGAGCTAATTACAAACAGAGTGACTCCTTTTATGGTACTCAATATCTTTCCATATGGGACAGCCGAGGTAACTCATTCTAATTTCGGTACTTTTAAGGTAAATAGTACTCGACTCAAACCGTATGTTGATAATAGAATTGATAGCGAGAAAGAGGAGTTTTGACTATGCGAACCACAGTAACCGAGCAAAACCGAGGTAAGTCTAGCTTAAGACTTTAAACAAGTGCTTCTCGGAAGGCAACCCAAGCACTAACCCTACTAATTAGTTTATTTTTACTTTCGCTCATGTTTTAATGCAGGTTTTTGACCCACACGGCCTAGACAAACGGGCATGTCCCTGGCCGTGTGGATCTTAGGACTTAGTTTTTTAATTTTAAAGAAATCGACAGTGCGGAACACGGCTTGGCGACATGGTTGTATCATCCACACGGCTTGGACACATGGGCGTGCCCTTGGTCGTGTGGATCCTGGAACTTAAAATCCCCAAAAATCGACAGAGACATGACCCAAATTTACTCCACACGGGCGTGCGACACGGCCGTGTGAAAACTGGAGCTTAATTTTTCAAATTTCAAAATTTAAAACAAGTCAGGGGGATCCACGGGCAAGACACACGGCCAAGTGTACGATCACACGGGCGTGTCAAATTTTACACGGGCGTGGGAGAAGCGAATGATGATATACATGGCCGTGCGACTCGACCGTGTGCACCACACGGCCTTGACACACGGGCGTGTCCGAGGCCATGTGAAGACTGGGCTATTTTTTTCCCTCAATGAACACGGGTTGAAAACAAGCCACACGGCCGTGTGGCCCAACAGGGACCCTCACACAACCGTTTCACCCCATAAAAACCCTAACCCCTTTTCTCTTTTCTTATTTTGTCTTCTTGTTTTATCTTATTTCCATTTTTATTTTTCTTTTTCTCTTTATTTTATTTTTATTTTATGTTTCATTCAAATTTTCACACGGCCTGGATACCCTCACACGGGCTGAGCACACGCCCGTGTCCCTGTTGCACCCTGCTTTGTTTTCACGCGAAAAAAGCCAATTTTTAGGGTTTCTGAGCCTTCTAAATTCTATAAATATACGCCAGAGGAAGACCGTAAGGGAGCACACAGAGTAGAACGAAGAAATTACTTGAAAAAAGCCTTCGGAATCATCTCGGAAGCAGATCTACTCCAAGATTGAAGATCTCTAGTCGAATTTCCTTCAAAGTTTTATTGGGTTTTTCATGTCTTGTTGTTGTTCTTATTTTGAGATGTTTTCCTCTATGAGTATGAACTAAACTCCCTAAATACCTAGGGGGATGAAACCTAGATGAATCTTATTATTTAATTATCTGAATTACATGAAAAATACTTGTTCTTGTTCTTAATTATGTGTTCTTAACCCTTGCTTTAATATTTTCAGGATATTAATCTAAGTTTGATGTGCTTATTCAGTGGAGCAAAAGTACCTGTTTAAGAGTAGATCTAGCATAATTAAGCGAAGTTGATTGCAACCCTAGAAATAGGATGGCATAAATCTGCCGGATTAGAGTCAAATCTAATAAGGGAATCCATAGATCAAGTTAATGCGACGATAGGGGTTTTAATTAGAAAGAGATTTCAATTAATCAACCTAGAGTCAATTGTTCTTAGTCTCGAAAGAGATATTAACATAATTTAGGGATTTCTACGGATCAAGACAAGTGAATAAATCATTTAATTCAGAGTAAGAATAATAAGTAAAGTCTAGGTGGATTCTTCCTTGGGTATTGTCTTTATTCATTGGTTTATTCGATTACTCTCTTCACTCTTTGTCGCGTTCATAGTTAATTAGTTAGTTAAATTTTAACTTAAAATAAATCCCTTTAATTATTAGGTTAAATAATAAAAAGATAGTTATTACTAGTAATTTTAGTCCTTGAGAATACGATATTCTAGACTCATCAAAGCTATACTACTGTTCAATAGGTGCGCTTGCCTTTGTCGAAATATTAGTTAGTTTGGAGCCCATCAGTAACCCTAACGAAACCTCTAAACAACTCAGCCTCGTTGGACTAGAGTCACTCAATGTTCAACCCTCAGCCTCTAGATCCAGATTGGGTCCTAGCGACCCTCTGTAGTACCCTTAACATAGCTTGGGACAGTGCATCATCCCCTACACTTTGAGTCTGGGGTTCAGTGTTTGTGGTAGGTGTCTCTACCGTCTCTAAAATTGGTATGCTTCAAAAAGAAGATGGCTCAGCTCGAGCCCCTTTACAACATCCACCATGCCCTCAATTTTATGCATTAGCTTAGGTTTATTAAAAATCCTAAGTCTAGAGTTTTATTAGAGCTATGACAGTCTCTTTTCTAAAGCAGAAAAGTTCTACTCTATGGTCTCTACTAAAGTAACTAAAGTAATTACTTAGATCGGCATTGGAAACTCGGATTCACTTTTTATACCCAAATTTCACAATTCATCAAAAATCCAAATATTTAAAATGATTTTCATGAAGACTTTTTAACCTAAAAATCACAATCTGAGTTTTGAACCTAGGTTTTCATACCACCAAATGTTGCCTAGACATTATGGCCGAATCTTGAGAAATTACATAACTTGTTTTTAACCCATAATTTAATTTGAAATTGTGAGTTTTTCCAATTTTAGGGAAAATACTCGTTAAAAACTATTTATTTTTTTTATAGAAAAAACACTTATTTGATTACTTCATTTTGCAACGAAAGTTTTTAAGTTATTAAATTTTGAAATCTGTGACTTAGTTTGTAAAACATATGGTTTTGCAGTTTAAAGATATTAACTACTAAATCTGACAAAAACAAATGAAAAATAACGTCCAAAATAGTTTACAGTCCAAAAATTCTGAAAAAGTCCATATTAAATATTAAGTCTTTTTTAAAGCATCTTTATTACAGATAACCCAAGCCGAACTCCCGCATGTCATCTAATCCTAAAGTTGCTGATTACCTAAGAGGATAAAAATAAGGGGGTGAGCTAATAAGCTAAGTTGGTAACTCAGTCTAAACTAATAAAACATATATCAAAATAATAGATAGATCAATTACATATATAGATTCAAATTCAGTTTCACATGTAGTTACAGATACAGATTCAATTATAGATGCAGATACAGCTACATATTCAGATCCTACCCCTATCTCTACAAATCATCTTCATTCATCCCTACACGATAAATACCCATCCAACCCTACACACCTATAAATGAGCGTATGTCACTTTTCATAATAGCACAGTCAAGCTGCCAGAAATAGTGCGGTAATCCGCCAGAATTAGATAAATGTGGTTAAGCCACCGGAACAGATATGTGGTTTAAACCACTAAATAAGTCAGATCATTAAACTGCCAACACTTCCTCCGTCACATCATTATCCCACCCCAATGCACATTCAGAACATAATACATACTTAGATGCATACAAATGAGTCATGCTTTGAGTAATCAGAACATGCTAACAAAATTAGTAGAGTATTGGTCATATACGAATTTCACATTATTGACATACTTGTAGTAATTACACATGCATTATTCATATCACAGACATCACGTACAGAAGTAAAACAGAACACACAATAGGCCCTACAGAATAGCTAACATCGAATCGTACTTCAACTATGGCCCTAACCAAAATTTACAAAATAGTTGGGCCCACATAGCCTAATACACGCTCGTGTGACATACACGGTCCACTTAACCCAGCCCTTGTGGCCCACACGACCTGCCACACGGTCGTGTGGCTTACATAGGTTGGCACACGGCTGTATGGCGTCAATAGTACACCTTTTAGCTTCGCGTCATTTGCAGCTTTTAGAGATTTCCGTTACACACCTGATTGTTTCTAAACCTCGATGCAACAACACACTTCTATACCCTAAAATCATCGTTCAACACAAAACAATTAATGACAACATACATAATTCAATGAATAATTCAGCCACAAATGCTAAGCATTCGATCTTAAACACCAAAAACTGACCCCTAAAAGATATTCATTCACTTACCCTTAAAGAAACCGCAACTTCCAACAAAAACTAAATCGTCGGAGGAGTGTTCGTCTCAATATTCTTATCTACAATAATGATTTCAAAATAATTAAACCTACGCCACATAAAATAGCCAAATCCTCAATCAAAACCTCACATGAAACCAATAACAACGCACTACGCAATAAACGAATAGTACTAATGAAGAACTTCATTTATCACACCGGAACTCCCTACCCACGCACAGCCAACACCAAAACTAGGGAATAAAATGTCAAAAAAACCTTAGCAAGGATATATGGCAACCAGAAGAACAAGAGCCAAAACAGTGGAATTATGGGATTAAGGAACAAAAAGTAACAAGGGAAAAGAAAAACAAAATGATGAAAACCAAAAGAAAAGAAACGATCGTGGAAATTAGGGAGGGTAGAGAGAAAATGAAAAAAGGGGAATAGTTGAGAAAGTGGACGGCAAAAATAAGATAGATTTCTCGGGAAATTTGATTATTATTATTATTTTAAAAAAACAAATCTGATAAAATCCTATCTAAACCAATTTTTCTGACAACTAATCAGCTTATCCAGAGTTCAAATTTCCCAAACACTACCACATAGGCGGCACAGGCAGGAAATTGCAAATATATTTCCGCTTTGTACACACGCAGATTCGAACACAAGACCTCTGGGTAAACTGAAGCCTTGTTACTAAACCAACAACTCGTTCTTGTCACCAGTTGAGCGAATATTAAATTTAAGCCAGATGTTCAAGGATAGTAGGGGTTGGGACAAAAATAGTCAAAATTTAAGGGAAATGACTCAAACCCAAAACTTCTCACACACAAGCACAATACTTAACCACTAAACCAAATAATTCACTTCACAAATTCTAACAAGTCAAAAACACAAATTTTGAGGCATTACAAAGGTTAAATGAACTTAGAAGCAAACTAGAATTTGACTCAACTTAGGTACATGCCAAACTTAGAACAAAATTAGGATCTATATAAACTTTATTGAGTTGAGGATAGATTGTTGGATGCTGGATCAACTGACTGAACTACCAAGATCTACGTTACCTGTGTACGGAGAAAAACAAACTGTAAGTTGAGCAAATATGCTTAATGGTAAATCTATGATGCAAGAAAATATAACAAGCTTAAATATGTACATGCATTCAATTCAATTTTTAATTTACAAACTATACTTATGATATTCATACCAAAATACTTCCATTTTCACAATGAAAAGTACATAATACATAACCAATTTTACTCACTAATTTGGTTGGTATGCATAAAAATTCACCAATTCTCCGCAATTCATATACCATTGAATTCATTTCAAATACCATTTATAGTGACATACATTTTCATTAATTTTTCATCCTGAACATATAGATATACATATAGTTCATTCAATACTACATTTCATTTCATTCCCAAGCCTATTAATTCATTACTACATGATTGGGCCCCAGGGCTCATTTTAGTTCATTTTGCATAATGTAATTTCAATGTCATTTATCAGTTTACATATCATTTATCATTTCTCATGTTTATAACCCTATTAACCAAACACAAAAACAGAATGGATATGTAGATCCATTACCCCGGGTTGCCAGATCACGATAATGCTATAGCAATGCATACTACCATCCCAGATTACCCAGCAACGATAGTTTTCTCAATCTGAACAAATTGTCATCTCGGGTTGCCCTACAACAATGACTCTATGCACAAAATATACCATCTCAAGCTGCCTGAAAATGATGGTTTCAATCAGTAATTTGACCTTATGACATGAAAACTATATTCGACTTGGTCTGAAAAACTAATAGGGTAACCAAATTTCTGATTCATTATATATAGTTCAGATCATATTTAATCATATCCAATTAACCACCAATTCATCAAATCATCATATAATACAACATATTTCAACTCATTTTCATACCAATTATCACATATAATCAAATCATAAAATTTTCTATCCTATCCAATTTAGTCCCTATCTCGATAATCAATCTCAACTGAGACAATTCAATTAAAAAATCCACTAACAACTTGCCTCAATATTATATTATGCGTAATAACATGAATATGCAATAATTCAACCGGTCCTGAATCATTGAAATAAAAGTGAATTTCCAAGCTATTCGTTATCGACTTTCGAATCATAGAACATATAATATTATCAAATTCCATTCAAATTAGAATCAATCACAATATCAAGTATGTAATAGCATGTTTTTCAGTGGTACTGAGAACGGTGATTTTGGAACCCCATTTTTCGATGATCGAGTCTGTAAATATTGTTATTTAATATTTACAAGTCTATTATAGTATTATATTTAATTTCGGTCTAGTAATTTTATTGGACAGATAGCTAATTGTGGTATAAGGACTAAATTGTAAAAGTGGTAAAAGTTAATCGCTATAAATTTTTATTTTTTAAAGGGCTTATTTAGTAATTAAACAAGTTTTGAAGTGGAAATTTAACCACTTTAGAATAATGGTGGACAGTTGGATTGTAGATTAATATGAATTGCATATAGTTTTTATAAATTTAAGTAATGTAATGTAAGAATTTTAAATATAAATAAAATAAAAGGGGAAAGAAAGAAAAAATGCTTGAGTTTCATCTTCTCCATCGATTTTTCACCATTGAAGGAAGGAAGAAAAAACTTCAAACATTTCAAACATTTGGCCATTGCATGACAAGTCATTCGAAATTAGTTTTCCGTAAATTTTATATATTTGAGATCGTGTTACCTCAATTTAGCTAATCCGTATTTTATTTTTCAAAATTGCTAAAGTTTTTAAAAGTTTCTATTGTTGAACCTTGAAGCTTTTGGTATTGAATTTTTAGAATTTAAGCTTAGATATGAAAAAAAGACTAATTTGTAAGTAGAAAATTGTTAGTTTTGAACATAAAGACTAAAGTGTAAATATTTCGAAAATGGTATAAAATTTCTGTAAATTTAGATTCTGGAGGATTTTAGAAGGATAAAATTGAGATCGGTTTCGAAATCGAAACTCAAATTTGAAAAGTTATGACAATTTCGATTTTAGGGGCTAAATTGAACAAAATGCAAAACTTCAAGGTTTTGTAAAATGGAAATTAATTGTCATATGCATATAATTAGATATTATAAGACATTTGGAATTGATAAATTGAAATTAATTATTAACCGGGGAAAAAAAATAAAAATACCAAATAGTCCTTGTAGTTCAACTTGATTGTCGATTTTGCCAAGTAAGTTCATGTGGTGTAATTATGTCTAGATCCTTATGTGTGATATATTATGAATCTATCTATGACTTTTTGAACTTTGAATTATTTGCAATTTAATTGTAGAAGGTAAGAATTGGATTAAATTGAAAAGGGATAAATATGCACTTATATTATGGAAATTACCCTGATGAAACTTTGTAAATGTATCGTACACATGGTTACAGGTTGATTTCCGATAATTTAAAGCTCCAGCATTTGTTATGGACTCGAAGATACATGTGACATAGGTTTAGCCTAGACTGGTAATATGACGTCATTTTAAAGGTTTAGCCCGGACGAGTAACCTGATATGTATATGTATAGCTCTGACCAAGCTTTCTAATGTGTCAATATAAAAGTTTAGCCTGGACAGGTAACTTGACATGATTATATGTTTAACTTGAATGAACCTCTGATGAGATCTGTATCTGTGTATTTGAGTTGTTTATTGAGTTTCATCGGGTAATACCGATAATACGAAATGAGAGATATAAATAATTAAATGTACTTGAGGATTAAATGTGGTATTAATGTATGTGTTGAATATAAAGCTTTGATATTCATGTATACCTATTCAATGTTATGTTTCAGTATGTTACATTATATGATTGATTTTGGTATTAAAGCTCACCTTATTGTTGTGACTTGTTATGTGGTAATCTTTACCAAATTATTTAGTTTGAATTGTTAAATTGTAAATCGAGGTAAATTTATCATTTAATTACCTATGAACTTACTAAGTATCAATTATATTTACCGATGTTCTTTCTTTCCTTATAGTTGTCGAATTGGGGAATGTCGGATCATCTCGAAGATCACACTATCCCTCTATTAAATTGATAGTATTTTAGCTCATTTTAATCTTGGTTATGTGGCATATACATAGGGTTAATATATGTGCTTATTTTGAATTGGTAATGGTTATATGAAAATGTGTATGTGATGGTAGTTGTTAAATGGTACATGTATCACTTGAATGGAAATTTGATAGTCATTTTGGCATGACTAAAATGTTGATATGAAATGACTCAATTGAGTGTGTAATGGAATGAATTGAATATGAAAATGGAGTATTTATATGTTTTTTAATGGCTTGAAAGCATAGAAGATTAGTTGGTGTTTTAATGACTTAATTGATGTGTTTTGGTGTCAAATAAAGCATGATGGTTTGGTTGATTTTGGTAAAGATTAAATGATGAATTGTATGTATTTTGGAGTGTTTGTGCAGGTTTTGATTTTAACACACACACACACACACATATATATATATTAAGTTTTAATTAATTTAATTAATTTGGTTTTAATCTCAATTAACTTTAATTTATTTAATTTAATCCAAAATCATCATTACCATCCACTAGCACATCATTAGAAATAGTTTATTCATCATTTTGGCCCTTTTGATAATTGCAATTTAAGTCCCCAAGCCATTTTCTAATTAAAAATCTATAGCAATTAGACTTTATAATTTAGTCACTGAACCTTAATTAATCACAATTTCGGCTAAATTAACTATCAAAATTTCAATTCACCTATACAATAGCTCCGTAAATATCTTTATTTAATATTTACGGGTTCAATTTACGAAAACAGGGTCCCAAACCTGTAATTTCTTATACCACTAGAAACCGGATTGTTACATTACAGTTAAGGCACTAATTGGGACATCATTTCCTTCCATTGCTTATAAGTTTCATTAACTCCATTTTGCTTTCATGATTGTTATATACATAAATGTATATAATTTATAATATATTTCTATGCCAATCATAACTATGAATGTTAAAATATCATGCATACAAAAAAGAAAAAAGAAAAAAGTAACGTTTAATTTATATCAAATAAGTAATCCATGAGAAATCGTACTTTTGCAAAATAGAATCTGTAAGGCCCAAAATTTGCCCGGGCCCACACCATATCCAAATAAACCAAAAGATTAAATATAAAAACCAATAATTAATAAAATCCAAAGTCCATTACAACCCAATTCCGAACCCAGCCCAAAACAAATTCAAACCCAAACTCTAGCCCAATACCCAGACGGCCCAAATAGCCCTAACATTTTAGGGGAGCTTCCAAGCCTTCAGCGCCGCAAACCTCTAGCGCCTCACCTCCGTACGACGCCACATCCGTAACAGCCTCGTATGCTCCACTTCCGCACTGTACCTGCAACCAAGGACAAACGACAACAAACAAGCAGCAGAGAAAAAAATAAAAAACAGTTGTATTTTTCATTATTTTTTATTTCGATTTCGACCTTTAAAAAGATCGAAACAAACTATTGTATGGGGGCTTCACATTTTTTCACACGAAATACAGAGAATAGACGAAATCAAAAAAAAAAGAGATCGAAAGCAAAAATCTAAAGGTTGATTTCCCTTTTATTTTCCATTGTTATCTACCACTGTTCTATTATTTCTTTATTTTCGAATCTTTGTAAACAAAATAAAAAAGGGAGAAAAAGAAGGAAACTTACCTGAAGAGGTGAAGAAGGAAACTTACCTGAAGAGGTGCTCTTCCGCGGTCGGAGCCCTCCTCTCTTCGGTGCCGAAATTGGGCTGAAAGTGTGGGTCTTCGAAAAGGGCTCCGAACAGGGTTAAAACCCCCTCACCACGCATTGCCGTTCACTGATTACGATGGTGGTTCGATTGACGCTGGTTGGAGAAGCCTAATCGGCTGAAGAGGATTGAGAGGAAATGAAAGAGGCGGTGGCTGCTGTGTTTAAAAGAAATTAGGGGAAATGTGTTAAAACAGATTTTAGGGTCTTGTAAAATGAAATGAAACGGCGCAGTTTGCTAAAGGGAACATGCGCACATCCCTTAAAAGGGTTAATTGCGTACTAGGTCCTTCCTTTTTGCGGCGCAGGTTGATCAAGTCCTCTTTTCTTTTTTAAAAATCTTACCTTACTATTCCCATTGCGCTTTAATCTGGTCCCTGTCCGCCTTTCTTGGATTTATTGCGGTTTCAGCCCCCTTATCTTTGTCCCGATTTCAATATAGTCCTTAATTCTGTTTAGATTTTTATAAAACAGTCTGTTAATTTTACTCTTATTTCAATTAAGTATTTTTTAGTGTATAAAATTTATTCATCATTTATTTGTAGAAATTGCTTTAACAAATTATTTTGAACTCTTTTATTAACTTCACAATGTTTTAATTTGTTTTAAACTTTCATATATTTCATATATTTTCTATTCTATTATATGGATATTTGATTTCAAACTTTTTTTATGTGTATATGTTATTAATTTCATATTAATTTTTTTTACATCAATTTGTTTTAAACTTATTTATTGATGGATTTTGGTTCATTTCTTATAATTAGTTATGTATTATTTTGCTCTATTTTTCAATTGTTAATTTCATTATATGATTATTGCTATCGCATGGATTAGAATTGGTTAATTCGTAACCATTAATTATTTGTGGTTCATCATTGTAATATTTTTGTGTATATATTACTATTTTGCTTTGTATAATATCATTTCATTATAATGTCATTCAAATTGCAAAAATCCCTAAAAGTTTTTCTGAAATAAGGCAATGCTCGTGTTTAGAGGTTTTGAGACAATCGTGCCCTAACTTACTGGGTTTCGATTTCTCCTCGTTCAAACCTAGCAACCGACTATCCTTTTCCCTTTTTAAATCAAAGTGCATATTATTTTAAATAAAAAACTTATTCTCGGGAAGTTGAGATATTGCGCCCTAACTTACTGAGTGTGATATTTTATCATCTCGAGATAAGAATTTCAAAAGATAAAGGCAATATTCCGTATTCGGAAATTTTGAAAAATAGTGCCCTAACTTACTAGATTGCGATTTTTCATTTGACCCAAATAATTGAATATCCTTCTTATTTTTAAATGAATGAGTATTGAATGTCGAAGGATAAATCTAATTTTGAGAATATAAAATGTAGTGCCCTAACTTACTGAGTACGACATTTTATTTCTTCGAAATAAGAAACTTTCGGCATCTAATATGATGTTGTTCAAATATATATCTTAAGTAAATGGATCGTAATCTAGAATCTTTTCAAATTTTCGACGTCAGGACATTAATTAATCAATTTGGTACCAATTTTGGGCGTTGCGAGGGTGCTAATCCTTCCTCGTACGTAACCGACTCCCGAACCTGTTTTCTTAGATTACGTAGACCAAAATTATTGTTTTAATAAAACTGTTTTATTGAAATAATCCATCTCAAGGTGATCCGATCACACCTTGAATAAAAGACCGGTGGCGACTCCATTTCTATATTTTTAAAGTCGATCCTCGTTTTTCCAAAACCCAAAAAAAATGGTTTCGACAGAATCAATATAAATATAACTTAGCCATTGAAATTTAATTCATGCAATACGAGTAAAACGATAAATTTGACATACATTTCTTTGTGATAAATATTTCTTTTAAATCAAATATTGACAAAATCGTTAACCTCAATGTTGCCCCATGTTGATAGTCATTCTCAAAGTACCATGCTCATAATGACATGCAATCGTGTGGTAAATCAACATGCATTCTTTAACTTCTCATAAATTTATGAAAGTAGAACTTCAAAAATTGTTGGTTCTTGGGGATAAAATAAACTTATGAGAAATTAACCAAAAGCTTAAAGATGTGCAACTATTCTACTTTCTTTAAGGTTCTATTTACCCACTTATATTTTGGTGTGTATAAGACTTACATGCAAATGAACATTGACGATACAATGAAAACTAATGATTGTTTGTGTTTTGCACTAACAGAAACAATTCACTGAACATTAAGAGGAGCATAGAAAGAGTATAAATTCTATAAATTCGTAGTAATTCTTCATAGAGCAATATTTAAATACTAAAAAATTGTAGGAAAATAGAGAAACTTTTTGTGCGGTGTGACAAATTTTATTTTAAAATATCCAAATCCTCTAGTTGAAAGAACCGGTTATTTGTACAGGTTGAGTAAGAAATAATTAATTGGTAGATGTTTTAGGAGGTGCATTTATTTATGTGCGAGCCTCTGACTTTGAATTTGTTTATATTTAATTATCAAAATTTTCATAAAAAAAATTATTTTGTAAAGGTATTTTGTTTCAAAATTTCAAAAAAAAAATTCAAAACTTATATAAATATTATAAATTTTTTTATCGAAATAAATCTAGTAATAAACCTATCGTATTCAATAGATCCATTAAGAGATAGATGTTGGCCACAAACTTTAAAACTGTTCTATAACTAGAACGATAATTGAACATTCGATCACTAATTAAAATAAAAAAGCGTATTGTTATCTCACCTAATTCCCATAATATCTTTTATTTTTCTTTCATTCTCTATTAAAATAATAGTATAGGTTATAGACCGTATTTATTTACATAAAACTAGTCCGGCAAATTGTGACGTGCACATTGTATCCATTTGTAGATATATGTTGGTGGTCATTGTCTTTGGGTAACTCCAAAACATACAACCAATTTTGCTTCACAGATATGCTCTCGCCTTCAACTCCTCAACTATAATTTTTATTTATATCTTTTCAAAATGATTTTTTCATAAAAACAACGGTAGGTTGAAAATCCGTTAATTAAGTTGGTTGTATAATGAAAGTATTATAAAGACTTTTATATTAGGAATCAGTTTATATTTATTTTTTTATTCAAAAAATGATAAATTAGTTCATGTATATTAAATCAAAGGACAAATTGATCCTTTTTATTAAATAAATTATCAATTTGTACTGTTAAAAACTAGCATAGCTAGCAGAATAATTAAGCAATGACACATGTTGTGTCACATATATCTTATATTGATGTACAGAGACCAATTTTTAACAGTAGAAATGGAAGAAAGTTTTAATAGAACGACCGGTGTGCTCTTTGATTTAATATACATGTATCAATTTATCTATTTTTTTAATAGAGGAGGCAAAATATAACTTGACTCTTAGTACATACATTTCCATGATACTTTTACCGTATATAATTTAAATTAATTCACTTCTTTTGCTTTTAGAATAAAATATGTTTTTGCTTTTTTGTATTAAAAGTTTGACATTTAAAATTTAAAAGAATTTTACATTCAAGATATAAATTTTTAGTATTTAATATTTATGATTTAAAATTTAGAATGTGGTGTTTGGGGTTTAAAATTTTTTTTTAAATAAAGTTTAGGATTTTAAGATTTAGTATTTAAGTCTATAATTTTAGGGTTTTATATTTGGAGTTTATAATTTAATATTTTGGCGTGTAGTGGTTAAAGTTTAAATTTTAAGAAAAAATTTATTTGCAATTATTAGTAAAAATTAAAATTGAATTTGTCCATCATTCACTCTACAAAAGAGGGACTGTCAGGTCCTTTAATCTTAGAATGGCATTGTGTGAGACCACGTGGGCGGTGGTCTTATGCGTTTCAAGATGGAAGGTTTTATCTTCTGGTTGGCTATGGTGGTGGACAGGTAGGTTGACTTAGACAGTAGACTACCTCATCATAACCCTCCCCCATCAAGGTCATTGACGCCAATTATACATAAACCAGAAGTGAGTATTTCTTTTAACAGGACGGAAGCCGGGTCCATTATTTAAATCACAAGTTACTATTAATGAAACAAGTTAATTACCTCACGCAATCATCTTAAAAAGAAAAAAGAGAGTCTTGGTGCATTACAAACACAAATCACATCTGCTTTGTCCTTGAAACACTATATTATTAAAAACCTCATCACGTGCCTTGCGCTTTCAACTCTTATTTCATACACTACATATAGAAACCAACCAGACGTGGGTCTATGTGATGACTAGTCTCATTTTCTGCACAAATATGTCAGGGACTTGCAGTTCTTTCTCTCCATCAGAAGAAGAAATAGGTGCTGCAGATTTACAAGATACAAATACAAATCAAAGGAAGCCTGCAGGATGGAAAGCAATGCCTTTCGTCTTAGGTGCACCCCCCTCTCCCTCCTCTATGTAAAAGTGTAGTGGCATATCTGCCGGTGGTTGTGTAACGTATTTATGATTAGTTTATGTAGTGAAAAGGGTGTGGCTTTTCCTGAGTGCAGGAAATGAAACGTTTGAGAGATTGGCATCATTCGGGTTGATGGCAAACTTTATGGTGTATTTGCAGAGTGAGTATCACATGAACCAGGTTAAGGCTGCAACACTCCTTAACACCTGGTCTGCTGCTTCCAATTTTGCTCCGGTTATTGGTGCCTATGTCTCGGATGCATTCATCGGCAAATTCTGGACCATTGCTTTCGGTTCATTTTCATCTCTCCTGGTACCCCAGTAATTTTTGTTTATTTAAGAATTACAAGTCTATGAACTGCAATCTTGCTTGCATACACAGAGTCCTCAGAGGCATGAAAAATTCGAATTTTATATGAAAAACATGAAGAAAAACAATATAATTTACCACTTCTGCCGATGGAGTTAGAGAAGGGGCTTGATTCATGCTATATTTAACTATGTGGCAGGAATAAATTTTAAAATTATATATGAAATTTGATATAAAGTGTAACTTGATAAGTAAATATTGATTTGATGTTATTATCGTTGCATCATTTGATGTTTAGTAACATGAAAATAATTAGATTTATATATTTTTAAAATGTAAATGATTACATCAAAATATAAATTTTTTATATATAATTGAAAAATATTGAAATTACATGTCATTTTTAACATATTGCACATTTAATAAAATTCAAGTTTATCTTTTTTATGATATCTATAAAGTTAGAGAAGCTAACCATATTATTGGTGTAATTATAGTAATTCGTAGCCTTGTAAGGGTCTTTAGATATGCCTGATTAATTAACACGTCATATCAACCAATAACTGGCAGGGAATGATAATCATGACTTTAACAGCTTTGTTACCACAGCTGCGTCCTCCGCCATGCACCCATGAAGGACAACTACATGGGCAATGCGTAGGCCACAATAAAGCTCAACTTGGTATTTTGATTGCTAGCTTGTGCTGGTTGTCCATTGGCACTGGTGGAATCAAGCCCTGTAGCATTCCCTTCAGTGTTGATCAATTTGATTTAACAACCGAAGAAGGCAGAAAAGGAAACAACAGTTTCTACAATTTGTACTACACTACTCAAACAATTGTTCTGTTGATTACTCAGACTGTTGTGGTTTATATCCAAAATGATATTAGCTGGGCCTTAGGCTTTGGGATTCCAACCCTCTGCATGCTCTTCGCTATTGTTTTGTTCTTTGTTGGAACAAAAGTTTACATATACATAAAGCCGGAAGGAAGCGTCTTTGCTGCTGTAGCACAAGTGTTTGTTGCCGCTTACAAAAAACGACAGCTTAATCTTCCAGCTGATGAAGTAGATGGGCAATTCTATAATCCTCCATTGAGCAGAAGCTTGCTTCCAGAACTCCATCTCACCAGACAGTACAGGTGATGTATTTGTTTCTTCTTAACCAAATACTTTGGCTACATGAATTCAAATATAAATTCTTTTGCGAGCAATAATTTGCTTTTTTTTTCTGTGTTTCCTCATCAGTTGCTTAAATAAAGCGGCTTTAATCGTGGGTGATGAAGTGAAGCAAGATGGTTTATGTGAGAATCCATGGAGGCTTTGTAGTGTTCAACAAGTTGAAGATGTTAAATGCCTAATAAACATTATCCCCATTTGGCTTACCAGCGTCCTTGGTTTCCTAGCCATGAATCAACAAGGAACTTTCACGGTAGCACAAGCCCTTAAGATGGATTTGCAGTTTGGTCCCAGCATAAAGATCCCTGCCGGTTCAGTTGGCGTCATTACGCTGATCGCAATCGCAATATGGCTACCATTTTACGATGGAGTCGTAGTAGCAGCGCTCGAGAAAGTCACAAAGCAAGAAGGTGGAATCACACTTCTCCAAAGAATAGGAATTGGGAACCTTTTCTCAATCCTAACAATGTTAGTTTCAGGGTTCATTGAAACAGAAAGAAGACTGTCAGCCCTTTCGCATGGCGGCACTGATGGAATTGCTCCAATGACAGTCATGTGGTTAACGCCTCAGCTAATCCTGATTGGATTCTCCGAGATATTCAGTATCGTTGGACTTATCGAATTTTACAACAAGCAGTTCCCGGAGCATATGAGAAGCATCGGAAATTCTCTAATCTATCTCACCTTTTCTTTCGCAAGCTATGCGAGCAGCACCGTGATCAGTGTTGTGCATGATGTGAGTGCAAGGCATGGCTCGAATTGGTTGTCTAACGACATCAACACTAGCAAATTGGACTATTTCTACTTCCTAATAGCAGGGATATCTTCTCTGAATTTCCTCTTCTTTCTCTTCTGCGCTCGAAGGTATCGCTATAGGAGTAGTGTAAAATTAATGTAGGCTAGTGTTTGGCCATGATCAAAGTATTTGCTTCCCTCACAATTTACATAAACAAAACTATGTGCAATGGACGGATATATATAATTGATAAATTTTATGTATATTATTTTTGGGTAAAATACCCAAAAATTAATTTAATTACGGAAAAGGGCCCGTTTCAAAAATATTTATGGAAAGGGCGTTCCCAAAACGCAGCGTCACGCCAAAGACGTTTGGGGAAGCGGCAATAAGCAGCGCCCTAGGGACGCGCTTTAGCCCGCTTTTTAAAAAAAAAAACTATTTTCGAATTTTTTTAAAAATTTACAAGAATAAACCTTTATAAAGGCTCAAAGTGACATCATTTTTTTCAAGATGTCATCAATTAATAAGGAAATATAACTTACAAAGGAAATCTTTATATAGACCCAAAGTGTCATTTCACTTATTTTCTTGAGCAAAGTGAGATATGAGATATGTGTATATATAGACTCATGAATAGTTTTATGACTTTGTTCTAAACAATGTGGGATTCCTTCCTTTTTTAACTAACAACATGAGATGACATGCTACACTATATTTGATTTTTTTCTTTTTACAAAACAATTTCTCTTTTTTTTTTATATATTTTGTTAACATTTTCTTATATTATAAAAAACAAGAAACAAAACAACCCCAATATATTTTTTGCAAATCTAATTATAATTATATTACTACATCAAACTTTTGCCCGTCGATTTATACCACCTCAGTTTGTTGGGTGTAGTATATGATAGTATAGAGCAGCTCCCACCTGATTACTATGAATTAAAAATTGATATTAAATTAAATAAAAAATAAAATAAAATTCGATTCGATTCGATTCGATTCGATTCGATTTGATTGTATATATTATAATTTTTTAACTTGAATTAAATGTATTTTAGTAACAACTGAAAAAAAAATCAAATTTTATAAAACCGAATCAAATGCTAGTATTAGGTATGGAGCTAATTTAAGGGTGATAGGTATTTTGATGGCTGCTTAAGTTTTTTAGCTTTTCCATTAACAAATTTTACTAAGTATTTTCTTAAAAAAATATTACAAAAAAATACTTGTAAAATAATTAATTAATTTTTAAGTTAACAAAACAGTCCATTGAAAACAATAATCAAATAATCGAAATCCCTGAATAACAATTAATTGTTTATAAATATGAAATTTTTTTAGAATGCAGTATAAATATGAAGGGAGGATAAAGTTTAAACTTATTTCATTTGAGTAGTAGGCGAAAACTTTAATCATGGTCAATTTGTAATTAATGTTTGAAAATTTTAATTTGAGCTTAATCGAATTTTACTTTTATAGTCAGATACAAACTAAAATTAAGGTACTCTTATATTTAATAAAAATCAACTTAATTTTCATACTATTTTTAAATTCAATTATAAATTAAAATTAATAATAATAATAATAACATTTTCTTTTGGCAGAAAAAGACTCGAGACTTCTACTCTATTAAATATAATATAATATAATATAAATAATAATATAATTATAATTAGACTTGCAAAAAATATATTTGAGTTGTTTTGTTTCTTGTTTTTTATAATATAAGAAAATGTTAACAAAATATAAAAAAAAAAAATAGAAATTTTGTAAAAAAATCAAATATAGTGTAGCATGTCATCTCATGTTGTTAGTTAAAAGAGGAAGGAATCCCATATTGTTTAGGAACAAGCTGCAAAACTATTCATGAGTCTATATATACACATATCTCATATCCCACTTTGCTCAAGAAAACAAGGGAAATGAGACTTTGGGTCTATATAAAGATTTCCTTTGTAAGTTATATTTCCTTATTAATTGATGACACCTTAAAAAAAATGGTGTTGTCATTTTAAGCCTTTAAAAAGGTTTATTCTCGTAAATTTTTAAAAAATTCGAGAATAGGTTTTTTTTAAAAACACGGGCTAAAGCGCGTCCCCAGGGGCGCGCTTTGCTAGCATTTCCCCTCAAAACGCGATGACGTGGACGCGTTTTGGGGTGAAACGGCCCTTTTCCATAAATATTTTTGAAATTGGCCCTTTTCCGTAATTAAATTAATTTTTGGGTATTTCACCCTATTATTTTTAGTTTAAAAGAAATATACACCATTATATAGTAATATTTTAAGTTCATATACAATTTTGCATTTGCAAATTTTAGAATATAAAACCAACGATACATTATTAAAGTGTTAGGAAACATGTTTTAAAGGTGTGGCTAAACTTGTACTAACATAAACAACCACATCTGTCTAGCACAACATGAAGTTTTAATTGGCAGTTTTTTATGCTTGTATTTAACATTATTCTATCTTGTAAAATAGAATTAGGTACAGAAATGTGTGAAGACCTTTCAAAGGTGTGTTTTACTCAAAGACCAAAGGTTAACGAAGAGTCATTGATATTTAAAATCTTGGGCATTCTTTAAAAATCAAGATATAGAGAATAGAATAGCCTTTTGAATGGGGAGTGAGCTGCATTTTTGAAATTAAAGATAAGAATAAAGTTTACCTAGACACGTGATCTTAAACATAAAATGGCTTGACAAATGTGGAAAATTGAATAGAGTAAATCTAGAGTGAAATATTTGTTTATTGAGAAATTTACTTGCGAAGAGTTTATTTATTTATATTATTTATTAGAAAAACACTTATTAGGTAATAGTAAAGTGGGAGAATCAAACTAAGATGTACAAATATGAGATTGCAACTTGAGTGAAATGTTTTAGGCTTAAATTATTAAGTGTATTTTACTGTATGGATTTTCAGTAGATTGATTCTTAAGCAAGGCTCTATAGATATAGGTTAAGTCTGAATTGTGTAAACAATTAATGTATTTTTTTAATTTTTTACGATTGTGTCATACACTTTAATGGTATCAGAGCGGACACTTAACATATTTGATGGAGATCTTGTGTTTGGCAAGTTCACATGAAAGATATGAAAGGAGGATAAAACACTCGTTCACTATTTATTGCTAGATAAACTACTTTTATTGAAAGCTAGAATGAGGGCCTTTATCAAATCTATTGATGAAAAGGCATGAAAAGTTATTCTAATAGGATGAGAACCATCCCAAACAACTAAGAAGACTCCTAAGCCCAAAGTTACATGGACCATTGAAGAAGGCAAGGCAATAAATTACAATTCAATGAAGCGTATCATTAAAAATTATGAAGCATTTAATTATGTGCATCATTAAGAGAAGCTAAGAATATCTTAGAGATCACATATGAAGGAACTTCAAAGGTGAAGACGTGAAAGCTCTAGATGTTCAACATTAGATTTGAAACGTCACACATATTTGAATCTAAATATGAGTCTATCTTTGATTTACATTCTAAACTATGTTAGCTTTGGGTGAGATATATTTTGAAGAAAAAACATGTTCAGAAAATGCTAAGATCACTACCATAAAAATTAGGAATAAAAATTGTTTCCATTAAGAAAGCTAAAGATATAAGCGTAAGAAGAGTGGCTAAGCTTATAAGTGTTGGAATCTGATTATAGCTTAAAAAATAAATTGAAATAAGTATAAAAGAAAATGCAAAGGAAAACAAAAACATACAATGCATCAGATTCCACCAAGGATTAGTTTAAACGATTTTATCACGTCATCACATAAAAAATATAATAGAAGAACTAATACCTTGAACAAGGATGGTCGTGATCATTATTTAATTCTTTCTTCGTTTTTACACGAATACCAGGCTTGGTTTTCGAAAATCAATAGTCGTCCAAATGTCCAGCCTCTAACAGTAATCCACACTAGGAATTTAGAAAACCCTTGTAAGGTTGTGTTCCACTTTGCCTAGATAATGCTAGTTATCTATCTAATCATGTGGATACTATCACACCCTGAAATGCCAAAATTAAGTTGGAATGGTGATTGTAGGTACTAAACTGAAAAACTTACAAATTGAGCAGGTTCTAGTGGAAATAAGTAAAAATGGTGGACTGGTTGTGGAAAGGTTGGAATTCAACCTTGGTTCTGTTACATTTGACTAGAGAGTTTCTTAGTGGGAGACATGATGATTATAGATTTGCACACTTGGCTATTGAAATTGAGATCGATGAAGGAAGTGCATGAGTAGTAAATAAGAGAGAGACATTATTCTCTGGTGTAGTTCTCTCATTTTTCTATTATTTCTTCATCTTCTTCACTAGTCTGGATTGAAAGAAAGAAAGATTAATGAGTGGTCTGCATGGAAGAATGCAGCTAAAGTTTGTGCATAAGTAACTAAAGATTTCTCAAGCTGGTAATCTTCCTAACCTTTCTATGTTCCCAGATTTAAGAAAATGAATGATGGTTAAGGATTTCAACTATCCATCAATTTTGTGCTGTTTTGGATAAAGTTGTGGACAAAATTATTGAAACGTGACAAGATTGTAAATTGATAAAGAATAGTGATGGATGAAATTATACGTTTATTGAGTGATAATTTAGTGTTATTAATGTTAACATGTCCTGAACTAATTTATAATAATGATATTGAGTTATGTTTTCCTATGTAAATAGAATGTAAGTTTAATTCTTATTGTACTTACTAAGTTTTTATTAGCGTAACGCATGTTTTAAACGCATAGGTAAAAGTTAGAAGTAAAAGATTATCGAGGATTAGTAGCCTCACATCTCATTACATCATCAGAGCAGGGAAAAGAGTAAATCACCTCTCTATTTTGTTTTTAAGTAAATGGCATGTACCTAGGTGAGTGCTTATGCTAGTAAATGGAAAACAAATGGACTTCCTACATTATGTAAATGTGTTTTGGCAAGTAATTATAGAATATATGTGGAAATTAAGTATGCCTTAGATAATTTAAGTTAAAGAAATGGAAACAAGGCAAAAACAGAATGGACGTCATGTCAATGACCTATGATAGCGTGATAAAGGCAAGTTGGAGAGTGACGTTGCGACGAGGAACCCCCAACGTTGCGACGACAGATCAAAACTTTGAAAACTTCACATTTTAGTCCCTGTTCAAACTTAGACCATTAAAAGTGATATCATAAGCTCCTATATAACCAAATTTATGTTCGAATCTTCTTGTAAATGTATAATGATCTTATTAACTTGAATGAAATAATGAAATGAATCAAAATTAATTGTTGTTGCTTCGAAAATGTCGCATTCTAATACATTGACTCGAAAATCGGGTCGGGTATAGGGGTGTTACAACTAACCCCAAAATTCTAACCCTCTGAGCTATAGGAGTAGATCCCACAAATTGAAACACAATATCCTCAACCCTTCTCGAGTAATCCCTCAATAAGTGGTTATTGGACCCACATCCAAAACAAGCTCCCATGACTTTCCAACAAACCTCGAGATTAGTCCTGCCATAATGTTCACATGCAGGTATCGATGTCTTTTTTATCCTCTGGTGCTCGCATCTAACCTAATGAGTCAGCAAGAACTACTAACCTAGCAAGGCCTATTCAATCAACTAGTCATTAACCTAGCAAATTCTATTCAATCAACTAGTCATTAACTTACTAAGGCCTATCGACCTTCCATTAACCTAATGAGTCAGCAAGAACTACTTATCTCTTAATGTCACAGTTCAGACCAGATTGGGGTAAGGTTTTCATAGATAGGCAATACTGATTTCAAGTTCATTCCCACCTATATGACTTCCTAGGGTCGTCAAGCCTAGGGTTTTAAGTTCTTCCTATCCCAACCAGCTAACCTGCTAAGAAACCCTAAATGTTAATTAATCCCACATCCACTAGTTAATCTCTCTTACCAAATTAGTTCCCCATGGATTTAACATAAGTAATATAATTGATTGAAAATATAAACATTAAAAACAAATTAAGAATAAAGATAAGAAAAATCCTTATATAATTATAATAGTGCGAACAGTAATCCATGAAGAGTCAATCGATCTACAATCCAATTCCCGTGAAGAACTAGATAGAAAATTGAAATAAAAACTATAACTGAAAAGAAATCTAAATTAAAATTGAAAGGAAAATTAAAACTAAGTAAAAAGTCATTCATAAATTGTTTAGAGCAATTCTAGTTATAGGCCTAGGTTTGGCCGTTGATCCTTAACCTAATTCAGCTGACTATTTTGCGTTAAAGTTCATTATGCGAATGGAAACACCCTTGGCCCATTAAGTGACCTCATTACGTCGGTGTCACGACACTAGTGGCAGTTTATCCTTAGGGCGTGGCTTCAGGACTGTGTCGTGATACCCTATGGCTATGTCGCGACACCGATGGCAGACTACTATTTTGATACTCTGTTACTGTGTTGCAACATCCAAGCTCTATGTTACAACATCGTAGGCAGTCCACTGTCTTTGTGCCTTCGAATAATGTCCTGCACACTCACCAAACATATTAGTCTACCTTTAGGCCTCTATTGGCCCGCAAGGTCATATAAATCACTTAAATTGCTCAGTTTATTTCCTAAAGGCTAAAAGTGAAAACTAAACGAAAACATAACTAAATTGCTTTCCTACGAGCTCATTAAATACCAAAAATAGTTTAATTTGCTACAACGAATTGCAGCAAATCAAATGTGCGTGACTAACTCTCTATGGCATGTCATATGTGTCCTACGCTATTTTACTAAGTTACAAGGGAAACATATTATTAATAGCAATTTACACTTCCATTATTAACGCAACAGCATTTCCATTACCATATCTCATATAGACATGTAAAATAATTCTTATGAGCAATCGGTATACATATCTTAAAACATATTCATATTTTAGATGAAATGGTCTCAAAACTCTATCCAAGAAATATATGTGCCAAATAATTATCTATTTGATGCTTAACATCAAAAAATCAATCACATTAAAGAACAAGATTTCATAAAAACATTTTTGTAAAGTACTTTCAAAATACAATGAAATCTATAACATTTCAACTTACCTTACTCTTAACTCACCTAAATGAAATTTCATTAGGTTAATTTGAATTTTAGTCACAAGCTATTAAAATCTTATTTTATCCTCTATCAAGGTTAATAACATTTTCTCAATACCTGTAGTCTTCATGTTCATATAATTCATTCAATTAACAACACATTTCAATAACAATGATCTTAAGAAAAATTTAGGTTTCCATGAGAACTTACTTAAAATACAACAAAATAAGGGGAGGCTTCCAACTTCCTCTTCGCTCTTCAATAATTTCTTTCCATTTGTTAGAAGCTCCCTTATAAAGCTTTCTCTCTTCAATGACAACATTAATACATGCTCATGAATACAAATCATAAATGTCTACACTAGTTGTTTAACAATAAATCATATAATGAAAATGAAAACTAAACATGATATGATGGTGAGACACAAAAACTCTTACCTTATTCAACACTTTCTCATTCTACGCAAGCTTTCTCTCACTAATCAACTAAAATCCTATGTTGGTGGTGATGAAGAAGATGGAGAGGAAGGCTTGAATGGAGTTTTTATAGGGTGGTTTTCAAGAAGTAGAGGAAAAATGGTTAGAAATTTTAAGACAAAATGATGAAATTAGAAAAAGGAAGAAAAATGAGAGTTCTACTCTAATAGAACAATAAAGGTCGGCCAACTTGAGAAGAAATGGGGTTTTTAATCCCCTTTTTATTTTTTTAACATTTTAAAATACAAGATTTATCAAAAGGTCAACCCCTTTTTAATTTGTATGGCGATTATAAAATCATGGTATAAAAATAAGGTTTTAATGGTTCAAAACTAATTTCATCACCACAAACACTTATAATTTCTCAATTCTAATATATTTATAGTTGAAATGTCAAAAATACCTCTATATGTAAAATTATCATTTTTCCCCTCACCTTAAAATCTTACCCAATGAAATCAAAAAATTCAAAAACACTTTTCTAAACTAATTCATGACTCCAATAATGCTCAATTCCCACTAAATTCAAGTAACCCAAAAATTCTTATACTAAAATGTTCACAAAAATCCTCTAATTCGTATCGTACAATCAATTGGAAAATTGTTGGGGTGTTACAAGTTATCTTCTTGCATCATGATTCGACCACATGATCCAACTTAATATTAGTTAAACATTAGGTAATCAATGAGTTAATATTTACTTATACATTTTGTTTTTCACGCAAAAATCATTGAGGACAAATAAACAAAATATAATAATTTTAACTATGAAATTTTATTAATTAATCTATTCGAAAAACTGCAAGAATTAATGGTGAAAAAACTACACTAAAGACACTTGATCCCAACAATATCAATGCATCCTCCCTTGTTCGCATAAAAATACTAATATAGTTATTTTAGACCTCGAAATCTCATTTTATGCCTCAAATCCCTCCTAACACCTTTATAACGATTCAAAATGAATTTAAAACACTTTCAATACTTATCATTCACATTAATATCAATTTATGGATTTTAGTTATTGATTTCAAGTTGTATTATGCTTGATTTTGAAATTGTAACTGTGTTGCGATAATATCACCTATCTGTATGGACTCATAGGATAGGTAAAGAATGTTACAGTTGGTGATTCTTGTGGTGGTGGCAATGGCACTACTGTCGAAATCTGTTCCCAATTCAAGATTGTCCAACAAACTTCTTGATGATTGTTGATCTGATTCAATTTCTAGGCTTTAAGTTGGCTATGCATAAACAAAATCAGAACTTTTAAAGTAACAATTTCTGATACAATATCCAAAATAGAATAAAGAAAACCCCAATTCATGAAAGGATGAAAAATGTCCCAAAACAATAAGAAAAACCCAAAATGTTAGAAAAAAAATTTTGCTTGAAATGCATTCCACTTCCATAGCCATATCCAAGGCTTTTCATATACTTAACAAAAATTGAAGAAAAAGAATTTATATTTTCAATTCAAAATGCTCTCCAGTAATTCAAAAAAATCCTTAGATGCTTAAGTGAAAAAGTGATATAATTTAAGGGCTAATTTTGAATTTAAGTGAGAAATTCCCCCAAAACTAAAGTTGTATGTTGGTGTTTTGAGAAAAAAACGAGTGGCTCTTTCCAATCACAGTCTTAGGAAATATTAGTTTGTAACCTCAAAGAATTTTGGATGCCAAATGTTTTCAAAACAAAAATAGTTTATATTTGGAAGTTGGTTATTCATCGACGCATCAAACCACAAGTAAAATTAATCTAGCTTTTATCACAAAGGTTTGGAATTTCTGCCATATTTTTATATGGGAAAGGATTGGATGAAACAGTTACGCCATGTCATCCATATCCCTTCCCAATCAATTAATGACATGTCAGCTAATTTTTATGTCATTTACACCTCATTTGATTAGATTTTACACCTCATTTAATGACATGTCTCATTTACACATCATTTAATTAGATTTTTTAATCACAAATACCTAAAATCCCAATTAAAAATTATTCAACCCTAATAACAATTCTATCTTCACCTCTCTGCCTTACTGCTAACGTCTCTGCCCTGTTGTTAACGTCTCTGCCCTGCTGCCTTGCTGCTATTATTCTGCTTCAATTACTCTGCTTCACATCTCTACCCTCGCATTAACGTCTCGCCTCGCCGCCTACCGCTATTATTCTCGCTTCAATTACTCGCTTCACATCTACGCCCCTATCGCTTTTTTCCAAAGAATCGCTTTCTTTGTTGATTTGCTTTGGTTTTTTGGCGTGGCTGCTACAATTTATTTTGCAGGTGAGTTTTTTTTTTTTTTTTTTTTTGCTATATAGCTGTTTTTAGGTTGAATTTCCGGCTTGATTTCTTGTTTCTTTCGATTTAAGATATCCGTTTCTTTGTTTGGAAACTTGAATTTAATTCTTGTATATAAACTTACAATTTTGTTCTAATTCTTCTCGCCGTCTATCATGAAGTATATGCGCTATGTTGCTGTTGGCGAATTTGAATTTCATGATACAAGGTCCATTTGTTGAAGGATTTTATTGGTTGATTTTATTTGGGTTTTTGAATAGAATTCTGATGGCTAGAATATGTAGGGTGATAATGATCTTTCTATGGTAGTATTGTATCAACTTTCAGTGAAGGGTTTCTTCTTGATGCAAAGGGAAGCCCTTTTTAGTTTGTCTCACCAGTTTGATGAATTTTACTACTTCGTCTCTGTATATTCATTTATTCATTTTCTATTCGTTTGCATAAACTCTTTCTTGTTTTCAGTGAGATTTTTTTTTTCTATTATGCTAAAATAGACAGGAAAGCAAGAAAGTCAATACTAGTTCCTAATAATTAAATGAATAGTTTAAACTATTCTTGAGTAGAAAACAAAGATCTAATCTTTAGGTAGCTTTTCATGTAATACAATATAATTAAATAGTTTTAGATAAAATTAGTGAATTCTAGCATTATGCTCAATTGGATCAACATGTTAGGTTATTTAAGGCTGGTTGGGTGATTTAGTTTGGGATGTTAAGCATTTTCACTTGATTTTCTATTGTTTGAAATATAGTTCTATTTAGATTCTTTGAAAAAATTGTGATTTTTAATAATAATGACTTAGCGTACTGAAAAAAAAATTATATGATTTTTGAGCCGTGTTTTTATTAGATTTGAATTGTTCTTTTAAGTTTTTTAATGATTTCTTGTATTATCATGATTTTTTATTATATATTAAAATTTATTCTCAATTTTTGTTAATTTATAATTTTCATTTATGGAGACAAATCAAGATGAAATAGTTCATCTTGTCGGGAAACAAGATAATTCTGTTGAAGAAATAAAAGTGGGACTGAAAGTGCATTCCGAAGAAGAGGCTTATAATCTTTATAATCAGTTTGCTTTGAGCAAGGGGTTTAGTATTCGAAGAGGAAATAAGAGACGAAGTATGACTGAACCTATAAGACAACGTGAATTTTTATGCTCGAAATCTGGGTATCATGAACACGAAGATATTGCCAACGTGAAAAAATTTAATCGTCTAGAGACAAGGACAGGTTGTCAAGCTAAGATTCGTTTTACAATAGAAAAAGGTGTTTGGGTTGTTTCTTACTTTAATGATTATCATAATCACCACTTAGCAACTTCAGAAGAAAGAATTAATTTAAGATCAGGAAGAAAAATTTTGGAAGGACATGGAGATGTTATTCATTCAATGGTTGCTGCAGGAATTAAACAAACAAGTTCATATTCGTTTCTTAGGAAGGAGACTGGGTTTGAAAATATTACATTTATCAAACGAGATTGCCATAATTTCTTGCGAATTGAAAGGGAGAAATTGATTGAAGCAGGGGATGCACAGAGTATTATCAATTTTTTCAAACATAAGCAAGCTGAAGACCCTATGTTTTTCTATTCAATGCAAGTGGACCAGAATAATCGACTAGCTAATTTTTTTGGAGAGATAGAAGATCAAAATTGGATTACGATTGTTTTGGAGATGCTCTTGTGTTTGATACCACGTATAGAACCAATAAGTATAATTTGGTTTGTGCTCCATTTGTTGGAATCAACAATCACTGGAATACTGTTTTGTTCGGTTGTGTTTTTTTATCGAATGAAACCACTGAGTCATTTACTTGGCTATTTGAAACATTTTTGAAAGCCATGGGCTATCGACAACCGAAAAGTATTTTTACTAATCAAGACCAAGTGATGATGAAAGCAGTAGAGATTGCCCTCCCAGAATCTTCTCATAGATTATGCATGTGGCATATTTCAAATAATGCTAAACAACATCTTGCTAGTCGTTTTGTCAACGCCGAGTTCAAAGCACAATTTAATAAATGCTTTTCTGGATGTGAAAGTGAAACAAAGTTTGAATCAAGTTGGGCTACCATGATTGAAAATTTTGAACTTCAAGATCATGCTTGGCTTAAGAGACTATATGAGCTTCGCGTAAAATGGTGCCCTGCCTTTAGCATAGATATTTTTCGACTCGAATTAGATCCACTCAAAGAAGCGAGAGTATGAATAGCATATTACATCAGATTATGAATTGCTCTTTATCTCTTATTCAGGTTATACAACATTATGAGGAAAAGGCAAAAGAATTTCGCCAGATAGAGTTAAATCAAGATTTTCAATGTAAAAATGGAGCACCAAACAAAGTTAATGGACGTGGGATTTTGAAGCATGCATCCAATGTTTACACTCTTGCTATGTTTAAAAGGTTTGAAGAGGAGTTGATGGATTGCATAGGCTTGAATTGTGTTGAATTTAGTAATTCTTTATATCATGTGACTGAAGATGGACGTGAAAGAATTTACTGTGTGGAGTTTGATGTTCCGAATAGCACTATCTCATGTAGTTGTAATATGTTTGAAAGTCTTGGATTACTTTGTCGTCATGCTTTACGGGTTTTTCTTATGAATAATATTAAAGAGATACCCGAAAAATATATACTTAGGAGATGGACAAAAAAAGCAAAGTCATTGTTGGCAAGTGATTTTAGAGCCTCATCAGCACATGAAGAAAAATCTAGTTGTTTATTGCGCCTCAGTGAGTTGAATCATATCGGTTACAACCTTTTTGACAAAGGTTCATTGACTCCTAAGTGTACTCAAATTGTCAAAGAAAAACTATTTGAGGCATTGCACTTAGTTGAAAAAGAGATGGCAACTATGCAAGAAGCTAATGATTCGGAAATTTCAAAGCATACATCTTTTCAAGATGCTATCAATGATGGCAATGGGAGATCAAGTGAAAAATTAATGTTTGATCCTGTATGTGTCAAAACAAAGGGTTCAAGAAATTCTTGAATGAAAAGCCAATTCGAGAAAAATCAAAAGAAAGAAACAAAGAAGGCAATGCTCTCTCAAGTTTCAAAAGATAAGGAGAAAATATCAAGTGAGTATGCTTTCCTTTATTATTATATTTGCATCTATTTGTTATGTTATTTAATTAATTTATGTCTTGAATTTAACAAATAATTTTTATTTTGACTAAGGGAAACAAAACAAATCACTTATGCACGAAGGTTCTCCAGTAGTGCCTCTCCCAATGGAGTCTCAAACTCATGGTTATTCTTTCTATCATCAAATCCCAATGTTAATGACTCCAAACTACCATAATCACTTTTTTCATCCTCTACAAGTATTAATTGCATGCATTATTCTTTTTAAATGTCGAAAGTCGTAAATATTTAAGTACATGTATTGTAAAAATATTTTTATGTAGGATTTTTCTTCAAATTGGAGGTTCAATTCTTCATCTAACATAAGTTATACTAAATTGCTGGAAGAGAATGATCCATCGCTATTCAAGACTCAAGTAATATGTTTTTACTTATATTGTCACAAATTATTATATATATGATTCAAAGGTTTATCTAACCGTATAAAACTTTTAATGTAGGAACATTTCTCAAATGGTTTAGAATCTCAAAAAAAAAACTGATCATAATTCATGAGAAATACTTCAATTTTATTATTTGTAATTCTTTCATAATGTTTTGAGAATAATACTATCATATGGTTTTTATAGTGTTATCTTGTATTTTGTTTTAGTTATTATTTAATATGGAATAAGTTCAATCAATATTTTTATAAGTATATTATTTTGGTAATTCGATGTACTTTTTCATTCTATCTTGCTTTTTACGTTGGATTATCAAAGGCGCTTATAAATCATTGAAAATATTAATTTTAGATTATTTGTTCTATTTTCAATCGGTTATCTAAACAAAGGTCATGTTACTTCGATAATAACCAATTAATTTTTTTATACAATTGAATAATTAAATTGCAATGGGGAAAGGAGGAAAGATTTACAAATATAGAGACTGAACCTTGAACCTCATCTCAATCAACTTAAAATCCGCACAAATTTATCGCTGAGCAAGTGAAACATCCACAATAACCAATTAGTTGCTATATTAAATCGATTGTTGAACAGAATAGCCAAAATAGAA
This sequence comes from Gossypium bickii, assembly GCA_025503065.1. Lineage (NCBI taxonomy): Eukaryota > Viridiplantae > Streptophyta > Magnoliopsida > Malvales > Malvaceae > Gossypium > Gossypium bickii. Next base: position 14,413,303 of record CP106716.1, on the reverse strand, counting down.
GCTCAACTAAATATGCATAATATCAACACGTAATTTGTTTGTAAATTGAATCACAATGATAAACATTATAGCAGATTGTTTTTGAAGGTGGCCTTTCTAAACCCTGCAATTTCATTGAAACATCACCAGAAATTTGAAGAGAACAAAGGCAAAGTAATAGTTATTACAGGCAATTGCTTAGCTGTAGCGTTCTTGTTGCTCCTCGCTGGAGTTTGGTTCCTTGCTGGAGTTTGCTGGAGTTTGGTGACTTTATTGCCAAATTCTTCCATCATGCAAACGCTGGCGAAAATCGAGTATAAGAGCTGTGGACCGAGTTGCTCTAGCAAGCATAGGAAGAGTAATTGAAGCAGCAAAACAGTAATTGAAGCTTCAGAATCCCATACAAACATGTCAAGTTCAATTAACTATTATGATCTCACACAAGGCAAAATTATACAAGGGTTATCATGAGGAAAAATTGATGGCAAGACTAAGTCCAAGATTAAAGCCAAATCTATGAGAAGAAAGAGAAAAACAATTATTAAAAGCCAACAGATGAAACCCCACAAAATTTCTTAATTAGGCATACTAAGTGCGGTATTTATAGTAGAACAGGGCTTTAGTGAATCCGTAAAAACTGGGTTAAACTGGTAAACCCAGTTTTAACATTTGCAAACTAAAAAGAAACAATTGAATCTTTGCAATAATAATGATTCTTCTAGCAAGAATAAATAAAGACTAACTGTTTTCCATCTTTTCCATGACACCGGGAAAATACAATAACATCTGCGCCAAGTCTCATGGTACTAGTCTTGAATCCATTACCATCTGTAGAAAACAAACGCAAGTGTAAAATGCCCTGCGGAAGCCAAATAGCAACTAAAAAGTATCTTTTTTTTTCTCTAGACTGTAGAAATCACTAAGTACATTGTCCAATGGCGTTTGCTACTTTGCTTTTTGCCGAGTATCCAAGAGACATGCACTGACGCATTTTATCAGGATCCATCCCGCCACCATTATCTGCAATGACAAGAATAAATTTCTGAAATGTATCATGTTATACATCTTGATTCTTTGAAGACCATACAGAAACAAGCAAACAGAAAATGCAGGACTGTCATTACTTGCCTAGCTAGTCCTATTGTTCTTTACCCTCTACCTCATAGTTTAACTCATTAAAATGCAGAAAGAATCAATAGGTCACATGAGGACTTTGAAGCCAACATAATAAGCATCAGTAAGTAAACGTGAGAAGTGAAAACACTGTACCTTCAATTAGCAACATTTGATTCCCATCTTTCTTACATTTAAGCATGTCCATATTAACATATGTTGCTCCATTGCAGACCTAAAATCAGAAAATGAAGACAAAAAAAAAAAAAAAAAAAAGAAGAGCAAACACTACATAATTTAAAGAGTAGAGGCATCAGGTACCTCATCCAAAGAGTCGTCAAGAAGCTCCGCAAAAGCTGCAAAAGTAAAATTAATAAACATACCCTACCAATAAGAACACTTCAACAAAAGAAATGGCTCTTCTCATCTAACCGGAATAACTGACATACATACATACAGACATCGGTTAGACAACTCTACCTCCAAGAGCCCATTTATGACTCGTTGCATTTGAATGTAGAAATTTTGGATGAACCCTTACATGATCCATGCCACCTACAAGTCGAAAGAAAAACAGGGGAGAAGCATCGCAAAAAAAAAAAAAAATAAAATAAAATAAAATAAAAAGTTGGTTATTGACCTTCATGCCCGTTAACAGCAGAAAGGCCGAGACGTTAACAGCAGGGCAGAGACATTAGCAGTAAGGCAGAGAGGTGAAGATAGAATTGTTATTAGGGTTGAATAATTTTTAATTGGGATTTTAGGGATTTGTGATTAAAAAATCTAATTAAATGATGTGTAAATGAGACATGTCATTAAATGAGGTGTAAAATCTAATCAAATGAAGTGTAAATGACATATAAAAATTAGCTGACATGTCATTAATTGATTGGGAAGGGATATGGATGACGTGGCGTAACTGTTTCATCCAATCTTTTCTCATTTTTATATTTATTTTTTAAAAAGATTATTGTTTTTTTATAGTTTTATATGAAATTATTATAAAAAAATTAAAGATTAAATATATTATTATACTAATAAAAAAAAGTCACACCATCATGGTGACAAAAAAATCTCGAACATATTGATGATCAAAGTGTACTTACTTTTTAATTTACTGACCAAAAGAAAAATTTATATATAACGGGATGCTTATTACTGTAGTTTATATTTATTTTTTATTGTTAAAAACTATATATTAAAACTAACGTTGATTTCATTAGGGTCTAAACCTATCTTGAAAACTTGGGTTTTTATGTAATGAATTATTGAATTGTTAGTTATGCTTTTTAAAGTTTCTAAAATCGAGTCAATAATCAAATTGATTAGATCATTGTTCAATCGATTCATTCAGTTTAATTAGATAAATTATTAAAATATTAAAAAATAAAAAAAAAATCGATTTGATCACCAATTCAATCGGTTCATAAATTAATCAATTTAACTCTTTATTTTAAATTGTTACACCTATTATTCTTGATCTAATCGTTTTGAAAAGAATGAGTTTTTAGAAAATAAAAGTAAAAAAAATGGGATGAATAATTTATTGAGTTGGTGGTGGAAACGTGCAGGGAGAAGAAATGAAACGTGCCTGTTATTGATACTGTTAGCGTAGATGGACTGCCTTCCTAAGACGAGGCCATGCATTGTAGATGTTCAACTTTACCAACAAATTTTTGTTTTAAAGTATTTAATCAGAACGCTCCTTTTTTTTTTTTTTTTTTTTTTTTTTTCTTTTTCTTTAATGAATGACCGGAAAAGGGAATTCGTGGTGAGACGGAAAATGAAGGTAGATAGGGAAGGAAACTAAAGGGAAAATGGATTCGTGGTTAGACCCAACTTGCCAATTCGAATTAACCTAAACTTTGCGTTTTACTATTATTTCGCTATTATATTATTGTTATTTTAATATTATTATTTAGATATTGTATAACTCTTATTTTATTGTTAATTGTTACTATTTTAGAAATATTTACTTATTAAGTTGTAACTATTTTAGTATCATTTAAGAATAAAATTTTTTTAATATATTTTCAATTTATTAGAAAACATTTATTTTAATGTCTTTAGTGTATTTGATATATTATATTTTTAAAATTTATTTTTATATAAAAAATAATTTAATAAATTTAATACAGGCGAGCCGGGTCAAGCTCGAGTTTAGCATTTTGAATATGGGCTAGGCTTGGGCAGAATTTTAGGCCTATTTTCGTGTTGAATTGAGCTCAGGCCTAGAAAACGGGCATGGGCCTAGTCTATGATCAGGTCTATTTGATACATTAATAGTGTACTTTTTTATTTCATAAACAATCTTAAAAATTGACATATTATTTTAATACTTTATTGTGTTACCAAATATTTCTCGTAATTTAAAATTTAAATCATCTCTAATATAATTAAGGATAAATTACACCAACAGTCACTCAACTTTGGGGTAGTTGACAAAACAATCACTCAACTTTCGAAAAATGACAAAACAGTCCTTTTAACCATTTTCCGTTACAGACGTAACGGAAAAGTGACATGACATCCTACTCTGTAGGCGGCCTTAATTTAAAACCCTAGCTGGGCTAAGCAGTAAAAGAAAAAAAAAAAAGAGAAGAAGAAGAGAAATTTTCCAAAGCTCCACTCATCACTAATGGTGTATCACCATTACCTCCAAAGCTCCTTAAACCCACTTTCAAATCCCTAGAATCCATCAATCCAAAATCTCATTCGGGTTTCTCAAATTTTGATTTCGTATATAGAGGAGAAGAAAGCCCCACAGAGGAGAAGTGGTGGCCAAATTTTCATCTATATCTGACAGTATGGAGATGGTAGATGGGGGTATTTTGATTTCTCAAATTTTCAACATGTTTTTTGTTCTCAAATAGATGGGTAAATTTTCGACATGTTTTTTGTTTTCTCAAATTTTGCAGCAATGGCTTTGCTTTCGGATTCTTCCAAACAATCTCTTCTCCCAACCTTCCTTTACTCTTCCCCTAACTCTTTCTCTCTTGATCGATTCCATGATGCCAACAACTCTACTCAATCTTGAGTTTCCTTTCAGCAAGTTCAACCCAGTTGATCTGGCAACAACCATTTTTTCTTCAAGGCTTGAACAATGTGAGCTCTTCTTAGGTGCTTCCCAAACATCTTTTAATCTAGATTGTTGATTATTGAATGGGTGATTGGATGATTGAGATAAGGTGGTGGGGGTGGTGGTGGTTTGGAGGTGAACGATGGCCAAAAATGGTTGTGGCGAAGGCATCAACAACAAAATTCTTGGGATGGAGAAAAAGAAGTATAGACATATTGGGCCATTTACGTAAAAAGTAAAAAAATATTAGACCATTTATTAAAAAACAAAAAAAGGACGAAAAAAAATAGCCACTAGCTTTGCCTTGTCCAACGTGGCAAGTTAACTGGCCACGTCATCTGTCTCGTTAGATTTGTAACGAAAAATATTAATGAGTGACTGATTTGTCACTTTTCGATAATGTTAGTTACTGTTTTATTATTTTTTAAAAGTTAGATGACCGAATTGAAACTTGAATAACTGTTTTATCAGTTATCCCAAAATTAAATAACTATTGGTGTAATTTACCTATAATTAATTTATCCATTATTAAGTCTTATCTTAAAAAAAAAAAAAAAAAAGGAAGAGAGAGAAAGAGAGATGTTGCCTACCTCTCCCAAAGTCCCGGTGAACCTGTTCGCTCAACGCCCCAAATTTGACTTTTGCCCAATGCCGCCTCTCCTCCCAATTTCATCCACGCTTTTGTCCTTTTTACTTATTAGTAAACTCAACATTTACCAAAACGCAGTCATTTTTAACATTCATAATTTGTTTATATTAAATTAACTTAATTACATTTTCCAATTTAAATTTAAATATCCTAATTTTAATTAAAAGACATTTTTACTATTTTTTTTGTTTATATTAAAAATAAATTTTCATTTTTTGTAAAATTTGAATATTCTTTTCCATTAGAAATTGACTTTATTTTGTTTAAAATTTGTGATAAATGTCTAATAAAAAAGATTTGATTAAGGAAAGCAAAGAAGAAATAAATTATTATGAATCGGTGGCCTAATATATTTGATATTGGGAAAAATATTTTAAGAGTTTTGGTTTCACTTCCTTTTATTTCCATTCTTTTCCAACCACAAAAACTATAACTAAACGCTAAAGAAGATGAAATATCAAGCTTTTGAGCTTACCATTTTGGTCTCTCTTTCTTTTGCTTCACTCGCAGCTAGTTTATTTCCAAACATAACAGCTAATCAGTCATGGCTACACCCAAACGCCACCTTTTTAGCCCCATGGGATGCCTTCATTAAATTCGCGGGTTGCCATTCAGGAGAGACACGACATGGTTTGTCTAAGCTCAAACACTACTTTAGCAACTTCGGTTACATCCCCATCACTGCGCCTAATTTTAGCGACGATTTTGATGACGAGCTAGAAAAGGCCTTGAAAACGTACCAGCAGAATTTCAACCTTAACGTGACCGGTCAACTGGATGATCAGACTCTTCAACAGATCGTAAAACCGAGATGCGGTAACGCCGATATAGTGAATGGGACGACTTCCATGAACTCCGGTAAATCGTCATCTTTCCACACCACCGGACACTTCCACACGACGGGTCATTATAGTTTCTTCCCGGGTACGCCACGTTGGCCTGCCAACGGGAGGGACTTAACGTACGGTTTCTTACCTGGAAACGAGTTAACAGACGAGATAAAGGCCGTCTTCGCAAGCGCCTTCCAGAAATGGTCCGCTGTTACGCCGCTGACCTTCTCGCAAACGGATTCATTCCTCACTGCCGACATCAAAATCGGTTTTTACAGCGGAGACCACGGAGACGGAGAGCCATTTGACGGGGTTTTAGGAACTTTGGCTCACGCGTTTTCTCCTCCCAGCGGGAGGTTCCATTTGGATGCGGATGAAAACTGGATCGTTTCGGGCGACGTCATGAGGTCAGCTGTGGCGTCGGCAGTAGATTTGGAGACCGTGGCTGTCCACGAGATCGGGCATTTGTTAGGGCTGGGGCATTCGTCGGTGGAAGATGCGATTATGTATCCGACAATCACTTCGAGAACAAGGAAAGTGGAGCTAGCAAATGATGATATAGAAGGAATTCAATGGTTGTACGGTAGTAATCCTAACTATAACGGTTCCACCACGCCAACTTCGACTACTGAGGAAAGGGAGACCAGCGATGGTGAAATCCGTTACTTGGCTTCACGGTGGACCCTTGCTGTATTCTTGGCCGTTGGATTTAGAGCCTTACTTTTGTAGATTACTTAAAGATTAAACTAGTGTTTATAGTATTTGTTTGTTTTTTTAGTAATTTCGGCCAAATTGGGTAGTAGCATTTTATTCCTTGAGATGCCATTTTTTCCCCTACAGCTGTAACTCTGTTGTTTTGGTTGTAAGAATAGTAAATAAGTGTATTTTTATTATGATTGTGTTTTACAAATATAAGATAATATGGAATATTCTTATTAAAGCCAGCTTCCAACATCACTTTATAAATAAATACATTATTTATATTTATATGATTAAAAATCATCATTTGTTTAACATAATAAATGTTTCGTAAAATAAAATTCAAAATTTTCTACATTTTAATAACATATAAAAAAAGCACACATTTTGAATCCATGATTAATAAGTAGAACAGACCTAAAACGCAACCAACACATTTCATCCAAATGGCCCTACAGTTGCCAACCCAATTGGATAGGTTAAATACCAAAATAAGTTTGTAAAATGTAATTCATGCAAAAGCCCCAATGCATACCAACTACGCATTTAAATTGATAACTAAATACCAATGCCATCTCATTTCATATCAATCTCCCACTTATTAACAATCTTATTTACACGACATTAAAGTCGCGTGCACTAACTTCAACATCTATATACATGTCACCTATATAGTCTAAAACCAATACGAAACAAGAGTTCGAATATGCCTTGCGGATGTAACATCCCAATACCCGGTTCAATTGTAAGAACCTAATATAAGATTATTATATTTGGTGTCAAAGCATTCTTGGGTAGCCATTTTGAACATTTACTCATAAATTTTAATTTATTTAACGCAATAATTATTACTATAAACATCCGAGGTCATTATCGATTAATCAATTACATTTAGAAATGGTTTAAATATGATTTTTACTCAAAACAAGAGACGAGTATTAGTACTTAAACACAAGGTATAGGTACCTTATGAAAGGTATCTACACCCCTGAATAGTATCGATACCAAAACAGCATTTTAAAGTTTTTTATTAAGGTATGGATACCTTAGGCCTAGGTATCAATACCCTACCTTTAAAATCGATAGCAAATGTGAAATCGATACTGAAATCACATTTTGTTTTGAAAAAATTGAGTTTTAAGACTCAGGTATCGATACTTGTCCCTTTGGTATCAACACCTTAGGTTAATTTTGGTAAAAAAATCATTTGGAAAATTTGTTAAAAACCTCCTACAATACATTGGTTTCATCTCAGTACTTAAGACCAATTCAAAATGCATTAAAACTACTTAAAACAACTCCAATTCAATCACAATTGTCACATTATCAAACCACAATTGCATGCATACATGTAACTTTCAATAATCCATTTCGTATAGAACCAAAATAATTAAATCTAAATACCAAAATAGGTAAAGTTTTAAAAGTTTGTATTTTAGTCCCTAACACTTGGAACACATTTGGTCTACCTATGTACATGCCATTTTGGCCCAAACTATAATACCTACACTTGTTGCCCTCACTGATGTGATGAGATGAGAACTCACGACCTCAACTTAAGCTTGACAAGTCTAATTGTATCTACGCGTTGAAAATACACGCATTAAGCCGATGAAGGCTTAGTAAGCACTTGAAGAAAAAATGAACATAACATATATTTAAAATGTTACTAAAATACATCATATACTCACACACGAATATCAATATAACTAAACATTCATTTCAACAAATTTATTTACCTTAAATGATTTCTATACTTACCTTGATACCTTAAATACTCATATTACTAGCATTTCACACATTTGCCCACAGTAGACTATTTAGAACAATTTAGGATATATGGATCAAGTGCAGGGGTGTAATTATATGCATGAGTAAACGGATAGTACAAGTGTGCTAAATAGATAGCATTGGCATACTAGAAAACAGAGAGCGCGCTGAGAAACCTTAATGGCATGCCACGATATCCTGATAGTTCCAATTCTATCTACTCGGGCATAAAAGCTAAATTCCATACATTTATATACTTTACATAAGTATTTCAAAAAAAGATTTCACATTTTTTCATCTTCCACAATTTAGTCCGCATTTCATAAATCACAAGTATGCTGTTTCCTTACATTCTTATTTTTCTCAACATAAATATTTAACATTCAACCAAGTATATCATTTTATGTTCTTCACCTATACTTTTCTTAACATATTTCATAATTTCACATTTTAGTCCTTTTATTTAACATAATAATATTTACTTAACTGCCCTAAGTAACTAGCATACTACAATAGGAATATTTAAAGAAGATAGACTGAAATTCCTTGTAGTACTTACAACAAAAATTGAGATGCCTCCTCTTCTCACTCCTTAGTCTTTTTTTTTTTTTTCCTTTTCCTTCAATTAGATCCTCTCTCTTCTTTTCTTTTTTCTTCAATTTCAAAACAAACATATAACATTAATAAGTTAAAACTCATAATCAAGTGACTTTCCTATGTTATTTAATATAAATAAACATGTATGGCATGACAATTTCATCATCTCTTACCTTAACCCCCTGAAACCAAAACCCTAGTTCTTGCTTTTTCTCTCATTTAACACATCTATGGAGATTCTCTCATGAAACTAAGGTGCTTATTTATAGTTTTTTACTAATGAAATACCAAAGAAAAAGGAAGGTTTTGAGCTTGGTTTGATCAACAATGGAAGAAGGACACAAATGACATAAAAAAATGATGGGCAAAGATAGAAATGAAGGTGGCGGTTGGCTTAGTGAAAGATGATACCTTTTCATCTTTTCTCCCACTTTCTACACTGTTCCACAAAAATATCTAATCATTTTTTATTAAAAAGTTCAAATTGCTAATAAGTCTTCTAGTCATCCATCTTTACACTTTAGCCCTAACCATTATATCTAAAAAATATCTACTTGGCTAATTACCATTTTACCCTTCTTCATCTTTTATAATTCCTTGGATGACTCATAATTATTTTTTGGATAAAATTTCCTCTTAATCCTCCCTTTCTTTCTACCACTATTATGTATTTCCTAACTTTTTACTACTTTGGCCACAACAATTTCTATTCTCTTTCAATTAAGTCAATACTTCTATTTAAAAAAATTTCCTATCTAAGGAGTATTTTCTAATCTCCTATCAGGTCTAAATACTTTCTAATTAACTATTTGAAATTTCTGTTTATTCTATTTCAAGAGTTTCCAATTAAATCCTCACTCAATACCTCTCTGTACCCAGCTACGAGGCATAACGCGAATGTTACACGTGATGTGATACCAAATCTTGAAATTGAGCTTCTCATAATCCACTAATGATCTACGCACAAGAAACAATGACACATTAAACATATAATGCTTAGTAAGTACATAACGAACTCACTCAATGTAACAGTCTAAATTTGACCTTAATCAGAACGGTGGTTTTGGGACTACGAATTCGAGTTCAAAAAACTTTTAAATATTATTTTTGGTGCTAATTATATGTGATTTATGATGTGTGAAAGTTTCGTATAAAAATTTTATCGTTTGAGTGTTTAATTTAAGTGAAAGGATTAAATCGAACAAGTGAAAAAAAAATAGCTTTTATGAAATTGGTGGCCAAATTGAATTGTCTTCTTTGAAGTAGGTATTGAAGTGATAAATTAGCCATTTTGATTGTATAGTGGACGGCTAGTGTAATAAAATAATACTAAGTGGATGTTTTATATTATAAAATGGAAATAAATAATAAAAGTAGCTTGTATTAAGTAGGAGGGTTTAATTGAATTGCTCCTTGAAAGATTGGACTTGCATGTCAAATACCCCATTTCTTATAGTAGTGGACGGTATGATGATTAAGTTTCTTATTTAATTCATTTATTTTAGATAGTGGCATGACATTAGTATTATAATTTGATTATAATAATAAAAACAAAGAAAAGATGAGAGAAAACTCACCTTCCATCTTCTTTCTTCATCCTGCAGAATTTTAACAAAGAAAAGAAGGGAGTTTGAATCTCCATTTTCGGCCATTGCATGTGTTAGTAAGGTAAGTATTTGAGTTTTGTTTTAGAAAATTTTTACATATTTGAGTGGGTGATCTTAAGTACTATTAAAAACATGTTAAAATTGTTGAGATTGAAGCATGTTGGATCCGGCCATGGATGAGTATTCGTGGGGTTGTGGTGCTTGATGGAAAAATGTCTAGTCTAGGTTTAAAAACAAAATGACTTGAGTAGGAAATTTGATGATATGAATAATAGTGGTTTAAGTTGTATAAATACTATGGAATTTATTTTGATTTGAGCTTGATAATACTCTTCATATTCGGCCAAAATGGAGTGAGTATATACGATGATTATTTAGCTTGTATATATGGTCACATATTGAAATAAAAAATAATAATATATGAATGTATATTTACATGTATTTAGTTAGTATATTCGGTCATGAATTATGAAGAAATCAATTATGAGTATTCGGCCTTTGTGAAATTAATGGTGTTAGAATATGAAAAAAAAAATGTTTTGTAAGGACTTGTATGAGAATGGTGAGTATTCGGCCCTTAAATGGGATAATTAAATTCTTGATATTTGGTGTTTAAAGTTATGGGGATTAAATTGTAAATATTGAAATTATTGGGGGTAAATTAGTAAATTGTACACTTATATGATTTGGTATTTAATTGAATGAATATGTAGTTGAATGAGTTTAATTTGAATCTTTTAGATCAAGTCCAAAAGGAGGAGGTTTTGGATCGGGGAAAAACAAAATTAAACGAATAGCCGGGAAGCTTAATTGGTCAACTATCGAAGTAAGTTCTTAAGCAAATATACATCAAAGAATTTTTTTATGAACGTGGTAAGTAAATGAATTTAGTAAATTTAAGCATAAATGTATGAATTAGCCGAATGTGAGGGTATTATATATTGGATTGAATATATTTCGTTAATGTGATATGAATAAGTATATTCGATTTGATATGTGAATGTAATATGAAGTATATGTTTTGTTTGTGATATTAGCATTAAGAAATGTGTATTGAAGGATTAATTCTGATGATATTCGGGCTTCGAGCCTAGCAGGCCATGTGCCGGTGATTTATTTCGGGCTTCGAGCCTAGCAGGCCTTGTGCCGGTGAAATAGTTCGGGCTTATTGCCTAGCAGGCTAAATGCCGGTGTTTAAACTTCGGACCTTGAGTCTAGCAGGCCTAGTGCCGGTGTGTGTGATTCGGGTTAAAGCCTAGCAGGTTTTATACTGGTGAGTTTCAATTTCGAATTTCATTTATATAGTATTAAAGCCATGAAACAAATCTCGAAAGCTTAAGTTTTGAAAGTGGCTTTGCTATTTCGGCTACAAGGAATGTACTATTATACTTAGTGTTATAAATGTATATATAAATATGCTATGATAGTGAGCAAATAAAATGACGAAAGAAAAGTGTTATATACTTGGTTGTGAATTTTGTATACGAAATATGCGATGTGGTTATTTGAAATTCGAAACATGAGTGTGTTTTAAAATAAAAGATGCTCATGTAGGTTTATTGTTACACTTAGCTATGTGATTATTATGTATAATCGGCAATTGATGTATTTGTTAAGGAAATTGAAAGTTATTAAGTTAAATAAAGTAGTATTACTTTGTTATGTTGTGTTATAAGTAAGACATGTAAATGTAATGTCATGAATTGATTTTATTTCATGTTTAGACGGTTGAAAGATATAGTATAATGCTTAAGACTTACTAAGCTAGTAGCTTATTTCATGTGTGTTCATTGTTTCGTATTATAGATTCCAGTCAAGCTACGGGCTCAAAGGATCGTTCGAGGAGTCAACCACATTATCACCCCTTTTTGGTATTTTAAAGTTAGTTTTTGAATCAAAGGCATGTATAGGCTAACTAAATGTTTGAATGATGTTTTGTTTGTATATAATAGCCATGCGAAAATGGCTTGATTAATTATTTAAAATTCAGTCTTAATAGTTCTTGACTATTTGATAAATGTGTTTGGTTTCAATGATTTGGTTATTGTCTTTTCTTTTATGCAAGATTTGCATTATGCTTCTTTATGGTTGATGGATGGCAATGCTAGCATTGTATTAAATTAGTCAAGTGTTTAACATTTAGGTTAACCTTTGTAAGTACTAGATCATGATTTGAAATGGTTGGTTTAGGCAAGTTTTAAAATGGGAAAATGGGTATAAGTTATTCATATTTCAGTTTTGTTATTGAATATTTGACTGGTATAATGTGCATATTGTATTATCATCAAGGGTAGATTCGATTATGTTACAGTGTTTAAAATGTTATATATATGTGATTAGTTAGCCAATAAAAATGCTATGAGTTGATATGTGTTAATATGCATTCGTGTTTAAGGCATGAAATAAAATGCTGAAATTTGACTATAGTAATTGATGTCTTTATACTTATTATATATATAAAGTGAATAGTAATTGCTTAAATACGTACCAAATATTTGATTGCTTCAGATTTGGTAGTTAAATATTTTGAACTGTAGATATATGAAACATGTTTAAGTTGGTCCTTGTATATGAGACTGAATTGTCAAAGGGTTTTGATTATAAATTTCAAGTATGATTTGTAATGAATAACTGTGATGATCTGAGTTGGGTTCGGTAATGCCTCATAACCCTAATTTGGAGACGGGTACGGGTTAGGGGTGTTACACTCAACTTACCTTTACCAAGTGTGACATTAATCACATATAAACACAAGAATATTTTTTTCCACTTTATAATGTAATCATAATTAAAGGCTTAGTTTCAATATTTATGTTGACATCAAAACAATTGCTGAATAACAAGCTAAGCACTGGTATAAGTGACTAGGAAAGTTGGCATTTCTCTAAGCACTACAAGACAATGAATAAAAATAAAGAACACAAAAATTGCTTATGCAGTTTGGTTTCCCTACGTCTACTGAGCCTAACTCAGTGAGAAATATTCACTATCTCCAACACTTACAACAAGTGAACATAAAAATCTATCACACCATGGTGACAATTTCCTCAATTTTGAACATTTGAAAATGGTACTCTCATCACTAAATTCACCTCTGTGAACTTAGTTTGTAAAATCAAAACATTTTACAATAAGAAAGCATTATCACAAATAATGTTCCTCACTTTAACAGAGTCAATGCTATATCAATAGTCACTACATCAACCTATACAATTCTCTCAATTATATAGAGTTTTCGAGACTTGTTAACATAATGAAGATTTATATCAATCCCTATAAAACAACAACTAAACTGGCTAAATACAATATAATAATCACAAACAAGGTAACCAAGGACTGTTGGTAGCTAAGTTTTCAACATTCCAATCCAATCTAACTTCCTCGATCCTAGGGATTAGATAGACATGATCCGATCCAATCATTCAAGCAGGTTTCCCAAATGATAAGATATTTATTGATGAGCTAGATAAAATCCACAAAATCAGCACAACCCAAAAATCTGATTCAATAAATTGTTGATCACCTAAATATTGAAATAGGCCACTCTGTCACAATGCTTCAAGAAGTGGGCACTTCCTTTGGTACATCTCATTCATTCCATATTTTTCGACAGTTTCCCCATTTGGCAATTTGTTGAACAGAACACATACAACACAGGAAGCTATATTATCAAGTAACCTTAGCTCCCCTTTAGCATATTCTCATTAATTCCAAAAAACTTAAACTTAGAAAATTTCAATGCGAAGTTTGAATTTTGCATCAATAATTAACCAACCACAAGTAAGTTAATGAAACAAGGAAATAATGCAACAATTGTAACATCCTGATTTTGGGCCTAGTCGAAACAGTGGTTGCGGGACCACAAATGGAATTTTAGATAGTTAACCCGAAAGGGAATTTTAGATCTTCGAGGAAATGCTTCGTTGTAGTGCTTTAGAATTTGAAAGCGAATGAGAAAAACAATTACCATTAATTGAGTTGTGCGTAATAATAATCTTTTAGTTGCGCCAAAGACGGCCTTGTATGGAGTGTGTATGGTTGCAATTACCAAACTCGGTTGACACTTGATCGAGCTTTATGAGAAAAGATCCACAGGATTGATTTCATCAGAGAATTTGAGCAGAAAGTGAAAGCAATTCATAACAGTTAGAAGCTGTTTCAGATTGACAGAAAATATTTACAGACTTGATACGTAAAATTGTTGAATTTAAGATAGTGAACTAAATGTTTGTGAAAGTATAGCTCTGGAAATAGAAATTCTCGATTTAAATATAAAGAGAAGTTGGAATTTAATTTGATTAGATGAAAAGTTAAGAATGGATCAGAATCTTAACTTACGAGATCAAAGAATGGAGAATCCGAGGTTATGTGAGAAATTAATAAGGCACTAAGAAAACAAATCTCAAATTCAGATTCTATTAAGATTTTCACAGACGAAAATCCCTAAGGGGGGAGAATTGTAACATCCTGATTTTGGGCCTAGTCAGAATAGTGGTTGCGGATGTCTACAGTATGATTGATAAAAAGGACTAAATTGCGTAAGGTGCAAAACTTGAGGTCTAATTGATAAAGGCACTACATAGATATAAAATTGAAAAGTATGAGCGCTTGCATGGTAATTATACCAATAGAAAAGTGAGGAGACAAAGATGGACATGTAGTAGGTGGATTTGGTGAAGTTATTAAAAGGTTAAATTGGTAAATAAGTTAATAGGTATAATAAGACAAAATAGCAAAAGCTATCATCTTTATTTTTCTTCTTCTTCAACCATAATAGAAAAAAAGAAATGGCAGCCATGGAATGGGTTTCATTCGGCCAAGCTTTGGAGCTTGATAGGTGAGTGGTTTTTTCCCTATTTTTAATTATTTCTATGTTTTCAGTGTCGTGGTAACTCGATTTAGCTATCCCGTAACTTCGTTTTCAAAACTGTTAAAGTTTGTGAATTTTGCCATTGTTGATAAAGTGTGTATTTTGATAATTGATGATAGAAAATACTTCCTTGTTGTTAGATAAACAACATTTGTAAAGTGATTTTTGATAGAAATGTCGATTAGGGACTAAATTGAAAAATGTGATAAATTGTGTGGTAAAAGTGTGAATATGTGAAACATATGGGTTGCTGTAAGTATGATAAATATTCGACTAGGCATGGGTAGCAAAGAAATTGAATGAATTTCATTTTACGAGCCCATGGGCAAAAGTGTAAATATGATAAAGTTTAAGGATAAAAATATAATTTTACCAAAAATGTGAAATTGGGTTAATTTGAGTAGCATGATGAATAAATAAATTAAATGTGTTGTTATAGATCAAGGAAGATTAGATTCAGAATTAGATCGGGGGAAAAGCAAGAGAATCGAGTAATTGACTTATTTCGTCGTTTCATATCGAGGTAAGTTCGTATGTTAATAAGCATTAAATTTGATATGTTTAAATGTTTAACCGATATCATGTGTTATTTCATATGTTATTATCGAATCATGAATAATATAAAATTTACGAGATTGTATTGAAAGATCAAATTAAGAGAAATGCAGGGCGGAGTATGATTGAATTTTGACATGTGATGAATTGACGGTAAAGACCATGGTTAGACCATGGCAATATGTGTGCCAGTGTAAGACCATGTCTGGGACATGGCATCGGCCACAATATGAGATTCAGTGTAAGAACATGTTTGGGACATGGCATCAGCATTAAGACGAAAGCTAGTGTAAGACCATGTCTGGGACATGGCATCGGCATTGAAATGAGAGCTAGTGTAAGACCATGTTTGGGACATGGCATCGGCCTCTACATGTAAGCCAGTGTAAGACCATGTCTAAGACATGGCATCGGCATTTTTACCCTCTTGTGTGAGGCTTGTCGGGTATCCTTTGGTATTCCAATTGGTTCAACGGGTAAGTTAAAGTTTGTGTCAAAAGTGAGGAAATTTATGATTATGTTGTAAGTGATACAGGTACCTACATGAGATTCATGAGAAATGAGTTCGAATTATGATGTATGATTAGTAAGAAATGAGTATGTTATGCCTTTATTACTTTGAGAATGATGTGCAAGTTTATAAAATGCTATGAACATGATAATTCATGGTAGTTGATACTTGTTTACCTATGACTTACTAAGCTTTGTGTTTACTCTCCTTCCTTCCCATTTTCTTATAGTATTGCGAAGCTAGCTCGGGGATCAAAGGACGTCGGAGGCTCAATCACACTATTAATTGGAAAATTTGCTATAGTTAGACTTATCTTTTTTTAAGTATGGCATGTATAAGGACTTAGTCTTTGTAAAGTGTCATATTGTTTTGGCCAAATGTGTTGGCTTTTTTTGGGATGAATTCATTTTCTATAAGGCCATAATTGATGGCTAATTTTTATTATTAATATATGAAAATGATGATGCTTATCATGTATGTGCAAATTGTATGGTTGAGTAATTGGTATAGATATGCATGATTGAAAAGGTTGCTTGATATGGCTTGTGTTGGTGCAAGTAGGGGTGGCAGAAAGGGCTTGGTAGATAGCCTTGTTTTTGTCCATACGGGTAAACACACAGGCTTATGTCTAGACTGTATGTGACACACGGTCTGCCCCATGGGCGTACAGTTTGGCCGTGTGTACCCCTGCATCTTAAGTTGGCAAAATAGAATGTCAAGTAGTAACCACACGGGCTAAGGCACAGCTGTGTGTCTCAACCGTGTGGAAGACACGGCCATAGGACATGGGCATGTGCCTAGGCCGTGTGAAGTCTGTACCTGAATTTATTAATTTAATTCGCCACACGGTCTAAGGATATGGGCATGTGCCTTGGCCGTGTGACCTTATGTGGTTGATGACGTTAGAGACAAAATTTCAAGGTTTTTGCACACAGGCGTGTCATGGCCGTGTGAAGAACACGGGCCATGGACACGGGCGTGTGTCAGGCCGTGTGAAAACCCCTGTAGGTTCGAATTGAGAATTAAATCTACACAGGCGTAGGACACAGGTGTGTCCCTATATGCTTAGGCCGTGTGAATCACACGATCTGTCAACATGGCTATGTTACCAAGTGACACGGATGTCTTACCCTTCCACACGGGCGTGTGCCCGTGTTTTTAATAACATTTTCCAAGGTTTTCCAAAGAACTCGATTTGATCTCGAAACGTTTCCAAGATGTGTTTTAGGCCTCGTAGGCCCATATTAAGGATGCTAAAAGAAAGTTTGAAAAGTTTTAAATTTGTACGGGACTATTATGACTCGGAAATGTATGTTTGCATGTGTTTAAGATAGGTAACACCTCATACCCTGTCCCTGCGTCAGATACGGGTAAGGGGTGTTACAACAATAGTAACATTAATCCATTCACCAAAGAAAAAAAAAATTCATCAATAGAATCATTAAGTGGAAAATTAAGGATTACAATAATCCAAAATAAAAGTTCCAAAAAGATCATCAAAACAACAACTCCCCCTCAATAGCATCGTCTCCACTCTACAACATCTTTTTCGCTCCCCCTCAATAACAGCTCCTATTTGCATCATCACTCCCTTTTTTTGGTCAATAGAATTGCCCAACTATTCTTCATCAAAGAAACCAAGAAGATCAACTCGCAGAGCCTTTTGTGTAACACCCCTTACTCGGTTTGGTCGTGGACCTAAGCAACAAGATGCTACAACAGTTAACAGAACAAATCATTTACATTTATGACTTTAACATTAAATAATTCAATAGAATAATTCATAATCCATGTTTAGCATGATTTAAAAACAATTTCAAGTCTTAATCAAGCTTATGAAAGCTCTTACATTGACTCGAGGGAAAATAAGGAATAAATTGCAAACTTTTAAACAACTAGGGAAAAGTCAAAAAAACAGTGTCACACGGTTGTGTGCTTAGGTCGTGTTACAAACTGCAACCGTGTAAGCTAGAGTCCCGCAGCCGTGTATCCAAACCATGTAACTCGTGGAGGTCGTATGGACCTAAATGCAAAATCTTACAAACAATCACACAGTCGTGTGGTTGGGTCATATCTACAGTACCACACGGTCGTGTGGCCAGCCCATGTAATAAACTAAAATCGTGTTTAACAAAAACCTCTCAATTCATCAAGAGCACACGGTCGTGTCACATGTTCGTGTGTGACACGCGGTCGTGTGTTAACTTATGTATGCCTAAAAGTACCTTAATATGCAAACTACCAAACCAAAACTTTATCTAAGTCATGAATATACATTTAACCAATATTTAAGCCTGTTCAAAAGACCCACAACATAAATGTGTTAGAGTGTTATAATTACGAGAACACTCTCAATGGGATCTACCTATATGAGTGGAAATGTGGCCACTTCTAGGAGCTCAAGGGCTTGGCTCTGAGAGCACTCATGAAAAGAGCTTACAGATACATACCTATAATAGTGTTCCTAGATACTATGCATTAACTAATATTGAAGTCACTGTGTGGGATGAGTTTGATTATGTAATAGCCCAATTTTTAGTGGTGTCAAAAACGGTGATTTGGAGCCCCGTTCTCCAATGATTGAGATCATAAATATTTAATAATATTTATGAGTTAATTATAATTTTATACTGAATTTTTTTCTGGTGAAATTTGTCAATTGGATAGTTAGTTGAAGTATAAGTGTACTGACCCTGAAATTAGTAATGTCAAAAATTGAGGTATCAGGACCTCGATTCCATAAACCGAGCCCGTAAACATGTTCATTAAATTTTTATTGAGTTATTTTATAGGTGAATTGAATTTTGTATTAGTACTTTTTGTTGATTTAATGATTAATTAAGGTATAAGGACTAAATCGTAAAAACCGTAAAAGTTAATCGCTATTGATTTTTACTAGTTAAAATACTTAAATAATAAATGTTTGGGGTTTAAGTTGAAATTAACTAGTTTTTAAAAGGTATTGGATGGTAGGGACACTGATTAATTGAAAGTTATGTTAAATAATGTTTAATAAAAGATTAAACATATGCTAAAATAAGGTAAAAAGTGTTTTCTTCATCATTTTTCTTTTTCTCATCATTATTACTTCATCAAGTGAAACTAGGAAAGTCATTTTTATGCTCATACTTTCGACCATTGCATGTAAGTCCTAAATAAGTTAGTTTTTCATAATTTTTATATTTTTGAGATCGTACTAAATCATAGAACTGTCAAAGGTTTTGAAAGTTTTCATTGATGATTTTTTAGGGTTTTTTATGTTTAATGGTAGAATTTGAAGTTTGGAAATGTAATAGGACTAATTTGTAAAGTGAAATTTATTAGTTTTGAGTTTAGGAACTAAAATGAAAATATTTCAAAATCGACATAAATTTTATGTAATTATTGAATTTAGAGGACTATAAAGGGATGAAATTTAAATTTTAATGAAAAATGGGGCTTAAATGTGAATTATGATAGTTTCAATTTTAGGGACTAAATTGAATAAAATGCAAAACTTTATGAAAATTTGTGTAAAATGAAATTAAGTTACCATATGCCTTGGATAGGGCATTATAAGGTAATTGGCACCGATAATTTGCAATGAATTATTATAAATCGATATTTAAATGAATCGGAAGTTAATCGAGAAATAAGAGAATTTAAGGATTAGTCCTTGACACTTTGTAGTTGTCTTTTTTCAGGTAAGCTCATATGGTGTATTTATATTTTGATTCCTCATGTATATTATATTGTTAATGTCATATATATAATATATGTTTTAGTGAACTGTGGATTGTTTACAATTTAGTACAAAAGGGTGATAAATGATTAAATTGAAATGGAATAACTTGAACTTACATGATGGAATTAACCCGATGAAACTTCGTAACTGTATCATGAACATGGTTAAAGATTGATTTCCAATGATTCCGAGATCTAGAATTTTTTGCAAACTCGAAGATACATGTGACACAAGTTTAACTCGGACGAGTAACTTGATGTCATTTTAAAGGTTTAGCCCGAACGAGTAACCTTACTGTATATTCAGCCTTGGCTTAGCTATTTGATATGTCGATATAAAGGTTTAGCTCGAATGGGTAACCTGACACGAATATATGTTCAGCTTGAACAAGCAACAAAGGTGGTTAATTACCGATTATTACCGAGATCCAACATTTGTTGCAGACTCAAAGATATTGTGACACAGGTTTAGCTTGGACGAGTAACCTGATGTTGTTTTAAAGGTTTAGCCCAGACGGGTAACCTGACATGTATATTTACAGCTTTGGCTAAGCTATTTGATGTCTCGATAAAAGATTTAACCCAAACGAGTAACCTGACACAAGTGGATACGTTTAGCTCGGACAAGCACCAGATGTGATTAGAACTAGTGTATTCGAGTTCTTTTACGATGTTTCATTGGGTAATATTAATGATACAAAAATATAGAGTTGAACAATTTGAATTATGTTTATTAATCCTAAGTAGTGAAATGGAGAAATTAAGGGCAAGGATTGAGTGTATTTTCATATGATTGAATGGTGGTTAAATTGAATATAGATGATATAAAACATATGCTTGTAATTGAAATGTTATGTGAACAAGTATGAACCAAACTTACCTTGATGTTATTGTTTTATGCCATGTTAGGTGGACTTGATTTTACATAATGTTTAGTAAATCTATTGAATGGTTAAGGTAAGTTAATTGTTTATATCGTATGAGCTTACTAAGTATTCATAATACTTACTCTATCATACCTGTTTTTCCCTGTAGACTTTGAACGTTTGGAACGTGTAAGTCGGATCCTCGAGGAGTTCACACTATCCATCTTCTGATTCAGTAGATTTTTTATCGTTTGAATCCGGTTATATGTGGCATGTACTTAGAAGTGTTTAGATGTTTATAATGCTACATAAGTTTTGAGGCATTTTAAGCATGAATTCTTATAGAAATGCTAATTTGTTATGCTTGTAAGTTGGTGTCATGTTACATAAGGTTAGAATGATTAAAGTGAATTAACTATTTTATCCTAGTTGATTGCATGAAAAGGATGAATGGTTTGGAATTATAGAAGTAGCTTGAATGACTTGAAGTAGGTCGTTTAAACTTGTGTTTTGGTGCCATATGTGGCATATTGGTTAGATGTTTAAAGGAAATGATATATGATATGTTTTGGCATGAATTTTAAGTGTTTTGAACAGGTTTATGTAACAGCCCGTTTTTAGGGTTAATCAGAACAATGGTTTTAGGACAACAATCCGAAGTCAAAATATTTATTTTAATATTTTATTATGGTTTACAGCATGATAGAATTATTGTGTGAAAAATTTAATAAAGAAATTTTACCGTTTAAAGGCTTAATTCGGTAAAATGATTAATCGCGTAAAGCGTAAAAGTTGCATTCTATAAGCTAAATGTGTCAAATAGCTATAGAATTTAACTATGGAGGTCCTTATGTGGCAAATATCCCATTTATGAGATAGTGGATGATAGTGGAGTGGCAATTGGTGTAATTACTAATGTTTTTAAAGGATAATTAAGTAAATAGTTAATAAAGGTTAATATTAATAAAACAAAAGCCAAAATCCTTATTTTTATCATCCCTTCCACCGAAATAAAAGAATGGAAGCCATGGATGAGCTAGGTTCGGCCAACATTGTTTTGCTCATTTAGGTATGGATTTTGATCCGTTTTTAATAATTTCTATGTTTTTGATATCGTTGCAGCTTAGTCTAGCTAGCCCAGGGACTAATTTGAGAAACATTAAAGATTTTGTGAGATTCCATTGATGAATATTCATGCTTTTTTATGATTGATGATGAAATGTGGAAGTTAAATGATAGTTTTACATATTTTACAAAGTGATTTTCAGTAAAAATACAAATTATGGACTAATTTGTGAAATTATGGAATTATGTGGTTAAAAGTATGAATAAATTCAAAATATGGGCTGTTTGTGGCATGTATGAAATTCGGCAATACATGGGTTGTACTAAATTGCATGAAATTGCAATTTTATGTGATAAGGACTAAATTGTGAAAAATGTAAAACATTAGGTGCAAAAGTGAAATTTTGCCAAAATATGTAACTTGTGTTAAATTGAGTGAATTAGGGATTAAATAAGAAAATTTTGTTATTATATAGATTGAGAAAAACGAGATTTGGATCTAGAACGGGGAGAAAGCAAAGTATCGGACTAGTCGATCCATTCCATCGTTTTAGCAATCGAGGTAAGTTCGCATAATCGAACTTCAATGTATATTTATGAAATTGATGAATGATAGTATGAATGTATTCATATAGTTGATTTAATTTTGGAACATAAATTAAATGTTCGAAATAAGTAAAAATGCAGGATCGAACACGATTGTTTCGTAAAGAAAGACGAATCGGCAGAAAAGACCATGGTTGGACCATGGCAGTACATGATTTCGTATAAGACCATAGCTGGACTATGGCATCGATATAAGAGACTTTGTGTAAGACTATATCTGGGATATGGCATCGATATATAATTTCGTGTAAGACCATGTCTGGGACATTAGCATCGATAAGTGATTACGTGTAAGACCATGTCTGGGACATTGGCATCGTTATGTGACTTTGTGTAAGACCATGTCTGGGACATTGGCATCGTTATATGATTTTGTGTAAGACCATGTCTGTAACACCCCTTACCCGTATTTATTATCGGAGTAGGGAACGGGGCATTACCGGAGTTTACAATTTTTTTTTTACTCAATATAACCCCTTTATAATTAATCTAGTCTTCCCTGAAAATATTTAAACCGAAACTAATTCATACCAACCAATCCAATTCAACATATTTTCAAAATAGATCCATGCAAATTTATAAGATAACCTCATTACATACTGAAACTAGAAATTTGTTAGCCATACCAATGGCTGACCTTACATTCATTTCATATTAACATTTATTTTATTAGCTTATACATGCCATTCATTTCCAAACTAAAGTTTCTTTAAATCACAAATATCTTTGGGGTTGATAGTGTGATGAGTCTCCCACCGATCCGACCTCCGAGCTCTTAACACTATAAAACAGGGAAAAAGGAAATAGGGTAAGCACTTTGTGCTTAGTAAGCCCATGTAACAAGAATTATACTTACCTAGTATTTTCAATACAAGCAATAAACATTCATATACTCACTCAATGCATTATTACCCTAACATTCACAAACTCAACATCCAAGTTAGTCGATTAATTTCCATATATCAATAATATACACGCCATGATTGATGAGCTCATCAATATCATGATTTCTATTTCCTTGTTATTTTTCCATATTTATCCCGTTAAATTACTCGGAATTTCGATAGATTTTCAGAGGTACACTTTAGTGTACAAATCCGGGTCCGTCAATTCATATTCATGTGCGCACATTTTCATTTCAGAGAGCACACTCCCGCGAACCTCATCTTTACAGCGGGATTACCAGTCCAGGCTAAATCCCCTGCAATATAAACTCATAGAGTATTGTCGAGATTACTAGTCCAGGCTAAATCCCCTGCAACGACAATTACTCTAATGAGCTTGGATCCGAATTACAAGTCCAAAGCTAAATTCGGACCTAATTCGGATTACCCGTCCAAGCTAAATCCATTTTTCACATATTCGGGAGGGCTATATCAGGATAGGATCACCCGTCAAGGGCTAGATCCTTTTACCGTCAATTCCTTTTCAGAGATCCATCGAATTTTCCTTTCATTCAACCGGGATTTCTTTCCCTTTTTATCAAATATACCAATGTTTCATCAAATTTCATACAATGGACATTCAAATCATATTCATATCAATAACATACATTTCAAACATTTAAGAATATAATTAAAGTTACACGAAATTACCTCGATACTAGTTCGTTTATAAAATCTACTAATCCGGGACTTTTTCCTTTCCTCGATCTAGCTTCGTATTTGAGTTTTCCGGATCTAAATAAATAAATTCAATCATCAATTCAATACATTTCATGTTCACATGTAGCATTCTCTATAATTCTATTATTATTTTTAGCTTATTCAAAGCTGTCTACTTGAGTCACAGTCACTAAATTATTTATTTCTCGAGCTACAGAGCTCCAAATGAAGAACTGTTAATTTTCGATGAAACTAGACTCACATTTCTTTATACCATAAAATTTCCAGAATTTTTAGCCTAGCCAATTAGTACAGTTTATTCATCAAAGTTGCCCCTGTTCTGCTGTCTGGCAGTTCTGACTCTTCTTCACTAAAAATTAATTATCTCTTCATACGGAAATTAGATGGTGTTCCCGTTTATTTCCATAGAAAATAGACTCATCCAGAATTCTAAACATATAAATTTAAGCCCCTAATTATTTTCCTTCAATATTTTATGATTTTCTAAAGTCAAAACAGGGGAACCCGAATTTATTCTGAACCAGTCTTACAAAAATCTAAATATCTAAAAATTAAGAACTTCTTTTATTTCCTTGTTTCTTTCATATGAAAATAGACTCAATAAGCTTTAATTTCATATTTTGATCATCTTCTAATTCAACTTCTACAATTTATGGTGATTTTTCAAAGTTAGACTACTGCTGATGTCAAAAACTGTTTTAGTGCAACCTGGTTATTACCATTTTTCCCCTAAACTTTCAATGAATGATAATTTCGTCCCTGCTCAATTAACCTCTCAATTGAGCTTATTTTTCTCAATTAACACTTTATTCTATCACTTTAAACTACTTTATAACCTTTGGAAATCATAATTTCAGAAATAGACTTTAATTCCAAACACTTTCATAATTAGGTCCCAAAAATCAATTTCTATTGAAATTACCTAATAAAATCATCTCTTAAACGAATTAAGGCTTAAATTTCATGCTATTTCATCATAAACTTACATAAACCAACCATGGTGGCTTTCAATTTCATCCATGAAATCAAAGACTAATGAATTTAATAGTAGGACCTAGTTGTAAAAGTCTTTAAAAACACAAAATTACAAGAAATAGGCAAGGATTCACTTACTTGGTGCAAAAATTATGATATACCAGCTTAGATACCCCTCCTATGGCATTTTTAGCTGATGAGAGTGAAGAAAAATGAAGAGATTTCTAGATATCCCTATTTAGTCCTAGTTTTATTTAGCAAATTTTGTTATTTTCCCATTTTACCCTTATTTCTCCTTATCTTCTTGCTGATTTCATACCCTTGCCGTCCAGCCCAATTAGACCTTGGGTCTATTTTCCTTTAAGCCCTCTTTCTTTTATCATTTAAACTATCTAATCATTTTTCATAATTTTGTATTTGTTACAATTTAGTCCTTTTCATCTAATTACATACTCAAACGTTAAAGTTTTCTAACGAAGTTTTAATACTATATTACTAACATTTTATAAATATTTATAAAAATATTTCCTACTCAATTTTATGAGATCAAGGTCTCGATACCTTGTTTTTACCCAATTCCTTCAATAATTCCTTTTTCTAACTAACCACTAAATCGGTAAAATTTTTCTATCGATATTTTAATACGATTTTCCTATCATATAAATATTTATGCAAAAATTTTAAAATAAATTTCTCTTTAAATCGGATTTATAGTTACGAAACCATTGTTCCGATAACCTTGAATTTAGGCCATTACAACTCTCCCCCTTTTAAGGATTTTCGTCCTCGAAAATCTTACCGAGAAAGAGGTTTGGATATTGTTTCCTCATTGCCTCCTCCGGTTCCCATGTCGCTTCCTCAATCCGTGCTTTTGCCACAATACTTTCACCAAATTTATTTTTTTATTTCTAAGCTCCTTCGTTTCCCATGCCAATATTTTGACCTGGTTCTTCATTGTAAGTCATATCATTTGAATCTCCACTACATCGGAGAAATAACATGTGAAGGATTTGACCGATATCATCGTAGCATAGACACATGAAAAACATTATGGATTCTATCAAGTTCTGGTGGTAATGCCAACCGATAAGCGACCGGTCCAATTTTTTCTATGATCTCATATGGCCCGATAAATCTTGGACTCAATTTACCCTTTCGACCGAACCAGGAGAACTTTCTTCCAAGGAGACACTTTCAGAAATACCTTGGCACCGACCTGAAATTCAATCTCTTTTCCTTTAAGATCGGCATATGATTTTTGGCGATCGGAAGCTGCTTTTAAACTATCCCGAATAACCTTCACTTTTTCTTCTCATTTCCGGATTAAATCAACCCCATGTATCTTCTTTTCACTTGAGCTCTGTCCAATACAATGGTGTTCTACATTTTCCACCATACAAAGCTTCATATGGAGCCATTTTAATCTCGGATGATAATCATTATTGTAAGCAAATTCAATTAAAGGTAGATACCTCTCCCAATTACCTTCAAACTCTAGTATACAACATCGAAGCATATCTTCCAATACTTGAATTACACGCTCAGATTGGCCATCCGTGCGAGGATGAAATGCGCGATCTTGAAATACAACCGAGTACCCAAAGCTTCTTGCAATTTATCCCAGAAATGAGACGTAAATCGAGGATCTCTATCCGATATAATGGAGATAGGCACTCCATGTAGCCCGACAATCTCGATATATGTACAATTCGGCCCGGTTTATCTAAAGAATAATCCATACGCACAGGAATAAAGTGTGTCGACTTTGTCAATCGGTCAACAATCACCCAAATAGCATCTTTTTCCTCGAGACAACGGTAACCCGATACAAAATCCATAGTGATTCTTTCCCATTTCCATTCCAGTATAGTAATTGGTCAAGTAACCTCAAGGTACACGATGTTCTCGCTTTGACTGTTGACATATCAAAAATCTTGATACAAACTCGTAAATATCACGTTTCATACACCGCCACCAAGACATCTTTTCAAATCATTATACATTTTATTACTTCCCGGATGTACAGACATAATACTACTGTGAGCCTCGTGTAAAATTTTTTGTATGAGTTCTGAATTCTTGGGTACACATACCCTACCTCTGAATAATAAACAATCATCAACCCCAACTTGAAATTCAGAATCAGTATCTGACTCACATTGTGCCCGTTTAACCTGTAACTTCTCATCATTCTTCTGAGCTTCACATATTTGCTGTAGAAATGTCGGTTTAGCTCTCAATTCAGCTATGATTGAACCATCATCAGTCAGTGACAATCGGGTATTCATAACTCATAAAGCAAACAGAGATTTTCGACTCAAAGCATCAGCCACAACATTAGCCTTACCCGGATGATAATCAATAATCAAATCATAGTCCTTTATCAGTTCAAGCCACCTGCGCTATCTCAAATTCAAATCTTTCTGTGTCATCAAATATTTCAAGCTTTTATGATCAGTATAAATATAACATTTCTCACCGTACAAATAATGCCGCCATATCTTCAATGCAAAAACAATAAGACTAACTCAAGATCATGTACCGGATAATTTCTTTCATGTGGTTTAAGTTGTCTTGAAGCATAGGCTATTACTTTACTTTCTTGCATCAAGACACAACCTAAACCATTTAATGAGGCATCACTGTAAATAACAAATTCCTTACCCGGTTCAGGCTGCACTAATACTGGTGCTTTCGTTAGTAGATCTTTTAATCGGTTGAAACTCTGCTGACATTCATCAGTCCACTCGAACTTTACATCTTTCTGCAATAATCGAGTCATCGGAGAAGCTATCATAGAGAATCCTTGTACAAATCTCCGATAATAACCAGCTAAACCCAAGAAACTTCTAACTTCAGATACAGTCTTCGGTGGACTCCAATTGACAATAGCTGAGATTTTACTTGGATCTACCCTGATGCCTTCAGCGGATACAATATGTCCAAGAAAACCCACTTCTCGAAGCCAAAATTCACATTTACTGAATTTAGCATATAATCGCTTTCTCTCGCAGAATTTACAACACAATTCTCAAATGTTCTCGTATGTTCTTCTTCATCTCGAGAATAAACCAAAATATCATCAATGAATACTACCACAAATCATCTGGCACGGTGCGAATATTCGATTCATCGGATCCATAAATACCGCAGTGCATTAGTCAACCCAAATGGCATAAACGTAAACTCATAATGCCCGCACAGTTCCGAAAATTTGTTTTGGCACATCCGACTCCTTTACTCGTGAATCGATAGTAGCCCGATCGGAGATCAATCTTTGAAAATGATAGCACCTTTCAACCGATCAAATAAATCATCAATCACGGGCAACGGATACTTATTCTTTATAGTTACCTTATTGAGTCATCGATAGTCAATACACAATCTCAAAGACCCATCTTTCTTTTTCACAAAGTAACCGGAGCACCCCAAGGTGAATGACTCGGTCGGACAAAACCTCTATCAACAAGTTCCTCAGAATCGTGTCTCTTTAATTCTTTTAATTCAGTAGGAGCCATTCGATGCGGAGCTATGGAAATCGGAGTAGTTCCGGAATCAAATCTATAGAAAATTCCACTTCTCTTTCTGGTGGCAACCCTGGTAACTCTTCTGGAAATACATCAGAAAATTCGCATACCACTGGCACTGCTTGAATCTTCGACTCAGATACCTTGGTATCTAATACATAAGCAAGAAAAGCATCATACCCCTTTTTGACATACCTCTGAGCAGTAATAACTGAAATCACATCAGATAATTCTCTGCAATACGATCGGATTTAACCCAAGTAATTTACCATTCGACACTTCAACACAATATATTTACATTTCTGACTTACTCTATCGCATCATCTTTGAGTTAACCAATCCATGCGCAATATCACATCAAACTCATCAAATGGCAGTAACATCAAATCAGCCAGGAAACAATAACCTCTTACCATCAGTGGACAATTTTTACAAATTTTATCCACTAAAATAGACTGGCCAAAGGGGTTCGAGACTTTAACCGCAAATTCAGTAGGTTCAACAGATAAATCTTTAACGCATGCAAGTTTTACACATATATATGAATGCGTAGAACCGGGATCAATTGATGTAGTAATATCAGTTTCAAATAAAGAAAATGTACCAGTAATAACATCAGGTGCTGAGGCATCTTCTTTGGTACGCATGACATATGTCCTAGGAGGCGCTCGTGTCTCAGGCCTACTTGCAGTATCTTTTGTAGCTCCTCGGCTACTCTGGACATTACCGGATGGTCGAGATGGTCTACCCTCAAAGATGGATTACTTGGCTCGATATATATTCACTTCTTTTTCATTTCTTTCTGGACAATCTCTCGAGGAAATGGTCAAAAGAACACACCCGTAACAAGCCCCACTCTTAAATCGACATTCACCAAAATGAGCTTTATTACAACATCGGCATCTCGGCCAGGGTACCAACAACACCGCCAACATCTGGTCAGCGATGGAGTGGAAGGTCTTGAATTAGTGCGCTATGAACCTCGCACTCTATCCGAATACCCAGTGGTTGAGGTAGAACGATCCTGGTACTTCTTCAATTTCTTTGGAGCAGAAAACTGAGATTTTCCCATTGGTCTTTTACTAAAAATTCGAGCTTCCCTCTCAGCCTGTTTCTTTTCTTTGTTCCATTCTTCTGCTTTATAAGCTCGCTCTGCTAGTGTAGCAAACTCTCGAATTTCAAGAATTCCAATGAGTAACTTAATTTCTTCATTCAACCCTTCTTGAATCGTTTGCACATTTCACTTCCGATTGTACCCATTCTCGAGCATATTTACTCAATCGAACAAATTCTCTTTCATACTCGAGATCATCGATCTATTGCCTGTTTTCACTCAAGAAATTCTTTTCTTTTTCGATCAAGGAATCTCGATCGATATATTTTTTTTTGAACTCGATCCGGAAGAATTCCCATGTAATTTCTTCTTTCGGAACAATCAAGCTTTAGTATTCCACCAATGATAAGTCGTGGTCTTTTAGCGATGAAACAAAGACATTTCAAACATTCTTCTCAGCGTGCAAGATAATTCCTCCAAAACCCGAGTAGTATTTTCTAACCAAAATTCAGCTCGTTCGGGATCATCATCAATCGCTGCTCAAATTCTTTAGCCCCATATTTTGAATTTTATCAACCTGAGCTTTTCTTTTCTAATGATTCGATGCACTGCACTGTGGAATCTCTGAACCAGGTGGTGGAGGAGCAGAGGGGAGCTTGAGTTTCTTTGACCTTTGTAGGGTTAGTTCTTATGTACTTGGGTAAACCATTCATTCATCATTTGAAAGAAGGCTATTTTTGCCTCTCTCCTTGAGCCTCTATACCGCCTTCATGCTAGTTTCTTCTTCTTTTTGTATTGAAGCGGAGCATGACTCGGCTTCCTCGATTGAGCTTGGTCGGATGACATTACTATAAGGAAAACACAATTTAAATGGTCAGGAGATATCACACTATCAAAAAAATAATTTAAATGGCATGTATAGCTAATCCGTATTCGCTATATCGATCCTAGAACCGCTAAACCGTAGCTCGATACCAACAAATGTAACACCCTAACCCGTATTTATTATCGGAGTAGGAGCGGGGCATACCAGGAGTTTACAATTTTTTTACTCAATATAACCCCTTTATAATTAATCTAGTCTTCCTGCAAATATTTAAACCGAAACTAATTCATACCAACCAATCCAATTCAACATATTTTCAAAATAGATCCATGCAAATTTATAAGATAACCTCATTACATCATCTTTGAAACTAGAAATTTGTTAGCCATACCAATGGTGACCTTACATTCATTTCATATTAACATTTATTTTA
This sequence comes from Gossypium bickii, assembly GCA_025503065.1. NCBI lineage: Eukaryota > Viridiplantae > Streptophyta > Magnoliopsida > Malvales > Malvaceae > Gossypium > Gossypium bickii. The sequence continues at coordinate 14,382,344 of CP106716.1, read as the reverse complement.
TTAGCTTATACATGCCATTCATTTCCAAACTAAAGTTTCTTTAAATACCGAAAATCTTTGGGGTTGATAGTGTGATGAGTCTCCCACCGATCCGACCTCCAGAGCTCTTAACACTACAAAACAGGGAAAAAGGAAATAGGGTAAGCACTTTGTGCTTAGTAAGCCCATGTAACAAGAATTATACTTACCTAGTATTTTCAATACAAGCAATAAACATTCATATACTCACTCAATGCATTATTACCCTAACATTCACAAACTCAACATCCAAGTTAGTCGATTAATTTCCATATATCAATAATATACACGCCATGATTGATGAGCTCATCAATATCATGATTTCCATTTCCTTGTTATTTTTCCATATTTATCCCGTTAAATTACTCGGAATTTCGATAGATTTTCAGAGGTACACTTTAGTGTACAAATCCGGGTCCGTCAATTCATATTCATGTGCGCACATTTTCATTTCAGAGAGCACACTCCCGCGAACCTCATCTTTACAGCGGGATTACCAATCTAGGCTAAATCCCCTGCAATATAAACTCATAGAGTATTGTTGGGATTACAGTCCAAAGCTAAATCTCGCAACGACAATTACTCTAATGAGCTTGGATCCGAATTACTACCCAAAGCTAAATTCAGACCTAATTCGAATTACCCGTCAGGGCTAAATCCATTTTCCACATATTCATGGGAGGGCTATATCGGGATAGGATCACCCGTCGGGCTAGATCCTTTTTACCGTCAATTCCTTTTCGAGAGATCCATCGAATTTCCTTTCATTCCAACCGGGATTTCTTTCCTTTTTATCAAATATACCAATGTTTCATCAAATTTCATACAATGGACATTCAAATCATATTCATATCAATAACATACATTTCAAACATTTAAGAATATAATTCAAGTTACACGAACTTACCTCGATACTAGTTCGTTTATAAAATCTACTAATCCGGGACTTTTTCCTTTCCTCGATCTAGCTTCGTATTTGAGTTTTTCGGATCTAAATAAATAAATTCAATCATCAATTCAATACATTTCATGTTCACATGTAGCATTTTCTATAATTCTATTATTATTTTTAGCTTATTCAAAGCTGTCTACTTGAGTCACAGTCACTAAATTATTTATTTCTCGAGCTACAGAGCTCCAAATGAAGAACCGTTAATTTTCCCTGAAACTAGACTCACATTTCTTTATACCATAAAATTTCCAGAATTTTTAGCCTAGCCAATTAGTACAGTTTATTCATCAAAGTTGCCCCTGTTCTGCTGTCTGGCAGTTCTGACTCTTCTTCACTAAAAATTAATTATCTCTTCATACGGAAATTAGATGGTGTTCCCGTTTATTTCCATAGAAAATAGACTCATCCAGGATTCTAAACATATAAATTTAAGCCCCTAATTATTTTCCTTCAAATTTTTATGATTTTCTAAATTCAAAACAAGGGAACCCAAATTTATTCTCAACCAGTCTTACAAAAATCTAAATATCTCAAAATACAGAACTTCTTTTATTTCCTTGTTTCTTTCATATGAAAATAGACTCAATAAGCTTTAATTTCATATTTTTTTCATCTTCTAATTCAACTTCTACAATTTATGGTGATTTTTCAAAGTTAGACTACTGCTGATGTCAAAAACTATTTTAGTGCAAGCTGGTTATTACCATTTTCCCCCTAAACTTTCAATGAATGATAATTTCGTCCCTGCTCAATTAACCTCTCAATTGAGATTATTTTTCTCAATTAACACCTTATTCTATCACTTTAAACTACTTTATAACCTTTGGAAATCATAATTTCAGAAATAGACTTTAATTCCAAACACTTTCATAATTAGGTCCCAAAAATCAATTTCTATTGAAATTACCTAATAAAATCATCTCTTAAACGAATTAAGGCTTAAATTTCATGCTATTTCATCATAAACTTACATAAACCAACCATGGTGGCTTTCAATTTCATCCATGAAATCAAAGACTAATGAATTTAATAGTAGGACCTAGTTGTAAAAGTCTTTAAAAACACAAAATTACAAGAAATAGGCAAGGATTCACTTACTTGGTGCAAAAATTATGATATACCAGCTTAGATACCCCTCCTATGGCGTTTTTAGCTGATGAGAGTGAAGAAAAATGAAGAGATTTCTAGATATCCCTATTTAGTCCTAGTTTTATTTAGCAAATTTTGTTATTTTCCCATTTTACCCTTATTTCTCCTTATCTTCTTGCTGATTTCATACCCTTGCCGTCCAGCCCAATTAGATCTTGGGTCTATTTTCCTTTTAAGCCCTCTTTCTTTTATCATTTAAACTATCGAATCATTTTTCATAATTTTGTATTTGTTACAATTTAGTCCTTTTCATCTAATTACATACTCAAACGTTAAAATTTTCTAACGAAATTTTAGTACTATATTACTAACATTTTATAAATATTTATAAAAATATTTCTTACTCAATTTTATGAGATCAAGGTCTCGATACCTTGTTTTTACCCAATTCCTTCAATAATTCCTTTTTCTAACTAACCACTAAATCGGTAAAATTTTTCTATCGATATTTTAATACGATTTTCCTATCATATAAATATTCATGCAAAAATATTAAAATAAATTTATCTTTAAATCGGATTTATGGTTACGAAACCATTGTTCCGATAACCTTGAATTTAGGCCATTACAATGTCTGGGACATTGGCATCGATATATGAATCGTGTAAGACCATAGCTGGGCTATTGGCATCAATATGTGATAACATGTAAGACCATATCTGGGATATGGCATTGTACGAGCTTTACATGCTATCCGAGTATCCTTATCAATTCCGAACGATTCAACGGGCAATGTAGAGAAGTAAATGACTATGTGAATGAGTTATTCAATTCAGGTATGAAAGAAGTTATATGATTCTTGTGAATGAAATGTGAGTATGAATATAAATGATGATTTGTGATTTATACAAGAAAGATATGTGTAAATATGTTATTTTTCAAAATGTGCTCATTTGGCTATATGAAGGTATGAATTGAATGTTATATGAGAATTGAATTGATTAAACTTGTGAAAGCTAAAGTTAGCTGTGTAAGTGATTATATTATGGAATGGTGGTAATTTGATATGAGAACATGTTATAAACTTGAGAAAAGTTTATGTTTTGGCATGTGAGATAGCATATTATACTTATGACATTGAATTGCAATTAGTTGTTATGTTAAGTTTTATTAAAAGATATGAGCTTACTAAAATTTATAGCTTACTTTGTTTTCTTTTCTATGTTTATAGAGTTTCGGAGGTTTGCTCGGGTTGGAAGTCGTCGGAGATTTCATCATACTATCCAACTATGGTTTGGTACTTATGAGCTTTGTGATATTGGTTATATAGCATGTATATGCTTGAGTCTTTTTTATAAAGATTTTGGTGATGTATTTGGCCATTTTATATGGCTTATTAATGACTTATGTTTGATGTGTAATTTGCCTTGTGTAGTGACATAATTTGGTATGGTTGGTGATGATTCAAGTTGATCATTTGATCATTTGGTATATGACGAGTATTTAATTATGAAAAGCATGATTTTAGACTTGATAAGTGAATGGCTAATAGGTGATTTATGAGTCAAGCTTTGAGTGTGGTTGATGGTAGTAAAAATACATACTAAAATAGGTTGTATTGATGAGTATGATATGTACTTTAGTATATGATTGAATAGGTGAGTAATGAGGAATGAATCAGGCTAGTTTGGTATGTGTTTGAATGTACAAATAGTATTGATTTGAGTTGATGAAATGGATAGAATTGGTATTGTAAGTTTGGTGCATGAAGTAGCATGGTTTGGCTACTTATTAATGTATTGAAATGGCATGGAATGTGGTGTTTTAGGTATGCTTGAGAAGGGTGAGAAATGTGGCTTCAACCAAGCCTATTTTCATTCCACACGGGCGTGTGGCTTGACCGTGTGTGACACATGGCTTTGGTACACGGCCTTGTGTCCCCTGGGGTAGCCCTTCGAATTAAGTCAGTAACCTCTCTAGATTTCACACGGCCTGGCCCACGGGCGTGTCCTCGGCCGTGTGGTGCAAGTCAGAATGTATGCCCTGTTTTTACACGACTTGTGATATGGGCGTGTCTGGTGGCCGTGTGAGGCACACGTTTACCATGAAATAGTAAAGGGTGTTACAGATTAATTAAATGAAATAGTTGGTTCAAAGCATAGTTTACCATGCAATTTCGATTAACTTTAACACATTTTCACTAAGTGAAGGTTCAATCGTAAGACACCTTCATTTATGCAATTGATTTCCAATATTATTAAATTTTAGAATATTTTGAAAAAGGGGGGAGATTGTTGAAACATTTTCAAAATATTTATAATGTTCCAATAGTTATAATTGAAAAGTTACAAGTGCCCAAAAGTTATGTCACTTGGTTATTAACCAAGAGTTGTCACTATTCATGGTAAGGAGTATGTCTCTTGTTACCAAAAGTTATGTCACTTAATTAATAACAAAGTCATAATTATTCAAATAGACATCTATTGGAAAATTATGTTTATTGTTAAAAGATGTGACTATTCATTTCGATAATTATGTCTTTATGAAGAGAAATGAGAATTCCTATAAATATGAGTCAAATTTCATTTGTTTGGTACAACAAAAAAACACATTAAAAGTTGGGAATCAAAAATTTCTTTCTATCATCCTTCTTCTTCTAATATTCCCAAATTGTTCCATAAAGAAATACTGCATAAATTCTTCATAGAAATTAATATTCTTACTATGCTTCAATCAATGCTCAGTGAATTGTTCCCGACAATACAAAACATAGACAACCGTTGGGCTTTATTGTATCCTCAGGGTTCATTTGTCAGTAACTTTTTTGCAGACCATAATATAGGTGAAGACAAATATAATTATATTAATACACGCCTCGAAACCTTCATTAATTTTTTCATAAATTCATTTTTATCTCTACATACCAACATGTGGTGGTTATAGTAATAGGGAAGTGGAAGAATGATGAACCGCAACTAAAGAGCCATTCCTAAAGGGCGAAGAATAAAATTATTACAACTGAAAACGTAAGGATCCAACTAGCTAACTAGGCTAACTGTGGTTTTGCAGCATAGAAAAAAAGGCAACCTTAGAGCAAAAGCCTACGTCAGAATAACTATCTTACATAAAACACAAATTACATCATATTATGACCAAATCGAAGGAAACTTAAGAATGCACACCGTTACAATAACTGTATACAGCATCTGTTATGATATTTGTAGGCTTTGTAGCATATCCATTTGGGTAAGCATTCTTACTAGAGGGACTAACAGTTTCACAGTTCACCTTCTCTTGGCTCTCCAACCCTTGTTGTAGGACAGCATTTAATTGTCTACAAGCTGCCCCTATTAAACCTGCATATGTTTCAACAAAGCTAGTAAAATAGTTTCAAACAACACACAATACATGCCTGCCTGAACATGCTTAGAAAAAAGTTATGGCTTCCAAAACAAACCTCTTTTTTACCATGTTTTTTAAACCGAAAAAAAAAAAGAATACTAATTTAAGTACCTAAGAACAAGGCGGAAGGTTTTCCTGGTCTTGATTTAAATTCGGGATGGAATTGAACACCAATGTAGTATGGATGATCGGGTAGTTCAATAATCTGCATCATAAACATACCGAATGCTACCAATTCAAACCCATTGACCATACACAAATAATTTCAATAATAATATGGAGACAAGACAGAGACGGTCTTCAAGAGCAAAGAATCAACACCTCCATGCGTTGACCAGTTTGGTCCTTGCCAGTGAAAGATAAGCCGGCATTTTCAAGGCGTGCTACCATATCAGGATTTACCTACAAGTACAGACTTACACCTTAGTTTCACAAGGTTGCATACTTGTTTGCACTGCAAACATAACATCTTAATATCTCTTACCTCATATCTGTGCCTATGTCTCTCATCTATGAATCTTCTATTTCCATATCTACAGGAATGCAAAATAAAAGGGTTAGCTAATTTGGACAAACTGGACCAACTTGATAAACCATTTTATATTTACCCAATTCACCCATTACCATCGTAAAGATTTATACTCAGTGTATTACTATGGATGTCACCTAGTTAAAATTAAAATTATTTTTATAAAAAATTTTAATGAAATAATTTATTAATAATATATAGGTATATCATCAAACATAAACCCTTGCAATGTAATTAATATCTGCAACAACCAAAATAATAATGTGCAAAACGAGTCCAATGTGCTAACAATTTCACAGATTTGCAGTCCGATACTTGGAAATATGTCCTCCTTGATCCAAGACGCATTGTACCACCCTTGTGCGTTTTTGAGCCCTGATTAAATGGAGACACGAATATGTTTTAGAAATGATAAAAGTAAGTCGATCCCATGAAGTTAGGTACAAACAAGAAAACACCAAACCTCGGGCATAAATATAACACAAGGATTTCGAGTGTTAGGATCGAACTCAGTGCTATTTGCATCTTTCAATCCTAGAACAGATCGTGCAAACTCAATGACAGCAATCTGCATTCCTAGACATATTCCAAGAAAGGGAATTCTGTTTTCCCGTGCATGCTTTGCTGCAAGAATTTTTCCTTGCACCCCTCTATCACCAAACCCTCCGGGAACCAGAATACCATCTGCACTCTGAGGATAGAATCCAGTCAAAGGACTATCAAGCAGCAAATTATTATAACCAAGTCATATAATGCAATAACGAACTAAAATGTTACAAACCTTGAGCAACTTCCACGCAGCCTTGTAAGCATCAAGATTCTGTAAATGGAATATTTTTGTCAAGAAGTTAAACAAGTAAAAACCAAGGCATAACACGCTGAAGGATGTAAAATTAGTTTCACCTCTATTTCAGTCATATCTTCAAGGTCACTAGCAGGAACCCAATCCACAATAAGTTTCTTACCACAAGCAACAGATGCATGCAACAAAGCCTACACAAAAAGCAATACAATTTTATATGAAAATTTCTTGTGTGCATACCATATATTTATGACATGAGCATGCTTATTGCACAAACATGAAAAACCATGTCTCACAGCTTCAAATATATTATTTGATAAATTCATGTATTTCTTCAAACTGCAAACAATTTCGTGATGATAAATTCACATATATATTTTATATGAAAATTTTATACATCACAAACAGAACCACAACTTTATATGAAAAATTCATGTTGCACAAACTTGTATCTTTGTTTTTTCACCTTAGTAAAAAAGAAAATGATCAGTCGTACATGGAATACAACTTGGGGAAACAAAAAGTGTCAATGAAAAACTAGTGTTCAACCAAGAAAGCTAACAGTAGTTAATGGCCCACCTTCAGTATAGAGAGATAGGTATCAGAAAGGCCTGTGTACTTCCCCACTATAGCAATTCTGACCTGTATGTTAGTCATACATAGATAAGACTTTGAAAGCAATCAGTAAGAAATCAAGATTGAATCGAGTTGCAACACACCGGCTCATGTAACTTATCGCAAATTGCAGCCCTAGTTGTCCACTCCATTAACGAAGGCTCCTCGGTGATACTGCACAAAAGAAATAAAATATAAAATATATGCAACATAGACCCCAATTGATGTAAAGTCGTCAATATTCAGTGTTTAAACTAAATATCTGGACAAAAATAAAGAAAAGAATAAGAATTGATCATATCATACACACCATGGAAGATTAAGCACTTTGAAAATTGCCTCATGAGCCTTTTGATCCTAGCCAAGAATTAAAACATATATCTATCATTAATTTTCAAAATTAAGCAACACACAGGATTTATACTTCAAAACGATATCAAACCGCTTACTCTTAGTAGCAAAGGGATGTGCCAGATGTTGGGAACGTCATAAAGAGTGATAATATGTTCTGCCTACAAGAGTATTTTCAGTTAGTTAAATCTTTTCAGCCACATAAATGAACATCCAGCATGATACCTAAATAAAACCTTCATCCCCTAATTTCCATACCGAGACATGGCAAAATTGAGAGAGTTTCTCCTTCACATTGTCATCAAGTGCCTGTAAAAAGGAACCTATATTCAGAACAGAGCATCCATGCTTTTTCTGTGTAAGAGGATGAGAGTGATAAAAGCACATCAAACCATTGTACTGCGACAAGCTAATATATTTGGTGCCAATCCCAAGCCTCTCAATCCACGAACACTGTGTTGTGTGGGCTTTGTTTTCTGAACAAAGTAAGCAAGATGGTGAAGTGCAATAGCGAATGGATTAATTTGTTTTACATTGTATCCAAGATGCATAAAGAGAATCAATCATCTTTCGAAAAGGTTGCTCCTAGAATTTATAAGGAGTTTCTTTTCTTTTCATTTTTGACACATCGGAACATATCATTCCAAGTGTTCAAGGACTTACTTGTTCACCAACAACATTCAGAACAGGTACCAAGCTGACATGAATCAGACAGAAGTTGCCAACACCTGAAGAAGAAGTATCGAGAAAAATAAATGAAGTAGAATAAAATTTAAAAGAAAAGGGGCATTGATATTTTTGCTTCTTGACTTGTATACAATATTGCCTTACCTACACGGCATGAGAACTGGCCTAATGCCTCGATGAATGGCATGGATTCAATGTCTCCTGCATGCAAAGAAAGTTGCTTTCAACATAATGGGATATAATCTTACATCACATTGCATGGATGATCAAAGATTGTCGTTGTATGTGTGTACCTATTGTTCCACCTAATTCTATGACACAAACATCAGCTGGACCTTCCTTTCCATCAACTGGAATCATCGCCACGCGCTCAATCCATTCTTGAATGGCATCTGTAATGTGAGGAACAACCTATAGATTGAAGGAATATGTAGACAAAGAGGGACGAGTGTAAGCCTATATTGGTAAACAACAACATACTGTATTTATTTTTAACCTGGCTTGAGTAGTAAAGACAAACCTGAACAGTTTTCCCTAGATAATCTCCCTTTCTCTCCTTGTCAAGAACAAACTAGCACGCGGAAATGCAAAAATTGACATTAGTATAGTTTAGATACATGAAACACAAAGAAGACGTGCATTTTAGGCAACTTACTTGGTAAATCTTTCCAGTGGTGATGTTATTATCACTGGTCAGTTGAACATCTAGAAAGCGCTCATAATTTCCAAGGTCTAGGTCCACCTTACAAACGGGAAAACAAATCAATTAATAATAATATATATTTCATTTTATGATCTTTTTCTCTAGACAGATTAAGCTGTTATCTTCTCTATCTCCTTCAAGAGAAGCAACCAATTCACAAGCAAAATCCCAACTCAAATCAAGTTTGTAAACCTTTCTTAAGATCCCCTCTCTACTAAACACTCTTAAAATTTTTTCTGTCAGGATAGGACAAAACAAAACAGCAACGAAAGAAGATATTTACCTCACCACCATCATCTAAGACAAAAACTTCTCCGTGCTCAAAAGGTGACATCGTTCCAGCATCCTTATTTAAGTAAGGATCTACCTTGGAAAAGGAAAACAATTAAGTGTATGTTTGACGAGAAGGAAGATAAATAAAGCAAAGCGGAATGGAGAAGCTAGGCCTAGGAAGAAGATAAAAGAACAATAAGAAGTAGAAATTTGATGTAAGCTTTGGCAAAATCTGACAAATTAGCATCAGTTTATGCCTATGTACACAATTTGGAAGAAAATGAATCGAGTAGTCAAGGTTGAAGGGTGTGCTCAAGTATCTTAAAATAAGAGAAAATTAAAAAGAATAAAGGAGAGAGGAAGAGCAGAGACCAATCTTGATAGAAGTAACGCGAAGTCCACATTCCTTGAGAAGTAACCCGATGCTACTGGCTGTCACTCCTTTCCCCAGTCCACTTACTACTCCACCAGTCACCAACACGTACTTCATTTTCTTCATTCCTTTGCCCTTCTCCTAATACACAAATTTAAGTACAAAAGCTCAACAAAGCGAAATGGTATACCAACTCCACCTTCATTTACTTCCCAAAACAAAAAGCGGGCAGAAGAATGGCTGCTTAAAAGGAGGTGGATATTAATGTTCAACATTGTATTCTTTATAGTTCGGTGTATGAGTGACCTTGTTTTGTAACATATGCATATTGGGAAAATAGACAGCCTTAAATGGAAGAAACAAGTGAAATAAATGAAAGCACAACGTCACCCCCATCATCCTTCACCCTTTTTCACTATCAGTATCCATAACAACACACCAAACGAGCTTTTTTTAACATTATCTATTTCTATCCATTTATTATCTTTATAAATAAACATTTTTTTTTTACACTTTTTCTATAGGAAAACTATTTCTTCTTTCACCCACATTTTTCTATATCTATCTATTATTATAAAACACTTCACCTGGATAACAAAATTAAATTACTTTTTTTTTTTTTTTTTTAAATTTAAGACAAGTATTTTTATAAATTAAGATAAATTCCTTTTTTTTTATTCCAAACATGATGTGAATGAAGAAGATGATGATTCTAATTTTCTTTACTCTTATTTATTCTAGATTACAAGGTCATTTAGCTGTTACGTCAACTTGGTCTGCCTCTAACGTTGACTTGTCTAAAATCTTTTAACAGAGAGTGAATAGATAATATAAAATATGTAGAAATAATATGCATTTAAATATATCTATAAATTCAATTAAAAATTATTAAACTATCCATAATATAAATTATAGTATTATTATCTTTTTATATTTTACATAAAATCAATAAAAATTATTAGATTTTATCTCATGTTATCAACTTACTTAAAAGTTTAATTTTATCACTACAATCAATTTTTTATTTTTAATATTTTATTATATAAAAGTTTTTACCTCCATATATTTCCCTGCAAATATACAAGTGATATAATTTCTAATATTTGAATACAAATAAGTTAAAAAAAAAAAAAAAAAAACTTGCCACCACTTACTCCATAGGTGTTTTTTTTTTACCTTAACTAATAATCTCTTGAATCTTCTATTAACTTTTATTAATTGAGTTTATATTTAAAGTATTTTTCACCACTTAGATTTTATCCTTGGCAATCCAGTCTTTTTTGAAGGAAGATAATATTTTCAATTATAAAAAAAAAAATTATATTGAAGAAGACAATTTAAAGTATAAAATTTATTTATTTGGTATTAAATATTAAAATAAGATGAGCAAGTACCGTTCTCATTTATTATATTCTTTAGTGATACGTTTGTTATTCTTGCTTGTGAAGTTCATGGTACATCATAAGTTCATTATCTCTACATACTTGAAGAAGCATAATTTAGAAGGGAGTTTACTAAAATAAATAAAGCTCTCATTTTTAGGGATATCTCAACATCTAACAAAATAATCATTCATCTCCCTTTTTATTTTATTTATTTATATCATAAAAAGTAATCAAACCATATTTTTTATTTAATATAACCTAACCACGGTAAATATTCTGCGAGGCGTCATACTTTCAAATTAAAAAATAAATTTAATTAAATTATAAAAATTCTCAATTTTTTTACACTGTTCTCCTTAAGATTCTTTCTTTGCTTTTAATATACTTTGTTTTAAATGTTTCATCATTTTCATTAATTGTTGAATGCAATGTATATGAAAAATAAGAATAAATTTAATTTTTAATAATCCTGTGTGTTGGCTTGATAATTAAGGTGATATGAATTTAAGTCAAGTTAATTATGTTGAAAAAATTCAATGTAATTTTGATGAGTTGTTGGACGGACTCACAAGAAACTTAAGAAAATAATAAAGATCCAATTTAAGGGAAAAAAAAATATAGCTTAAATAGCATTTTGTGATTTAACTTTTTTTTTTATTATTTAAAAACATTTTCGCTCCAAAGTGTAGAAAATAAAGCCTTTTCCAGCTGTCGCGCAGCCGACCGTCGTGCCCCTTTTGGTGAACGGTCTACTCTTCCCTCTGGTAGAGCCTTAAATGGCTCTCTCGTGTAAGAAAATTTCCTAATAAGCTAGAAACAGAATTCATCTGACAACAATTCTCACTAACCCCATTCCCCACCCATGATGATCCATCTTATATTACTCCAAAATTATTTTAACTTAAAACAAGTTTTAATTCATTTATACTCAAATTAAATGGGACTTAAACACATAATTAACCTTAAAATTTATATTGATTATTTTACGACTTCAATTCAATCCTTAAAATACATCTAATCAAAATAGAATCACTGCTATCAATGTCAAAATCCCATCGTAAAAAACATCAATTTAAACACTAACCTCAAAGTAAGTAATAGGCGGCCAGACAAGCAGCTTTCATTAACAGCGACAACAGCAATTATTTGAAACAAATGATAACATCAAGATATAGCGAATGGAAGCAGCAGTTGGTGGCATATGGTGCCACAACAAGACCAAAACAGGGCTGCAATTGGAGAGCAACCAGGTGACAATAGCAGGTGGTGAAGGCAACAATAATCGAAGTAGACAGCACCTTGGACAAGCAAGTAGCAGGATATTGGAGGATTTGCGGCAGTCGGTAAAAAAACCCAACAGTTTGGGGAGCGAAGTAGATGACAACAAAACCTCCCTTAAGTTTCGGTGTAGATGGCAACAAGAAGAATTGTTGAAGGCTGCGAAATATTTGGATGATAGAGGCTTAGGTGCGGGCTGAAAGAGACTGAACAGGTGGCGAGGAATGGTGGTGGTAGGGAGAAGTGGGAGCTTGGTGTTAGGCAGTGGCTGATGGGGCGTTGGAAGCAGATGGGCAGGTTCTGCACAAGAGGTCTGGGCAGTGGGACGGTAAAGGTAGGAAAACGAAAGAAGAAAAACCGTTGGCTAATGACTTAAGAGATTTTGGGGAAGTTGTGTTGGTTGTTTCATTTGATTTGTGTAGAGTAGGCTCCTTTTTATAGCCAAAATTCGTTATAGTTTGAGATGATGTTAACCTAGTCCTAAAGTCTAATTTTAATTAGTCTAAAGAAATGACCTATTTATCTCTCTTTAATTAATCTATCTAATGAATAAAAAACTAATTATCTTAATCTTAATAAAAAAAAACCTCTTTAACTATTATAAAATCTAATTATCTTAATCTAAATAAATATCCTAGTGCTAATGCTAACTATTCCTTTTGGGGTACTTTTTCTTCTATGATTTTTCCATTTCCTTTTTTTATATATATATTTTTTTAATTTTAACTAACTTAACTAACTTCCTAAATTCTTAAAAAGTTAATTACAAAATTAGTCTCCCATTAAATGTTAAAATTTTAATTTAATCCCTGAAACCAAATCACATTAAATTATAACTCCAAATAAGTAGATAATCCATTTTCGATGAGTTAAAAGACCGTGCCTCCAAATTCGATTCAAGAGATCCGGGAAAATATTTCTCCTTTCTTTTTTTTTTTTTTTTCCTTTCTTATCTAACTTCCAAAATTATAAAAAAAAGGGGGTTAATTCTAATATTACTCCCCCTTAAATATTAAAATTCAGTTTAATCCTTAAAACCAAACCAAAATTTAATTTAACCTCGAAATTAAACTATAAATTAAAATAAGTTCACCATCCATCCTCGAATAGTTAAGGACCCTTCACCATGAGACACAGATTAAGGGACCCAGACAGAATTAGGTCTCTGCACCTCTTTCTCATTTTCTTTTAATTTTTGTTCCCTCTTCCGGTGTTTTTGTACAAAGATTTCAATTGAAGTAGGAATGACAGCAAGTCGGATATCTATAATATTTAAATTATTCTACTTAAAATTTTGAATTCGTAAATTATTTGAATATTACTATCCCAATTCGAATTAAATATCATTAGATATTCAATTCCATAATTAATACAAATTTAACATTTTCACTCATATGTTGGATATCTGAATTTGTAGAAATCCGAATTTGAATCCGCAAAATAATATAAAATTAAAAAAATTAATTTTAAATAAAACTTATTCATAATTAATAACAAATAAATACAAATTAACAAAAAATAATTAATTAACAATCCAAACAAATTAAACATAACAATTTCACAACAAATTAAATATACCTAACAACATAAACATAAGAATTCCAAAACAAATTAAAAGCAATTAACCCTAATAATACAATGTCAATATATATCAAATTTAACGTAAAGTTAGTAATATGTTTAGAGTTTAAGGTGATGTATCATTAATACCAAAATATACATTTTAATACCATAATTATATAATAAGTGTTATACATTCATAATTTACTTATATATAATAAATGATATATTATATGCAGTTAAACATGTATGTATACTATTTTTTATAATATAATTATGTCACTTTATAAAATAAGTTCGGGCTTAATCTACAAATTGATATTTAAACTATTCTTTCTTTCTTTTTTTCTCATCTTGATACTTTATCGTCTTTTTTGTTACAAGTGCTACCTAAACTATTTTTTTTCTCAAGTTGGTACCTCCGTTAGTCAAATCGTTAAATCTATTATAAAAAGTGCTTAACCAATAAAATAGTACTTAAGCTATACTTTTTTTTTAAGTAGTACCTAAACTATTCTTACGTTACCCAATTTACACCACAATTCGTTAAAAAAATTCTAGCCAACAATAAACTGCCACATCATAAAAACTTAAAAAATATTTTTAATTTTTAATTTTTCTTTTTTTTCTTTTACGTTATTTATGTCTGGCAAAACTAGCAATGCTCGAAATTTACCCTCTTGAGGTTGAGATGCTAGCAAGTAATTCCAATTTCAAACTGCACCACCTGCTTGCTCTATCTAACAGGATTGAAAAAATTATTTCATAGATCAAAATCAGTATTTTCAAAACCAAACCAGGATCGAACTGAGGTATTGGTTCGGAGATAAAAGTTGAATCGGTTGACCTGCGAACCGATATTAGACCAATTGAATTAAGTTAAAAAAAATTTAATTGAATCAATTTTCTCTATTTTTAAATATTTTTATTTTTATGAATTTTGTAATAATTTATTTGATTGAACTGGACAAATTGATCAAATTGGGAACTAGTGGCTTAATTGGTTCAATCACTATCTACTTATGAAGAAATGAAAAAAAAAAAAAAAGAAAAATGAAATTATATATATAAGAGAAAATAAATTTTTTTGTCTTCTTTTATCACATGTCAATTTTTAATTGGTTATTCTTTTAAAGGTTAAATAGTGATTTCCCCCTCATCTATACCTCATTCCTCAATCTGGTATACGAGGTTTTTTCATTCTGAATTTAATACTTGTGATTTTATTCTATCAAACAACTTACCTTATGTCCTTACAGAAAGTAGTGTGGCAATGGTGGACCAATCACCAGTTGATACATGTCAATTATTTCCCCTAATTTTTATTTTTATTTTATAAAACTCTATCTAATGTCATGTTGACACATGGTAATATAATGGTAATATTTTTTTATATTTTAATTTTTTACAAGTCATTGGGTTAGAGTTTTATAAGAATTAAATATAAAATTAGGAGGGAAAAATAATTGACACGCCTCATTTGGCGATTGGTCCACCACTACCATATCACTTTTCGTAACGGCATGGGGTAAGGTGTTTGACAGAATAAAACCACAAGTACCAATTGAGAACGAAAAAACCACATGTACCACATTGAGGAATAAGGTATAATTCAATGGGTAAAATCATTATTTAACCTTTTTTTAAATAGATTTAATAGTTTAGTTAACTATTGAAACCAGCAAAGGTGTCAACTTGGAAAAAATAATAATTTAGGTAACACTTGTGACCAAAAGAATGTTAAGGTACCAAAATAGGGGAAAAAACATAGCTTTGGTACCAATTTGTGGATTAAGTCTCTTTTAAAATAGACTTAACAATTTAACTAACAGATTGATTAATAAAGAGACCAACTTGGGGGAAAATGTAGTTTAGGTACCACTAGTGACCAAATTTGACTCTTTCACTCCTTATAGTGAGATTATCGATCTTTAGGAGACCTCCTAGCCCTTTACCAAAATTTGACAGGATAATAGGATCATAGCATTCAATAAAAAAATCCCGATAACCTTACCTAGATCGCTATTGTTTTAAAGGAAGCCTCTGACAGAAAAAAGTTAGGGACCCTTTTCTTAGGGTTAAAAACTTGCCCCCAACAAACCATGGTCCTCCATCTATCACAAATTGTAACACCCTATACCCGCATTTAAGCCTAAATCAGGTTTAAGGCATCACTTAACTAACTCTACTTGCACGCCTCGAATAGGGTTATAAAATTTCATTTAAACCCATCACTTGCACATACTCGGCCTAAGAGGCCCTAAACATACCTCATAAAGGTTTGGGAACTATTCCAGGAACTTTTATGAACTCGAGAAACTTTTCAATAAAACAGGGTCCACACGCCCGTGTTGGTCTAGGGACACACCCGTGTGCCCCTAAGACATGCCCGTGTCTTCCAACCGTGGTTGAATCTGACTAAAATCACACGGCCTTGACACTAGCCCGTGTGCCAAACCTTGGCAATCTGACTTATCCACACGACCTATACACACGCTCATGTACTTCAACCGTATGGCGATTTAAATTCTGAGTGCAAGGTGCAGACTCCACACAGCCTGGGCACACGCCCTTGTGCAAGCCGTTCCTCCCACACGGTCTAGACGCATGCCCGTGTCTACCCTTGTAGAAAATTTGCAGGCTATTTACCAAGCCTTAAACCACCCTACAATGAACATATACATACTTCCATTCAAAACAATATAACTCATATCCCGAAGGCAAGACTAAGAACTCATTCCAACATAAAAGATAATTAGAAAGACATATACTTCATGAATTTCATCTTCATTAAACAAAAGAATTTGCCAAGTATTTGCCCAACTCTTAAGGCCATTTACAAAATGACTTAACAACTTACATAGCCAACACTTTGACTAATAATTACAACTTAACAAAATACTCGATGTCCTATACATGCCATACTCAAAATAAGTCTAAATTATTATACCAAAGTGATGTCAATAGTGTGATTTCCGAACTCCGACATCCACGCTCCTCGAGTTATCTTTGCAATACTACAAGGAGGAAGAGCAATAAAAGAGGGATAAGCATAAAGCTTAGTAAGTTTGCATGAAATTCATATAGCAAAATATTAACTTATTATAACTCCTCCATTTCAAGTTAAGAACAACATAAAACTCAAGTGCATGGTTTACTTACTCCTCGCATGATACATAATAATTTCATACTTGCATTATAATCATGGTACCTGTGTCACTTGGTCACATAGATTAGCACTCTTTGCTGATGTAAAAGTAAGCTCAACTTTCATCTTTCTTAACATGAAAAATACTTTATATTAACCTTGTATAGCTTAACTTAGTACTATCTTTACTTACTTGACTTTCTTGTTGCCTCATTCATATTTAGCTCTTTTCCCCGTTGAATTTCCCGGAATAATTGAGATTACTCAATCTCATCAAACATATATCTCGATGCCAATGCCATGTCCCAGACATAGTCTTACATGTGGTCGCCTCATGATGCCAATGCCATATCCCAGATATGGTCTTACATGGGATCCCTTAGCTCGATGTCAATGCCATGTCCCAGACATGGTCTTACACGATACCTTCCTTATGTGTTTTCTTTAGAAACTTACCATTGCCATGTCTTGACATGAGCTTACATGGTATCCTTGCCTTATAAATTTTATTAATGCCATGTCTTGACATGGACTTACATGACATCTTTGCATTATGAATTCACCAATGCCGGCCTTGGCTTGGACTTACATGAGACCTTTGCCTCATAATAACATTTCAATGCCATGACTTGTCATGGACTTACATGATATCCTTACCTTATGCTGATGCCATGTCTTGACATGGAATTTCATGGACTTTTCTTATCACATGTTGTGATAATAGTATCCTCATTATTCCGAGACTTCAACCGGGACTTTCTCATACATATTCTCATTTACTTTTCTCATCATGGTATCAAAAATTTTACTTCATAGAAATAATATACATTCTATAACATAATAAGTAATTGAATGAGAATATAAGTAAAACTTTAATTCATACAAACTTACCTTGGTATCCAAAATGTATGTAGTTATGCAAATTTAGTCCTCGACTTTGTTCTTGCCTCGGTTCCGACCCGAGCTTCGTATTTCTTGATCTATAATAACAATTTAGCTCACTTTAATCATCATGTCAATAAAAGCATTTCAATAATCATGTTTTGGCAAAAATTACTATTTTGCCCCTAGACTTTGGCAAAATTACCATTTTGCTCCTAGGCTCGGAAATGAATTCTAATCATATTTCTACCTTCTACAAGCCTAGGTGAACATTTAATACTCTTATTGCTATCATTAAAATTCAACCTTCCCCATATTTACTACAAATTGTAATCTTTTCATCAAAGTCCAATTAGGTGTTTCCAAAATAACACCTTTCACAAAACTTGTTCATCTAACAACTAAGACTCAATTTCTTCCATAAAAATGCAGCAAATAACTAAGATAGTTCTCATGGAAAAACTTTAAACTCTTTACCATATTGCACAATAGTCCCCTCATTTGAAAGCTTAAGCCTTAGGGGTCTCAAAAGTACAATTATTTTCAAGAAAAGATCACTAGATCACTTACTTGAATGGATGAGAGTTTGCTGAAATTTTTAGCTTCCAAAAACCCCTATTTGCTTGCTATTTTCGGTGGAGAAGGATGAGCAAAAAGATGGACATCATCTTCTTTTTTTCTTTTCTTTTTTTGTATTCTAATATTAAACTCACAATTTAGTCCACCAATCGCCACCAACTTTAACCAACTTGGTCAATTATTGTCCCCTTTGAAATCTATGGCTGGCCAAGCCAATTTTGGGGGTCTAATTGCCCTTTAAAGACCTCCAATTGTCCATCTATGGTTATTTGGTACTTTTAGCTTATAGAATGGAACTTTCACACTTTATGCGGTTTAGTCCTTTTTCGCGATTAAACATGAAATTGCTAAAAGTAAAGTACCAAAATTCTTATGTACATGTACTATCATGCTCTAACTCATAATATAACATGGAAATAAATTTCTCAAATCTCAGATTAGTGATCCCGAGATCACTATTCCGACTAGCCCCTAAATCGGGCTGTTACACAAATTCCTGATCTTCTTTGTTTCCCAGTTTCACAAGAAATGATCGTGATCAAAACCTATGATTTTCATTTCACCTTTAAGGTGCCTGTAACGACCCAAAATCCGTGGACACTAAAAATGTGTGTTATCGGGCCTCCGTCTTAGTAAATCGAGTTAGTAAATAATTATTAGGAGTAATTATGAGTCTAATAGTGAGCGTAATTAAGTTCTAAATAGGAATTTAGCTTAATTTAAAGTAATTAGGAAAAAGGACCAAATTGAGTAAAAGGTAAAAGTTTAATTATAGATTAAAAGGAAATAACAAGGACCAGATAAGCAATTAAGCCTATTTAGGAAGTTGAGGCGGCATAATGTATAAAAATCTTAGATTTTTATATAACTAATATATTAAATTATTATTATCATTATTTATTATTATGGTTTTATATTAGATATTTATTATTAATAATAATAATAACATTATTGTTATTATTAAATTGATATTATATTATGAAATAAATCAAAATAAAGACAAATGTATAGTGATTAAATTATACAAGTGTAATGCATATATTTATACATTTGTAATAAATTTATTTAATTATTTTTTACATTTTTTATTATATTAAAATATTAAATTAAATCAATTAAATTAAATTAAATTAAGACAAGTATAGGGCGATGATAATGCACATTTGTAATACATACATTGTTTATTAAATAGATATTTGTTATAATATTATATTACATATGAAGTTAATAAAATAAATAAAACAAAGGAAACAATAAAAGAAACAAAAGAAAAAGAAAGAAAGAACAGAAGCTTTCGAAATAGGGGAAAGGAAAGAAGGAAAAGAAGGAAAAAGGAAAAACTAAAGATTTAAGGTTTAAAGCTTTAAAAGGTAAGTCAATTTAGCCATTTTCTCTTAATTTTGATGTTTTAGAAGCTTTTAAACGAAGTTTTGTTGAAATTAAGTAAAAGCCATGGAAGTTCTTAGGTTTTCAAACATAGTTCATGTTGGATAAATTGTTGAATTAGGGATTAAATTGAATAAATTCTAAGTTAGAATTGAAAAAGGGATTAAATTGTAAAAGAAGCTATAAGTTTTGAGTTTTAGGGATTAAATTGAAATAAATTTAAAATTATGAAAATATGATAAAAATTAGATAGTTAAATGTGAGTTTAGCAAGAAATTGAGTAGCAAAAAGGTATGAATTGAGAAAGAAAAATATATAGGTTTAGTTAGGATTAAATTGGAATTAAAGTAAAAGTTAGATAAAAATTTCAGCAATTAAATTGTGTTGTGCTAATGATTGTGAAATTATTTTAATTGTTAGTAGCTAATATCGAGCCTGAAGCATCGACCCAAAAAGGAAAAGAAAAGATCGTCGAGGATTAAATCTGAAGAGAATTCTGGTTTGTATCACTATAATTCAAGCTTTATCATTATTATGTGTTTAATTTACTAATTATGTGTGGTAAGTATTTTAAGGTAAGTGTTTAGTAAAATGATAAATCTATGATTGGTACTAAATATTGTTGTGTACTGCATTGAACTATGAAATTACTGAAGTAATGAATTACTGCAATACTGTGAAACTGATTAAAATAAGGAATTATAATTGATACTGAACTAAGAAGGAAATTGTATTGAAAAGTGAATTAAATACCCTATTAACTAGTCGGGCTAGTCGCATATAGTTGGCATGCCATAGGATATGGAAGTGTACGGGCTTTTGCCGGCTTATTGATCAGGCACTTATGTGCCAACTACTGTTATTGTTACCATTACTGTTACCTATTCGATACTTTGTGTGTCGAATACTGTTACCGTTATTATTACAAATTCAGCACTTTGTGTTTTGAATATTTATTATTTATTCTATCGCTATCGCTATCGACATTGTTTAAGTCACGTGTACCGTTAAGGCACAATGTGCCGTACTGGTGTGTTGGTTGGAATCCGTGTATCCGCCGAGTCCGAGTCAAGTTAATAGGGACAAATGAGATAAATTTACTGATAAAACTAAATTTAAATGATATGACATATGGGAAAGATGAGAATTGAAATAAAGAATTAAGAATGGTAAATATATAATCAAATGATAATATAAAAAGATTAAATTGTTCATTAAGTAAAGATAATTGTAAGGTAAAAGTATGTGTGTGATTTAATGTATTTAATTATAAATTGAATTATAGTGATACCACTGAGTATATGCATACTCACCATACGATTGTTTCCGTGCGCAGGTTGTAGAAGTCAAATACTGAACCAGCATCCAAAGCCAGACCCGACTTCAGTAAACTCTTGGTGATGCATATTTTCTTTTGGTAATGTGGCATGTACATAGAATGTGTATAAATGTTATTATGTTTTGAATATATATATGGTTAAAAAATGTTAGTATTATAAATCTAAGAATTATAATAAAAGAAGTTTATCTATTTTAATTTAATTAGTACATTGATAAATTTAAATTGATATTATATTGATTGAGTTGATTAGAAGGTATTTAGTGTAACACCTCCTACCCGTATTCGATGCCGGAACAGGGTACGAGGCATTACCGAGGAGTACGGAACACTTACAGATGATTTAAACCATTTATAGCTCAAATATCAAAATGGATTATAAAAGTTTCCTTTAACAGACACTTGAAGTCCAAATCATGCATTGGGATTAGGTCGGGACTAAATCAGAATCGTATGAAATTTTTCGCAAAATCCCTAAGTTTATCTCATTTACAAAGGTCCCACGCCCGTGTGGCTCGCATGATCGCGCCTCTGGGGCGTATAACTCTTTGACTTGCGTCTATGAAGGAACTTGGGTCACACGGCCTTAGTACACGCCCATGTTGCTAGGCCGTGTGGTAAAGTTAATTTTCACAAATTAGTCTATTTTCCAAGCCATATTTCTCACTCATTTGATCCTTATTCTTCATCCACATTTAATACATACAAAAACCAATTTAAGATATTCAACTGAGCCTTATACTTAATACCATTTGTTAGTCGTACATTTCATATAAATAACAAGAAACGTATATGGGCTCAATTCTCATTAAATTTCTCTTGTACTTATACTTTTTTCACACTATGTATTCATATAACATATAACAATCACACCTCTGTATTTCATATATATTTTTATAACAAATTATCTTGGTTTCATACTACTTCATATTTGAGTTTTACTTATCAAATCATTTGAAACGTCATCTTTACATATATAGTGCACTTGAGATGCACAATTCTATAATTATGAATGAACACATTTATCAAACATATTCCATGTTTTTATATATTATTGTCCCATATTTCCATGTATCAATTACCATCATTTCCTCGTATTTTGACAAATACATGTAACAATTTATAAACATGCAATTCACTAACTCTTCATGACAATCACAATTTAAATTGAAAAATCACTTATTGAGCCCAATTTCAATGTTCACTAAAATCTATTAGGATGTACGTATCCACCAATAAATTCCATGTACAGGTATTATCACCTCATATTTTCACATACATTTACTTTCCATATTATGAACTCAAATAACATATATAAGACATACCAATGTCTTCCAAGTACGTTTTCATAATATTTCATTTCGAATTTAGATTATGTCATATTAGAACTCTTCTCATTAACTCATTTGGAATACCAATTCATACGGATAATACACTCAAGGGTGTACAAATATATAATCACAAATGAACTCATTCATCAACCAAGTTCTATGTTCATGTCTCATCAACTCATATTTCCTTATATCACATAATTCTATGTAACACTTACAAACCGTCACAAATTAGTGAACATCTTCTGGAATTGTTCTCGCACCGGTATGCATTGAATTTCACTGATAATCACTGATGCCATAACATAGCTATGGTCTTTTCACTAGAATGCCATAGCTCAGCCATGGTCTTACATCTTCACTATCATTATACCATGGTGAAACCATGGACTTATCCGTCAGTTCATCACTTTTCACTAGAATGCCATAGCCCAGCTATGGTCTTACATCTTAAACACGTATCACATCGATGCCATATCCCAGATATGGTCTTACAAGGAAATCACTTGTCACTTGTAGCCGAAGCTACCACTATTCATTGATCAGGTAGCCAGAGCTACCACTTTTCACTAATCAGGTAGCCGGAGCTACCACTTTTCACTGATCAGGTAGCCAGAGCTACCACTTTTCTCTTTTACTTGTCCTTGATCAGATAAGTGTAGCCGAAGCTACACTTATCACTTTCACTTGTCCTTGATCAGATAAGTGTAGCCGAAGCTGTCACTTATCACTTGTTGCCATGGTTCAACCATGGTCTTTTCCGTCAATTTATCTTGTCACTGAACTGAAGTGCTTAATTTGATCATTTATTCAATTTCCATGCTTTTACATTATTTACGATTTTATCATCAATACATATGAAATAACACATCATGAAGTTCATAAAATTTACAAATGATCACTAAAATTTAGCCATATAAACTCACAAGTTCAATTTTTGTATTATAATGATAATCATAATTTCATAATAAATATTCCAAATAAAACATTATATCATTTCTAATTCAACATTTATCAATTATAATCGAGCATGTAATCAATTTATGCCCAATTCGTTCATATATTATTTTTCCTCCTCCTCCTCTCCATCCACATCCTTAGTATAAACAACACACTTGTAAGTAACATTATCTATAATTTTCACTATTTACTTATGTGAATATTCAAGCTGTCCATTCGTGTCATAGTCACTAAATTATTTTTATCTTGAGCTACAAAACTCCAAATTAATATCTGTTAATTTTATTTGAAACTAGACTCACATATCTTCTTACTATAATTTTTCCAGAAGTTTTGGTGTGGCCAATTAGTACAGTTTATTAGTTAAATTCTCCTCTGTTACACAGTCCAACAGCTCTGACCTCTCTTCACTAAAAATCAATTATCTCATAGTACGATTTTCATATAGTGTTTCTGATTATTTCTAATGAAAATAGGCTCACTAAGGGATATAAACATATAAATTATAACTCATAATTATTTTTATACAATTTTTAGTGAATTTCTAAAGTAAGAACAGGGGATCACGAAGTTATTCTAAACCAGTCTTACAAAAATTTAAATATCTCAAAATGTAGACTTCCTTTACTTGCTTTGTTTCTTTTATATGAAAATAGACTCAACAATATTTAATTCTATATCTCACTCAACCTCTAATTCAATTTATACCATTTTTAGTGATTTTTCAAAGTTAGACAACTGCTGCTGTCCAAAACTGCTTTAGTATAACATGTTGATTTCTATTTTGTCCCAAATTCCACATTTCATACAATTCAATCCTTGCTCAATTAACCCCTCAATTGAGCTAATTTTCTCATTTAATACTTTTCCATATCATTTTAAACTACTTCATAATCTTTGAAAATTAAAATTTTAACACTAGGCCTTAATTTCAACTCTTTCACAATTAGGTCCTAAAACCAATTTCCATCAATTTTACTTGATAAAATCATCATATAACAAAATTAAAGCTTCAATTCAATATTTATTCATCATATTCTTCCAGCACTAATCCACATCAACTTTAAAAATTAGCCATAGAATCAGAAACTAATGAATTAATAAGTTGGACCCAATTGTAAAAGTCCAAAAACATAGAAATTTCAAGGAGAAAGCAAGAATTAAACTTACATGAAGCTTGAGTATGAAAACCAGCTTAAAGTCTCTCCCATGGCTGTTTTTCAGCTGAAGAAAATGAAGAGAAAATGAAGAGAATTCTAGATATTCCAATTTGGTCCTATACTTATTTAACTAATTTTGGCAATTTTTCAATTTTGCCCTTATTTTACTCATTTCCTGATTTTTCTCAACTATTGCCGCCCAAAATATCTCCTTTGGGCTTATTTGCACTTTAGGTCCTTCCTCATTTGACAATTAAGCTATTTAATCCTTCTGGCAACTTTTATACCTTTTTCAATTTAGTCCTTTTTATCTAATTAACCACCCAAACGTCAAAATTTTCTAACGAAATTTTTATACTACTTTATTGGAATTCTGTAAATATTCATAAAAATATTTATGACTCGGTTTATAACACCGAGATCTCGATACCTTTTTTTCTCGATTTCTTGACCAAATAAATCTTTATAAAACACAATTTACTATTTCAAAAATCTTTTAAAAGCTACATTTGGCTTGTAAATATTAAATAATACAATCTATGAGTTCATTTGTCAGATTTGATGGTCTCGAACCACTATTTCTAATATCACTGAAATTTGGGCTATTACATTTAGAATAGAAAATGAATATGTGAAATGAATTGGTTGAATTGGTTATGTTTGAAATGAATATGGTTTTATTTGCAGGGTTTTATGTGAAAATAAGCAGAAATGCTGTCGAAATTTACAAAAAAATTAATAATAAATAAAATAAAAATTTGGAATAATTAAACGAGTCCCGTTTCTCTTTTAATACATATTTTAGACTTCGAGAGTTTATTATAGGGATTTAGTTATTAAATTATACTATGAATATTATTTTATTTGTGAATTATTTGTAAGTTGTCTGATATATCCAATAATGCCTCGTAACCCTGTTTCGGCGACGATGTGGGGTTAGGGGGTGTTATAGTGCCAAAGTTGTTCTAGTTTATAGGATAGATATTTAAATTCGGACGTCTTTCCAACACCTTTACTTTCCATGTATGCTTCCATCTCCCCCTTATGAGTTCTTTTTCCTTTTTGAAAATGGAGATGTTAACCATATTATCGTCATGGTCACTCTTCTTAGCCGAACCCTCTCTAGCAAAATCATTGTCCATCAATCAATTCCTACATCAAGGAGCCTTTCCCTAGTATCATCGTAGTTGGGAGCCAAGTAGAGAATCCCTATATGACCTTATCCTTCTTTCAGCTCCTCCATTGCCTAGAGACTCTTCTTTGCCGATCGTGTTCATCTTCCTGTTTGATTTTTTCAGTTCATCCTTTTCTTTAATTGAGAGAGATTTTTCCAATTCACAATGATTTTCTATTTGTCACATTACATTGAAGCTAAACCCTGTACTAAATTGGGACAAAAAAACTAGATATCAAATTGAACCTTGAAGCCAAATTCTTATACCAAATGATATCTTAACCCACTATATATGCGTATATAAATGTTTATATTTGACAAACTTTTAGCCAAAGGAATTGACAAACTTATGAATCACATGCTCACAATTGGTTAAAATTCATTAAATGTAAATAATTTCACAATTAAGACCTCAAAATTATGTTTTTCATTAAAGCCCCCCAAAAAAACTTTTAACTTTTTTAAATACATGGAAATTTGCTAAAAACATTAGGTTTTATTTTAAAAATATAAAAATATAAAATTACACCTCCTAAAACAACTTAAACAAAATTGCATCTACATTTAATTTTAGACGTGGAATAAATAAAAATTAAAAACATTTAATTTTAGACGTGGAATAAATAAAAATTAAAAATCTATAACATGTACATCGTCTTTCGGCCACATTATCCATTTTCAATATTAACAACCACGTCAAGTCGCCGCCAGCCTCTTTGCCTTGAGTCATCGTCAATAATCTCCGGTTAGGTACACCACTTAAACAAAGCTTGCCCCTCCCTTCTCAATCTATCCGTCTACAATTCTAAAAATAAAAAATCCCAAAACTCAATCGCCTTCATACACCACTACCGATGTCTCCGCCAGAAAGTGACCAAAATCCATGAAACCTGGAGAAAAATTTCAAAGCCAATAACCTTGGTTTGTCGCTATCCACCGTTTTAGAGTATGAGCACCTACTCACCATTTCGATTCATGGGCTGATGCCTAATAATCAAAATTTAATTTTTCACGGTTCGATGGAAAAATAAAAATTGGGTGACCTTAAATTAATTTTTGTGTACAAATTTTTGAAAAAATAACTGTGGGCAAAGTAAAATGTGGGCCCGGCTGCTTGGCGAAATTGAAAAAAGAAGAGGTAGCTGAGTGGTGTTTTTGTTTCCTTATCCGGGAAAACAGGCATAGGTAGATTACGTTCAAACTATTTGTCATCATTCATAATTACTTTCAAATAAAAAAATAAGAAAAACCAATTTCTCATTCAAAAAGGATAAAAGAAACTTGATCATGTGAAACAACTTTTCTTTTTTTTTTAAAAAAAAAAACATGTGTATTTATAATTTTATAATTAAAATTACTAAAATTTTGTAAAAATATTTTTTTATTTTTTTAATTAAATTCATGTTCATCTTAATCAAAAGATCTATAGGGATTAGTGAACAAGAGGACAATATACACTAGATTATGGCACAATCACGATGGAATAATTTTTTTTATTAATATTAATCGCATCTAATCAAATTGGTTTGATTCAACATAAATTCATACTCGAAAAATAGTATAACTCATTTCGATTTGAAAAATTAAGATAAATAAAATTGATCAATTAAGAATTATTACTTTGTATTATCTATGTTTCTCATATATTTTTTAAATCTATAAAATCAATAATGTCATTAGAATTAGAATTAGAATTATTTTATTAATAATTTTCATTATTAGTGTAATAGCTATTGTCACTTAATTAGACTTTGGATCCGTATTAAAATATACTTATTATTTTATATTGGGATAAATCTCAAAATTATATATAAACTTTGATTTAATGTGCAATTGTATACATGAACTTTAATTTGATGCAATTATACACGTGAAACTCTATTTGTGGTTCAAATGTATACTTGAAACTTTAATTTTGATTTAATCATACACATTTAAAGTAATAAATACATCAATTTATTTTTATATTGGATAAATATAATTATTTATATATGCAATATATAAACATAAAATTATGTTATATCAGTAATTGTGTTAATAATTTATAAGAATTGGATCAAATCAAAATATCATGTATAAAATTGCATAAAATCAAAGTTCATTTATACAATTACACATTAAATCATAGTTAACGTATAGTTTTAGTATTTATTCCTTTTATATTAGTTATCACTTAATTAGTGTGATAGCTATATACCAAATAAAACTCATATTTAACATTATAAATATATGCATTAACAAGACATTTTCATTCAAAATAACATCTAAAGAATTATCGAAAAAAATAATATTTTAGCATTATTTAATATGTTTTATTTCCATCACAAAAAAAAAAAAACTTTTCATTATTATTTGAGATGTTTAGTTATTATAGCTTGATATTCGATAATTTTACTAGTATTTAATTTTAATAATATTTACTTAATTACAAATGTTATTTACCATATTGTCAAATATTTTGCCAAAATTAATAAACTTAGATCTATTATCATTTAATTAACAAGTATATAATTTTTAAGTTTTAAAGACATAAAATCACACGCAACATATGTGACATGGAAACTAGTTATTATAATGCTTTTAATTGAGTTGGTGTTATGAATTAATCAGACACTGAGTCAGCTGGAGAGAAATTTTAAAAAGAATAATAGTAATTACTATAGTTATTTTTTTTGTATTTTAATACATTTATATAAAATATTTAAATAAATAAATATTTTTGCTCATGTTTATGAGATTAGTGTTTCATTAGTTTAAGTGAAAAACAATATAATATATTAAAAAAAAAAGAGAGAAAGCTAAAGTTGGATGTGTTGAAAATGAAATGAAGAAAGTGGGTGGCAATTATGAAATAGTATAATCCTAAAGATTGGAAAAGGACCGGTTTTGTAAAATCCAATGGATTGACTGCGTCAATCTGATTGTATAATCCGTGTCCATGGATCGCGGCAATGGCAAGGCAACGAGTTGCATGGTTAATTTACTCACTCGCTTCTTGTCCTGTTCTAACAACTTGGGAGTCACGGTTATTGTCGGTTTATGTCAGTTTTGCCACGTTAGAGACACGTGCTACTCTCATCCTGCTGTTAGTTTGTGTTAGTTGAGTTGGGTCCCACCTCATGCTTGACGGTTGACCCTTCGTTTTGTACGGCTACTTGACCCCACCTATCCCATTTCCTGCCGACAACTTTACTTTTTCCATTTAGTATCCATGTTATTGTTTGATGCTTTTCTTCTTTATTTACATTTTGCTTAACATTTTTAGGGGAAATAAAATAAAATACACTAAATAGAAATGATTTTTTTATTTGTTATTTAATAATATTATTTATTCTATTTTTATGATTTAAAAATAAATATTTTATATCTAAAACAATATTCAAAATTCATAAAATAAAGCAGAATAATTCTAAAAATCCAAAACAAAAAATTAAAAACCAAATTAAATTACGATGGACAGTTCCAAATATTCAAAAGAATTAATTGAATCAAACTAATATCACCCTTAATTTTTTTCTTCTGCCCGGTCATATCACCTCTAATTCAAACCTATATTAATGTGCAAATGTTTTTTAACAAAATTTCAAAATTAAATCTCTTACTTGGTTTGAATCTATATATATAAATCATTTTATAAAAAAATTATTTTGTTTCAAAAACTAAATGAAGTTTATTTTTTAAAAACAAAAAGCATTTGACTAATAAAAAGTATTTATGCAACTGCCTCCCCCACTCAAATTTGGCCCCTAAAAAAGCCTAATTTTTAGAAAGTAACAAGATATTTTTATCTTTTTTGCACAAAATTTCAGCTATATTATAAATTAAAATTTTAAAGTATATTTCTCACATAAAGATTGGATATAGTGACGTTGTAATAATAAAAATAATTATGTGGTGGAGTGTAAAACAAAAAATTGGATAATATAAGAGATTTGGTTATTGAAACCAAGTATGAATCACTCCATTGGATTGAAA
The DNA here is from genome assembly GCA_025503065.1 of Gossypium bickii. Classification (NCBI taxonomy): domain Eukaryota; kingdom Viridiplantae; phylum Streptophyta; class Magnoliopsida; order Malvales; family Malvaceae; genus Gossypium; species Gossypium bickii. Next base: position 14,352,393 of record CP106716.1, on the reverse strand, counting down.
AGAGGCAGAAAGAAAGTAGGTTAGTTTAAGAATATTGATGTGGGATTACTGATTAGTCAACTTCATCACATGACCGACTTTGTTGATTTCTCGACGCGCCTTTCCCTTTCTTATATTAAATTTGTCAATGTGTCTGCTGCCTACTGCAGCAAGCCTGCTCTGCAGCTGCGATGCTGATTTTATATTTTCATATAAAATATATCCATTTACACGTATATATGGTATCATGCCTCTCTATTAATGAGTCATGATCCTGGCCCACTGCTTTGGGCAGGGCACCACCTCATCACTCTACTCTTGACTACCATCACTCCCCTGAATTTGAGGATCTTTTTATAACATACCAGCAGACTAGAATCCAATGCCTGCTCTAAATTTCCAACGCTTTTTTCTGTTTCAGATACCTTTTCGAAAAATTCTTCTCAACATTAGTCAAAAGTTTGACTAACTAGTAGTTGTTTTGATTACTAAACAAATCTATCTTACTTCAAAAATGGTCCAAAATTGATACCCTCATTCATAGCCATCACCAAACATGGGGAGTGAAATGCATGTAGATAAGAGATTGAAATGACATGACGTGCTTGACGATGATTGTGCCTTGTCAGCAACAACGCTGCTCAGCGCCGTGGTTTGGAGACAACGAGAGCCGTGCTTGACATGTTGATTGTCGTAACACAATTTCTTAGCACGTTATTCCTCGAATCCGTGTTTTCTTTGACTAAAGAATTTTTTTTTCTTATAGAAAAAAAGACCATTCAAATGCGGGAATTATCATTTTCCTTCCTCACCGACCTAACGTTTAGCTTACACGCACGGCGAAATGGACCCATCTTGGGGAGAGAGTGAAACAGACGCAATTGCAATGACTGAGAGTAGGAGTAGGCTTTGTGCTGTGCTGGAGCGTGTAACACAACTTCCCAACTACCGTACCTAACCCTATCTTACAGTTGGAGATTTTATGCCTCTCTAGGCAAGGCCATGTGAGGTTTGGTACCCCACGTTGTTCCCTGCGCTCTCATTTATCGTTTTACCCTTTTCATGAAAATTCATTTGCGATACGCCTAAAGCATGCAGCACAAAAAGAAAGATCCTGAAAAGCACGATGATTAACTGGATATACATTTCATTTTTTATATTTATTTTTAATTACTTTTTAATGACTCACTTTCTTCTTTTTAGACATTAAAATTTGTATTTCCTTTTTTTTATTAAATTAAAATTCAACACTTATTTTGTTGGTACTCAATTTTTCAACATATTAAGCATTACCTTAATGTATGAATCTTTGTATTTCACAATATATCAAATACAAACTAAAAAATAATGGAAAAATACTATAGAAATACTGTTAAAAAGCATTTTTGACAAAAAAAAAATATCTGCTATAAAATAAAAATGATACAAATGGATAGAACGAAATATTTTAAAAGCCAAAAGGAGTGGTAAGCTTTTTCTGTTGGCTACCTACTTTCTTGTCTCCGACTACACAACCGTCCTTTGCTCCCTCTCGCTCTTACCACTATTACTACCAATTCTTGAACACTGGGCGAATTCATTTAAAAATTGGGGCAAACTCAGTGACTCAATAATCTAATTACACCACGTGCCACTATCATAGCCGTCTGTTCTTGCATAAGTACTAGTCAGTTCAAGATTTAACCAATTCAATTCATTTCCACAGCTCCATTTGTTTCAACCAACCAAATATTAATTAGTCGGAGAAGAAAGCCTCTGGCTATCACATCACTTTAATCTCCTTGCACTTGCAGTAAGCATACAGTCTCATCAAAGGGATTACTTTGGACTCCATATACCCTCATTCTTTTGGTGCATACACTTGTCTCTACTTCATAATTCTAATGAGTTGGGGGAACGTAACACTTGTCTCTACTTCATAATTCTCACAAGTGGGGTGAACGTAGGAGGTAAAACCTTTGACACTTCAACCCACCAAAAAAGAATAATAGGAAGACAAAAGGTTGACTTGTTTCAACTTTAAGAAGTGACTCATCTCCAAAAAGAGGAGGAACCGACATGCCCATACCTTCTACCTTCCCTCACCCACATCACAATCAAATAGCTTGGCTTTTGGATCATGCCTATCTTTACCTCTTGGGTGTAATTGCTTTTGGCTTTTTTATAAAATATCTAAAATTTTTAATTATTTATATGAAAGATTCACTTTAAAAATTATGTACGTAAATGATCCGTTTTTAACAGTAAATATCAATGATGTCATTGCCATTAGCGTCATCACTTCTGGTTTTCAAAAAGAAATTCGGGTGCCGCCATGGTCATTAGCTACACTGGATTGAAATGTAATTTTATAAAATATTTAAGGACCTGATGAAACAATTATTTTTTTTAGATTGGATGAAAAAAGGTGACGATTAAATGCATTAAAATTTTTTTTTTGTCTACTTGTATGTTAAGTTTATCCACTTTTGAAATTAAATTTAAATAGATATAAGAATAACAAAAATAAACTCTTTTCAAATTTTATTGTTTTTTTAAAAAACAATAAACTTAAAAATTATATAAAATTCTTATTTAAATTACCCAAATATATTCCTAAAAAAAGTCAAAATTTCTTATTTAAAATTCTACATTGGTCCAAGCTGATTGATGATGGAAATGTTGCATAGTATTTAGATAAAATCTTTTCAAAAGTAATTATTTAAAGATTTGAACTTCATAACCACTTATTTCGACTTCTGATCCATTGTTGATTAATCATTTTAAAGGTAATATATATGATGATAATATACATAAATATTATTTATTTTTAATAAAAATTTAATTAATTAAATTTAATTGTAAATTAATATCCTTCATATCAGTGTTAAATCAAGATATCAATAATTGAATATAACAAAATCAAAGTTAATAACACAAAGACTATGCCTGGGAGTGGATCAGATGGAAAAATATAAAGGTGCCATTTTAATTATATTAACAACAGCCAATGAGATTTCAATTAAAAAAAAAAAAAAACAATGAAGTCTTGGTAAGGAGGAGATATCAAAAATTTCGAGCACGTGTGAGTTTGATCTAGATTTATTGGAGGTGAATTAGTTTGAGTTGACTTAGTTTTTGAATTAAGGGCAAATTACAGATTTAATCATTTATGTATGAGTTAAATTACGTTTTGATCATTAAACTTTAAAAGTTACAATGTGATCATTAATATTATCGATTTGTTATATTTTAGTCATTAAACCATTAAAAGTATAATAATAAGTTAGATATGACAAATTATACATTTCAAATGAAAATTCGAAGTCAAATCGCACAACTAGTCCCTATCCTTTTCTTTGTAAGTAATTTAAATTTTTTTTTTTTTCTTCTCCCTTTCTTTTTCACTCTCCTCTCTTTCACAACAATTAATGATGATAAATGAAAAACGAAAAAACAATTTTTTGATTGAAAAATGTAAAAGCATTCGAAATTTTAAAAGAAAAAATGAGGTGCGAAAGACTACCCAATGTGTTTAGAAAAGGAATTTGGAAGGAGAATTTTATTTTTATGGAGAATGAATTTATTTGTTTTGATTATAATAATGAAAATTTTCAAAATTTGTAAGGAATTCAAGTAATAGAAACATTATTTTTATTTAATTTCGTTGGTGTCGATTTTCAAATATTTTAATATAACAGAATAATTCTAAACTCCCATTAATCAAATTTGCAAAAATAAAATTAATGACACATATATTATTTTCAAGTGTTGAAAAACTCAAAAACAAGTATTCAAATACCTTAGAATATTTACAAAAGTTTTTTAGTATCCCTAATTCCTTTTAATGTTTTTAAGCCAAAATAATGCAGTTTTCAGCAATGTCTTGAGACACGAGACAATATATCTTAAGACATGAAAGATCAAAAGTAAAACTTTGCTCCAAGGATGGAAAGTCTTGTGACATATTTTTGAAATCTAGAGACATACCTTCAAGATCTCGAGACATCTCGTGTTTTGACAATTACATTTTCAAGCGTTGTCTTGAGACATCCCATGTCTTGAAACATACACATGTAGATTGCATTAAATAGTGAAATCAATGCTCTTAACAACTAGAAATTATTGCAAAATATGGATATCACATATATAATAATTACATGTTATTATTTACTATCATAAAATATTAACCCAAATTAAAAGTGATCTAATTTGGTTAAAGTTTATTGGACTTTAGTTATTAAATAAAGTATGGGACAAATATGTGTAGATGAATCTAGTAACTAATTTTTAATTGATGATGGGCTTATTAGAAATTAGTGTTATTGTACAAAAGTTATATATTAGGGTTATGGTCCCCAAATTACACCTACACAACTTTTCTAATATCTCATCTTTAGAAAAGAGAGTGTAACACCCCTAACCCGAATCCGTCGCCGAAACAGGATTACGGAGCATTACCTGTAACACCCCTTACCCGTATTTATTATCGGAATAGGGAACGGGGCATTACCGGAGTTTACATTTTTTTTTTACTCAATATAACCCCTTTATAATTAATCTAGTCTTCCCTGCAAATATTTAAACCGAAACTAATTCATACCAACCAATCCAATTCAACATATTTTCAAAATAGATCCATGCAAATTTATAAGATAACCTCATTACATACTGAAACTAGAAATTTGTTAGCCATACCAATGGCTGACCTTACATTCATTTCATATTAACATTTATTTTATTAGCTTATACATGCCATTCATTTCCAAACTAAAGTTTCTTTAAATACAAAATCTTTGGGGTTGATAGTGTGATGAGTCTCCCACCGATCCGACCTCCGAGCTCTTAACACTACAAAAAGCAGGAAAAAGGAAATAGGGTAAGCACTTTGTGCTTAGTAAGCCCATGTAACAAGAATTATACTTACCTAGTATTTTCAATACAAGCAATAAACATTCATATACTCACTCAATGCATTATTACCCTAACATTCACAAACTCAACATCCAAGTTAGTCGATTCATTTCCATATATCAATAATATACACGCCATGATTGATGAGCTCATCAACATCATGATTTCCATTTCCTTGTTATTTTTCCATATTTATCCCGTTAAATTACTCGGAATTTCGATGGATTTTCAGAGGTACACTTTAGTGTACAAACCGGTCCCATCAATTCATATTCATGTGCGCACATTTTCATTTTGAGAGAGCACACTCCCCATGAACCTCATCTTTACAAATGGGATTACGACCCGAGCTAAATCCCGCGCAATATAAACTCATAGAGTATTGTCGGGATTACGGTCGAGCTAAATCCCCGCAACGACAATTACTCTAATGAGCTTGGATCGAATTACAGTCAAAGCTAAATTCAGACTTAATTTGGATTACCCGTCCAAGCTAAATCCATTTTCCACATATTCTTCGGGAGGGCTATATCAGGATAGGATCACCCGTTCGGGCTAGATCCTTTTTACCGTCAATTCCTTTTGAGAGATCCATCGAATTTTCCTTTCATTCAACCAGGATTTCTTTCCCTTTTATCAAATATACCAATGTTTCATCAAATTTCATACAATGGACATTCAAATCATATTCATATCAATAACATACATTTCAAACATTTAAGAATATAATTCAAGTTACACGAACTTACCTCGATACTAGTTCGTTTATAAAATCTACTAATCAGGGACTTTTTCCTTTCCTCGATCTAGCTTTCAGATTTGAGTTTTCCGGATTTGGTGCAAAAATTATGATATACAGCTTAGATACCCCTCCTATGGCGTTTTTAGCTGATAAGAGTGAAGAAAAATGAAGAGATTTCTAGATATCCCTATTTAGTCCTAGTTTTATTTAGCAAATTTTGTTATTTTCCCATTTTACCCTTATTTCTCCTTATCTTCTTGCTTTGGTTTCATACCCTTGCAGTCCAGCCCAATTAGACCTTGGGTCTATTTTCCTTTTAAGCCCTCTTTCTTTTATCATTTAAACTATCTAATCATTTTTCATAATTTTGTATTTGTTACAATTTAGTCCTTTTCATCTAATTACATACTCAAACGTTAAAATTTTCTAACGAAATTTTAATACTATATTACTAACATTTTATAAATATTTATAAAAATATTTCCTACTCAATTTTATGAGATCAAGGTCTCGATACCTTGTTTTTACCCAATTCCTTCAATAATTCTTTTTTCTAACCAACCACTAAATCGGTAAAATTTTTCTATCGATATTTTAATACGATTTTCCTATCATATAAATATTCATGCAAAAATATTAAAATAAATTTCTCTTTAAATCGGATTTATGGTTACGAAACCATTGTTCCGATAACCTTGAATTTAGGCCATTACAACTCTCCCCCCTTTTAAGGATGTTCGTCCTCGAAAATCTTACGAAGAAAGAGGTTTGGATATTGTTTCTCATTGCCTCCTCAGGTTCCCATGTCGCTTCCTCAATCCGTGCTTTTGCCACAATACTTTCACCAAATTTATTTTTTTATTTCTAAGCTCCTTTGTTTCCCATGCCAATATTTTGACCGGTTCTTCATTGTAAGTCATATCCATTTGAATCTCCATACTGTCGGAGAAATAACATGTGACGGATCGACCGATATCGTCGTAGCATAGACACATGAAAAACATTATGGATTCTATCAAGTTCGGTGGTAATGCCAACCGATAAGCGACCGGTCCAATTCTTTCTATGATCTCATATGGCCGATAAATCTTGGACTCAATTTACCCCTTTCGATCAACCGAGAACTTTCTTCCAAGGAGACACTTTCGAAATACCTTGTCACAGGCACGAAATTCAATCTCTTTTCGTTTAAGATCGGCATATGATTTTTGGCGATCGGAAGTCGCTTTTAAACTATCCCGAATAACCTTCACTTTTTCTTTTGTTTCGGATTAAATCAACCCCATGTATCTTCTTTTCACTTGAGCTCTGCCCAATACAATGGTGTTCTACATTTTCTACCATACAAAGCTTCATATGGAGCCATTTTAATACTGGGGTGATAATTGTTATTGTAAGCAAATTCAATCAAAGGTAGATACCTCTCCCAATTACCTTCAAACTCTAGTATACAACATCGAAGCATATCTTCCAATACTTGAATTACACGCTCAGATTGGCCATCCGTGCGAGGATGAAATGCAATCGATATACTGGCCCGAGTACCCAAAGCTTCTTGCAATTTATCCGTAAGCGAGGCGTAAATCGAGGATCTCTATCCGATATAATGGAGATAGGCACTCCATGTAGCCTGACAATCTCAGATATGTACAATTCAGCCAGTTTATCTAAAGAATAATCCATACGTACCGGAATAAAGTGTGCTGACTTTGTCAATCGGTCAACAATCACCCAAATAGCATCTTTTTTCCTCGGAGACAACGGTAACCCCGATACAAAATCCATAGTGATTCTTTCCCATTTCCATTCTGGTATAGTAATTGGCTGAAGTAACCCTGAAGGTAGTTGATGTTCTGCTTTGACCTGTTGACATATCAAACATCTTGATACAAACTCAGAAATATCACGTTTCATACCTGGCCACCAGTACATCTTTTTCAAAACATTATACATTTTATTACTTCCCGGATGTACAGACATAATACCACTGTGAGCCTCGTGTAAAATTTTCTGTATGAGTTCTGAATTCTTGGGTACACATACCCTACCTCTGAATAATAAACAATCATCAACCCCAACTTGAAATTCAGAATCAGTATCTGACTCACATTGTGCCCGTTTAACCTGTAACTTCTCATCATTCTTCTGAGCTTCACATATTTGCTGTAGATATGTCGGTTTAGCTCTCAATTCAGCTATGATTGAACCATCATCAGTCAGTGACAATCGGGTATTCATAACTCGTAAAGCAAACAGAGATTTTCGACTCAAAGCATCAGCCACAACATTAGCCTTACCCGGATGATAATCAATAATCAAATCATAGTCCTTTATCAGTTCAAGCCACCTGCACTGTCTCAAATTCAAATCTTTCCGTGTCATCAAATATTTCAAGTTTTTATGATCAGTATAAATATGACATTTCTCACCGTACAAATAATGCCGCCATATCTTCAATGCAAAAACAATAGCAGCTAACTCAAGATCATGTACCGGATAATTTCTTTCATGTGGTTTAAGTTGTCTTGAAGCATAGGCTATTACTTTACCTTTTTGCATCAAGACACAACCTAAACCATTTAATGAGGCATCATCTGTAAATAACAAATTTACCTTACGGTCAAATTTGCACTAATATCGGTGCTTTTGTTAGTAGATCTTTTAATCGGTTGAAACTCTCTGTGACATTCATCATCCCCTCGAACTTTACATCTTTCTCGCAATAATCGAGTCATCGGAGAAGCTATCATAGAGAATCCTTGTACAAATCTCCCAGTAATAACCACCTAAACCCAAGAAACTTCTAACTTCAGAATCTGATCTTGGTGGACTCAATTGACAATAATCGAGATTTTACTTAGATCTACCCCGATGCCTTCAATGGATACAATATGTCCAAGAAAACTCATTTCTCAAGCCAAAATTCACATTTCTCGAATTTAGCATATAATAAGCTATTTCTCTCGCAGAAATTTGCAACACAATTCTCAAATATTCTCGTATGTTCTTCTTCATCTCGAGAATAAACCAAAATATCATCGATGAATACTACCACAAATCTGTCTGAAATGCACGGTTCGAATATTTGATTCATCGATTCATAAATCTGCAGTGCATTAGTCAACCCAAATGGCATAACCGAAACTCATAATGCCCGCACACGGTTACGAAAAGTTGTTTTTGGCACATCCGACTCATTTACTCATAAGCGATAGTAGCCCGATCGGAGATCAATCTTTGAAAATACAAGAGCACCTTTCAACCGATCAAATAAATCATCAATCCGGGCATGAGATACTTATTCTTTATAGTTACCTTATTGAGTACATCGATAGTCAATACACAATCTCAAAGACCCATCTTTCTTTTTCACAAACAGTAACCGGAGCACCCCAAGGTGAATGACTCGGTCGGACAAAACCTCTATCAACAAGTTCCTATAACTGTGTCTTTAATTTCTTTAATTAGTGCAGTAGGAGCCATTCGGTACGGAGCTATGGAAATCGGAGTAGTTCCCGGAATCAAATCTATAGAAAATTACACTTCTCTTTCGGTGGCAACCCTAGTAACTCTTACGGAAATACATCGAAAAATTCGCATACCACCGCATCGCTTGAATCTTCGACTCGGATACCTTGGTATCTAATACATAAGCAAGAAAAGCATCATACCCTTTTTGACATACCTACAGCAAAGAATAATCGAAATCACATCGATAATTCCTGCATGTCGATCGGATTTAACCGAAGTAATTCACCATTCGACACTTCAACACAATATATTTACATTTCTGATTTACTCTCTTGCATCATCTTTGAGTTAACCAATCCATGCCCAATATCACATCAAACTCATCAAATGGCGGTAACATCAAATCAGCCAGGAAACAATAACCTCTTACCATCAGTGGACAATTTTTACAAATTTTATCTACTAAAATAGACTGGCCAAAGGGGTTCGAGACTTTAACCGCAAATTCAGTAGGTTCAACAGATAAATCTTTAACGCATGCAAGTTTTACACATATATATGAATGCGTAGAACCGAGATCAATTAATGCGATAATATCGGTTTCAAATAAAGAAAATGTACCGATAATAACATCGGGTCTTTGAGGCATCTTCTTTAGTACGCATGACATATGTCCTAGGAGGCGCTCGTGTCTCAGGCCTACTTGCAGTATCTTTTGTAGCTCCTCGGCTACCACTGACATTACCGGATGGTCGAGATGGTCTACCCCTCAAAGATGGATTACTTGGCTTTGATATATATTCAGCTTCTTTTTCATTTCTTTCTGGACAATCTTTGAGGAAATGGTCAAAAAAAACACACCGTAACAAGCCCCACTTTTAAATCGACATTCACCAAAATGAGCTTTATTACAATCACGGCATCTCGACTTAGGGGTACCAACACCGCCAACATCGGTCACCGATGGAGTGGAAGGTCTTGAATTAGTGCGCTGTGAACCTCGCACTCTATCCGAATACCCAGTGGTTGAGGTAGAACGATCCTGGTACTTCTTCAATTTCTTTGGAGCAGAATACTGAGATTTTCCCATTGGTCTTTTACTAAAAATTCGAGCTTCCTCTCACGGCTGTTTCTTTTCTTTGCTCCATTCTTTCGCTTTATAAGCTAAGCTCTGCTAGTGTAGCAAACTCTCGAATTTCAAGAATTCCATTGAGTAACTTAATTTCTTCATTCAACCCTTCTTCGAATCGTTTGCACATTTCCGCTTTCGACTGTACCCATTCTCGAGCATATTTACTCAACCGAACAAATTCTCTTTCATACTCGAGATCTCGATCTATTGCCCCCTTTTTGACTTAAGAAATTCTTTTCTTTTCGATCAAGAAATCTCGATCGATATATTTCTTTTTGAACTCGGTCTGGAAGAATTCCCATGTAATTTCTTCTTTCGGAACAACTGAAGCTTTAGTATTCCACCAATGATAAGCTGTGTCTTTTAGCAGTGAAACAACACATTTCAAACATTGTTCTGGCGTGCAAGATAATTCCTCCAAAACCCGAGTAGTATTTTCTAACCAAAATTCAGCTCGTTCGGGATCATCATCAAGCGCTTTGCTCGAAATTCTTCTACCCATATTTTCGAATTTTATCAACCGGAGCTTTTCTTTTTCTACATGATTCGATGCACTGTACCTGTGGAATCTCGAGGAACCGGTGGAGGAGCAGGAGGGGAGCTTGAGTTTGCTTTGACTTTGTAGGGTTAGTTCTTATGTCTTTGGGTAAACCATTCATTCATCATTTGAAAGAAGGCTATTTTTGCCTCCTCCCTTTGACCCTCTATACCGGGCCTTCTACTGCTAGTTTCTTCTTTTTCTATTGAAGCCGGAGCATGACTCCCAGCTTCCTCAGATTGAGCTCGGTCAGATGACATTACTATAAGGAAAACACAATTTAAATGGTCAGGAGATATCACACTATCAAAAAAATAATTTAAATGGCATGTATAGCTAATCCGTATTCGCTATATCGATCCTAGAACCGGCTAAACCTGGCTCTGATACCAACAAATGTAACACCCCTTACCCGTATTTATTATCGGAATAGGGAACGGGGCATTACCGGAGTTTACATTTTTTTTTACTCAATATAACCCCTTTATAATTAATCTAGTCTTCCCTGCAAATATTTAAACCGAAACTAATTCATACCAACCAATCCAATTCAACATATTTTCAAAATAGATCCATGCAAATTTATAAGATAACCTCATTACATACTGAAACTAGAAATTTGTTAGCCATACCAATGGCTGACCTTACATTCATTTCATATTAACATTTATTTTATTAGCTTATACATGCCATTCATTTCCAAACTAAAGTTTCTTTAAATACCGAAATCTTTGGGGTTGATAGTGTGATGAGTCTCCCACCGATCCGACCTCAGAGCTCTTAACACTACAAAAGCAGGGAAAAAGGAAATAGGGTAAGCACTTTGTGCTTAGTAAGCCCATGTAACAAGAATTATACTTACCTAGTATTTTCAATACAAGCAATAAACATTCATATACTCACTCAATGCATTATTACCCTAACATTCACAAACTCAACATCCAAGTTAGTCGATTAATTTCCATATATCAATAATATACACGCCATGATTGATGAGCTCATCAACATCATGATTTCCATTTCCTTGTTATTTTTCCATATTTATCCCGTTAAATTACTCGGAATTTCAATGGATTTTCAGAGGTACACTTTAGTGTACAAATCCGGGTCCGTCAATTCATATTCATATGCGCACATTTTCATTTCAGAGAGCACACTCCGCGAACCTCATCTTTACAGTGGGATTACAGTCGAGCTAAATCCTCGCAATATAAACTCATAGAGTATTGTCGGGATTACGACCCAGCTAAATCCCGCAAGCGACAATTACTCTAATGAGCTTGGATCGAATTACAGTCGGACTAAATTTAGACCTAATTTGGATTACCCGTCCGGGCTAAATCCATTTTCCACATATTCTTCGGGAGGGCTATATCAGGATAGGATCACCCGTCCGGGCTAGATCCTTTTTACCGTCAATTCCTTTTCAGAGATCCATCGAATTTTCCTTTCATTCAACCGGGATTTCTTTCCCTTTTTATCAAATATACCAATGTTTCATCAAATTTCATACAATGGACATTCAAATCATATTCATATCAATAACATACATTTCAAACATTTAAGAATATAATTCAAGTTACACGAACTTACCTCGATACTAGTTCGTTTATAAAATCTACTAATCTGGGACTTTTTCCTTTCCTCGATCTAGCTTCGTATTTGAGTTTTCCGGATTTGGTGCAAAAATTATGATATACCAGCTTAGATACCCCTCCTATGGCGTTTTTAGCTGATAAGAGTGAAGAAAAATGAAGAGATTTCTAGATATCCCTATTTAGTCCTAGTTTTATTTAGCAAATTTTGTTATTTTCCCATTTTACCCTTATTTCTCCTTATCTTCTTGCTTTGGTTTCATACCCTTGCCAGTCAGCCCAATTAGACCTTGGGTCTATTTTCCTTTAAGCCCTCTTTCTTTTATCATTTAAACTATCTAATCATTTTTCATAATTTTGTATTTGTTACAATTTAGTCCTTTTCATCTAATTACATACTCAAACGTTAAAATTTTCTACTTGAAATTTTAATACTATATTACTAACATTTTATAAATATTTATAAAAATATTTCCTACTCAATTTTATGAGATCAAGGTCTCGATACCTTGTTTTTACCCAATTCCTTCAATAATTCTTTTTTCTAACCAACCACTAAATCGGTAAAATTTTTCTATCGATATTTTAATACGATTTTCCTATCATATAAATATTCATGCAAAAATATTAAAATAAATTTCTCTTTAAATCGGATTTATGGTTACGAAACCATTGTTCCGATAACCTTGAATTTAGGCCATTACATTACCGGAGTTTACAAATTATTTATCAGATATTTCATTTCATCTAGCATTCATATTAGAAACCAATCAAAATCATACATATTGTCCATTAAACGAGCCATCGAGGGTCAAATTACGTATTGGAAACAAATAGGGACTAAGTCGAAGACTTAGAAAATTTGCAGGGGTCACACTGCCGTGTGGCCGGGCCGTGTGACTAACACGGTTTGGAGGCACGCCCATGTCTCAGGCTTTGTGGTCATTCAAAATAGGGACACACGACCGTGTCTCAGCATGTGTCCGTGCCCATGTGAGTATTCAGTTTTGTGCAAATTTAAGATACAGAGGACGCACGGTCGTGTCACCTGGCCGTGTATCACACACGGTTGAGACATATGCCAGTGTCTCTGCCCGTGTGGACGAAAATAGGTCATTTTATAAGCCATATTTCTCACCCAATTCTATGTCAATCTATACATGCCATTATAACCAAAATCAAAACATTCAAAAGTACCGATAGAACCGATGGATAGTGTGATACAACTCCGACAAGCTTCCAACCCAATCGAGCTTCCAATAATCTGAAAAGTAAATGAAAACAAATACATAAGCAATAAATGATTAGTAAGCTCATATAACTTTAATCATAATACTTCTTTTCAAATATGAAATTTAAACATATCAAGAATAATCCAATAGTGATACCACAATACTCATGAAGTTATATTTAATAGCTCACTAAGTGAATGAATCTACAGTATCATTATATATATTATTCCTAACATAGTAGGAATTTTAAACAACTTTAACTCTTCCAAAATTTCTTTATTTTCATTTTCATTTCTTTACCTTCCACACTCATTCCACATGTATAACACACCAATTATAAGCATATCATTCAACCATAGCTACAAGCTAGTGCATTTAAACATAGACATTTTTTCGAATTAATCGCATGATAACTCATTTCATAAGAATTTACATAACTTAAACCTTACCACTCTTTCATGACCACAAGCATATTTTCATCTGAGCACTTACCATTTCAATGCACTTTATAATTAAACATATTACCATTCAATGTAATGGCCTGAATTTTCAGTGGTGTCGGAACGGTGATTTGAGGTCACTAAATCTGACAAGTGAGTAGAAAATATTATTAATTTAGTGAGTATAAGTTAAATGTGAAGTTAGAAAATTTTTTGAAATAGTAAATAGTGTACTAGGAAAAAAATTAAAATAATTAGAATCGAAAACGAGGTATCTAGACCTCGGAGATTTTTAATCTAGCCATAAATATTTTATAAATATTTATGGAGTGTTAATAAGTTATTATTAAAGTTTCATCAAGAAATTTTAAAGTTCCGATAATTAATTGAACAAAAAGGACTAAATTGTAACAAATGTAAAATTATGGGAAATGATTAAATAGCTTAAATGATAAAAGAAAGAGGGCTTAAAAGGCAAATAGACCCAAGGTCTATATTTGGGCTGGACGGCAAGGGCATGAAATCAGCAAGAAAATAAGAAGAATTAAGGGAAAAATTGGAATATTGCAAATTTTACTTAATAAAGCTAGGACTAAAGTGGAATTATCTAGATTTCTCTTTATTTTTCTGCATTCTCATCAGAAAAAACACCATAGTTTCTTTAAGCTGGTTTTTCGTATTTTTACTGCAAGTAAGTTCAATTCTTGATTATTTCTTGAAATTTTTGTGTTTTTGTGACTTTTACAACTAGGTCCACTTGTTGAATTCATTAGTTTTAGATTTTATGAATGAAGTTGTAAGTTTCTATGAATATGTGCTGGAAGTATATGATGATTTAGCATGGAATTAGAGCTTTAAATTGTTTATATGCCGATTTTATTGAAAGAATTGAATAGAAAGTGAATGTTTGGGACCTAATTTTAAAAGAATTTGAAGTTAGGGTTTTATGTGGAAATTCTAAATTTCAATAGTTGTGAAATAACTTATAATTTCTAGGTAATTTAGAGAAAATTAGCTCAATTGAGGGGTTAATTGAGTAAGGACTGAATTGTATGAATTGTGGAATTTGGGACAAAATAGAAATCAACATGTTATACTAAAGCAGTTTTGGACAACAGCAGTTGTCTAACTTTGAAAAATCACATAAAATGGTAGAAATTGAATTATAAGTTGAGTGAGATATAGAATTAAATCTTGTTGAGTCTATTTTCATATAAAAGAAACAGAGAGCAAAGGAAGTCTACATATTGAGATATTTAAATTTTTGTTAGACTGGTTTAGAATAACTTCGTGATCCCCTATTCTTACTTTAGAAATTAACTAAAAATTGTAAAAAACTAATTAGGGGCTTAAATTTATATGTTTAAAATCCTGAATGAGTCTATTTTCTAGAGAAACAAATGGTAATATAATCCAAATTCTGTACAAGGAGATAATTAATTTTTAGTGAAGAAGAGTCGGAACTATAAGATAGCAGAACAGGGGTAACTTTAAAGAATAAATTGTACTTATTGGCTAAACCAAAAACTCTGAAAATTTTTATGGTGAGAAGATATGTGAGTCTAGTTTCAGGGAAAATTTGCGGATATTAATTTGAAGTTCTTTAGCTCAAGATAAAAATGATTTAGCGACTATGACACGGATGGACAGCTTGAATATCCATATAAGTAAATAGTGAAATTATAAATAATGTTACTTATATGCGGGTTATAAACATTAAGGATGTGAAATAAAGTAAAGGTGAAGTCAATACTGATAAGTGAATGATTTTACAATGATAGATCGAGAACCCGAAGCAAGTCAAGGAAAAGAAAAAGTAGCTGATTAGTCCCTAAATTTTCACAAATTCTGCAAATCGACCCAGGTAAGTCCATATGGCTGAAATTTAATGATTAAATGTTAATTTTATGAATTATATCATGTATGATGAGATATAATTGTTGATAAATTGAGAATAAAATAACAATGCGAAAAATGATTAAATGATCAAATTGAGCGGAACATCGGATTTGAGTACTTCTGATCAGTGACAAGTGATAAGTAGTAGCTTCAGCTACACTTATCTAATCAGTGACAAATGACAAGTGATAAGTGGTAACTTTAGTTACACTTATCTGATCAGTGACAAGTGACAAGTGATAATGGTAGCTTTAGCTACACTTATCTGATCAGTGACAAGTGACAAGTGACAAGTGATAAGTGGTAGTTTTAGCTACACTTATCTGATCAGTGATAAGTGACAAGTGATAAATGTGATCCGTGTAAGACCGTGCCAGGGCTATGGCTTCAGAAAATGATAAGTGATCATACGTAAGACCATAGTTATACTATGGCAAAGTGGAAGTGAAGTACTCAATTTTCCGTAACCGTTCCCTAATTTGATTAAGGATGGTAAGTGACAAAAAGGGCCCAA
Organism: Gossypium bickii; assembly: GCA_025503065.1. Lineage (NCBI taxonomy): Eukaryota > Viridiplantae > Streptophyta > Magnoliopsida > Malvales > Malvaceae > Gossypium > Gossypium bickii. The sequence continues at coordinate 14,335,958 of CP106716.1, read as the reverse complement.
AAGAGTTAAAGTAAATGGATAATTGGTAGTGAGTTTATACAAGAGGACTCACCAAATTGTGGTTGACAGGTGAACTTAGTAATTGTGTATAATGCATAAGTATATGAATGTTTGGTAAGATTTATATTTTATGCCTATAAACTTACTAAGTTTCTATAAACTTACTAAGTTTCTATAAACTTACTTGAGTGTATTTAATGTCTCATGTAGATTGACGTAAAAATATACGGAGGATCGGATCAACACTGAGGATCACACTATCAAGATTATCTCCGGTAGCTTTTGTAAATTTTCTTTTTGATTTATATGGCATGTACATGGTTTGATGATTATATAAATACTAAAACTTGTTTAATGAATATGTATTAAAGTAAAGAGTGATGAATATGCTAAATAGTATAATTATAATAGAAGTATGAATTGGTATCAAATTGATTGAATTGGATTGGATTGGTCGGTTTTAAATTGCAAGAAAGATTGGATATTTATAAAGGGACTATATTGAGTTCTTAATAATAATTCGTTAAACTTTGGTAATGCCTCATACCCTATTCCGGCGACGAATACGGGTAGGGGGTGTTACATTTAACCAGTAATTTGGCATTTGCCTAAGCATTAAACAACAACACTTGTTAGCGTTCTTGAACATATTTCATATAATTTCAACATCAATAACCTTCATGTCACACTTGAATTTATTACTTGTCTCAACTTACAAAATTTTCATGTATCAACATATCAACATATTAATATATATACATTTCATGATACATATCATCTTTTACTGTTTTTTCATATATCATCCAAGACAACTCCCGATAACTTACCATTCGAGGAACGACTTACGGATATGAATACACCGTTTTCAGAAGCCTAAAGGCTAAACAGAAGCTCATGAAAGCTAAACGGAAAGTAAACACGAAAGTTTGCAACAAATGCTGAACCTCGGTTTACTTGGGTAATTTACCGTCAATTCATCCTTTACATTCGTAGTGCCATAACCTTGTTATGGTCTTATCATCAGAATGCCATAGCCCAGCTATGGTCTTATATATAAACACTGCCATGGCCCAACCATGATCTTACGTTCATAATGCGATAACCCAGTTATGGTCTTATCCGTCAATTCATCCTTTGCATTTACAGTCAATTCATCCATTGCCACAGAACTATTGTACTCAATCCTGCATTCCACTCGTTTTGAACATTTAATTCAATTTCATAATTTTAATAATAATTTTATTTTCAACAATATAGATGAATAAATACATAATATCATTCATCAATTTAATAAATAAACATTATAGTTTAACCATACGAACTTACTTGAATTGAATTGTAATAATTGCAGGAGTTCAAGGACTATTCTGCTATTTTTTCCTTTTTCACGAGTATCTACGAAATCTTGATTCTAAAATATAAAATTACTCATTCATTAGCACATATTTCAATTCCAATTCATTTCACAATTTATACCCTTCAAGTTTTCAAATTTACACAATTACCCCATCTTTTACAATTTTTACAATTTAGTCCCTTAACTAGTTAATCTATCAAATCAACTAATTTTTCTCAATTAATAATTTATCCAAATATTCTAGGCTATCATTGTAATGGCTTAAATTTTCAGTGGTGTCGGAACGGTGATTTGATGTCACTAAATTCGAAAAGTGAGTGGAAAATATTATTAATTTAGTGAGTATAAGTTAAATGTGAAGTTAGGAAAATTTTTGAAATGGTGAATAGTGTACTAGAAATAAATATTAAAATAATTAGAATCGAAAACAAGGTATCGAGACCTCGGAGATTTTTAATAGAGCCATAAATATTTTTATAAATATTTATGGAGTGTTAATAAGTTAGTATTAAAGTTTCGTCAAGAAATTTTAAAGTTTTGGTTGTTAATTGAACAAAAAGGACTAAATTGTAACAAATGTAAAATTATGAGAAATGATTAAATAGCTTAAATGATAAAAGAAATAGGGCTTAAAAGGGAAATAGACCCAAATTCTATTTGGGCTGGACGGCAAGGGCATGAAATCAGCAAGAAAATAAGGAGAATTGAGGGTAAAATTGGAATATTGCAAAATTTACTTAATAAAGCTAGGATTAAAGTGAAATTATCTAGATTTCTTTTTATTTTTCTGCATTCTCATCAGCAAAAACACCATAGAAGGTTTCCTTAAGCTGGTTTTCATATTTTTACTGCAAGTAAGTTCAATTCTTGATTATTTCTTGAAATTTTTGTATTTTTGTGACTTCTACAATTAGATCCACTTGTTGAATTCATTAGTTTTAGATTTTATGAATAAAATTGAAAGTTGCTATGAATATGTGCTGGAAGTATATGATGATTTAGCATGGAATTAGAGCTTTAAATTGTTTATATGCCAATTTTATTGAAAGAATTGAATAGAAAGTGAATGTTTGAGACCTAATTGTAAAAGAGTTTGAAGTTAGGGTTTTATGTGGAAATTCTGGATTTCAATAGTTGTGAAATAACTTATAAAGTCTAGCTAAAGTATTAATTGAGAAAAATTAGCTTAATTGAGGGGTTAATTGAGCAAGAACTGAATTGTATGAACTGTGAAATTTGGGGCAAAATAGAAATCAACACTTTGTACTAAAACAGTTTTGGATAGCAGTAGTAGTCTAACTTTGAAAAATCACCAAAAATTTTAGAAATTGAATTAGAGGATGAATAAAATATGGAATTAAATCTTATGGAGTCTAGTTTCGTATAGAATAAATGGTATAAGCAATGAAATTGTAAATCATGAGATATAATAGGTTTTGTGAGACAATGTCAGAATGATTTCGGGTTCCACTGTTTTGACTTTAGAAAATCATCACAAATTGGAGAAAAATAATTAGGGGCTTAAATTTATATGTTTAAAATTATGAATGAGTTTATTTTCAATATAAACAAACGGGAACATCATCCAAATCTTGTATAATGAGATAAATAATTTTTAGTGAAGAAGGGTCGGAACTGTCAGACAGCAGAACATGGGTGACTTTAAAGAATTAACTGTAATTATTGGCTAAACCATAAATTCTAAAAATTTTATGGTAAGAATATATGTGAGTCTAGTTTCAGGAAAAATTAATGGATCTTAATTTGAAGTTATGTAGCTAAAGCTAAAAATAATTTAGTGACTATGACTCAAGGTGACAGCTCTAAATGAACTATAAATAATAATAGAATTATAGAGGATGCTACATATGAACATAAAATGTATTGAATTGATGATTAAATTTATTTATTTAGATTTGGAAAACTCAAATACGAAGCTAGATCGAGGAAAGGAAGATTTTGTGTACGAACAACTATCGAGGTAAGTTCGTGTAACTTGAATTATATTCTTAAATGCTTGAAATGTATGTTATTGATGTGAATATGATTTGAATGTTCATTGTATGAAAGTTGATGAAATATTGATATATTTGATAAAAAAGGGGAAGAAATCCCGGTTGAATGAAAGGAAAATTCGATGGATCTCTGAAAAGGAATTGACGGTAAAAAGGATCTAGCCCGGACGGGTGATCCTATTCTGATATAGCCCTCCCGAAGAATATGTGGTAAATGGATTTAGCCCGGACGGGTAATTCGAATTAGGGTCTGAATTTAGCCTGGACTGGTAATTCAGATCCCAGCTCATTAGAGTAATTGTTGTTGCAGGGGATTTAGCTTGGACTGGTAATCCCGACAATACTCTATGAGTTTATATTACAGGGGATTTAACCTGGACTGGTAATCTCGTTGTAAGGATGAGGTTCGCGGGAGTGTGCTCTCTGGAAAAAGGGTATACCCATATGTGTACGAATTGACGGACCCGGAATTGTACACAAAAGTGTACTACTGAATATCCATCGAAATTCAAAGAAATTCAATGAGATAAATATGAGAAATGGAAGAACATGAAAATTATGGAATTGATGAGCTCATCAATCATTTATCTTTGTATTGAATTTATACGATGTTAATTAACTAATGCAAAAGTTGAGTTTGTATTTGATAGGTATATGTTTATGTGAATTGGATGTGTGCTTGTGTTCTTAAATGATGGATGTATAAGTATGGTAAGTATAATTCCTGTTGCATGAACTTACTAAGCACCATGTGCTTACCCGTTCTCCTTTTTCTCTATTTTGTAGTACTCGGGAGCTCGAAGGTTGGAGATTAGTCGGAGCCTTCTCACACTATCAACCCATATTTTTGGTATATGAAAATGACTTATTTTGAAAAGAATGGCATGTATAGACTAAATATCAATATTTACATGGAAATGGATGTTTGTAACTTAGCTATTGGCATGGCTAGAGTAAATATAATTTTGAGATTTTGAGAAAAATTCTCTGTGATTCTGATTTGGTTCCGTAAGTTCGGTAATGCATTGTACCCTATTCGGCGATGGATACGGGTAAGGCGTGTTACAATCATACAACCCTTAATAAAATAGAAATTTAATGCCAAACCATAATATTTTAACCATTTTCATAATTTGATCCTAACATCAATATTTAACAAAATCACTTTATAATATCATCATATAATAAAATTAAAGCTCTAAACCCACTTGATATTAATGATTTCTTTCAATATATTAATTTATACAATAAAACAATTCGTTTCATGCAATTTGGTTATTTTTGACATTTTTACAAAATTACCCTTTAAAATTTTACTTTTATTCAATTTAGTCCCTGAGCCTAAAACATGCAAATTGGCCAATTTTAATGTAAACCCATGCTAGCTGAATATTCATATATTTTCTTCCTCTTTTCCATTCCACATCTTTAATGTATATAACATGCTTATATGTAATATTATCTATAATTCTACTATTTGCTTATATGTTCATATTAAAGCTGTCCACTTGAGTCATAGTCACTAAATTATTTATATCTTGAGCTACAGAATTGTAAATTAAGATTCGCTTGATGTTTTTGAAACTAGACCCAAATATTTCTACCATAAAAATTTCAGAATTTATATTTTAGCCAATAAGTACAGTAAAATCTTCAAATTTATCCCTGTTCTGCTGTTTGACGGCTTTGACCTTTCTTTACTAAAAATTATGTATCTCTTAGTAAGGGGTTTGGATGATGTTTCCATTTGTTTCTATTGCAAATAGACTCATTAATAATTTAAACATATAAATTTAAATCTCTAATGTTTTTTTTACAATTATTGATGATTTTCCAAAGTCAGAATAGGGGAACCCGAAATCAATCTGACCTTGTCTCACAAAAATTTATATATTTCATAATATGAAACTTTTTTGCTTACACCGTTTCTTATATGTAAAACTAGACTCAATAGGATTTAATTTAATACTTTAATTAACCTCTAATTCAATTTCTACAATTTTTGGTGAATATTCAAAGTCAGACTACTGTTGCTGTCCAAAACTGTTTTTAGTGCAAATGTTGATAACCAAGTTTATAACACCCTCCTTTTTGTTCTCTACAATATTTCCCATCACTTCCTCTTATTTCCCTTCACTAACATATCAAGAACATAGAACCTTATATAAGAAAGCTCTACTTTAACATCATTTTCATGCTTTTTCAATAATATCAAACTTAAAAATATATTGAAATCTTGATGTTCTTACCTTGTTCTATTGATTTCAATCTTTAACTTGATTTTATCTCTCCTCCAGCTTCTATTTCTTGAATCTAACTTGATATTCTAGCTCCCCATAGTCTTCTTATTATTTTTCTCTCTTGGAAGCTATGGAAATTCTTTTGATTTCTAAGTGAAAGTGGTGAATTTTTTATAAAAGGACCAAATTGTAAAGAAAAGAAAATTTCTTTCTTCTCTTCTCTTCTCACGTGGGTGCATGGAAAGATAAAGAGAATTCTTCATCTTTCTTTCCTTATATACTAAATAAAATAATAATAAAATATCTCATTAAAATATTAATAAAATAATATTTATCTAATTAAATAATTATAAAATATCATCAAAATACCTCTAATATCATCATTGCCTTCTAGAGTTCTCTCTTTCTAATTGACCATTTTTCCCTTTATAATCTTTTAAAATTCCATCATTGAGTTATTACTTAATTTGGTAAAATTGTGATTTAGTCCCTCATAATTCTTTGTCTATTCTATTTGGTCCTAATTCATCCATTTTCCTTAGTTTCTAGATCATTCCACCCTTAAAATATTTGCACTATTGGTCTTTCAACTTCTCATGTTTACACTTTAACCCATCAAATTTTAAGTATTTACTCTTGGGCCATAAAACTTTTCTCACTTTTGCGATTTAGTCCTTTCTTGAATTAATATATCATAATATACTTCCCAATATTGACATAACTCAAAATTTCCCTTGTTATCACTTTAATTCCTTATTTTACTATATCAAGGATAATATATTACTTTATTACTGTAGTAATTTTCGGGGTATTACAGAGAGAGCCATCTTCTCTAGATTACTCGTGTGCTAATTTGGAAGATCAAAACCATAAGATTTGAAGATTTTAAAAAGTCGATGAATTCAAGCAGCTTCCGCATTTAGTTTTGTTCTTGATGTTTTAACATGACAAATCCTAATTTATTAAGTTTTATATAAGAATTTTACGGTTCTAACAAGTGGCATCTGAGCCTCGTCGTGTCGAATCATTGGAAATTGATTAAGTTTCTATTCTTTTTGGAATGAATTGATTCTCTATTATTTTGGATTGATTCCAAGTCAGATTTATAGGGGTATAAAATGAAAATTTGATAAATGATATTTGAATTGGGTTGATATTATGATTTGATTATTTGTATACATATTACGATTTACGGATATCAATGGTATTTGAAAATATCATACGAATTGATTATACGAGCCCATAGGGCCTATGTAGAAATATGATGAATCAATGAATTCAATTTGAAATTCAAATAATGAAATGAAATAGTAATTGATATTAAACTGAAATTAGATGTATAATTGATAAATAGATGGAATGGTATGATATTATTAGAATGATGTTGATATGATTAAATATTGAATTGGTTTTGAGAATGGTATTGAAATGTGATTCTAGGTGATTTGGCTTATGTCATATCTAAAATGTTATATGATGAGGTTAAATGTTAACTCACCTTTTTTATATTTGATTTGCCATGTTAGGCAAACTTTACCAAGCTAAGTAACATGTAGTGTTTAATTATAAACTAAGGCAAGTTACTTGGTTTAATACCTGTGAACTTACTAAGCATTTGTAATGCTTACTCTGTATGTTTTCTCTTTTCCTATAGATTGTTAACTTGCGGAATACGTCTAGTGGATCGTACGAAGCTCACATTATCCCACCTATTGATTCGATAGTCTTTTATTCGCTTTATTCAGTTATGTGGCATGTACATAGGAGTTAATGAATGTGTTTACTTTGAATGATAATTTTGGTTGAAACTTTGCTAAGTGCTTTATTTTGGAAAAGTAATACTTATGTGCATATATATGTTTGCTTGGTAACATGTGGTGACATGTTGAATGACTCTTAAATGGTATGATTGAGCATGAAATGGTTTGGTTAAATGATGTTATTGAATAGATAATGGACAAAGTGGAGTAGGTTGAATTGGTATAAGTTGGATTGATATGTTGGATGCCAAATTGTGGAATTGTTGCATTGAATGGTTGAAATGGTTAAATAGGTTGTTTTGGCTTGCATTTGGTTTGGTTTTGTATAGGTTTAGATGTGCATATATGCACCAAATGAGATTAAGGTTTGGCTTGACATGAAATAGGTACAAAATGGAAAATTTTCATAAAAAATAGGATCCTCATCTCGACATGAAATACCCCTCGTCGTAACGTCGATAGACAGTTTGTAACGCCTCGACATCAAATGTTCCAACGTCGTGACATGAATCACTATTTCGGCGAAGTCTCAACATGGAGAAGCTCATGTCACAATGTGGAACCCAAAATTTCAAAACCGGGCAATTTGATTCTAATTCATGCTTAAGTATACAAAAGAGCTTTCGTAAGCTCGATTAAGGCTCGTCTTTAGTTGTGTATCATAACATCTAGGTGTTTATTATATGATTGAATATTTGAATTATTTATTTATAAAATATTTGACCTGAAATTTTAAGAGTGTCGCAAAAAGGTCATTATTTGATCTCAGGATGACTTTAAAGTATTTGTATGCTTGCATAAAACCCCAAAAAAAATCTTCATGATATTGTATATTGTATTATTGATTGATTGCATAATTGATGAAGTGCAATGATGTTTTTACTGTGTATTTCTTAGTAGTTGCTCTGGTAATGAATGTGACACTCTGTTGCTCGGACCCTGGTTTTGGGTCAGGTAAGGAGTGTTGCAAAAGGGGTACACAAAAAATGGTAGTTGATGCATTATCCAAAAGAACACAAGAGGTGTAGGCCCAATTGCTGCAATATATTGACAGTATTGTTTGGTCAGATATGTGGATCAAGGTAATCGGCTCCTGTCTAATCGACTCCAAGCTTGATGGTCACTAAACTAACTAAACTTATGACAAAGGTAAGCGCACCTATCAAATAATAGTATAGCTATGGTGAGTCGGGAATATCGTATCCACGTGGATTAAAAGTACTAGTAATGACTGTTTTTCTATTATTTAGTCGACAAATTAATAGGACTGATTTTAATCTAAAATTAACTAACTAATTACTAAGAACGCAACAGAGAATGAATTAGGAAAATATTTGAAGAAAACCAATGAGATAGATAATACCCAGGAACGAATCCACCTAGACTTCACTTATTATTTTGAATTTGAATTAAACGATTTATTCACTTGCGCCTTGATCGGTAGAAATCCTTAAAATATATTAATATATCTTTCGAGAGTAAGAATAACTGACTCTAGGTTGATTGATTGAAATCTCTTTCTAATTAAAACCCCTATTGTCGCATTTACTCGATTTATGGATTCCCCTATTAGATTTGACTCTAATCCGGTAGATTTATGTCGTCTTATTTCTAGGATTGCATGCAACTCCACTCAATTATGCTAGATCTACTCTTAAATAGGGACTTTTGCTACACTGAAATAAGCACATTAGGCATGAATTAATATCCTGGATATATTAAAACATGAAATAAGCATACATAATTGAGAACAAGAATCAAGTATTTATCATGTAATTTAGAAATCAAATAATAAGATTCACATAGGTTTCATCTTCTCTAAGTATATAGGGAATTTAGTTCATAATCTGGAATAACATCATCTCAAAGTTAGGAAAACAACAAGACATAAAGAAACCCAATAAAACTTCTAAAGAAATTGAATAGAGATCTTCAATCTTGAAGGAGATCTCATTCTGAAATGAATCCGATGGCGTTCTTCGAGTCTTTTCTTCGTTCTTCTTCGCGTGCTCCATTAGGTCCTCTTTTAGTGTGTATTTATAGACTTTCTCAACTCATAATTCTCATCAATAATGTTTTTTCATAATTCACAAATAATCATACATGGATAATTCAACTAAAAGAGAACTAAAGATTCAAACAATCCAAGTGGAAATGCCTAGGCCGTGTGGTTCCTAAAAACAGCTCTTTTTGTTTGATTTTGGCCCATTTTTCACTCTTTTCACTTCCCTATGCTCACCTAAGTATAGAGACATGAATTTAAAGAATTAGGAGTATGAAATTCACCAATTTACATAATAGATCATCCAAAAACGCGTCAAGAATGGGATTAAAACATGTTACTTTTATTGCTTATCAAATATCCCCACACTTAAGTGTTTGCTTGTCCTCAAGCAAAATCCTCAACTCACCATTAAAATTAAACTTTCTCAACTCATAATTCTCATCAATAATGTTTTTTCATAATTCACAAATAATCATACATGGATAATTCAACTAAAAGAGAACTAAAGATTCAAACAATCCAAGTGGAAATGCCCAGGCCATGTGGTTCCTAAAAACAGCTCTTTTTGTTTGATTTTGGCCCATTTTTCACTCTTTTCACTTCCCTGTGCTCACCTAAGTATAGAGACATGAATTTAAAGAATTAGGTGTATGAAATTCACCAATTTACATAATAAATCATCCAAAAACGCGTCAAGAATGGGATTAAAACATGTTACTTTTATTGCTTATCAAATATCCCCACACTTAAGTGTTTGCTTGTCCTCAAGCAAAATCCTCAACTCACCATTAAAATTAAACTTTCTCAACTCATAATTCTCATCAATAATGTTTTTTCATAATTCACAAATAATCATACATGGATAATTCAACTAAAAGAGAACTAAAGATTCAAACAATCCAAGTCAAACATTTTTAAAGCATGAAAACATATGTATTTCCCTTTATTTAAGTAATTACCTTCAATTCAAAATCGGCAAGAATCGACATCCTCACTAAAGATTCACTCAAATCACTTAAAGTGTTTAAGGTTCAAAAATTAAGCACTCAAAAGTCAAACATGAAAAGTCATTACCATAGGCTTGCACGAAAATCAAATCTCCACCACTATAAAATGAGATGATACACAAATCAAAATGTCTTTAAGAGGTTATAATGGGGCTCAGGTTAAGGGTATGGAGAAAGGCTAAAAAAGTTGGTTAAAATCGAGATTGAATTGATAAATTACCAAACTAGAAAAATAAACAAATGCTGAATTAAAACAATTACATCAATCGAAAACTTTTATAGAATAACACGAGCTTCTTCTCAAAATATGAATTTAACTGTTCAAGCTCAATTATCATAAAACTAAGTAATAATCAATATATATACACACACATAAAACTAAGTAATAATCAATATATATACACGCATGATTGCTGAAATCAGAGTTTTAAAATTTATAAAAGAATGATCAAAACCTGAAAACTAACTTTGACAACGATTAAAGGCAAGTGTACCTATCGAACAGTAGTATAGCTTAGGCAAGACCGGATATCGAACCCAAAGGAACAAAGAGTACTAATACTAACTTTCTTTTTATTATTTAGCCTTAAAAATAGAGTGAAGTTACTTAAACTATATTGACGAAGACTAAACTAAGGACACAAAGACAAAAAGGACGAATAGGAAAATAACTTTGAAGGAAAACTCAGTTGATTATGACGATACCCTCAGGATGAATCCACCTAGACTTCACTTGTTATTTAACCCTAAATTATATGATTTCTTTTACTTAGTTTGATCCGTAAGACTCCCTAACCTATATTAAACCCTCTCTCGAGGCGAATAACGTCTAACCCTAGGTTAATTAGTGAAACTCTCGTTCGCTTATAATAACCCCCTAGGATAGCAGTAAATCGACCAATGGACTCTCATATTAGGTTTCACCCTAATTCGGCAAAATCTTGTAACCCTATCTCTAGGCGTTCGATCAACTCCGCTTAATTATGTTAGATCTACTCTTAGGCAGGGTCTATTCCTCCTCCACCTAAGCACATTAGATTTGGATTAAGCAACATAATTAAGAACAAACTAAGAAATTATCATATAACTTAAAAATCAAATAAAAAGATTCATCTAGGTTTCATCCCCTTCAGGTATCTGAGGGGTTTAGTTCATAATGAATAAACAAAACATCGCAAGAGAAAAGATAAAACAAAACATAAGAAAATCTTAAAACCCCCTGAAGGAATTGAAGGAGAATTTCGCCGTCTTGAGTATAATTTCGGCTTCTTGGGATGGATCAACTGGCTATCCTCGCGTTATTCCCTAACTCTGACCTTCTCGGCTTGGCTCCTTGGCCTAGCTTTGACGTCGGTTTCGGCTACTGCCGAACTGCCCTTCAAGTTGCCCCCTAGGGTGTTTATATACACTTTGTGATGCCTTACTTGGCCCCTAAGTATCCTAATTTAAGTAGAATTCCTACTAGGGTGTTTGAATAGGCTTTGGAATGTGTTTCTTTGCCTCCAAGCATCCTTTCTCGAATGAATTGCTCTTTCCAGCGACAGAGGCACGGCCATGGCACACGTCCATATGAATTGTGGCCAGGCTGTGTTTGGACTTTTAATGAGGCACAACCGTGTTTATCAGGGTCCAGGCCGTGTCGATTTCGTGAATTGGCTCATTTACTCCGTTTTGTGTTCTTTTCATCCTCGGGTGCTTTCCTGGGTATAAGAGATGAAAAGAAAGGATTAAGACCACCTTTTTACATAAATCGAGGGATAAATCATTCAAAAGCATACTAAATGTGGGATTAAAATATGTTACTTCTACGGTTTATTAACGCATTTATATATTTTTTCTCTCATTTTTTTTATCACGAGAACAATAAATAATAAGAAATAATTCAGCAACTGAAACAAAAGAGCATAGTTAGACAATTAACAAAATCAAATCTTGACAAAAAGGGAACTAATAAAACGGGAGAAATTCTTAACAAATCAAAAAATGAGTTATGGGATAACATGAATGGGTAAATCAAGAAACGATGTGTTAGGCTCAAAGGGGTTCACTAAGGGTTAATTATGAAGGTAGGCTTTTTATGGTATAAGTGGGTTAAAACTTAGGTGCCTTTATCATCTCAGTATATCAAATCAAAGGTGTGGTCTCGACATGAATAATCGAAGCAAGTTCTAGAATAACAAATCAATATTAGCACACTCATAACCAATAATAAAATGAGCAAGAAAAGTGTATGCTCTAAAAGCTCAAATCTAACAAAAAAATTATGGTTTTTGATGTCAATCTTGCAAATCTCAAACTTCAAGGTAATACCTCAATTTAGGGAAACAACCTAAAAATTTTTAATTTTAAAAATAGACTTATCATGCTTGATTCTCTCATATTTTAAAGTTTAAAAAATCAATGCACAAATACTTATGAATTTAATCTAAAACATATCAATGAAAATCACAAATCGATAAAAGTTCATTCTAATAGAAATGTGAGAAAATTACTTAAATACAAGACATAATTTAGGGATTTTCTAATAATTCTGTAAATAACCTTCCCACATTTAAGATGTATATTATCCTCAATGTACAAACATATATAATCAGAGGATAACCAAAATATCATAAGAGAGGGAGAAAACTGAAACTGCCCTGAATATTGGATGTAATCCCTAGAATAGTGAAAAGCAGAATTATAGACAAATCTAGATGTAGCACATGATTTTGAGCAAACAAAGAAGAAAATAAACACAATTGGTGAAGAAGATTAAAGGTTGACTAACCCGATTAGAAACAACCATAAAAATAGATATAGTTCAAAAGATAAAAGCGAAAGAAGTCTAAGAAAATAAAAATAAAAATAAAAATAAAATTAGAACTAAAACTAAAAATAAAAGAAAATAACATAAATGGACTCAACAGTCCTCATCATCAGATGCGTTTGTGTCGTGAGCCGTCGGCACTGAAGAGGAGATATGGAGATGTTGACATATGTGGTGCAATGTTGCCTTAAGACTGTCGAACTACTGAACACAGTATTGCTCAAAGTGAACGAACCGTTCGGGGAGGCTCGTAAAGTAGGAGAAGAAGGAATAGGACAGTGACTCGAAGGTGGAGGCTGTGGTAGGTCCTCGAGATGGAGAAGAACATCATCAATGAAGTTATCGAGTTTATTCTGAGCGTCAGAATGAAACAATCAATACTAAGGGGATCTACTCCACGACGCCGCTCGATCATCCTCATATGTATCATGCTCGAGATTTCTTATGGGGACATCTGGCAAACTAGTGTGAGTGTAGAGGACTGCTACGGTGTGTCTAAGAGACCGAAGTGTTGAGCGAGGTGAGTCACATAAGGGCTTAAATAGATGGGGCCCTTCATGTGGCGGTCAGTCTGATGGCAGAAGGCTAGAGCGATGAAGTATGCCAAATCAAATATATGCCCGTTTTCCATGCTCCATAGAAAATAAGCACCATGAGTGCTAACGACTCCAGTGCTCTCTCCCCTACCTGTCAAAGTGTGAGCTAAAAGTGCATGAAAGTATCGTAAAGTTAGAGAGATAAATCGCCTTCGAGCAACTCGTATCATAAATGTCTGGCTCGCTGTAAGCTCTGTCCAACAATGTAATGGTGTGTAATGGATGTGCCGATGAAGTCGAAGGAAGTTTTCAGCGCTCATAAATTCCTCTGTGTAGAGTCCCATAACAGAATCGAACTCGGGGATGCTCATATGGTGCACCAAACCACCAAATCGAAAAGTAATGGTGCCAGGCTCATCATGAGTCGCCATGACCTGCTGTAGAAGAATACTGCGCAGAACTTCAAGGTAAGCTTCATGTAGGTGGGCTCGATGATGGAGAAGAATTTTTCCTACGGAGCTGTGGCAATAAAGGCGCGAACATCATCAGCTAGTCGAACCTGCTCCAACGCGGCCCAATCAATACAGTGACCTAGGCCGAGTGGTCGTACTCGAAGAACTGATATAAATCCTCCTAGGGGCCTACCAAAAATCAGAGATAAGGGTGGCCAGCCTCGGCAGAAGCGCTTGAGGAGGAGGTCCCACCATGGGTCTTAAGGTTTTTTGAAGCGGGGAAGGCGACCTTCGTTTTACCGTGTGTGTTCGTCATGGTGAGCCTGAAAAAGTAAAAGGATTCATCAATAAACAAATTATCACCAAACAAATATGCAAACTAGGGCTGAGAAGATAAAATTCAAGTAGTTCAAATAGCAAATTACCCCTAAAATAGTATGTATGAATACCCCAAGGATGCAAAAATCATATCGTATAACTATCATGAATCAATGTGCTGACACAATTAAGAATAAAAACCAAATCATGGTATGCTTAGAATAAGACTAACAACAACAGTAATTTAAGAAAAATATAAGAATAAACTAAAAGGTAACCTAAATAGACTAACCATATTAGAAAGAAAATCAATTACCCATACTATAACACAAGTAGAAGGGGCAGTAGAGAAAACAGAAGCAAATTATTGAAATAAACATTCGAAATTAATAGAAAATGTAACACAAAAAGAGTAGAAAATCAAAATAAAAGAAACTAAGAAAGAAATTAAAAAAAATAACAATTAGAATAAGAATAAATAAAAAATTAATAAACAAAAAGAAATAATAATAGTAATAAGTTGAAATAAAAATAAAATAAAATAAAAATAATAAATAGAAAAAGGGAAAAAGGGAGAACCGACAGTGTGACGGGCAGTGGCCAGAGAGAAAGTCAAGGGGACGGCGGTGAAGGACTTCGAGGGAGAGAAGGTTCGGGGCGAGGGGTTTAGGGGAAGGGAAAGAGTGGCTGGTCGAGGGTGGAAGGAAAATAAAAGGACGGGGCTTGGGGAAGGGGAAGTTTCAGGTTCGGTCGGCATGAGGTTGGGGGTCGAATGGGTGTGGTGTCTGGTTGGGGAAGAGAGAGGTCGGGGCGAAAGTGGAGGGGGTAGTGGAGAGGGAGGCCGAGGTAAAAATAGGGTTTGTGAGGGGCGAGGTGAGGTGATGGGAGGGGTGCGGTTGTTCGACGGTGTGAGGAAGAGGAAAGGACGGCGGTCGAAAAAGGGTGGTGGTCGTGTGAGGCCCGTGTTAGGCCACACGGCTGTGTCACATGCCCGTATGGCTCTTTTTAAGGCCGTGTCAATAAGAATTCAAGCCCAGTCTTCACACAGCTGTGTGTAACCTCCTTCGTTTTTTCCACGGCTGTGTGACCTCCTACATGCCTGTGTAGCTCGACGGTGTCTTGCCCATGGCCGTGTGACTTGTCCGTGTAACTCTCTGACTTGTTTTGAAATTGAAAAAAATTAGCTCTAGGTTTCACATGGCCTAGGACACGCTCGTGTGTCCAGGTCGTGTGGTCCACATGACCATGCACACGCTCGTGTGGACTCTTTTAGGCCGTGTCTCTATCGATTTTTAAAAAATTAAGTCCTAATATCCATACGGTCAAGGACACGCCCGTGTGTTCAAGCCGTGTGGGCTACACGGCCGTGTGGCCAGGCCGTGTAACTCACTGTCGATTTCTTTAAAATTTTAAAACTAAGTCTCAAGATCCACACGGCCAAGGACACGCCTGTGTGTCCAGGCCGTGTAGGCCAAAATCCTGCACTTTTTTATTTATTTGATTAATTTTAAAAAACACCATGAAATGAAAATAAGAAAATTAGCAATGTTAACACTCGGGTTACCTCCCGAGAAGCGCTTATTTAAAGTCTAAGCTAGACTTACCTTTGCGCATAATTACGAAGGATCACGGAGCTGAAGCTCCTCTCTATCATTTATAAAATTCTCACCACTATACTGTTTAAGTCGATGACCGTTTACCTTGAATGTGTCGTATTCTGGATGAGTTACCTCTATCGTACCATATGAAAAAACGGTTTGTACTACGAATGGACTTGACCATCTTGATTTTAGCTTTCTGGAAATAACCTGAGCTTTGATCTATATAAAAGGACAAGATCTCCAGCTGCAACTTGTTTGGGTTGCTTCAAACGAGCATCATGGCGTCACTTTGTCGCTTCTTTATATAGTTACGAGTTCTTGTAAGAATTCGCTCGCCATTCATCTAACTCGTTCAGTTGCATCAATCTCTTCTCACTTGCAAGTTTAATATCATAGTTTAGGAATTTTATAGCCCATAATGCTTTGTGCTCTAATTCAAACGACAAATGACAACTTTTTCCATAAACAAGTTTGTAAGAAGATGTTCCTATAGGTGTTTTATAAGTAGTTCTATAAGCCCATAAAACTTCATCTACTTTTATCGCCCAATATTTCCTAGTTGACTCTACAATTTTCTAGGATACGTTTGAGCTCTCTATTTGCAACTTTAACTTGTCCGCTAGTTTGAGGGTGATAAGAGGTAGCTGTCCTATGATGCACTCCATACTTCTTAATAACTTTGTCAAATTGAGCGTTATAAAAATGCGTACTTTATCACTAATAATTGCTCTAGGTGTTCCAAATTGAGAAAAGAGCTTATTAACAAATCTAACTACCACTCTAGCATCATTGGTAGGTAAAGCTTGAGCTTTTACCTATTTTGACATATAATCGACCGCTACTATTATGTATTTATTACCAAATGAACTAGGAAATGGGCCATAAAATCAATACCCCAGACATCAAATATTTCACATGAGAGCATATAAGTTTGAGGCATTTCATCACGTTTAGAAATGTTACCTGTTCTATGGCGTCTATCACAAGAATTAACATACCTGTTTGCATCTTTGAACAGTGTCGGCTAATAAAAACCTGATTCAAGTGTTTTATATGTTGTCCTAGTCCCACTGTAATGTCCTCTTGTTGGTCCTGAGTGGCAGTGTTCCAAGATTTTACTCGCTTCTGATTTTGTAACATATCTCTGAATTACTTGATCTACACATATACGAAAAAAAGGGTCCTCCCAAAAATAATTTTTCACATCGTCAAAGAATCGCTCCTTTTGATGATGTGTCAACCCTTTTGGTAGGATGTTAGCAGCTAGGTGATTCGCAATATCCGCAAACCAAGGGACTTCAGAGTCAGTTATAACCAAGAGTTGTTCCTCAAAAAACGAGTCATTTATCTCATTCTCATCAAGCTCATTGATATGTGAATTCTCGAGCTTGGAGAGGTAATCTACTGCAAGATTTTCAACTCTCTTCTTATCCTGGATTTCTAAATCGAACTCATGCAATAATAAAATCCAAATTATAAGTCGAGGTTTTGCATATGATTTATTGAGGAGAAAACGAAGAGCCGAATGGTCAGTGTAAACGGCAACTTTAGAAAATATCAAATATGGTCTAAATTTATCGAATGCAAAAACCACAGCTAGCAATTCTTTTTCTGTAGTAGTGTAATTTTCTTGTGCAGTTGTCAATGTCTTGCTAGCATAATAAATTGGTTGGAAATACTTGTCTCTTCGCTGTCCAAGAACTACACCTACTGCAAAATCACTCGCATCACACATTAGTTTAAAGGGTAAATTCCAATCAGGTGCAACTACTATCGGAGCATTGACTAATTTATCTTTAAGAGTATTAAATGCTTCTAAGTATTCCTGACTAAAATCGAAGGGCACATCATTTTCTAGCAAATTCGTTAAAGGCTTAGCTATTTTAGAAAAATCTTTAATAAATCTTCTATAAAACCAGCATGTCCTAAAAACCTTCGAATAGCCTTAACTAAACTAGGAGGAGGTGATTTTTCAATGGTTTAAATTTTCGCTCTATCGACCTCAATTTCTTTACTAGAAATTTTATGGCCCAACACAATCTTTTCCTCACATCTCATTAAAACTCTTTTTAAAATTTTAAGCACAAAGTTCATTTCCTCACATCTCATTAGAACTCGTTTTAAAATTTTAAAACAAATATGGAAGGAACTACCGAATACCGAGAAATCATCCATGAATACCTCTATAATGTCTTCTATAAGTTCGTCAAAAATGGCCACATGCAATACTGAAAAGTAGTAGGAGCATTACATAATCCAAAAGGCATTCTTTGATAAGCAAACGTACCATATGGACATGTAAATGTCGTTTTTTCTTGATCCTAGGGAGCTATCGGGATTTGAAAGTAGCTAGAGAATTCGTCTAAGAAGCAATAATACATATGCCCAGATAATCTTTCCAACATTTGATCAATGAAGGGCAAAGGAACGTGATCTTTTCTCGTGGCATCGTTCAACTTCCTATAGTAAATGCAAACTCTTCATCCCGTGACTGTTCTTGTTGGAATCAACTCATTCTTCTCATTAGCTACAACAGTCATGCCTCCCTTCTTAAGAAGAACCTGCACAGGACTCACCTAAGTACTGTCAGAAATAAGAAAAATAACACCAGCATCTAGAAGTTTAATCACCTCAACCTTAACGACTTCTTTCATGTTAGGATTCAGTCTTCTCTGAGCTTGCACACAAGGTTTGTATTCATCCTCCATTAAAATTTTATGTGTGCAGAAAGAAGGGTTGATCCCTCTAATATCATAAATCTTCTAAGCTATAGCTCTTTTATGCTCCTTTAATACCTTCAGTAACTCACCTTTCTCATTTGGCAGCAAATCTGAAGCAATAATCACTGGCAATGTAGAATTATTTCCAAGAAATGCATACTCTAGGTAATTTGGTAATTGTTTCAGTTCCAATTTGGGAGGTTCTTCAATAGAGGGTCTTAATTTTAATTCATCGTTTACCTCAATGTCCTCATAATTCTTTTGTCTCAGTGAAGACCGATTAGAATCTAAATCAAGTTTTATCTTACCTATCACAGCAGTATCGTCATCTGCCTCCTCTCCTTGGACAAGACACAGTTCTAACGTGTCATTATGAAAAATTTCCTGTAATGAATCTTGAATAACATGGTCAATAAAATTAATAAAATAATAGGAATCATCTTGTTCTCTAGAAAATTGCATGGCATCATAGATTTTAAAAATAATCTCTTCGTCACCTACCCTAAGCACAAGTTTACCGTCACCCACATCAATGACAGCTCTAGTAGTGGCTAAAAATAGGCGACCTAAAATTAAAGGTACCTCAACATCCTCATCCATGTCAAGCACAACAAAAATCAACAGGGAATATGAATTTATCCACTTTTACAAGGACATCTTCAATAATACCCCTAGGATATTTAACAGATCTGTCAGCTAATTGAATACTCATCCTAGTGGGTTTTGGTTACCCAAGACCAAGCTGCTTGAACATTTTATAAGGCATCAAATTAATGCTAGCACTTAAATCAGCTAATGCTTTCTCAATATTTAAACTACCAATTAGACAGGGAATAGTAAAACTTCATGTATCTTTCAGCTTAATTGGTAGTTTATTTTGAAGAATAGCTAAACATTCCTCGTTGAGTTCTACAGTAGATAGCTCTTCAAACTTCTTTTTGTTGGTTAATAGCTCTTTAAAATTTTTTGCATATGTAGGCATATGTGAAATAGCTTCAACAAAAGGTAAGTTAATATGTAACTGTTTAAAAAGTTCAAGAAATTTACTGAATTGTGCATCCATGCGGTCTTTTTTCAACTTTGCCGGATATGGGATCGGTGGCTTATATTTCTTAAGTACCGGTGTTTCACTCACTTCGGGTTTTACTCCCTCGTCCTTTTTCTTATCAAATTCCTTCTTGCAGCTTCTTTTCAGGTTCAGCCAACACTTTCTCATTCCTTAGTGTAACTGCTTTCACATGCTCTTTTGGGTTGGGTTTGGTGTTACTAGGTAAACTACCTTGCTACCTTTTTGAAACTAATTTAGCGAGTTGTCCAGTTTGATTTTTGAGCCCTTGAATCGACGCTTGCTAATTTTTCAAAGCTATCTCGATGTTTTGAAAATGGGTTTCTGACACCGAAATAAATTTTGCTAACATCTCTTTAAGGTTTGGTTTCTTCTCTTGCTGATAAGTTTGTTGTTGAAAACCTGGCGGGGGCTGTGATTTTTGATTTTCTTAACCACCCCATGAGAAATTTGGGTGGTTCCTCCGCCTTGCATTATAGTTATTACTATTAGGATTATTTTGAGGTTTAGAATTATTACCCATATAATTTATCTGCTCATTCTCTATGTTGGAACCGTAGGGTAAATATTCTAAATTATTCATTCCACCTCTATTCGCGTTACATTGCATCACCGGATGTACCTGCACAGAAACACATAAACTATTAATTTTTTTATTCAAAAGTTCTACCTGATTCGATAACATGGTGACAACATCTAAGTTAAAAACACCGACTACTTTTGTTGGCTTCGTCCTCATGAGTTGCCATTGATAATTATTCAGTGACATCTCATCTATAAACTCATAAGCCTCTTCAGGTGTTTTATTATTCAGAGTACCACCGGCGGCCGCATCGATCAATTGTTTAGTTGAGGGGTTCAAACCGTTGTAGAAAGTTTGAACTTGTAACTATAAAGGTAACCCATAGTAAGAGCACCTTCTCAATAAATCCTTATACCTCTCCCATGCATCATATAGAGTCTATAAGTCCATCTGTATGAAGGAAGAGATATCATTCCTCAACTTGGCTGTCTTAGCCAGTGGAAAGAACAACAAAAGAAATTTGTCAATCATTTGATCCCATGTAGTGATAGAACCTCGTGGTAAGAAGTTCAACCACTGTTTAGCTTTGTTGCTCAACAAGAAGGGAAACAACCGTAAGCAAACATCGTCAGAAACACTATTATCTTGAAAGTGTCGTAAAATTCCAAAAAGTTAGCCAAATGAGTATTTGGATCTTCATCTTGTAAACCATCAAATTGAACAAATTATTGGATCATCTAAATAGTGTTCGACTTCAGTTCGAAATTATTCACAGCAATAGCAGGTCTCACAATACTCGATTCAGCCTCAGTTAGAGTCAGCTTAGCATAATCGTACATAGTACGAGGAGCAAGATTCAGATTTACAGGATTTGTAGCAACCACAGGAGGTAGCTGATTATTCTGATTATTAGCCATCTCTTTAATAACAATAATAACATCCTCTTGCTCTTCCATTATATTTTGTCGACTCTGCCTTGCTTCTCTACGGTTTCTACGAGCTGTGCTTTCAATTTCGCTATCAAATATCATAGGTCCCGACGGGTTTCTTCTAGTCATAAACTAAAGGAACCTAGCAGAAGCAAACAAAAGAAAAAAAATTAGAAAACAAAAATTAAACTAAAAACAAAAATAAAATGCAATAAAATAAAAATGTCTAAATTAATAAAAATCGAGTGCTCCTAATATTTTAGTCCCCGGCAACAGCGTCAAAAACTTGATGGTCACTGAACTAACTAAAATTACGACAAAGGCAAGTACACCTATCGAATAACAGTATAGTTATGGTGAGTCGGGAATATCGTATCCATGGGGACTAAAAGTACTAGTAATGACTGTTTTTCTATTATTTAGTCAACAAATTTGGGATTGATTTTAATCTAAAATTAACTAACTGATTACTAAGAACGCAACAAAGACTGAATTAAAAAAATATTTAAAGAAAATCAATGAGATAGACAATACCCAGGAAAGAATCCACCTAGATTTCACTTATTATTCTAAATCTGAATTAAACTATATATTCACTTGCGCCTTGATCCGTAGAAATCTCTAAATTATATTAATATCTCTTTTGAGAGTAAGAATAACTGACTCTAGGTTGATTAATTAAAATCTCTTTCTAATTAAAACCCCTATTGTCGAATTAACTCGATCTATGTATTTTCCTATTAGATTTGAGTCTAATCCGGTAGATTTATGTCGTCCTATTTCTAGGATTGCATGCAACTCCACTCAATTATGCTAGATCTACTCTTAAAAGGGACTTTTGCTCCACTGAAATAAGTATATTAGGCATGAATTAATATCCTGAAAATATTAAAACATGAAATAAGCATACATAATTAAGAACAAGAATCAAGTATTTATCATGTAATTCAGAAATCAAATAATAAGATTCATATAGGTTTCATCTTCCCTAGGTATCTAGGGAATTCAATTCATTATCTGGAATAACATCATCTCAAAGTTAAGAAAACAACAAGACATAAAGAAACCCAATAAAACTTCTAAAGAAATTGAATGGAGATCTTCCATCTTAAAAGAGATTCGCTTCTGAAATGAATCCGATGGTGTTCTTCGAGTCTTTTCTTCGTTCTTATCAGCGTACTCCCTTAGTTCCTTTTTTAGTGTGTATTTATAGACTTTAGAATGTTCAGAAAGCCTAAAAATTGGGTTTTTTCTGCGTGTTTGGGAAATAAAGAGCGATATTAACACGGGCTGGCACATGGGCATGTGTCCAGCCCGTGTGGCTCGCATGGGCATATGCCAAGCCCATGTGGAAATGCCCAGGCCGTGTGGTTCCTAAAAATAGCTCTTTTTGTCCGATTTTGACCCGTTTTTCGTTTATTTCACTTCCTTATACTCACCTAAGTATAAAAACATGAATTTAACGAATTAGGAGCATCAAATTCATTAATTTACATAATAAATCATCCACAAATGCGTCAAGAATGGGATTAAAACATGCTAGTTTTATGGCTTATCAAAGCTCCAACAACTTTGTTTGGGGGTCTAACAATAACCACGCTTAGGATGTTCTTGGGATGGAAAAGCATTAAGGAGGAAGGGCAAGGTTGTGGTTGGGAATTGTGGCAACCTTAGAAAAGACCTTTTTCAACACTTTTATGGGGGAGTAGTTGGTGGCCATTCTAGAATCCATGCCACAAGCATAGAATGGTAGGGCTCTCTTATTGGAAGAGTCTCTCTAAGGATATCATGCAGTGGGTCAAGGAATGTAGCACTTGACAGAGTTGTAAGTCTAATAATGCAACTCATCTAGAGATTTTACAACCTTTACTAGTACCAAGTCGAGCTAAGGCAATAATTAATTTAGATTTCATTGAGGGCTTTCCAAATTCTAAGGGGAGGGATACCATCTTAGTAGTGGTGGACAGGTTGACCAAGTATGTTTATTTTGACTCTTTAACTCACCCATTTTCAGAATTGGCAGTAGCTTAACCTTACTTGGACCACATTTACAAGTTGCATGGTCTACCTAGTATTTTGATGTTTGGTCGATACAAGGTACTTGTTAGCAAATTCTGAAAGGAACTTTTCAGGAGACTTGGGACTAGCCTTCACATGTCTATAGCATACCATCTTGAGACAGGTGGCCAAACAAAAGTTCTTACTTGTTGCTTAGAAAGCTAGTTGAGGTGTATGACAGAAGAGTGACCGCAGGACTGGTCCCTCTAGTTACCCCTTGCTGAATGGTGGTACGACACTTTCTACCATTCAACTATTAGGACCACATCCTATGAGGCATTGTATGGGTAGAAGCTATCCCACCATCTACCATATTTTGCTGGCAACTTTCTTATGGATACAGTGGACCATGGCCTTCAATAGAGGGAAGCAGCAAGGCAACTCCTTAAGTTTCACTTGAAGAGGGCACAATATAAAATGAAGCAATTGGTTGACCGCAAAAGAAGTGATAAGGTATTCCAACTTGGGGATTTTGTTTATTTGAAGATTCAAGCCTACCATCAGCACACCTTGATGAAGCACTCTAATCAGAAGCTTTCTCCAAAGTACTATGGGCCATATACTGTGGAGGCTCGAGTGGGACATGTTGCATATAAACTGAAGTTACCAGAAGGCTTCAAAATTCCTTCTACTTTCCATGTTCGATCCTTGAGGGTAATGATCCTTTTGCATATGGAGGTAATTGATACGGGCTAATCAACAACGAGTAAATCGATTTGAAATTCTGTTATGTTAGTTATGTTTCTGTATTGGTTGCTGATTAGGTCATGTGCCACATCAACAAAAAATCGATGGCGTTAGGGTCGTGGACCAGAAGAGTTAACGAAAACAAAGTACCAAAATTGGACTGTCGAAAAAACGTGGTCGACTTTAAAAACGAAAATGGAGTCGCCACTAATTTATTTTTTTTGAGGTGTGATCGGGTCACCTTGAGATTGATCGTTAAAACATTTTGATTTATTAAAACGATGATTTTGGCCTATAAAAATGCGAGAAAACGGGTTCGGGAGTCGGTTACGCACGAGGAAGGATTAGCACCCTCGTAACGCCCAAAATTGGTACCGAATTGATTGATTAACGTCTTAATGTCAAAAATTTGAAAAAAATTTAAAATACGACCCTTTTCGTTTTAAAAAACTTGAATAAATTGACCCGCTTATCTCGAAGGAGTAAAATATCATACCCAGTGAGTTAGGATACGACATTTCGAATCCTCGAAACTAAGCTTGTCTTTTGACATTTAAAACTCGTACATTTAAATTCAAAAAGGATATTCGATTATTTAGGTCAAATGAAAAATCGGAACCCAGTAAGTTATGGCACAATTTCTTAAAATTCCAAATACAGAATATTGCCTTTATTTTTGGAAATCTTTATCTCGAGATAACAAAATGTCACATCCAGTGAGTTAGGACACAACATTTGAATTCTCGAGAATAAGCTTTTATTTAACTTGTGTGTTTTGATTTTAAAAATAATTGGTTCTTTAGACTCGACGAGAAAATCGAAACCGAGTAAGTTAGGGTACGATTTCTCGAAGCTTCTAAATTCCAAGCGTGGCCTCATCGTGAAAACATTTCGAACCAAAATATAACAATAAAATAAAATGTATTTTGAAAAAAAAATGATAATAATAATAATAATAATGACACGAATAATAAAAAAAATTGAAGTTTTAATACTATATAGAAAGATATACATAAATAAATAAATAATAAAATAATAAAATAAATAAATGTATTTAAAAAGAAAATGGTAAGCAAATAAACATTGAGGAAATAATAATATTAACAAGGTTAATAGTAAGGAAAGTAATAATAAAAATAATAATAATAATAATAAAGTAAAATACAAAAAATATGAATAAACAAAGAAGTAAAAAAATAATAGTGATAAAAAAGGAATATATATGCATGCAAACAATTAAATGAATAGATGAAAATGATACACATAAATATAAAAATAAATTAATAATAAATGAATACTGTATTAAATTGAAATTGAAATAAAATTGAGAGCCAAAATTGTAAATAAAACATTAAAGGGACTAAATTAAGAGAAAAATAAAATTAAAGATCCAAATTTAAAAAGAAAAAAAAAATTAGGACCCCAATGTAACGCGCATAAAAAGGGAAGGACCAAATGGGGAAATATTCTCGTCCTTCTAAATGCCGCGTTTTAACAGGGACTAAAATGAATTAGATGCGAAACTATCGGGTCAGATTAAAAATAAAAAAAATTAATTGAAATAGGTTTAAAAAGCTGAAGGGCTAAAAGCGCAAATAGCCCTTCCGCTAAAAAAACACGCGGATCCTAACGGGTCGGGTCAGCTGCACGCGGATCTGGGCAAAACGGCGCCGTTTTGGGCGTTTGAAGCTTGCCCTAAAACGACGTCGTATGGGGGGCTATGAAAGTCAAATTTTTCACAAAAAAAATTCATTTCTCCCAACTTCTAAAAAAAAAAAAAAATACCTGAGCTCTCTCCCCTCTCTCTCAAGCCCTCCGATTTCCGGCCACAAGTCCGGTCTTCGGCAGCCGCCGTTCGCCGCCGTGCATGGCGGCCGAAGCTCGAAAATAAGGTAATTTTTTTCCTTTTTTTTACTATATTATATATATATGTTATATTTAAAGTTAAAAAAAATAAAAATAAAAACTTTTGTATATGTATAGAGACCGTTCCGAAAAGAAAAGAAAAAAGAGAAAATACAAAAAAAACTAAAATAACCTTTGCTTGATCTGCCTTTTTTGTATTGATTTTTTTGTGTGTAAAAAATGTAGACCCTTTTACAAATTATTTCCGGCCTCTTTTATAGCCAAAAGAAATAATAAAATGGAAAATACACAAAACTTTTTATTTTCTGCTATCATTTTGCTGTCATTTTTTATCGTTTTAGCAGGTACGACCACCGTACGGAGGAGGATGTGCCGACGCGCGTGTGGTGCTCGGCTCTCGAGGCTTGAGGCGCAAAAACGATGGCTAGTGTTTTTTGCTTCTGATTTGTTTTCTGTTGTGGGCTTAGTGGGCTTGTAATTGGGTTTTGGGCTAAAAAAGACTGTTAATGGACTTTATTCATTGGTTTTTTTAATTTCTGTTTTTTTTTTTGTTTTGATTTTATTTTTTGTTTGGTTAATTGGGCCCGGGTAAATTGGGCTGATTACATGGACATTTTGAAAGTATAGGTACCACATTAGAAAAAAATCCCTAAGTATAGGGGCCTTCACGCCATTAACCCTATTTTATATTTAAAATATAATTATATATTCAAATTAAATTTTACAAATCATTAATATTAATTACTTAAAAATATTTAAAATTTATTTTTCATATATAAAAAATATTAATAATGAGTTTAATAATTTATTTTTTATTCTTACCAAAATATCGTATTATTAACAAGTTTAAACATTATCTAAATGCATATTTTTACTTCACAACTTCGTATATAAAAATGAATATTTTATTTCTCAAAAATAATTTTGAACAACAATACAAAACACTTAATCTTAAATCAAAATTTTCTAATGTAATGAGAAACTAACCCTATACTAAGCTTGTTCTTTTTATAAAGGAACAAATATTTTTAGGGTATTTATGTCTTTTACATTATAATATTTTTTTTTAAAAAAAAATCATACTAATAATGAGAATCATGAGATTTAAACATAAACTATCATAGTTTTCATTTATCACAATTTTACCATCTTAACTAAATTCATGTTTGATTTTTATTTTAATTTTTTATAAATTTGTTAATCTAGTTTTTTTAATGGCTATTTAACATCAAGGTTAGATATATTCAATATATAATTTCGAGATAATGACATATTTGGTATTTAAACTTTGACAAATCTTTTAATGTGATACTTGAACTTCAAAAAAGAAAGTCAATTTTAGTGTCTAAACTTTTGACACTATTTATCAATGTGATACTTAAGACGAATTATGTTAATTTCAAACTTGTCGGGAGACGTGGCCTAATCACAGGCTGCCGCATATTTTATTTTGAATAATATACCATAAACCTAAGAAAAAGTAATTAAAAAAAAAAAGGTTTTTTTTTTCATTTTCACCTTTTTTATGTTTTTAATGTTTAAACTAATTATTTTTAACTAAAATAAATTTAAAAATTGAAATTAACTTTATTATCTTGGAGAAAGCAGAAAATATGTTTCTCTACCACTTAAAAACCATATTGATTTCTTTATTCTTATTTTAATTTTCTTTAAATTAATCATTCACATTTTTTTCATCTAATTCAAACCTTAATTTCATGAATTTTAAAAAAAAGTAAACAACCCTTTTGCAATAAATCAATTTAAATAGTCATTTTAAAGTTTATTATTATTATTAAAAAATTAAGAACATTTCTATCCCCTAACAACATTGCCAATTCTCAAGTACCAACACCAAATTGACAACCTCCAATTCCAAGACAACTAAACATATTCACTCAAACTCACCAATCCATTAGAACACAAAGCCCAAAAAATTAACATCACAAATAAAACCCATCAATCCAAGCAGATCAAAACCAAAAGCCCATTTCAAGTTTCTGGTTCTTGAGGAAGTGGTAAGGAGAAGCCACAGTCAAAATTCCATGATGATTTAATGACCAGAATTGCAGATCAGGGCTTTAAAAGTTTTAAATATTGTGAAATTTTAACTATGCTTTTCAACAAAGCTAACCAGAAAACTAGAAAGAAGAGAAAGAGGCGAATCTTTCTGTCAAAATTTTGGCTGGACGGTAGCATAATGGCAACGACGCCTAATTCTCTTCACGGAAGAAGGAAGACAAGAAAAAGAAGAAAACTAAACAAAAAAAAAAAAGTTAAAATTTTTAATTTATTTTCTTTTGTATTTATAAAATATATTTTAAGGGGTATTTTATTATTTTAATTAAAATAAAAAATTAAAGGGATATTTAGATCTTAGGCCCTTGTTCAATTAAAACTTTTTGCCATAACTTACACGATTGGGTTACGGGTCCTGACAAGTAAAAAAAAATTAACGTCTGCAGCCAAAGGTACCACATAGATAAACAATGTTAAAGTTCAGTACCAAAATCAATATTTTCAAAATTCAGCTACCAAATTAGAATACTTGCCAAATTTCAGTAGCAAGTATGTGATTATCGCTTTAATTTATTTCTAACTTATTCTTTTAAGAGAAGTATTTAACGGGTGATTTGATCCTCGGTCCGGAAAAAGCCTCTTCCAAAGTGAAAACACTGCAATAGAAGCAACAGATCCGGGCTCTAAACGATAGTTGGCACCAAAAGAAAGGAGCCGGAGAGATAGTTCGAATTTGGTCTTGTTTATCCTTTTCGATCGACGGAGAAAGAAATCGATGATACTTTTACAGTCCCATTCACGATTCCTTCTCCAGACTTTGCTGAATCGAATACAGAAGTACTTTTTCCTTCGTTTTCTTTTCTTTTTTCATTTCATTTCTTTTAATCCGATAAATATAAGCTTTTATTATTTGATTTGATTTCTTTTATTTTACTTCTTTAATTACATCTTAGTTCTTGTATATATTTGATGTTTGAAAGACATGTTGGGAATTCGAGCAGAGTCAGGTCAAGGATTCCAACTACATTTCTAGTTCATATATGTATTTTTCATTCTTTACAACCTTCTCTTATGAGTTTGATGGTTCCTCTTCCTCATCAATCTTCCATTGTTGCTTGCAGTGCGATGCTCGTCTCAATTTTTTTTTCACTAGTACTTTTACTTTTAAATACCTGACCTCCTGCCCTACGCTTTGGTATGCCAGAGATGTATCATCTCCACTGACGATACTATCATCAAATATAGCCCTTCTTTAAAATTTTTTAGCTTAAGTTTTCCCAGAATTAGTGTTTTTTTTTTTTAAAGTTTATATGTATTAATGGTAATTAACATGAAATATACAAACTCCCACTCAAAACTATAATAAATATCTAAATTAGAGTAATATGTGTACAAGATCAGTATACAGGATTGTTAACTTTTAGACTAACAATAGATCATCAAGAACAATTGGATAGGGTTAGAACTTTCAAATGCGTTTAAGCTCTAGGGTTTTTTGTGTTTTACGGTTTAGTAATATGCAGTATTTCTAGATTCCACTTCTTACAAGCCTCAAGCCCGTAAAGAAAGTAGTGTTAACATTCTCTACTTTATACGTTAGAGGAGTGGACCAAGTTGGAACTATGCCTACTCTTTTATGCCAAGCATGCTGTCCATGTTGTGCTGTGCTTTAATATTTGTATTTCAATTATACATCCTGGTGTTGTTTGTACAAACATTCTTATTTATTTAGGGTGTAAAACTGAATAATTTTCAAGCTACCTGGACCTTTTCTGCTTATTGTTTACACTTTTCTTTCTCAGCTTGCTGATTTCTCTCATGTCACTTTTGCAGTCTTGAAAAGTGTATTGAACTAGACCATCACTGGGTTGAGTTTGATGATGTTCGTTACCATGTTCAGGTGATTTAGAAGCTTTTTCGTTGTTACACCTATGTAAAAGAAATTGAGTGATTGTATTATGAATTATTCATGCTCATGTATTTCGTTTTGCTCCTTTGGGCTCTCTGAACTTATAGTTAAGGTACGAAAGCCACTGTAATTATATTATGCTCACGTAATTTGCAAATGATATGCAGGTGTCAATGAAGAATCCCCATATTCTACTGCTTTCATTATCATTACCTACCCCACCTCTGGAAACTGTTTTTGTTGGTGGACTTCCATTTGGAGCCATAGAAGCTATTAAAGCAGCTTATGGTGTAATCGTGCAAATTCTTGATCCTCCAAGGGATGGCTTCAATCTGACATTGAAACTGAATTTGTCCAAACTTCCTCAAGATGAAGGTCAACAAGTTCATTTTCTTAGGTCATTATGAGCTTGCACAGTTATATAACAAAGTATTGGCATCAGCATGTTGAAAATTCCTGTCCTTGATTAAAAATGACTTAAGGAACTAGTATTTGGAGTACATTAATGCGTCTAAGGTTCTTTATTATTTGATAAGATATTTTCTTAATTTTTCTGTGCTTAATTCTCTTGGTTTTAAGCTTGGATTTTAGTAAGTACTGTTATACCTGTAGTTGAAAGGTAGAAGATTCCTAGGTGAGAACTCATAGCTATAAGTATATATATGTACATAGTAGCTTTAGGTTAAGAGATCAATCATATTTTGTAGCATGCTTCTACTAAGTAGCGTCCATGTCAAATAGGATGGTTCTCTGATAGTTTCAGATGCATATGCAACGTAAATCATACCCGTATAAGAAAGGGTGCTTGTCATAGAAAATAATGATAATCTGACCAGTGACCAAGGGGGTCAGTGTCATAACAAATAGAATCAGCTTACTGCATTTAAAGTGTGCTCCAAAAACTGAAATTGTATAGTGTTCTCTTATTGCTTGCACTGGCTGGGCTTATTGCCCCATCTAGTTTAGGAACAAGACAGCGGTTACAAATGAACAGCTAAAGTGGAACAAGACAGCAGTTAAAAATGAATTACAAGCATTACTAGATTAAATTTTGAGTTATTTTATTTTATTATTATTTTTAAAAATTAAAAAAGAAATATTTGGGCCTTTCTGTTACAAGAGGAAAGGATGGGTGTATGCCGTTCAATTTGTGGCTGGGGGAGGATAACAAAAAGTGATCTCTATCTATTATTTAGCTTGTTTTGTGGTTAATTAGGATTGAGGGTTTAAATATATATCTTGGCTGACTTCCACTGGAAAACTCTAATGAGTTCAGCTTATACTTGTTTCGTTGGTCTGCGTCATTCTTGTTCTTGTGTGACAGTTTCAACTTTTTATACCCTGCAGATCAGCGACATGCTCTTTTGGTAAAGATTGCATCTGTTAGAGAAGTGGTATTAGGGGCCCCTTTAAGAGTAATCCTAAAACACCTTGCTTCAAGGACTGTTGCTCCTGATATAGATCAGTTTGTTGCCCTTGTGCATCGGCCAAATGAGTCCTTCTTCCTTGTTCCTCAGGTATTGTTTCAAGTGACTAGCCTGATTTAAGTTTTAATGATGGACATAAATTTGTAAGTTCATGTTATATTTCATTCTCTTATTATCTGTCCTGCAGTTTAGATTTATTTGTTATCTTCAGATGGTCTGTCTCTCTCTTTTCTTTTATACAATTAATTGTTTGATTGTTTTGGGTCGAAGGTGCAAATGTGTCTACCTTATGTATGAGTGACTATGGAAGCATTCTTGTTTAACTGGGTAGAAATTATAATTTAGCAGGCAGAGAAGGTGACGGTGGTGTTTCCAATGAGATTCAAGGACTCGATAGACACTGTTTTGGCAACCTCCTTCCTCCAGGTACGGTAAGAGGGTGCAACTATTGTATGCAGATCTTATGGTTATTTTTCTTGTTTCCCTCTCAAAAGTTTCATCATCTTTCAGGAATTCATGGAGTCAAGGCGTACAGCTGGGCTGAGTAATGCACCTCCGTGTTTGTGGTCTCAAATTCCACCGCTGGAACTGAAGGGAGTAACTGATGATGCATTATCAGCAAATGCAGGCTTTGTAACTTTTGGTAATATCAGAAGATTAGAGTTTTGTTTTTTCCACTTGTAGTTCTGTTGCCAATATGACAATCTCTGTTATGTGTAATAAATGCAGTTATTTTACCACGCCATGTGGAAGGCAGAAAATTGGACCGTACTGTGTGGAATTTATCAACATTTCATGCATATGTGAATTATCACGTTAAGGTTAGTTTTATTTTGTTTAACTTTCTTTGTTTCATTAGCACTTTGAAATTTGAGAAACAATTAAGTCAAGAGCTTGTAACCTAATTGTTATATTTATGACTGAGAAGTTCATTTAATAGTCATTAGTCTGGGTTCTAAATTGACTTTGAAAAATTAATGTTAGTTACTTGTTATAAACAGAAGAATGTAACATTCATTTTTATTTGTATTCTTTTACTCGTACAGTCAACCCTCTCTATAACAGCCCCATTTGTCTGCCCAGATTTTGTCTGTTATAGAGAGGTGGCTGTTGAGATAATTGTTGTAATCTTACCATAGAATTCATATCATGAATTTCCATCAAATAAAGAAAGTGAGAATTATGTTCAAAAAAGAAAGAAAGTAGGAATCAAATAAACAAAATTAAAAGACGTATAACAAGTGCATGTCTTATTGCTTTTATGCATCTTTTATTTTACATTCTTTCACATGATTACTTATAAAGTTCATAAATCTAACATGTTAAATTAATCAATACGAGTTATCAAATTAAATTAATTAATTTATCATGAGTTACTAAATTCAAGTAATCAATCTATAAGTTTATGATGTTCCAAATTTATAGTAGAATATTTAATTAGGGAACTTAATAGTTTCTTGAATTGATATCTTTAATATCACTCATTGAATATTGTTTTCATTTAATAAAATATGATTAATAGATTTCTTCACGTGAATCATTTTCATTTAATAAATGATAAATAATAGTTTTTTTATATGAAATAACTATACATTTACTTAAAAATTTAGACCATATGCTGTTATAAAGAACTTATTTAATAAAGAACATACTTCATAACTATGGATGTTGCTGTTATAAGTGAAAAGCTGTTATAGAGATTTAAAATAAAACATAAAAAATCGGTTCTTTTAGGAACTTGGATGTTAGAGCGAAATGTTGTTATAACAGGCTGTTGTTATAGAGAGGGCTGACTGTATATGTTTTTGTACTTTGTTATTGTCGAAAGGATATAGTATAGAGTGAATGAATGATACATCCAAATATCATTTATGTTCCATCCAAACCACCGTTGTCTTCTATTGGCATTTTTTCTTTACCAATATTCCATTTGGCGAATAAAATTGTCTTAGATGCAAAGGTATCACCTCTTTAGTACCTTGACAAATAGAAAGGTGATCAATCATGTGTTTATTTGTTCCATTGTTGATTGATTTGAGTGTCTGCTATAGCTGCTAGTATACCAGTTGGATGAAGCAGTTGGGTGGTGAGGTTGCAAATATTTTTAGGTTGATATGGCTATTTGCATTTCAGAAAGCAGTAGATTTTGGAAGAATTTAAAGGGTTGCCTCTCTGCATAGGGAACCTTGGTGGTGAAGGAAGCACCATAAGGTTACATAGGTGTAGAAATGAAGAAATCTGGACAAGTACAAAGTACAACATTGGAAAGAGAGAGGTTAAGAAGACAGTTGACATGCTGTATGAAATTCTTTTTAGGGATTTTGTGTGCAATTGAACAAGGAGGGAGAATGATATGTGTGTGTGTATGTTTAAAAAGGTGAGAGAAAAGAACACACATGTTCAAATAGGTTGCAGTTAAATATGGGAGTTGAGAAAAGTGCTTGTTCCTGAGAAGGCTGTTAAAGACAGAAAATTGTTTCAAAAAGTTGTCTGATAACAAATTATTGGTGCAATTTAAAAGAAAATAGAAATCATACTTTTTGGTGGATTCAACTTAATACTGATAATGTAACAGTTGCTTGGCTAACTGCTATGTTTGTAGCAGTTCTAATTCTGTGTAAGGGACTCGTCAAGGTACAACTGAGTATGTTGCTATGGTTATAGATTGATACCAATGATCAATTTCAAACTCATATTTGCACTGGTAATAGGTGAATTTGCTGAAGATGTGCTTTCTGCTGATGAAATAGCACTTGTTGGATGAGAAACTCAAGAACTGTATGGTTTTTTGCTCTTGGTCTGAACAGACTTATGAATGTAAATTTTAGTACAAGCAGCAGTAGAGATGGAGTTTTAGAGAGAATATGAAGTGAGCAACTTGAGTGTCTTCACTCAATTGTCCAAAAAGAAAGGAGAGTTCATAATGATGTCAATCATGGGATTTAAGGAGGATGTCTGATATGATGCCGTCTTTAGAGAGGTTATTCCTGGCACACAATTTAACTGATGTTAAAATAAATACTCATAAGATAACCAAATTTGTAGAGGACATGGTGTTAGGCAACTGATATCAGTATAAGCACAAATTAAGTAGGATGTATGGCATGCAAGGAAATAAAGTGTAGAAAGGATTGCATGAAGGAAAAGATTGAACTCATGCCTATCGAGAACTAATTTGGAGTATATTTTTCCTATTCAGAAGATATGACTTAATAGAACATACCAAGTCAAAAGAAGGGCGGAAAGAGTGAAAAGGGTGGGACTCTGTTTACTGAAACTACTAATAGTGTGGTTTTCAATGCCCGAAAAGAAAAGGGGAACGTGAGTTTAAAAAGGATAATAGTATAATATAATCACCAATTTTTTTTTTGTAATCTGTTATGGCTTTTTCTTATATTTCAAATTGCATAGTAACTATCTACACTACCTGATTATATCATTTTAATGTTTTATTAACAGGAGTTAAAAGGAGCATCGTGCATTTGTGCATTTTTAACATACTGGCATAGTAGTCTTTTACTTCAGCATGCTGCATGATTAGGCACTTGTGTGATATTTGATTTATATGACTGCCATTCTGTTCCTCAGTGCTCAGAAGGGTTTATGCACAGCCGGATGCGGCGGCGTGTGGAGTCACTTATTCAGGTAGTATCATCTTTTACTTGATAATGATTGCGTCAATAGCATGTGCAGTTTGATGGTGGTTCCATAAGATCCATTTTGCTGCTAGCTTTCTTGCTAATATGTTTTGAAAATTTTGCCTTTGACAGCATTACTGTTGGTTTGAATGTATATTTTGTCATGCAGGCTCTGAATTGTGCCAAACCAGATCAGGAGAAGACCAAGAAAACACCACAAACAAGATCTTTCAAACGTCTGGTATGTGATGTAAATGCTAAAGTAGATATTTAACAAGATGGAATTGGCTGATGCTAAATAAGAAAAGAAATACGGTTGGTTGCAGAATCTCAAGGACAGTCGAACCAATTCAAGTTCATAAATGTGCTAGCTGTTGATATGCCCTTGTCGTTGGTACCACCAAGAATAGAATGACAATGGATGGTATGAAATTATTCTATCCGATTTTTTTTGTGAATGTGGATACTAACTCTACTTTTGAATAGGAATCCTTGAATGTTTGAGTTCGCTTTGGTTTATTTCGGATAACATTTGATATCTAAGTCCATTATATGAATACTCAAATCCATTATCTACTTACATTATTCTTAAATATTTAGAAGAAAATTATATTTTGACCCCAAGTTTTTCCTAATTCAAATTTAGATGAAATAATTTGGGGTGTGGAATTCGATTTCCAATATTTAATCTACTGCCGTCTTTAATAGGAAAAGGATAGGGTCAATGAGCCTCTTGTTGAATTAAACACTGTTTAACAAATGATTAAAAAGAAACAATATCATAACAACTAAATTCCCAACAATGAGGGAAAGAAGATTTTCTTCATACGGTTGAATGAAAGATTTTAATCCAATCTTTTACTACCAATAAATCGACAACCTTCGACATATTATCATATAACCTAAAACTACATCCTATCACGCCACTTATATACTAACACCAAAATAAGACTTCTTGATCTATTTCTTCTCACACACAACACTACTCCTTGGTGCACTCAATCCTGGTACTGTTTCGAGACTCATTACACTGAAATTTTGACACCAATAAGGAGAGTCTTGAAGTAATTATAATGAGTTGTGGTCGGATATTTATGAAGAACGCGGCATGTGAAAATGTGAAAAAGGATTAAATTAAAATTTTTAAAAATTATGATGACTAGAGTGTAAAATGACCAGTTAGAGAAATAGTGGAGTGATAATGATTTATTGATATGAAGATGACATGGAAAATGTATTTCTATCGAGAAAAGCAAGTTACGACTAAATTAAATAAAATAAAAAGTACAGAGATTAAATTATAAATTCTTCATTTTTGGCAAAAAAAAAAAAAGATTAAAATGTAAATTTTGGATAATATTATGAACCCTTGTGGTGTTATGTGAAGTTATAATCTGTTAAATGTCACATTTGGTAGTGAAGGGACATGAGAAAGGGACTAAAAGTGCAAATACATTAAAAGATATTTTAGGCCTTCCAAGAGTATTATAATGATAGTTTTAGAATTTATTTTACGTGTGTTGGGCCATTAATTTAGAAAATATTAAAACATGGAATATTGTGGGCATTCATCTTTCTTTCCTTTTGACCATTAAATGAAAAAAAAGAAAGAAAAAAGGAAAGGAATAAAATATGAAAGCATTCATCTTTCTTTCCTTTTGTTACGTCCCTCTCCATGAAGAAGAGAAAGATTTCTCATCTCTTCCCTCTCTCTCTCTCAAATTCAACAAAAAATCTTCACTACCCAAGTTGTTTTCTTGTTAAAATTTTGTAGAAAATCAATTTCTAAACCTAGTTCCACCATCATTTTCATCATTAGAAGCAAGGGTTTGTAAGAGCTGGAAATAGAATGCTTGAGTTAGTGTGAAAAAGTGAAGGATAAAGAACGGGTACCTATAGTGCAAGTGATAATGAGGAAACTTTGATTTGGTTGTAGATGACCCTTTCGACTAAGTGTATATATATGGTAAAACGAACTGTGACAAGAACCATTGGACTTGTGTCAGTAAAGATAAACAATGGGTATTGGCAAACTTGGGATGGTAAATTCCACAAATGGAAAGACTAGTGAAGCAAGCTATAAAGATTTGAGTGGATTTCAAGGTATATTGTCAGGGGCGAAGCCAGAACAATTTTTTAGGGGGGGTCGGATAAAATTTTAATTTTTTATAGTTTATATCTTTATAATTTGTAAAAGATTAAATTGAATTTTTATAATTTTAGGGGGCCAAAGTATAATTTTACCTTTATTAATTTAAAATTTTTAAAAAATTCTAAGGGCCTTTTAAGCAATTTTACATTTTAAGGGGGCCGGAGCCCATGCCACCCCCCCTGACTACACTCCTGTATATTGTTGCCCAAAAATGAACCAAGCATGTGCTTTATCGTTATAGTTGAGGGTAAGAGATTAAAGGTTTGTACATGAATTGTTGATACAATGTACAATAAGGGAGCAAGGAACAAGGAAGAGATAGTGGCTGTGCTCTAGAAGTCGATTCACCAAAAAGGATAGATTGATTGAGGGGATAATTGCTAAGAGTAACTTTAGGGGCTGGAAACTAATCTTTTATTCATCATTAATTGAGGTATTTATAGGAGAAGTTCCTTGTTTATTCATGTGATGTGGGAAGTTTCTATGAAGAAAGTTATCCTCATCTAATGCATGAAGGACATATACCATGGGGCCTATTCTGTTATTCATTTAATCAATACGAGGTTGTTATGCTCAGATGACCCCCGTAACCTTGAAATAGTGTTCACATTTGAAGAGCATTCACACTTAAAAAGTGGGTGGGTGGCCCTTTCTAAAAGTAGCGAACGGTCAACAGCGTAAGATGTTAATGCTTCCTTAAGCAAAGGTGTGCTTAGACAAGGCATAGTTCCAGATGAAGTCAATAAAGCGGTCAATGCTACTTCTAGTGCTGACATGTGTCCTGGTAGCGGAGGGATATAACAATAGACCCCCTTAAGTCGAACAAGAGGTTATAAAATATCCTTCCATGAGACATGATCTTGATCAAGTATTTGATGATGGGAAATAGCTTGCTTTGCTCTCAAACGTATGAGGGGAGACATACGAAAGGTAATAAAATTCTGTCGACCATAGGCTCTTATGGCCTAGGATTACATGGGGAGTGTAGCATTAGTATAATAATAGTAAGAGAAATCATTTGTAAAAGAATACTGATAATTGATCTTTTATTGACAAATCGGACAATACATCATACATATAACACATTACTTAAAAGGAACAATGTAACAGTAGAATAAGTGGATCACAAGCAAGATTTATAAAAGGAGTTAAAATAATGACGGATATGAGAAAGGAATAAAAGATGAAAGCCTTCATCTTTCTTTCCCTTTACGTCGTCCCCCTCTATGGAAAAAGAGAAAGATTTCTTTCTCATCTCTTCCTTCTCTCTTTCAAATTCAAAAAATAAAAAATAAAAAAATCTGCGCTACCCATGTTGTTTTCTTGTTAAAACTTTGTTGACTAGTTCTATCATCATATTCATCATTAGAAGAAAGTGTTTTCATGAATTAGAGAGAGCTTTAGTACTGTGAGAAAGTTAAAGAATAAGGTAAGAAAGTGCATTCTTGTCATCTTTAATATGATTATTCAAGGTTACTTGTTAGGATTTCTACATGAACATGATTTTTGGGTATTATGTGTGATATGTATTATGAAGAAAAAGAAATTGATAAGTGGATGGTGAAGCTTTTGGCTAGTGAGTGTAAAGGGAATTGGTGATATTGCTCTTCCAACGGAAAGTAAGTTTTAAAGGATCAATCCTTGCATTGTTTGAATTAAAATTGATTACTATTAGAGGTTAAATGGCTAAATGTTAAAATGGAATTAAATATTAATAATCAATATTAAATGAAATAGTTTAGTGGAAATGAAAATAGAAACAATTATAAGTATGCCATGATCTTGGACAAAAAATGTAGATTGTGTGTCTTATTGTATTTTGATTAGTAGTGAGTAATAAATTGATTTGAATCATGGTAAATGATAGTTTAAAAAAGGTTGATTAATTTGTAAAGTAAGAGTAAGTTATGATATTTAATGAACCATTATATGTTTTGGTGTAAAAATGTGAAAAAGGGTATTAATACTTTGAACAGTATAATAATATGAATTTGGAAAATAGAACATTTTATGGGATATAAGTGTAATGGTAAATTGCAATAATGGAATGATTTGTAGCTTGTGGAGCTTT
This sequence comes from Gossypium bickii, assembly GCA_025503065.1. Classification (NCBI taxonomy): domain Eukaryota; kingdom Viridiplantae; phylum Streptophyta; class Magnoliopsida; order Malvales; family Malvaceae; genus Gossypium; species Gossypium bickii. The sequence goes on along the minus strand of CP106716.1, from coordinate 14,296,793 downwards.
TATGAATTCATATTATGAAATGTTAAACTTATGTTAAATTAGCGTAATATGATATAATTGTTCATATTAAAAAAATCCCATATTGGATATAAGAGTAAAAGAGTGTGAACTCTTAAATTAAAATGCGAATAATTGTCCAATAAATGCTTATTTATGAGATGAAATGTGGATACCACCTTGAGATGTATCAAGTGGAAATGTATAAGCATAAGTGTCATGATGAATGTATGAAATGGTGCGTGTGTGTGTAAGATTATCTTATAAATGAAATTGATTTGTTAATTAAACTTTGCCCCTAGAAACTTAGAAAAGTAGTTACGATAGCATGCTAATATGGATTAGATATAATAGAGTTCTGTTTATGGGCTTGGAGTTTTGTTTTGGCATGAACTTTGTTTGACCAGGAGTTTTATACTTATTGGTGTTATGTGGAGTTCTAGGGTTATATGATGATACTTGAAGTTCTGATATGTTACCCCTTGGTTGGGCATACTATGTGGACCACTGGGACATACACCACTTCTTCAGAGGTCCTCATGATATTTGGAATTCTGTTGCATTTAGGCTTCGCACATATTACGTACACTTTCTGTTAGCCTTTGGGCCTTGCATTCATGAGCAATTTCTAAAGCTTTCGGGCTTAACGCTTCGATGCTGTGGAGGTTAGCACTTGGTGGTCTTTGATGTTTGGATGAATTTTGAGTATTCAGGTTTCCTTCTACTAGCATTTACTAAGGGCTGAATGTCATAAAAGAATGGAAATTCTAATAGGTTATAAAACATAACTATACATGAGATGAAATAAATGCTAAGGGTTAAAAATGACTTGCTATAATGCTTCCAAAACATGAGTTATCATTGAATCACTAGGCTATATGGAATTGAGAAAATGAATAATGAATTATGTAGATTAATCTAGTTAAAGGATATGGACTTATGAAAGGTATGAAATGAGAATGTTAAACTATCCCCCTTCATAAAGTTTAATTATGTTGTAAATTGGTAACGAGAGAGCAAAGCCCTAATGTGGATTAACCCTTATAAGACCTCAAGGTAAGTAGAGTATCTTACTAAACATTTATGCTTAACGCATCGTTATTTCAAGATCGTAGATTGATTGTGGATCATGTCGGGAGATTTCATCACCTTTGCAAAACTTGAAGAGTATTGTATAAACATAAATAATTCAAAAGACAAGCAGTGAGGCATCTAATAAAATAATTCAAATGGCAGTGAGGCATAGAAAGATATAAACAAAAATAAATGCATTGTATATAAAGCACGGACATGCCTGGCAGTGTCGCTATGTCATATAGTACCTGTATTATGTGTCGGCGTTCGTCAATGTCATTATTTACCCTTCAATAATAAGACAAAAAATTTACAAGGTTCTGTAATCAAAATCTATCTATGTACCTTTACATAGTCGTAACGAGTTCTGCCACCACCATAACTCCGATTCTAACAACTACATCACATTTAAGATAATATTCAGCATCTGGGCAACTTCACCGGTTTAAGGACAAAACCAGTATAATACTAGCCTGCAACAGTGCTCGTTCATGAGTTAGGAGAGAGCTTCCTGTTCCTCTTTATGGCATTCTTTGTAAGCGCGTCAGATATCTCTCTTCTTCTTTTCGAGTTGCTCTTGATGGTATTCTCATTATTGTTTATGTTGTTGCAGACCACAGCTTCAGAGCACTTTCCAGCAAGTTTTAGTTTATCTTGAACAAAAACCTTCAATCTCCACAACGTTAATTCACTCTGTGCAGTCAAAATAATGGGGGATACACCTTAGCAGCTGCTTTGCAGCCTTATACGGACATAGTTATCTATATAGAAAATATGAATTATTAGACTCATTACTGAACCAAAGCAATTACCTGGGCATCTATATCAAGATCCACCTCTTGTGCTGTTGGTTGAAAGCCTGGATTGTTCTCAGCAACTATCTCTAGAGCCTTACCAAGATCTTCCGGCGACAATCGGGTGAGAGCTGTCCCAAGTTTCTTTTTCTCTTCAGTCGACATTTTTCTATACGATAGTCTATAATCAGTATTTTTAACTAAAGGTCTCAGAAGAATTAAAAATACAAACTCAAATGACAGGCATATAAACATAGACAGAAACAAGTGCAAGTAATACTTTAGACATATTTATTTACAATGGAATTAGCCCAACCAAAATGTTATTCTGTTTAAGGCCAATAACCTAAATGTGATCTTTATTTTATCAACAAATGTCAGAATCTTGGCATCTCTACCAAAAACATGATATATGTATCATCATTTACCACGAAACGATATAAAGAAATGTGAGACCAATGGCTGGTTGAAAATGAAAGACTTGACTCTCACCATACGTTACCAAAATGCAATTAAGAACTAAATACTGATGATGTGAAGATTTGGTTGAAGGTTATATAGAAGATTAACTCTCTCTCTCTATATATATTTACTTCTTTGTCCAAAGCAACATAAAAAGATACAGACTAGTAATTACTAGTTGCAAAGAAATGGTTGTTCTCAAATTCATGACAACAAACTACCATATGTCCATCTGATACAGCTCTCACCCTGATGCAAACCAATTGATAGTATTCATAAATTTGTGCCAAACGCACCAAACTCCATACAATTACATATCTTTAACCATACCTGCATTTCTGAATGACTATCTGTCTGAGTTTCTCCAATTGCAAATCAACCTCACAAAGCTGAAAGAATTGACAAATCTATTTGTTCAGAGTTGATGGATGAGGATTGGTTTAAAGACAAAAAGGAAAATAAATCCAATTCATATTTCATATGCAAGAGGCTACTTATTTTACAGACTTCATTGCTCAACTCTTTGGCCATGTTAGCATGAACTGCCTCTTGTGCCAGCTTCACTTCTAGCTCTGCTTTTGCTTCCTCCTCAACCTGTCTTTTCTCCTGCAAGTAACCTCAAGCAAGTGAACTGACACAACTTGCCTGAAGCAGGATGATTCTAGAGCCTCCAGCTAAAAACACAAAAGATTACTGAAAACAAGTCTAATAAATCATCGACCATTTACCAGTTGAAGTTCATCATACCCAGATAACGGCTTACCTCTTCAGCAACTTTAGGCAAAAGTTGCAGCCACTTCTCCTCAAATTTTTCCAATAAAGTTTTGGCCATTATATGGACATCATGTCTTTCATCATTGTATTTCATGGCATTCTTAAAAACCAATCTAACATCAGAATAAATTTCGCGTACATTCTTGTACCCAGTACCATCCTTAGCTTCCATCTTGCTTTTTATTGTACCAAAGTCCATAGGCTTTTGAACAATCTAAAATGCACAACCATATGATGCATCAGTTAAAGCATACATATTAAAGTATAAATAAATTAAACAATCAAAATTTAAGAAGTATGGATGAGTTAGTGGTCTATATGAGCAAGCATGTGCTTAAGAAAAAAATTTAGCACAGCAAATTTCTAAAGCACAGAAAAGAGTCTCAAATATAAAGACCAATAAAAACAGAAAATATGTCTTCTTATACATGAGAAAGCCAGTCAGAAAATATTGAAACAATCAATAAGCTTTACCTCATAATAGTCATGCAAACCAAGACCTTCAACATCAACCGGATGCATAAAGGGATGTGCCCATTTGTGCTGAGTGATCTGACAAACGGCAAGTATAATTAAAAATTAATTAGATTGTGACTAAGAACCAGCACTGCTGTTAAAGAAAACTAATATTTAAAATAAGAAATGAGAATTAAGAGGGAGGTGGGGGGTGAACCCTTAAATTTTTATAAATAAATTTTGAAATCACCTAGATGATATTGGCAAGAAGAATGATTGCTAGAGTATAGAGTTCAGTACAAGGACAAATTTTGAGTGTGTGGATAAATGCAATAACTGTAATCCAACAAACTGGCAAAGATTTCCCCTAAAAGCAGAAAAAATATTAAGAAAAGAGAGAGCGTAGAAGAATAATGACAAAGAATCAAGCTCTAGCATAACCTGCCCACTTAAAAGGAAAAACTTCCAAGAAAACATTTGCCATGTCAACCATCTGTAATAGAAGTTTATATACCAGATAAATAAAAGCAGCAGCTACTATTCATATAAAAGGTCCCTGATTAAAATCACTAAGGTACTATTTATGTAAAATGATCCCTGATTAAAAAACCAAGTTAATGTCTTATTAACATGTAAGAACTTTGTTTTCTTTGCCTAGTCTAGGTATCGAATTAATATTCTTTAATCAGAAAACACAAAAGAAAAAAAAAAATCAGATGAACGAAATCTATAAGAAAGAAAACTAGGAGGAATAGATAGGCTTTCAAAATAGAAAGTGAAACCAAACAATATGATTGATACCTCTGAAGAAATTTTTTTTTAAAAAAAAAATTATGCTTACCTGACGTAAAATTGTGGCAAATTGGCGCATAAGTTCCTGCATTCTCTTCAGAGCAGCAGCTTCTCTTTGTGATGCTTCTTGCTGCTGTTTTTCAAGGCCAGTAAGCTGTTTCTCCTTGACTTTTTCCTTAAAAGCTGAAGCAGATTTGGTAATAGTCAACTCCATATTATCTGTAGTCAAGTAGAACTGCTCGACCTCGTTAACTCTTTGCTCGAGCTGCAAGTTCAATATGGTTCCAATCAATAATGTAAAGATGTAAGTATATGTGCAAGCTGCAAAATGCAGGAGGACTTCTTAAGTGTTTAGCAACGTTACCAGAGGGATAATATCAAGAAAAACAAAAAGCTGCTAAAACTTAAATGAATAAATAAAAGCTGATCATAAATTTATGATGATGTAGTATACTATACTTCAGACAATTACAACGAAATTTGACATGCATTATGAGTTGTATTTAGGTACTAGCTCCCAGTTTTCCAATTTGAATTTAGCTTACATTAAATACCAGAATGACAAATCTAAAGAAAGAATAATAGTTGAACATCTGTAGCTGTATAGAAGCCCTGAGGTGCAAATTAGAAATTAAAAAAAAAAAGGGGAAATAATTTGGGGCGGGGAGTTTACCCGACTGACACTGGTGGAAATTTCATCAACGCATCGCCCTAAATCCTCCACTTCTGAATCAGGGCCAAAACCTTCAACCTTCACTGCTTCCATCTGTGATTCCATTTGCATGGATTGCTAGGGTTACATAAATATATACAAAAAGATTCTTTTGGATATATATACATAAATATATGCGAAGCAGAAAAGCCTTAAGAAAGTTTGCGGGAATAATTAGGTTAGCATAGCCTTACCCGGCCGCAGTTACAGAGGCTGAGACATGAAGATATTCTTCTGCTTCTGGTTCCGGGCAGTGTTAAACTTTAGAGAGCCCCAGCAACAAATTTTGGGCTCTCATTTCCAATTTATCCTAAGCCCATTCAACTTCTATTTTGGACCGCTTTTATCTTATATCCCCCCCCCCTTTTTTTTTTTCTTTTTAATCCTTCTCACTACTCATTCCAAAATTTAACTTTCCCACTGTAAAATCAAAATTTGATAATTAAAATAAAAATTTTAATTTTTTATTTCGTAAAATAAATCAAAAGTAACACATCAATTACAAAGAGAGTGTTCGGTAAATAGAGTTTTGAGTCTTTTTTTAACTGATTTGGGTACAAATGAAAGATTAAATAGTCAAACCCTCTAATTATAGTATTTGATGAATGAATGTTTGTAAAAATTTATTAAGTAACCTCCAAAACAAAAAAAACGTTGAAATGAACAATTTTTTACAATAGCTGATTAGGAATGAGATATGTGGAATAACATATCTGACCATGCTTGCTCAAAAATTACTCCATTTGCCACATGTTCTCAAACCTAAACAGGGATGACATGATATCAGTAGCCTTCATTCTTTCACTTTCATTTTCACTTTCACCTTCAAAGTTCAAAGTAAATCTCAAAAAAAAAAAAACAAAAAAAAACCTCCACCATGAATCTACAAAAATCAACATTGCCACGAGAAATTTTCAATCGAGCCTATTCATCCTTGAATATTTATGTACTCTTAGTTTATTTTCAATTTACTTGTGTAAAATGATTTCTTATGCAACTTTATATTGATTAAAATATGCTACTTGACAATTTCATTCAGAGTATGACATAATTATTACTAATTTACATACTAAGAACATGACATAATTATCACTAAGAATATAGTTTACAATTATATTGATAAACTATTAATATTTATCAATTTCCACAAGGTTAATATTTGCAAATAAGGAACTAAAGGAATTTGTTTATTTAAATTTTCAAAAATATTCACTAATTAATTTCTATAATAGATGTTTTAACTTCTTGGTAATAGTGTTTTATTTCAATAATTTCACCCAATAAAGACTAAATTATAAACAAATAAATACTTAACAAATAAAATGTGTCATGCTCTTATTTGTCATTTTACACATATCGACTTTCAAATTATTAGCTAAGTTTTACCATACACTTTTAAATAAACAGTTAATAAAATTAGTTAATCAAACCAATCACTGCAATATATAATCAGCTATCAGCCAATTACTAAATAGAGCCAATATTTTTTCGAGAATTCCAAAGATTAGAACAAAGAAATAAAATGGGCAACATTTCACAATCATTACTAGTATTTTGAATAAGAAAATAAAGTAGCTTTTACGACTCATATTTATTTAGTTCTAAAAAATTTATCCTCAATCTTTTATTTTGAGTTGGGTTTTATTTGATAAAATGTTAAAAAAATTCAATTAAATAAAATTTAATTTTTTAACTATTTAATTATTTTTAAATATGTTTGATAACCCACAATGAAATTTACTCAATAGAATTTTTTTTCACAAATAAGTAAGAAAAATAATAAGTAGATAGGGACCTACCTATCAATTATCACTTAGGAGAGAATAAATTTAATTATTATTTTTTATTTTATTCTTGTTATACAGTAAATAACAAAGAAAGTAAAAGAACAATAAATAGAAAAGCAAAAAGAGTAATAAGAATTTTATTGATTAATAGGAATCTTTTCAATACTTCTCAAAAATCTATATTTATAGATATAAGAAATATAAGTAATATACAACTCTACTCCTAATGGCTATTAGATTCCTGAAGTACATCAAACTTATCTTGATATTGATAAATAATATGTCTAGTTAAAATCTTACTATGATAAAAATCCTGAGGGAAAAAAAATTCCCAATGAAGGAAAAAGAGTTTACATATCTACAACACGCATGTTGCATCATTAAAAACCTTACCAAGAAAAACCAAAGAGACAAAATCTCGATTAAGAGAAAAAGATTACAACACGTATTACTCTCCCTCATGACAACATCACGTGATATTTCTTATTCTACGTATTCAATCTTGAATTCTTGCTTTTCAAATGATCGCTTGAACGTATTTGTTAAGCATTTATATCATCATTCTTTTAAAAATCATGAGTGAGGGAAAGTTTTGTGGAAATATATTTTGATCTCTTTAAGAGTTTCAGCAATAATCATAGCAAATTTTGATCATGATCCTTCTATAGAAAATACAAATAAGTATTTTGAATCATTTTATAATCTTCCTTCAATCATTATTCACTGAGTCAAATTTACCACTTATGTTTAAATCATTTCAATTCGTATAAATGTTTACACAAACATATTGAACAATTTTTTGGGAATTTCTATATGTTTCTATTATATTAAAACCTTCAAGGTTTTAAAATAAACTTCCACTATATAGTGATTCATATAAAAGGGCGTAACAACAACTATTAGACGCGTGTCAAATCAAACTGTCAGACTAATAAGATATCTAAAGGTTATTGCATCCATCACAAAAGAATGTTATACCTTTCATAATCAATGCTAGGACTTGAAATACTTCATTTTTCTTACTTCGTTCTCATAAAACTACGCATTTGTACACTCATTGGCTTTATACCTTTAGACATTTGAATTTCTGGTCCAAAAATTTCACGAATTTAATTTTAATTGTGTGTTTCTTTCTTTGCCAATCTATTCCATGTTTATATTTCTCGAAAATTTTATCAAGATCCTTACTTTCTCTAATTATTTCAACATTGCAACAATGTTGTTGACAACTCTTCGTTTTCACAGTTCCATATTTTCCTGTATTGGCATAACTTATCGAGATCTCTTTATTTTCATTATCTCATCTTCAAGTACCTGAATCTATTTTAGAGTTTTAATAATTAGTTATGTCTTGGGTCTCTTCAGGAGCACCCACCTCCACTTTATGACCATTTTACTTTATTATTTTCTTTTAAGATAATTTTTATCTTTGGAACCAATCAATCTACTATGCTTTAAGCATTCATTATTTTCATTTTTTCTAATAGGTTGCCCTACTAGGACTTCAACACATTAGTTGGTATATAAGACTTGGTTATTCTTATTAGGTCAGAAAATATATCTGACAGTTAACTTGGAATAAAATGAATTAACCTTTAAAATTTTGGTTCAAATTACTTTTTATGAGGATCTAAATAATGATACCTCATTACAAGTAATTATTTCATCTAGCTATAATTTTTCTCCCCCTAATGTTGGGAAAACTATCAAACCAAAATAGTAATCCTAAAATCATGACATAATTAATATTTATTCCCAACATTATTTGAATACCCATTTTGTGCATTGTGGTGGAGCAACTTGAACATATACTGTACATTCTTTTATATATATATAAATATATATCGTACATTCAAAAATTCTAAAATGGGTTGTTTTTGGCTCCTGACCAAAAGCCAATTCTAATAGGGAGTTTTTATCATAACTTACTTGTAACAGCCCGATTTTGACCCTAATCAGAACAGTGGTTTCGGGACCACGAATCCGAGTCAGAAAAATATTTAATTATTATTTTCCGTGTTTATTATATGTGAAATTGCATATGTGAAAGTTTCGTGTAAAAATTTGATTGTTTATATGCTTAATTTAATAATAGGACTTAATCGCGTAAAATGAAAACTTAGTGGTTATTTGTGAAAGGGCCGAATAGTGATTGTTTTATTAATTTGGAGGCTTTAAGTGGTAAATTACCCATATTATGTTATAGTGGACTGTGAAAGACAACCATTACATGTTTTGTTATTATTTTATAAAGGTTTATTATATATATAATTTGGTAAATAAAGTTTCACAATATAAAAACATAATATAATAAAACAAAGCCATGGTTTTCTTATTTGCATGACCGAATATAAAGAAAAGGAAGAAGAAACAAAAGTTCCTTAGGTTCGGCCATTTTTGGAGCTTGATTAAAGGTATGTGTTTAGCTCGGTTTTTGATAATGTTTACATTTTTGAGATCATTGCTTCGAATACTACCCGACCCATGCTAGAATTTCTGATTTTGATGCATGTTTGGAGTTCGGCCATTGATGAGAAATTGTTCTTTGTGTTGCTTGATGAATATATATTAAAGTTATGGCATAGATTAACATGTTTTGTATTGGAAATTTTGATAATTTTGAGTAATTAGGGTTAAATTGTGAAATTGTAAATTGAAGGGGTCAAAATGTAAAATAAATGGTTTGTATGGACTTGTATAAGCCTAGTGAACATTCGGCCCTAGAAGAGTAAATTCAAATTATGTGTATTTTGTGTTTTGTGCAATAGGGACTAAATTATAAAAGTTGTAAATGTCAGGGGTAAAATGGTAATTTGCACAATAATGTGTTTTTGGATTAAATTGAATAGAAATATATTTGAATGAGTTTAATTTGAAATTATTTAGATCAAAAACATAAAGACACGGGATTGGATCGGGGAAAGGCGAAGTTGAACGAATAGCCAGGAAACCCTAATTAGTCGATTTCCGAGGTAAGTTTTTAAGCAGTTGGATGAAATGAAATTGATTATATACTAATGTGCATATGAAAATAAATTATAAGCATGATAGTTCCCCTATTGCCGAATGTATCATGAGATGAAATGAAATGTATTTATAGTAGTTGAATGTTAAGTTGATGTGTATATAAATATATATATGTAATTGTTGATTAAATGAGTTACATGAGTATAAGCATTTATAAAGAGGTAGTTATATATGATTATGAAATGAGAGATGGATGTATGCTATGAATAAATATATGTGTATATTGAGTTTGCCAAATGTAATGGTAAGTGAAAAAGGCAAATGGAGATGTTGATAAATACATGTATGCTATGGCTAGATATATGTAACGTGTATACGCCAAATGTGTTGATCTTTGAAAAAGGCAAATTGAGTATGTATAATTGAGAATGGAATTATATATGTTTTGAAAAGCAAAGGAAGGGTCTGTTAAAGGGCACTAAGTGTGCGAACTAAAATACCGAGCACTGTGTGTGCGAAATCTGTTAAATGGCACTGTGTGTGCGGAATAATAAGTAATGGCACTAAGTGTGCGATACATTACTATTAAATAGCACTATGTGTGCTCTTTCTCAAGTAACGGCACTAAGTGTGCGATACGTTACGTAATTTGCACTATGTGTGCAGGATTATAGAGACTTCGGAGACATAAACTGATGAAGGGAGATAAACGAGAAGTGATACATGAGTAAGTGTTGCATGATAGCTTAATAACCAGGTACTAGTGAGGTAAGTTACTTTTGTTATGAAAATATAGAAATGAGATGTGAATGTTAAACTTTGAGTTTATTCGAAATGGATAAATAGTACTTGAGTATTCGGTTTTGAGATCCATTAGATATGGTGGTTGTTGAATGGTGACAAGTTATGCATATTTGTACTTATGAATTCGTTATTGATCATATTGGATTAATTAAATTGTTTATTGATTAGTTGTATAATTTTTACCATTGCTTAAAACTTACTAAGCTATATTAGCTTACCGTATGTGTGTTTGTTTGACTATTGTATAGATATTGAAGGCTAGCTCGTGCTCGGGGATCTTCGTCAAAGTCATTCACACTATCATCTATCTTCGGTATGCTATAAGTTGTACCCCTTTTGAAACATATGGCATGTATAGGCAATATTTCTTGGGTTGTGTTCGAATGATATTTATATATATGTATATGCCATGCGAAAATGGCTATGCTTTTATGTTTGAGTTGGTTTGATCATGTTTAAGTATGGAATTATTATTTGAGTATATTAGTATATTTATTAAAAGCCTAGTTTGAAAGTTATTTCATAATATGTTATATGTGAATTTTTGAGCTCACAGAATTGGTTGAATATGGTATAAGACATTGGGTTGATAAAAATATTTGTGGCATAATTATTTGAATGTGCCAATGTGACTAGACATGAATGGAATAGGTCATATTTTTGTGTATGTGATTATCAAAGGTGATATATTAATGAGCAATTTAATGTGTACTTATTTGTAGATATTCGACCATGATTTGTTTTAGTTTGGAGCTTAGATTCTCCCTTTGAGATATATATTATATTCGGCCATGTGTTATAAATGGTTAAATCATAGATGTAATATCTTGTTAAGATGTGCATATTATGGAATATATATAATGAACATAGCCGAATGTGATAAGAAATTTTTGAGATAAATGAGTTGGTTTGATATTTTCATTTATGGTATATTCGATTGTGAGATGAGTAGAAAGGACAATGATATAATTGTATGTGATATTGAAATGATTGAAAGTAATATATATGTTCAGGAATGATATATGTTTGAATGTATGGATGATAATAGCAATAGAATGAATGAATAAGTGCACTATACCTAGTTGGCCTTTACTTTTAAATGACCCACTGAATATTGATTTTACTATTTGAATGGAATTGGTTTTAAAAGATGCTAGTGATAATGTTTGGTGGTAACTTATTTGTTTATAATAGTATGTTTTGATTATGTATTAATTAATGTAATAAGATTCATTTGAGAGTGGGGACTTGTGATTGGATAAGTAATGTCTCGTAACCCTAATCCGGCGACAGACATGGGTTAGGGGTGTTACATTACTGGCATGATAAGTACAAGTGACACTTCATGTAAAATGACATATCTTTATATATATATAAAAAAACTTTTGTTCTAAAAAAATATAGTTTAGCTACTAACTATAGGCAGTTACTTCATAAATTCTGCTAAACCATTTTATATGTATAAACAATAGGCTTTTGCAAAAGTTACTCGCATTGACAATCTAGCATACAACGATCATTGAATGCTTGAGTAATAAAGTCACCAACAATAGCAATGATTGTCTCGATTGTATAATCTGAAAGTTTTATTCTTAAACAAATCGTTAAAAAAATAATCTCGCAAACTATAGGTTGTGCATTGATAACTCATATGTAATTATCTTGTAAATGCATCTACTAAAATCATATCAAAACATCCACTTGCTAGATAAAATGGACTCATATTTCTTTTAGAAATGCAAGAGGTTCAATATTAACTTCTGCTAGTGCGGTTCTAATAAATCATCTCTTTGAAAACAAGCAACACTTGATAAATCTTTAGAATGAAGAATCTTTGGGTTCTTATTTATCTTTATGTTTCCACTTCTTGGGACAATAAGAATTATTACTAATAAGATATCCAAGATTCAAGTAATGAATTTCAGAATTCACAAAAAGGATGCAATTCATACTTCTAGAGATATCCTTTTTTTTTAATAAAATACATACAATCTTAAGGAATATGGCTGTAAAATTTCATAAAAATATCAAAGTAAAATCATATAAATAAAAAACAAATTACAACAATAAGTTTCTCAATATGACTTATCGAAATCCTAAAAATTGACATGATAGCATTTAAAATGATCACCATCACAGAGACAATATCAATATCCCTTTATTATTTAGATTCATCACAATCATCAATCTAGCATGCCAAATTTGATGTAACATCATTCTTATTATTCAATTTTGCATTATCTCCTTTCCATTTGATGGAATCTTGATACAGTTTAACTAAATGTTTAGGCATACAACAAGTACGTAGCCAATGACATTCGATAACATAAGTTATCTCCACTCCTTGAAGAGTTCTCTTGGGAATTCTGGTTCATATTTATCTTTATTTTTCTACTTCTGATGGTTAATTATTATTATAGTTCCACCTACCACATTCATGATTAGATCTTTCAAATTGATTATGTATTGTTGCATTCATTGTAGGGAATGAAGCAAATCTAGTAGGATGAGTTTTATGATTTTCATTAATAGTTTTATTTTATTCACCCATAAGTAACATTCAAAATATATCTTAAAATCTTTTTCATGATATTATTACTACAAGAGCACATTTGAAACATGAAAAGCTAAAGAAAAATCTCTAACAGGTTCTCATTAGTAATATTCTCACATAATTTTAATTGAGAACTTATCTTGAATACTCTAGGGTTAAACTCACAATTTCAAAATCTTGCAATTTCAGGTGCACCAGTCATAAAGAGCTTTAGATAGGAGATCTTGCAACTTTAGATGCAAAAAATTATCATATTTTGATGGTCATATCTTTCACAGTTAAACATTTGCATGGATAAAGCTCACATCCAAAATATAAAAATTTGACATAATTTTTTTCATAACCATCATCGTAAACATGCATGAATTTCAATTCAAAATCTATCAGTTCATTTTTTTTATCATGATTAATCTCTAATTATAATAAGTATACTATAATAAAATAAATCATAGTGAATTATACTTGAAGATCTTTACCATTATCGTCATCACCCTGGTTATTATTAGAAGCACTATTACAAGTACTATAACAACTTTACTTTCATAATAACATTTATAAATTAATAGTAAAAATCATTCATAAAACAACCAAAATTTTCACGTACGATGCTTGAAAGTTATATAATACACATTGTACCAAATTCAATACCAAATATATGTTATAGAATTTTATGATGCTCAAATAAATTATTTATAAATTATTATTCAATTTAAAATATATTATTCAATCATTCAACAATGGCAAGTTAATAAATAAGAATTTAATTGTCAAATATTTAATCATCAAATATCATGCATAATATAACTCAATTAAAAAAACCTAGTTTAAAACAAACCTTAAAATAATAATCTTTATTTTTTAAAGAAAGATAAGAACAATATTATAAATAAAAAATAGTGGAGGGAATATACTGATACGATTTATATAAATTTCTTAGGCATATAAAATCTAAAAAAACTTTGAGTGTTTGAGCAATAAAATGCTCTGAACGTTGTTGCTACCAAAAGTCTTGACAAAAGAGCACAAAAACTCTTTAGTAGTCGAACGGTTGAGGAAGAGAAATGAAATCTGAAAGACGGGTGCTGGTTCAAACCAATATTATCGTGTTAGGGAAAATAAAGAAAGTTTAGAATAAAATCATGTAGATAACGTGTTATGAAATAAAAGAATAGATAGAGAAAAAGAAAAAAAAAAGAGAACACAAGAAAAGAATGTATTTTTATTGATAAATAGGAATGTTTACAATGCTTCTTCAAAGTTATTTATCATACATTTTAATCTAAATCCCCAAACATTAAGTTTTCCTTCTTAAACTTCCAATAACAAGCTTAAATTAATGAAAAAAATGTAATTTTTTTTTATAAATGTTTTGTATCGTTTTGCAACACCCGAGATCAAAAATCGGTGATTCGAGTCGAGTTAAGGGCGTTATAGTAAGACCACAACTCAGTTGTGGCAACCAACAGAGAGAGTCCGCCAAAGTAGTAAACATGGAGTAGTCCACCTAGATGTTCCAATAATGTAAACTGTCGAAACGGTAAGGGCAAGTTTCGCTGCATAGGGCAACAATAGTCATGACTAATAGTCCTCCAAAAGGTAAGTGGAATAAGGAGAAGGGTATAAGATCATAGCTCAACTACGACAACCCATAGAGCCCGCCAAGAAACAAGCATGAAAAGTTCGTTAGGACCTCGAGCGAGGGGTATAGGCCAGTGCTCAAGTATGGGAAACCACGGAGGTGGAAGAAGAGTTGAAGGAAAGTGTAAATGGTGGCAAGCGGATCTGGAAGAATCTGCCAGAATTGATGAAAACGGTAAAAGTAGATATAAAAGCCGACTTGGATGGATGAAAAACTGACAAGAATTAGAGAATGATGGATCAAGCGAAAATTGGCCCAATTATAAAAATGTAAAAGGGGAAGTAGACTCGTGTAGTCTTATAAGTGATAGCCTGCCAGGACGATAGGTCAACTGCTTATCACATGGGACAAGTAAGATCTCAGGTTAGTCTTATGTATAAGGTAGATTAATCGAAGTAATCCCATCACTGTTGCTAATAGGAAGGAACGAGAATGGGTTCGCCAGAGTGGCGAGGTCTATTGAAGGTCAGAGTAATATAGAAAATGTCAGTGAGTTCTTCGAGATTAGGGTATGGAAAGAGGGAGCCTACCAAGGACTGGTTCGACCATGGAAGTTCGCCAAGGAAGATAGGTCCTGGGAACCCTTGGGCAGGAAGTCGAGAAATCCAACACAGAGGAACAGTTTGGGAAAATAGACGTATAGCCAAATAAGTCAGATACTAACAAACACCATGTATGTGGGGTGTATGAAGGGAAGGAAAGACGAGAAGTAATGGTAGGTCTCGCTAATATGACGAGGTATTCGGTATCCAGTTGAGCGAAGAGTCTTACCAGAGAAAAGTATTATAATGAGCCGAGTAGCTCAAAGGAAAGGGTGGAGTCCACCACCCTAATAAGGAAGACCCACCATGAGCAAGCAGGGAGTTAATTTAAGCTTAAATTATTTTCCATTTGTTACCCGCGTGTGATGGAGTTTAAAATTGATGCAGTGAAGAAACTTATTAAGTTCATTTGAACTTACAATGGTGTAGCTTTTGTTCGTAGGATTGTAAGGTTGATCGAGGAAATACAGATGAACCAAGCTAGATGGAGTAGAGATCAGTGATCGCAAGCAGTTAAAGTCATACACATAGGAAAAAGGGTCCCATTAATAGCTTCGCCTCAGGTTCAAGAACAAAGAAGCTTGATAGCTTTTCTAAGATCTGGATTTTTAGGGGAGATAGTCATTAGTTAATTTTTAAAAGTTATTTTGTAAATAAATAGACTGATTAGAAATAGAAACTGTAAGGATCTAAACATGTAGTGGCTTAAGACCTTGGATGTAATAATTTCTATTGATTTTATTTTGGTCTGATTCATAACTGTTTAGCCGAATAAATTTTAGGTTAAGTTAGTCCGGTCCATTTGTGACGCTCCATACCCGGATCCGGTAGACAGGTCAGGCGTGGGGTGTTACAAAAGCCATTAACCATGTGTGTGTTTCCTTACAAGGGTTCAGCAAAACGAGAAGTTTGCGTGACAGAAGCCTCTCATTGTGAACCGGAGATGGGAGCTATGTTTTAGCCAAAACAATGGGAGAAATTATTTTACATTTTGATAATTCTAGGAAGATTGTTTTAAAGGATGTGTCTTATGTACCTCATTTTAAGAGGAACTTAATTTATATAGCATGTTTATTTAATGATGGTTATTCTGTGACATTCCATAAAGGGATTGTTATTCATAAAAATCATTCTTTGATTTGTAATGGATGGATGGAAAACAATCTCTATTTTATCAAAACAAAATAACTACTTGATGCTTTAAACTTAAATGGTGAATAAGAAGCTTAAAACTTCTCACTCTAATGAGGGGTACCTATGGAACTTAAGACTTGGTCATGTTAACCAAGAAAGAATCACTAGACTTGTGAAAGATGGTCCCTTAAATATGTTTAAGGAAGTTAGCTTTCCACAATGTGAATATTGCTTGTAAGGTAAAATGACTAAGAGGTCTTTTAATACAAAAGGTAGAAGGGCAACCCAACCTTTAGAACTTGTGTACACAGATGTATGTGGTTCCATGAACATTAGTGCCCGAGAAGGTTACTGTAACAGCCCATTTTCAGTGAAATCGGAGCAGTAGTATCGAGACCACGAATTTGAAGTCAAACAATTTAGCTTAATATTATTTTATGGTCTACACTATGATAGAAATATCCCATAAAAATTTTGTTAAGAAATTTTACCGTTTAATGCCTAATTTAATAAAAAAAAAGGACTAAATTACATAAAGTGCAAAGGTTGTGTTCTAATAGCTAAAAGTATTAAATAGTTATATAATTTTAAATTGGAGGTCCCATATATAGTAAATAGGCCATTAAAGTGCTTAGTGGTTAAGCATGAGTAGTTATCATTAGAAATTGAATAAAATATTAAGGTTAATTTTGGAAATTAGTGATTAAAGTTATAATAAATAAAATAAAATAATCTATTCTCATCATCATCTACCAAAAATTAAAAAAAAAAAAAGAAGAAGAAATAAACCTAGTCATGGAAGCATGAATTTGGACAAGCTTATTTTACTCAATTAGGTATGTATTTTTGTCCCCTTTTTTATGATTTCTATGTTTCTGAAATCATAGTAGCTTAATCTAGCTAGTTTGGGGATTAATTTGCAAAATCGTTAACGTATTAGGGTTTTTTCATTGATGAATATGCTTGAATTTTAAAGTTTAATGATAGAAAATGAATGGTTGTTGTTAAATAAATAACTTTTGTAAATAGAACTTTGATGAAATTATCAATTAGGAATTAAACTGAAAAAGATGATAAATTTATGGTAAAATTTGTGAATTTTGTGAAATATATGGGCTGCTATTAATATGTATAAAAATCGGTTAGGCTTGAGTAAGTATTAAATTGTATGAATTTCATTTTTCGAGCATAGGGACTAAATTACAAAGGAATTAAAAGTGTAAGGCAAAATGGTAATTTTGCCAAAATTCCATGTTGGATTAAATTGAATGAGATTTATATTAAAATGAGTTAAATTTATTCATATAGATCCTGTCAGACCTCATACAGAGTTAGATCGAGGAAAAAAAATATCTGATTAGTCGCCTTTGTATCTATGTACACTTGTCGAGGTAAGCTCATGTAATTAAATTGTATATTTATATGTTTTAAATTAAATTATTTGTTTGTGAATTGTATAATTTCCATGAATTAAATACTGGTTGTATTTCAACAATTACTGAGCCCCGTTTGAACCTTAGGAATCAGTAGGATACAAATGACATATCATTAGGGTCAACAATTTCAGGTCTTATGAGCTTCCCGATACTCAGCTCGCATGAGATTCCCGTTAATCAGCTTGCATGAGCTTCCTATTATTTAGCTCACATAAGCTTCCCATTTATAGCTCGTATGAGCATACATGTACATGAATTGACGGACTATAGTTAAGTACACTTCGTGTGTACTACCCGTGTATCCAACGATATTCTAAATGGTTCAACGGGCACAATTCTGTTACGAGATTATATGAGTTCGATATGAACTATTACTGGTATTTATATGAAATACATGAAATATGATTATTTGATGAATTCAACCATGTGTGTTGAATTTTATATGTGATTTTCATGGCTAATATATTGGTGATCATGTAGGCTTTTGGCCAAATTGGTTGAGATATACTTTATTTACTTACCTATTTTATAGATATATGGTAAGTTAAATTCTGTGTTATACAAACTTATTAAGCTTAAATGCTTACTCTATGTTATTTTCTATGTTTTATAGTAATTCGGAAGCTCATACAGGTTGGAAGCTAGTCGGAGCTATTTTACACTATCCATCAGTCCTTTTTGGTGCTTTCAGTATATTAATGTCGGTTATAATGGCATATATAGGTTATTTTGGCCAATGATGACATATAAATGTTTTGTTGAGATTAACCATGTATATGGCTTGTTTTGGGTATATTTTGATGGGTATATAAGTGATCTTATCATGTTTGATGTGTGATTGATATGGTAGAATGAAAGAAAGTAAAATGTGGCTTGAATATACTTATATGAATTTGGTCATTTAGGTAAGTTGAGATACTTGGTTGACATGTCTTTAAGATGTCATTTGAGGTGCCTAAGGGCATATTAGTTGTATATGATGATATTTCATGTTTAAGACTTGATTTTGGCTTGTTTTGAATGCATTGCTATGGCTTGTTGATGTGAAAAAAAATGTTGGGTTAAGTTGATGTCAATTTGGGTGAGAACTATGGCTTAGAAATTAGCCTATTTTCATCCACACGAGCAGAGACACGAGCGTGTGTCTCAACCATGTGTCCCCTGTATCTTTTAAATTGCTCAAGTCAGTATGCTCACACGACCAAGCACACGGGCATATGGTTTGGCCGTGTGGTGCAAGTCAGGGAGTTGCACGGGTATGGGCATGGGTTAGGACACGACCGTATGTCCCTAATTCGGATGTCTACACGATCTAAGACACGGGCGTGTTCACACGGCCATGTGACCCCTGCAGCTTTGAAAAATTTTAATGTTTTTTAAAAAATTCTTTGAGTACCTGATTTAGTCTCGACTTGTTTTTAATACGTATTTTGGGCCTCGAGGGCTCATATAAGGGACAATATGTTTGATTTCGATTAGTTTCTGACATGAATATTACATGATGTAAAATGTTTGAAATTTCTGTCTATTTATTCTGTAAACTCCGGTAATACTTCGTAACCCTATTTCGGCGATGGATACGAGTTAGTGGTGTTACATTTATTGGTATCAGAGCTACGATTTAGTCGATTATTGAACTGAATGTAGTGTATACGAGTTTAGCTATAAATACCATTATATAACATGTGGTAGTGTGATATCTCCTGACCGTTTTAAAACATGTTTTCATATAAAAATGACATCCAACTGAGTTGATTCTGATGAAGTAGAGAGTGACGCTCAAGCCTCCATTCAAGGAGTAGCTTCGAGTGGTATGAAGCCTGTATCTGAGGGTCGGGAGGATAGGCTAAAGAAGCCTTCTTCCAGATGTTGAATGAGTGGTTCACCGAGTTTGTATGAACGAACCTGATTACTCAACAACCTCCACCCCATCATGTTCCTTAACCGGTTGTCGTTATTCCTCAAAGTACAGAACCTATCATAGTTGGTAAGCCTCTGTAAGTACGATGCTGAAGAATTCTGAACTACAGTTGAGGATGATCTCTAGAGAGCTTAGTTCTGGTTAGAAAATACTATCAGAGTTCTTGATATATTATCTTGTTCACAGGCTATGTCTTAAGTGTACAGTATCTCTATTAAAAGATTCAGCTGATCAATGGTAGAATACGTTGATTTTTGTTGTGCCAAGAGATCGGGTCACTTGGGAATTCTTTCAAACCGAGTTTCGAAAGAAATACATCAGTCAGAGGTTTCTCGACCAGAAATGTAAAAAAATTTTAGAGCTTAAACAGGGCTATATGGCAGTGTCTGAATATGAACGGGAATTTGTTTGATTGAGCAAATATGCTCGAGAATGTATTCTGACTGAAACTGCAATGTGTAAGTGGTTTGAAGATGGCTTAAACGAAGATATAAAACTAATAGTCAGATTTCTCGAGTTGAAAGAATTTGTTGTACTAGCTGATCGGGCAGATAAAGCTGAAGAGTTGAGTAAAGAAAAAAGACACGCTGAAATTGAAGCCAGAGACTTGAGAAAGAGATTGACGAGAAACTCATACCAGTCAGCATCAAAAAAATCTAAAGAACAACACTACCGTTCTACTACTTCTGCGGGATACTCCGGTAGAGACAGAGGTATCCGACGCTTCAGTCCTAAATCTCAAGCTACATCTGTAGCGAGTGTGAGTAGTGCTAGAAACACCAGACTCAAGTGCAAGCACTGTAACAAGCTACATTTTGGTGAGTGTCGAATAAAGAGTAGAGCTTGTTTTAAATGTGTTTCCTTTGATCACTATCTTAAAGATTGCCCGGAGAAATCTGAAAAAGATAATATTCAAACTTCGAGGCCGAGCAGCACAGGTGCGAGAGGTAGACCACCTCGTAATCCTAGAAATATGAGCAGTAGCCATGGTGTGACGAAAGACTCTACTATAAATTCTAAGGCATAAACACCAGCTAGGGCTTATGCTATTCGTGCGCGTGGAGATTCTTCTGTGCCAGATGTTATTACTGGTAATTTCTCTCTTATTAATACTAATGTAACTGTTTTAATTGATCCCTGATCGACTCATTCATGTGTTTGCACATAATTAGTGTCTAGTAAAAATTTACCTGTTGAGTTCATTGAATTCGTGGTTAAGTATCGAACCCTCTAGGTCAGTATGTGTTAGTTGATATAGTTTGCAAGAACTATCCGTTAATGATTTAGGGTTACTGTTTTCTGGCTGATTTGAAGCTATTACCGTTTGATGAATTTGATGTGATATTGGGCATAGATTGGCTAACTCTGCATGATGCTATGGTAAATTGTAGTGAAAGCATATCATATTGAAATGTCAGAATGGTAAGATGCTTCACATTGAATCAGATAAATTGAATGGGTTGCCTATTGTGATATTAGCTTCATCACAGAAATATGTAAGAAAATGTTGTAATGCTTACCTTGCTTATTATTGGATATTAAGTGTCTGAGTTGAAGCTTGAATTAGTGTCAGTGGTGTATGAGTATTCTGATGCGTTTCCAGAGGAGTTACCTGGATAACTGCCGGTCAAAGAAGTTAAATTTGCTATAGAACTTGTACTGGGAACAACACCAATATTGACAGCACCATATAGAATGGCTCCTACTGAGTTAAAAGAGTTGAAAGCACAGTTGCAAGAGTTGACTGATAGGGGTTTTGCTCGACCTAATTTTTTCACCTTAAGGTGCATCGGTTCTTTTTGTTAAGAAAAAGGACGGATCGATGAGATTATGCATTGACTACCGTCAGCTCAACAAAGTTACAATTAATAATAAATATCCATTGCCTCGCATTGATGATTTGTTTGATCAGTTGAAAAGTGTCACAGTGTTCTCGAATATTGATCTTTGTTCTAGCTATTATCAGTTACGAGTGAAAGATTCTGATGTACCGAAAACATCATTCAGAACCAGGTACGAACATTATGAATTTTTTGTGATGCCGTTTGGTTTAAATAACGCACCTACACTGTTTATGGATTTGATGAATAGAATTTTTAGACCATATTTAGATAGATTTGTTCTGGTATTCATTGATGATATCTTGATATATTCCCAAAATGAGACTGAACATGTTGAGCATCTGAGAATTGTTTTGCAAACTTTGTAAGATAAAAAATTGTTTGCTGAATTTAGCAAATGTGAGTTTTGGCTTCGGGAAGTTGGTTTTTTGGGACACATAGTATCGACTGAAGTCATCAGAGTTGATCCGAATAAAATTTCAGTGATTGTTAACTAGAAATCACCGAGAAACTATCTGAATTCAGAAGTTTTCTAGGATTAGCTAGTTATTACGGATATTTGTAAAAGTGTTTTCGATGATAGCTACACCGATGACACGGCAATTACAGAAAGATTTGAAATTTGAATGGTCTGATAAATGTCAGCAAAGTTTTAACCAGTTGAAAGTCCTGTTGATCGAAACACCATTTCTGGTTCAGCATGAATTAGGTAAAGAATTTGTGATTTTCAGTGACGCGTCATTGAACGGTTTAGGTTGTCTTTTGATGCAAAAAGGTAAAGTAATAGCTTATGTTTCTAAACAGTTAAAGCTATATGAAAAGAACTATTTGACACATGACTTAGAGTTGGTAGCTATTATATTTGCATTGAAAATTTGGCGACACCATTTGTTCGGTGAAAAATGTCATATATTTACCGATCACAAGAGTTTCAAGTATCTTATATCAAAGAAAGATTTGAATCTAAGACAGCGTAGATGGCTCGAACTATTGAAAGATTATGAGTTAATTATTTACCGTCATCCGGGAAAAGCAAACGTAGCTACTGATGCTTTGAGTAGAAAATCTTTATTTGCTTTACGAATGATAAATACCCAACTGTCTTTATCTAATGATGGCTCGATTTTAGCTGAGTTAAAAGCTAAACCAGTGTTTTTACAACAGATCTGTGAAGCTCAGAAATGTGATAATGAGATGTTAGCTAAACAGGTACAGTATGAGTTGACTTCTGATTCAGAATTTCAGATAGGACCCGATGATTGTTTATTATTCAGAGGTAGAGTTTGTGTACCGAAGAATCCAGAGCTTATACAAAAAAATTTGCACAAAGCTTGATCGTGTCTGATTATTATTTATATAATGAATGATCGAGCCTAAAAACTAACTATCTCCACGATTGAGGCAAGCGCACCTATCGAACAGTAGTATAGCTTAGTGGCAAGACCGGAATGTCGAACCCAAGGGAACCAAAAGTACTAGTATTGACCTTCTTTTTATTATCTAGCCTAAAATAAAGGGGATTGATGTTTATCTAACTAATTCCTAAACTAAGGATGCCAAGACACAGAGAATAAATTCGGAAAATACTTTTGAGAAAATCAATTGATTAAGACAATACCGAGGAAGAATCCACCTAGACTTCACTTGTTATTTAACTCTGAACCAGACGATTTATTCACTTGACTTGATTCGTAGGATTCCCTAATTTATATTAATACCTCTTTTGAGGCTACTAACGTCTAACCCTAGGTTGATTAATTGAAATCTCTTTCTAATTAAAACCCTTAGTGTTGCATTAACTCGATTTATGGACTCCCATATTAGGTTTGACCCTAATCCGGCAGATTTTAGTCGTTCTATCTCTAGGAGTGCGATTAACTCTGCTTAATTATGCTAGATCTACTCTTAAACAGGGACTTTTGCTCCTCTAAATAAGCACATCAATACTTGAATGAATCTCCTAAAATATTAAAGCAAGAATTAAGAACACATAATTAAGAACAAATCAAGTATTTATCATACAGTTCAGAAAACAATAACAAGATTCGTCTTAGGTTTCATCCCTCTCAGGTATTTGATGGGTTTAGTTGATGTTTATAAAAGAATATATCTCAGAAGAAATTAAATAACAAAACATAAAGAAAAACCCTAAAACCACCTGAAGGAAATTGAAGGGAAAATCCTCAGTCTTGAGCGTGATTCCGGCTTCTGAGATAGATCAACTGGCTTTCTTCGAGTAATTCCCTATATTCAGCCCTCTCTGGCTTCGCTCCTCGTCAAAAGGCTTGACAAAGGCCTTCTGTCGAACCCCCTTTTAGGTTGCCCTCAAGGGTGTTTATATAGGTTTTCGGGATGCCTTACTTGGCCCAAAAGTATCCTATTCTGAGTGGAATTAAAACGGGTCACGGCAGGGACACGCCCGTGTGAAACGCCCGTATGAATCGAGCCCAGGGTCGTGTTCAAAACCACTGGTGATCGAATTCACAAATATATCGGTGTGGTCAAAACCACTGGTGACCGTAGTCACAAATCAAGTGATGGGGCCAACCCATCGTGTGGTGAAAACCACTGATGACAATCCCGTAATATATCATGTGGGGCCAACCCACTGTGGTACCAAACCACTGGGACGAGTCACAATATCCATATGTGGTCAAAACCACTGGTGACCTTAGTCACAAATATCAATCGTGTGGTCAAAACCATTGGGACTTAGTCACAAATCATATCAATAGTGTGGTCAAAACCACTGGTGACCGTAGTCACAAATCAACTGATGGGGCCAACCCATCTTGTGGTCAAAACCACTAGTGACAATCCAAATAGATCATCCCTCTCCTCTCATCAATCCCATCATCATCATGCTCATATCATACGTGTCATAATATCATGTATCATGTATTTAAGGCGTAGCATAGCATTTAACAAAACAGGAATATACATATATCGTAAATCACATAACAGGGGACTTACCCGGTTTCCCAAGCTCATGCCCATAAGGTCAAGTCACTAAATCCAATGGTTATAATAGTAACATAATAAGCATATTATACTGACAAAGTGTGTACGTGTTTACACACCTGATTAAACATAGATCTAAGCAAAAATCCCGAAACTATACGAACTCAGCGAAATCCCGAAATGTTGCAATCGGCCAATACCTGTTAGTAACCAAAAGACCATTCGGTTAGGATAGCAACCCCGAAGGATAAGTCGTATGAAGCCTACTCCTTACCTTAGTGCCGATTTGGTTTCCAACCCAATCTCGAAACTTTGTGATAGATCCCCCTAGCAATCAGCCAAACACTAGCACCTACAAAGATTAGCCTTCGGCTTTTAATCAATTAAGAAATAGATCTTAAAGTTGAACCCTTACCTTTATGATAGATTCGGCTAATCAAACAACAATGTTCGGCACCCCTAAATGATGTTAAAGGTTTCGGCTCCCTTCAAAGAACAAGAACAGAGTTTTAATACTTAGATCTAAAATGGAAAAAGAAGATAGAAGAGAAGTGGGTTTCGGCATTACCCACTTTGATCAAGAAAAGAAAACGAATAGGAAGTTCACTTACCAGAGTTTCAACTATGATCCACAAGAAAGAGAAGAGGAGAAATCGCAAGAGAGGAAGAGGGTGATAGTTTCGAATAGGAGGAGAAAAGAAGATTTGATTAAGTCCTAAGGAGGTTCGGCTATTGAGGTTTTCAAGAAAAAGATGAAACAAAAATGGAAAGGGAAATAGGTATGGTGTTTTCGGCTTTTGAGAATAGTCAAGATGAAGAAGAGAAAGAGAATGGGGAAAAAAAGAATTCGACAAGGTGAATGAAAGGAGATTTCGGCACAAGGTGTTTTGAAAGAGAAGATGCCGAATGGGGGGTGAGGTTATTGGTTTCGGCCTTGAGCAAAGATGGATAAAGGTGATTTCGGCAAAGGCTAACCAAAAAGAACCGAAAAGAAAAGAGAAGAAAGACCCCTTGGGTTTCGGCTTAAACAATGAAAATCAAATATGAGAGCACCTTGGTGTTTTGGTTTCGGCACAAATGGTGAGAGACCACCAAGGCACATTCGGCCACTACCCAAAAGACCCCAAAACCGATTGCCCCTTAGCTCAAAACACCCCTTGCCAATTTCGGCTGGACACTTCCTTCCCAGAGTTCAAATTTGGCCAAGCACCTTCAAATGAGTTTGAAAATATTCAAACTCCTATATTTCCTCCCTCCATCAATTCAAATCTGTTTGAACAGGTCAAACTCCTCAAATTTCTCCTCTCCATCCATTCAAAAGAATCCCACCTGAGCACTCTTCCTCTAGCTTGTGGCATCAAAAAGAAATAGCAGGGAGTGCAATTCCTGCTGCTCGAACACAGGCACTCCCAACCTGCTTGTGGCGTCACTCCTTGGACACTCTAATGGCGCCTCCTTGCCACTTTTCCACTGGTATGCTTGTGTCTAAAACTCCCAAAAATTTTCTTTTAACCCCTAGACCCCCTAGCTCCTTTTCCTTAAGTACTAAAAATGAAATTTTTAGCCCTAACTCCGACCTAATCCAGGGTTATACTAGACTCCAAAACATGATAAATGAACATTATAGACATTTCATCACATGCAACACAAGCAAAACGCAGAACCCCCGATTTAAAATGTTACAGTTCTACCCCCTTAAAAATAATTTCGGCCTCGAAATTACCTGGTCAAAAGAGCTGAGGGTATTACTGTCACATCACCTCCTCTGGCTCCCACGTAGCCTCCTCCGTACCATGGTTTCGCCATAATACTTTCACCAGGGGTACTGACTTCCATCGCAGAACCTTGACATCCTGATCCAAAATCCGTACCGGTTCCTTCTCGAAAGACAAGTCAGGGCTCACCTCTATCTTCTCAACTGGTATCACATGTGACGGATCTGATCGATAGTGCCTAAGCATCGAAACATGAAAGACGTCATGAATTTGACTTAACTCTGCTGGTAGCTCGAGCTGGTAAGCTACCGGTCCCATTCGCTTCAACACAGTATAAGGCCAGATGAATCTAGGGCTTAGCTTGCCCTTCGGACCAAATCTCAACACCTTTTTCCAAGGCGATACCTTCAGAAACACCTTTTTCCATTGCATACTCAATATCTCTGCGCTTAAGATCAGCGTAAGATTTTTGCCTGTCCGACGCTTCCTTAAGACGAGCCCGAATCACCTTAACCTTATCTTCTGTTTCTACCACTAACTCTGGACCCAACATCTGTCGTTCATCCAGTTCTGTCCAACACGTAGGAGTACGAAATTTCCGTCCATATAGCGCCTCATATGGTGCCACTGAATACTCGCTTGATAATTATTGTTATAAGCGAACTCTGTCGAAGGTAGGTACTCCTCCCAACTACCACTGAAATCCAGAACACAGCCCCTTAACATATCTTCCAGAATCTGGATTACCTCTCGCATCGCTCCATCCGATCATTTGCGGATGAAAAGCCGTGCTAAAATCCAACCTAGTACCCAAAGCCTGATGCAAAGCTTTCCAGAACCTCGATGTGAACCTGGGGTCCCTATCCGAAATAATTGACACAGGCACCCCATGCAACCTTACTATCTTTGCCACATACGGCTTGTCTAATTTCTGAAGCGAATAATCAACCCTCACCGGTATGAAATGAGCCGACTTAGTCAAACGATCCATTATTACCCATACTGAATCCTTCTTGCTAGGCGTAAGGGGAAGCCCACTGACGAAATCCATCGTAATCCTTTCCCATTTCCACTGTGGGATCTTTACCGGCTGTAACAACCCTGACGGTAACTGATGCTCAGCTTTAACTTGCTGGCATGTCAAACATTTGCCCACAAACTCTATTACTTCACGCTTAAGACCCGACCACCAGAACTGTTCCCTTAAATCACGATACATCTTACTGCCTCCAGGATGCATAGCATATGGGCTGCTATGAGCTTCCTAAAGAATCCACTGTCTCAATTCAACATCCTTAGGCATACATACTTTCCCAAAAAACACGAGACTTATCATCGCGCCCAAATCTGAACTCCCGGATTCACTATTCTGCACTTGCAGCCTTCGAGCACTCAACACCTCATCTGCCAGCTGCCTCTCCTTAACCTGATTAATCCAAGATGGCTTGACCTGCAATTCCGCCAAGAGACTCCCATCATCATAAAGACTAAGGTAAGCAAACATCAATCGCAAGTCCGCTACCACCTTACGGCTCAACGCATCAGCTACTACGTTAGCTTTACCCGGATGGTACTCAATCGAACAGTCGTAATCTTTCAACAATTTGATCCACCTTCGCTGCCTCAAATTTAAATCATTCTGAGTCAAGAGATATTTCAGACTCTTGTGATCCGTGTAAACTATTGACTTTTCTCCATATAAGTAATGCCTCTAAATCTTTAAGGCAAAAACCACTGCAACCAATTCCAAGTCGTATGTCGGATAGTTACCTTCATGAGGCCTCAATTGTCGAGATGCATACGCTACCACTTTACCATCTTGCATCAACACACACCCTAAGCCAGTATGCGATGCATCACAGTAAACTGTGAATTCCTTTCCTGCCTCAGGCTGAATCAAAACTGGAGCTTCAGTCAGAATCTTCTTCAAATTGTCAAAACTCTCTTGTTGTTTCCCAGTCCACACAAACGGAACCCCTTTTCTCAACAGCTTAGTCAACGGTGCTGCGATTAAAGAGAAACCCCCTACGAACCTTCTGTAGCATCCTGCCAAACCCAGAAAACTCTGAATCTCTGCAACCGACTTGGATGGTTCCCAATCCAACATCGCCTCAATCTTTCGAGGATCCACCCTAATTCCCTCAGCTGATACAACATGACCCAAGAAAGTTACCTCCTTAAGCCAGAACTCGCACTTACTAAACTTGGCGTACAACTGTTTTTCCCTTAGAACCTGCAGAACCACTCGAAGATACGCGTCATGTTCCTCCTCAAATTTCGAGTACACTAAAATGTCGTCTATAAATACTACGACAAATCGGTCCAGATATGGCTAAAACACCCGACTCATCATGTCCATGAATGCTACCGGTGCGTTGGTCAAACCAAAAGGCATTACCAGAAACTCGTAGTGCCCATACCGAGTACGGAATGCCGTCTTATGAATATCAGCCTCCTTTACTTTGAGCTGATGATACCCCGACCTAAGGTCGATCTTAGAGAAAACTGATGCACCCTTGAATTGATCAAACAAGTCGTCAATCCTAGGCAACGGATACTTGTATTTGATTGTCAACTTGTTCAGCTGGCGGTAGTCTATACACATCCGCATCGTACCATCCTTCTTCTTAACAAAAAGCACTGGAGCTCCCCAAGGTGATACACTCGGCCGGATGAAACCTCTATCCAACAATTCCTGAATCTGGGCCTTCAACTCTACCAATTCCTTTGGCGCCATCCTATATGGAGCAATAGATACTGGTGCAGTTCTGGGTAACAAATCTATACCGAACTCAACTTTACGGACAGGCGGTATACCTGGGAGTTCCTCTGGAAAAACATCGGCAAATTCCCCTACATTTTGGACATTCTTCACAGCTGCATCCTTAGCTTCCAAAGCACAAACATGCACCAAAAATGATTCACAACCCTTTCTAACCATTTTCTCAGCCTTCAGTGCAGAGACAATATTAGATACGTAATCTCTCCTATTACCTATCATCACCACCTCCCCACCTTCCATGGTCTTCAACACCATGCACTTAGATGCACAATCCAGGCTAGCTTAATACTTAACTAGCCAATCCATCCAGAGAATCAGATCGAACTCCCCAAACGGTAGTTCTATCAAGTCAGCCAGAAACACGACCCCTTGAAGTTCTAGGGGTACATCCCTATATAGTTTACTTACTTTTACAGAGTGACCTAAAGGGCTTATCGCAGTCATCTTCCTAAAAGTAATCTCAGAGTCTAGATTCATGGTTTCCACTATACTACTAGCAACATACGAGTGCGTCGAACCAACATTAATTAAAGTATTATAAGGTACTCCAAAAATTAAGAACGTACCGGTTATAAAGTCCGGTGCGTCGCCCTCCTCTCGACGCCTCGCTGCGTAGACCAACCCAGGCTGTCTCGCCTCTGTACCACCTGTACCTCTGCCCGATGTTCCACGGTCTCTACCTGAGCCATTACCTCCCCTGCCTGAACCACGGCCCCTCTGTGGCTACTGATTATCCCTTTTAAACTGTGCACGATTCTGATCCTCAGACTGTAGCCTAGCTGATCTCTGTAGACAATCCCTAACTCGATGCCCCATCGAGCCACACTCAAAGCATCCTCTGTTACTAGTCCAACATTCTCCCGTGTGAGACTTCCCACACCGAGCACACCGTGGCGGCCATTGAGTATTAGCAGCAGCAGGCCTAGCAGCTTGATTCGGCCCACTATATCTTGCCCTTTTCTGTTGGTTCCCAGAAAATCCAGATGATCCAGAACTCCTCTTATTCCAACTCCTATCCTGATTCCGCCTTATAGACTGTCTTACCCCTTCAGCAACCTTAGCTTTCTCCATTAAAACGGAAAACTCTCGTTCATGCTGTGGGGCAATTATCATCCGCAGCTCATCTCTCAGCCCATCCTCAAATCTGACACAGCGCTCATGCTCGGTACCCACAATACCCCGAGCATACCTACTCAACCGAAGGAATTCCGCCTCATATTCCACTATAATCTTATTAGCCTGAACCAAGTTTAAGAAAGCCCTGTCAACACACCACGACCGAATCTGGAATGTTATGGAGTGAAAATAGTTTGAAAACACAAGTGTGTCGGGTAATTTTCAAGAAAACTTTTTGATCGTTTAAAAGGTTAGAGATCCCTGTTTAAAGTGATGTTGAAATCGTGTGATTGTTGTTTTAAAACCTATGCTAGAAAAATTCACTTGATATTACAAATTTTAGAAAACATTTGATACTTATTAAAAACTGAGTGCGATGAGTATAATCAAGTTAAAAACCGTTTGCTTTTGAAGTTGTTTGGAAACTAAAGTTTAAAATCATTTAAGTTACCTTTATTATCATCTTGTAAGTTATGCTATCCGATGGCAACGTTTAAAAAAAACCCAAAAAAGTTATAATTTTGAAACTATTGCTTTTTACCGATTAATTTATCAGGTCCATAAATCCAACATATGTATAATGTAATCAGAATAAAAGCAAATATTAAAACCCAAAATAATACTTAGCGGCCTTATTACAAAAACCCAAAACAAAATTTAAGGAAAATTAATAAAAACGGAATAGCAGTTTAAAATCAAAACCAAACTAAGATGCATGGCCACCTCGAGTCCTCCTCGACTCCATATCCGCGACCTATGCCTCATCTGCAAAATATAAGGGAAGGGGTGAGTCACCGAGACTCAGTGTATAAATCTCTAACCCGATAGTTTAAGCATTTACACAGATCATCAGTAAAACAGGTAAATCATGCAACCCATAACCTAACCATCTGATCTCCTTTATCTATCTACCTGTAGTCAAAAACCACCGTGGTCAAAACTCATCGGTGACCGAAGTCACAAATATATCGGTGTGGTCAAAACCACTGGTGACCGTAGTCACAAATCAAGTGATGGGGCCAACCCATCGTGTGGTCAAAACCACTAATGACAATCCCGTAATATATCATGTGGGGCCAACCCACTGTGGTACCAAACCACTGGGACGAGTCACAATATCCATATGTGGTTAAAACCACTGGTGACCTTAGTCACAAATATCAATCGTGTGGTCAAAACCACTGGGACTTAGTCACAAATCATATCAATAGTGTGGTCAAAACCACTGGTGACCGTAGTCACAAATCAACTGATGGGGCCAACCCATCTTGTGGTCAAAACCACTGGTGACAGTCCAAATAGATCATCCCCCTCCTCTCATCAATCCCATCATTATCATGCTCATATCATACGTGTCATAATATCATGTATCATGCATTTAAGGCATAGCATATCATTTAACAAAATAGGAATATACATATATCGTAAATCACATAACAGGGGACTTACCCGGTTTCCCAAGCTCATGCCCATAAGGTCAAGTCATTAAATCCAATGGTTATAACAGTAACATAATAAGCATATTATACTGACAAAGTGTGTATATGTTTACACACCTGATTAAACGTAGATCTAAGCGAAAATCCCGAAACTATACGAACTCATCGAAATCCTGAAATATTGCAATCGGCCAATACCTGTTAGTAACCAAAAGACCATTCGGCTAGGATAGCAATCCCGAAGGATAAGTCGCATGAAGCCTACTCCTTACCTTAGTGCCGATTTGGTTTCCAACCCAATCCCGAAACTTTGTGATAAATCCCCCTAGCAATCGGCCAAACACTAGCACCCACAAAGGTTAGCCTTCGGCTTTTAATCAATTAAGAAATAGATCTTAAAGTTGAACCCTTACCTTTATGATAGATTCGGCTAATCAAACACCAATGTTCGGCACCCCTAAATGATGTTAAAGGTTTCGGCTCCCTTCAAAGAACAAGAACAGAGTTTTAATACTTAGATCTAAAATGGAAAAAGAAGATAGAAGAGAAGTGGGTTTCGACATTACCCACCTTGATCAAGAAAAGAAAACGAATAGGAAGTTCACTTACCAGAGTTTCGACTATGATCATAAAGGAAGAGAAGAGGAGAAATCGCAAGAGAAGGAGAGGGTGATAGTTTCGAATAGGAGGAGAAAAGAAGATTTGATTAAGTCCTGAGGAGGTTCGGCTATTGAGGTTTTCAAGAAAAAGATGAAACAAAAATGGAAAGCGAAATAGGTATGGTGTTTTCGGCTTTTGAGAATAGTCAAGATGAAGAAGAGAAAGAGAATGGGGAAAGAAGAATTCGGCAAGGTGAATGAAAAGAGATTTTGGCACAAGGTGTTTTGAAAGAGAAGATGCCGAATGGGGGGTGAGGTTATTGGTTTCGGCCTTGAGCAAAAAGAAGAAGAAGAGAAGATGGATAAAGGTGATTTCGGCAAAGGCTAACCAAAAAGAACCGAAAAGAAAAGAGAAGAAAGACCCCTTGGGTTTCGGCTTAAACAAGGAAAATCAAATATGAGAGCACCTTGGT
Source organism: Gossypium bickii (assembly GCA_025503065.1). NCBI lineage: Eukaryota > Viridiplantae > Streptophyta > Magnoliopsida > Malvales > Malvaceae > Gossypium > Gossypium bickii. The sequence goes on along the minus strand of CP106716.1, from coordinate 14,264,022 downwards.
GTTTCGGTTTCGGCACAAATGGTGAGAGACCACCAAGGTACATTCGGCCACTACCCAAAAGACCCCAAAACCGATTGCCCCTTAGCTCAAAACATCCCTTGCCAATTTTGGCTAGACACTTCCTTCCCCAGAGTTCAAATTCGGCCAAGCACCTTCAAATGAGTTTGAAAATATTCAAACTCCTATATTTCCTCCCCTCCATCAATTCAAATCTGTTTGAATAGGTCAAACTCCTCACATTTCCCATCTCCATCCATTCAAAAGAGTCCCACCTGAGCACTCCTTCTCTAGCTTGTGGCGTCAAAAAGAAATAGCAGGGAGTACAATTCCTGCTGCTCGAACACAGGCACTCCCAACCTGCTTGTGGCGTCACTCCTTGGACACTCTAGTGGCGCCTCTTTGCCACTTTTCCACTGGTATGCTTGTGTCTAAAACTCCCAAAAATTTTCTTTTAACCCCTAGACCCCCTAGCTCCTTTTCCTTAAGTACTAAAAATGAAATTTTTAGCCCTAACTCCAGCCTAATCCAGGGTTATACTAGACCCCAAAACATGATAAATGAACATTATAGACAATTCATCACATGCAATACAAGCAAAATGCAGAACCCCCGATTTAAGGATGTTACAATGATAATGTCACTTATATACACATCAAAATATAACCAAAACAAGCCATATACATGGTTAATCTCAACAAAATATTTATATGCCATCATTAGCCAAAATAACCTTTACATACTATTATAACCGGAATTAATTTACTGAAAGTACCAAAAAGGATCGATGGATAGCGTGAAATAGTTCCGACCAACTTCCAACCCGTTCGAGCTTTCGAATTACTATAAAACATGGAAAATAACACAAAGTAAGCATTTAAGCTTAGTAAGTTCGTATAACACAGAATTTAACTTACCATATATCCATAAAATAGGTAAGTAAACAAAGCATATCTCAACCAATTTGGCCAAAAGCCTATATGATCACCAACATATTAGCCATGAAAATCACATATAAAATTCAACACACATGGTTGAATTCATCAAATAATCATATTTCATGTATTTCATGTAAATACCAGTAATAGTTCATATCGAACTCATATAATCTTGTAACAGAATTGTGCCCGTTGAACCATTTAGAATATCATTGGATACACGGGTAGTACAGACGAAGTGTACTTAACTGTAATCCGTCAATTCATGTACATGTATGCTCATACGAGCTGTAAACGGGAAGCTCATGTGAGCTGAATAACAGGAAGCTTATACGAGCTGAATAATGGAAAGCTCATGCGAGCTGAGTATTGGGAAGCTCATAAGAGCTAAAATCGGTGACCCTAATGATATATCATTTGTATTCTACGGATTCTTAAGTTTCAAACAGGCTCGGTAATTGTCGAATATGCAACTGGTATTTATTCATGCCAATTATACAATTCACGAACAAATAGTTCAATTTAAAACATATAAATATACAATTTAATTACACGAGCTTACCTCGACAAGTGTACGTAGATACGAAGGCGACTAATAAGATATTTTCTCTTTGCCTAGATCTAACTCTGTACAAGGTCTGACAGGATCTATACGAATAAATTTAACTCATTTCAATATAATTCTAATTCAATTTAATCCAACATGGAATTTTGGCAAAATTACCATTTTGCCCTGCACTTTTAATTCCTTTGTAATTTAGTCCCTAGGCTCAAAAAATGAAATTCATACAATTTAATCCTTACTCAAGCCTAGTCGAATTTTATACATATTAATAGTAGCTCATATATTTCAAAAAATTCACAAATTTAACCATAAATTTATCATCTTTTTCAATTTAATCCCTAATTGATAATTTCATCAAAATTCTCTTTACAAAAGTTGTTTATCTAATAACAACCATTCATTTTCTATCATCAAACTTCAAAACTAAAGCATATTCATCAATGGAAAAATGCTAATACTTTAACAGTTTTGCAAATTAATCCCCGAACTAACTAGATTAAGCTACTACGATTTCAAAAACATAGAAATCATCAAAAGGGGGACAAAAATACATACCTAATTGAGTAAAATAAGCTTGTCCAAATTCAAGCTTCAATGGCTAGGTTTATTTTTTCTTTTTTAAATTTTTTTTTTTGTGGGTGATGTTTATATATTATTTTATTTTATTTATTATAACTTTAACCACTAATTTCTAAAATTAACCTTAATATTTTATTCAATTTCCAATGATGACTACTCATGATTAACCACTAAGCACTTTAATGACCTATTTACTATATAAGGACTCCAATTTAAAATTATATAGCTATTTATTACTTTTAGCTATTAGAATACAACCTTTACACTTTATGCAATTTAGTCCCTTTTTATCAAATTAGGCATGTAAACGGTAAAAATTCTTTAACGAAATTTTTATACGATATTTATATCATACTGTAGACCATAAAATAATATTAAACTAAATTTTTTGACTTCGAATTTGTGGTCTCGAAACCACTGTTCCGATTTAACTGAAAACGGTTACTACAGTTACAATTATTATGACTTTCATTGATGACTATTCTCAATATGAATATGTGTATCTAATGCACTGCAAAATTGAAACCTTTGATAAATTTTGAGTTTCGTACGGAAGTGGAAAAATAATTAGGTTTATCCATTAATAATCTTCGATTTGGCCAAGGTGGGAAATACTTGTCCGATAAGTGATCGTGTGTCAGAGTCTTAAAATTTTATAACAAGAATGATCGAGCCTAGAAACTAACTATGACAATGATTGAGGCAAGCGCACCTATCATACAGTAGTATAGTTTAGTGGCAAGACCGGATTGTCGAACCCAAAGGAACCAAAAGTACTAATACTAACTTTCTTCTTATTATTTAGCCTAAGAATTAAAGGAATTTTTATCTAATCTAAAATTAACTAACAACTAAGCTAAAGATCCAAAGACAAAGAGAATGAATTTGGGAAAAATACTTTGGGAAAAACCAATTGATAAAGATAATACCCGAGGAAGAATCCACCTAGACTTCACTTGTTATCTAACTCTGAACCAGACGATTTATTCACTTGACTTGATCCGTAGGATTCCCTAAGTTATATTAATACCTCCGTTGAGGCTACTAACGTCTAATCCTAGGTTGATTAATTGAAATATTTTTCTAATTAGAACCCCTAGAATTGCATTAACTCGATCTATGGACCCCATATTAGGTTTTACCCTAATCCGGCAAAATCTCGTCACCCTATGTCTAGGCGTGCGATCAACTCCACTTAATTATGCTAGATCTACTCCTAGGCAGGGACTTTTGCTCCTCCACCTAAGCACATCACACTTGAATTAATATCCTAGAAATATCAAAATAAGAATTAAGAACACATAATTAAGAACAAATCAAGTATTTATCATACAGTTCAGAAAACAATAACAAGATCCGTCTTAGGTTTCATCTCCCTCAGGTATTTGAGGGGTTTAGTTCATGTTTATAAAAGAATATATCTCAGAAGAAATTAAATAACAAAATATAAGAAAAACCCTAAAACTCCCTGAAGGAATTGAAGAGAGATCCTCCGTCTTGAGTATGACTTCGGCTTCTTGAGATGAATCAATTGGCTTTCTTCGAGTAAATTCTATAATTCTGACCCCTCTGGCTCAGCTCTTTGGCCTTGCTAGACGCTTCCTGAAGGTTGGCCTCTAGGGTGTTTTTATAGGCTTTTGGAATGGCTTTCTTTGCCTCTAAATACCCTAATCATCCAAAAGCATGCTAAATGTGGGTTTAGGATACGACATAGAGAATGGGATTTTATCCTAATTGAATGTGCTGGGCACTCCACAGTAGAATGGCATAGCTAAGAGAAGGAACAAAACATTGCTTGACATGGTTCGTTCAATGTTAAGCTATTCACAACTGTCTACTTCCTTCTGAGAATATGCGATACAAACAACTTGTTATATTATGAATGATGTGCCAACCAAGTATGCTTGTAAGACACCTTAACTGTGGCATGGAAAGAAACCCGCTCTAAGTTACTTTAGCATATGGGGTTGTCCAGCACACGTTCTGGATAAGGATTCAAAGAAATTGGATGCACGGGCAGAATTATGAATGTTTGTAGGATATCCGAAAGGAATAAATTATGAATTATCAAGAAACTTTCAGGAGTTTTAGAATAACCACCAAGTTCAATTATCAAGAAAGTTGTGGAAAGACCTACAAACGATCAACAACATTGAGGAATCCATCGTAGTGTAGAGTTTCTAAAAAACCAGAGTGTAGAGTTTCTAAAAAACCAGACTTCTTCATCTATAATGGTAGTATTTATAATACGGAAGTCAATAATGAGGGTGATGATCCATTCACTTATGAGGAAGTTATTTAGGATGTTGATTCTAAGCTCTGGAAATAGGCTAAGGATGCCAAGATGGATTCTATAGAATCTAATACGGTGTGGGAACTTGTAGACTTATTAGTTGGGATTAAACCCATAGGGTGTAAGTGGACCTACAAGAAAAAGAGAAATGCAGAAGGAAAAGTGGAAACACATAAAGCTAGACTTGTAGGGAAAGACGACACACAAAATAATACATCGATTACAATGAGACCTTCTCTTCGATAGTCATGCTCAAGTCTATTTGCATACTCTTATCCATTGTCGCTGCTCTCAATTACGAGATCTGACAAAATGGATGTCAAGACAACATTCTTGAAGAACTATATTAATGAAACCATTTACATGACTTAACCCACTGGCTATGTTGTCAAAAGAAAGGACTAGAAAGTTTGCAAACTGCTAATATCCATTAATGGACTTAAACAGGTGTCCCGCTCATGGAATAAAAGATCTAATCAAACAATAAAGACTTTTAGGTTTGAGCAAAACACTAATTAACCTTGTGTTTATAATCGTATAAAAGACAAAAAAGTGGTATTCCTCGTTTTGCATGTCAATGATATTCTACTTATCAGAAATGATGAGGAGAATTGTCATCGATTAAACTGTGGTTAGCTCAACAGTTTAGCCTGAAAGACTTGGGTGAAGTTAGTTATATTCTTAGAATTCTAATCCTTAAGGATCGAAAGAATAAAATGATAGCTCTATCACAAGCTACATACAACGATAAGGTACTGGAACAGTTTGCAATGACCAATGCAAAGTCAGACATTCAGCTGATTACATCTGGTTTTCATCTTTCTTTGGATGATTGTCCTAAGACAATGGAAGAAAGAGAGCATATAATTAAGGTTTCATATGCTTCAGAAGTTGGAAGCCTTATGTATGTTATGCTTTGCACACGTCCAGATATCTGTTTAGCTGAAGTAATAATAGACGTGGTGAAAGTAGCTTCTGGATATAACCTTACAGATTCGTTTACTAAGACTCTTGTAACTAGGAGTTTAACAAACACATCGAGGATACGAGAATGCGAAACATAACACATTTACTTCACTAGGGCAAGTGGGAGATTGGTGGGAAATGTGCCAATATTGTAGTAAACATGTAATTGTTTTCTATGTATTTGAACGATAAATGAATAAATAAAATTAGTTTCACATTTCACTATTATGTCTTTTGTGTTTCCGTCTTTCATGTTTTGCATGCATAGAGAAATTGTGACAAGCAAATATTAGCTCATTGATTGTTTAAGTTCAAACTGATGATAAGTGGCACTGTAAGAACGTTTATATTACGAAAAAGACAACTTACTTCAGTAGATAATTTAAACGAGTTCTAATCCCATAAAAGAATCAAAATGAGCATTTGATTCAAATGATTAGAAATATTATTATGTCATCTACAATTCCAATTGGGGAGATGGCTAGACTTGGCTATCAGAGCAGTTGACTCCATGGGTAGAAACATAGATGTATTCATTGGAAGAATGATAAATTGGACTGGACCCAAGACGAATAAATTTTAAATTCATTTGTGATGTTCATGGTGTGATTTACCTAAATCCTAAGTTAGTCACTGACTATGTGTATGTAGCTAATGTACTTTGATATAAGTGAAGGCTTATGCTTTAAAGATGATCGAGCTCATAGCTGGAATGTTGGGTACATGACTTCTGTATGGTATGACTTTACTAGCAACAATAGAATTCATAGCTCGATTAAATATCCTCTCATTGGCATGTGTGAATTGATGAATATGGAATGTGACCACAAGAACAAGCAATTTATCACAGTCATTTGTTGACAATGATCATATTAATCATTAAGAAGACACAACGGTGACAATGAGATAAAATAAGATTGTATTAAGTGAACAGAATTAATCATTAAAACAACACAATGCTCACTAGGCCTGGACCAAATTGGTAATAGCCGAAACTGCTTGAGGGTGCTATGAGGGTGTCGCACTTGCGATGGCACCACTAGACACGATGGTGCTGACGACGCCAATGATCGACAGGTGGTCCTTCGGCGCTTGAGCAGTGGAGGAATTACACTCCTGCTAGAACTCTATCAGATAATTTGATTTCAGATGAACTATTCCAAAAATAATATTATTTTAATATATTTAATGTTAACTTTAATTTGCTACTTATCTTGATAGTATTTTATTAATTTAATATTAAACTAATTATCTTAATATTAAAATCAATTTAATATTTATCTTATAGATAAATATTCTATTAATTTAATAAGATTTAATATTAAATTTAATCTAATATTTATCTTAATAAGTATTATATTAATTTAATATTAATTTTTAGAGATATTTTTAATATTTACAACTTGATCCAAAAGTATAGAAAAATTGTGAAACTACTCCACTAGTAATTTTGTGGAAAATTTTATGATTCAAAGCAAGCCTACACTTGGCACATGTGGGTTTGAGAATCACGGAGAAGATTATTCAGCCGAAGTGTTCATCCTAGATGAATAAAAAAGGTATAATTTTGATTAAGTGTTTATTACTTTAGATATCACAACCAATTTCTTATTTTGAAAAAAAAATTTTAAACTCTAATTTTTCCCTTAAATTTATCTTTTGTTGTGGTTTCCAATTTTGCTTTTCCAACATGAACTTGGCAAATAAGTCCATATTGTCTCCTAAACTTAACAACAAGGTCCATTTTGATCTCTGAACTTAAAAAAAATCTAAAAGCTTGATGATGTGACATTGTGAGTTTAAAAAAAAAAAGATGACGATGTGGTACAATCTCATAGTGTCATATTCAGTGTTTTAATAATCGAACCCATGGTTGAACATGTTAGACCACCAGTTCTTGATTCAACCAGTTCGATCGGTTCAACCGTTGAACCAACAATAATTAAAAATTTTTAAAAATATAAAAAGAAAGATAAAACCAATTTTACTTGGCTTTTTAGATTATTATGATTTTTTAATTATTTATTTAATTATTGTTGGTCCAACGGTTGAACCTGTTAGTTTTACTTAGCTTTTTAGATTTTTTATGAATTTTTAATTATTTATTTAATTATTGTTGGTCCGATGTTCGAATCAGTTGAACTGGTTGAATTGAGAATTGATGTCTAACCTATTCATCCATCGGTTTGATTATTAAAACATTGAATATGACATTGTGAGATTGTACCACATCATCATCTAATTTTTATTTTTTTTTTCAAACTTAGAGCGTTACATATATTTCTAGTTCAAGGATCAAAATGGACCTAATTGTCAAGTTCAAAATAGACCCAAAAAATACAAGTACCAAAGTGAACTTAATTGTCAAGTTCAGGGCTAATGTGGACTTACTTGCCAAGTTCAAGGGCCAAAAGTTACATTTATCCCTTCTTCTTTTTTTTTTCACAATCATTGCTTAAATGAATAACTATTTTCAAATTTAAAAGTGAAAATGAATAGAAAAAATTTGGGGGCCAATATGAATCTTGCTAAATTCAAGGGCTAAAAGTTACCATTCTTCTTGTATTTTATACATCAATAAATTAAATGTATTGTTGTTGAGATGTGTGTAAGCTTGAGGAAGTGGAGGAATATGTTCTCCACTCGGATTCCCTTGTCATTGTCAATAAAGCAACCTCCCTCCGCCTCCGTTGTTTTCTTCTTCCTACCAATTAAAAAAAACCTTCCTCTCATTGGCAACAAATGTTGTGTGGGGCCCACTTCTTTTTTCTATCCAAAGTCATAATTGATCGTGCCTTTTTTGGGCTTTCGACCCAAAAAACCTTTTTTTTTTGTTTGTTTGTTCATCGACAAGATGGGCCCTTATGGACTTGTCCAGATCCGAAATCAAAGCCTAACTAACCATTAATGAACAGAAAGAAACAAACCGAAAAAGGAAGTCAGTCAACCACCAATGGCATGCCAAAACTCATCACCTCCACCCAAATTAACCAATTAACAACACTCCACCTCTTTATTTTTCTTTACGTCTCTTGTCTTCTACTTCAATAAAATTTTACATTTTCATTATATCTAATAATAAACATGTCAAATTTAAAATTTTTAATGAAAATTAAGAATTTCTTAAATGTTTAATAAAATTGTATTTAAACAAAATCTGTACTTTTATTTAAATTTATAATTGCATCACAAATTAGTCAAAAATCAATTTAATTAGAAAATAACTAAAAAATCTTTAGTTTTTAAAAGTAAATCTTATAAGTATATTTTTATCTTTTCAGAATATTTTTATATAAAATTAAAAAAAAGTGTTCATAAAATAAAATTAAAACTTAAAACACATATAGATATTTTTTTTAAGAAAATCCTTATTTTATTTTTATTGTGCTATAATTTAATAACAATATAAACGATTGTGCTATAATTGAATAACAATACTAGCCTTGCTTATTGGCAACCTCTAGGCCCATAGGCGCTTGGCAGTGCAGTCCCCATCCCAATTGGGAACAGCTAATCTAACCTAATCAACAGAATTATTCTCCCTTTCTCTTTTCTATTTATAATATATAGGGTAAACCGTAACATATACCATTAAACTATTAATAAATTTATATTTTAGTTATTTAACTTTAAAAAGTTTCAAAATAATTATTGAATTATTCGAAAGTTTCATTTAAGCCATTGAACTACTCAGAAGTTTTTATTTAAGTCATAAGGATGTTAAGTTATTTTTTTATTAAAAAAATTTGGTTAGGGAGTTCCAAGCGACGATTCGACGATCAATACTCATCAATGAATAGAAGAACATATCTTAGATCCAGTTCAATCTGATGATCAATGTCGAAGATTAGAAAAGAAAATTGTTTAGATTTTGGTTCGTAAATTTGTAACATTCAAAGTTGTTTCATGAAAAAAAAAACAACTAAAGTATAGAAGAGAATAGAGTGGAGAGCTTTCGATTGGTGGATACAATGCGAACAGAGAAAGCCATACAACGACAATTTTAATAGCTCGATGACTTAAATAAAAACTTTTAAATAATTCAAAAATCATTTTGCAACTTTCTAAAATTGAATGACCAAAATGTAAACTTACTAATAGTTTAATGACTTTGGGTGTAGTTTACCTTACCAACACTAGTATAAACTAAAATAATTTTACATCTTTTATAATTTTTATATCATTAATATTTTAATAATTTAATCAATCGATTTATCAATATAATTATAATTATAATATATAAATTTTAAAATTGGTTCAATAATTCTATCCCATTGATAGATAATATAAATTAAATATAATATTTATATATATTTAAATTGATCCGATATTTCTATCACAGATAATATTACTTAAACATTAACATACACGAAACTATGTTCATCAACCGTAAGAGTAATAACCTGAGTTGAAATCATTGTTATATGTAAAAAAAAAATTAACATACATAATTTAACTTAAATGAAACATAAAATGTAACCGTGGGTAAATGTAAAGATTAACTAATTGAATCTCCTTAATATATATATATATATATAAATAAAAGGATAAAATTGTCAGTTTGAATTACATTAATTTAATTGAAAGTAAAATAAAATAAAGAAAAATAAAGAATACAACTCTTCTCTGTTTTATCATCTAAAGCGACGTGTTAGCATATCTATCATGCACAGCGTATACCGTCTGTATGCCTGGGGTTTATATATACCATGAAAATCAATCCTACAAATAAAAAAATAAAAAATGAACCAAAATATTTCTTTAAGTGTACATTCTACCCAAGATAATGATAATCACAAAATAATAAAAGAAGAAACAATCTAACTAATTATAGTATGTAGGAAGCAGCATGTACTGTTACTATTGGCGAGTGTTGTATAATCTAGAGCCAATCATTTTGAGCTCAAATTTCTTGACAGATCCAGCAAGGTCCCTCAAGGTAGTGTCCAGAACAAAAGGGTTATTTTCAAAGTTGATGTCGGTAGAATTAACCAGGTTTCGGCATGGCTCCCGTCTTTGTGCAATGGTTCCATGATAATGAAAATACTTGATCCTGCCCTCCGTTCTGTGGGTAGTCTTGGCCCCTGCCCCTAGGTTCTGTGACATGTGAACCCCTGTTGCATACACGTTGCGTGGTTGAATTGCGTACTTCCGGTCCCTCCTTATTCCTCTTTTCACATCTCTATATACTAGCTTCTCGAACCCCCATTTCCTGGACGTTTACATGTACATCGTCAATAACCCACACATACCAACCCCCACTACCTATCTATATATCATTCAACCTTATACGTTTCAACAAGTCAACTTTTGCGCATGGCATGCAAATCAGAACAAGATGATGCATTTGGAATATTCCCCCTAGCTGTAATATTAATAGCTATTACTAATTTGCTAGTCCTTTCATTGTAAGGTTTCCTTATTTGTTTACTAGTTCTCTGTTATCTTCCACCAAAGGTAATAAGTAAATCCATCTGAAGAATATCAATCTGCAAGACGTTGCAAACCTATACGGTTCAAGGAGATCAGCTAAATAAAATAGCTGTCTTGAAATAGGAATTTACAGCAAATAAGAAACTAGTTGCAATCTAAGCTTATCTCACATATATTCCCAACAAGAGGAGAGTTTCCATCTTGCAATTAAAGCCAATACTAGCGGCTGTCCTAATCTCTCACCACCATTAACATGATTGAAGATTCAATACCTTTCTGAATTTTGTTGCCTAAGTTCAGCAATCGAAGGACTGATTGGAATGTTCCCTTAAAACAATGTGACCTTTGAACCAAATAGCAAGGGTCCTAAATCCTAATCAAGAGTACATAACAATGACTCGGAAAACAAATTTGGAACTTCCCAACTCCACCTGTCCTAGCTAATACAGTCAGGACTATTACAGGGTAAAATAACTACAACCATGTAGAAAGCACTTGGTTTTGGTTTTCAACATCAGCTGTGAATTTGTTGCAATCAGTTAACCATCACAAGATTAATTACAATTATCAGACTATTAGCCAGTGAAATTGACAAACTGAGCAGAGTTTATGTTTCCCTTCCTATTCTAGGAAGGAATACTAGTAGTGCTAGTAGTTAAAAAGGTTTGGTATTTCATGTATTAACGAAATCCAGCCAGTTTCTTATAATTTTAATCACCCCCATGTAAAATCTTCCCAAATAGGATAAGGCATAGGCATTAAATCGAAATTTCTGCAGCTAGAGACAGAAACATAATTAATCGGTCAAATAATAGAAAGAAGCATACCTGTGACGTTTAGCAGCATCAACAGAGTGGCAAAGCTTGTTGCTCATAGGCATCTGCTCAATAGTGATCTGAGAATAGTCGGAGAGGGAATCGAGCACAGAACCAAGGGTGGCCTTGGGAGGCACAAAGATGTACTCATCCACATCGAAGAAGAATATCCACTTTGCCATAAACTTGTACCTGTGCAAGCAATCGTTCACCACCAAGAACTGGTTGTGGTAGTACCCATCGAATCTCTCCTGCTCCCTTATGTCTTGAAGCGTCACATAACCAAGCTCCATCCATGGCTTTAAAACCTCCAACACTTCCTCATGGACCCCACCGGCGTCGTGTATAACGAAATGAGACCTCTCCCCGAACAGCCTGACATGGTAGGCTATCCACTCCCTCACTCTCTGGGGACTCAGCGTCCCGTACAAGGAAGATCCACAGTAAAGGTAATGGTACTTGGGTTTGGAGGTGAAGAGAGAAAGATTGAAGCTACCGGGTGGTTCTGTCAAGGCAGGGATGGTGTCGGTGAGCTTGAATTTGGAGTCACCTCCTCCAGATGTGGAGGCGTGGAGAAGGAGCGTCCCTCCAGAGTTGTCCAGGTTAACGGGATCGGAGAAGGTACAATTCACCACGACCACAGTATAAACGCGGCCATAACCCCAGTCAGGGAGAATCTTGTAAGCAAGGCTACTAGTGATGTTGGTGTTGTTTTGTTTAGTATTGGAAGGAATCCACTGGCACTGGTACGCTGGGCGGGAGTAGAGATGGAGGGGCTTGGAGGCGAGGCCAACGATGGCAAAGGTGTTGGGGCCGCCCCGGTATGTGCCCATGGTGATGAAGTTGTAGGCGGCAGCACCGTAGGGGTGGAATGCACGACGTAGGATGCCGCTGGAGAGGAGGTCATCAGATTGTGTGTCGGAAAGGGAGGGAGACGGGGAGGCGGCGATTGGCGAGATGCAGAAGCGGAGATCAGAGGCGGATATGGTGAAGCGAGAAGGGACAAATTGGAGGAGGGTAACGAGAGTGCAAAGGACGAGGAGTGCTGTCAACAAAAGCTTGAGTTCAGCAGCGAAGTTGCATACCACCCCAACTACCATCCTCTTCTGCTTCTCTCCACCTGATCTCTCTTTTCCCATTGCAAAGGAACACTAATGTAAGAACCCAAAGCTGCTCTTCTGCACTGCTGCCTCACAGCTATGTCTATAAGAATAAAGACAGCGATGCAAAGCCTAATTCGAGGAACATGGTAAGAGAGATGAAGGAAACTATTCTTTGTCGATTCAACTCTCTCTTTCCATCTGTCTCTCCCTGTCGTCTTTTTATTATTATTATTAAATAAACTTTTATATTATTACTTTACTTAAAAGTTTGGACCATTCCTTCAAAAAAAAAAAAAAAAAAGTTTGGACCGGCGGTGTCAAACATAAATAACTTTATATATAAAATAATATAAATATCTTATAATAAAAAATTGAGCCAGCAATTAAATCCTAGTTTTAAACAAAACCTTGCAGTCCAAGTTTCTAATGTTACATGATTTAATTAATTATATTAGTAAACAAATACCACCCCCACTCCTTACTCTTTGCATTAAACTTTTCTTGAATTTCTTTTCAATTTGAAAGAAAATTTTATATGATATTATTTTATCGGTTCATTATTAAAGTATTTATCCCTAATGAACCCCATGTGTGGCCTGTTGATTAAAGGTGTTCACCGTTTCAGGTATGGCCTAGGTTCTAGTCGTATTAGTTATTTGAACTTTGACTTATTATTATAATTTACCAACAAAAAAAAGTACTTATTCCCAACAGAAATGACTACTTTCCTTATTATGAATTTTTTTAAGAAATAAACAATATTTTTTTCACATAATCTTATTAATGATTAAAAGAATATATCACAACATTGAAAATTTCAACCATTTTTTATATTTTAATTACAATTAGTTATATCCTACATAAGAGAAAAAAAAAATTCTCTTTTAACACAAGCATCTGACTATAGTAACATGACAAGGCTAAAACAAAGAGAGTCCGACAACTCCAATTCGACATTGCTATCCCGCGCCGAATTAGCTAGATAGTTTACGCACTTGTTACCTTCTTTAAAAATTTGTCTAACATCTATTACTTGACTTTTTGTTGATCAAGCTCCGGCAATCATTCACCAAATTACTCAATGGATGGGAATCATCATATGGCTTTTTGAGAAAGTCGATTACCAACCTAGCATCCAACTCCACAATTAATTGTTAAATGCCCAAGCCCTTTTCTAATCACAAGTATTCTCAAACACCTTCAAAGTTTTGCTTGTAGACTATATGCTCGTCCTACCTTGTATATAAATCCCTTTATGATGAGAATCAAAGAGTAAACGTAGCTGTCCAAGCTCAAGTGAGTAATTTTGGGCCAATAACTCGTGCTAAGGCCAAACAAATATAAGTTGAAATTGCATTATTCATGCAAGAATATTCAGCCCAATTACAGAAACTCAAAGAAAATGAATCCAAGCCCAAAGAAGACAAGCCCAAGTTCGTTTCACTTTTACTGTGCAAGAGCTTAGAAAATTCCTAGTTTACTTTTGAGTTTATGCTTTCATTAAATACATAACATGCATGAATGGGGAAGTGAGTACATGAATGAATGTATGTATGGTTAGATGCATGAACTTAGATACTTATACTTGAACATTAATTATTAATGCATGTATTTAGCCTATGCTTAAGGGCATGTCCCAAGTTCCTATAAATACCCATTCATAATACTGAAACATGTTGTTGAATGTTCTAAAATTTAGAATTAGCTTATTCTTATTCTTATCCACTCTTTTCTAAGCAATTTTCTTTGTTTAGTGGTGAGTAAACTCGATTCTTATTACTCTACCTTCTTTCTTTCTTAAGGTGTGGTAAATCAACCTAGTTCTTATTTGTGGCAGATATTCCTTATCAACCAAGGTTGCTAAGTTTTTTTTTCATTTTCCTTTGTTTTTAGTTGTAATTGTCTTCGATCATTTCTTTCAGTATTTCTTGATACATGGGCTCATCATATTGGTATAAGAGCTTTAGGTTGTAGTGTATTTCCCCGAGTTAAACCCAATGAAAACAATTTTCCACCAACCAATATGAGAGGAGTTTCCATGGGGCAAGCTAAAATCATTGGTCTATAAAGAAGGTAAGAAGAAATGATGATGTAACTCAGGCGATTAACTCAAGCATTCGAAAGAATGGCAATTCAACCACCACTTTAAGCATAGCATTAAGGAGGGATGACCGTGATGGTGACAAAAATGAGGATGATGGCAGTTTGGATGGTATAGAGGATGTAGTGGAAGTTGAATAGCCACAACAAAGAGTACAATAATAGAAGTCAAATCTAACGTTGAAGATTCCCTAATTCAAAGGAACTAGCTCTCCTAAGGAGTACTTAGAATGGGTGTAATGAATGGAGAAGATTTTGAGTATGAAGACTACTCGGAAACTACAAAATACCAACTTGCTGCCCTTGACTTCACAGATTATGCCAATTTGTGGTGAGAAAATTTGAAGGCCCAACGTTGAAGGAAAGGTGAAGGGGAGATTAGAAGTTGAAGACTCATTAAAAGACTTATACAATGAAGATTTGTTCCTACATATTATAGGTAGGAGTTATACATCAAATTGGAAAGCTTGAGATAATGAGGTATGTATAACGACCCAAAATTTACGAAAAGTACATTTTTGGGTCACTGTTTTCATAAAATAGATTCGTAAATATTTATTAGAAATATTTACGAAGTTAGTTGTGTGATTAATTAAGTTTTGGTTAGTTGAATTAGCTTGAATTAAGACTAATTAGGTATAACGACTAGATTGAATAAAGGGTGAAAGTTTAATTGTAGAATAAAGAAAAATTGAAGGGACTAAATTAGCAATTAAACCATAAGTGCCAAGTGTGTGGTAATAATGAAATACATGTGTAATAAATATTATGCATATATTTGTAATATATACAAGTATTTACTTATTATTTAAGAAATAATAATTGTTAAGTTAAATATAATATAATCTTAATAATAAATATAAAGTAAATAATAAATAAAACAAAGAAAAAGAAAGAAACAGAATAGCAAGAAACGAAATAGGGGAAGGAAAGAAAAAAAGAAAAAAAAGGAGAAATTAGGGTTTTGAAGCTTAAGCTTAATTTGGTAAGTCAATTTAGTCCATTTTCTTGTAATTTTGATGTTTTTGGAATCTTAGAACAAAATACTACTTGATTTAAGTGGAAATTTTGCAAGTTATTGGATTTTTAGATGTAGTCTATGTTGAATTAATTGAAGAATTAGGGGTTAAATTGATAGAATTCCAAGTTAGAATTGAGAAAAGAATTGAATTGTAAAACAAACCATAAGTTTTAAGTAGTAGGGATTAAATTGAAAGAATCTCAAAATTAAGGTTTTAAGATGAAATTAGAGAGTTGAAATTAGTTTTAAATGGAATTTGAATGAAGATATGGAATTAATTTTGTAGAAATAAAAATTAGTATTGGTTAATGACTAAGTTGGAATTTAGACAAAAGTTGAGTATAAATTGAAATATACAATGTTAAATTGTGTTATATTGATAAATTTCAATTGTTTCGATTTTCATAGCTAATGTTGAGCTGGAGACATCGGCTAAGAAGGAGATAGAAAAAAAGTCAACGATGATTAGCTCGAAAAATTACGGTTTGTATTTCTATAATCTGAATTTAACTATTAATTGTTGAATTTTGATTTAAATGTTTATGGTACGATATTAAGGTAAGTATTAGCATTTGTGATGTTGAATTTAATGTATGTGAATTCGTGATTGATTAAATATTTGAATATTGGATAATTGTTGTATTAAAATTGAATTGAGTTGAATTGAATTGGAATTTATGAGTTTATTTGAATTGTGTATTGAATGGAAATTGAAAAGTAAATTGAATACCCTATTAACAATGTCGGGCTAAGTCGGATATAGTTGGCATGCCATAGGATTGGAAGTGTTCAGGGATACTTTGACTTCGAGTCGATGAGGCACTACGTGTCATATTATTTTTGCTTCAGATAATTCCGATGAGGTACTGAGTACCGTATTGTTATACTTCGGTATGGCCGATGAGGCACTGAGTGCCGTACTGGTGTGTTTGGGTTGGATCCGCGTATCCGTCTGAGTCCGAGTCGTGTTAATAGGGATATATGAATGAATTGACCAAATGATTGACATTGTATGGTATTGAATAAGAAACGGATATTGATACAGAAATTGCATAGAGAATTTTATTGTGAAATGCTACTAAATAACAATTGTGAGATTGCAATAGAAAATATGATTATTGAAAAGTGATATGGATGTTGAGTTTATGAAATTAATTATTGTTTGAATGATTTTTATTATGTATGAATATGTACTTAAAGAATATAATTTTTTGCTTAAAAAGTATTCGGATTATAGAAATACCACTGAGTTTATACTAAGTGTATGGATTGTTTCCGTGCCCAGGTCAGGTAAAGTCCGATCGTTGAATCAGCATCCAAAGTCGATCCTGAACTCAAACATGTGGTGAAGTATTTTCTCTTTTGAAATGGCATGTACCTAGGTTACCTTTTGATGTCATTTTGTGATGAGAATATTAATGGTGTATAAGATAATATTTGTTAATCTATATATACAAATATATATATATCTTATAATATGGTCATTTACATGGTGTATTTTGAATTGGTTTGAATGATATTTAAATAAATTGTTTAGATAATTTATGTTAGATATCTATAAACATACATGAATTAGATCATTATTTTGATAGTTCTGGCATGTTTTAGATGTATTTAATTGAATTTTGGATTGGTTGAATAAATGGTATTTGAGTTGCTTGTTGTTTAAGAATTGCAGGGTTGGTAACTTGATGTATAAGGCTCATTTTGAGTCCATACAGCCTGGCACACGAGCGTGTGATCAGACCGTGTGAGACATACGGCTTACACATGGGTTTGTGGTTAGGCCGTGTGTCCCCTGAAACTTAAAATTTTAGAAACAGAATGCTCAGGTATTGCCACACAGGTAGAGACACGGGCGTGTGTCTCAGCTGTGTGAGGTACACGGCCCAACACACAGGCATGTGCCTAGCCGTATGAAAACTGCACCTAAAATTTGAAAAATAAATTGACCACACGGGCTTGTGGCTTGGCCGTGTGAGGTAAGTCAGAGAGTTACACGGGGTAGGACACGGCCTAAAGCACGGGCACGTCTTAGGGTTACACGGGTGTGTCCCTAAATCACACGGGCGTGTGAATCGTACACTTAGGAAAAATTTTGAAATTTAGCGAAAAATTCTCTGAATTTCCGATTAAGTCCCGATTCATTTTAAATACTTATATTAGGCCTCGAGAGCCCCTAGAAGAGACTATGATTAATTTATGACGTGTAGGTAATTTAATTTGTTTAATGTTCGTAGTTGATCTGAATTGTCCGGTAATGCTTTGTAACCCTGTTTCGACGACGGATGAGGGTTACGGGGTGTTACAGTATGTGTGTAGAGGATTATGTTAATGAGTTTTGAGACGTTGATGCAGTGTAAACTGCAAGAACCTCGAGAACAAACCATTGCTAGGTTCATTGCTAGATTAAGTAAAGAAATAGTTGATGTTCTTGAACTACAACTTTATGTGTTTTTGGAAAATGTGATTGATAAACTGTAAAATTAGCATATATTAATCCCACATTTAGCATGCTTTTGGATGATTTAAGCCTTGAAATGTGTAATTTGGTGCTCTTAATCCTTTGTTTCCATGTTTTATACCTAGAAGAGCACCAGAGGATGAAAAAAATAAGAAATGAGCCCAAAACGGAGTAAGCGGGCTATATCACGAAATTGACACGGCCTGGGCCCAAGACCACACGGTCGTGCCTCATTCAACAGACTCGAACACGGCCTGGCCACGACTTACACGGGCGTGTGCCGTGGGCGTGTCCCTACCGTGGCCAAGAGGAGTTTTACTCGGATTTGGATACTTGGAGGCAAGGAAACACATTCCAAAGCCTATTCAAACACCCTAGTAGGAATTCTACTTAGATTAGGATACTTAGGGGCCATGTAAGGCATCTCAAACCCTATATAAACACCCAAGGGGGCAACTTAAAGGGGAGTTCGGCAGAAGCTGGAACCCAAGGCTTCAGTCAGGGGGCGTCCAGCTAGGCCAAAGAGGGCAGATTTGTGGAGATTTACTCGAAGATAGCCAGTTGATTCATCTCAAGAAGCCGAGAAGCTGAAATTATACTCAATACGAAGGATCTCTCCTTCAATTCCTTCAGGGGGTTTTAGGGATTTCTTATGTTTTGTTTTATCTTTTCTTTTGAGATGTTTTCTTTTATTGTTATAAACTAAACCCTCAGATACCTGAGGAGGATGAATCCTAAGATGAATCTTGTTATCGTTTGCTAAACTATATGATAAATATTTGACTTGTTCTTAATTATGTGTTCTTAATTCTTGTATTGATATTTTCGGGGTATTAATTCAAGTATGGTGTGCTTAGGTGGAGAAGCAAAAGTCCCTACTTAAGAGTAGATCTAGCATAATTAAGCGGACTTGGTCGCACGCCTAGAGATAGGGTAACGAGATTTTGCCGGATTAGGGTGAAACCTAATATGGGAGTCTATAGATCGAGTTAATGCGATTCTAAGGATTTTAATTAGAAAGATATTTCAATTAATTAACCTAGGGTTAGATGTTAGTCGCCTCGAGAGAGGGATTAATATAACTTAGGAATCTTACGGATGAAGTCAAATGAATAAATCATCTGTTTCAGAGTTAGATAACAAGTGAAGTCTAGGTGGATTCTTCCTTGGGTGTCGTCTTAATCAATTGGTTTTTTCTAAAAGTTATTTTCCCAATTTCATTCTTCTTTGTCTTAGAGTCCTTAGATTAGGAGTTAGTAATTTTAGATTAGATAAACAAATCCCTTAATTCTTAGGCTAAATAATAAAAAGAGAGTTATATTAGTACTTTTGGTTCCTTTGGGTTCGACATTCTGGTCTTGCCTTAACTATACTACTGTTCGATAGGTGCGCTTGCCTCAAATCATTGTCATAGTTAGTTTTCAGGTTCGATCATTCTTTTTTATAAATTTTAAGACTTTGACATCGCATAAAACAACGATCAGTGATCAAGGTGGAAAGGCAACGGGAATGTGGTGCAACCAAACCTAAAGTTTCAAGGCCAAATACTTGCAAGACGCCCAATGCTGCATATGTATCTTCAGGTGTGGAAACGAAGTGGACTAGACAAAAAAAAAAAATTGGTGATTCTAGTAAATCACAAACGGAGTCTACCAAAGGTAAAGAAAATGTTAGGGAATCCAAAGCCCAATCTAAGAGGAGTCGTGACATAAACTGTTTCAAGTGCCTTAGTGTTGGACATATTGGTTCAGAGTGTCCAAATAAGCGTGTGATGGTCCTTGGAGAGACACATGGAGAAATTGAAAGTGATATGAGATATGAGGATTCATATCATGTATGAGGGGACATATCATATATGCTCTTGACTCGTATTAATCGCAAGTCCTTGGCCAAGGCAACTAGTTAGGGTTAATAGAAAGAGTTAAAAAACTAAAAAGGATAAGCAAAGATAGACATCGTGCCATGACTTTTGGCTTATTCGGGATATAGGATGGAAGGATCGAATTACACATAGATACTTTGTCAAAAATATATTTTAACTCTTCCAATAATTAAGGGTCATGATGGGTTGCTAGATCCGATTCATGATCTACAAATATAATTATTTCTTGATTGAAATAAATTATATTTGTTGCCAACATAATTGGAAGCCTAATGGGTCACACACGAGAATGGAATTTAGAAATCAAAACGAGAAAGAACTAAATTGAATAGTTCAACAAAGTTTAAAGGGATAAAGTGCAATTAATCAAAAGATGATTAAAACCCTATCCTAAATATTCTAACTTAGCCACACATCTCTGGTATTTTTTTTGTATCTATTTTTCATTGATAAATAGAAAATAGAACAAAGATTATTCTTTGAATTTTTGCTTCTAATTTTCTTATTGGAATTGAAATTGAGACTGAAAAGGGTGTGGATTTGCGTAATCAGATAGCTAGCACTATCTTGGAAAAGTGGATCTCGACCTTATGAAGGTTTTCTAAATTCCTAGTGTGGATTACTGTTAGAGGTCAGACCTTTGGATGATTGTAGTTTTTCGACAACCAAGCCTTCTGTTCGTATGAAAATAAAGAAAGCATTGAACGAGGATGGCGACTGTAACAACCCGTTTTCAGTGAAATCGAAACAGTGATTTTTGGACCACAAAAATCGAGGTTGTAAAATTTATTTTAATATTATTTTGTGGTCTACAACGTGTTAGAATTATGGTATAAAAATTTCGTAAAGAAATTTTACCATTTGTATGCTTAATTTGTGAAAAAAAGACTAAATCACGTAAAGTGCCAAAGTTGTGTTCTATTAGCTAAAAGTGTTAAATAGCTATAGAAATTTAAAGTGGAGGTCCTTATATGGTAATTAGAGCATTAAAGGTGATAGTGGATGTGCATGACTTGGTATTTGAGTAATTTTTAAAGTTAGGTAAGGGTAAATAGGTAATTAAGTAAATAAAGGTTAATTTAATAAAAGAAAAAGCCATCATCTTCTCCCATTTTCTCACTATAGCCGAATCACCATAAGAGAAGGGAAGAAATTTTGCTCAAGCGTTTTCCTTGCATGTAAGTGATTCTTTGTCCTGTTTTTGTTGATTTTTATGTTTTCAGGACCGTTATACCTGATAAATCTAGTTAAATAGGGGACTAATTTGCAATATGATTAAAATTATAGGGTTTTTCCATGAGAGCATTTTAGTTGTTCTTGAAGTTTGATGGAAGAGAATGAACCCTTGTGGTTAAATTAACAACTTTTGTTAAGTAAATTTTGATGAAATTGCTAATTAAGGGTTAAATTGAGGAATATGGAAATTGTGTGATAAATTTTTGGAATATATGGGCTGCTATAAGCACATAAAATTCGACTAAGCTTGGGTGTAGTGAAATTGAATGAATTTCATTTTTACGAGCTGATGCATCGTTGAATGCACCAAAATATGTCCTACTCCCTGTAAAATAACGAAAATAACAGTAAAGGGTAAGTAGGGTCAAATCTACAGGGATCGGATTGTTCAAATGCCTGTTTCTCGAAATCTTGGGCAAAATCGTGCCCAAGAAAACCTGCGTTCCTGAAAAATAAATAAAAACAGAATTAATAATTTTTAATCTGGAAAAAATAATAAAAACTGAATTTAGGACGAACTGAAATTACGAGAATAAAATGAGAAAAATAAAAAGAAAGGGTTTAGAGAAAAGTGTCTTATGTGGAGAGCTTCCAACCTCCGGTTGTCTCGTTCCTCCTTGGCTCTGTCTTCGGCTTTTGGATGACCCTCCTCTGCCCAAGTAAGCCAGTTATAGTGGAAGAGGACGCCTACGACCACCAACTCCAAGAGTTTTACCCATTTAATTTAGGAGCTCGACGACTAGCCTGCTATTGCTCTTGTGGAGTCATTTACGCTAGATCAACGTTTTTCAATGGCGAATCCCACGCCATTTTGTCTCTTGGGCTCGCTAACCTCTGACGCAGTAAGCTCACGAACCGACGGTGCAATCCTCCCAAAACACGCAAAGCGGCCGTCTTTGCATAAGTTGAAAGGGTAACTTTTAAAGGGACCCGGACGGAAGCATCAGCCCCGTAATACGGAGAAACGATTAATACCTGGGTGAGAAAGTTAAGTGCGGGTTCTAAGCCTCAAGAACCTTTTTGGGGAATTCGACAACCTTCGGCTAGATGGATTTTAGTGGCTCATATTGTGATGGAAAAAATAAATAAATATAAAAATATGGAAAAGAGAGTTTTTATTGAAAAGAAAATAAAAGAAGCACAAAAACGTATGGGAGAGGAGTGTACAGAAAAAGATGAACCCCCTAAATGAGTTACTCCATCCCCTATTTATAGTGCTTAAGGTAGATAGTCTAATTCTACTCAAACTCTCAAATTACAATTTAATTAAAGATAAATAGAGATAAATAAAGAAATCAAATAATCCTAGATAATTATCCTAATATAATTAAAATAGAATTTGATAAAGCAAAGTCTCTTCTTTTTGCATTTCAATCCCTCTGCCCTCCATGTTCGCACTTTTGGCACCATCTTTTCCCTTTGTTGCACTTTGGTCCATTTTTTTCTTTAATTTCACGATTTGGCCCTCAATTTTGCATTGGTCTCCAATTTAGTCCCTACGAGATAAAAGTCCATAAATAACCCAAATTAGTAGAGTCACATTCGAAATTAATATACAATTAGCACATAAAAACATGTCGTTCTAAAGTGTTATCAAATCCCACCTACTTAGCCCATGCTTGCCCTCAAGTATGGTTCCTATCCACTGTGAAAATTAAATCCTGAAAGAAATTCTACTCCAAAGTTTTATAAAGATTAGTCAAAAATACATATGAAAAATAAAGAGAACTTCTAAGCTTGCTTTAAGTAAAATAGAAAATGTATTCTAATTAACACACACAAAAATTAAAATCATCTTGAATTATTTCATGACAATTAGGTGATTTACCAAACCTATCAAGACACTCTACTTATTCCCACTTTTAGTCCTTAGCTGAAATTTTATTATTTTCTTTTTTTTCTCTTTTCCTTTTTTTTTCTTTTTTTTGTTCTTTTTTTTTTTTTTTTTAATAATAGAACTATATCGAACCTTTTTTATGCGAAGAGAGATGACAACCCAAGCACCCCACCCCGGTTACTCAGCTAAACATACTCCTAAAAATTATTTATTTCCGGTTAGCGGAGTTTTACTCGTCACGTCACACAACCTTTTGACGCGAAGTAGAATGACAACCCAAGCACCCTACCCCGGTTACTCAATCAGTCACGTTCTGAGTCATACTCATAACCTTGGCTAGCGGAGTTTTACCTATCACGTCACACAACCTTTTGACGCGAAGTAGAATGACAACCCAAGCACCCTACCCCGGTTACTCAGTCAGTCACGTTCTAAGCTGTACTCATAACCTTGGAAATATTTATTAATCACAATTTTCGGGAAATATAAACTTCAAGAGGACTTAAAAGAAATAATCAAGTGTCAAAAATAAGTTTTAGTAACCACCCAATAGTCATGAACATAACTTAGGCATGCAAGCGTATTAAGTGTCCACTTGATATTAATACTTGATTAATTTTACGAAAAGCAAGATAGAGTTAACTTATTAGTCACAAATATTATTGGCTTAATAAGAATAAAATAATAGAGATAAAATCAAACAGACAGAATCAGAATTAACTCAGTGGCCAAGAATCATGCATGCGGGTTAAACAGTGGCAAGTCGTGGGCAAATTCTTGGGCATGATTAGCGACAGAATATTATAAAAAAAATATGGACAACCTAAAAGAGCATCAAGCAGCAAACACAAATCATAGCAGAATATGACAGTAATACGAAGAATACCTCCCCCCTACTTAAAACACATTGTCCTCAATGTGGACGCAAAAGAAATAAATAGGTAGAAAAGTTTAGAAAAACTCCCCGTGTAGCTACTGTCGATTGCGGAGGACTTGTGCGTGAAGGGGACGATGTGCCTAGAATAGGCTTGTTTGGCTGCAGGGATATGACATTCTGGCTCACTTTCGGCCTCTTTTTCTTCGTATTTTCGCTCTGTTTTACCTAGATGGAAGAAGAGAAATTTATTTGAATAAAATAAAATTGAAAGAAATTAAAAAGAAAAGAAAATAATAAATAATAAATAATAACAAAAATGAAAATAAATAATAAAAGAAAAATAAAGATTGGGTTGCCTCCCAACAAGCGCTTGTTTTACGTCATTAGCTCGACGACTTAAATGGTTCTACGGTGGCTCAAAATAAATCTTTTTAATCATATGAGCTTGGAAATTCTCATTTTTTATCACATCCACCATCTTTGGGTTTAATTGTCCTTGCGCCTTTTTCATTGGTTTCATATTTTCCTCCAAGGGGTCAATCCCTTTTAAGTCGGCAATGGTCTTATCATCCTCCAAAAATGTGAATTTGAGATGCTCGAGAGGTGGTTTTAATTTTAGATCTGATGCCTGCACAACAGAAGGTAAAAGCTTAGTACCTGGGGATAACAACTTATTAACGGATTCAAATTTATCAAAGTCAAATTTAAAATCATAAATGGATTCAAAACTTTCTTTCACTAATGAGTCGATTATATCGACACAATTCACGCTCAAAATTTCACCGGGGTGGCTAATGGCATCGTAGACGTTAAATTTCACGATCTCCCCATCAAACTCCATCGTGAGAGTTCCACTTTGAACGTTAATTTTAGTACTAGCTGTACTAAGGAATGGTCATCCCAACAAGAGATCTGAAGATCCCGGAGCACTGTCCTCCTCCATTTTTATCACATAGAAATCTGCAGGAAAAATAAGTTCGTTAACTTTTACCAACACGCCCTCGAGGACTCCTTCGGGATGCACAACGGACCTATCTACCAACTGAATAATAACACCTGTTTTTGTCAAAAAACCTGCGTTAAGTGATTCATAAATAGAATAGGGCATTACATTTATGGAGGCTCCTAGATCACACATAGCCTTTTTAATTCCCAAATGTCCTATTTTGCATGGTATTGCAAACATAGCCCTATCCTTACATTTTGGCAGCATTTTCCATTGTAACACTGCAGACACATTTTCACTAACATTCACCCTTTCATTACCTGTTAACTTTCGTTTGTTGGTGCAAAGCTCTTTAAGAAATTTAGCGTACCTGGGTATTTGCTTGATGGCATCCAACAACAGAATGTTGATCTCGACGTTTCTAAATGTTTCAAGGATCTCTTTGTCCTCCTTACCTTTTCGACATTGGTTGAAACATTCTGGAAAGGGGGGTTGAATTTTAGGCAATAGAGGCCTTGGTCGAACCTGTTCGTCTTTCTCAGATTTTTCCTGGGCGATTTTTTGGGCAAGATTTTTGTCGGGAATTGATTCCAGTACTTTTCCACTTTGCAACGTCACTGCATTTGCGTGTTGTCTTGGATTCAGTTCTGTTTGTGGCGGCAGCTTCCCTTGAGAGTTTAATTTCTCAACTGATATGGTCAATTCTCTTATAGATGCCTCGGTTTTCTGTTGAAAATCAAGCATATTAGCTGCTAATTTATTGACCAAAGTTTCTAGAGAATTACCTGAGTCTTGTGGCTGGTATGGCTGGTTATATTATGGGTTGGCCCCATAACTTAAGTTAGGGTGATCCCTCCATCCTGAGTTGTAGGTATTAGCGTAAGGGTCGTATCGCCTCTGTGGTGGACCAGGAAAATTACCCACAGCATTTAAATGAGCCATAGTATCGTCATACAGACTAGGACAAGTATCAGTTGTGTGCTCAGGTGTAGCACATATTCCACATAACCGAGCTGGTTTAGCTTTTTCTGCAATAAGAGAATTCATCATAATCGTAAGTCTGTCAACTTTATCCTCTAAGGTTGAATTACTTAGCTGGTGAACCTTACAGGGGGCTCAGGATTAGCTCGAAACTGCTGAGAATTTGCAGCCATTGTGGAGATTAAGTCCCTTGCTTGTTGGGAGGTCATGTTGACCAACGCTCCTCCACTAGCAGCGTCTACCATATTCATCTCCATCGATTTCAAACCTTCATAAAAGTACTGGAGGAGAGATTGCTCTGTTATACCATGTTATGGACAGCTCGCACACAACTTCTTAAACCGCTCCCAATAATCATAAAGAGTCTCCCCTTCTTTCTGCCTTATCCCCACGATCTCTCTTCTTAGCTCACCGCTCTAGATCTTTGGGAAAAACTCACATTGAGAAAAAAGCGAGATAGATCAGCCCACGTAGTAATAGATCCAGGAGGTAAATAAAATAACCACTCCCTAGCTGAGTCTGCTAAGGAAAAAGGGAAAGCGCGTAATTTAATCTGATCCTCAGTTATGCCTTGAGGTTTCATACTCAGACAAACCATATGAAACTCCTTTAAATGTTTATGGGGATTTTCATTCTGTAACCCTTGGAATGTTGGCAGCAACTAAATCAACCCTGACTTCAGTTCAAAGTCGGTATCCATGGTAGGATACGCGATGCACAATGGCGGTTGTTCCGTCGGAGCTTCGGCTAGTTACCGAATCGTTTGAACCATTGGTTCCTGTGCCAAATTAGGGTTTTCGTCAACCCTAGCGTTGAACACTTCTTCAAATGGATCGACTTCTTCTGCTTTACTTTCAAGCGTTTGAATAGGGTTTTCGTTAACCCTAGACTCCGCTTCGTCGTCGGTCCTAATTTCTGGTGGTGGATTGCTTCGAGTCACTACCACCGCTGACTGCTTTTTCCTCAACTTAGTTTCTTTTCGATTAGCTTTCGCAGTCTTTTCGATCTCCGAATCAAGCGCAAGAATGCCTGGAGCAGATCTGGTCATAGAAAACAAAAAAAATAGGATTAGTACGTTACCGATCCCCGGCAACGGCGCCAAAATTTGATGCGTCGTTGAATGCACCAAAATATGTCCTACTCCTTGTAAAATAACGAAAATAACAGTAAAGGGTAAGTAGGGTCGAATCCACAGGGATCGAATTGTTCAAATGCCTGTTTCTCAAAATCCTGGGCAAAATCGTGCCCAAGAAAACCTGCGTTCCTGAAAAATAAATAAAAACAGAATTAATAATTTTCAATCTGGGAAAAATAATAAAAAATGAATTTAGGACGAACTGAAATTACAAGAATAAAATGAGAAAAATAAAAAGAAAGGGTTTAGAGAAAAGTGTCTTATGTGGAGAGATTCCAGCCTCCGGTTGTCTCGTTCCTCCTTGGCTCCGTCTTCAGCTTTTGGATGACCCTCCTCTGCCCAAGTAAGCCAGTTATAGTGGAAGAGGACGCCTACGACCACCAACTCCAAGAGTTTTACCTTACGAATTTAGGGAGCCTGACTCTAGCCTGCTATTGCTCTTGTGGAGTCATTTAAGCTAGATCAACGTTTTTCAATGGCGAATCCCACGCCATTTTGTATCTTGGGCTCGCTAACCTCTGACGCAGTAAGCTCACGAACCGGCGGTGCAATCCTCCCAAAACACACAAAGCGGCCGTCTTTGCATAAGTTGAAAGGGTTACTTTTAAAGGGACCTGGACGGAAGCGTCAGCCCCGTAATGCAGAGAAACAATGAATACCTAGGTGAGAAAGTTAAGTGCGGGTTCTAAGCCTTAAGAACCTTTTTGGGGAATTCGACAACCTTCCGCTAGATGGATTTTAGTGGCTCATATTGTGATGGAAAAAATAAATAAATATAAAAATATGGAAAAGAGAGTTTTTATTGAAAAGAAAATAAAAGAAGCACAAAAACGTATGGGAGAGGAGTGTACAGAAAAAGATGAACCCCCTAAATGAGTTACTCCATCCCCTATTTATAGTGCTTAAGGTAGATAGTCTAATTCTACTCAAACTCTCAAATTACAATTTAATTAAAGATAAATAGAGATAAATAAAGAAATCAAATAATCCTAGATAATTATCCTAATATTAATTATCCTAATATAATTAAAATAGAATTTGATAAAGCAAAGTCTCTTCTTTTTGCATTTCAATCCCTCTGCCCTCCATGTTCGCACTTTTGGCACCATCTTTTCCCTTTGTTGCACTTTGGTCCATTTTTGTCTTTAATTTCACGATTTTGGCCCTCAATTTTGCATTGGTCTCCAATTTAGTCCCTACGAGATAAAAGTCCATAAATAGCCCAAATTAGTAGAGTCACATTCGAAATTAATATATAATTAGCACATAAAAACATGTCATTCTAAAGTGTTATCACGAGCCTAGGGACTAAATTGTAAAGAATTCAATTATTTAGGGGCAAAATGATAATTTTTCCATAACATGAAATTGGATTGAATTGAATAGAATAATTATTGAATTAGATAAATTTGATTATTTATAGATCAAGAAAAGCCACTTTTGGATTTAGATCGGGGGAAAGATAAATTAGTAGATTAATCGGTCGATTTTCTCCGTACTAATTTGAGGTAAGTTCGTATGTTAATAAGCATTAAATTATATATGTTTTAAATGCTTATTTATTACAATTGTAATGATACGACTCCACGAAAACATTCGATGAGATTTCAACATCGTACGGAATCCCGGTTGAACCTTAAGAATAGTTAGGATACAAATGACATGTCATTAGGGGTTACCGTGTTTTGGGTGCTGGTCTCGTACATTCTATCGGTGGCTGAGTTTCCATCATATGTTGCGGTTACTTTGCAACTTGTGTGAGCAGCACCGTGTAGCTACGTCTTGATTGACAGCTTGTGTGAGCAGACCCAGTGATGGCTTGAGAGTGAGCATCTATATGAGATATGAGATAGAGGTGGTTTCGACCATGTATTGGCACTTAGTGTGCGAGATACCCGATTATCCGATAGTATTCCAAATGGTTCAACGAGCACAGTGATGATTTTAGGTTACATGAGTTCGATTCGAACTAGTACAGGTATTTATGTGAAATACGAGAAGTGATTTATATTTGATATATAAATACATGGTTATTATAGTTGTGATTGTATGATAGGCTTTGGGCCAAATTAAGTTGCATCTATGCTTTTATTTTTGTTTACCTAAATTGTGGATAATTTGGTAAGTAGTATTTTTTTTAGTCATACGAACTTACTAATCTTAATTGCTTACTTTGTTTTAATTTCCGTGTTTTATAGTGATTCAGAAGCTCCCTCAGTTTGGAAGTTGTCAGAGATCGCGTCACACTATCAAATACTCATTTTGGTACTTTGAACTTTATATTTTGGGTTAAATGGCATGTATAGGTATTTTGGCTAATGTGGCCTATATGTTTTGTTGTGTATTTAGCCAATTGATTTGGCTTGAAAAATGGTATATGTGTTGATATGTAAAAAGGTGTAAATGACCTTATGATATGTGGTGTATAGTTTCTATATAAATGCCTTGCTCGTGAGATTGTATGTTGGCACTAAATGGTTGTGTTTTAGATATGAATGAATGCTAAGTTTTAGGCATAATGTCTCATATATGTGACTGACCATTTAGGTAGACTTTGGAAGTATATTTGGTATGTTTAAAAGTGGCCATATGAATGTGCTTATGGATATCATGTAGTATGTGTGGATAGTACATGATATAAACTTGATATTGTTGGTTTTGAGTGTTTATTTATGTCATGTTTATGTGCAAATTAATATGTATAGGTTGGTACCAATGTGGGTAAGGAATATGGCTTGATAAATGACCTATTTTTGTCTACATGGGCAGAGACACGGGCGTGTATCTTAGCCGTGTGTCCCCTGATACTTCTATAAGAATCAAGTCAGTAGCTTCACACGGCCTAGCACATGGGCGTGTGGCTTGGCCATGTGGCACAAGTCAGTATACCCTTTAGTTTTCACACGGCCTGGCACACGGATGTGTGGTTGGCCGTGTGACTGAAGTTAGTGAGCTACATGGGGTCAAACACGGGTTGGGACACTACCATGTGTCCACATTTCGAATGCCCGCACGACATGAGACATAGGCATGTCTTTTAGCCTTGTGAGACACACAGCTTGGCCACACAGGCATGTGTCCCCTGCACTTTGAAAAATTTCAATGTTTTTTTCTAAAAATTTATTGAGTACTCGATTTAGTCCCGAACCACTTTTAATGTCTATTTGGTGCCTCGAGGGCTCGTATTAATGACTGTATGAATGTATTTGAATGGTTTTTTATTTGATTGATAATTGATAATGATATGTATGATTGTTTAAGTTGTAAGTCTGATAATGCTCCGTAACCCTATTTCGGCGTCGGATACGAGTTAAGGGTGTTATAGCGACTACCCTTGTCCAAGTTATAAATTCTTCTATTGTATTTCATGAATGACGACATGATAAAATCATTCAAACTGATCTTTGGTGGAATCCGATTCATTTTTTCATTGCCTTTATTTTGATGCTTGTTTCAATTTTATTTTAAATTTTTTTGCTATAATAGGATTCCAACAATTATCGCACATTGTCATGGGCCTTTGTGTGCTGGATGAGACATATATACATATCAACATAAAAGAAAGGGTATGAATACCCCAAAAACTTACTCAGAAGTCCAAAAAGCTCTGCTCTCGGGTTTTTAGTTTTGCATGCAGATTAGTGAGTTTGTGAGTTCATAGTCAATCAATCGCATCATCAAAGAGTCTCCACAATCATTGTTTTCTAAGGCCCCTTGAAATAGTATAGTTTGGCATGTACTAATAATTTGCTAATTGGTTGATTTGGGTGTTTTGATTTTTATTCGGGATTTATTTGATAATTTTATTAAGTTTTGTTAAATGTTTTATTATTTGTATTATATATTTTTAAAAATTTGGTTTAAGTTGTAATTATTGAATGATTAATTGAGTGGGCTGCACTGGTGACCACTGTAACGCTCCGAATCTGATGTAACTCATCCATTAATGAAAATATTTGTTAACCCATTTGATGCTAATGTGGCAAATGAAAACGTTGACATGTTGACACGTGGTGTGCCATGATAATGTTGCATACCGATGGCTTAGTTGGTTTTTTGATTTTCTATATGATGTTTTTTTTATTCTTCTGCTTGAAAAATATAAAAAAATACAAAATATATATAAATTACAATAAAATTTAAAATTTAAAAGTTCTTAATTTTTTAAAAATATTAATAATATAAAACAATTATAGAAAAATTACAATGAATTATTAAACAATTATAATCTTTTTTTTTAATTAGCACAACACGAATCTTTATTTCTTTTCATTCTCTCTTCTTTTTCCCTTTCCTTTATTCCATCTCCATCGCCTCCCCATTTTCTACCTCCAGTACTGTGGATTTTCTTTCTTTTCTTATTATTCGTTTCCATTTTTATTAAGTTTGTGACCACAGATTACTAATTTTTGAAGTCATGTTTAATTTGAGTTTCTAGCATGAGACATGGTAAATAGCTTTGAATTCTATAATTCACATTTCTATTTATTTCATATTTCATTGAGAGAAATAGTGATTTTTTTATTTTTAATTTCATATAGACATTTTAACTGTAAACTGTTAATTGGAAATTTAATTTCTATTCACGAGAATGTAATATACTTTATGGTTAATTATTTATCTTTTTAAAGAACACTCGCGATGAAGAAATTAATCACTGTTACTAGTAGTTAATATTTTATTTATAGTCAGTAAACATTTTCCATGTTACTCAATGTTCTCGTATCTTCAGAAGTAAAATCTTTAATGTCAATTTTGTTAATTCGTACTGTTAACATCATTCTTTATCTATTCAATTTTGGATAAATTCAACTCCTTAGACATTTTAACTTGACCAGTGTTATCTTTAGAAAATTGAGTGAATTTATATCAAATTATGAAAAGAAAAAGTGAAAAAAAGGCCTCCGTTGTTTACTCATTTATTTTCTTGCAAATTTAGATTGACTAGTAGTTTTTTAGTTTTATATATATAAAGAGTTACTGTAAAAAAAATTTATATTTTTCTGATTGTTAAGTAATATTTTTTCGTGTTGTATTAAGGGAAATATATTGAGTATTTATACACATTTCTTTTGTTATTATTACAGCTTACAATAGGGTCCACTGTTTTGTCTTGGTCTTTAGGCCGAGAGTACTGACATTCTCTATCTCTAGTGTTACATTCTCTAGGCCTCTTTTGGCTTATTGGACACTTGTTTGCGGAGCACGCGGTGCTTTCTGATCTTAAGACTGACTTTCCCAGTGAACCTCGCACCTGCCAGTCACGAGCGGGGATCCTGCGAGGCTTACGCGAGCTCTCCTCTTGCGACCTTATTCCTGCAAGGCTTATGCGAGCTCACCCGTGAACTTCTCGCTCGAACTATCGTTGCGAACATCTTGCATACCTGCAAGATCCTTAACTGACTATGCCTGTAGGTGAACATTCTTCTTCTACGTCGGAGGTCCAGATCCTATTGGTCACTTAGACAATCAGTTTCTAAATCTCAAACACTGATATTATTTTATAATATTTTAAGTGAATGGATTTAAAAAAATCATTAAATTCAATTAAATCCAGCAGGTGTCACTTAAATTGACAGTTTTTTGATAAAAATCAATTGATTTAATGTTGGTCAATTTCACTAAAGTTTAATTGACATTTTGTTTTTGCGTAATTATCTTGTTGTCCCTGAATCTTCCAAAGAAGTTTCTTAGATTGACAATTGTGACCACATGAGCATCGTCTTTAACCTTCACAATATAATGATTTAGTTATTATACTTATTTTTAAAAGTTTATGTTATTACTTATTTCTGATTTTTTATTTCTTTTTTAGAATTTCTAATTTTATCTCTTTTTATTTGGATTGGATGGTTAAAACTAAAAATAAAAATAATTAAAGCTGAATTTAATTTTTAAAATATTGCAAAAATGCCTGATTATTATGACTTGTTGTATAAGTAATTAATTGGAGAAATTGAATAGAGAGTAGTGAATACAAGAGACAGGACCAATACAAGACATATGTGCATTCCAAATATAGGGTATATAGTACACATGATACATGTATCTAGTGATTACATAAAAAAACTATACAAAAGACAAAACCATTGAGATATATGATTAAACTTCAAAAATTAAATTATTACAAGAAAATGAAAATGGTAATTAATTAATGTGCTGCATTAATTTGAATTAGTGTTAACTAAGAATTAATGCAGACGACGTACGGTCCTCTGGAGCAAGAACTCGATGCGATGCGTCATCACTTGGCAGGCACAACATCCAGTATTGGAGCTCGGCATATTGGGCACTTTCCACTCCTCCATTGTAATTCATTCCCGCATTTCAGACAGGTGCACATGTGCCCGCATCTGACCATTCCATATCCAATAAGAATTTATTTTTGAATAAATGAAATGCATGCCTCTTTGTATTTACATATTTACCTGTACAAAAGTGAGTCCACCTGCATTTCATAGCAAATACAACAACTACGTTTCCAAGGCGTCCTATCTGCTGAATTCTTCCCTTCCCCTTCAACTGTATCAGTATAATTTTTTAATCAAAGCTATCCATGTAAGTAGCATTCTTGTATAAAACAAATAATTACCAAGCAGTCAAGTCTCACCCGAATGAACTTCACGATTAAGGGAGTAGTGTTGCCATTTCATCTGCATGTCCATGCATGTCATAACTGATTTTCTTAGTTCACTAATCTCGCTGTGAAGTTGCTCGATATGCCCTCTTAAATCACATATGAGTTCCATTTCCTGCATTATTTGTATGTATGTATATATAGCAATGCAAAACCAATGACATATCACTGTCTGACACAATTACTTTTCATGTATGAAACCAACATAAATGAAATATCCAAAACAACTCACGAGCGAGGGACGGTTTATCGAAGAAGCGGACTGTCTGGCATCCTGGTAACCTTCAGCTTGAGATGGTTGGGGTGGAGGTGAAAATAAAGATGCACCCCGCTCGTCGTTACTGGTTTCGTTATCATCCTGAAAACTCCATGACCTCGTCATCATAGCTGATGGTGAAGGCATTTGTATAGATGGTGAGGAATTATTGAAGTAGTTATTGACTTCTTGACATTGATGGCTGCTTAAGCTCCTTTCTTCTTCATCGTCGTATTCTTCTTCTTCTTCCTCTTCTTCTTCTTCTTCCTCCTCTTCTTCGTAAGACACTGGTTGGACCATTCCTTCCTTATCCTCAACTTCTTGTTGACTTTCAGCAACATCAGCTTGCATTTGTACACGAGGAGTCATTAATCGGTTCATTTTCTCTAGGAAATCATTGTCAAATAAAGTTGAAACTCTTCCCCTGCATATAATTCCTTCCTTATCATCCACTTCTTGTTGACTTTCGGCCCCATCCGCTTGCATTTGTACACGAGAAGTCATTAATCGGTCCATTGTATCTCGGAAATCACTGCCAAGCAAAGTTGAAACTCTTCCCCTGCAAGTAAATTGGAAATTATGTATTATGATGAGTTTTTTACATCTTGCAAGATAAAGAGAGGTCAGACAAGCATGTCCTCGATTCAGTTTGATAGTGATAGATAAACAGTAAAATATCGTATACCTTTCTAGGAGCTGACGAATCTCCTCATTATTTGAGGTAGTGTTAAGCACTTCTTCGTACCATGCTTGCCTTAAGCCTTCCCAATAACTTCTAGGTCGAGATATATTGCTAAACCAATCATAATCATCAGTTTCATCAAAATATTGTTGGTAATGATCCTCCTCTTCTTCTGTTACCTCATTCTCATTCCCGTCATTAATGCAGGATGTTGATGTATTGTCTACAATATCCTGAGACTGAGGGTCTACGCAGATATGCTGCTGATCACCAATGTCCTCTTCTTCAACTGTATCATTCTTTATTCTCCTAACCACGGATTTTGTTGTTATTGTCGTTGTTGTTGTTTCCATGGTCTCTTGCGAGTCAAGAATAAGTTGATGCTGGTCCTTTTCTTGCTCTGCTTTTGCAACCTCATTTTCGGTTACTGTTTCTGCAGTTTCTTGTGAGCCAAGGATGAGTTGTTGTTGGCTGCTTAACTCTTCTTTTTTTGCCACCTCATTCTCCGATGGACCCTCCAATGGCTTCGTTTCCTTAGCAATTTTTGGTGATTCAGGGGATTTTGCTTCCAGGCTTGTTTTCTGTTGCACGGCATCTGAAGGTGGCTTGGCCTGTTCTTTAACATCTTCATTTTTGTTGGTTGTCAAACTATGAACCGGCGA
This sequence comes from Gossypium bickii, assembly GCA_025503065.1. Classification (NCBI taxonomy): domain Eukaryota; kingdom Viridiplantae; phylum Streptophyta; class Magnoliopsida; order Malvales; family Malvaceae; genus Gossypium; species Gossypium bickii. The sequence continues at coordinate 14,228,617 of CP106716.1, read as the reverse complement.
TGAACCCTGTTGCCCCTTTTGGCAATGAGTATCTTCCCTTTGCGGGGGTTCGCAAGTGGAGCTTTTGTCCTTACAGATGTATCTTGGAGTAGCTGAAACATTCTGGGCTGTCATGCCTTGCTCAGCACCGGTGCTAAACTTCTCCCTGGAATTAGTTAAATTTAAGACGTCTTGATGAAACTAGGCACGTGCATTTAGAGGCTGAAAGTAAGACTATAGATGGATGACATAGATTGGCATTAGTGGTACCTGAGATGCATAATGGTAGACCCTTGAGAGCGATTCAGTTGTGGACGACATTTATCTTGAATAGTCAGGCAACGTTGTAGGCTTTTAAGCCGTAGCATTGACTATAAGAATAGAAGCATAAAAACAATAACAAAAACATGATGAGTTGGAATGAATGAAGGAACAAAAGAAGGAAGGAAGATTGTGAAAAGAAAACACACCTGAACACGGCCACGCTGTGGGAATTTGGAAACAGCCTGGCGTTTCACCAGTGAATCCAACTCTCTTTTCTTATCTCGCTCTATCCGTATGAGAAAATCTTGGAATGCTTGTCGCCCTCTTATTAGGGGTGAGTTTATGACCAGTGAGAAACACCTCCGCAATGATTCATTTGGTTTTGAACAATGCTTTGGCTCTTTACACTGCGAGTGGGAGCCTGTATGCTCATGATCATCCGCATCTTCCCTGCAATTTTTCAATTTCTTGATGATATCCACAATTCTCACTTTTTCAATCTCCCCAGCGTCAAAAGTCTTGCTACACGTAGAAGAAGAAGAAGAAGCTGCTTCACCTGCCGCGGTTCTATCTGAAGGTGACTCCAACTCTATTAACGAATCTACATTGTTTGTTCTGTTCTCCATTTTTTCCTCAAATGGTTCAGTTGTTGAAGATTCTTCCGTAGGGGAGGCATTATTCTCGTTAGAGCTTACACCAGAACTTGTCCTGCTAGTGTTGGAATCCATGCTTTGATTCTGGTATGAATTTATGCTGTTGGATCGATTTAGCCTAGCCTCCCATATTTGAACAAGGGAAGAAGCGGCAAGATTATGCGTGACCGAAACATTCTCCGATCGAGTTTGGGCATTTTTTGTGGTAGAACTTGATGCCATCGGTGGCGGTGACGGTGGTGGTGATACGGGGTTTGAATGTGAAGGAACCAACACTTGTTCTGCAGCTTCATTTACCTGTTTGTCAATGGTGGATACCGCCACATCTTGCGACTGCCTAGTCACCCACCGATCAAGAACCGGGGATTGCTTTGGGTTGATTGGTGAAGCAGAAGGGTCCCCGTTTTTCTTGTTGTGGTGGTTCTTGTTTGAGAATGATGGCACGTTATGACGGTTAGCGTTGGCGTTGGGATTGGCATTGGCATTGGCATTGCCTTGTTCAGCGGTTTCCCAAGAAGCAACATTATTATGATTTTGTGGACTTTTGGGGGAAGAGAGAGAGATGCAGCCATTGATATGATCTCGAACCAAGTCATTGAAATTCTTGTGGAACACAGTTTGAACGCTGCTCACATTGCTGTCCCTGCATCGTTCTTTACGGTTATGATCCCTTAGGACACAACCAAAAGGCGAAGAGGGAACAATTTCGAGCTGGGAAGATGCCATATTCACAAAACGCGGAGTTGATTACAGTGGAAGGTGTATGGCCATGGCCGAGGCCAATTAGGCCAATGCAAAGGAACATATATCAGTGAGGACTCTAGAATTCGGGAACTTGAGAAAGGTCATCGGAATTTGGAAATGGGGATCACAGACTCTGTCTTGCTCCAATTAAGAGAGTAAAATTAGAGAGAAGCAGAGGTGGAGAAGGACAAGGAATTTGAAATTGTTAGACGAAAACAACGGAGTGGGTTTGAATTGTTAGTATTGTTACGTAGGGCAATTCGAATCTGCATGGGAACCATTGGTATTGACTCCTGGTCTTAAATGTATACTATATTTGCCAATTTTTGAACCTCTAACCAGACACAGCTCAAATTCCCCAGGATACCAACCCGGATTGGCTATATTTTGGGTGGATGCGAGAAAACCATGCTTGCCTAACCTTCGCCATTTTCTATTTTCTCTTCTTTTTTGGTTCAACGTTGAATCATATTTCTTATTCTGATTCAGCTAAATGTGGGTTTCTCTACTAATATTCTTTTTTTTTTTTTTTTTGGTACACAACAACTAATAAAAGTTAATATTTAAAAAACAGTACAACAAAAATAATATAATTAAATCAAACATTCCATTATAATATTGAAAAATGTTAATTTTTTTTAAAAAAATTATTATTTTTATTTAAAAAAATACTCAAATTATTATATTTATTTATTTAAAAAATGTTCTTAAATGTTTTTAACTAAGTCTGAAGCAATGTATTGATACATTGACTCATTTGTATCACTACAACTAAGTAAGTAAACAATATGGTTGAAATAAGGGAAACATACCTAGATGTATCCGTTCATCTTGGGTTGTATTGGTACATGTCCTGGAGTTGTATCACAACAATGAAGCCAGTATGTTCCTTAAACTTCCTTGAAGAATTGTATTGAAACATAACCTAGAGGTATTGGTACATGACCTTCTGTTCCGATATGTTTGCCCTTCAATGATTATATTTGTAAAAGATGTATCAGTACATAAAGAAATGTATTGTAACATGGTGCCTGCAAACTGCAATTAATGTATAAATTTAACGCTGCAATAACTCTAAATTTCCTCTCGCGACTCCAAACATCCAAAAATCAGTTAAAAGGTATAAATAGAGTCAAGAACACATGAAGACATAAGAAACACTTATCCAAGCATCAAAGACAAGAGAAAAGCTTCAAATTCTGTATTTCTCATTTTTTTTCTTATACATAGTCTCAAAGTTCACATTGTAAAATATTTTATCACTCTCATTTCAGTTATTTGAGAGCTTTACTTTGCAAACATGTCTTCTAAGAGGTTTTGTTGTTTAATTCATCTTTATCACCGATTATAAATTTGGTGGGCTTTAGTTTAGCCACAAAAACTAAGAAGAGTTCTAAGTTAGCCATAAAAGCTAAGGGAAAAACTCTAATCTAAACCTTAATAAAAAAATAGTGTTGTAAGGATTATATCTTTTTATTGAAAGGTATCAATTCTTAGAGTGAAATGGGAAATCCTTAGTTGAGGTATACCAATGTGTTGGAGGTAACCTAAAATAGCGGCATTCCTATTTTGACCATTCTATTTTTTTTTAATCAATTTAATCACTTTAATTAAGATAATTGCTCGAAATGGTATGTGCCGTTAAAAAATTTGCTAATCCACTAACGAATTACTAACATGACATTTTTTTTACTTTTACTAAAGCTAGAGACCTTTTTATAATTAGTCCAAAACACATGTTTATTTATTTATTTACAACATGAAAATTTCAATAGTGAAATCATTAATATTTGAATGACGACAACGACAAACCATGACTATATTCATGACCCTATTCTTTCCGATTTAGTATAATACCACCAACCACCCTACTGCCACCAATAACAAAAGAATTAACTTTCAATGGTTTGAATTTTGAGACTCAAAAATTAAGGTCCACCTGCTCTTTCCATTATCAGCATAATAGGTCATCCAAGCTCGCACTGGCTTCGTATGTTGTAACTTCATCCTTATCATTTATGCTTTCGTAATCTTTCTTCTCTTAATAATATTATTCTGTTTATTTCAAAAATTCAACTTCGGAGATGCTTTCTTTCAATTCCTAAAATATTTATTCATTTTTTTAAATTTTAAAGTCAATAATATACATCCTAACAAACAAGTTGTTCAATACATTGAGACTGCCATCAATACCTGATGGTCTCGAAACTAACTAATATTTCGAAAAAGGCAAGCGCACCTATCGAACAGTAGTATAGTTGTGGTGAGTCCGGAATATCGTATTCTTAAGGACTAAAATTACTAGTAATAACTATTTTTTTATTATCTAGCCTAATAATTAATGGTGATTTCTTTTAAACTAAAACTAATTAAACACAACAACGAAAGAATTAGGAAAATACTTTTTAGACAACTTAGATGAGATAGGCAATACCTAAGGAAGAATCCACCTAGACTTCACTTATTATTTTTGATTCATACGATTTATTCACTTGACTTAATCCGTAGAAATCCCTGAATTATGTTAATATCTCTTTCAAGACTAAAAACAACTGACTCTAGGTTGATTAATTGAAATCTCTTTCTAATTAAAACCACTATTGTCGCATTAACTCGATCTATGAATTCCCTTATTAGATTTGACTCTAATCCGGCAGATTTTCGTCGCTCTATTTCTAGGGTTGCAATCAACTCCGCTTAATTGTGTTTATCTACTCTTAAACAGGGACTTTTGCTCTACTAAAAAAGCACATTTGACTTGAATCAATAACCTGAATTATCAAAACAAGAATAAGAACTCACAATTAAGAATAAGAACAATTATTTATCTTATAAATCAAATAATAATAAGATCTGTCTTAGGTTTCATCCCCTTAGGTATTTAAGGGATTTAGTTCTACCTGCGAAGAACCACACAAACCATCAATCTTTTTACTTAAAAGTTCTACCTGGTTTGATAGCATGGTTACTGCGTCGAGATTGAAAACACTGACGGCTTTTGTTGGCTTTGTCTCATAACTTGCCACTGATAGTTATTCAGTGCCATCTCCTCTATAAACTAATAAGCCGCTTCAGGGGTCTTGTTATTTAGGGTTCCACCGGCGGCTGAATCAATCAACTGCCTAGTTGAGGGGTTCACACTATTGTAAAATGTTTGAACCTGTAGCCACAAAGGTAACCCATGGTAAGGGCATCTCCTTAGTAGATCCTTATATCTCTCCCATGCATTGTAGAGTGTTTCTAGATCCATCTGCACAAAAGAAGAAATATCATTCCTCAACTTAGCCATTTTAGTCGGCGAAAAATATTTTAACAAAAACTTTTCAGTCATTTGGTCCAATATAGTGATTGATCCTCGTGGTAACGAGTTCAACCACTATTTTTCTTTATTTCTCAATGAGAAGGGAAACAACCGAAGGCGAATGGCATCATCAGAAATGCCATTAATTTTGAAAGTGTCGCAGAATTCCAGAAAATTCGCCAAGTGATTGTTTGGATCATCATCCTGCAAACCATCAAACTGAACAAACTGTTGAATCATCTGAATAGTGTTAGGTTTCAGTTCAAAAAATTATGCAAAGAAACAAAGAAAGTCTAACAATACTTGATTCAGTTCCTGTTAAATTAGGTTTAGCATAATCATACATAGTACGAGGAGCAGGATTTTGATTCACCGGGTTTGCAACAACCACAGGAGGTAGCGAATTATTATCGGCCATCTCTTTGGTAGTATTGGTTTCGTATTCTTGCTCGTTAGTTTCTGCGAGCGGTATGTTCTATCTCACTATCAAAAATCAAGGGTCCTGACGAGTTTCTTCTAGTCATAAACTAAAATTACCTGCCAGAAGCAAATAAAAGAAAAATTAGCAAAGTTAAAATAAAATAAATTGCAAATAAATAAAATGGCTATAGTAATAAAAATTTAGTGTTCCTAATATCTTAGTCCCCGGCAACGGCGCAAAAAACTTGATGGTCTCGAAACTAACTAATATTTCAACAAAGGCAAGCGCACCTATCGAACAATAGTATAATTGTGGTGAGTCCGGAATATCGTATCCTCAAGGACTAAAATTACTAGTAATAACTATCTTTTTATTATCTAGCCTAATAATTAAGGGTGATTTCTTTTAAACTAAAACTAATTAAACACGACAACGAAAGAATTAGGAAAATACTTTTTAGACAACTTATATGAGATAGGCAATACCTAAGGAAGAATCCACCTAGACTTCACTTATTATTTTTGATTCATACGATTTATTCACTTGACGTAATCCGTAGAAATCCCTGAATTATGTTAATATCTCTTTCAAAACTAAAAACAACTGAATCTAGGTTGATTAATTGAAATCTCTTTCTAATTAAAACCCCTATTGTCGCATTAACTCGATCTATGGATTCCCTTATTAGATTTAACTCTAATCCGGCAGATTTTTGTCGCCTTATTTCTAGGATTGCAATCAACTCCGCTTAATTGTGTTGATCTACTCTTAAACAGGGACTTTTGCTCCACTAAATAAGCACATTTGACTTGAATCAATAACCTGAATTATCAAAACAAGAATAAGAACTCACAATTAAGAATAAGAATAAGTATTTATCCTATAAATAAAATAATAATAAGATCTATCTTAGGTTTCATCCCCTTAGGTATTTAAGGGATTTAGTTCATACTGATAGAGGGAAACATCTTAAAATAGGGAAAACAACAAAACATAAGAAAACCCAAAAACTTCTAAAGAACTTGATGGGAGATCTTCAGTCTTGATGGAGATCCTTCTCCTAAGCTACTCCCAACGGCTGTCTTGGAGTATCTTCTGCCTTCTACTCGGCGTCTACTCAACGTCCTCTTTTAGGTTGTCCCGTAGGATGTTTATATAGGCTTTTGGAACGCCTTTCTTGGCCCACAAGTAGTCTTTTCCGAATAGAATTAAACCAGCGGTCGGCAGGGACACGCCCATGTTGGACTCCTTCGATTCTATTCGTCACACACGACCGTATGATCTGCCCGTATGCGACTTTCTAGGCCGTGTTTGATCCTGCTCGTAACACACGGTCGTGTTCAATTGGTCCAGGCCGTGTTGATTTCCTAGGTAGGCCCATTTTGCCCTATTTTGGCCCGTTTCTCGATATTTTCGACTCCCTAAGCTCTCCTGAGTATAAAACATGAATTTAAGGGATTAGGAGTATCGAATTCATCAAATCTAATGAAAATTCATCCAAAAAGTAAGCCAAGCATGGGGTTAAAATATGTGTAAATTATGGTTTATCAATGCCTCTTTACCACATATTCTACTGAGCCATCATTTTCTACAATCAAAAGACTAAACCATAGGTTAGTACTAAAAGTTCACCCAAAATTTTACTCAACATCTAGTCTCAACCCAGAAACCAAACCGCCCCATTTCTTTATCTGTCTTTTTTTGTTAAAAATTATCAATGTAAACACATATTCTATCCTTTCTAGTCGGCTACAACAACCACTCTTTTAAGTCAAGAAAAATACAACTATTTTTCTTAATTAATTAATTTAGATTTTAATTTAATTAATACAAAAGTTGGACCTGCTGAGATGTTCCCCTTCTACAAATAGTCAAAGTAGATACTCTCATGTTTACGCCATTTAAATACAGAATATTTTTGGAGTAAGTAAAAAATGAAGTTAAAAGTAAAGATATTTTGAGAAACAATAAGTTTTTTACATTCAGAATTCGTGGTCTTTTCCAAGAATTTTTTTTTTTTTTTATCTTTCCTCCCTTTTTTTTGTAACTTCAGCAAATATATCACCATTTTTTTCTCTCTTCTCTGCCTGTTCTTGTTTTGTATGTATTTAACTAATGAAAATTAAAGCTGTAACACCCCTAACCCGAAACTATCGCCGGAATAGGGTTAAGAGGCATTGCCGAACAATAGGATTATTTACAACCCAATTACGACACAAAGTTAATCATCATCATAATACATCAAACATAAACAATTAGTCCCTTATTAAGGTGTGTATAAGACCTTAAACACATGCTAGAGAGGGGTCGAGACTAAATCGAAGTACATACAGAAACTTCTCAAAAATTTAAAACTTTTCTAGGTTTTAGGGGATACACGCCCGTGGGGGTAGGCCGTGTGCCTCCCACGGCTGCTAGACACACCCGTGTGTCCTCCTCATGGTCGAAACTGACCTTTGCTCCACAGCCATCAAGCATGCCCGTGTACTTTGGCCGTGGTTGATCCTGTCAAAACCACACGGCTACCAGGCAGGTCCGTGTGCCATGGCCGTGCACTCTTAGCCCATATACTGACGCCCACGATCACTCGGCAGGCCCGTGTGCCACAACCGTGTGGCAAAAATAGGCCATTTGCAAGGCCAAAATGCCACCCTTATGGGTCAATCACTACAAGCACACTTAAGCATGTTTATACACACATTTTGGAAACCATTTCCTATCATATGATCAATCTATCAACTCATACAAACTCACTCTCAAACATATCAACTTATAAGCTAACATATACAACTTGAACACATTCAATACTAAACATTATTCCTTCTCAATTTCACTAAATCATACTAGCATTTTACCAACACAAAGTTACCATTGATAAATCATTCTCTTCAACCATAAACCATACCAAAATATGCCTCATATCACAAAGCCATTCATGCTTAAAGCAACCATATATTTAGCCATATCACATGGCTAATTACACACTTCAAATATGTACCAAATAACTAGCCTATACATGCCATATTTCAACTATATACATCTTTCCAAAAGTACCCAAAATAGATTGCCGATAGTGTGATTGAGATGCTGACTATTCCCAGATCCGAGCTAGCTTTACTGACACTACAAAGCAGAGAAACAAATCACGCAGTAAGCTTTCTAAAGCTTAGTAAGTTCGAAATACAATACAATCGTATCATCAAATCAAACCAATGTATACAATAACCATCACATAGATCAATTCTCTTATATTCATACCATATTATCTATAGTTAAAATACTCATTCATCCATCTATAGCATCATCTATAAACTCATCAACCATAAAAGTTCGATAAATACCTTAGTTAACACATAGTTATTCAATTTCCAAGCTACTCAATGCTCGATATTACAAGTCGATCTTCCTATGATTTTCTTTCAATTTTAATCGCACACTCAGTGCCATCTACATGATTGGAACTTATTAGTCATCGCACACTTAGTGCTTAATCTTTCAACTGACTTATCTCAGCATCGCACACACAGTGCCACATCAATAATCCGAAGCTTCCATAACATCGCACACATAGTACTATTCATTTCCATTTTAATTTCAATTTCGCACACTTAGTGCCATCAACTAAATCTTGCACATAGCATCTCGATTTCATACACATATACATATTCATTTCATAATACTAAAATGTATCTTAATAACATGTATTATATTCGAGCTTACCTCGGATGTCAAAATACTGAAACGATCGATTAATCGAGCACTTTCTCTTTGCCTCGATCTCGATCCGAACCTCTCCTCTCTTGGTCTATACACATTCAAATTCAATCCATTCAATCACCAACTCATTCAATTTAGTCCACATACACACATTTAGGACATTTTACAAAATAGCCCTCACATTTTCACATTTCGACACTGTAGTCCCTAATTCACAAAATCATCAAATTCACAAAATTTCACCTAACACAAGCTTAGCCGAATTTTGCTTGTGTTCATACAAACCCTTACACTTCATTTATTTCATATTTTAATCCCTCAAAATGCTATTTTCTCAATTTAGCCCCAATTAGCTAAATTCATCAAAACTCCAAGAACAAAACATGTTCATTAAACACATATACACTAACACTCATCACAAAGCTCACCATTTCATCAATGGCACATTTCATAAACATCATCAATTCACAAAATTTGAGCATGGGTTTTGTAGAGCACAAAGCAACAATTACAAAAACATAGAAATTATTAAAATCGAGCTCAAACATATACCTTAATTTGCTTGAGCAAGTGCCGAATATTTAACAAGCTTTCTCCCTTTTTTTCTTTCTATTTCGGTGGAAAATGGATGAATATAAGATGACCACTTCCATCTTTTTGTTTTATTATTATAACATTTTAATACATAAATGACACATCTCACCTTTTATTAACATAAAAGACAAATTAACATTATGGTTTATAAGTCATTTAACCATCCACTAACTTGAAAATGGACTAATTACCTCATAAGGCCTCCACCTTAAAAAGTCATCCACAATTTGACACTTATAAATCAGCACACAGCTTTTACACCTTATGCAATTAAGTACTTCTTTTATTTCGGCACACAGTCGATAAAATTACCACACAGAATTTTCACACGGACTATATCACATACTATTCACACAGAAAATAATATTAAATTATCATTCCGACCTCGGATTTGTGGTCTCGAAACCACTGTTCCGACTAGGGTCTAAACCGGGCTGTTACAAAGGCTGTAGCTATTGGTGGTGGTAAGGTAGTCAGTGGTGTTATATTAACAGGTAGGCTTATCAAAAAGGATTGGGCCATGGTCCTAGTTTGTCATCATTGTGGTTAGATTCCTTTTTCTTAAAAAGGATTCAAACGTTGATGATGCCATCATTTAAATCTTCATGTTGCAAATAAACCAAAAAAAGTGTTTTGGACTAATTATAAAGAGGTCTCACACTTTAGTCAAAAGTCTAAAAATTCCACGTCAACAATCCATTAGTGGATTAAAGAAATTTTTAACGATAGTGATCAATTTGAGCAATTATCTTAATTAAAGCGAGAAAATTAACAAAAAAGTTAGAGTGGCCAAAATAGGAATGACGTTATTTTAGGGTGACTTGTGGTGTAGTTTACCATAATTCTTATTAGCTAAGTTTTAAATACTTTTCCTTCAGTGAACTTAGTAAAATGCACTTGGATACTTGAGATTCCAACTAAACATCATTCACTAATTTGCACTAAAAGTGCAACCAACCGACAAACCAAACACTTAGGGCTCTTATTATGCACTTGCATGCTATGCCATAAGACTTTCTAAATTAAAACTCAATAGTGATTATATTTTTCAATTTAGCCCATATTTATGGTTTTATTACTTAAGGCCCTTGGTTGATTTGCTATATAAGTCCTCTTGTATTTTCTAAATTAAAATTCAATAGTGATTACACTTTTACAACTTAGTCATTGTACTATATTTAATGACTTTCTCGATTTAATTTCTCTGAAATTCAATATTATAATCTTATACCAAATACGTCAACTCTTCGATTGATAAAGTCACCAACTTTATTTACGGAATCCAACTTTGAAACCGCATATTCCAATGCTGGCTAAAAATCAATTCATTACAATTCACTTGTAATGTTCATAATGTGACTTACCTCAATCATAAGTAAGTGATATGCTATGTGTGTTTGACTCGTATATTTTGATGTATTGGTAGCTTGTGTTCAATTGATAATGAAGTCAAAAGTTGGTACATCGGGTATGCGACTTCTGCTTCATAACCTAATAAAGGGTAAATGATATCCTCTCATTGACATTACATTATAGATAGAAAATGATGTGGCCACATGTCATTTTCTTAAGATAAATGACTTAATTACTATTTTTTAGTAATTGAATTTTCATAAAGGAAGATACAATGGCTACCGTAAAATAAAATAGGATTATATCGGGAGAACAACTTTATCCTAAAGAGATAAAGGAAGATATATTTGGAGAACATATATGACAAGGTCATTGAACGAGCACTTAGTAAAGTAGCTTTTGTAAGGATATATAATGGGGAAAGCTTAATCATGATACTTTAGTGGAATGACTTCATAATTAAATAATGTTGTAATTAATAGATGGAGAGTCGAAATTTAATTACAAATTATTTGAGCCCTAATTATATATGTTTAATCGGCCCTTCAGTTAGCTCGGTATAACCTTGATAGTTTGCATTAAATGATGAAATGGAAAAGTGAGATGACAAGCTAGAGAAATAAATCGCATGTATCACTATCCGCAGTGAATGTGTTTTCTCGCTATGAACAAGAGATGGCTTGAAAATTAATTTATATATTCGAATATTATTTAATTAATTTGAAATTAAATAATTAAAGTTCAAAGTGGAAATTAAATTAATTAAGCCATCATAGTTTCTCGATGATAAATTAATTAAATTAATCTTCTCATAAATTTTAGTGCGGTAAAATTGACATGACTTTAATGGAATTAGAATTGAGTTGAGAAAATAATTTAATTAACATAATTAATTATTTTAATTAATCAAATGAATAAATAATATTTTGGGCATATGAAAAATATTTATTAGGCTAAGAAAATTATATGATTAGGTTTAAAAGACCAAATAATATATATAATTGACTTGATAAATGACTAGGCCTGAATTAGGCCTGATTTAATAAGTAGGGGTAGAAAACTCTAGTCTTAGAAATGGTTGTCGCCACCATTATCATACACACTACTTATGGGAGTCGTTTTCCTATTAAAATATTATCATTCAATTTCATCTTGATTAAGGGCGATGACAAATATACATCTCTCATACGTTGATATTCTGTCAAAATATAAAGAAGTCATTTTGCAAATAAATTCTATCTTTTGATGGATTTAATCTTTCGGTTTCTAGCCTAAAAGTTTCACACAATTTTCATCGATTTGCGTATAAAGCCTACACTCTAGTAAACCCAGGTCGAGGATAGAGGAGACAAACAAGTGGTCAAAAGTTGGGAATGATTTAGTCCATCTCATCCAAAACACAGATATGATTCAGATAAATGAGTTTATTGCTATAAATATCACAATTGATCAAAGATTTTAAAAATCCGTTGTAAATTATTTCACTATTTTTCAAACCGATTTTCCACAAATTTCTTGTCCTCTAGGCAAAGTGCATTGTTTTAGTCGTTTTGAACCCATCGAGACTAATCTTAACCCTAGATACTTCTAATCATCTTCTAATCACCAGAAAATGTTTCTATATAATTTTAAAGCCTTTAAAATGTTTTGATGTTACTTTTATAATTTTATTTAAGTTGTTTAAAGCCTTTTATTTTTTTATTATCTCAATTTGAGTCTAACTAAGAAAAATTTTAAAAAAATCTAAACCTTTTCCACCATTGCCACCAAAATTCCTATCACTGGAGCCTCCAAACCCACTGCAACCACTGGACCCATCATTCGAAACTGCTGACACCTATGAATAATCCAAACTCACTTGCCCAACTCCAATCTTGTGAGCACCCCAGTCCCCAAACCCCCAAAGTAAAGGATAGAAAAGAGTTAGAAGCCCCAAAAGAAAAAATAAAGAAAATAAAAGAAGACAAACTACAAGGGTTTTTCGGGTCAAAACCAAGCCTTCATTCGAGAACCAGAATGGACGAGAAGGAAGACTACGACGAGGATATGTTATACTTTAAAAGTGGGTTTGAACGAGCGATTAAGTGTGGTGCGATGTGTTTAATTTACTTTTTGTCTTATGCTATAGTATCACTATAATATCTAATCTCACCGCTATTATTTTTTTTTACACTAACCGTATGTAAACACATTACCTATCCAAACTCACCCTAAGACATTGCTCCGTCGGGCGGTCAAGACGACTAGTGCCATAGGCGATAACAATCATTCAGAGTGAACTCAAGAGAAATTGTGCCCAATTTCAGTGAGAGGGAGAGGGAGAGAAGGCCAATTAATTGGTGGCTTTATGATCGATGATAGTGCCGATGTTGATGGCAGGGCACTAAAGTGATTTTTTTTTCAAAAGTGTTTTTGGATCAATTTTTAACTTCTCAAAAAAAAAAAAAACTTTTGGGCCAATTTTTAGCTTAGGAAAAATATTCTTTTCTTAAAAAGAAACTTATTTAAAAATGCTTTTGTCCAAAAATGCTTCTTACAAGTAATATTGAACACACCCTAAAGAGAGAAATGCTAAGAGTTCTAAGGCTTTCTCAAAAAAGAAGAAAATGAGGAGTTAAAAATATTATTTTGTATAATGTTAGAAAAATAATGTATAAAAATTAGATTAACTTATTATTTGATGGGAAATACAATTTATAATATTTTTTGAAAATATTTATGTATTATATATTTTTAATCTTTTAAAATTAGGATAAAATTAAGATCATATGTAATGTTGAGGGTTAATTTTTTTAAAAAATTATGACTAAATTAATATAATTTATACAAATTGTGAGCTAAATTTATTATTATACCAATTTTTGAATTGTCACCTCACATATCCTTTAAACACTTAACCACAATTAAAAAAAAGCATTAAAAAAAACTAACTTGATTGATTGAGTGATCAATTTAAAACATTTGATAGTTGGATGACCGAAAAAGAAGTTGGACCATAGTTGAGTGACTTGCCGTGTAATTTAACCTTCTAAATTAAATGAGACACGTGGCGAGATCATGGAGCGTTGATGTTTGATTTGATAATGACAAAATAGAGAGAGAAGAAGAGGGACAGACAGAAAGGTAAAGCGCTAAGGAGAAGAGAAGAAGAGATGGCAGTGAGCGCAACGGTGATCGGAGCACTTTTAGGACTGGGCACCCAGATGTACTCCAACGCTCTACGCAAGCTCCCTTATATGCGACGTCCGATTTCTTTCTTTTTCTGTTCCTTTATATGGTTTCCACTTGTTCCTAATTTGAAACCCTAGACTGAAATTGAAATTTAAAATGAAATGCAGATCCATGGGAGCACCTGTTGGGGATGGGTCTGGGAGCCGTGTTCGTTAACCAGCTTGTGAATTGGGACGCTCAGCTCCAACGGGACCTTGACAATATGCTCGAAAAGGCAAAGGCTGCCAACGAGCGTCGCTACTTTGGTTAGCAATTCTATTTTCTTTCTTTCATTTCATGACCTTCGATTCTACCACTAGTTGTTAGTTATTTTTTATCTTATTTCATTGCAGAGTTTTCTATTTTCTAAAACTGAGCCTTAACTTTTATCAATTTACCTAATCAAATGGATTGAAATTAAAACTAAACTAAACAACTAGTATGATCTGCAATCAATTTTATCCTCATCCATTTATACTATTAGGCTGTGTTTGATTCAAAGAATCTCACATTCTCTTCTTGGTGGTAATGTAAATGTAAGATGTTGGAACGATATTCTCATGTTTGGATTCCGAAAATTATTTTGAGAATCCAAAATTTAATTTGAGCTGGTAATCTTTCATTTCCAATATTGTTAAGATTTGATACTAGGATAATCTAAATATGAAATATTTCAGGCCGATTTTCTCCTTTTTTTAAAATATAATTTTTATCAATTGTACCCTTTTATACAAATATTAAACGAAGAAACAATTTCTTCAAAAAGTGAACTAGATAAGTTTTTTTTTTTTGTTCATTATGTTCATACGTTCTTTAAGTTATTACAAAATAGACCAATAAGTGCAGCCAGTTTTCAGAAGCAATGTTCTTTATTTTTCTTCAGAAAGAACCAAAACGAGGAGCAATGAACTGATCATAAAATGCTGGCCCAGAAATAAAAAGAAAAAAAGATCATAATATTATATAGCTTTGCTATTCATATGCATTAAGTACCATACCATGCTATCATACTAGTTTTTGCTTTAAGATTTAGATGATGAAATAGAATGCTTATTAGTAATGATTTCTACCCAACAATATATAGTTCTCTCATTAGAATTAGATGATGAAATATGAAGTTGATATTGATTTAATTACATAGCAAAAACAATTTAGTAAAATTGTGTTTTTAGGTAATCTTACAATTCGTCAACCAAACAACAAAATTTTATATTCTAGCCGGGTGAACTAAAACAGAGTAATGTAACATACACAGTAATATTTTAACTACTCTTACATTTTGGTAATCCTATTACCAAAGGTGATCTTATATTTTGTGGACCAAACACTTCCCTTGTTGTTCTTATGTCAGACTGCTCCAGATCATGTGGCTTTGCCTTCGCATGCGATGTCATATCCTTGTTTTTCAAAATTATTTTGATGTTATTTGTATGTATGCATGGACTAGAATTCCCCGGATGGAGGAGTTGTTCAAATTGTTTTGATGCTGTAATTGTATTGGTGTTACTTTATCCCAACCCAAACTGACCCTCTTTTGAAAATACCAAAGTTGGAACCGGATATTTTGTTTTCTTATTATCTTTCTGTTAGCTGATCAATGACAGTAGTATAACAGTTAAGAGCTTGCTTTATATCAAAGCTTAAAGATTTAAAGTTACATATCGTATTTGCTTGCACACCATTGTTTTGATATAAGTTTCCTCCCTCTTATTTTTCAACTGCAGATGGAGATGATGATTAATGCTTTCGCCCTATCATCAGATAAGACATTCATGCGCCAAGCTACTGTGGTCATAAAACGGTTCAGATTGTGAGTGGATGATTTTGGACTTTTTTTTGTTTGATTTCAAGCCTGTTGAACCTTATTTTGCTTTTATTTGTCTGTCGAATATGAGCTTCGATGTTTTGTGGTTTTGGCTGCAAAGTGCAAGTGCTTAAACTTGTAAAATAATTAAGAAATAATTCAAATTGATTAAACTAGAACATTGGAAGTTTTGAACGTTGATTAGGATGAGGAATTGAAATAGCAATGGAGTTGCAATTATGCCATTGTGTTTTACTGGCTCAAAATTGCTATAAGTTTCAATAAAATATTTTTATATTATGTAATTTTAACTCAATTTGTGTTCTTATATAGAATTGTGATTTTTTTTCTTTTTAAATCCAGAATTTTTAATTAATTATTTCAAAATTTTGACAAAAATGATGATCAATTGTTGGAAAGTTAAAAGAAATAATAAAATTTAAATTTTTAAATCTTAAAATCTTAAAATTAAAAATATACATAATCAGTTTCATTTCTAATTTCAAAAGTATATATTTAATTATATAAAAAGTACAATATCTAATTTAAAATTTTAAAAATAATATTTTATACATGCTAAAGAATGGAGGATATTAATTATTTTTTAAAATTATTATATATATATTTTTTATTTTAAAATTAGAATAATTATATATCAAATTTAAAATTAAAACAATTTTATTTTAAAATTGGAAATATACCCAACCAATTTCATTTTAAATTCAAAATTATTTTTTTACGTATCTAAAAAATGCAACTATAAATTTTAAAAATTTTAAATATTATTTTCTCTATGTCCTAAATAATGAATTGATAGTAATATATTTTAATTAATTGATTTTAATAGATATATTAAAATTTTAAATTACTTCTCACTAGATTTTCAATTTAAGAGGTAGTTTTAAATTTTTAAGAATTCCATATAATTATATTTTCTTAAAATTAATATATATCTAATTTAATATATTTTTTAAAAATTTTCTTATCGTTAGGTTTAAATAATTATTATTATACTTCAGATTTAAGAGATAAATTTAATACTAAATCCCAATTACTTATATAAATCCTAATTGTACACTCAATAACTATCAATTTACACACGAAAATAAAATACTTATCAAATGTCATAAAGTAAAATAAAAATATTAGACACAACTCAATCAAATAACCAAACAATTAATTAATATAAAATTGACCAACTAATACACGCCAAGATTAAAACTAAGCCAAAACAACTTTACAAACTAACAATTATGGAGACTCTTTCACGAAGCTCCTCGAAAACAACTTTACGAATCTACCAGTAAAGAGAAAATTAGGGTAAGCTTGTTTTGGAAGAACAATCTCAATAACTAAACCTTTAACTTTGTAACAAGTAACAACTAGTTCTCAAAAAGCCAATGAATGCAAAGAATCTGCAAATTTAATTAACTTTTGTTGATAGCGGTATTACGTGATTCACCTTACTTAGGGTAAGGCGGTGAGCCACCGGGGAGGGAGTTTGGATTATGGTGATGGTTAGATTGAATCGTAAGGATGGAAGTGGTGATAAGAAGGAAAAAACATGAGAGAGTGAGAGAGCCCCTTTTTCACTCGGGGCTAGAGGTTTATATACCATTAGCAATAATCTCAAGATGTACCGTATCATCCCCCATAAGCAAGTGGCTAAGTGGTATATTGCCTTTGGTCTACATAGGGTGGTGATGGGACATTCTTTCAGTTACTTTGGATGGGACATGGTATTTGGGACCATGAGTGACAGTTAATAAGTGGGGTCATTCGAAGAGTTTATTCGATGAGTAAATTGGATCTTTGTTTGGTATGAGTCCAAAGGATTATCTCTGAGGGGGTAAAGGTATAATAATTGCTCCCTAGTCAATAGAGAAGTTATATAGTGACCTTCCTTAAGACCTTGCTAGGTGTCACATGGTTCGAGATGTTGGATGAGGGTTACTGTGCGGTATTTCTAATTTGTTTTTTAATTTTTTAATTTAAAAAAGTTTTAACAATATTTTTTATTTTTATTGATTTTTTTCAAAATAATTTTTTAAATTTTTTAAAATTTTAACAAATTTTTTATTTTTATGTTTTGAATTATATTTATATTAATTTTTTGAATTTTTATAATATATATTTCTTATTTTTTTTTTCTAAAGAATGTTTATTTTTTAAATAATTAAAGAGAAAGATATGTGTTTTTTTTCTTTTTTTGTTTATCTGCGTGTCACATTTTAATTTGGCCATAACAGCCAAATGCTTAAAAATTAACGGTGTTAATTACAAGGATCAATTTGTATAACGAAGGCCAACTTAATGTGATAAAAAAAAATCTAGAGGTTAATTTGAAAAGGATTACCAAGTTTAGGTACAATTACATTTGATAATAACAAAATAGAGAAAGGAAGGGGTACAGACAGAAAGGTAAAGCGCTACAGAGAAGAGGAAGAAGAGATGGCAGTGAGCGCAACGGTGATCGGAGCACTTCTGGGACTGGGCACCCAAATGTACTCCAACGCTCTTCGCAAGCTCCCTTATATGCGACGTCCGATTTCCTTCTTTTTCTGTTCCTTATATGGTTGCCACTTGTTCCTAATTTGAAACCCTAGACTGAAATTGAAATTCAAAACGAAATGCAGATCCGTGGGAGCACCTGTTGGGGATGGGTCTGGGAGCCGTGTTCGTTAACCAGCTTGTGAATTGGGACGCTCAGCTCCAACGGGACCTTGATAATATGCTCGAAAAGGCCAAGGCTGCCAACGAGCGCCGCTACTTTGGTTAGCAATTCTATTTTCTTTCTTTCATTTCATGACCTTCGGTTCTACTACTAGTTGTTAGTTCTTTTTTATCTTATTTCATTGCAGAGTTTTCTATTTTCTAAAACTGAGCCTTAACTTTTATCAATTTACCTAATCAAATGGAATGAAATCAAAACTAAACTAAACAACTAGTATGATCTGCAATCAATTTTATCCTTATCCATTTATACTATTAAGCTATGTCTGGTTCAAAGAATCTCGCATTCTCAGTGGTATTATAAGATGTCAGAACACCATTCTCGTGTTTGGATTCAGAAGATTATCTTGAGCTGGTAATCTATCTTAGATTCTCAATAGTGCTAAGATTTGATACTATAGGAGAAATCTAAATATGAAATATTCCAGGCCAATTTTATGTTCTATCTTTTTTATAACTTAGATCAATTTTACCCTTTAAACAAAAAAATAATCATGTCTGATTGGAAGGAAGAAACTATTTCATCAAAAAGTGAACTAGTTAAGTTCCCCTTTTTTTTGTTCATTATGTTCATAAGTTCTTTAAGGTATGCAGCCAGTTTTCAGAAGTAATGTTCTTTAATTATCTTCAGAAATAACCAAAAAGAGGAGCAATGAACTGATCATAAAGTTGCTGGCCAGAAATAAAAAGAAAAAATAATCATAATATTATAATAGAATCGCTATTCACATACATTAAGTACTATACCATGTTATCATACTGGTTTTTGCTTGAAGACTTATCTATAATCTACATTACATAGTACAGCAATCAAGAGAAGTCATTGGTGGGTATATCAGTATTACAGCAAAATAGAATGCTTACTAGCAATGATTTCTACCCATCAATACATAGTAGTTCTCTCATTAGAATTAGATGATGAAACGTGTTTTTAGGCAATCTTACATTTCGTCAACCAAACAACAAAATTTTATATTCTTGCCAGACGAACTAAAACAGAGTAATGTAACATACACAGTAATATATGAAGTACTCTTACATTTTGGTAATCCTATTACCAAAGGTAATCTTATATTTTGTGGACCAAACGCTTCCCTTATTGTTCTTATTTCAGACTGCTACAGAATGCGGCTTTGCGTTTGCATGCTATGTCATATCCTTGTTTTTCAAAATTATTTTGATGTTATTTGTATGTATGCATGCCCTAGAATTCCCCGGATGGAGGAGTTGTTCAAATTGATTTGATGCTGTAATTGTATTCTTGTTACTTTATCCTAACCGAAACTGATCCTCATTTGAAAATACCAAAGTTGGAACCGGATTTTGTTTTCTTATTATCTTTCTGTTAGCTGATCAATGACAGTAGTATAACAGTTAAGAGCTTGCTTTATATCAAATCTTAAAGATTAAAGTTACATATATTATTTGCTTGCACGCCATTATTTTGATATAAGTTCCCTCCCTCTTCTTTTTCAACTGCAGATGGAGACGATGATTAATACTTTCGCCCTATCATCAGAAAAGACATTCATGCGCCAAGCTACCGTGGTCATAAACCGGTTCAGATTGTGAGTGGATGATTTTGGACTGTTTGTTTGTTTTGGAAACTACTTTTGCTTTTTTTTGTTACCCTCGTTGAATATAAGCTTCAATGCCTTGTAGTTCTGGCGGCAAAGTGCAAACTGGCTTAGTGCAAGTGCTTATCTTGTAATAATTAAGAAATAATTCAAAGAAATTGCACTATTTTTGAGCTGCAGTGTTTCTTAAATATGAAATCATTTTGCTATGGCTGTCGCTGAAGATTTGGTTTTGAAATATTTACGTAGCTACCACCCACTTTTAACCTTTTCTTTTTCACCCAAAACATCCCGATTAGTTGTTTTTGACTCTGGACTGTGTATTTCTTCAGATAATCTTGGATTATGGCTGTCTGGGAAATTGGTTTGTCATCCTCACAGCCTATTATCTTGGTGTAGGCAGACTGTGAATCATAGCATTGCAGCTTCTTCTATGCATGTATGTGGAAGAGAAGAAGATAATAACCTGTGTTCAATTCCCTTCACGACTATTTGCCAGAAAATTCTTAACAAAAATTATTGGGACAATGGCAAATATGTTTATGCACTTTACGTCAAATCTTGTTTTGCCTCTATATTTTAAGTCAAATCCACTTTACTTTTGATTGGTTGTTTGAATTTTATTATAAAAATTTGATTTATATTTAGGGCAAATTAAACCTAAATTATGGATAAGTTTTTACTTAATTAAGAAAAGTTACAATTTGATCATTGAATTATTCAAAAGTTATTATTTAACTCATTGGGTTGTTAATGTTATTTTTTTGGGGGGGTCAGTGAGCTTTAAGCGACAATTAGATGATTGATACGTTGGATTATTACTCATAGATGAGTTGATGAACATACCTTAAATCAAAATTGATTTGACAGTTTGTATCGGAGATCGGAGAAAAAAATTGTTTGAATTCATAAAATCGAATTGTAAAAGAGAAGGAAAAATAGAGCTTTTGATTTGTGCTGGCAATGCAAATAGAAAAAAAACCATATAGCATCGATTTTGACAATATAAATGACTTAAATGAAAATTTTTGAATAATTCAATGAACAGTATTTAACTTTTTTTTAGTTAAGTGACCAAAATGAAAACCTATCCATTGTTTAGTGAATGACCTCGACCCCCGAAATTTAATAAAAGACCCCAGACTCCACCTCGACCTACCTACCCCGAATTTAATTTAATTATTTTATTTTTTTATTTTGAAGCAAATAAGATTACTTTTTTTAATTTTTTATTTTGAAGAAAATAAGATTTACTTTTTTTGAGTTTAGACTTCGAACTTAATATATTTATTTTTATTTATATATTAATTTATTGAAAGCAAAACTTGATATATGTATATATATTAGGGGCATTTTTGTAAATATCTTGGGGCAGGACGAGATAAATTTATCTCAAATCCAACCCGACCTGCCCTGAACTCGAATTTTCAAGAAAAAAAAAACCCTAACAGATTGGGTCGAGCCGAGTTGAAACCCATCAGATTCAAGTTTATTTTACAATCCCTATAGCTTACCCTTCTATTTAATCTTACTTTTTTTATATAGGTATTGAATAATTTGAATACAACTTTTTTCAGGAAAAAAATCAATAATATTAATATGAGGAAAATAATCAAATAGGCTTATCCAGTACACCCAATTCCAACTCTTAGTATTATCATCAAAGCTTGTAATCTCTCTAACCCAATCTAGATGTTAGATTTTAATTCGAAAGATTACATTAGTCACCGAAGTGACCCAGTGAGTTATTGAAGTTTTGAAAGCAGACATTTTAAAGTATTTATTTAATTTAGTAGAAAACTTAGTTAAATATCAATTTATTAATCTTCAAAACCTTAATTAAGATATAGCATTAGAAAAGTCATAAGTTGTTGTTTTTACCTAAAACCCGGGGTTTCATGCATAGCTTATTAATAATCATCTTTTATTATCCTGAATAATTATGCTTCATGCAAAATAAAATCAAAACTCTAAGTCCTATGCCACAGTTTATAATAAAACATTACAGTACTCGAATAATATAATAAATCATATAACGAATCTAAAATAATTTTGTAATTAGAAATCGAGTTGAGACCCTCCGAATGCCGCATCTGAGTCCTAACCTGATAGGTTATCTGTAAGGATGAAAACTAAAGGGGGAGTGAGCTATGACGCTCAGTGTGAGTTCCATCACAAGCAAATCGGTGCCAAATAGTAATCCAAGTATATGTAATAACAGTTCTCAATACATTAGAAACCATATAGCATAGCAGAAATTGACAGTTCATTCAAGCATGTTCATGCGTGATGATGCAATATAATTAGCAATTTTAGTGTAACAATATAACTAGGTCCTATCCCATTGCTACTCTCCACAGTAAGAATTCTCCAGAATTCTTATATTCCGGACATTCTAGATTGTGGATAAACCACAAGTGTTGCAGGTTAATATGTTGTTAGTAGTTGTGAATACACAACGGGTTTACAAATAATAGTTGCCAGTATAAGTTGTGGATATACCACGAGTGCTTGTAGGCTAATACGCTGCAAGTAGTTGTGAATACTCAACAGTTTTGTAGATGAAAGCTGCCAGTAATTTGTGGATAAACCATCAGTATTTGCAGTTAAAACTATCAGTACTTCCTCCTTTCAAAACATTCCGCCCCATGCAATGCAGTAAGTCATGCGAGCATCAATACAATATAGAAACAGTAAGCAAGTTTAACATGTGTTAGATCAACAGTAGCAGTAGACATAGTTTTCATGTATTCAGTTTAACAATAAAGTAAGCATGTGTTTCATGCAATCAGTAATTTAGTTATATGAGTAACTATAATAGCCCGTTTTCAGTGAAATCGGAACAGTGATTTCGGGACCACAAATCCAAGTCCGGAAGAAAAATTATTTTAATTTTATTTCATGGTCTAAATTATGATAGAAATATTGTATGAAAATTTCGTAAAAAAATTTTACCTGTTACATGTCTAATTTAATATAAAGGACCAAATTGCATAAAGTGCAAAAGTTGAATTCTAGTAGCTAAATGGATCAAATAGCTATGGAATTCAAAATTTGAGTTCCTTATATGGCAAATAGATCATTTAGAGGAGTTAGTAGCTAAGGATGATTAGTCATCATTGGAATTTAGTAAATTGTTAAGGGTTAAATTGGAAAGATGATAAAATAATGATGATAATGAAATAAATAATTAAATTGTCATTTTTCATCATTTTTCCCAAATAAAAAAAATATGGAAACCCTAGTTATGAAGCTTAAAGATAGATAAGCTTATTTTGCTTAATTAAGTGAGTATTCTTGTCTCGTTTTTAATAATTTTTATGGTTCCGAGATTGTAATAACTTAATCTAGCTATCTTAGGGACTAATTTGCAAAGTTATCAAAGTATTAGGATTTTTCCATGGATGAATATAGTTGAATTATGAAGTTTTATGGTAGAAAATGAAAGGTTGTTGATAGATAAACAACTTTTGTAAAGTGAATTTTGATGAAGTTGTGATTTAGGGACTAAATTGTAAAGATGGAAAATTCTGAATTTTATGAAATACATGGGCTGCTATTGTGATATATAAAAATCGGCTAGGCTTGGAATAAGGATTAAATTGTATGAATTTCATTTTCCGAGCTTAGGGACAAAATAATAATTAATTAAAAGTATAGGGGCAAAATAGTAATTTTGCCAAAGATGTGTGTTGGACTGAATTGAATATGAATTGTATTAAATTGAGTTAAATTCATTCATATAGATGCGGGTAGACACAATATGGAGTTAGATTGAGGAAAAGAGAAAGTATCGGATTAGTAGCTTTTGTGTACACAAACACTTGTCGAGGTAAGTTCATGTAACTAAATTGTATATTTATATGTTTTTAATTGAATACTATTGTATGAAATTATATAAATTACCATGTGTATTTATGGATCACATATCCGAATATATCTGATAAGTACTAAGTCTCGTTGACCCTAAGAAATTCGATGGATACAAATGACATTGTCATTAAGGGTTCCCGATTGGTTGTGGTCTTGCATGTGTTGCAGACACACCACAACTCACAAGAGCGTCCCGTTATTTAGCTCTCATGAGCATCCCGTTATATGGCTCTCATGAGCTTCCCGATCAATAGCTCTCTTGAGCTTCATGTTTATGGCTCTCATGAGCTTCTTGATTAATGGCTCTCCAGAGCTTCCCGATAATGGCTTGCAGGAGCTTCTCGTTTTAGATGGCTCACATGAGCTTCCCGTTACATGGCTCGGAAGAGCTTTCCGTTTACATGCTCGCATGAGCTACCTGTATATGAATTGACGGATTACAGATTTGTACACTTCGTGTGTACTACCCGTGTATCCAACGATATTTTAAATGGTTTAACGGGAAAAGTTCTGATATGAGACAACATGGATTCGAGAGGAATTATTACGAAAATATATTTGAAATACATGGATATGATTATACTTGTTACAAGGACACATGATGAGGAAAGTGTATGAATATAGAAATTTGATTATTGTGAGCTTATACATGTTTCTTGATATTCATATGAAATACATGACTAACATGCTTGTTGAGAATATGTGTTTAGGCTTTTGGCCAAGTTGTTTGGAATATGTTTTGTATGCTTACTTTATATGTGAAATAATGGTAAGTTAAATTCTATGTTATACGAACTTACTAAGCATTAAATGCTCACTCTGTTTTATTTCCTCTATTTTATAGTAACTTGGAAGCTCACTAAGGTTGGAAGCTGGTTGCAGCTACATCACACTATCAATCGGCCCATTTCAGTACATATAAGAAACTAATTTTTGGTTATAATGGCATGTATAGGGTAATTTGGCCAATGTTGGCTTAAAAGTATTTTGTTGTAAATAGCCATTGGAATGGCTTGAGTTGGAAATATTTTGATATGTATATATGTGTGGCCTTATCATGTTTGTTGTTTTTGATATGGTTGAGTGATGGATAATTTATGGGTATGTTGATGATTGGGTTGAGCTAGTAAGTTTGATATAAATAAGCACACATGTGATTTTGATCAATTTGGTAAGTTGGATAATAAGGTATAAGTAGAGATATGTTAGGTGTAAAACTTGATTTTGGCTTGAATTGAAGGTCTTCTTGTGTCTTGTGAATGTGCAAATTGTTGTGTTTAGGTTGATACCAAATTTGAGGTGAGAAATATGGCTTGGAAATGACCTATTTTCGTCCACATAGGTAGATACATGGGCGTGTGTCTCAGCCATGTGTCAGCCACGGCCGTGTGTCCCCTATATTTTAAAAATTTGCATAAGTCAGTATACTTAGAATCGTTCAAACGACCTAGCACATGGGCCTGTGGTTTGGCCGTGTGTCTCCTGCATCTATTAATTTACAATACAAAATACTCGGAATTGTTCACACGACCTAGCATATGGGCGTGTGGCTTGGCCGTGTGACCAAAGTCAGAGAGCTTCCAAGTTTGGACACGGGCTGAGACATAGCCGTGTGCCCCTATTTCGAATGTCCACACGACCTGAGACACGGATGTGTCTCTTGACCGTGTGAGACACACGGCCTGGCCACATGGGTGTGTGTCCCCTGCACCTTTGAAAAATTTTGATATTTTTTGAAAAATTTTCTGAGTATTCAATTTAGTCCTAACTTGTTTATAATGCATAATTTGGGCCTCGAGGGCTCGAATAAGGGACAGTATGTATGAGTTTGATTGTTTTCTGACATGAATGTTATGTTACATGAAATGTTGAAATTTATGTTTGTTTGATCTGTAAACTCCAATAATGCTCCGTAACCCGATTCCGGCGAGAGATACGGGTTGGGGGTGTTACAGTAACAGAAATAATCTATTAGTAATTAAGTCATAGAATTCATGTATAGATCACATAACATACTTATATAGTAATAATCTAATTAATCAATCTTGGATTCTAGCATTAATCCTAAAATTAGGGACTCAATTGAATAAAATAAATCAATAAAAATAGTTTAGGAACCATTCAGGGACTAATCTATATAAATCATAAAATTATGGGCGAAATTATAATTTTTGAGAAGCAGGGGACACACGGTCGTGTGACTAGATCGTGTGGGAAGCCTTGGATTGCGCAGAGGAAGTACACGACCGTGTGGCTAGGTCGTGTGAGAGCCTGTGGCCATGTGGTATTTGAAATATTAACCTATAGGGGAGAAATGACCGTGTGGAGAGGCTCAGGCCGTGTGAGAAGCAAAATTCCTAGGGTTTCAAGGTGAACGTGACCGTATGAACGGGTTGTGTGGTCCACACGGGTGGCTAGTCATGTGGTTTATGCTGGGCTCGATTTTGCCTCAATTTTCTCGTAAAAGAACACACACCTGTTACCGGAAGACCAAGCGACATCCCTCTCGTTCAAATTTGGTCTGAGATACCTGAATCAGGTCCTTCAAATGACACTTACACAAGAATCAATAATAGCTTTCAAGATTATCCAAGGTTGTTAAGATTTTTGGCAAAAGTTGCAAAAGATTCGTGATTGAGTTTGGAAGTTTAACAAGCAACGATGTAAATTCAGAACTTACGAGTTCTATTATTCGAAACAAGAGTACTTACTGATCTTTTAATGATAATTCGGAGATTAACAATGGTAAATTCCACAATCAGTGGAAAAACGAGTTAAATTAAGAATTGATGTTGAATCGAGTTTTCAAGTGATCAACTTCCAGCAAAGAATGTCAATTTTTTATGGAAGGAAAAGGGGAACTAAAAGAAAAAGAAGATTTAAAGAGAAGAGAGAGAAAAAAAAAATTCTATTTAAGGTTTAAAAAGGAAATAAAACCCATGTATTTTTAGGAATAGAGATTAAATACTTAGGGTTCAAAACTTTTAAGGGGTTAGATGGTAAATTCCCTTTTTTTGCCGAAAATAAAAAGAAATAGGGGTGACTTAAAGCCTAGGAAATAAAGGGAGATATACAAAGGCCTTACCATTTGAGTTGTTGCCCACATTTGACATTTTTTTTAACCAAAACTAAAATATATCTTAAATTGATTTTATTCCTTGGTTGCTGAAAAAGAAAAAGAAAAAAGAAGAGAGAAAAGTAACACAATAAATAATATAATAAGCTCTTAACCATCAAAACTAAAACTTATTTCTTAATTAATTTAGCTACTAAACTTGTAAGCACTAAAAATATCAACAATACAAATAACACATCAAAATAATTTGCTGTGCCAATGCATGAGGTATACATCCAACGGAATGATGAAGACTGAAAACCAAAAGCAATATGACTACAATCCTTAATTAACATGCCAAAATCAAGAGAAAATGCTTGCCAAAGACGCTTATTATCAATTTTGAGGATAATGATAAATTAATTAATATACTCTTATAAATTAATAAAATCTTAATTTTATAAAAGCTAGATTTAAGTTTTTTTCCTTTGGGGTATTTTAATTTTTTTCATTAAAGAAGAATTTTATATTAATTATTAATATAAAATATTTGGAATAGCCATTTTTTAGTTAAATGTGTCTTCAAATCATCCAAAATCAATTTTAAACAATAAATTTTAGTGAAAAGTTGTGATAAAATTCAAAGTTTAATTGAAAATTTCATTCTCATAAAATATAGTAGCAAATTTATCTATGATCTCAAGGTAGAACGGCAAATAACAATCAAAACAAAGTTATTTCAAAAAGAAAAAAAGAAAAAGAAAATCAAACCGAAGTTTAGTGCCCTACCAAAAACTAGTCAAACAAGCTGGACTTTTCAACAATGGAGGATTAAGTTGAACTGTTACATATATGTGCGTACATTTTTGGCATAATATGTGTTTAAATGGAAGTCGCCAGATGTGAGGTTTTGTCCTTATTTTGGTTTAGAAGTAGGTCACTTGTACGGCCCGGAGTTCATCTTGTCAATATCCAACTTCCTGTTGTTCAATACATGAACGAGGAGATCCGTGGCTTGACGGGCAGATGGCCTGTCTTGTGCGGCCGTTCTGGTGCACTGCAGGGCTATGTCAAGCACCTGATATGCGGCAGATTCCTCGCAAGGTAAGAGCGGTTTCAACGCAGGATCTATGAGTTCCCCACGATCAGAACCTTGCATTTGGATACGCGTCTCCACCCATCTTACCATGTCCATGTCTACCCCAAAAAGGATATCAGTTGGCATTTTCCCGCTGACAAGCTCCATCAGCACAATGCCCATACTGTAAACGTCAGTCTTCTCAGTTGACTTGAGCGTATAAGCATACTCTGCAAACGCAAATGAATTTCTTTTGAGCTCTAAAATCATGAGGGAGGGTATTAATAATAATTGAATCTGTTAAACATGGTTTACTACTACCTGGCGCAATATAGCCGTAAGACCCCGCAAACCATGAATTTGATTCTGTGTTGGAGGCTGAGTCATAACTCTCAGCAACTGATTTTGCTAGCCCGAAATCTCCCAGATGCGCTTCCATGTTAGAATCTAGCAACACATTGCTTGATTTGATGTCCCTGTGAACAATCTTGGGCACGCAGTCATGATGGAGGTACTCCACCCCTTGCGCTAATCCCACCGCAATCTTTATCCTAGCCTCCCAATCAAGGCTCTTCTTCTTGATATTCACCGGCTGCTTATGCAGCCTATCCCACACACTTCCATTCTCCATGTACTCGTATATCAGGAGATTGAAGCCGGCCACTCTGTTGCTACAATACCCCATCAACTTCACTAAATGCCTGTGCCTTATCCTCCCAAGTGTCTTGATCTCCCTTGTGAAACTTCTATTCGATAGAAGATCCTCCTTCCATAGAATCTTTTTGATGGCCACCGTTTCTCCAGTCCGTAATTCACCTCTGTAGATCGTTCCAGACCCCCCAGAGCCAATGACAAATTCATCACTTAGGTTTTTTGTGGCTCGCATGATGTCTTCCCATTTGTAGTCTTGCTTAGCAGCCCCATTATGGAAGAGTAGCCTTCTCCTAGCTTGGGAAGAACTGGAAGAGTAGGTGAAGTTCACCACACTGCCTCTCTTGAAATATTCTCTCCTTTGTTTCAAGAAGACGGTTACTACCAGCACCAGCAGAGCAATTGCCGCTAGTGTCGCAATTGCTGATATCAACACCACGGATGTTTCGCTCAGGGCTGCTTGCTGTTGGCTGGATGCAAGGTTGTCGCAACCATCAAGAGGGCTGCCACAAAGATTTAAGTTCCCTTCAAATGCTTCAGCTGGCCAGTGTGACAATTGTTTGCTTAATTTGCCTTGGAGATTGTTGTGGGAGAGATTAAGCTTCCCCAAGCTGCTCATGTCACCAATTTCAGGAGGGACTTCTCCCAGGAGTAAATTGTGAGAAAGATCAAGGGCTTCGAGCTTGGATAGTGTTCCGATAGAAGGTGGGATTTGTCCGGTGAGGTTGTTGTAACTGAGGTCTAGAATGCTTTGGAGATTCTGGAGTTGTCCAAGCTCAGTTGGTATATTACCACTGAAGCCGTTGTGTGAGAGCTGTAGCTCATATAGGTTGCTTAGCTTGCCTATGGTTGTAGGAATGGGTCCAGAAAGTTGGTTTCTGTTGAGGTTGAGTATATTAAGAGACAACAGATCACCTATTTCACCAAGGAGAGTTCCATTAAGTGAGTTGTCATCAAGTTGCAGTACCAACAGCTTGGAACAATTAAAAAGTTGTCGAGGAAGAGCCCCAAAAAACTGATTGGAGGAGAGCCTAAGCTCTCCGAGTTGAGGCAAATCGCCGAGCCATGACGGTACCACTCCGGAAAGCGAGTTGTCATTTAAATCGATATGACTCAATTTTCTGCACAACTTGAGCTCACCTGGAATAGGTCCAGTGAGCAAATTACCTGAGAGGTCTAATAGTGACAATTCACGAATCATGCCCAATGATCCAGGGATTGTTCCAGTGAATCTGTTTTTGCCTAATCTTAGTCTCTCAAGAGCAGGTGAATTACCCAGCTCCTCAGGAATTTCACCATTGAATGCATTGTTTGTTACATCGAATGAAAGCAAAGAACTCGAACTACACAATGCAGCAATGCTGCCATTCATTTTGTTTTTGGAGAGATTGACTCTTGTTAGGTTGGCTAAACTGATCAATGAAGCGGGGAGATTACCTTCAAGTGAATTGTTGTAAAGCATGAGCTGCTCCAGGGCTTGAAGGAATCCGAAACTCGAGGGAATGCCGCCAGATAGGTGATTGTCTGCTAAGTCCAGGATGGTTAGGTGATTGCAGTTACCCAGTGTGGCTGGAATTTCACCCACAAGCGCATTTTGCCTCAGATGAAGCAGCTGCAGCTCCTTCAGCTTGCCAATAGTAAGTGGGATCTCCCCTGTGAAACGATTGCCAAAGAAGTCCATCATTTTCAGGCTTGAACAATTACCAATCTCCCAAGGGATGTCTCCTGATAGCCGATTTTCATACAGATACAAGATTTCAAGTTTACTCAGCATTCCTATTTCTCCAGGCAGATTTCCCTCTAAATTGTTGTGAAACAGAGCAAGTGTCTGCAAGTTGCTGAGGTTCGCTATGGATGGAGAAATCGAACCGAACAAGCTGTTGTTGTGGAGATAGAGATCGGTCAATTCACGCAGCTCATAAAGCTCAACTGGTATTGATCCATTCAGAGTGTTGTTGGACAAATCAAGCTGCTTCAAAGCTCTACAGAGTCTCAATTCTACTGGGATTCCACCCAAAAGTTGAACCTCTGAAAGGATCAGATGTTCCAAATTGCTAGTATTGGAACATATATTTCTTGGTATTGGACCTGAAAGATTGTTGTTTGACAGGACCAAGTACACCACCTTACTCAACTTGCCTAGTTCTTCGGGAATGCCTCCTGTGAGCTTGTTTAGCGACAAATCAAGATTCTCAAGATTGCCCAAGTTGGCCAATGACTTTGGGATTGCGCCTTCAAGATGGTTCCCCGTTAAACTGAGATAAACGAGTTGGCTCAGTTCACCCAGTTGGCTGGGCAAATCACCCGAAAGACTGTTGTTAATCAAATTTAGAAGTTGAAGGTTTTTGAGGCGACCCAATTCCGGGGGGATGGATCCGTTAAGGTTGTTGAAAGCTGCGGTGAATACGTTGAGGCTTGAACAGTTGCCAAGCTGAGGTGGGATAGGGCCCTCAAGTTGGTTATCCTGCAGAACCAAGTCCTCAAGTCTGGTGAGCTGACCCAGCTCACGGGGAATCGGGCCTGTGAGACGGCATGAGGCTAGGCCGAGGGTGACCAGGTTGACAAGGTTTCCAAACGAGGAAGGAATGGGACCAGTGAGTTCATTGTCACCAATTCGCATGACTCGGAGGGTGGTGAGTGAACCCAGCTGAGGTGGGATGGGTCCAGAGAGTTGGTTTGAGTATAGAAGCAAAGATTCCAAGGAAGAAAGGTTAGAGAGGGTGGTTGGGATGGGACCCGTAAGGCGGTTAGAAGAAAGATCAAGGTGGAGTAGGTTTTGTAAACGGCCGAGCGAGGGTGACATGGAGCCACCCAGCGAGAATCCAGAAAGGTTAAGACTGACAACATGGAAGGAGTTGGCGGGGGAGATGAAGCCACAAGTGACTCCGGTCCAAGCACAGAAATTGGGGTTGGCTTGGGATGACCAGTCATGCAGAACATTTTGAGGGTCTTGAACAAACGACCTCTTGATGTCCAGAAGAAGTGATAAATCTTGGTTTTGACAGAAAACAGAAGCGAGTGGACAACATGTTAAAAAGAGTATAGTTAGGATGAGGGAGAAATCCTTTTTCATGTAGTCCATCTCCAACTATCTCTTGGGAGAAACAGAGTAAGTAGAATAAGGGGAGAAGTAAAAGAATGGGTTGAGTATACTACTAATGCATTGCAAGGTTTATTTGAAGAAGAAGAAGAAGGGGTAGGTACGTAGGGCATTAATCAACAAGGGAAGGGATCCATTCCAAGCCCGCGTTGGGAGTTGGTGCTTTTTGCAGAGGACTTTGACCTTGCCTTAAAAAGGGTGAAGAATTTAAAGAGGAGAGGAGATAAGGAGGTTGCGTTGCGATGAATAGAGACCAGAGGAGGTTAGGGTGTGCGCGTGTGTGTGTCAGTAGAGTGACATAATAAATGAGAACGCAACTTCTACTGCTGTATTGGGAAAAAGGAGGCAGCTTGGTGGTGTAGCTGTAGCAGATGGAGAGGGCTTTGAAGATAGATAGAGAATGGGATAGAGGTTTGGTTCTAACTGTACTGCTGTCGACAGGTGTGCTCATAAATGAAGCCACATTAATTATAATAATAATATATTTTTTTTTTGTTTTGGGAATAGCAACGTCAAAGTGAATCAGGGTCAGAGACAGACATGGACATTGAAATAGAAATAGGAGCAAAAGAACACAACATTTCAATAAATGAATGCCAAAGGAAAAGTAACAAAAATAAAGCAAACAGCAAAGTAAATAGATTAGTTGATAGAACATAATTAAAATTAACAAATATCATTATCATGCAGCAAAGGATAAGTCTCTGCTTGCAGTAGTACGTGAGAGTAAGAGGAGTGAGTGAGTATTGTGGGGAAGGTGGGTTCTGTTGTAAAGGTGCATTAGCTCAGAAGGACTTGTATTATTATAAACTTATGGGGGTTCAAATAGTACGTATGAAGATGAATTGAAAAGCTAAGCGTAGGTACGCAAAGTCAAAGTTAGCGATGGTGTCCCCACTTCAAGTTACGTACTTTACATTATTATCATGTAGTCAAAATATTCTTGACAAACCCCACGTAATTAATTATGAACAACGTAACCATAGGTTAGCTTAGCTTCTGATATTCCATTACGTTATCCATTCTTTTCCTAATTGTTTATACAGAGGAGAAAACAACTAATAGGACACTATGTTTGTTTTCTGGTTTTTAATTAATCATATATTAACATTGGGTTGAGCCACCAAAACTCTCTTGTCCTTTTCTGCCATTTCAGTTCCTTTTTGATTGGCAGCCAACTCCAAATCAACATCTCTTATTCCTTTTCTCATTTTCTGTAATACTGTAGCCAAGTGGAATTCCATTATTATACTTAATCTATATATTATATAAAATCAACTCTTTTCCAATATATTTTGGATATTTTATTTCACAGTTTCATTCTTTTAGGTGCAATGTTTCTAAACTACTTTTTCTAAGCCCAAAAAGTAATATCTTATAACAAATATACTTTTAACCATAAGGAGTCCTGTTTAAGAGTGGGCTGATTCTATCACCTAAACCCAATTAAAATTCATTACTGGATCAGAATGTTCTAGCATATCAATATCTCCATACTTTTTTTTTAGGAAAGAATAATATAAAGCGATTATAAAAAAAAAAAACATTTTAGGACATATGAAAGCTCCTTTTATCAGCTAATAAAAGTCCTTGGACCGAAATTGGAGGTTCTTAAAAAACAACTAGACTTGGAGGACCAGATACAGCAAGTCTTGCCATATGATCAGCAACCGCGATTTAGGAACATGGCAAATGCGCACATTCCATTTACGATTAAGGATACCATGAATCAAACGTAGCTCCACCATTCTGCTATTGACAAATCCACCAGCCAACAATGATTCAACTAGAAGTACATTATCACATTCAACCTCAACCTGTCGCAATCTTCTCTTCCATGCAACACGCAAACCCTCTAGCACAGCTCTCGCTTCCACATTGAAAATATTATCCTTACCCATTCCCATAGAAAAGCCACATACCTAGTTCACATCTGCATCTTTGAAAACACCTCCGATTGCTACTTGTTGATTAGTTAATGATATTGCCTCATCAATGTTAAGTTTGAACCACCCACTCTCTGATGGGGACTAGTGAGGTATTGCCACCATAGGACTTGGCTATAACACTAATGGACTGGATGTATCATAATCCCTTGCCTATGCCAAACCTGTATCCAACACATCCTGCAAACTAATGTTGCCTTCATAGAAAACATAACGATCACGATTCTTCCATAACAACCAACATACAATTGAAACCAAGTTTGCCAAACAACATGTTCTCTACTCTAATGCCCTGCATCAAATAAATTCCAAAACAACCACTCTTTGAGAGGCATAGAAAAGAAAAGACTATGTAGTTGGGTAGGAACCACTAATTTCCAAACCACTAAAGATGAGGGACAATCTCGTACTGCATGGACTGCAGATTCTAATACATTACCACACCTTGGATAGTGATTTTCATTAGACATATGCCTCCTAGTTTGCTCCTCATTCGTCAACAACCTATTCTGCCATAATAACTAAAAAATTACCCTGACCCTTTGTGGTGTCTTAGCACTCCAAATAAGCTTCCAAATATTAAATGATCCATTATCTTCAAAATGGTGCATATTTCTATAAGTTTCAGAACTAGAGAAAGAATCCTTAGTCATCCACTTCCAAGATAAACGATCAGGCCCTACATCAGCTGATGATGGCAATACAACAACAATAAACTCTAAAATGTGATTAGGCACAAGTCTCCTTAACCAAAGCCAATCCCAATCACCACTAACATCAACCATATCACAAACACGAAACTTATCATCTCGCTGACCAACACATTTCTTGAAGGGGCCGACTTGACGAATCCAAACATCATTCTAGAAGTTCGTGAAACTACCATCCCCTATAGACCAAAAAACATTGCCTACAACATCATGCCATACCTTCCCCAATGATCGCCAAATAAAGAAGCAATTAATCCTTTTGATATTAACCGACAACGTCCTATGAATATTGTATTTGTTTCGTAGCAGTTGGACCTATAAATTTTCCATGTTGGTCAACAACTGGAAGCCTAGTTTAAGTAAAAAAAATCCTATTCTGGTCAGCTAACCTTCGTAGGCCAAAACCACCCCCAACCAATGATCTAAATAGTCATCCCAAAACACCAACTCCATCTTTTTTACATTTGGTTTGGAACCCCAAATGAAACTCCGAGCAAGCTTTTCTATTTCATTACACACCAATAAAAGAAAAGCTTTTTTCGGGGAACTCGACAATGAGATCCGTTATCACTCTATCTATTTGTACTATGCATGGAAAGGTTAGGTCATCTTATTGAGGAAGCTGTTGTTTAAAGGAGTTGGTTACCGCTGTGTTTATTAAGAAAAGGCCCATCATTATCTCACCTCTTCTTTGCATATAATATCTTTCTGCTTTGTGAAGCGAATAGGGGCCAAGCAACACAACTCAATAATATTCTTGATATTTTTTGTCATATTTCTAGCAAAAAAGTTAATAGAAGCAAGTCACAGATTTTTCTCCACCAACACTCCAGAGGTTATGACTTCTATTATATGCAATTATATGGGTTTTTTGAGGGTGGAAGAAATTGGATTTTATCTTAGTATGCCGATGATTCACAAACGAGTGACGACTACTACCTTTGAGTTCATTGTCAACAAGGTTTAGAGTAAGCTAAACGGGTGGGATGTGAGGAGACTTTCACTGGCAGGTCGAATAACTCTAGTAAGGTCTGTGTTGCTTTCTATCCCCAACTATTTCATGTCTACTATTTCATGCTTATAAACACCTTATCATTATCTGCTGTGATCGAGTCTGGCATGCCATGTAGTTTATAGACACTATCCAGAAACTTCTGAGCCACGGTAGTAGCTGTGTAGG
Source organism: Gossypium bickii (assembly GCA_025503065.1). Classification (NCBI taxonomy): domain Eukaryota; kingdom Viridiplantae; phylum Streptophyta; class Magnoliopsida; order Malvales; family Malvaceae; genus Gossypium; species Gossypium bickii. The sequence goes on along the minus strand of CP106716.1, from coordinate 14,192,674 downwards.
GATGTGTAAGTTCCATGAAATGGCCATATTTGGTGAGGCGATCAAACACTACGAGAATGGCATTCTTGCCCTTCGAGCTGGGGAGTCCTATGAAATCCATAGAAATGGATGACCAAGCTCTTTTTGGTATGGGAAGAGGCTGCAGCAGCCTAGGTGAGGCCACCATTTCTGATTTACATCTCTTACAGGTAGGACATTCCCTCACCCATCTTCTTATATCTTTAGTCAACATTTTTCAATACAAAATACTAGCCAATCTACCTTTCGTTGCATGCACTCCAGAGTGCCCCCTAAGGGCACTAACATGAAAATGTTGGAACAATTCTTGTCTGAGACCAACCTCATTTTCCACCACGATCTTTCCCTTTCTTCTAAGGAATCTACCATCCCAAGAATAATTTGGGTGTTTGGTGCCTTGCTGTTGCACTTCTTGTAACACCCTACACTTGGCCCGATCGCCAAGCCCTAGTATTAGGGTGCCACACCATCATCTCACATCACACATAGTACAAATGAGCTAATTCTTAAAGAAACGTCTTCCATTCTAGCATTTACACGAGTTTTAAGTTAAATATACTCCTAATTATCATTAACACTTGTTACACACATTTTAATTGATCATATAATAATAGTTGTACATACATGAGGGTCAGTTAGCAAATTCTAAAACTGATACGTAGGTATCAATAGTGGAACATGGGTATCGATATCTCATTTACACAGTATCGATACTAATTGGAAATTCGATATCAAAATAGCATTTTGTTTCTCGCTTAAAAATGAAGCACCAGAAATTATCAGTACCTTTCAATAAGTATCGGTAATTTTACACTGAGTATCGATACTGTGATATGGTATTGATACCAAATTACAATCCTGACTTCCTACACATTTGATAATCACAGAGGTATCACTTTTAAAACTTGAATATCAATACCTCTATTCCAAATAGTAAAAATTTAGCATATTTAAGCATACAAACCATTCCAACACAAGTCTATTCAACAGGCTCTTTTACCATATCAAATAAAAGTCAAAACGACTATAGTAACAGTTTCAAGCATTGAGAATAAGTCTGAGCAACAATCAGCATATCATGATTCAAATATTTAAATCCTAGGAACAAATAAGCTTTGAAAACATCCAAAATACCATGGCAAATACCAACAAAAAGTCTACCATATTGCCTTTATTTCCCAAATCAAAAGCAAATAATAAATCACCTATGAAGTATTACCAGAGTCTCGCTTGGATCAATCATTTGGAACTGTATCTCTTACACTTGAGTGCTACTAATCTGCAATAGATTAAAAATGAGTAGGTGAGCTTTACAAGCTAAGTGAATGCCTAGAACAACTACTATGCAAACAATTCATCAAGCATTAATGAAACAACCATATATCATAACCTCAACAATTTCAACTCTAGTGTCATATTATACTCACTCATGCATTATTTACTAGTTAATTTACATGGTAATCACATTCACTTTTAAGCATATATAACATTACATATATAATCACATTTAAATACAGTTTGACACTTGAGCTATGAAACATAAAAGTGGGCTCTATCACCACACATCGGATACACAGATCTCCAGCACACCAAATGACTCATAAAGTCGAACATATCCCAAAAAGTGAAGCATATAGCTAACACTCTCAATCACACTAAACATGTTCCATTGAATAGAGCTTAGCTCACATTCTTTTATCTCTCCAACATGTCTCAGAGCCTCAATGCCTAAATCACATAACACATATAGGTGACTACTCACAATCCTACGGCATGCCAACTATATCCAATGATCTCAAGGTTCACAAGGCTAAAATATCTGTTATTAAACACATATTTTACTTACTGTTTCTACACTTTTTCACTACACATCATATTATATTCATGACATAATTGCTGTCATATGGCACGTATAACATGCCCACAATCAACTATTTTACAATAACCATCATAAGCTTATATCAAATGTCATAATATCACAATTTAATTCACAATTTCACAACACATATTCAAATATTAAATTAAGAGTATGAGAAAGCTTACATTCAGAATTTAGAGTAGGGGTTTAGGCTACTACTAAATTCCCAATTAATGTATTGAATCGTGTCCACAAGCAGTTATTCTAAACACACACCAATTCATTTTTGTCGAAATGCCGAAAGCTCAAACTAGTCTCTCCTTACCTCGTAGAAGGTCCTAATGAATCCGAAGCTTCAACACAATAATTCACACAATAACACAATTAACAATTAGTTAAGGATTCACCTTAAAAAAAGCCTAAGTTATGTTCTTAAGTAACCGAAACCTTCAACACATCAAACTTTAAACCTAATTATCTCAGTCTATACTCAATAGTTTTTCCTAGAACTGATTCCATTTATCTAATTATTTACCTATGACTAATTCTCAACCTTTAGACTACACAAAACTATCAAATTCATGGTATCAAACTTTTTCGACAAGTTATGACTATTTTCACAAAAATTCATTAAAACCCAAGAAATACTTAACGAATATTCAAAGTAAGTTTATAAACCTTATAATCTAATCAAAGCTAATTGAAAAATACTTTGAAATCACGTTTTTACCCAAAATCTCAAAATTCACCATTAACGATCCAATTTTTGGGTTTTATTTAAAACACGCGATTCAATGGCTAAAAACTATTAGAAAGACGAACAGTTACTTTCGATGGAAGAAAACATGAGCTCTTGGTTGAAAATCGAAAAAACCCACAAACTTGACAATGGAGAAATCTATGGTATTTTTAGTGTTTTTCTTGATAGTTTATGGTGGTTTCAGGCTTGGGTGTTGATAGAAATCAAAGGAATATAGTTTTGAAAATCAAAATTAAATGGGAGAAAAAGGGACAACACAAACAAAGCAAAGGGAATAAACTATAGTGAGTTTGCTGTAGAATAAGGGAAAATAGATTGAAATTTAAAATTCGATAAAATTGCTTCATAAATACACAAAATTTTGATCATTTTACAAATCAGTTCTTATTTTAAAATTGAAAGCCTTTTTAGTATTTTTTTAAAAATTGATTTACTTTTCAAAATGCCATAGATAAAAACATTTTTAAACACCATTCTAACGAAATTCCCGAGACCACTAAAGCTAAAATCCCCCTAAAACTCCTAGGCCTAATTTCGGGGTGTTACACTTCTAAGCACAATTTCTGAACCTTGTGGTTGCTTTGGTAAGATGTTTGTACTTTTGTAAAAAGATGAAAACTCACAATGCTACCAGTAAGTTGCAAAAATTGCCCTTCATTTAAGGATTGCCTTCTTGATAATGCATCAGTTGCCTCATTGCCCAATCCCTTTCTAAAGATCACTTCATAATTGTACCTAAGATTTTTGCAACCCATTTTTGTTGAAAGGGTGTCACAGCCGTCTGATCAGCCAAAAATCTCAAACTCTAATGATCCATTCTAATTTTGAAGTATGAGTGCCATTTCCTAACAGCTAACAACACAACTAACATTTTTCTTCATATTTGGAAAGGACCTGGTGTCTGACCTCTAATCCCTTACTAAAGAAGGCCACTGGTCTTCCTTGTTGTTGGAAAACTGCCCCTACACCAAATCTTAAAGCATATCAACATAAAAATCTAATTTAAAGTTAAGAAGGGCCATTACTGGTGCTACAGAGAGCTTCTTTTAATTGCTCAAATGTGATAGTGGTTGAATCAGTTCAGTTTCAATATTCTTTTTTAGCAGATTTGTTAAGGGTCTAACAATTGTGCCAAAATTCTTTATAAATCTCCTATAATAGCTTGAAAGCACCAAGAATCCCCTTAATATCTTTACGGAAGTGGGCATAGGCCAATTTACAACACAATCCACCTTAAGCTTGTCTATAAAAATCGTACCTTTAGAGATAATGTGCCCCAAGTACTCCACTTGGTCAGTACCAAAAGAGAATTTTCTCTTTTTAACAAAAAGCTGATGTTGCCTTAATAGCATAAAGACTTTCCTAAGATGATTCATGTGCTCTATCCAAGTTGTTGAGTACACCAATATCTTATCAAAAAATACCAGCACAGTCCTCCTCAACAGTGGCTTAAAGATGGCATTCATTAAGCCTTAAAAGGTAGAAGGAGCATTGGTGAGCTCGAATGTTATCACCAAAAACTCATAATGGCCTTCATGAGTTCTGAAGGCTGTTTTTGGGATGTCAGCTTCATGCATTTGGATATGGTGGTAGCCAGACCTCAAGTCCAGCTTAGAAAACACTATTGCCTGCCCCAAATCATCCAACAGTTTTTCAATAAGAGGAATAAGGAATCAATCTTTGTTTGTCAACTGTTTAAGATGCCTGGAATCAACATAAAGTCTCTAAGAGCCATCTTTTTTATTCACCATGACCACTGGAGAAGCAAAGAGGCTACAACTATCCCTAATTATACAAGCTTAAAGCATTTCCTTCACCAACTTTCCAGTTCAGCCTTTTGGACCATAGGGTACCTGTAGGGCCTGAGCTTCACAACCATTGTCTCATCTTTCAAAGGTATTTTGTGGTCATGAAGCCTAGAGGTAAACCAAACATAACTTGAAAAATATCCTTAAATTCCCATAGGAGCAATTGTAGTTCTTCTAGTATGACTTTTGGAGAACTTGCAAATAAATTCATTTGGTCAGTACTGGCCTTAACCAAGGTACAATGGCTTACTTCTCTACCAACCATTGAAAAGCATTTGGTCAGCTGTTTTTGACTCAGCACTTCGATGTTCCCTGGTAGAATACTTTGAAAGGTACAAGGGTCTCTTTTGAAGAAAAACTCATGACCATAGACCCAAAGTTCCAATTTATGGATCCTAGGAAAAACAACCACTGTATCCCTAGCGCTGCATCACATCCCTTCAAAGGTAAGATCATGAAGTCAGCAGTGAAGCAAATTCCTTGGACCTCCCATTCCACATCCTTACATGTGTCCCTGGTAAACAACTGTCTTCCATCAACCACAGTAACCCTTAACTATTGTTGCTGCCTAATAGATAGGGAAAATTGAGTCTCCAATTTAGAGTCTAAAAAGTTAATGGTGCTTTCAGAATTTACTAGAACTATGACTTTGGTTGTCCTTATTTTTGCATGAAACTTCATAGTGTAAGGACCGTGTGATCCTTTAATTGTATGCAAGGATAACACATGCCCTTATTTTGCTCTCCTCCCTAGGAAGGTCCTCCAGCTATTCTAAGCATTCTAGAAGTTCCCTCGTGTCCTCTTCACTAGGTGAATCTAACAACATCTGGTAAAGTTGACTTTTAACATATTTGCGACCAATGTGGTATTTGGCTCCACACCAAAAACAAATACCCTTTTGTTTCCTTTTAGCCATTAATGTTGAACTTACTCCCTTGGAAGGTGCCTTAAAAGTTATAGATCCCCTTGAAGGAAGGTGTACTGAAGGGCTAAACTGAGTAGAGATAGGTGCTCAAGCAGAAATAAAAATGGTCTAATGAGAGCTGGCTCTGGTTATAAAAGTAGCTCCAGCTGAAAATCCCTTTCTAGGAGATATTTCTAGGATGCTCTCCACCTATTAAGCAATATGAAACCCTTCGACCAAAGTTTGGGGTCTAAACAACTGTAAGTGTTTGTTTATTTCTGTCTTCAAATTACTCACATATATGCTAAGGGCATAAGGTTCAGGCAACTGTAACTGGTCAAAAATACTTACAAACTGATCGTGATATTGCTCTACTAAGCCTTGTTGTTTCAGGGTTACCAACTCAGCCATAGAGTCTTTGAAAATGCTTGCCCCAAACCGCTCCTTTAGAATATGGGCATAACAAACCCAGTCCAACAAGTGTAGGCCACCATGCTTTTGAGCATAGAAGTGGTGCCAGTCCAAGGTACAACCTTTCAAGTGAAACATCATGGTACGTACTTATTACCCTTAGATACTCCCTCAACTGCAAAATAATGTTCCAATTTTGACCACCAACCCCGAAAATCAATGCCATCAAGATGAGGACATTCTAATACGTAGGCACATTCATGAAGGAACTCTACTCTAGGCGGGTATGGATTAGTTGGTCCTGTAGATGGTTAAGGAACTTCTAGAGTCTTCTTAGCTGGGAACCCAGATGATGGGCCTCCCATAACTCCTTTTCCCTTGGCATGTGCAGTGGCTGTCGTGTTTGAAGTAGTTTGGTTACCTAGTTATTTCTCAAACAGAGAATACATCTCCGTTTGAAACTCCTACTTGAACCCTTGAAATCAAGCCTCTATTTTAGCATCTCACTCAGAGTCCAACAACGAAAGTTCATTCTGGACCTTTGCGTCTCCTGCTGAAGAATGACAACATCCTTCTATATTCTCTGGTTACACCATCACCGACTATCGCTAATTGTTAGCTCTAATACCCTTGTTATGGTGGCAATAGAAAAATAACAAAGAGAATAGAGATAGGACAGAAGAGATTGAGAGAGAATCGTATTGTGTCTGACTCAACCTTTTACAACCAAATATAAAGAGAATAAATTACCGCAATTAAAAGTTCATTAAGGTAAATAGTAACCCACAATACGAATTACTCTTAAACGCCCTGTTTAACTAAGACTCCACTGTGCACCGTTTCATTAACTTGACTCTAAACTGCACCGTTTTTACTTATTACTTTTTCGACCATAACAGAGAGAGGGGGGGGGAAGGGGAGAGGAAGAGAGGTGGGGGGGAGGAGAAGGGCGGGTGGGAGAGACGGTGGGGGAAAGGAGAGGGACGGGGTGGGGACTGGAGGGGAGGATTTTATTTTAGTTTATATTAATACAATTATTTTTTATTTAGTATTAATATAAAACTTTTATTTAATTTTTATAATAATTATTTGTAATTAATTTTAATTTATACTTAATATTTTTTTTAAAAATAGAATAATTATTAAGAAAATAATTAAAAATATCTAAATAATATTTTATTCATATTTTAGGGACAAAATTGATTATTAGCCTTTTAACTTAACAAGTCATGTCATCATTTTATCATTTCAATAAGACGTAATAGATGAGTGGCAAAAATGTAACAATTCGATAACATTGATAGATATTGCATAAGTAAAAAAGTTGGGTGGTCGAAACGTTATCTTAACCAAAGTTTAGGGACAATGAGTGTAGTTTACCATTACATTTAAGCCTTTTACTGAGTTGGAACATTAATTTAGATAGAAATTATTGAAAAAATCATTCATTTTATAAAGTAAATTTTATTTCGTTGTGAGTGTTTTTTTTCTTTTTATATTATTATAAATTAATAAAAATTGCATAATGAGATTTGAACTTGAGAAATAATGAATCATAAACTTTTAATTTTTATCGTTTCAACAAAAACTCCATTTATTTTTTTACATGAGCTTTGAATAAATATTTTTATTACATAATTTTTTCTCCCACATCATGAGCATGTCATAATCTAGTATCATTCATATATATATATAATACGGTAAACTATTAAAATAGTCACTTTTGTTTGCCTCGGGTTACATTTTCGTCACTTATGTTTGAAATTTTATGTTTTAATCACTTACGTTATCGTGTTGTAACATTCTAATCATTGAATTGTTAATTGACGTTAATAGTGTAACGGTAAGCTAACATGACATGTTAAATCATCATTTCAAACACAAATTTTAGGTTAAATTCTACAATTGGTCCTATATTTTTTCATTTTAAGCAATTTAATTTTTTATTTTATGTTCTTTTAATTTGTTTTCTTTATTTTCTATTCTCTTCTGCTTCTCCCTCTGTTTTTCTCCCTATATTTTCTGTTTCTTTTAAAGTAGTTTTTTTTTCTATATTTTCCATTTGTTAAAAGTATCCCACAAGTTCACATCACTCAAAAAAATTAAATTGTTCAAAAATATAAAAGTATAGGGACTAGTTTTAAACATAGAAAAACTACGTTAAAGGAAATGGAGAAGGGAGGAAAACAGAGGGAGAAGCAGAAGAGAATGGAAAACAAAAGAAAAAAAAATGAAAGTTAAAAGAACATAAAAGAAAAAAATTTAAATTGCTCAAAACGAAAAAATATGGGGACCGATTGTATAAGTTAACCCAAAATTTTTATTTGGAATGATGATTTAACGTACCATGTCAGCTTACCATTATATCATTAACGTCAATTAACGACTTAGTGACTAAAATGTTACAACGCGATAACGTAAGTGACTAAAATGTAACTTCAAACAAACAAAAGTGACTATTTTGGTAGTTTACCCTATATAATATTATATATTACAAGACAAACCAAGATAGTCAGTACCATATCGATAGGCATGTTGTTTTTCTACTAAAATTGGTACATATTGGTACCATTTTGTTTTGGTGTATAATTTTGGATTTTTCGTTATTTTGAAAAACATGTGATATATGTATATAAAAAATTATGTACAAATATTAAATAATGAGATTAAATAAATATAAAATATTTTTTAATAAGCTTCACAAATACAATCTATCATTAAACAAACTAAAAAAAATAAGCAACAAAAAATATTGCATAAATTAAACAATAAAACCATCTCATACCATGTCTATAAAAACCCATTATTCAATAAATTCAAAATATTATAAAAAATTAAAATTAAAATTATTTTTTTTATATTAACTGGTATGAGTGTACATGCTAATACGATCGATACGAACCTAAATTTATACCAAAATAAAATTTAAAATTTATTATTTTAATTTACTATAGGGGGCATTCTAACTAATAATACTAAATTTATTAAGATAAAAACACTTTAAAAAAAAAATCAAGTGATGCGGTCTATGATTAAGACATTTGCACTATTATTACGAATTTATGTACGCCTTGCAGATTTTTTAATAATAATTTTTTTACTTGTCCATTTATAATTTGAAAAAAAATTATATCATTTTCACTTTTTGAATTATACAAAAAATTATTATTTTTCGTTTGATATATTTCACTTTTAATTCATTACTATTTAATTTCACTTTTAAGTTAATTTTTATTTTTTTAGTTCCATCTTAGAATATTTATTTCTTTTATTATTTATTAATATTTCAAATTAAGGATGAATTACATTTGCACGTCTTTTAATTTCATCTTACATTAATCTTGGTGTTCAATTAATTTTACTAAACATATTTTAGGTTCTTCGATGGTAACTTTGAAATTGCAAGTTGCCAACTTGATATTACAATATAAAAATGAAAAGAATTAAAAACTCAAAAGATATTGTACTATTTAATAATAGTTTTTTTTATGATTAAATGTATTAATTAAAATATATTAAATCAATTCATATAATTTTTTAAATCTAATGAAGTTGTAAATAATATTAAAAAAAAGCTATGAATATCACTGTTATAAGTAAAGCTATGCTATACATAAGTCGTATATCCAAAATATCAACTTTTGGCTCTATTATCTATTGTCATTCCAGACAACTACACCTATATTTATGTCTTTCTACAAGTCATCCGCTCGATACACAAGATAATGTATCTTTTCAATTGGACTTAATAAACGACATAATAGCCGTTAAATCAATTTGCTCAATTTTGATTCTTTAGACTACGAACCATTTAGATGTAACTTAATATAAGTTGTCTTCTCGCACCATGATTTGACCACATGATGTAACTTAATATTAGTTAAACGTTAGGTAATCATTAGGCTAATGTTTGCTTACACGTTTTGATTTTCATGTAAAAACCATTGAGAATAAATAAAAATAAAATATAATAATATTGTTTACTAGTTAGGTGAACAAAAGGAAGAAGATGTTGGTTTGATGAAGGAGGAGGGAGTATGAAGGTCAAAAGGAATTTTTAGTCTTGTGGAGATAGCTTAGAGGTTAAATGTGGGAAGTATATGAAAATAGACCTACGTGAGTTGTTTGCATAACCCTTTTATAGTGAGGGGACAAACTTAGCTACGTGTCATTCTTGGCGTGGAAGTCTAATTTGATATCCTTGCAATGGCGGTGATGTGATGTCCTAGGATAAACATGTTAGGATGACTAACAATCAATTACTCTAGTTGTGGGTTCGTGGTATCATTGGTTACATTGGAAGACACATGTCAAGATCTTTATGGGTGTTCTGTGAGGTTCACAAGGTTCGTTACATAAGGTATAACAATTACCCTCCCTAAGGCGAGTGAAGATTATAAAGTGACATTCACAAGTTTGGTGAAAAAGTCGCAGCATGGGTGTTTGTGATGGAAGCGTCTTGAAGTTTATGATGAAATGTTATACATTGTATAAAGGTTCTCTCTTTAAGTTTTAATATATATATTTAAATTTATAATTTAAATTTTTAAAAATTAAAACTTTTAAATTGTTTAAATTTATAGCAGGATAAATGACTTTTATTTCTTCGTTAATTTGATTTGAATGATGAATTTGGAAAAATGTGCAACATGTTACAATGTGTTGGTTGGATTTCTAATGAACCATCATCATTTTTAATATTTAGATACACTTGTCGTTGGTGAGTGGAGGAATCTTTCTTGTGCACAGATAAGGGTGTACGTGTGCACGTGATAACTTACCTAAGAAGTGTCGTAGTAGTCGAAGGGTTTCATCTTGTTTATAAATAGGGATAAATTTTTAAGCCTCATTACCATTTGCTTTCTAAGTTTTTAAATTTCATCAATTCCTCTCTCGTTTGTGTTCCTAGTGCAATTTAGTTTCGTAGGTTCTAATTATTTTAATTTCTTTATATTGCTCTTGTCGAAACCATTTTTAAAGTTTTTATGAAAAACGGGGATCGAATTTAAAAAAACAGAAATGGAGTTGCCACCAATTCCTTTTTACTTAAGTGTGATTGGATCACCTTGTAAAATATTTTATTTCAAAACATTGATTTTGGCCCGCGAAATACAAGAAAACGGGTTCGGGAGTCGGTTACGTATGAGGAAGGGTTAGCACCCTCATAGCGCCCAAAAATTGGTACCTAATCGATAAAATCATGTCCGAATGTTAAAAATTTTAAAAATTTTAAAATATGATCCTTTTATTAGAAAGAAAACCAAAACTTACCTATTTCAAAGAAATAAAAATGTTATATCCAGTAAGTTAGGATATAACATCTCATGACTTCGAAGTTAGGATCGCTTTTATTTGTAGAAAATTCTTATCTCGAAACACAAAACATCATATCCAGTAAGTTAGGATACAACATTTTGAATTTTCGAGAATAAGTTTTGATTTGGAAATTTATGAATTTCAATTTTAAGAAAAGGGATACTTAATATTTTAAGTTCAACGATAAAAATCGAAACCCAATAAGTTAGGGCACAATTTTTCTCGAAGCCCCCAAATATTAGATATTGCCGTATTTTTTTTAAAACTATTTGAATAAAATACGTCAATTCAAAAGGTGTTTTTATAAAACAATGGTTTGAGTAAGATATTACAACATACATATTTAATAGCAAATCTACATAATTACAAATTATACTAACAATAAATAATAAAAGAATAATATAACATAAATATATAAGGAATTATGTTAAGCAATAATAACGATTAAAAGGATATAAATAAATAAACATGAGACAGCAATAAATAAGATTTTTCATGAAATAACAAAACCAAATGAAAAGAGAATAATATATTTAAACATTTGAAAAAAAATAAAAGAATGTGACGATTTTTAAAATGATTTAATATATATATAAATAAAAAATTAAAGTAAAAAAAGTACTTATAATAAATATATATATAATTTAATAATTAAATACATATATAAATAAAAATTTTTAAAAAAGTACTTATATATAATTAATAATTTAATACATATATAAATGATTACATATAAAAATAATTAGTAAATAGTATATAGTATTTTAAATAAAAACATATATATCATACACTAATCATAAAAATTACATATATAATAAATAATATAAATAAAATAGGTTATATAATATAAATAGATTCTATACAAAACAAAATTTTAAAAATAATATATGATATAATATAATACTATATAATATACAAGAATATATAATATAATAATAAATATATAAATTATAGTATATAATAAAAATAATATTAAACCAAATAAAATAATTAATAATTAATAATAATTTAATATATATATAAAGATAATACATATAAAAAATAAAAAAATATATGAATTTTATACTATTAACAAAATTAATAAAATAATAAAAATAATATAAAATTTTAATATGATAAAATGATTCAATATGATATTAGAATAATAAATAAAATAAAATAAAATAAAATAAATAAAGGAAATAGGATTAAATAGCAAATAAGTATAAAAAAGATTAAATCAAAAATGCGCGTCATACTGTAAGGGCTAAAATGGCAATTATGCCTAATTTTAAAACGACGACGTTCTGATCTTAGTCTTTAAGGAGCCCAAGGATTTAATTGAAACCAAATATAAACTTTAGGGCTAAATTGAAAATAAAGAAAAAACGATATTTAGACATAATTGAAATTTTGCAAAAATGCGGAAGGGCCTATAAAGCAATTAGACCATTTAATAAAAATGCGCGGATCCTCCCCTGGATATCGGGTCAACACCTGGATCTGGCTTTACTAAAACGACGTCGTTTTGGTCATTAACTGACCACACCAAAATGGCGTCGTTTCTTTAGCGTATATAAACCAATTTTCAGAGAAAAAAATTCATTTAGTCTCAGTTTTAAAAAAAAAAATTCCAAAAAATGCTCTCAAATTCTCCTTGCCTTTGTCCGGAGTGGTCATCGGACTTCATAGGCCACGCACCGCACGCGCCACACGCGCCTCCGTAGACAGTGGCCGGAGGCCTAAAACCTCCGTTTCGAAGGTAGTTTCCTAGCCCTTTTTTTTTTTAAAAAAAAATAGTATTTGTATGCACAAATGTATAGAAAAATAAAAAATAAAACAGAATGAAATAAAAAAAAAACAAATCACCTCTTATGAAAAAATTTATGTATTTTATTTCTTTGAATATTTTTTGTATTCTCCGTCTGTATTTCTCTGTGTATATATTGTCTCTGTGTGTTCGATTTACAGATTAGGCCAGGCTTTTATAGCCTTCGAAATGAAAAATAAAAAAAAAAGAAATAAAAAAATTGTTGCCATGTTTGCTGTGTTCTGCTGCTGTCTTTCCTTTCTTATGCAGGAGAGTGGCGCGGATCTTGGTGGCGAGGAGCTTGTTCGTGCGTTGATGGCGGCGCGACCGTAGGCGGGCGCAAGACAAGGGCTGCGGCACGAGGGTTTCCCAGAAACCCTAGGTTTCTGCTGATTTCATTTAGTCATTGGGCCCTTTTGGGCCATGTGTTGTTTGGGTCTGGGTAAAGTAGTTTGTTTTAGGATCTGGGTCTGAGGGTGTATTCGGGTAATGGGTAGTATTTGGGTTTGGGCTTTATGGTTGTAAATGGACTCTAAAATATCTAGACTTTATTTATTATTATTATTATTATTTTATTTATTTTAGCTTTTGTCTGAATGGAATGGGCCCGGGCTAAATTGGGTTCCTATAGCTCTTTCATTTTCCTTTTTATTGTTAGCAAAACATGGCCCTGAGATTGCTTAGTCTTCCAAGTAAAAGTGAGGAATTTGAGTGTTCCATGTCTATATAGGGGGTGTGGAAATTGTTGAAGTGTAGGGGAATTACATGTTTTAATAATTCCATATACAAGTTCAATGTTTTGAAGGGGAAACATGGATTGAGTGATACGAACAATTGTAAGAGAGAAAATCACTGGTTTCTTTTGCCCTTATATATTTTTGAAGTAGGGTTTTATCTGCCTCTGCATCATTTCTTCTTAAAATTGTTGAATTCATATAGGGTGGCTCCTGAGAATTAATATGTTCATCGTGGTAGACTTAATGGTATATTTCTTTGATTTCTAGCTACATGGAGAAGAAGCTTTTTTAATTATATTCAGAAGAATATATATTGTAACCCTTGCTAGTCAAAGCAATCAAAAGGGGTTTGTAATGTTTGCCACCCGAAGGGGAAGGAAAGTTGTTCTAGATAACACACTAGAAACTTACATTTGGTGGTGGATAAATATATTAAAATTGAGTGAACTTATGAGGAATTTCCTTTTCCTTTAGCATGGGTTAAACCTTCCTCTAAAAGAAGCACTTGGGATCCTTATTCACTAAATGCAATTGAGGTGGCTCAATTGAAAAGACTAGTGACAAGTTCGCTAATTAAATATGAACAAGTTCACAACTTGAGGTATTACTTTAAACTTTCTAATTTGTTGCGTTTATTTTTTCAAGGTTTTGAATTTTATAAGCATGCAAACTATTATAACCAAGTGAAGCATTCTCATTAAAGATGAATAATCATAGTAAGAAATCTAAAGCCAAGATTCATCCTTTGAGTGTTTCATCGGGTTGTGAGATTCTTGATGAAGTTCTCTGCAAAAGTTTTAACTGGTCTTCTAGTAGTAATTTCAGTGTGTGTTGCTTTTGCTCATTATTTTTTTTGCTAGAATTTAGAGTATTGATTGTTTATTTGTCATGCAGAGGACTTATGTGGAGGTGGAAATTCACGTACAGGAGATAATGAGGGTATTTCCATTAACCTTGAAGTTCCTGTTGTTCCCAACGTGTCTATTGTGTTGGAAAAAAATCTAGCTTGAAAACGGTATTTTTACACAGCGAAAAAATAAAATTTTGAAAATCAAGCCGATTTGTAATATTTATAGCAATAAATTTTCTCGAAAGATACCTATGCATTAAATGAGATAGATCTTTGTCATTCTCAGCTTTCAACTGAACAACCTTCTCCACTATTCTTGTACCACGAAGTGCTACAAGTGTGGGTTCAAACAATTCCGAATCAAACACAAAACCAGAAATAACTTTTTTACTTTTAGTAGGAAAGTAAATCTCTATTATAGAAATTAGTAGATTTGTTATTCCCAGAAAATAGAATTTATCTTTAGAAAGAAATTCTCACTATTTTCAGGCAGAATAATAATATCTCAAAACTTGTGTGTAACTTATTGTATTTTTAGCCCTGCCAATGTCATCTATTTATAGGGAGAGGAAGTGTAACCCTAGTTGAATTAGTAGAATGCATTTAATGCCTATTTAATAGAAAAAATCAATCCCCTAGTTAGACCAGGAGAGAAGGGCGACTAATAGGGTGTACTTCCCCTAATATGTATTATGATGGGGATTCACACCTCTCTTGTATTGGATCCAATTATATGTGTTTCTTAAACTTTTAATCCAACACAGTACATGTTTTTCTATTTCTCAAAAAATATATTATTTACTAAATTAATTTAAATAAATTACTTTTCTAATTAAATAATTTTTTCAACCCAATGCTAATTCTGCTAAAATCATGACAACTTTACTATAAAAGAATCTATGAGAAAATATATTTAATTTCTACATTCTACGGATTCACAATAACCAACTAATTTAATTTCATTTCATTTTTAAACTTCAATTAAATAATTAATTAATTAATTAATAATTCGAAAAACCATAAATTAATTCTCAGGTTATTTCCATACTTGGTGAGAAAACCACATTTATTTTCGAATGTTTCTTATTTTTCTAACTTTATCATTTCTATCCATTTTTTTTTTCATTTGATTCAACATGCAATTCATTTCTGGTTTCAACGAGTTAACGGAGGAACCAATTGGACATATCTGATTAAGGCTCAAATGATTTATAATTAAGTTCTAGCTTTTTTCATATTAATTATAATCGTATTTAGTCACGAAGTCATTCCACTATAGTATCGTGACTGAGCTCTTCCTAATGACATATCATTACAAAAGCAACTCGATCAATGCTCATCCAATGACATTGCCATAAGTGTGTTACCCTCATAGGATATCCTTAATCTCTTTGGGATAAATCTGCTATCCCAGTATGATTCTATTTTATCTCATGGTAACCATTACATCTTCCTTCATGAAAACTCAATTACTATCAAATAGTAATCAAGTCATTCATCACAAAGACGAACAACCCGTGACCATGATATATTTTCATCTATCATGTAATGCCAATGAGAGGATATCATTTACCTATGTATTGGGCTATGAATTCCATTATTTTGAATGAGTCTATGTACTATAGAAGTTTTATACCTAACACACTAGCTTTCGGTTCTTTATCTATTTGAACTCAGGCTTTTACTTACATCAAAGTATACGAGTCACATATACATAGTCCATCATCCACTCAGGATTAAAGTATGCCACAATATGAACATTACTTTGATTAAACACACAAACGAATTCAAAATCTATTCTACTTGGGCCCTGTCTGCTATACTGTCAATCTAGTCAGTCACATCTATGTTTTTATCTTTTGGGAATCATCCGCCTCGATGCCCAAGACAAAGCATCCCCCCAATTGGACTTGATAGACAACATATTAGTCTTTCAATCAGTTTGCTCATTTACAATTAAACTAAGGACATGTTTCGGTTCGTCAACAAATATAAGTTGTCTTTCCATATTAAGATCCAACCATGTAATATCACTTAGTATTAGTTAAATATTAGACAACCAGTGAGCTAATATTTTCTTCCATTTTAATTTGTATGCAAAAACCATTGAGGACAATGTCGAAACCATTTTAAAATCGGGTTTAGAAAAATGGGGATCGACTTTGAAAGCAAAAAAAAAAAATGGGAGTCGCCACCAATCTTTTTTACTTAGGTGTGATTCGATCACCTTGTAAAACATTTTATTTTAAAACATTTTTTAGTCCACAAAAACAAGAAAATGAGTTCGGGAGTCGGTTACGTATGAGGAAGGGTTAGCACCCTCATATCGCCCAAAAATTGGTACCAAATTGATAAAATCATGTCCAAATGTCGAAAATAAAGAAAATTACGAAATATGATCCTTTTATTAGAAAGAAAACTAAGACTTACTTATTTCAAAGAAATAAAATACTTTACCCAATAAGTTAAGGTATAGCATGTCATTACTTTAAAATTAAGCTTGTTTTTGTTTGAGGAAATTCCTACCTCGAGACACAAAATGTCGAACCTAATAAGTTAAGGCAAAACACTTTGAATTCCCAAGAATAGGTTTTTTTTTTATTTTGAAATTGATAAATCTCAAATTTCTTAAAAGATGGAGATATGTAATACCTAAAGTTTCATGAGAAAAATCGAACCCAATAAGTTAGGGCAAAATTCTTCTCAAAATTCCCTAAATATCACATATCACTATATTTTGAAAACCATTTGAATAAAATGTGTTGATTTAAAAAATGTTTTTATGAAAGCTATGGTTTAGATAGGATATTACAGCATATATTGAAATAAATAACCAAATTATGAATAAATAAAAAAATATAAGTGACAATATAATCTACAAATTGTATTAACAATGAACAATGAAATAATAACACAACTATAATGAACTATACTAAACAATAATATACAATCTAAAGCAAATAAATATGTAATAGCAATAAACGAAGGAATAGTTTTTTTAAAAAATATTTTTTATATAAAGTAACAAAAAAAAAATTAGGTAAAAAGAACTTATCATAAATATACAATTTAATAATGATAATAATAAAAATAAAGTATTTTTAACAATGTATAAAAAATATATAAATTATATAAATAAAATATGTTAGATAATATAGATAATTTAAAAAAAATAAGGATTTTTGGAATATATGATATAATCTAATACTATATAATATATATAAAAAAATATTAATAATTGTAAAAAAATATTTTTGCACATAAAATGAATAATGATAATTAAATATATAAAAGGTTAGTACATAAAATATATATATAACTTATACTATTAATAAATTAATATACAAATAAAAAGATTTAATGTGATATTTAATATAATAAATAAATAACCAAAAATATAAAAATAAATAAATAAAGCAATCAGGATTAAATAACAATAAAAATAAATTAAAAAGGGTTAAAATAGCAATTAAAATAAAAGTAGAGAGACTAAATTTAAAAGTGCGTTAGATTACAGAGATTAATTTTGCAATTATTCAAGATATAAAAATGGCATCATTTGAAATTTTCTACTTTTAAAACAGTCTAAAGGATCTAATTGAAACGAAATATAATTTTTTGGGTCATTTCTATAAACAAATAATTTTCAATTGGGCTGAATTGAAGTGCATGAAAATTGCAGGGGACTAAAATTATAAATTTCCCTTTTTATTAAAAACGCGCGGATCCTGGTTCGGATCCGGGTCAACGCGCGGGTCATGCCTTATCAAAACGACGTCGTTCACGTTATGTTATAAATACTAGTTTTTCTAAAAAAAATTATTAGCATTAGGATTTTTTAAAAAAAAAACTTTGAAACTCTCTGAAAAAAACAGAAGGAGAGAATACTGCTGCTCGCTCGTCGCTCTGGCCGTCCAGGTTACACGCACACGCGCACACGCGCCTCCACGGCCGGTGGCCGGAGGTTTGGGTCGGCGGTTCCCGCACCTTTGAGAAGGTATATATTTCTCTTTTGCTCTTTCAACAAACTTTATATGCAAAAATATAAGAAATAGTGAAATAAATCAGAAAATCGAAGCGAGAAATCACCTATGGAATCACTGTCTGTTGAGCTTTGGTGTATGAATCTAGGGTTTACTGCTTTGGCGTATTTGTGTTGTGTTCGTTTGCTTATTTTTCTTTGTATTTTGCGAGAATATTTGTGTCTGAAAAACTCTATTTATTTTTTTGATAATTTCCCCCTCCGTTCTTTACAGATTTTATAAGGGTTTTTATAACCCAAAAATGAAATAAAACAAAAGGAAAGCGTATATTTTCGTATCTTTTGATATCTACCTTGCTGCGATTTTGTTTCCTTTTTTGCTTCGGAGTTCTTTCCTTTTTTTTTGTAGATTGATGACGGTGATTTCGCGGTGAAGACCAGACACGAAAATGGCGGCGCTATCCTGGTGGCTGCGATGGTGCAACGATCGGACTCCAGATCTTGCAACGTGACGACTGACCTGGCATTGCGGCGCGACGGTTGGGGTATCCCTGCTTGCGGCGCCTAGGGTTTCAGAAAACCCTAGGCTTACTGAAACTCGCTGAAGATTTGGGCCTCTTGGGCCACAATGGTTTTTGGGTCTGATTTGGGAACTGGGTAGGCAGTTTAGATGGGCCTCGGGTATCTAGTGGGTTGGTTTATGAATATTTTGGGTTTTTAGTGGGTTTGTATTTGGTTTTGTTTTAATTTTGTAAAAGGACTGTACCAAGGACATTTTAATTTGGGCTTATTTAATGCCAGGGCAAAAATGGGCCATTACAGCTGCCCCTCTTTGCTCATTGTCGTGAACCGAGGATAGAGCAAAAACTATAAAAGGACCAATTTTTGCCCGGTCTTGGCCAAGCCTCGACTTCTTAATCCTCGCTTTCTTCAAATGATTCCAAATCTGCTCCCTGCAACTTCAGGGAGATCAAATCTGCTATCTTCAATCTGATCCCTGCAAACTCAGGGATCACCAGACTGATATCTTCGATCTGCTCCCTGCAACTTCAGGAAGATCAAATCTGCTATCTTCAATCTGATCCCTGCAAACTCAGGGATCACCAGACTGATGTCTTCAATTTGATATTGCTACACCGTCTACTGAAAGACATGTCCTGTAGACTTGGTTTTATGACATGCATGCAATATGTCATGAAAATGATTCCTTTTAAAAGATTAGAATTAAAATGCAATGACCAGAATGAATCGAATGCACCTAATGAAAATATAAAATGTTATGAGTATGATTCCTACTCTAGGTATTATCACTCATTTTCGCACATCAATCATGTTTTGCTTATTAAATCTGGTCCACGTTTATTTTCCGAATCAACTCTGCTTGAATCTTGAACACATGAGGCTTGTACCACAATGAAAAATCAAATACTCTTTCAAATTCGACCCATCTGTACATATAGGGTGTCGGGTCTATTTCAAATTCCATCCATTCCCTTCAATTCAAGGCTTTCTTAGTTCATAGCCTCACCTCCAAGTGTTATGATCTGATGTTATCATGTCCTCTTGTCAATTGGACAAAGAATTCAGAGAAATATTCTCGGAAAGATACTCTCTATATGCACATGAAAATTCTAAACAATTGTCCTATTTCAGTTCCTTGTCTTGTTTAGAAATTTCCAAAGTAATATGCAAAACTTCCCTTTTGTGAAATTATTAGTTCGTCAATCATTATTTCAATGCAACATATTTACGAATAATAGACAACAGATAGAATGATTTCGAAAGAAGGATTTGAATAAATTTGTACGAAGAAAAATTAACTGGAACATATCTTTAAGACGAAAGAGAATCCTAAGATAATACAAAAGATTTATATGCCCTAGATATCGCCGATTGAGCTTCCATATACAACTTTATGAAGATTGTCTTGAGTTCATCATGCGTTTAGAAGACCCAAAGTATTTTGTTGATACCCCAATATGCAACATTCTTCCTTTCATTGTTATTTTGCGTGTAGTGAGATGGCTGCCGTCCATTCAAAATTTGAGTCGCCCTTTTCGGGTTTTCAACTCAAAACCCCTTTGGTCTCAAGGTGCCCTTTGCGGGTTTTCGCCTTGGCCTCTCCTCCTCTTTTTTTTTTTTTTAGAAACTCAAAGCGCCCTTTGCGGGTTTTCACTTTGGCTTCTTCTCTTTTTCAGGTAAAGTATTTTTTTACTGAATCTGAGTTCACAGGATTGGGTAAGCTTTTCCCATCCATTTCAGTCAAAATCAGTGCTCTTCCAGAGAAAACCTTTTCCACCACATATGGTCCTTCCCAATTCGGCATCCATTTTCCCCTGAAATCCTTTTGTATTGGAAGAATCTTTTTCAGCACAAGATCCCCCTCATGAAACTTTCTTTGGCGAACTTTCTTATTATAGGCTCGCATCATTCGTTTCTAGTACATCTGACCATGACGAATAGCCCTTAGTCTCTTTTCTTCAATCAAGTTCAACTGATCATACCGAGCCTGAATCCATTCAGCTTCATCCAACTTTATCTCTGACAGCACACGAAGAGAAGGAATTTCTACTTCGATGGGTAAAATGGCCTCCATCCCATAAACCAACGAATATGCTGTTGCCCCAGTAGAGGTTCTGACAGACGTCCAATAAGCATAAAATGCAAACGATAGTTTCTCATGCCAATTCTTGTAAGTCTCAGTCATTTTCCCCACTATCTTTTTGATGTTTTTGTTAGCCGCTTCTACTGCCCCATTCATTTTCGGACGATACGGAGAGGAGTTATGGTGTTTGATTCCAAATTGGTTACAAATTTCTGCTATCGAACTGTTGTTCAGGTTCAGCGTATTGTCGGATATGATCCTCTCAGGCATTCCATATCGACAAATAATCTCCTTGTTTAAGAATCTACTAACTGCTGACTTAGTGACATTAGCATATGAAGCAGCCTCTACCCATTTCGTAAAGTAGTCAATTACCACGAAAATAAATCGATGCCCATTCGAAACTTTTGGTGAGATTGGCCCAATAACATCCATGCCCCACATGGAAAAAGGCCACGGGGAAGTCATAACATGCAAAGGTGACGAAGGCATATGAATTTTGTCTCCATAAATTTGGCATTTATGACATCTCTTGGCATAGTTGATACAGTCTCCTTCCATGGTAGACCAATAATATCCAAATCTCATTATCTGTCTGGCCATTGTGAATCTATTTGCATGTGTTCCACAAACACCCTCATGAACTTCTTCGAGAATTTGTTTAGCTTCAACAGCATCAACACATCTCAATAGCACTTGATCTTTTCCCTTTTTGTATAAAATATCTCTATCCAAGACATAATCAGAGACCATTCTTCTTAAAGTCCTTTTCTCATTTCGGTGGCATTCTCCGGATATTCGTGATTTTTCATGTATCGCAATACATCCTGATACCAAGGATGGTCATCTCTTTCTTCTTCCTTTATGTCATAACAATGGGCTGGAACTTCGACGATACTCATCTAAATAGGCCTCATATCTTCTGGTCTATTTACTTTGATCATAGAAGCCAAGGTTGCCAATGCATCTGCCATCTGATTTTCATCGCGTGGAAGATAACTGAAGGTAATGTCATCAAATTCCTCAATCAATTCCAGAACCAGTTTTCGGTAATCAATTAATTTGGGATCTCTTGTCTCCCACTCTCCTTTGAGCTGGTAAATTACCAAGGCAGAATCTCCATACACATCTAGCACCCTGACCTTACGTTCTAAGGCTACTCGAAGTCCCATAATACATGCTTCATAATCTGCCATGTTATTTGTGCAGTCAAAATCTAATCTGCATGTGAATGGATAATAGTCACCACCAGGGGATACCAAAACTGCCCCAATTCCATTTCCCACAGCATTTAATGCTCCATCAAAATTCAACTTCCAGCGACAATCTTCTATATTTGCCACATACATCAGTCCTTCATTTGGGAAATCAAAACTCAAAGGTTCGTAATCTTCTAAAGCTCTGCTAGCCAAAAAGTCTGCTATTGCACTTCCTTTGATAGCCTTTTGGGTCATATAGACTGTATCGAATTCAGATAGTAGAATCTGCCACCTAGCCATTTTTCCATTCAAAGCAGTGGACTCTATCATGTATTTTAACGGATCAAGCTTGGAAATCAACCAAGTTGTATGATATAGCATATATTGTCTCAATCTCCGAGTTGTCCAAATCAAAGCGCAACACAATTTCTCGATTACCGAATACCTCATTTCACAATCAGTAAAATTTTTGCTAAGATAGTATATCGCCTTTTCCTTTCTTCCTGTCTCATCATGTTGTCCCAATACACATCCCATGGAGTTGTTGAATATCGACAAATACAAAATCAAAGGCTTATCTGGATTAGGTGGAGATAATGCTGGCGCAGTCGACAAATACATTTTGACTTTATCGAAAGCTTTCTGACACTCATCATCCCATACACCTGGATTGTGTTTTTTGAGAAGACGAAATATGGGATCACATTTCTCAGTTAATTGTGAAATAAACCGAGCAATGTAATTCAGCCTTCCAAGAAAACCTCGAACTTCTTTCTGAGTGCGCGATAAAGGTAATCCTTGTATCGCTTTAACCTTGCTTGAATCAACTTCTATTCCTTTTTCACTGACCACAAATCCCAATAACTTTCCTAATCGAGCTCCGAAAGTACATTTTGCCGGATTGAGTTTCAATTGGAATTTTCTCAATCTTAAAAATAACTTTTTCAAGAACTCAATGTGCTCTTTTTCTGTTCGAGATTTAGCAATCATGTCGTCAACATAACTTAAATCTCCTTAAGCATCATGTCATGGAACAAGGTTACCATGGCCCTTTGGTATGTTGCCCCAGCATTCTTTAGTCCGAAAGGCATAACTTTGTAGCAAAAGGTGCCCCCACAGGTGTTATGAAGGTAGTTTTCTATATCCTCGGGGTGCATCTTAAATCTGATTATATCCGAAAAGCCATCCATGAAGGAAAACAAAGAAAAATCTCTTTGTATTATCCACTAACGTGTCAATATGCGGCAAAGGAAAATTGTCTTTTGGGCTAGCTTTGTTCAAATCCCTGTAATCTACGCACATTCGGACCTTTCCATCTTTCTTAGGAACTGGAACAATGTTGGCAACCCATTCTGAGTATTTGACCTCTTGCAGAAAACCAGTATCAAACTGTTTCTGGACCTCTTCTTTTATTTTCAATACTATATCAGGCCTCATCCTTCGTAGCTTTTACTGAACTGGCTTGCATTCTCTTCTGATGGGAAGGCGATGTACCACAATATCAGTGCTTAACCCGGGCATATCCTGGTATGACCACGCAAAGACATCTTTGAACTCTCGCAACAACTCAATAAGATCTCGTCTCGTCTCTTTAGCTATGTGCGTCCCAATTTTCACAACCTTTCTTTCTTCCAAGGTTATATTCTCTATTTCTTCTTTATGGGGCAAGATTTGCTTCTCTTCCTGTTTTACCATTCTTAACAAATCTGGAGATAAGCCATACTCTCGGTCATCTTCAAAATCCTGAGATTCTCCTAAGCGCATGTTTTGCTCAAAATAAGCTTCTGGATCTGTATTATCGTTGCTCATGTCATTGATATCTAGGGCCCTGTAATCGGTACGAAAGAATATACAAGGAATAAATGAATTTGAGGACAAACATCCACATGATATGAAAGAAATTTACAATTTGAGAGGCAATTAGAAGAATGAAATGAAAGAATATTTGCTCAAGTTAATTATACAAAATGTATTTTATTGAAATAATAAGTTCTGAACATAAGCCTATTTCACAAAGGGATTTTTATTATTCCTAGGCTACAAAATAACAAAGCGTTCTGAATATTACTCTGTATAATTCCTAAAAACTACAAGGAGCTCCTCCGCGGTCCAATTGTCCAGAATGCTTCCAGGTTCATAAGGGCAAATGCTCATTAGGTTTCTTGGTTCGCTTCCCTCCTCATGTATGGCATTAATATGAACTCTTTCCAGCAACCCTCTTTCAGGATGAATTATTCCCCTTGATACAAAGGTTTGGAATATGGGAGGAAATGTAATTGGTTCCCACTGGATATCTTCTCCATTCAAGCGTGCCCTTCTTCTCTCTTGCTTCTTCTCTATGTCCAACCTTCTTTGTTTAATATCCGGCTTGAATCCCAAGCCAAAACGATCTCTCTTTTCCTTCATCATCCGTACTTGAATCTCCCCTTGGAGGTATCGGCCCAATCCTTTCCCTGGCAAAGCTCATTTCCCTATCATCATTTGTAGATCCATCCTTGTGGTCTTGGATATCCTAGGCCCTGGAACTTTACTTCCTTCCGAGATGAATGTTGCATTGACAAACTCTAAAGAACGGAAAGAGCATTCAATGGCCTCTTCATTTGTTTCTACATATGGCGCATTATTAGTAACAGTCGCTATAATGTCTTCTTCCGCATTTATAGTGACCAATCGACCATCCGTTACTAACTTCAATTTTTGATAAAGAGATGACGGCACGGCCCCTGCTGAATGAATCCAGGGCCTTCCCAGCAAACAATTGTATGAAGGCTTTATATCTATCACCAAAAAGTCCACCTCATATGTGTTTGGCCCAATCTGCAAAGGTATGTCAATTTTCTCCATCACTCTTCGTTCAGTACCATCAAATGCTCTCACTATATTCTGGCACGTCTTCATGTGAGAGCTATCTATTGGCTATCTTTTCAATGTCGACAATGGTAGAACATTCAAGGCTGATCCATTATCAATCAACACACTTGGTAAAGTATAAGGCTGATCCATTATCAATTAACACACTTGGTAAAGTATACCCTTTGCAACGAGTGGTTATGTGTAAGGCTTTAGTTGTCCCTATGCCCCCAGGTGGGATCTCATCATCACTGAAGGAGATAAAGTTATCAGCACTTATATTACTGACTAATCGATCAAGCTTGTTAACAGATATGTCCTTAGCAACATAAGTCTCGTTTAGCACTTTCATTAAAGCCTCGCGGTGAACATCCGAACTTAAAAGTAAGGCTAACACTGAAATACGAGCTGGTTGTTTGCGCAACTGTTCTACTACACTGTATTCACTATGCTTTAGGAATTTTAGAAATTCTTTAGCCTCTTCCTCCTTTACAGGTATATTGACGAGGGTATCAAGTTCTTTTTCAGGTTTGTGATCACATCTTTTAGCTTTTCCGATTCGATTGCTTGCCTTTATCGAGTCGTGCGCTTCCCGTTCTGCGTATAGAATCCCTCCTCCTTGGAAGTGCTAGCTGCAATCACTACTCTTGGTGTCGTTATGCTACAGTTGTAGTTCCATGGTACAGCTTTGTTATCCTTGTAAGGAAAGGACACAGGTCATTGGATTATCACTTTAGGCGCGACTTGTACTCCTCCTTCCACATTCTTTGGTCGAGAAATAATGATCCTTGGATAATTTACTTTCTGATTAGTCAATTCTCCTTCGGTCGTATGTATTTCTCCTACCTCTGAACCTTCTTCACAAAACTCTAACTCCTTATTATCCATAAAGCCTTGCACCAATATCTTAAACTCAGCACAATCCTGGATCTCATGTCCATCCATTTTGTGGAACTCACAGTAGCTTCTGGTCTCTTTAGTTCTCTCTTCAAGATTTGATTTGATTAGCCTCCATCTTGTCATCTCCCTCCAAACTGCCCTTAATGGAGTCCTCACATCCGAAATATCCCCTTTAACTTTTCTGATATAATCCTCTCCAATTGCATTTACCCCATTGTTTCCATGATTGGGTAATGGGTTCACCGTATTGGGCATATCCTCAAGCTTGACAACCCTCAATTTAAGAAGCCTCTCAACTACCCTTTTAAAAGCGGTACAATTTTCTATAGAATGTTCTGTTGCTCCCGCATGGTAATCACACTGGCATTTGAGTCATACCATTTAGGGTATGGAGGCTGTATTGGCTGTAAATAGTATGGGGATACTATGCGCTCCTCTAATAACGTTTCATACTGACTCTTTTATATGTCAGGGATGGGCGAAAGTGAATTTTTCAACATTTTGTTTAGAACCTGATTCCTGTTTTGCCGACCCCTGTTGTCCAGCAGTAAGCACCTTCGGCTTATTAATAGTAATCGCTTTTGAGTACCCTTTGTTGGATGAGCTCGCATTGTTTATGTCATTCTCTTTTTTCCTAGGAGCTGCCCTCCTAGTGGATTCTTCAGCTTCAATCTTACCACCCCTTATGGCATTTTCGATCATTTCTCCTGCCATAACTATGTCCGCGAAGCTCTTGGTGGTGCTCCCTATCATATGGGTAATGAATGGTGCCTTTAGGGTGTTAATAAACAGCATCGTAGTTTTCTTCTCTAAGAGAGGTGGTTGGACTTGCATGGCTACTTCCCTCCATCGCTGCGCGTATTGTCTAAAACTCTCGTTTGACCTTTTTTCCATGTTTTGCAACATGATTCGGTCAGGCGTCATATCTGTAACATGGCTGTACTATCTCATGAAAGCTTGAGCCAAGTCCCTCCACGAGCTAATGCTAGTGCGGCTGAGCTGGTTATACCACCTAGACGCCGCTCCTGTCAAACTATCTTGAAAACAATGAATCAGCAGTTGATCATTGTTCACATAACCTGTCATACGTCTACAAAACATCGTGATATGGGTTTCAGGGTAAGTAGTTCCATTGTACTTCTCAAATTCTGGCATCTTGAATTTGTGAGGAAATACCAGATCTGGGACCAGACTCAAATCTTTGGCATCAATACCGTGATAATGGTCAGCACTTTCCAAAACTTTAAATTTTTCCTCTAACCACTTATAACGATCCTCCAACTATTTTGTAGATTCAATTCTGATTCTTTCTTCCCCTACCATGTCTAGGTCAGAAATAACGGGGTTGATAGGGTTATCCCCAGGGTTAGATCCCGAGCCCCCTTGAAAGTTCATGGATGGTTTAGGATCAGTTTGTCCCTGTTTAGGCCTAATAGTAATGGGTGGCCTTTGGAGAGGTTCCTCAGGCTGCATTTGTTCATGTGGTGGAGTGAATCCCCTTGGAAAGTCCTCATTGTCTTCAGCATTGACTATGGGACCTTTTGCTTTATTTATTATCCCATTCATCATCTGGGCCATTTGGGCCATCATGTTCTTTTGCGCTTACAACATCTGGTCCTTCATCTCTTGTTGGAGCTTTGCCATCTGCTCTTGCATCTGGTCTTGTATATCCCTTTGGAATTGCTCCATTCTTTGGTCCATTTTTCTTGATTTAGCTCGTGTACCGTAAGGGTGTTCAGCTTCCAGATTTTTTCTTTTCTCTCTCCCCTATAATTTAAACTAATTAAACTCTCTCTATGGATTTGAATGCATATGATGTTATGTAATGCAAATGCATGAATGCAAAGAGGCATCAATTCTGATCAACTTCATTGTAGAAAACTTTATTAGAAAATAAATTCTTTTACATAAAATGGGCTACAAATAAGCTTTCGCCCTATGTCCTAAAGTCTTAATTTTCCCTAATAACAACACTAACTCTTGGTTGCGATCTGACTGAAGCTCATACTTCATGCTCAATACATCAGCCTGCGCTGCCAAAGTCTGTAGATAATCAGCTACCTCCCTTATTTGGTCTATGGCTTCCCCCATGAGATAGTCTCGATTCTTGACCTGACCATGCGAATGATGAAGTTCTTCCTGCAAATATCCTTCCCTCGTCTTTAGGCACTCGATCCGAAGTTCACAACTGTGCAGCGCTGATTTTAACTCTTCAATTCGACCCTTCATTTCTTCAATCTTATTAAGGCTTGATTCTAACTCAATTATGGAATTACGACTCCGGTAATGATGAAGGGACCGTCCAAGCTCAGCCACTCTAGCTTGCAATTCTTCCTTTTCACTTAGACTTTCAGCCAGGTTCTTTTGCATCTCTCGAAACTTTCTTTCCCAATAGTCAGCTTTGGCCTTTTCCTCTTCAACCTCCTGTTTCCACTGTTGTGAAGTCTTTCCAATCCGGCATTCTTTATCATCAGTCATATCTTCTTATACTCTATCTTTAAGCTATCTCGATCTTCTTCAATCTTCCGTTTCTCCTTCCTTACTTTCTCGACTTGGTTTACGAATATCAACGTCAATCTTTAAAGCACGTCTCTTCTTCTTCTAACTTCTATTTTTTTCAAGCTCGAGTTTGTCCTTTTAAAATCTTGTTTCATTATCTCCATTTCCGATGGGACCACTCGTAGAAATTCTTCAATCGATCGAGCATCATCTGAACTTGGCACCGGGATATTGTCATTGACTCTCTTACTCCACCATCCATAATACTCTGGAGTTGTTATTGGGCCTTCGTCTACTCTCTTCATGTGACGAGTCTGCTTCCAAGCACTAGCAATCTCCTTAACCATCTTCTTGTAACCATTCCCTTTATACGAGAATTCGCTTTGAGCTAAACCATGAGTAACCGGTATAAATTGCTTCGATCTGAACTGTCTTAATACGAGCAAAGGTGCATATCCAATGGCTCCCCAAATTCCCAGTAGAGGGACCCAATCAAAACTTCCACACCGATACAAAACTTTATCAGGAATCATCCAGGGAGTTTTCCATTCAACATCCTCTTCTCGGAGATTTTGTAGAAGCGCTATCCAATTCTCCTCGGTTATATCGTCTCTCCTTGGAGTATCCACTATCTCTTTCAATGGAGAATAATTTTCTAAGAAGACCCGACAAGAAACCTTGTCCACTTTCCAAAAGTGACTATGGAACCAAGCTAACAACAACTGTACACATCCTATGAATCTGCCCTCCTTAGCTCTCCTACATGTACTCAAAGAACGAAATGTTTTCGCCAAAATCGCCGGAACAGGTGTGACTTGCTTGTCAAGTCGATAGAAGAGGTCTGAAACAGCTTTATCCACGTATCCCAATGCCCTCGGAAAAATCACTAACACATATATACTTAAAGCAAATATATCGACTTTCTTTTTCATATCAGGATGTTCTAAAATCAAGTCATTCAAAGCTTTCCATGAGATGCAGTTATACTCACCTTTTTGCTTGATTCTAGCTGTAACCCATTGCTCGCCCATCACGGTGATACTCATTAGTTTTCTCATGAAGGTTATAACGTTAGGGGCCCTCGAGTAAACTCTATCAACTTGAATCTTAGGACATCGCAAGAGAGCTGTATACTCCTCTACCGTAGGTACCAAATCAACTCTTCCAAAAGTAAAGCAACTATACGCAGGATTCCAATATTGAGAAATAGCTCGAAACAGATGTTGGTCTACCTTAATATCCAACAGATACGGCAAGTCTCTATAGTTACTGTAAAACAAATACTTAACTTCGTTATTCCATTAATCCCATATCTCCTTTAATTCTTGAAGATTGTTCTGCGTCACACTGATGCGAGTGTAATCCCATAACTCAGATTTATACCTTTCGACTAGGCTATCTCCTTTTTCTAACTGTGTCTGCTCTGACCACCTACGGACAGCTGCATTGTCCCCCACTTTATCAAGGAATTCGTTCTCCATAACCAGCTTTCTAATTTGGAAACTGATCGTGAACTGATACCTCTTTAAGATATGAAATGACATGCAACAAGATAAAACACAATTGATCAGTAACATGGAGTAAAGTGTAAAACAAATAATTTATCACCTATCTGGGTAATTGCTAAAGTTTGGGTATAGATCTACCTAGGGTAAGCTCTTAGGTTTTATATATGTGGTTTTAGTTCTAAAGTTTAAGGTACCTGAACCAGCAGATTCCTCGATCCTCACCCATTATAGGCTCATACGGACCAAGTTCGGTTCAGGGGAATACATTTCCCTATGGCTGCACGGAGGCGAAAACCTCACGAAGACATAGGTACGGATGTATCCCGAAAGCGATTCACTATCCTGCACGGAGGTGAAAACCTCACGAAGGAGTAGCTTCCCGCTCCCACTTAAGGGTGTGACTACAACGGCCATGCAATGCAATGTAAAGATATTTTATACAAACAAAATCGTATGCAAATGAAAAGGATCATAATTAAATTCGGACTTAGGACATGAAACTATCAATTTTACGGCTTGACTCTCTTCAAGTCCCCAGTGGAGTCGCCAAGATGTCGAAACCATTTTAAAATCGGGTTTAGAAAAATGGGGATCAACTTTGAAAGCAAAAAAAACGGAGTCGCCACCAATCTTTTTTACTTAGGTGTGATTGGATCACCTTGTAAAACGTTTTATTTTAAAACATTTTTTTAGTCCACAAAAACAAGAAAATGAGTTCGGGAGTCGGTTACGTATAAGGAAGGGTTAGCACCCTCATATTGCCCAAAAATTGGTACCAAATTGATAAAATCATGTCCAAATGTCGAAAGTAAAGAAAATTACGAAATATGATCCTTTTATTAGAAAGAAAACTAAGACTTACTTATTTCAAAGAAATAAAATACTTTACCCAATAAGTTAAGGTATAGCATGTCATTACTTTAAAATTAAGCTTGTTTTTGTTTGAGGAAATTCCTACCTCGAGACACAAAATGTGAACCTAATAAGTTAAGGCAAAACACTTTGAATTCCCAAGAATAGGTTTTTTTATTTTGAAATTGATAAATCTCAAATTTCTTAAAAGATGGAGATATGTAATACCTAAAGTTTCATGAGAAAAATCGAACCCAATAAGTTAGGGCAAAATTCTTCTCAAAATTCCCTAAATATCACATATCACTATATTTTGAAAACCATTTTAATAAAATGTGTCGATTTAAAAAATATTTTTATGAAAGCTATGGTTTAGATAGGATATTACAGCATATATTGAAATAAATAACCAAATTATGAATAAATAAAAAAATATAAGTGACAATATAATCTACAAATTGTATTAACAATGAACAATGAAATAATAACACAACTATAATGAACTATACTAAACAATAATATACAATCTAAAGCAAATAAACATGTAATAGCAATAAACGAAGGAATAGTTTTTTTAAAAAATATTTTTTATATAAAGTAACAAAAAAAAATTAGGTAAAAAGAACTTATCATAAATATACAATTTAATAATGATAATAATAAAAATAAAGTATTTTTAACAATGTATAAAAAATACATAAATTATATAAATAAAATATGTTAGATAATATAGATAATTTAAAAAAAATAAGGATTTTTGGAATATATGATATAATCTAATACTATATAATATATATAAAAAAAATATTAATCATATGTAAAAAAATATTTTTGCACATAAAATGAATAATGATAATTAAATATATAAAAGGTTAGTACATAAAAAAATAATATATATATATAAAACTGCTACTATTAATAAATTAATATACAAATAAAAAGATTTAATGTGATATTTAATATAATAAATAAATAACCAAAAATATAAAAATAAATAAATAAAGCAATCAGGATTAAATAACAATAAAAATAAATTAAAAAGGGTTAAAATAGCAGTTAAAATAAAAGTAGAGAGACTAAATTTAAAAGTGCGTTAGATTACAGAGATTAATTTTGCAATTATTCAAGATATAAAAATGGCATCATTTGAAATTTTCTACTTTTAAAACAGTCTAAAGGATCTAATTGAAACGAAATATAAATTTTTGGGTCATTTCTATAAACAAATAATTTTCAATTGGACTGAATTGAAGTACATGAAAATTGCAGGGGGACTAAAATTATAAATTTCCCTTTTTATTAAAAACGAGCGGATCCTGGTTCGGATCCGGGTCAACGCGCGGGTCATGCCTTATCAAAACGACGTCGTTCACGTTATGTTATAAATACTAGTTTTTCTAAAAAAAATCATTAGCATTAGGATTTTTTAAAAAAAAACTTTGAAACTCTCTGAAAAAAAAAATGTATGAGAATCAAGCGCTCGCTCGTCAAGGCTGGTCTGTGTTGCACGCACACGCGCACACGCGCCTCCACGGCCGGTGGTCGGAGGTTTGGGTCGGCGGTTCCCGCACCTTTGAGAAGGTATATATTTCTCTTCTTACTCTTTCAACAAACTTTATATGCAAAAATATAAGAAATAATGAAATAAATCAGAAAATCGAAGCTAGAAATCACCTATGGAATCACTGTCTGTTGAGCTTTGGTGTATGAATCTAGGATTTAATGCTTTGGCGTATTTGTGTTGTGTTCGTTTGCTTATTTTTCTTTGTATTTTGCGAGAATATTTGTGTCTGAAAAACTCTATTTATTTTTTTTTTATAATTTCCCCTCCGTTCTTTACAGATTTTACAAGGGTTTTTATAACCCAAAAATGAAATAAAACAAGGAAAGCGTATATTTTCGTATCTTTTGATATCTGCCTTGCTGCGATTTTGTTTCCTTTTTTGCTTCGGAGTTTTTTCCTTTTTTTGCAGATTGATGACGGTGATTTCGCGGTGAAGACCAGACACGAAAATGGCGGCGCTATCCTGGTGGCTGCGATGGTGCAACGATCGGACTCCAGATCTTGCGGCGTGACGATTGACCTGGCATTGCGGCGCGACGGTTGGGGTATCCCTGCTTGCGGCGCCTAGGGTTTCAGAAAACCCTAGGCTTACTGAAACTCGCTGAAGATTTGGGCCTCTTGGGCCACAATGGTTTTTGGGTCTGATTTGGGAACTGGGTAGGCAGTTTAGATGGGCCTCGTGTATCTAGTGGGTTGGTTTATGAATATTTTGGGTTTTTAGTGGGTTTGTATTTGGTTTTGTTTTAATTTTGTAAAAGGACTGTACCAAGGACATTTTAATTTGGGCTTATTTAATGCCCGGGCAAAAATGGGCCATTACAGACAATATACAAAGAGTATTAATGTAATGAAAAATTTTATTAAGCCAATCTTTTCAAAAAAAATTACAAGTGTACATAGGCGAAAATACTACACTTAGGGCCCTAGATCCAACACACTACACCTACCTCAACCTCCCCTATAACCCAAATGTTTGCTTCTCTTCTTGCCTCATTGAGTTCTACTTCAATTACTCTTGCCTTGTCTGCTTCTAGTTCACCAATTTTAGCCACCTCAAACTCAAGCATTAATGAATCAACTAATCAGAGTCTAAATGTTGTGGGGAGTGAACTAAAAAATCAGAGGCCTCCTATACCTCTCAAGGGTCCACAATAAAAGAAAAAAGTAAAAGATTGTTGCTCAAAAGAAACTAGCTCTAAGAGTTCAACCACACAAAATCAGGCCCTTTCTACTGCCTCTTCAGGTAGCTCTAGCCAAATCACTCATGTTATTCCTTCTCTTCCATCGAGTTTATGTAGTAACTCTGCTCCTTTGGCTGACTTATCTTCAAGTTCGCAGAGTTTACTCAATGGCTCTCTTTCTTAAAATATTTTTGGTAATAAGTATATTATTATGTATTATTCGCTTCATTAGTCTCCTACTATTTTATTTAAAACTAATAACTTACTCTGATTCTTTTCATGTAGTTTCTATCTGTAACAGCCCAATTTTGACCCTAATCAGAACAGTGGTTCCGAGACCACAAATCTGAGTCAATAAAATATTTTAATATTATTTTCTGTACTTATTATATATGATTAAGCATGTGATAAAGTTTCGTAAGTTAATTTGTCCGTTTGTGTGTTTAATTTAAGAAAAAGGACTAAATCGCATAAGTAGTAAAAGTGGCCTTTTATTTAGTTGAGTGGCATAATTGAAGAGTCTTTATAAAGATGAGGCCTTATGTTGTGAAATGTCCATTTAGCAAGGTAGTGGACGGCATGTTGCTTATTATAAGGTTTTTATTTATTAATTATAAAAGTTAATAATAATAAAATCATATTATAAG
Organism: Gossypium bickii; assembly: GCA_025503065.1. Taxonomy (NCBI): domain Eukaryota; kingdom Viridiplantae; phylum Streptophyta; class Magnoliopsida; order Malvales; family Malvaceae; genus Gossypium; species Gossypium bickii. Next base: position 14,158,436 of record CP106716.1, on the reverse strand, counting down.
GTTATAATAAAAAGAAACATGCATATTTGTTCATCTTCTTGATCGAATACTAAAGAAAAGAGAAAGGAAAAACCTAAGCTACATTCAGCACTTTGAAGCTTTGATTTAGGTATGTGTTTTGTTTGGTTCTTGATAATTTTTACGTTTTTGAGATCCTTGCTTAGAAATGAACAAAACCCATGTCTTAATTTTTGATTGTGATGATGATTTTGTGTTTTGCCATTGATGATACCTTGTGGTTTTTGATGTTTGATGATGTAATAAGAATTATATGTGTTAGATTAATAAGTTTTGTATTTGAATTTTTGATGAAATTGAGTAATTAGGATTAAATAACAAAAATAAATTTTTGAGGGACTAAAATGTAAAATAAATGAAATGTATGGACTTGCATGAGTGTATGGAACATTCGGCCTAAGCATGATGTAGTCAATTTTTGAATATTTTGTGTTTTGAGCAAAAAGGACTAAATTGTGAAAATGTGAAATATTAAGGGTAAAAATGTAATTTACCCATTATGTGTTTTTGGATTAAATTGAATGAAAATATGTTTGAATGAGCTTAATTTGAAATCTATTAGATCAAGAACAAAAAGGATCGTGATTAGATCGGGGAAAAGCGAAGTTAATCGAATAGTCGGGAAACATAGTCCGTCGATATCCGAGGTAAGGTTTAAGCAATTGAGTTGAGTTGTATTTATCTATAATAATGTACATGTATTTAATAGAGGTAAATATGTACAGTGTTGATATTGCCGAATGTGATATTGGTTGGGAGATGAATATAGTTGAATGTGATGCATACATATACGTTAATAATATAGCTATGTGTGATATTGATTTGAGAGTTGAATATAGCAGAAAATGATGTATATTTATGTGCCAATAATATAGCCGAATGTGTTGTTGAAATGGAGATGAAATAACCAAATTTGTATATGTATGTGTAATTGAGGTTTAGGTATTATATATGTGTTTAGTTAAATGAATAACAAGTTCAAGTAATGCACTATGTGTGCGAACGTAAATACCGAGCACTATGTGTGCGAAATCGATCATTTGGCACTAAGTGTGCGAGATATTAAAGGTAACGATACTAAGTGTGCGACGCGTTACGAGAATTTGGCACTAAGTGTGCGAAATATTAATGTGACGGCACTATGTGTGTGATATGTTACAGGGTTTGGCATTGAGTGTACGGGTTTAATGATCCATCAAGGATATTAGTTATTTGAAGTATTAAGCGAAATAAAATGAGCAGGTATGTGATGATATATCCTATATAGGTAGTGAAGTAAGTATTGGCGGTTGAATTGAGACTAGGTATTTTGCATATCAATATGTGATTTATAAGGATTAGAAATTTAAATTCGATAAGTGATATATGCATATGAAATTAAGCAAATGTGATGTATATTTTATATATATGTGTGTGTGTGTGTGTGTGTGTGTGTGTGTATTTATTTTGAGACGAGAAGGTGGTTTATATTTCAATGTGATCCTATTATTGAATGTGTGAGCGTTCGATCCTAAGGTTATGAAATACGAAAGTCTATGAATGGTGTTATAACTTATAATTATGATTATAAATCCTGAGGATCATTATAATAAATTGACCTATTATATATGATAGAATTATGCATTGTTGTTATATAATTGCTCATAACTTACTAAGCTGTTAAAGCTTACTTGGTTCTTATTTGCTCTCGTGTTTTAGATTTACTTCGTGTGATTGTTACGTGCTCGGGGATCATCGCTAAAGCTCGTCACACTATTATCAATATTTTGGTACCTTTTTTAGGTTAAACTTAAAGTTTATGACATGTATAGGCTATGTTACTTTTTGAGTTATTCTGAATGGTGTGTATACAAATATATGCCATGCGAATATGGTTGAATTGTAGTATTTTGGTCTTAAGTGAATTCGACTATGATGTTAACTTATTATGAAATTATAATTTCTGATGTGTTTATGTTTGGTGTTTGAATATGTGGCTTGATTGATCATTAAGTTAAATTATAGTTATGAAATTTCGACCATGGTGTTTATATGATGCGGCAAATAATTTCATGATAGGTAAGAATGGCATTATAGGTTATGTATATTTTGGTTGTGCAAAATTGGTCATGATATACATATATGTGTATAATGAGTTTGGTTATATGTTTTAGGTTATTTATAAGATAGGTATGGTTTTGATAATTTAGCTATGATGATTGTAAGAGATGTGGTCGATTATATGTTTGGATGCTTTCGGCAATTGGTATTGAATTTGGTATATCCTAGATTCAGTTAAGTAAGGTTTTGGTATATGTATATTTGGTTTTGGTAATAGGTAATTTGTTTTAGTAAAGTGGTTATAGCATGTGCATATTCGGCTATTGTAACCTGAATGACCAAATAAATAGTAATTTTTGTTAATTGATGAAAAATGCTTAATATGAATTTGACTATATGGATTTAAGATATGTATGTTGACATTTAAAGTATATTATGAAAGTGCATCATTACTATAATGCATTCAATTACGACCATATGAATAGTAAATATTTGTTATAACTTGTAATAAGAAATATGATATAAGTATATGTTTTTTTTTTAGTTGCGTATTTGATTAGTAATACCTTGTAACCCATTCTGGTGACAGATACGGGTTAGGGGTGTTACACTATCCCTGTATATCCACCATAATACATGTAAATTCAAGCTCATCTACTTCATCAATTGCTCATTCTTCAAAATTTTCAAATTTCCCAATTCCTCCTTTTAGCGGTGTTTTAAAAACTTCACCAAACTCTCCTTCTGTTGGTGTTCTTCCTACATCTAGTGGACCTTCTTAAAGCTCTCTATCCATATGTAATACTTCCTCTAGGATTTACCCTAGTGGGATAAAGAAGATTCTTATAAACCATTATATTCGCTATTTTTTTTTGTGAGGATTTGAAGGATCTTGTAACACCCCAAACCTGGCCTAGAAGTTAGGCCCGAATCTAGCGTGTCACATTGAAGAGTTTTTCGAAAACCATGCTTTCATTAGAAACCCTTCATACAACTTAAAACTTTCTGCTATTCAGAATCTCAAATTTTGTTTGCCTATTTTCAAAATGTAGTTTATTAGAAATCATTCTTGGAGAATCATTAATATCTTTAAAACCTTGTTTGTTGCTGAAGCTTAATTTAAAACAGTTGCGGAACGTGATATTTTGAAAAATAGCTGTTATTTCTGAAAAATCGTGTTCTACTTCTAGCATTTATAAAACAGTAAATAAAATCCCAAAACTTAAAGTTCAAAAATCTTAAGGCCTTATTACAAAATTTATAAGCCAACAAATTAAACTAAAATAAAATAAAGTCGCTAAGTTTAACTTTAAAGCCAATCGAACGTGTGGTCACCTCCGAGTCCTCGCATGCTCAGTTCCGCCTAAGGTCGAGGATTACTCGCCTGATTAAAAGCGGGTGAGTTTATGAAAACTCGATGTGTGTAATCCCTTACCAAAGTAACGACAAGATACGTAAGCGAGAAACCTAAGCGATGCGGGTTGAAGCCCTTTCAACAAGAATAAAGACAAAGACAAGATAGATCGGAGCGCACGTGGGTCAAAGCCCACTACGAAATTATTTGGGTCATGACCATAATGCGAGATCAATTGGGCCTAGCCCAAACCAATAACAGAACAAGTGGCCTAATCCCAAAGATGCGGTGGATGATTCTCATAAACAGATATGCAGCAAGATGAGGATGCATCCCAACCCAATCCAACCATCACACCACCCGCATTCATTTCTACACTCCATGTGGGGACCAAGTCAACCCACCCAAATTTCTACACACCAAGAACGCGGTCGAGTCGCCAATACCAACGCAAAGAAAGTCTGCCGGCAAAGATATCGTGGTCGAGCCACTAAAATCAGTATATCGTGATAGAGCCACTGAATTAGTATAACGTGGCATAGCCACCAGTACAATACTTCCTCCAAATACATATCCCAACCCCATGCAATATGTCGTGTATGTCATGCTCAATCATTACACATGTATGCAAAATGGACATGCTTAGTAACAGTCATCTAAACATATATTAACAGCATATCAGTCACACGCCCACAGTCAAGTCAGTTAAACTCATAGTTATACAATCGCAGTTAAATCACCAAATTCACGATGCGAATCGGGTCATATTTACCTACAAGGGCAAAATAGTCATTTTACCCTATAAGGGTATCTCGGTAATCCTACCCTTCAGGGGTATTTCGATAATTTCAAAAACCAATAGTATTTTAGTAATTTCACAACCCAGGGGTATTTCGATAATTTTACAAACTGAGGGTATTTCAATAATTTCATAAATTAAGGGTATTTCAGTAATTTTACAAACTGAGGGTATTTTAGTAATTTTATAAATTAGGGGTATTTCAGTAATTTTACAAACTGGAGGTATTTCGGTAATTTCACAAACTAGGGGTATTTCAGTTATTTTGCAAATTAGGGGTATTCCGATAATTTTACAAATCAGGGGTATTTTAGTAATTTTGTAAACCAAGGATTCTAAATAGAGATAACGATGCGAGTGGGCCTAGGGCCCATTCTCAGCCCAAATGGACCTACACGTTCGTGTGGCCCATTTAGCCCAAATCTAGCCACAGATATGAGATTCACATAGACCAGTTCACTATCTACTACACAATCATACAAATTATTCCTTTGGGCCCACGGGCCTCACATGGCCCAAACAGCCTCACCCACAAGAACACTCATGATGGCCTCAACTATCGCGTCGAAGCCCCCACACGTGCGCTCGCACGCTCGTGTGGCTACCATTGCCGTGTGACCGGCATTTCGGCATTTGCCGCTCTACAGCTAGAGTAGTGCGAAATACACACCTGATAGGAATCTAAAGCTACTAATTCGCGGTCCGAGCACTCCTATATCCAAACGCCCACCAAGGTATCCAACACAAACTCTGGCCGTCCCAACTTACGAAAATAAATATTCCTTTTTGTTTGTGATGGGATTCAAACTCAGGCTCCCTTGTAACATAATCCACGCCGCTAGCCACTAGGCCACAAGCTCCTCTTGTTGTCTTAAAACATGCGCAACTAAATATAAGTCTATGGCCAAAGTCTAATTTCATTTAAAAATAAATCAAAATGAAATGCAAGCACCAAGACTTGAACCTTGGACCCCTTGCTTCCTTGTGTGGCGTCATTCCCTTGTCTCCTATGCGACATTATTTGCCACTAGACCACAACTCCTTTTGTGTCATTTTTCTCTACATTTTATTCTTAAAGCCTACGTACTAACTCCTAGGGTTTTACTCACCTAAAACCAAAATTTTCCTAAAGCCCAAGTTTGATCCCGGAACTTCATAGAAGCCCCCTAACCTTCCAAAATCACTCACCTAATAGGTCCAACTTGCATTAGAGTCATTCTCTTGTTCTCAAAAATTTTAAACGCTCCCGTGCCCAAGGCCCAATTCTACTAGGCCCAACTTCGGGTCGTTACAGATCAAACATCTTCTTTCATCATTACGAAGCAACCAAGAAAAAGTCTAGATGGTTTCCCTCAATATAGATTAAGGACCCACCAGTAATGTACTCTATAGATTTATGGAAGGTAATTAACGGTGTGTAGTATGCGAAGAATTTTGCACACCAACAATTACGAATATCTTTAAAGAAACAAGAAGTTAAGCTATAGAACCTAAATATTGAGAAGGTTTTGAAGAAATTGGTTATTGAAGCCACCTCAAAGAAGCTTCTTTAAAAGAAAAAATTAAGCCTCTTGAAGAATTAAATGTGAAATTGAAGGAAGAAGCTGTGAAGCTGACAGAAGATAATGAGGGCTTAAAGAAGGAGAAAGTTGAATTCGAAGCTTGCATGCAAGAGTTGACTTCGAAGCATGTGAATGAAATTACTTCTTTGAAGAGATCCCACGATGGTGAAGTTGCTCAACTTAAGGTTAAATATAAAGAAAATGTGGATACCATCAATGAAGATATGAAGGAAAATATGTTGAAATCAAATCTCTAAAAGCTGTCACTAAAGCTCTCAAAAAGGAGAAAGATATTGAAGTTACTTTAGCTAAAGCATAAAGAAATAGAGGCATCGAGGAAGTCATAGCTACTGCAAAAACTAAAGTTAAAATCACATTCAAATGGGCTCAGCACAGTGCTATACTTGGCAGTCAAGTGTCTCATGGCCTACTCGATGTTTCAAGTGTTCTATTGGGTAAATTGTGTGATACTAAATTGAACTTTAATATACTTAATCTTGTTGGTCTTGAATGGGAAGCTTTTAGAGAGGATCAACGAGTTATTTTATTGCTTCCTCTTGATACTCCTGCTAACTCATCCCTTAGAGAGGAAGAAACAAATGGTGGAGATGGGGAAAAAATTTTGTAATTTCTCTAAACTTCTAGGGTAAAGTTATAAATAAGAAAAATATCTCTAGAAAATTTATGAAATAATTTATTGAGTGAATTTTGTGTTTGAGAATAATGACTCATACTCTCTTTATATAATGAAAGTTTAGAGAGAGTTCAACTAGGACTAAAATTGATCACATTAATATTAAATTAATAAAATATTATCTAGATAAATACTAAATTTAATTTAATATCTCATATTAATATATAGATAAATATTAAATTCATTAAAACAATATAATATTTGGATAAGTTAATTTGAAATCAAGTTACCCGGTAGAGTCTCATTAGGAGTGTAATTTTTCCACTACTCTACCATCGAAGAACCGCCATTGTTGACCATCTGCCGAACACCGTACCTAGCAGTGCCATTGTCAGCGCCACTTATCTGACACCTCGAACCATCGCCATTTTGCCCGAATGGGCTTGGCCGGTTCGGTTGTTAATGGTTCGGTCCGAGATAGTGACGACCCACCTGGTTCGGTCTAACAACCAGTTGTACTATCGACCCAATTTTATACACAGGTCCCGATTCAACTAGTTTTTAGGTTTTGGTCTTGGGTTTTGATTCTCGAGTTCAAATTTCGATCTTAGGTCCAATTTTCAAGTTCAATTACCTATTGGGTCAATTGTCTGACTTGAAAATTAATTTTAAAAAATATCATATTTATTTTAATTAATTTGATTAATTTAATTTTACTTGATCAAATTAATTTTCACAAAAGTCAATGAGATTTTCCAAATTAATTTTCTTTAAAGTTCTTTAATCAAATTCTCTAATCAAACAATTCACACGCACCTAATTTAATTTCACGTGGAATAAATTGAATCAATTAAATAATTTCGAAAGTTATAAAATTTCTTTTGATTCAATTGCAGTCTGATCGAGCTTTTGTTGAACTAGAGGAATGGCCAACCGGACATATACAATTAGGCTCAAGTTAATTGCAATTATGTCCAGAAGCATCATTTCGATAATTCATAGTTTACTTAATCATAGAGTCAGTCCACAAGAAGTACCATGATTGAAAACTCCTTATTCTATACTCCTTACAAAAGCTTTACTAAAGTAATGCATCCAACCACTTTGTTCAATGACCTCACCATGTGTGTGTTACCTTCATATGATATCCTTGATTCCTTTGAGTTAAATACATTCACTCAATAAAATCCTATTTTATCTCATTATCACCATTGTGTATCCTTAATGATTAATATGATCACTGACAACTAATGACTGTGATAAGTTGCTCATTCGAGAACAAGCAACCAGTGGATACGTTTCATCTTTATCAATCCACACAATGTCAATGAAAGGATATTGTTAACTCTTTAATCGATCTATGAATTCCATTGTTACTAGTAAATTTGTGCCTTACACAAGTCATGTACCCAATATATCGACTATCTGCTCGATCACCTTTAAAGCATAAGCCTCCACTTATATCAAAGCACATGAGTTACAAACGCATAGTCAGTGGCTAATATAGGGTTGAGGTAAGTCACACTATGAACGTCACAAGTGAACTAGTTCACAAACGAATTTAGAATTAATTCAACTTGGGTCTAGTCCATTATATCATTCTTCAAATAAGTACATTTATGTTTCTACCCGTGGAGTCAACTTCTCCAATAGCCAAGACTAGCCATCACCCTATTTGGAATTGTAGGCAGTATAATAATCCTTCTGAGTATTTAAGTCAAATGCTCACTTTGATTCTTTTATAGGGATTACATACTTGTTTAGATTATCTACTGAAGAAAGTTATATTTCTCATAATGTAAACATTCTTAAAGTGCCACTTATCATCAGTTTGTACTTAGACAATCAATGAGCTAATATTGGCTTGTCACAATTTCGTTATGTATGCAAAATATGAAAGAAAGAAAAAACACAAAAGATATAATAGTCAAATGTGAAATTAACTTTATTCATTTATTCATTGTTCAAATACATGAAAAATAATTATATGTTTACTATAATATGGACACATTTCCCTTCTTTGCTTTCTTAATGTAATTTTACTTGTAGCTTGACTTTTTAAAGATAACTCATTTTATTAAAGTGGATTTAAATAACACACTTCTTTAAAGTGGCTTTACCTCTTAAAGGTAATAATAATCTATATATTGATGCATTGGTTTGAAAATTATTTGTGAAATTAAACATAATATTTCTTTAAATGTCTCACATTTCGTGTGAAAGGTATAATTTTATCACTCATTCCAGCTAATCTATATAAGGCCCCAAGCCTAGAACCTCTATAACTTTGTATGGGCCCTCCCAACTTAGTGTCATATTTCCTCTTTTCGCAGTCGATTTGTTTGCTTCTGAATTTCGCATCGCTTCCAACTTGGAATTGTTTATTTCTCACTTTTGAATTATAATATTGGATTACTTTTTGATTCTTAGCTTCCAATCGAATTTCAACTTGCTCTTAAGTTTCCTCTAGCATATCCAAATTGGCTTTCAATGACTTCTGCAACATCATAATGTGTAACTCGATGTGTTTGGAGTCTAATTTCTACTGGGATTATTACTTCCGTGCCAAACATCAGATTAAATGGAGTTTCTCCTATTTCACAATAACATAGAGTTTCTAAAATCATTGACAGTACATTCAACAATTCTATATTGTCAATGACTACATGAAACCATATCTTACCTGTTCCAGTATGAGATGCAGTTATTAAGGCCCAAAATATATATGACAATTCATCCACCCACACTCCTTTGGCATTTCCTATTTTCTTTTTTAATCCTTGAATAATTTCCTTGTTAGTTGTCTTTGCTTGTCCATTAATGTGTTGTATTTTTACTGAACTTTGAGTCAATGATATATGCAAAATAGAGCAAAAGTCCTTAAACTTTCCTAAAAATTGTGTGCCATTATTACTGATAATGTGGTTTGGAATTTCATAGTGACAAATGATAAATTTCCCGACAAAAATTTTCCATATGTTTTTTTTATTGTCACTAAATCTTCAGCTTCTATCCATTTGGTAAATTAATCAATGGCGACCACTATAAACTTCTTCTAAGTTATTTCCATTGAAAAATGTTCCAAAATATTAATTCCCCAAGTTGAAAAGGGCCATGGACTAGTTATCGATTAGAGTGGTTTTGTTGGTTGACGTGGGACCGATAAAAGCTTTTAACGTGGTTTGCATTTTAAAACTGGTTCCATTACATCCCTCTGAATAGTTGGTCAATAGTATCATTGACGCAAAACCTTACGAGCCAATGCATGTGAACCTAGATGATGCCCGCATATCCCTTCACATATCTCTTTAAGTACATAATCTACTTCTGATGATGTGAGACATCTTAAAAGGGATGAGCATAACCCTTTCTATATAAGGTACCATTTTTAAGATGTACCTGTGCATTATCTTTATACTAAACCAAAACTTATCATAACTATGAATTAAACAACTTAAAGTATTTAAAGTTTATTTTAGGCATTCTTGGCTATTTTTTGTTGAAGTGTAATATGTGTCTTTCAATCGTTTAGTAATTCTCGATTTTCCAAATATTAGAATATAGGGGTCATCCAAGTCTCACAATCGTCAATTTCGCAAATTTGTTGTGCATATGTGGATGTTCTCTGTATTCTAACAAAAATTTTCCTTTCTTTCAAATTTCTAAGGATGTCACCAACTCGGAGAGAGCGTCTGCTCGAATATTATTTGTCCTTAGTACTTGTTGCATCTCATAAGTTACATCCTTGTAATACGCTAAAAACTTGTAAAGGATAGATGAACAGAGTTACAAAATATACAATAACTATTGTACTATAAATTGAACTACCATTATATAGCTCATTAAAATATGAATTAATAAATAAATAAATTATATTTAACTTGACTTGACACCAAGTTGTGATATTTCACAAAGTTGGATGACAAACTTCATACTCCCCTAACTATTATTTATCAACTAAGTGAGAATCTATGAATATTTGTAGTTTTTTAACTGCTAATCTTTCTGCTAACTCTAGCCTTGCCACCAACAACTCATATTCCGCAGCATTGTTTGCTATTAAAAATGCAAAAATCAATCCATATTGTCACTCCTCCTTACCTTGAGGATCCACCAAGAAATTCCAGCTTCTAATTCACTGTTCCCCTTATCTACATGTAACTTCCAAGGAGAGATGCGAACTTTAGGAGTTTGAACTTGAGAAAATCCTGCTACTTCAACGATTTTATTAAAGTTGTCTTTAGTTTGAACTTTAGCGAAAATAGATTAATGATCTACCAAATGGTTGGAAAAAATACATTTTGCCAAGAAGTCCGTAAGTACTTGTGCTTTTACCATTTTTCTTGGCAAAAATTCCAGTCCAAATTTACTCAATTCTATACCCCACAGCAACATATGACCTTGAACATCCATTTTGTTGAGAATCTCCTTTAAAGGTTGGTTAGATAAAACAATTATATGATGAGCTTAAAAATACTGTATAAAACAATTATATGATGAGCTTAAAAATACTGTCACAACTTCCTTGCAACCACTACCAACGTAAAAACTAACTTTTCAATTCAAGAATATTCGAGTTCAGCAGTTTGAAGCACCTTACTGACATAATTCATCGGGTTCTGCTATGACTCTCCTCTTTAACCAATACTGAAGCTATTGTTTTACCTGTTGCAGCTAGATATAAACAAATAATATTTCCTAGGAGAGGCGAAGTTAACAAAAGGGGTTTGGTGAGATAGACTTTCAACTGCTCAAAGGAATGTTAGCATTCATCAATTATCTAGAATATGACCTTGAGGGCCTTGAAGAAGGTAAACATTTGTGGAGGTTTCTTTATTGAAATAGTCACAAGCATCACACTGTGCAAATAAGCTTTTCTCTTAGTGTTGGATCTAGCCCATTCTTTATTATCACCAATTATCACATTAATAACCCCTATTAGGACCTGCTTACCTTTCAATTTATCTGCTTCTTGTGAACCTGAAGCATTTTCATCTCTATTTCTGTGACCATAATGTTTCCTTGTCTAGCAACAAACCGTTGCAATTGTCCTCTACAAACAGCACATTCAATAACATCTCTTAAATGAATGCAATCATCTATTATATGCCTCTTTGTCATGGTGGAAATCACATCCATCTATTATATGCTATCCTCGCTAACTTTGTTGATAACCTCCATCTATCATCATCTGCCCTTGGTAACCTTTAGAGTCACTGGAAGGATATCCCCATTACCCCCCGAGTATAAATGTTGAGAACGAGTTCTCCCAACTCTATCATGCAATAGAGGTCTACCTTGTCGAGAATTGTGTAAGTCTCCTGAAGTTTGCACAATAGTTCACAATGCTTGCAACTTGGTTTTTTCTGATTCATCATTTTCAACGAGTATATGAGCCTTCTCATATAATGCTGACAAGTTAGGTTGGTGGCTTATCAATTAAATTATGTTTCAAAAATTGGTAACTTGTCCCAAAAATGAAAGCTTGAACAAAGAATTCTCTAGGGACATCTTTTGTAACTATAGTTGCTGCATTGAAGCTTTTTACAAAATCTCTTAAAGGTCCATCCTCACGTTGCTTGATGGACATGAGGTAAGCAGAGAATTGCTTCAATGTTTTGTTCACCAAGAACCTACTCATAAATAGGTTCGATAACTGCTTGAAACTCAAAATTGAATATTGTGGCAATTGCAAATACCACGCATGGGTCGAGTTTCTGAGTGTCATTGAAAATGCACTACTCTTAACTTCATTGAAGCCCCAAATATATTCATATGATTCACATAATGTGCTAAATGGTCTTAAGGGTCTCCTCGACCATCATACATCATTTTAGGAAATTTGCGAGGGAATGATGTCACAGTATCTTTTTAGCTAAGGGCCCTTTTTTATACTTCTTCAATAATTCAGAGGATTCCATTTCTTGGAAATCCTGTAAATGTTTTTCTAACTTCTCTGCTTTTTGTTCCAAAGTATTTTGACTAGCATAACTATAACTATCATCATCATCCTCATCATAACTATCAGCTCTATCATCTATATCAACATACTTATCTACTAAATTCTCATTACCTTAGCTCGCACGTTGTTGATCTTGCTTAGAATAAATGGATTCTTCCCTCCTACGCTTGAGATTTTGCTTCTAATTCATCCTGTTTCCTTTAAGCTCATCAATGAGCTTTTTGTTTCTTTTATTTATCTCATCCGCTTGTCTTTGCCTTTCCATTTGGTCCTAGATAAATTTCAGTTGTTTTTCATATTTCTTTTGTTGAGAAGACATTTCCTCTATAATCCTTATTCGTTCTTGTATATCTAGATATTTTTTACTACCAGACTGGTAACGCTGGGACCTTTGATCCATTGGTGATGCTCCGGCATGGTGCTAGTTTTGGTATTATAATACCATGGGCGATATAGATAAAACTGTTGGTATGGATTTTGCTGGTAAGATTTTGTTAATTTTGATTTTGTGGGATTGTGTTTTGGCTGCCATGCAATGGGTCTAAATGTTGGGTTGTTCTAGCTTGATTAACATTTGCTTCTGTGTTGTGATCGGTAAGACCACTAAGTTGATTATTGGCTGGGTCAAACATTGTACTAGGAGGTTCATTGACACCTGAATTTGACATAGTTTGTCCACATTCACTATACCAATTGTTGATCAATGAGGTGAACAAAAAGAGGAAGATGTTAGTTTGATGAAGAAATAAAGGGGTGTGAAGATTGGAAGGAATTTTTAGTCTTATAGAGATAGTTCAGAGGTTCAGTGTGGGAAGTATATGAGAATAAACATGCGTGAATTGTTTGCATGATTCTTTTATAGTGAGTGACAAACTTAACTACGTATCCTAAGATTGTTGATAAGGAACTCTAGTTTGATACCCTTGCAGTGACGGTGATGTGACGTCTTAAGATGAGACATGTTAGGATGACTAGCAATCAATTACATTAGGTCTCCACATGGTCCTCATATTACTTCAACGGAGGTGGATAGTTCTAAAGTTTGCCGGGTTGTGGTTTGCAAACCAATTACTGGTTCGCGAACTAGTTGTAGGTTCGCGGTACGATTAATTCCATTGGAAGACACGTGCCAAGCTCTTTATGGGTGTTATGTGAGGTTTGTAAGGTTTGCTACACAAGGTATGCCAAATATAAATGATGGAATTGTATTAAACTAATCTATTAGAAAATTACAAGCATTGGTGACAAATTAACTACACTAAAAGCACTAGATTCCAATAAAGAAATGGTAATATTTTATCAATGATAGAAGGTTAAATTACACGACAATTCAATTCAGTTTGTTATTGCTATTTTTACCCTCTCATCTTCATATTTTTATAATTTAGTTGTTTTAAAACAACTAAAAATTCTATCTCACACTTATGTGTGTGAAAACTACATATTTAGAATATAGTGGTGTTTAAAAATAATATGTAATAAATAATTAATCATGTAATTTGAAATTAATTAATAATAATAAAAAATTCAATATGTACGATATTAAAATGAAAAAAATTAGATTAAATTGTGAGTAAAACAAACTTTAAACACGTAAATTCATCAGATTAAAAATATTAAATGCACTACAATTATTTATTATGTTGTTGTCTTTCACCTTGAGTTGATATCGAGTTAACTTGTGATACTAATACAATTTAATAAAGATAATAAAGTGTCCATAATTAAATTAAAGTGTACAAAATTGTTTAAGATAAAGTTTTGGTTAAGTGGTATAATTAAAGTTTTATTAACCCAAATGTCATGAGTTCATATCTCGTCAAATATAAAATTTTAATTGCTTTTATAAAAAAAAAAAAAAAACTAAAGTATCTTCGAATTAATAAAACTTATTTTAAATGCGAAAGGATTTTTTTCATAATTTCTCAAACTAGTTATTACTCGATTGACTTGTAACACCTATTCAATTAAATGTTAAATAATAGTATAAATATAAAGCTGATAGAGACAATAAAATATGCATTATACAATTAAAATGTAAATATTATATTTATTTAAATAAAATTTTGAGTAAATAATAAAATTATTTATTGATGCAAGTAGCACAAGTTTAAATCCTAACAAGTTCCATATGATATTTGATTAGTGGAGGACATTGATAAACCAATAATACATAAAATATCCAAATATGGTATGAGATTTGGATCAAGTAGAGGTACATCGCTTATTTTTGTGTAAATAGATGGATTCCCTCATATCATAAACCTGCAATATTCTATTTGCGTGGCCTAGGCAGTGCACATTTGGTAGGAAGTGGAGGCCCGCAAAGCAATGGATTCCCCTCATAAATGGAGGAATCATTAAATCTTGGCGAAAAAGGAATGCTTCCAGAGAGGTGGTTGTATGACAAGTTCAATAGAGTCAAAGAAGCTAGAGATGTCAAGCTTTTCGGGATCGCTCCTGAAAGATGGTTGTGGGACAGATCCAAGATGCGCAGGGCAAGCAGGTTTGTCATCTCATAAGGGATTTCACCTGTAAGATTATTCCCTGACAGCTCTATGCTATTCACGTTTGCCACTACGTTGCTGTATTCAGGATCTGTTCCTCTTGTTACCTCCCTTATTAGCCTTTGGAACACCTCGCTACCCTTTCCATGGACCAGGGCGCTCAGATTACCAATACACTTAGGAATGGGACCTGAAATTTTGTTTTGGGAAAGATCTAATATGTGCAGATTTTGTAGCCTGCAAACTTGATCAGGTATGCTCCCACTTAGAAGGTTTGAGCCAAGACGTAGCATGAATAAGGATGACATATATTGTACCCACAAAGGGAGACTCCCCGAAATTTTATTCCCTCCGAGGTCCATGCTTGTCAAACCGGTGCAGTTTCGTAGAGAAGAAGGGATTTCCCCATCCAGATTGTTGTTGCTCAACAGCAGCACACTTAGAGAAGGCAGGAAACCGAAGGAATTTGGGATGTTCCCCGTCAAACTGTTATTTGATATATCTATTCCCCATAACATTAATCGATGCCAACAGTTAGGGAGTTCTCCACTCAACTTGTTGTTCCTTAGAGAAATAATGTTGAGCCCCTCTATATCACACATGGATGATGGGATTCTCCCACTCAGATGATTCCTAGAAACATATAATTTCTGCAATCTAGGCATCAAGGCCCCAATATTTTCAGGTATTGGCCCTGAAAACGAATTTTCATCGAGGATTACATCGGTTGCATTAGTGGACCAAGAAGGGAAAGGACCCTCAAAGTTATTGTAACTCAGATCGATGAGATTCAAATATGGATAATTTAAGTGGCGTGGCAACTCCCCCCTGATTTGATCTTGAGATAGAACCAAATAAGTGAGTTGAGCAGACAGTTGGGAAAACCATTTCTCTGGTATGGTGTCAGATATGGAAACATTTTTTAAGACGACAGAGGTAAGTTCATTTTGAACTTGAAGCCATACAGGAAATGAGGGACCTATCATGCAGTTTTCAAGTTGGATAGACTTGAGTTTGAAAGGAGGAAACCATCCATGCGACGCACTGAAAGCCAAGGACCTCGTTGGCTCTGTTGTGAGACGAACATGCTGCAGGTTTCTTAGATTCATGAAGTGGGTTTCTTTTAGAATACCCTTCCAAGAATTTGCCATAAGGTTCATGTCAACTAGCCCAGAAAGTTGCCCAAGGCTTTCAGGAATTGTACCATTCATGGTGTTATATGACAGGTCTAATTCTCTCAGTGCTGACAAGCTTCCTATTGATGATGGAATTGAACCCCAGAAAGAGTTGCTGGAGAGATCTAGGTGTTGTAAATGTTTAAGCAATCCTAATGACTCGGGCAG
This sequence comes from Gossypium bickii, assembly GCA_025503065.1. Lineage (NCBI taxonomy): Eukaryota > Viridiplantae > Streptophyta > Magnoliopsida > Malvales > Malvaceae > Gossypium > Gossypium bickii. The sequence continues at coordinate 14,142,217 of CP106716.1, read as the reverse complement.
TTCCCCTGTCAGTGAGTTGGAACTTAGATCAAGTGACTCTAACTTACTGTTTGGGTTACTTGAGAAACCACTAAAAAGCCCATAAATGTCACCATGGAAATTGTTTGCAGAAAGATCTAGGAACTGTAGTTTGCTAAGGTTGCCAAGTAATCCAGGAATTTGACCCTCAAGGTTCAAGTTATCAGACAAATCAAGGACTTGGAGATTCTTGACGTTTGCAAATTCAGCAGGAATTGAACCGCTGAAAAAGTCCCATGTCAGATATAGTTCTGTGAGACCAGTAAGATTGAACAACCATGGGGGAATTAAAGAGTTGAAAGAATTCTCTGACAAATCAAGAACTGAAAGTGACGTGAAGTTAATGGATGGCAATGTCAGTGGTAAACCTTTAAGTTCACACCAGTGTAAGCGCAGGTGTACCAATGAGGGAAGCATATTAAATGTTTGCAACCAATGGTCACCTATGCTATCGAGTTTGACAAATCCCAGGTTTAGATATTTTAAAGAAGAGAGAGGTGTAAGCCATTCCAGACTCTGTGAACGCAACTCCCTGGGACCTGTATTGCTGTAGGAGTCTGCATAGAGGTCCAGATACTGCAAGTTTAACAAATTCCCAAGAGAAGCTGGAATCTCTCCAGCAAAAGAAGCAAAAGAGAGATTGAGATATCTCAATTTTTTTAGCTCACCGAAGAAACCGGGAATTTCAAGCCCTTCAAAATCGTTCAGGCTTAGGTCCAGAGAAGTGAGATATTCCAAACGAATCAAAAACGGGTTGATCTTACCTCCCAAACAGGAGCGTTTATATGCTGGTGGATCAACAGCACCGATTAAGTTGTAAGGGTTTCTAAGGTCGAGCTTTGTGACACGTCCTGTTTGGTTGTGGCACTTGATGCCTTCCCATGTACAACAATCTTCGCCAATCCAGGAAGAGAGCCTGCCAGAAGGGTCGGTGAGACCTTCTCTAAGGACCACAAGTGCTCTTCTGTCGGTGTCTGTGCATTTGATATCAGTGGAACAAACCACAAACTTAGAATTCGAATAGAGAAGGAAGAGCGAAAGCAAAAAGGAAACAAGAAGAGGGTAAGTTGAGCTGAGATTAGGCTTGTTAGCCATACCAATAGAGTGCAGACGAATTGGTTGAGTCCAGCAATTTATGAACGATTGGCAGCTGAGTGGAAGGGGGTGCTTTTTGTCCATTATTACTAGTAGCAGCACATAAAATTAGTGGGGCGGCCAGCGGGGTGAATTGGGGACTTGGAAATCAGCATCATCACTTATCACTCTTAATTGCCTGCCTCTTTGACAACTCCAGAGGCAAGACTCAACAGTGACATGGCGCCAGTAGCAGCAGCATGAGCATGCATGGCAACCAGCTTTCCATTGTCAGAATTTCCAGATGGATCATGTTCCATGACCACATTGGTATGCCAACCTATTGTTAAGCCTGTTAAACTATTATTTTTAATAATGAAATCCATTTCACTGATATTTAAACTAATTTCAAGTCCAAATTGATTAATTTTGAACCCCAATTATAATTTTACTTGGATATTGAATAAAAAAACCAACTTTGGGTAGTGTTGAAGGGCCCAATTTGATTTGGGAATGGTGGGATTCCGTTTTTGGACTTGGGTAAAGCAGACCTCGTTTCTTGGCTTAAAGCTCATTAAGATTTTGTTTGGAATTTTTTTGTTTGAGATTTAGGGTGTGTTTAGTATTGTTTTTAAGAAGCATTTTTGGATAAAAGTATTTTTAAATAATTTATTTTTTGAAAGAAAAATAATTTTTCCAAATCAAAAATTTACCTAAAAATACTTTTGAGAAATATTCTTAAATTAAGCCTTAGTGACCTTTAGGGAAATTTATTGGAGATCCAATATGAGAGGTTATTTTGGAGAGAGAACACTGAGTTAAAAAAAAAAAAAAGAAGCCTTTTCTGTTCAGAAGTTAGGAAGCTTCCAGAGCCGGTTCAATTCAGACTGGTTCTCCCAGCCCGAGCAGTTCAACAGACAAACCAGAATTTGTTGCCCGAGCCCGTTCTGTCCAGACCAGTGTGCGGCCTGAATCAACAACAGACCAGGCCTTGCTACTCCTTCAATTTGGATCTAGTCTCTAGATCCATTGGGTATACATTTAGATATTTATATAATTATTACTATATTTTTGTATTTGCTTGGTTGTTTCAATATTTGGACATGGATTATGTTTCATCATGTCAAATTATGATTAGTAGCAACCACCACTATGACTAATTTGATTATGATAAAAAAATTTTCTTAATTTTGATGTGTGTTGGATTCCTAATAGTGCTTAATAGTTTTTGGAATCATCAAATTTGAAATTTAAAATATTTAATATATTTTAAAATTTGAATATGAAAATTTTAGTTTTGTTCATATGTTTTGTCAATTTAGCTAAAAAGAGTTGAATTTGTTTCTCAATTTTTAAAAAATAGGCGAATTTGACCATCGATCTTTCAGAAAGAGTAAAGTTCTTTTTTGCAATGAAAATACTGATTAAAACGTTAAAATTTTTAAACATAACAGCTTGCATGATAATTTATATGTACTTCATGCTTTTTTTTTTAAATTTTTATAGACTTTTCAAATTTTTATTGTCACGCAAATATCATTATCTTATTATTTAGTTGTCATATGATCAAAAGTGCAACTAAAATACTGCACCACATGATAAAAAAAAATTCTTAGGACTAGTTCATAAAAGTTTCACAAGTCATTGGTTGTCCCAATTGTCACACTTATACTAAAGGAGATATTTATTAATTTCTAACTTTATTTGTGTCATTCAGCTGCTTACTTTCTAGACTTATAAAGTTATTATATAATCTTAAGAGGAATTTGGAAGAATTTAGAATGATATTTGTAAGAAAATTTGAACAGTGTTAGAAGTAGTGTTGCGAGCAATGCCAATTATTTTAGGCATTGATAAAAAAAAAATGAATATTGCGATATGTTTATGTAGTCCGATTTTCTTACGTCTACGAGGCTTTTTACAGAGAGATGATCCACTATCTTAACATATATACAAAAAATGATTACAAGCTCCAATACTCGCTAGAATAGAAATTTCACTTTTATCCCTAAGATCTAGATCACTCTCTTCTAAGTTTCTACTATCTTAACATCTAGATCACTTTTGTACCCCAAGGATTTTGTTACCAAAATTTGGAAATGGTAGATACCAATGGGCACTACTCTTAGGCACTTTTCATAAACTGCCACAACAACCTCTCCTTGTGGAAATTTTTTGAACAAAACCATAACAAGAAACATATACATCAATAGGAACAAATGTTCCCTAAAGTAACTCCCCCTTAATCAATCAAACTTAACTATTAACATAATCAAACAAATTAACTATTAATTCTTTTGGAAAGTGATGAACACATTAGCAATCAAAATACTTAGAATCATATTACACTAAGCTAGATGAAAAAATGTTTACAAAAACAACAACCAAAGTACAACATCGTTCAACAAAACATCACCAAAATAAATAAAGTTTGTAGTCTTGAAATAACAAAAAGAAATCATCAACAGGTGCAATAACTTCTTACTCCCCCTTTTTGTTCGCAAATCTGCCAAAGGTCCATTGAAGTTGTTTGGTTAACAGATCATTCCTCAAGGCTTTGGCTCACCGAACATTAGCTTGAAGTTGAGCAACAACCCTCTCTTAAGAAGCTATTCCAACACCCAGGTGATGTAGCATGCTTTTGTTTAAATGCTGATAAATGCTTATGAGTGTTAGGCTCAATACCAATTGGAATAAGCCCTGCTTTCTCAAGATCAACTTCATCTACAAGAGCAGTTCTTAGATTGCGCTCAATATGCTTCCCCTCCAACCACTTGTATGATAACTTAAATTCTACAAGCTTTTTTTCATATTTCTCAAAATTAAAGAGTGAAATGGAAAACATAGCCGGGGGTACACTTTTTATGTATGATTGATGATTTCTTGGAAAATAATCTTCCCTAAGTTGAACTGAATGTCATCAAAAATCCTCCTTAAATGCGTTGTCATCCTTTTGGTAAATGTATTCCTTTGACTATTAGGAATCCAATTTCAAGTGACAATGGCAAAAACGTCTGGCATAGGTGGGTACTAAGGTAGATGCTTCAAGTTCTTTGTTGTGGCCACTAGAGATGAATGTCATTGGTGATGGTATTTGCCATGGAGTCAAAGGACTCATTGTTGGGAAAAAATCCAATTTGAAAACGATTTTCTTATATAGCGAAAAATTAAAATTTTGAAAACCAGCCTAGTTTGTGATATTTATAGCAATAAATCTTGAACTAGAATCATACTTATATTTTCAGGGAAGCGAATACTTGACGTTTTCCAACTTTCAACCAAACAATCTTCTCTGCTATTCTTGTACCACGAACTCCTTCAAGTATGGGGTCGAACCAATTGAATCAGAACACAAAACTAGAAAAAAAACTGTATTTCCTTTTTGGGGTGAAAAAAAAATTCTCTGTTATTTAATAGAAACCAATAGAATTGTTATTCTGAAAAAATATATTTAATAGTTAATTCTCTCCAAGTTATGTATAATGTCCTACCGGTGTCATCTATTTATAAGAAGAAAAGGTATAACTCTTGTTGAATTGTATAAGTTTATTTCACTTAGAAAAAGAACTTCATTGTCCAACTAGGAGAGAGAGGGGGGCTAATAGGGTGCGTTTCCCTTCATATGTATTATGATGGATATTCAGGCCTCTCTTACATCAAGTCCAATTATGATTACTTCCTAGGCCTTTTGACCCAGTATTCTGTAATGTGATCCAACCCGATTCAATTTTTTCTATTTCCCAAAATAAAATTTAATATTCTATATTAAACAATTTCCTCGTCCCTATTTTACCCTAGTAAAATTTTGATAATTTTAACCTCAGTAAAATTTTTGATGATTTTATCCTAGTAAAATTTCGAGAAAATATGTTCAATATTTCATAACGCAACATGTTCATTGTAACCGAATGACTTATTTTTATTTTCGAGATTCAAAACCGCTCAAAAACATAAACTCATTTTTCTGATCATTTTTAAGTAATCCATATAGGATTGCAAATGGATCATTTCCATTTCCAATTTTTGAAACCTACATTCATTTCCAAATGATTCTATTTTTCCATTTTGGAAAAACCATAATTGTTCGTGAATGTTTTTCATTTCTCTTTTTCTATTCATTCTTTTCATTTCTATTCAAAATCGCAATTCATTTCTAGTTTCAGTGAGCTAGCGGAGAGACCAATTAGACATATGTAATTAGGGCTCAAATGATTTATAATTAAATTTTATTTTTTTGCCTATTAATTATAAACTCATTTAGTCACGATGTAGCAACCCATTTTTAGTGGTGTAAAAAATAGTAGTTTCAATACCACAATTTCGACCAGCGAGTTAGTAAACATTATTTATTTAATATTTACAAGTTAATTAAATAAAAATGACTAAATTGCAAAAACTGCAAAATTTAATCACTAATAGTTTATATGTGTTAAATGAATATAGAAGCATGCATTAAGAGTTTTAAAAGGTAAATAAACCTGATTATATCTTAGTGGACGCTTTAAGAGATGAAATAAATAATATGTTAGATTTATATTAAAAATGTTAAATAAATAATATTAATAAAAGAAAAAAAAAAACAAGACATTTTGGGGTCAGCTTTTCTTTCTTCATGTTTTCTATCCGAAACCACCATTATGAATCCTTAGAAAGTTCAGCCAAGATTTTACCTTGCATGTAAGTTGATTTCAATCCCATTTTTAGTAATTTTTACATTTTTAATATCGTTATAGCTTAACTTAGTTAACTTAGGGGCTAATTTGTAAAATTGTTAAAGGTTTTGAAATTTTTCATTGATGATTTTTAGGTGTTCATGAGGTTGAGTGATAGATTTAAGAACTTGGTTGTCAAATAGGACTGTTTTGTAAAGTGATTGTCGAAACCATTTTTAAGTTTTGGAAAACGGGGATCGACTAGAAAATGGAAATGGAGCCGCCACCGATCCGATTTTGAGGTGTGATCGGATCACCTTGAAATTGATCATTTTAATAAAACTTTGATTTATTAAAACAAATTTTGGCCTACGGAACTCAAGAAAATGGGTTCGGCAGTCGGTTACGTACAAGGAAGGGTTAGCACCCTCGTCGCGCCCAAAATTGGTACCTAATTGATTATTTAATGTCTTAATACCGAAAATTTGAAAAGATTCTAGATTACGATCCATTTGCTTAAAAGAAGGAAAAAAACTTGAATAAATTAAAAGGATGCTGAGACCCGCTCATTTCGAAAGAGTCAAATATCATACCCAGTGAGTTAGGATACAACATTTCGAATCCTCAAAATTAAACTTGTCTTTTGACCTTTAAGACTCATATCTTTAAAATCTAAGAAGGATATTCGGTTATTTGGGTCAAATGAAAGATCGGGACCTAGTAAGTTAGGGCACAATTTCTCAAAATTCCCGAATTTAGAATATTGCCTTTGTTTATTTTAAATTCTTATCCCAAGATAATAAAAGTCACATCCAATGAGTTAGGACGCAACATCTCAAATTCTCGAGGATAAATTTTTAAAAATGTTTTGATTAAAAAAAGGACTCGGTTACTAGGATTTAACGAGAAAAATCGGAACCCAGTGAGTTAGGGCAGATTTTTCTCGACACTTCCAAACACGAGCAATGCTTTATTTATTTTTTAAAAGCTTTTGAATGGAGTGATTTGTTTTAAAACTTGAATGACATCAAACTCGATTTTCTTTAACAAATAAACCACAATGAAATGATAATATACAAAGCAAAATGGCAATACATACACGAAAATATTACAATGATGAATCATAAATAACAAACAAGTGAATATCTAATACATAGAAAATAGTATGCGTCAACTTAAATAATACATGTGTAATAAAAACTTGATATAATATAATTGTATATTAAAAATAATAATGACATATGGAAGTGTTTGGAATAAATAAATATATAATTTAAAAAGGGTTTTTCAAAGAAACCAATTATATGCATAAATAAATTTAAAAGAATATATATATGTAAATAAATTTAAAAGAAAATACATACATAAAATAATACGAAATCAATAATATATACACAAAAATAATATAAATTATATTATAAAAAGAATATATATATATACATAAAAATAATTTGATATAAAAGAATATATATATAAAAATTTAATGAAAATAATATAGAGAAATAAATAATACTTAGAACCATTTAAAATATATATAATAATTGATGTTAATTTTAAAAAGAATAATTAAAAAAAGGGAAAAAATAAACAAACAATTAAATTAATTAATTGAAGCACTGTATTGAAATCAGCACAAAATCGGAGAGCTAAAGCAATAAAATAAAAAAACGAAAAAAGGACTGAAATGCAATGCGCGTGAATTAAAGATGACTAAAAGCAAATCTACCCGAGTCATTAAACGCAGCGTTTAAATAGGGATTAAATTAAAACTGCGCAAAATTACTGGGCAAAATCAAAATAAAAGAAGACTTAATTTAAAAGAAATAAAATACGGAAGGACTAAAAACATAAATAAACCATTTACCCAAAACGCGCGGATCCTTCCCCGGGTCGGGTCACTCGTGCAGGTTAGGGCCTTAAACGACACCGTTTTGGTCATTAACAGGCCACACCAAAACGACGTCGCACCGAGGGGCTATAAATACTAAAAAAACAAAAAAAAATTCATTTTAAACAGCCTTTCTAAAAAAAACTTAAAAACCTCTGAAAAAGGGACCCCTGCCCTCCGAGCACCGGTCCAGGTTCGGCCGAGTTCCGGTCATTGGGCCACCGTGCTCCGCCACCGTCTGCCGTCGTGCACGGTGGCCAGAGGCTCCAAAAAATGGTCGTTTCAAAACCTTTTAAGTGCCCTAAGCCCAAATCTACCCCTCAAACACCCAAAACCTCTCAAAAAACAATCGAAAGAAGTAAGAAACGCTTCGGTTTGGGCTCGAAAATGCTTCGATTTCGGCTTCTGATCGTCACAAAAGGTAAAAACTTTAATGCCTATTCTATTTCTATTTGTATGCGTTATATGCGAAGCAAGAGTGGAGTAAAAAATCGAAGAATACCTATGCTTTTCTATATTGATATTCAAAAATCGTAAGAAGTTTACAATGTTTTTCTGCTTTCTTTTTTATAGCCCAAAAGAAAAAATATGAATCCGAAATACAATGCTCTTTTTTTTTATTTTGTATTTGCTGTCTTTTCTCTGCTATTGGTGGTCTTGCTTGTAGGTACGGGTGATGCAGACGTGGCGTACGAAGGCCCGCTGGAGGTACGGAGGCTATGGAGGCTTGCGTGGTATGCGTGGAGGCGAGCATGGTGGCGCGCGTGGAAGCACGCGTGCGGCACTGTTAGGGTTATGGAAACCCTTGGGGTTTCTGAGATCACATCCTGTTTGGACCATTTGGGTCGGTTTCAGGATCGGGTTTAAGTAGTGGGTCAAGGGTTAGGTTTAGTGATTGGGTTTTAGGGGTTCGGGTCTAGTTTATTTGGGTCCTAATTTGGGCCATTTGGACTTTAAATGTAAATGAACATTGGACTGATTAATTTTGAGATTTTTATTTTTTTTTTGTTTCTGTATGGTTTATAATGGGCCTAGGCAAATTTTAGGCCCTACAGCTGCCCTTCTTTGCTCATTATCGTGTAACGAGAATAAAGCGAAAACTTTAAAAAGGCCAATTTTGCCCGATTTTGCCGAGTCTTGACTTCTTGGCCCTTCTTTTCTTTTTCGAGTAGCTTCATTCTATCCCACTACATCTTCAAGGGCATAGGAAGTAGCGCTTCAATCCAATTCAAAGAGATTAGACTTGTAGCTTCAATCTACTCTGTCGCAACTTTAGGGTGATGAGACTGTCTATGGTAAATCCAATCCAACCTACTACAACTTTAGAGGTATAGGATTCGTCGTTTTAATCTGCTCTACTGCAACTTCAGGGGGATAGGATTGTTTTGATCTGCTCAACTGCAACTTCAGAGAGATAAGATCTGTAATTTATAGCTTCAATTTGTTCCACTGCAACTTCAAGGAAATAAGATTCGCTATCTTCAGTCTGCTTCATTGCGACTTTAGGGAGATAAGACTTGTATAGTAAATTCAATCTGACTTACTGCAACTTCAGAGGTATAAGATTCGTCATTTTAATCCGTTCTACTGCAACTTCAGGGAGATAAGATTAACTATCTTCAGTCTGCTCCACTGCAACTTCAGGGAGATAAGGCTTGTTTTGATCTGCTCTACTGCAACTTCAGAGAGGTGAGATCTGTAAATTCGTCGATCTTGTTACACCATCTTCTGGGGAACATGACCTGTAGAATCGATTTATGGATTTATGCTTATGCATAATGATTAGGATGCCATGATCGGAATGAATCAAACACTCCTAGCTAAATGTATTATGGATGACATTTGTATGAATGCAGAATGTCATGAGAATGATCCTTTGTAGAATGATTAGGATGTAATGATCAGATTGAATCTAATGCTCCTAACTAAATGTGTTTTGCACAGATGCAGAATTTTATGAGAATGATCCTCTTTTAAATGCTTAGGATTGACATTGCTCATTGTTCTTCCAGGTTGTATCACTGACGTAATATCCTATCTTCTTGTTCAACCGACCTTTTTGATAGCAAATCCGAAGAAATGGTCACTGTTTAGAGTTTCCTTTTCAAACATTTCCAACCCTTAGGCTTGGCGAGTTCTAAATGGAAGTCTTGTTTCAGGTTCTCGTATTATTTAAAAGTTTTTAGAGTAATATGCAAAACTCCTTTTATGAAAATATTATTAGTCCATTAATCATTACTTCAATACAAAATGCTTGAAAACAATCATAAATGATGGATAAAATGGAATTTGTCAGAAACGAAATCTAAAAAGAATAAGTTAATTAAAGGAAGTAAACATTGCTGGAATACAAAATGATTAGGGGACAAGATAAGTGCGCCGGATATCGCTGTCTGAGCTTCTCTGTACGGACTTTCTGAAGACCATTTTAAGCTCAATATGTGTTTAGGAGATCGAGAGTACTCTGTTGAGGATCCAAGACGTAACATCTCTCCTCCTTCTTAATTCAGGTATGGCAAGATTATCGCATGCCCAATCGTTGATTGCAATTTGAGCCGTCCTATTCGGGTTTTCGACTCAAAACCCCTTTGGTCTTAAGGCACCCTTTGCGGGTGTTCACCTTGGCCTCTTCATTTTTCATTTTCATTATTTTTGGTTTTTTTTTTCTGAGAAGGTCTCAAAGTGCCCTTTGCGGGTTTTCACTTTGGACTTTTTTCCTCTTCAAGTATAGTATTTCTTGACTGAATCTGAGTTTATAAGATTGGGTAAGTTTTTCCCATTCATCTTGGCCAAGACCAGTGCTCCTCCGGAGAAATTCTTTTTCACCACATAAGGTCTTTCCCAATTTGGAATTCATTTCCCTCTGAAATCCTTTTGCATGGGGAGGATCTTTTTCAAAACCAGGTCTTCCTCGTGAAATTCTCTTCGGTGAACCTTTTTGTCATAAGCCCGCATCATTCTCTTTTGGTACATTTGTCCATGACGGATAGCCCTTAGCCTTTTTTCCTCAATCAAGTTTAACTGATCGTATCGAGGCTGGATCCATTCGGCTTTATCTAACTTTAGCTCTGACAAGACTCGAAGGGAAGGAATTTCAACTTCGATGGGTAACACTACCTCCATTCCATAGACTAATGAGAACAGAGTCACCCCGGTGGAGGTCCTGACTGATGTTCGATGAGCATAGAGAGAAAATGGTAATTTCTCGTGTCAATCTTTTTAGGTTTCAGCTATTTTCCCCACAATTTTATTAATGTTTTTATTGGCTACTTCCACTGCACCATTCATTTTTAGACGATACGGCTACGAATTGTGGTGTCTGATTTTGAATTGACTGCAGACCTCCGCGATTGTGCTGTTGTTCAAGTTTAATGCATTGTCAGATATGATCCTCTCAGGCATTCCATATCGACATATGATTTCATTTTTTAAGAATCTACTGACTGCCGACTTGGTAACACTGGCATATGAAGTAGCCTCTACTCACTTGGTGAAATAGTCGATGACTACAAAGATGAACCGATGCCTATTGGAAGCTTTTGGAGAGATCGACCCGATGACATCCATGCCCCACATAGAAAAAGGCCACGGGGAAGTCATAACATGCAGAGACGAAGGAGGTACATGAATTTTGTCTCCATAGATCTGGCATTTGTGACATGTTTTAGCATAATTGATGCAATCTCCTTCCATGGTAGACCATTGGCATGTGTTCTACAAACACCCTCGTGGACTTCTTCCAGAATTTTTTTAGCTTCAACAGCGTCTACACATCTCAACAGTATCTGATCCTTTCTTCTTTTATACAGGATCTCCCCGTCTAACACATAGTCACAGGCTAGTCTTCTCAACGTCCTATTATCGTTCTCGGTCACTTGTTCAGGATATTCGTGATTTTTCACGTATCGCAATATATCTTGGTACCAGGGGTGATCATCTTTTTCTTCTTTCTCCACATTGTAACAATGAGTTGGGGCCTCGTAAATACTCATTTGAATGGGTTTTACATCCTCTTGCTTGTTCACTTTAATCATGGAAGCCAGAGTAGTCAAAGCATCAGCCATGGTTTTCGTCTCGCGGGAGATAATTGAAAGTAATGTCATCAAACTCTTCAATCAACCTCAAGACTATCCTTCGATAATTGATCAATTTGGGATATCTTGTCTCCCATTCACCTTTCGGTTGGTAGATCACCAATGCAGAATCTCCATATACTTCTAGCACTTTGATTTCACGCTCCATGGCTACCTGGAGTCCCATGATACATGCTTCATATTCTTCCATATTATTTGTACAATCAAAATCCAATTTGCAAGTGAATGGATAATGATCTCCATTTGGGGAAACTAACACTGCCCAGTTCCATTACCGACAGCATTTCATGCTCCGTCGAAAATTAGCTTCCAAAGATGATCCTTTAAGGTGCCTTCCTTCACAGCTGCTGCATACATTAGGTCCTCGTTGGAGAAATCGAAATTCAATGGCTCATAATCCTCTAAAGCTCTGCTAGCTAGAAAATTTGCTATTGCGCTCTCTTTCACAACTTTTTGACTCACAAAAACGATGTCGAATTCAGAAAGTAGGATTTTCCATCTGGCCATCCTTTCATTTAAAGCAGTTGACTCTATCATATACTTTAGAGGATCCAATTTCGATATCAACCAAGTCGTGTGGTACAACAAGTATTGTCTCAGCCTTCGTGTTGTCCAAATCAAGGTGCAACACAATTTCTCAACTGTAAGTATCTCATCTCACACTCAGTGAATTTTTTACTGAGGTATTATATTACTTTTTCTCTTTGTCCTGACTCGTCATGTTGGCCCAGTACACATCCCATGGAGTTGTTAGAAACTGTCAAATACAATATTAATGGCCTATCTGAGCGTGAAGGAGACAATACTAGAGGACTTGACAAATACTGTTTGACCCTATCAAAAGCATTCTAACATTCATCATCCCACACTCCTGGATTGCGTTTCTCTAGAAGATGAAATATGGGATCATATTTTTCAGTCAATTGTGAAATGAAACGAGTAATGTAATTTAACCTTCCCAAGAAACCTCGGACTTCCTTTTGAGTGCGCAGTGGAGGTAATTCTTGTATAGCTCGGACCTTGTCGGAGTCAATCTCGATTCCCTTCTCGCTGACTATGAAGCCCAGCAATTTTCCAGATCTAGCTCCAAAAGAACATTTCGTTGGATTGAGCTTTAACTGGAATTTTCTCAACCTCAGGAACAGTTTTCTCAAAACTCGAATGTGTTCCTCTTCTGTTCTAGACTTCGCAATCATATCATCAACATAAACTTCATTTTCTTTATGCATCATATCATGGAACAAAGTTACCATGGCCCTTTGGTATGTAGCTCCTGCGTTTTTCAACCCAAACGGAATCACTTTATAGCAGAATATTCCCCATAATATAATGAAGGTAGTTTTTCCCATGTCCTGAGGATGTATCTTTATCTGATTGTACCCCGGGAACCCATCCATGAATGAAAACAATGAATAGCCTGCCGTACTATCCACTAGAGTATCAATGTGGGGTAACGGAAAGTTATCTTTTGGGCTAGCCTTTTTTAGGTCTCTATAATCTACACACATTCGCACTTTCCTATCTTTCTTAGGGATAGGCACGATGTTGACTACCCATTCTGGGCATTTGACCTCTTGCAAAAATCCAGCGTCAAATTGCTTTTTAACTTCTTCTTTTATTTTTAGCACAATGTCAGGCCTCATTCTCCCGAGCTTCTGCTGAACCGGCTTGCAATCCTCTTTTATGGGAAGGCAGTGTACAACAACGTCAGTGCTTACCCCTGGCATATCTTGGTATGACCACGCAAAGACATATTTGAATTCTTGAAGTAAATCTACGAGGTCCCGCTTCGTTTCCTCGACTATGCACATTTTAATTTTCACTTCCTTTCCTTCTTCCAAGGCTACGACTTTTACTATCTCTTCATGAGGTAGAATTTGTTTTTCCTCTTATTCTAGCATTCTTAACAAGTCTAAAGATAAGCCACAGTTTACGTCATCTTCAAAGTCTTTGGATCCCTCTAAACACATATCTTGCTCAAAAAGGGGTTCTGATTCAGTAGCAGCATCACTCATATTGTTGATGTCCAGGAACCTGTTGTAGGTACAAAGGAATATACAAAAAAAAAAAGAATAAATTTAAGCATAATTATCTGTATGGCATGATCATGAATGAAGAATAAAAGAATAATTGGAATAAAGAATGATTGTCGGTATAATATCATTATGGAAGAATTGGAAAGAATAAAAAATATTTGCTCAAAAAATTCAGAAGCATTTTCATTGAATTAAAGATTTTTAGGACATAAGCCTATTTCACAAAGGATGCTTATTACTTCTAGGCCTAGAGCAATAAGTGTTCTAAGACATTACTCTGAAATAGTTCTAAACACTATAGGAATCTCTTCTGCAGTCCAGTTATTTAGAATACTCCCAGGCTCATAAGGGCGGATATCTGACAAGTTCCCCCCTTTAATTGCCTCCTCGGATATGGCATTAATGTAGACATTGTCCAACCTTGCTATAATATCTTCCTCTTTTGGCGCCTTCTACTCAGCATGAATGACCCCACCCGACATAAAGGTTTTGGATATGTGTGGAATTATCATGGGTTCCCACTTAATTTCTTCACCATTCAGACTAGTCCTTTTTTTTTTCTTCCCTTTTTACCAACTCTTTCTTTCTTTGTTTTGCATCTGGCTTGAATCCTAAGCCAAAGCGATCTTGCTTTTCTTTTAACATCGAAGCCACGACTCTCCCCTGAAGATATTTTCCAAGTCCTTTTCCTGGCAAAGCTCCTTTTCCTATGGTTATCTGCAATCTCATTCTCGTGGTTTTAGAGATTTTTGGTACCGAAATTCTGTTTAATGAAAATTGCATTCACGAATTCCAAGAATAAAAAAGAGCACTCGATTGCCTCGTCATTCGTCTCCAGATATGGTGCATCACTGGTTACAGCTGCGATAATATCCTCTTCGACATTTATTGTCACTAGTCGGCCCTCTGATACTAACTTCAGCTTCTGATGTAATGATGAAGGCACCGCTCCCGCTGAATGAATCCACGATCTTCCAAGTAAGCAGTTATAGGAAGGCTTGATATCCATGACCAAGAAATTTACCTCATATGTCGTCGGACCAATTAGCAGCGGTATTCCAATCCTCCATATAACTCTTCTTTGCGTGTCGTCAAATGCCCTAACTATGTTCTGGCATTCTTTCATGTGGGAACTATCCATAGGTAATCTGTTTAATGTGGATAAGGGTAATACTTTAATGCCAACCTGTTGTCTATCAAAACCCCTGGCAGTGTGTACCCTTTGCATCTAGTGGTAATATGCAACGCCTTAGTAGATCCACTGCCACCTGGTGAAATTTCATCATCGTTAAAGTAAATGAAGTTATCAGCACTTATATTGTTGACTAGCTGATCCAGCTTACTACTGAGATATTATTGGCCACATATGTCTCATTCAAGACATTCATTAGTGCATTTCTGTGTACTTTCGAACTCTGAAGCAAAGCTAACACAGATATACGCACTGGCTGTTTGTGCAGCTGTTCTACAACACAGTATTCACTATGTTTCAAAAATTTTAGGAACTCCCTAGCCCCCTCCTCTCTCACTAGCTCATTGATGGACCACTCGGGCTCGACTGATTTTTCTTTCTCTTGCTCCCCCCTTGGAGCTTTCCCTTTTACCAAATCGTAGCGTCTCCCACTACGAGTATGAGAACCTACATCTTGATCTTTCTTTGAAGCACTAGCTGGATTTTCTTTTCCTTGAATTGTCACATTACAGTCATAGTTCTAAGGAACTCTCTTGCTATCCCTATACAGAAAAACTGTTGGCTTTTGAATTATGACTCGCGGTACTACCTGTGTTCTGGCCTCATTGGCTCTTAGGATTAAGATGAATATTACTGGGTGGTTTCCCTTTTGGACCCGTTCCATTGATCCTTCCTCTGAAGCATAAACCTCCCGTTCTTCTGATCCCTCAATCTCCTCGTAAAATTTCATCTCTTTATTATCCATCAAATTTTGCACTATGGCTCTGAACTCAGTGTATTCCTGGATTCCATGCCCTTCTCTATTATGGAACTCGCAATGGTTCCTCTTTCCTTCAGACCTCTCTTCCGAATCTGATATAATCAGTCCTCTCTTCACCATCTCCTTCCAAACTTGCCTCAATGGGATTTTGACTTATGCGATCTCATTTTTGACTTTCCTGCCCCCACTTTTATTTATTCCATTTACTCCCTGATCAGTATGATTAGGCAAGGGGCTTCCTGCTACATTTGGTACGGGTGGGTCATCAAACTTTACGATCCCTATTTTTATTAGCTTTTCGACTACTTTCTTGAACGCAGTTATTCGCATTGGGCGTTTGCATCATACCACTTGGGAAACGGGGGTTGCAGCAGTGTTAAGTAGAAAGGGGCCACCACATGTGCATCAAAGAGATTCTGGTACAGCTCTCTATACGTCATGGGTATAGGTGTGAACTGTATCCTTTCGTTGTTCACCCTTGTGCTGGATTCCTGTCTCACGGGACCTTGATGATTAGTGGTTGTTACTTTTGGCTGGCTCACCATGATTGCTCTCGAATGACCCTTGTTATATGTACTCGTGTTATTCACCTCATTCTCCCTCCTTCTCGGGGCTGATCTCTTGGTGCCTTCCCCTACTTCAATTTTCCCACATTTTATCGCGTTTTCTATCATCTCCCCAGACATTACGATATCAGAAAAGCTTTTAGTAGTGCTTCCTAACATGTGGTTGATGAATGGAGCCTTCAGAATACTGATGAAGAGCATGGTCGTCTCTTTCTCTAAGAGTGGGGGTTGGACTTGTATCGCCACCTCCCTCCATCACTGGGCATACTGCCTGAAGCTCTTGTTTGTCTTTTTTTCCATGTTCTGGAGTGTAATCCTGTCGGGTGCTATGTCTGTCACGTGGTTGTATTGTTTTATGAATGCTTGAGCCAAATCTCTCCATTAACAAATTCTGGCACGACTCAACTGGTTATACCATTTGGCTGCTACCCCCACCAGGCTATACTTCAAGCAATGGATCAATAGTTGGTCATTATTAATTTACCCCGTCATTCTTCTACAAAACATAGTAATATGAACCTCGGGGAAACTTGTCCTATTATACTTCTCAAATTCAGGCATTTTGAATTTGTATGGGAGCACCAAGTCTGGGACCAAGCTTAAATCATTGGCATCAATTCCATAACAGTTATCAGTACTTTCGATTGCTTTAAACTTCTCCTCCAACCATTTACATCTATCTTCTAACTGCTTTGATAATTCTACTTTTGCCCTCTCTCCTTCAGCTATTTCATCCAAATTAGGGACATTAGTAATGATTTGATTATCTTTTGAGCCTGAGCCAGTTTGGAGGTTCACTGAAGCACCCGTGGGAATTGTTGAGGCCTGATCATGACATATGGCCTTTTAGGTCGTGTTTGTACATGTAGTGGAGTAAAACCAGGAGGTGTTGAGGATACTCAGTATTCTCCTCAACATTAACCATGGGGCTCTTTCCTTTATCCATAAGCCCATTTAACAGCTGCGTCATCTGAGTCATTTAGGTCATCATATTCCTCTGCGATTCCATCATTTTTGTCCATCATATCTTGCTGGATCTTAACCAACTGCTCTTGCATTTGTGCTTGCATCTGTTCTTGCATGTCCTTATGCATTTGTTCCAACCTTTCTATTCTTTTATCCATTGCTTTAGTTTTCCTTCTTGTACTGTAAGGGTGCGTGTTTGGTTGATTTTTGTTAGTTTCCAGATTACTGAAATAATTATTAATCAATTAGAATCTTTTAGTGAACTTTAATGCATATGATGCAATGCATATGCATGAAATGTAAAAAACGTTGATTCTGATTCAATTCCATCTAGAAAACTTTATTAGAAAACAAAGCTCTTTATATAAAACAGATTACAAGTACGACTTTGCCCTAATGCTCAGAGTTTTAACACTCTTAAGCAAAGAAGCTGGCTTCTGGCCTCTGTCTGATTCCAGGTCGTACTTCACACTAAGCGTGTTAGCCTGAACTGCCAAGGTTTGCAGATGGTCAGCTACCTCCCATATCTGAGCCACAGCTTCACCCATAATGCAATCTCGATCCCTAACTTGACTCTGAGAGTGATGAAGTTGTTCCTTCCAACGCTCCTCATTTACTTCAAGAAGCTCTACCCGAAGCTCACAACTTTGCAAAGCAAACTGTAGCTCTTCTATTCTTCCTTTCATTTCTTCAATCTTGCTCAAACTTGCCCTTCCCTCAGCTGCAAAATTACGATTTCTATACTGGTAGAGTACTTTTTCAAGCTCTACCACTCTAGCCTTTAATTCCCCTTTGTCGTTCTGGGCTTCTGATAGACTCCTTTCTAGCTCCTCTCTCTGAGTTTGAGTCTCTTGGAACCTTTTCTTCCACTGATCAGCCTTGGTCTTTTCCGCTTGAATTTCCTATCGCCACTACTCTGAAGTTTTCCCCAATCCGGCGGTTCTCATCGATAGATGCAATTTTTTGTAATCTGTCTTCAACCTATCCAAGTCTTCCTCGGCCTTATTTTTTCCTTTCTTTTGCTTCTCGGCCTCTAACTTTTGAACATCAGTATCTAATCTTAAATGCATCTTCTCTTCCTCTAATTGCTCTATCCTCTTCTCCAGCTCCCGATTTCTCTTTTCAAAATCTTGTTTTATTATCTCCAATTCTAATGGGACTACCTGTAAGTATTCTTTCATCGATCGTACGCCCTCCAGACTTGGCCCCGGGATGTTGTCATTAATCCTTCTACTGAACCATCCACTATACTCGGGAGTATTCATTGATCCTACTGTCAACTTTTTCATCTGACGAGTCTAATTCCAAGCAGCGGAAATCTCCTTGATCCTCTTCTTGTAATTATCTCCTTTATACGAGAACTCACATTGCGCTAGACCATGAGTTACCGGTATAAACTCCTTGATCCGTATTGTCTTAGTGCAAGTAAAAGAGCATAACCAATAGCTCCCCAAATTTCGAGTAAAGGGACCCAATCAAAACTCCCGCATCGGAACAGGATTTCATTGGGCATGAACCAAGGAGTTCTCCATTCGATATTCTCCTCCTGAAGATTTTGGAAAAGTGCCATCCAATTCTCTTCTGACACGTTGTCTCTTTTTGGTGTTGCTACTATTTCTTTCAGCGGGGAACAATTATCAGAGAAGACCCGATAAGAAACCTTATCTACCTTCCAGAAGTGCTGTGAAACCAAACCAGCAACAACTGAGCGCACCCTACGAACCTGCCCTCTCCGGATCTTCTACATGCATTCAAAGACCTAAAAGTCTTGGCTAAGATTACAGGAACTAGCGTGACCCCTTTACTGAGTCAGTCGAAGAAATCTGTGACCGCTTCATCTACATGCCCTAAAGCTCTAGGGAATAACATCAATCTGTAGATGCTCAATGTAAAAACATCAATTCTTTTATTCATATTAGGATGAGCTAGCATCAAATCCCTCAAATTCCTCCACGGGATGCACTTACACTCGCCCTTTTGCTTAATCATAGCTGTAATCCACTGCTCACTCATTCCCGTTATGCTCATCAACTTCTTCCAAAAGGCTGGGACGTAGGCAGCTCTCGAAAAGATTCTATCAACTTGAACATTCGGACAATGCAATAGAGCCGTGTATTCTTCTATGGTGGGTACTAAATCCACTCTCCCAAAGGTAAAGCAATAATATGCAGGGTTCTAGTACTAAGTGAGGGCTCGGAATAACTGCTCGTCTACCTTGATGTCAAGTAAGTACGGTAAATCCCCATAATTATGGTAGAACAACCTCTTGGTCTCATTGTTCCGCTGATTTCATATCACTTTTAACTCTTGAAGATTATTTTACATAACACTAATATGAGTGTAGTCTCATAACTCTGACATATACCCCGCAGCTAGACAATCCCCTTCTCTAATTGTGTTGTTTCTGACCAAGTTCGGACAGTCGCATTATCTTCCACTTTATCAAGAAAGTCGTTTTTCATGGCCAGCTCTCTAATTTAGCAATCGAACCCGAATCGACACCTTTTAAATATGAAAATGCATGCAAAATAACAAACATAAAACAAAAAGTTAGTACAATATACAAAAATCAAATTCAACGCATAAAAAAAGAAAAGAAAAAACAAACAAGCACCTATCTGGGTGACCTGATAAGGCTTAGCGTAGCTCTTCCTAGGGTGGGCTCTTAGGGCTTTCTATATGCGGTTCGGTTCTAAAGTTGAGGTACTGAACCAGTAGATTCCTCGATCCTCACCCATTATAGGCTCATACGAACCGAGTTCGGTTCAGGGGGATACATTTTCCTATGGCTGCACGGAGATGAAAATCTCACGAAGACATAGGTACGGATGTATCCCGGAAGCGATTCACTATCTTGCACGGAGGTGAAAACCTCACGAAGGAGTAGCTTCTCACTCCCACTTAAAAGGGTATGACCCAGCGGTCATGCGATATGATGCAAAAGTATTCTATAAGACTCGAACCACAGCAATCAAATAATATGACGCAAGCGAATGCAATAAAAGGATCGTAATTTTTCAAATCAAAATTTCAATTTTTCGACGAAAAGACAGAAAATAATCAATTTTGCAGCCTGACTCTCTAAGGTGTCTCCAGTGGAGTCGCCAAGCTGTTGAAACCATTTTTAAGTTTTGGAAAATGGGGATCGACTAAAAAATAGAAATGGAGTCGCCACCGATCCGATTTTGAGGTGTGATCGGATCACCTTGAAATTGATCATTTTAATAAAACTTTGATTTATTAAAACAAATTTTGGTCTACGGAACTCGAGAAAATGGGTTCGGGAGTCGGTTACGTACGAGGAAGGGTTAGCACCCTCGTAGCGCACAAAATTGGTACCTAGTTGATTATTTAATGTCTTAATGCCAAAAGTTTGAAAAAATTCTAGATTACGATCCATTTGCTTAAAAGAAGGAAAAAAAAACTTAAATAAATTAAAATGATGCTGAGACCCGCTCATTTCGAAGGAGTCAAATATCATACCTAGTGAGTTAGGATACAACATTTCGAATCCTCGAAATTAATCTTGTCTTTTGACCTTTAAGACTCATATCTTTAAAATCTAAGAAGGATATTCGGTCATTCGGGTCAAATGAAAGATCGAAACCCAGTAAGTTAGGGCACAATTTCTCAATATTCCCGAATATGGAATATTGCCTTTGTTTTTTTTTTTTAAATTCTTATCCCGAGATAATAAAACGTCACATCCAGTGAGTTAGGATGCAACATTTCAAATTCTAGAGGATAAATTTTTAAAAATGTTTTGATTAAAAAAAGGACTCGATTACTAGGATTTAACGAGAAAAATCAGAACCCAGTAAGTTAGGGCACGATTTTTCTCGACACTTCCAAACACGAGCAATTCTTTATTTATTTTTTAAAAGCCTTTGAATGGAGTGATTTGTTTTAAAACTTGAATGACATCAAACTCGATTTTCTTTAACAAATAAACCGCAATGGAATGATAATATACAAAACAAAGTGGTAATACATACACGAAAATATTACAATGATGAATCATAAATAATTAACGGTCACAAATTAAGAGATATAATACATACAATAACAAACAAGTGAACATCTAATACATAGAAAATAGTATGCGTCAACTTAAATAATACATGCGTTGTAACATCCTAGATTAGGGGTTATGCGTTTGTGCATAATTAATGAGTTAGTAGGTTTTGGCAGTGTTTGGAAGTGTATTAAGGGTTTTTAGACTTCTAGGATGAAAGAAGAAAGCTTTGGAAAATTATTGGTTTTTAAGTAAAAAGGGGAGCTAGGTAAATGAGGCTTTAAAAGAAACTCTGTGTGAAGCATGACACAAGGAACCATGTGGTAAAATGGCATGTTTTATGAATTATGAATGTGTTATGTGAATTCTAGAAATAATGAAATGTATGGAAATGTAAGGAAATATGGAAATGTAAGGAAATGTCAGGAAACGTATGGAAATGTGAGGAAATGTAAGGAAATGTATGGAAATGTAAGGAAATGTATGGAAATGTAAGGAAATGTAAGGAAATGTATGGAAATGTAAGGAAATATATGGAAATGTATGGAAGTGTATGGAAATGTGTGGAAATGTATGGAAATGTAAGGCAATGTAGGGAAATGTAAGAAAATGTAAGGAAATGTATGGAAATGTAAGGAGATGTAAGGAAATGTGAGAAATGTATGGAAATGTAAGGAAATGCAAGGAAATGTCTTGTCTTGGAAATGTAGGAAATGTCCTAAAAATGTAAAGGAATAAAGAGGAAAGTGAACATTTATGGAAACTAGGAATTGTATGAAATGGTTCAAAAATGGAAAGTACACATTTTTGGAAACACAGAACATTTTAGGCCCAACATTTTAGGAAACACAACATTTTGGCCCGAACATTTAGGAAACACGAACATTTTGGAAATCGAACATTTTAGGAAACTGAACATTTTTGGAAACTTGGAATGTAAGAAAAATGGCAAGTTCTGAGCCGATCGAAAATTTTAAGAAACTTAGAAATGACCCGAAATGATGATTTTTAAAGTTCAAAATAGGAAATAAGGGCTAGAGAGGGCCTTAAAAGAAAAAGATGGTAAGATTTGACACACAAAGCAGGCTTGGAAAAGTGGCACAAGATGCCACTTAGGGCCTATGGAAATGGCGCCATGTGCAAGAGGCATGGGCACAGGTTTGAGTCACAAGGGAAGCAATTAAATGAAGGTTTTAATTTTGCTTCCAGGAAAAGGCCGAGGTGGACGGCACATGTGTTTAAAAAGAGAGGTGTTTTATTTTCATAAATATTCGATTAAAAAGGTGATAAATAAATGATTTTTAAATTGGATTATTTAGAAGAGATAAATATTGGATTAAACTCTTTTATTTATTAAAGGATAAAGTTATCAAAATAGAAGAGTGGTGGCCAAGTAAAGGACTCTAGCTAGTAATTCTGGCTATAAAAGGAAGAGTAAGGTTATTCTTCATTCATTCTTTTCTCTTCAAGAAAATCTCTGCCGAAATTCTCTAAAATTTCTCCTATTCTCTCTGCCGAATTTTCTCTACCATTATTCTCTTTTTCTCTTTTCTTCTTCATTCTTCTCCTCTCAATATTCCAAAAGCCGAAAGCTTGCTAAGATCAAGGCCATAGCCGAATCTCTGAAGGTTGAAGTGAAGATGCAATCGATTTCTTCAAGTAAGGGTAAGATTAGGTTAGATTCTCATTCTATTTCTTTTAAGGCTGTCGAAATTAAGATTCTAATACCCTTAATATCTGTTGCCGAAGAGATCTTCCGGGATTTACTAAGTGTCGACTACAAGGAAGGAGAAGTTCTTTTCCCAAAGGTACACCATAGGCGCGTGTTCCCTAGTTATTCGGTGAATTTGGGTTTTAAGAATCTAAGGTAAGTCATATTTAACATTCGGCTAAGGGTTAATTGTTGTGAATAAATGTTAGAAATTGATCTAACAGTAGTTATAGGGATTTCGTGAGGAGGATACAAGGATTTTGGGATTTGAGAATTTCAAGGTAAGTTTTAAGTATACTAATCCTACTAGGATTTGGATTTATGGCGAATGGTTTTTATTAAAATAGTAAGTGATTAATAAAATGTAGGAACTTGAGATCTAAATCGTAGATCATTCTTGGGATTTCAAGGAATCATTTAAGCAAATCAGTGTGTACTCTTACTAACTTTCAATAAATTGCATGGCAATCATTAGATATGTAAATATGTAACAAGTATGTGAATGTGGCTAAGCACCACAAATGTGGTAAGGAGTACCAGTGCACGTTTCCTACTTATGATAGGATTGTGAATGTGATATATTTTGAACATGTGATTAGTAACATGAATGAAAATTTAGTATGTGAAATATGTTATGAAATAATTGGGGCATTCGGGATATTTGTGGAGGAAGAAAGTGAAGGTGATGACTACGGTCTCACCAACGTAAAGTGGTGACTACGGTCACATAAAGTGAAAAGTGGTAACCGGTTACATCCGGTGAATACTGATTGTCTAATGACACAACATATAAGGCGATGAGCACGCACCGCAATGATCGCCTTCGATGGTGTGTAGCGGATGGAGGGTCGACTTAGTAGTCCCCCGCATGTATAAAAAGTTGGTACGGGTGGTGTGTAGCGGATGGACAAATAGGTTTGGGTTTGGGTTGCATCATCCTTTATTCTGTATGAACATGATATTGATATGACTTGTATGCGACTTGTTGGAAATTAGTACTATGTACACATTGAGTCTGTTGACTCACTCGTTGGGAATTATTTTTCGGTGATGAGCAATAATGGACCGGGTCGGCATGAGCTAAAGGTGGCCATGCATCGCTTGAAGAAATTATTTGGAATTTGGACTTTATGAAATTTTAGTACTTTAAACTTTATTTTGGGTTTGAATGATGTAATAAGGCCATAAGGCCCAATTGGATTTTCTTTATTTCTGTTTATTTTTATTTGAATATGATACAATTTATGTTTGATTAAAGATAAGTAAATTTATTTCTTTTAAAATAATAAACCCAAAAATTATTTTGTCACCTTATTTAAGTTGGATTTCCAGAATTTATTAAATAGGTTTCAAATTAAGCCCAACCCAAAACGAATTTTTCTTAATTACACAAATTTTTTTCTAAGTCATTTAGAACATTGAAAACCGATTTATTTAAGGAACATACCAGATCCGGTTCAGGCTCGTGGGCCGGGTGTGGGGTGTTTCATGCGTAATAAAAACTTGATATAATATAATTATATATTAAAAATAATAATCACATATGGAAGCCTTTGAAATAAATAAATATATAATTTAAAAAGGGTTTTTCAAAGAAACCAATTATATGCATAAATAAATTTAAAAGAATATATATATGAACATATATGTAAATAAATTCAAAAGAAAATACATACATAAAATAATACGAAATCAATAATATATACACAAAAATAATATAAATTATATTATAAAAAGAATATATATATACACATAAAAATAATTTGGTATGAATTACATATGTATATAAAAGAATATATATATAAATTTAATGAAAATGATATAGAGAAATAAATAATAATTAGAACCATTTAAAATATATATAATATTTGATGTTAATTTTAAAAAGAATAATTAAAAAAAGGAAAAAAAATAAACAAATAATTAAATTAATTAATTAAAGGACTGTATTGAAATCAACACAAAATCAGAGAGCTAAAGCAATAAAATAAAAAACGAAAAAAGGATTGAAATGCAATGCGCGTAAATTAAAGATGACTAAAAGTAAATTTACCCGAGTCATTAAATGCAGCGTTTAAATAGGAATTAAATTAAAACTGCGTAAAATTACTGGGCAAAATCAAAATAAAAGAAAAACTTAATTTAAAAGAAATAAAATACGGAAGGACTAAAAATGTAAATAAACCATTTACCCAAAACACGCGGATCTTTCCACGGGTCGGGTCATGATAAACCGTGATAGTAACATATTTTAATCCCACATTTAGTATGCTTTTGGATGATTTATCCCTCGATTTATATAAAAAGGTGCTCTTAATCCTTTCTTTTCATGTCTTATACCCAGGAAAGCACCCGAACATAAAAAGAACGAGAAACGGGCCTAAAACGGAGTAAATTGGGCCAAGGAAGAAATCAACACGGCCTGGACCAAAGCTCACACGGCCGTCCCTCATCAAGCAACTAGAACACGGCCTTACCCCGATTCACACGGCCGTGCCTCATTAAAGAAGTCCGAGCACGGCCTAGCCACGATCCACAAAGGCGTGTGCCATGGCCGTGTCCCTGTCGCTGGAAAGAGCAATTTCAGTCGGATTTGGATACTTAGGGGTGAAGAAACCTATTTCGAAAGCCTATATAAACCCCCTAGGTGTATCCCAAAAAGGGGACAGTTAGCTAGGCCAAGGAACCAAGCCGGAAATGTTAGAATTATGGGAAACACTCAAAGATAGCCAGTTAATCCATCTCAAGAAGCCAGAATTCTACTCAAGACGGCGGATCTCTCCTTCAATTTCTTCAGGGGATTTTAGGAATTTCTTATGTTTTGCTTTATCTTTTCTTTATTTATTATAAACTAAACCCTTCAGATACCTGAAGGGGATGAAACCTAGATGAATCTTGTTATTGGCTTTTTAGACTATATGATAAATACTTTTATTTTTATTTTAGGTTAAGTTTTAATTTTTCTAAATTCTCTTTCTTTCTTTCTCTGCAGGAGCCTCTAGTTTATGACTGGAAGGAACCCGAAAGGACCTTTAGTATACGATAGTGATATTGAAGCTACCGCTCGAAGGAATCGTAGAGAAATCGAGCGAGCTTTAAATTACACAGAGGAGAATTAAGAAGGCAGATCCAATCCTACTGAAGGGGTGGGCGAGAATAACCCACAACCACATGATGTGGGAGAAAATAATGCTCCACGTACTATGTTTGATTATGCTAAACCGCATTTAATAGGAGCAGAATCGAGTATTGTTAGGCCTGCTATAGCTGCTAATAATTTTGAATTAAAGCCTAACACTATACAAATGATTCAACAACTTGTTCAATTTGATGGTTTGCAGGACGAAGACCCAAATACACATATAGCTAACTTTTTAGAGTTCTGTGATACCTTCAAAATAAATGGTGTTTCTGATGATGCCATACGTCTTCGGTTATTTCCCTTTTCATTAAGAAATAAAGCCAAACAGTGGTTAAACTCGTTACCACGAGGGTCAATCACTACATGGGACCAAATGACCGAAAAAATTTTATTAAAATATTTCCCACCAGCCAAAACGGCCAAATTACGAAATGATATCTCTTCTTTTGTGCAGATGGATTTAGAGACACTATACGACGCATGGGAGAGATACAAGGATCTCTTGAGAAGGTGTCTGCACCATGGTTTACCCTTGTGGCTACAAGTTCAAACCTTCTATAACGGTGTCCCATGACCGTGTAAAGTTACTGACTTGCCAACCACGAGCAAAACACGCCCGTTCCCTGAGTCATGAGAAGATACTGACTTGAAACCTACAGGCGTGGCTGACTGAAAAACGGGCATGGAGAATCAACACGCCTTGACACACAACCATGTGAGGTGGCCGTGTACATCGATACGCCCTCAACCCACGGGCATGGGAAAGTACCAGAATAGTGCCTCTATTTAAACCCGAGCCTCCCCTCCTCATTCTTCCTCTCTACCCTCCACCCATTCTTTTCTTCCCTCTTCTCAGATTTCTCTCTAACAAAGTCTCTATAACTCTTGAGCCAACACTGAAAAGGCCAAACTCCTCAAAGGAGAAAGATTTACATGAGTTCATGCCGGTAACTTCATCCAAACAACAAGCCAAGAACATTTGAGGCTATTTAGTTTTCATTTACTTTTCCTCTTTTGCTTCAATTTCCTTATCTTTACTACTTTTCTACTTCATTTATTTTAACTTATTTTAGTTTTGTAGTGTCAGGTTCGAAAGGCTGCTAGGGAATTACGCCACTTCCGCCACCGCCAGCACCTCCCCAGCCTTAGAGGGCACACTCACCTCACGAACCATTCACAAATAAGGACTCTTCGGTCTATCCATCTTTTATTTTCATTCGGTTTACATTTTTGTTTCCTTTTTCTTTATCTTTCTTATCTTTAATTATATATTTAGTTTATTTTAAATGTATCTTAATAATTCCTGGCTACTTCTCCGTGAGCTACCCAATTTCTTCATCTAGTGCAGGATCGTCATCCAGACCGACCTCCCCATCCTCCATTCACTTCCGACTCAAGGAACCCATCAAAAATTCAAGGAGTATCATTTCCCCTTCTCTTTTGATTTATCCCTTAAATGTTATTATCTATCTCTGTACATTGAGGGCAATGTACATATTAAGTGTGGGGGGTGAATAGTTATTTCAAGAAAATGCCTAACTTTCTGCATTATTCTCAAACCCTGAGGATAAAAGTGCCTAATTTTTTTTCATTATTCTCAAATCCCTGAATTTAATCTTGTTTTTGAGTAATTTTCTTATATTACTAATTAGGATGAAATTTCTGATGATTTATGGTTTTTATTGATATGTTTTAGAGTAAGTCATAGTTAATTGTGCATTGATGATTAAATTTGAAGAATACTAGAGAATCAAGCGTGATAAGTCTATTTTTAAAAATTAAAATTTTTGCTAGGTTGTTAACCTAAATTTGAATATTACTTAAAATTTGAAATCTATAAGGTTGATGTCAAAAACACCCATAATTTTTTGTGAGATTTTGAGCCATATAGAGCATACATTCTTTTCCATGCTCACTTTATTGATTATGAGTGTGTCAACATTGAACTATTATTCTAGAACTTGCCTTGATTATACATGTCAAGACCACAATTATGATTTGATATACCGAGATGATAAAGGCACCTAGGTTTTAACCCACTTACTCCACTAAAAAGTCTACCTTCATAATTAACCCCCCCAGTGAACCCCGTTGATCCTAACAACCCTTTCTATTGACTCACCCACTAATATTAACCCAAAACCCATTTGTTTTTATTATCACCATTCTATTTGATTACCCTTATGTCGAGATTTGATTTGATCTGTTGCCTAGCTATGATCTTTATTTTAACAAATTCATTCATTATTATGTAATACTTAGTTTATTCTTAAAAAAAAATTTGAAGTATATTCAGTATTAGTATTATGAAAAGCGAGCTTATACAGTTAAAGTCTAATTATCAAAATAAAAAGCTCGTATTATTAGGGTTATTACTTTTCTAGTTGATGTAATTATTATTGTCTCAGTATTTCTAGATAGGTAACTTGTCAATTCAATCTCGATTCCAACCTTCTAATTCAGCCTTTATCCACACCTTTAACCCTAGCCCCATTAGAACCCTGTTAAAGACCTTTTGATCTGTTTATCATCTCATTTTACAGTGGTGGAGATTTGATTTTCAGGCAAGCTTATGGGATTAAATTTTTAGGTTCGACTTATAAGTGCTTAACTTTGAACTTTAAACACTTTTTGAGTGATTTGAGTGAATCTTTTGTGAGGATGTCAATCCTTGTCGGTTTTGAATTAAAGGTAATTATTCAGATAAGGGGGGACACCTATGTTTTTGTGATACAAATACATGACTTATCTTGTTTGAATCTTTAGGACTATTTAAGTTGAATTATCCACGTATAAATTATCTATGAATTATGATAAGACATTGTTGATAGGAATTATGAATTATGGAAAGTTCATTTTAATTGTAAGTTGAGAAATTTTGCTTGAGGACAAGCAAAAGCTTAAGTGTGGGGGTATTTGATAAACCGTAATAATAACATATTTTAATCCCACATTTAGTATGCTTTTGGATGATTTATCCCTTGATTTATATAAAAAGGTGCTCTTAATCCTTTCTTTTCATGTCCTATACCCAGGAAAGTACCCGAAGATAAAAAGAACGAGAAACGGGCCTAAAACGGAGTAAATTGGGCCAAGAAAGGAATCGACACGGCCTGGACCAAAGCTCACACGGCCGTGCCTCATCAAGTAACTAGAACACGACCTTACTCCGATTCACACGATCGTGCCTCATTAAAGAAGTCCGAGCACGGCCTGGCCACGATCCACAAGGGCGTGTGCCATGGCCGTGTCCCTGTCGCTGGAAAGAGCAATTTCAGTCGGATTTGGATACTTAGAGGCGAAGAAACCTATTTCGAAAGCCTATATAAACCCCCTAGGTGTATCCTGAAAAGGGGGCGGTTAGCTAAGCCAAGAAGCCAAGCCGGAAAGGTTAGAATTGTGGGAAACACTCGAAGATAGCCAGTTGATCCATCTCAAGAAGCCAGAATTCTACTCAAGACAGCGGATCTCTCCTTCAATTCCTTCAGGGGGTTTTAGGGATTTCTTATGTTTTGTTTTATCTTTCCTTCTGAGATGTTTTCTTTATTTATTATGAACTAAACCTTTCAGATACCTGAAGGAGATGAAACCTAGATGAATCTTGTTATTGTTTTTTTGAACTATATGATAAATACTTAGTTTGTTCTTAATTATGTGTGCTTAATTCTTGTGTTAATATTTCCGGGATATTGATTCAAGTCAGATGTGCTTAGGTGGAGGAGCAAAAGTCCCTACTTAAGAGTAGATCTAGCATAATTAAGCGGAGTTGATCGCACGCCTAGAGATAGGGTGACGAGATTTTGCCGGATTAGGGTGAAACCTAATATGGGAGTCCATAGATCGATTTACTACTATCCTAGGGGGTTATTAACAGAGAAAGAGATTTCTATTAATTAACCTAGGGTTAGACGTTATTCGCCTCGAGAGAGGGTTTAATATACATTAGGGAGTCTTACGGATCAAACTAAGTGAATAAATCGTATGATTCAGTGTTAGATAACAAGTGAAGTCTAGGTGGATTCTTCCTGAGGGTATCGTCTAAATCAACTGAGCTTTTCTAAAAGTTATCTCCCCAATTTAGTCTTTTTGTCTTTGCATCTTAGCTTGGTAGTTAGATAATTTTAGATTAAACAACCAATCACTTAATATTTAGGCTAGATAATAGAAAGAAAGTTAGTATTAGTACTTTTAGTTCCTTTGGGTTCGATAATCCGGTCTTGCCTTAACTATACTATTGTTCGATAGGTGCACTTGCGTTAAATCGTTGTCAGAGTTAGTTTCTAGGTTCGATCATTCTTTTATAAATTTTAAAGCTCTAATTCACAGCGATCGGGTCATTTGCGCGAGTTAGGACCTTAAACGACGCCGTTTTGGTCATTAACAGGCCACACCAAAACGATGTCGCACCGAGGGGCTATAAATACTAAAAAACAAAAAAAAATTCATTTTAAACAGCCTTTCTAAAAAAAACTTAAAACCCTCTGAAAAAGGGACCTCTGCCCTCCGAGCACCGGCCCAGGTTTGACCGAGTTAGGTCATTGGGCATGCGTGCTCTGCCCCATCTCGTCGTCAGACGTGGTGGCGAGCTCCAAAAATGGTCGTTTAGAAACCCTTTAAGTTCCCTAAGCCCAAATATACCCCTCAAACACCCAAAACCTCTCAAAAAACAATCGAAAGAAGTAAGAAACGCTTCAGTTTCGACTCGAAAATGTTTCGGTTTTGGCTTCTGATCGTCACAAAAGGTAAAAAATTTAATGCCTATTCTACTTCTATTTGTATGCGTTATATGCGAAGCAAGAATGGACTAAAAAATTGAAGAATACCTTTGCTTTTCTATATTGATATTCGAAAATCGTAAGAAGTTTACAATGTTTTTCTACTTTCCTTTTTATAGCCCAAAAGAAAAAATCTGAATCTGAAGTACAATGCTCTTTTTTTTTATTTTGTATTTGTTGTCGTTTCTCTACTATTGATGGTCTTGCTTGCAGGTACGGGCGACGCGGACGTGGCGTACGAAGTCCCGCTGGAGGTATGGAGGCTGTGGAGGCGTCGTGGTGCGCGTGGAGGCAAGTGTGGTGGCGCGCGTGGAAGCACGCGTGCAGCGCTGTTAGGGTTATGGAAACCCTTGTGGTTTCTGAGATCACATCCTGTTTGGGTCATTTGGGCCGGTTTCAGGATCGGGTTTAGGTAGTAGGTCAAGGGTTAGGTTTAGTGATTGGGTTTTGGGGGTTCCGGTCTAGTTTATTTGGGTCCCAATTTGGGCCATTTGGACTTTAAATGTAAATGAACATTGGACTGATTAATTTTGAGATTTTTATTTTTATTTTTGTTTTTGTATGGTTTATAATGGGCCCGGGCAAATTTTGGGCCCTATAGTGATTTTGGTTAGTTTTAAGTTTAAGGACTAAAATAGTAAAATAATAAATTTAGCATGAAGTTATTGTGAAATTTAAATAATTATGGATTGTAAATGTATAGGAGTTAATTCAGCTAGCTTGGTTTTGGTTTAATTGTGATAAATGTGTAGGTTTCGATTTTAGGGACTAAATTAAATAGAAGGTAAAAGTTTAGGGTAATAATGTAAAATGTCATTAAAAGGTCAAATAAATGAATTAGATATTTTTAGGTATTGAATTGGTTAATTGAGCTAAATTATTAAATATAGATCAAGAAACAAATCAACCAGTCAATAACCACGGGATAGGAATAGTTGTCGAGTAGTCCTCGTTATGTTGTTGGTACTTGCTTCGTTTAAGTAAGTTCGTATTAGGTTTATTATGTTTATTAATGGTTTGAATTCTAATTTCACATGTGTATAAGTATATGTGTATATTTAGTATGACTAATTGAGGTAAGTTTTGAAAGCGGAAATAAGTGACTGAATTGTAAAGTATGGTAATTATACATGTTTGAATTGAATTATGTTATCCTATGGAATGTATGTGATCAAGTTGATTATGGTATAAGTTTATAAACATGAAAATACTAAGGAATACAAGTTAAGGACTGTGTGTACTCAATGAATAGTTAGGATACAAATGACATGTCATTAGGGTGTTCCAGGCACTAGGTGCCAGTGATTATAGGTTTCAGGTACTATGTACTTGTGTTACAGTTTTTAGGTGCTCTGTGCCGATGATATATTTTAAGATACTATGTACCGGTGGTGGATACCATACCGATGGCTGGAATCTAGCATTTGTTGTAGATTCTTGTCAGCTTGTTTGAGCAGCATTGTGTAATGGTTAATGTCTCAATTGTTAGCTTGTGTAAGCATTATTTCTCGCGAATCTAAAGTTAATTTACTATGCTTCTTCGGGCAAAACAGTTAAAAAAATGTTTAGAAATGGAAATCATGGCATGAATGGTTATATACTTATTGGTTGTGAATTGACATGTGAAACATGTATCTTGAGATCTTGTTAATGTTATATGTATATGTCTAACCATTTGGTATGGTAGGAAATGTGAAACAAGGCATGAAATTCTAGTTTTATGTTAAATTCAAATTGTATGCTTTAAATGGCAGGTATGTGATGT
Organism: Gossypium bickii; assembly: GCA_025503065.1. Lineage (NCBI taxonomy): Eukaryota > Viridiplantae > Streptophyta > Magnoliopsida > Malvales > Malvaceae > Gossypium > Gossypium bickii. The sequence goes on along the minus strand of CP106716.1, from coordinate 14,109,563 downwards.
TTAATTTCTACGAACTTACTAAGTTTTATGTAAGTTTACCTCATTTAATTTTTTTCCTTATAGATTTTCAGATTCGAGCTGTCGATTGTATCATTTCTAGATATCACACTATCCATCAACTCTTTTGGTAGCTATTTACTTATTTTGGCCCGATTATAAATGACATGTAAATAGGGTTTTGGTATATATATTTATGAGTACTTTGGTTATGTTTTGTGCCATTTGGGATATGAATCATGTATGTGGATGTAAGATGTAATGGTTACTTGGTTGTTTTGGTGGCTTGTGTTGGTAATAGCTTATTTGGTATCTATCATGTTACTTTAGTTATGAAATGTTTCCTATGTTTTGGCTAGCTGGAGAACTTTGGTTGGTGAGTATAGTCATGAGAAAATGAAGTATATTTGATGATTGAATGGGCATGAAACGTTAAGTTGTTTTTGCTTGAATGGTTAATGTTTAATGTTTAATGTTTGAATTGTGGTGTCATTGATGGCATATTGGTTAAACACTTAGGTTGGATGTTATGTGATGAATTTTGGAAATATTTGATGCATTTTGTACAGGTTTAATGGTTGGTATTGTATGACTTGTGGCCTAAGTGAGTATAAATGTGATTGCTTGGTTTAGAAGGCATGTTTAGGTGCACACGATTTGTGACATGGTCTGCCACATGACCGTCATCTTATAATTAAAAACCTCATACTCGTACTCTAATCCCCCAAGCTAACTAAATAATCATCTTATAATTTCAATCCTTAACCACACATGTTTATCAAGCACAACCTTAACATATGTAAAAAAGCACAGAGAAAATAAATCTTTGGTAAGTACCTGTGCGAGGGCGAGTGAAATTAAATCTTCTTCTTCTCTGTCGTTGTGCTCTTCTTTCTCTTTTCTAATGGTAATTTTTCAAAACCCAGCTATTGCTTCTTTTTAAATAGGAGAAAATTGGGTTTTAGGAAAAAAATTTGTATTCTATTTTCATAAAAAAAAAAACAAAAAAAAAACTCATTCTCATCCCACCTGAACATCCAAGTTGGCATTTAAAACCATTTTAGACTGCCGCGTAGTACTATCATTAGGGAGGTAACGGAACTTAACAATAGAGTGACCACTTCGTAACAAATTCCTAACGTAAATGACTAAAACGTAATATTTCAAACATATATGAATAAAATGTAATATGATACAAATAAAAGTGACTATATTTATAGTTTATTCTGACTTTATTAAGAAATAAATAAATTTAAAAACCATACATCAAACATATATCAATTAAAACATTGATCCATCGAAATGGTACTGGCAACCGAGAATCACATTTGTTATAGGAGAGTTAAGAAGAATCTTCCTATTAAAAATGAAAGGAAAAAGAAAAGAGAAATAAATAACTAAAAGACAACTTTACCAGATCAATGATGGTGCCATGCAATTGCAAGCAGATATGAGTATTTGTATTGACCAACCATATCTAAGGAGTTGTCACGACAACATAACTTTTTTATTTTTCAAATTGTCATTTCAAACTTATTTTTTAATATATAAAGGGTTACTATATTATTTGATACTTAAGTTTGACTTCAATATTCAATTTAGTACTTAAGGTTTTTTTTTTTTATCTCAATTAAATACTTGAGTTTGGCTTCACTCACTTTGGTACCTGAATATTTTTAATTTGATACTTAAAGTTTTTTTTTTTCACAATTTCGCATCTAAGTTTGACTTCAACGTTTAATTTGGTACTTTTTTTTCTCTTAGTCCTAATTATGTATCTATATTATTTACAAGAGCACATATGTCAAACATTCATTGGGCTACATATTGTTTGGTTTGAGTATCAAATTGAACCTTGAAATCAAACTTAGGTATCGAATTAGGACAAAAAAACTCAAATACCAAACTGAATTTTGAAACTAAATTCAAGTACCAAATGATACATTAACCCAAACATTAACAAAAGCAAAGAAAAAAGAGAAACAACATTTGTTTGGAATAATCCAAAGTTTCTTTTGCACTCATGCTTTAACCGTGTTATCAGTTTAATTTGTAAATTTTGTAAGGGTTAATATACTATTTGGGGATTTAGTTTGGTTTCGTTGTTTAATTTGATATTTAATATTTTTTCCTAATTTCGTATCTAAGCTTGACTTTAAGGTTTACTTTGGTATTTGAGTTTTTTGAATTAGATACTTAAGTTTTTTTGTCCCAATTAAATATTTATGTTTCTTTGCTAGAATGCACATGTCAAAATTTCATTAGCTTGTTCAGTCTAAGTAATAAATTGAAATATTAAAACTAAATTCAAGTATCAAATAGCATATTATAATGATTTTATGAATTTGGTGAGGAGTCTCAATATAATAAACTTGAAAATTAGCCCCTACTTCTTTGGGTTCTATTGTTTTAATATTTTAATTAATTGTTAATAAATAATTTTAAATTGAATTTCACTAAAAAATTAAAATTAAAATTATGATAATAATTTAACATATATTTTTATTTGTAAGAAATAAAAATAATAAAATGAATCTCTCAAGAAAATAATAAATTGAAAATATTTTTCATATAAGTAGTAATAACTTTTTTTTGTTTTAAACAATTTTCCAACCCGATTAGGTATAATTCTTAATTGACCTATGGTTCAAAATGTGCACCAACCAGGCCCTTTAAAAAGGAAAAAAATGTGTTTTAATTTTTCTAAACTTTTAAAAAATATAAATTAATACATGATAAACTTTATCCATTAAATGATAAAATTGTGATTTAATCTTTCTAAAAATTATAAAATTTTAAGCTTACAATGAAAAAAAAATGCATTTTAACTCTCATAAAAAGTTTTAATTTAATTTCAGTACCTCTAAAAATTTTCCGGCTTTGTCTTGCACCAACTCCTTTAAATATATTATTTAAAAATAAAATAAAATGATTCACAACTTATTTTTCCGTAACAGATTTTGTATGCCTGATGATTCACAGCTAAAGTAGAACATTTTAAATGAAGCTCATAATTAATGTTTTTTCGTTACATCCAGGCAATACTAAAATGTATTGTAATCTGAAACATATATATTAGTGGCCGAGAATGAAAAGCGAGATATTTGAGTTCGTGTCAAAATCCTTGTGTGAACAGGTAAAAGCCTAACATCAGGTTCCATTGGGTTGTTATAGCCTATTTTAATTCCCGAGTGGAAATGGGAGTGAGTCGCTATGAATTTTGTATCAAGGTTACCATTATCACCGAGAAAGAAAGATGCGATCTGGGTTATAATTGATCGACTAACCAAGTCTGCACATTTCATCCCTATGCGCACAGATTGTTCACTTGATAAGTTGGCAGAATTGTATGTCTTTGAGATTGTTAAGCTACATGGTGTACCGTTGTCAATTATTTCTGATTGCAACTCGAGATTTACCTCTAGATATTGGGGTAAACTACACGAAGCTCTGGGTACCAAGTTAAATTTCAGTACGACTTTTCATCCACAGACCGACGACCAGTCAGAGCAAGTGATTCAGGTACTCAAAAATATATATATATATACCAAATCTTCTTCTCTTCTATCTTTGTGCTCTTCTTTCTCTTTTCTGATGGTAATTTTCCAAAAGCCAACTATTGCTTCTTTTTAAATAGGAGAAAATTGGGTTTTAAGGAAAAATTTTGTATTCTATTTTCATAAAATAAAAATAAAACATATTCTCATTCCAGCTGGACATCCAAGCTAGTCTTTAAAACCCTTTTGGACTGCCACGTAGGATTAAGATTAAGGAGGTAACGGAGCTTAACGGTAGAGTAACCATTTTGTAACAAAATCCTAACGTAGGTGACTAAATATGACGCAAACAAAAATGACTATTTTTGTAATTTACCCCACACTTTATTAACAAATAAATAAATTTAAAATCATACATCTAATGTATACCGATTAAAACATTGATCCATCGAAATAGTACTAGCAACCGTGAATCACATTTGTTATAGGAGAGTTAAGAAGAATTTTCCTATTAAAAATGAAAGGAAAAAGAAAAGAGAAATAAATAACTAAAAGTCACCTTTACCTAATCAATGATGGTGCCATGCAATTGCAAGCAGATATGTGTATTTGTATTAACCAACCATATCTAAGGAGTTGTCACGACAACATGACTTTTTTATTTTTTAAATTGTCATTTCAAACTTATTTTTTAATATATAAATAGTTAATATACTATTTGATACTTAAGTTTGACTACAATATTCAATTTAGTACCTAAAGTTTTTTATCCCAATTTCAAACTTGAGTTTAGCTTCACTATTCACTTTGGTACCTGGATTTTTCTAATTTGATACTTAAAGGTTTTTTTTTGTCACAAGTTGGTGCCTAAGTTTGACTTCAGCGTTCAATTTGGTACTTGTGTTTTTTTTTTTCCTCTTTGTCTTAATTAAGCACCTATATTTTTTACAAGAGCACATATGTCAAACATTCTTCGAGCTACATGTTGTTTGGTTTAAGTATCAAATTGAACCTTGAAGTCAAACTTAGATATTGAATTGGGACTAAAAAACTCAAATATCAAACTAAATTTCAAAACTAAATTCAAGTACCAAATGATATATTAACACATACATTAACAAAAGCGAAGAAAAAAGAGAAACAATGTTTGTTTGGAATAATCGAAAGTTTCTTCTGCACTCATGCTTTAACCGTACTGTCAGTTTAATTTGTAAATTTTGTAACGTTAATATACTGTTTGGGATTTGGTTTGGTTTGGTTGTTTAGTTTGATATTTAATTTTTTTTCCTAATTTAGTACCTCAGCTTGGTTTTAAGGTTCACTTTGGTACTTAAGTTTTTTAAATTAGATACTTAAGTTTTTTTTGTCCCAATTAAATATTTATGTTTCTTTATTAGAGTGCACGTGTCGAAATTTCATTAGGTTGTTTGGTCTGAGTAATAAATTAAATATTGAAACTAAATTCAGCTATCTAATAGCATATTATAACATCTATTAATTTTTTTATGAATAATATTTGGAAATAAAAAACTAACATAATATTACATATGTGATAATATATTTATTTCACCAAATTTTAGAAATAATAAAACTTTATTTAATAAATCTAATAGCTATCGTTTGATTAATACTAAAATTTTAAATATACAAAATAAAAAATACTGAAATAAAAGTAAAACGTTTAAACGAATCTTCCAAAAGTCAACTTTCAAATTTTAAAAATAAAATAGTTCCATATTATGAATCCCAAGCAACATATAAGTTAATGTATGGACCCACGTTTAAAATACGTAATTAAAAATAAAATAAAATTGTCAATTTAAAAGATTAAAAGAATAATTTTAATTAGTAGATATCCTAAAAATCATTTTGGAAAAAAAAAATGTAGACAAATCATTTTAAATACATAATTCTAAAATACAGTATTTATTCTATATATAAAAATGTAAAATAAAAACTAAAAAAATTCAAAATTATACAAATAAATCAAGTACATAGGTTAGAATCAACCTGAATTTTTTTTAAATATAGAATACTTTATAAATCTAAAATTACATTAAAATTTATAAACTAAAATCTGAAAAAAATAAAAAAGAACCCTTAAAAATTCAACACCCAATAGGGGATTTTTTTTTTTAATATGGTAGTAATTTATTACCGCATTCGCTCTATTTTAAAATTTTATTTAATTTTTGTTTCACTTTTTTTTTTCATATGAATATGGTATCACCATTTCTAGTCTTTGTTTATTGATATAATGCCTAAAATTATCTATTACGCTTCAACACATTTAAACCAACATCCTCTTGCAGGGTAAAGCTAGAAAAACTTTTTAAGGGCTAAAATTAAATTGTAATTTTTAAAGGATTAAATTAAAATTTTATCATTTTAGGGGATTAAAGTGAAATTTTACTTTTACTAATTTAAATTTTTTAAAAATTCAAAATGGAATTTTTTTATTTTAGGGGGCAGGCCCTGTCAATCCCCTCTAAATTCGTCCCTGTCCTCTTGTACGGATAACGATGCCGATACCAATTGAACTGAGATTCAATCTACAATTTATTTAATTTTTTACTATAATAATAATATGAATATAAATATGAAAATCAAATCGAATAATAATGTTGAGGAAGGAATACAAATTTTAAATCATTTGTTAGTTAACGTACGTAACAACTTTTTTAAATATATCATTGAAAAATTATAAAACTTTTTTAAGAAAAAGTTAAATATATATATCCTAAATGGACCTTAAGAACACGAGAATTAGTATTAACTGAATTAACCAAAATTTTAAATCTTTAATCGTTAACTGAACTGGAATTTAAAAAAAATTAATCAAACCGAACTATTTCGGTCAATTCAGTCGATTAACCGAATTAACAGAATTTTTTATGTTTTTTTTTTTTGTTAAAACAAGTATAGAACATATCAAAAAATAAATTGATAATATACATTTAACCGAATTAACCAAATTAAAATTAACCGAATTGATAATATATAATATTGGTTTTTTGAAAGTTCAGCTAATTACCCGATTTTGAACCGAATTAACCGATAACCAAACTTTCAAAAAACTATTAACTGACGTCCGATTGAATTAGATCGAATAACCGAATTAATTCAATTCAATCGGTTAATTCGATTTTAATCGAAATTTCAACATCCTAATACTAACTCCTTTAAACGTACATTAAAAAAACAAAATTAAAATTTATTATATAAAATACCGATCTTGAGTGAACATGCAAATTAATAATTTAATTACTCATTTTAGAATTAAGATAAAAGCAATTGATAAAATCATTTTTTACATATGAATTCTTAAAAATAAGATTCAAACATTAAAAAAATGGTCTCTTACGGATAATGAATCATATAATAAATTTTAAAATTTTACCTATATGTATACCACATAGGGTAAATAATCTAGTTGGTCACCCAACTTTTAATGTGCTTTTTTTTTTTGAGAGAAAATGACGAAGAAGGTTTTTTTTCTTCTTTTCTTGTTAGGCACCAATATGAAGAAGAAATATGATAAAAGTCTATTCATTTTTTCTTTTCTTTATATATATCAAATATTACGAAACTTAAATTTCTTTTGATTATATAATCTCGAATATTCCATACTAAACTAAAAGTAAAGAAAAATCATTGCAGTTAAAAGAAATTTCGGTTTTCATATCATTCTTAATGAAATACTCGAGATCATATAATCAAAAGAAATTTGGGTTTTATGTACAATTATTAAAGATGATTTGTGTGAGTTGATTTTAATTTGGAAACATAAAATAAAATTTTAAGATTTAAAAGGAGACTAAATTAATTAATTTTAATATTATAGTAATAAACTAGTTGACATTATAAGGGATAAAAAATTGGCTTAAGTGTGCAAAAAGCCCTTAAACCTTTTTCAAAAAAAGCAATTAAGCCCCTACTTTTTTTTTTTTCACTTATTTGGGTACTTGAACTTTCAAAATGCATCAAAAAGGCCCTCAAATATTTTATTAAAAAAGCAATTAAGCCCCTGCTTTTATTAAAAATTATAAAAAATTGAAAACAATAAAAGCTATAAATATAAATTTTAATAAAATAATTAAAATATTAAAAATTTAATAAAATTAGAAAAAAGTAAAATCTTAAAAAATATAAAAAATTGTAAAAATTATAAAATATATAGAAATATAAAATTTTATAAAGTTGTAAGAAAATTATACAAAATGCAAAGCAATATAAATTTCATAAAAAAATTTACAAAAATTATCGTACCAAAAGAAACATTTTATAATTTGTCTATAGTTTTTATTGATTTTTATTTTTTTATCATTTTCCGTCACATGTCACGTTGTGTTGCAACACGTGATGATTTTAATTTTAAAAAATAGAGGTCATTAATTTTTTTATGATTGTTATAAAATTTTATAATTTTTTATTTTTTTACGATTTTTATAAAAAAATTATAATTTTTTATAAATTTTAAAATTTTTAAATATTATTAAAATTTAATAAATTTTCTATTTTTTAATTTTTATAAATTTTTTTATAATTTTAATAAGAGTAGGGGCTTAATTGCTTTTTTGAAAAATTTTGAGGGTCTTTTTGATGCATTTTGAAAGTTCAAGTACTCAATTGAGTGAAAAAAAAGCAAGGGCTTAATTGATTTTTTTTTCTTGAATAAGTTTGAGGGTCTTTTTGATGCATTTTGAAAGTTCAAGTGCTTAATTGAGTGCAAAAAAAAAGGGGCTTAGTTACTTGTTTTTTAAAACGTTTGAGAGTTTTTTACACCCTTATGCCTAAAAAAATTCCAATAACTTATTTAATTAATTTTGATGTTTTGAAACTTAAATTTATAAAATTGAAAAAAAAAATTAAAACTTTTGGCAAGGGAGAAAAACAAGTAAAAATAGACAATTTTTAAAGTATTATTTTAGTTTCTACTATTTTTCACTTTAATCCTTAATGTTTTTTTACCCCAATCAATATTATAAAAAAGGGATATTTTTTGGATAACCAAAATGAAAGTGTGAACATGTTGTGACATGTACAAGTTAATTGTCGTTAGAGATTTAACGGGCAGGTGGCTAAAATGAAAACGTCCTAAAAACTGAATGATAAAATTACAAAGATTCCATTTTGAATGACCAAAATGAAAGCCCCTAAAAATTGAATCACCAACTAGATAATTAACCTAATACATATTTTAACAGATTCATGTGTTATAACTACTAAACCTTGAAATATAACATTTAAAAATTTAAAAATAATCTAAAAATTAAAAGTAATTAATAAAATAAAAATTTATTTTCCAAGTAGATCAATATAAAAGCCATTCATAAATTAGCATGCACCATGAGTACAATCCCATTAAATATATTATTTGGTTAAATTTTTATCAGATATTCAAGGGTTCAAATAATATGATTTCATCCCCATCTTTAAAAGGTATAAAAAATAATTAAATTTGTTTTTTTAAATTTATTTTTAAGCGAATTAAGTATGGATAATGATACCCTGAATTACTATGCAATAAGTTTTTTTTCTCTTTAAAACTCACTATTATGATTATTCATGATTCATATTTGGTTAATTATTTGTTTGTTTTAGAAAATTTTTATTTGTTGAATAAAAGTTTGATGGTTAAAATATGCTTAAGTCTTTACACACTTTATACATTTGAAATTTAATCTCCCTATTTTTATTTTTAGGAATTTAATTAGTCTATTTTTCAAATTTAAAAAATTTAAGTTCAATTGTTAAAATTCTTCCATTAAATTCACTGGTTTGACGTTTTAAAATTTAAAAACTCACTTGGTCGTGATGTAACAAAAAATAATGTCAAAAATACTTCTGTATATTTTTTTTCTTAAAAGCATTTATTCAAACTTTATCATGGTAAATTCAATTCAAATTTTAGAATAAAATAGGGGCCAAAACTAAAATTTGATCATTATCTTATAGTGTAATAAAAAAAAAAAACAAATAAAACCCAAAACATGTACAATTAAATTGTGTATAACCACGTAACATTGTAATCGAGAAGTTAATGATAGTAACTATTTGAACTAACTAATAACATCGTAAAAATACAAAGATAAAATCATATTACAAATTAAAGGGTTAAAGTACTTGGGAGGTCCCTGGAGTATAGGGACTTGATTAAATTAGTCCTATTATTAAATGGATCAATTTAACCCTTATACCATTAAAAAGAATAAAAAAAGTCCAAACTGTAATGGTGTTAACATTTACTGTATAAAAAATATCTTGAATTTTTTTCAATTACAGTTCAATTTTAAGTAAAAGACTTCATTTGCAGAACCATAGAAAACTTTATAAATATTGACTATGTTAAACAATAAATGCTAACTTTATTCTAATATAGTTTTATTTGATTCTTTTTAGTAGTACCTGGAATAGTATTAACTATTTGAACTAACTAATAACATTATAAAAATATAGAGACCAAAGTATATTGCAAGTTAAAGTATAGAGATTAAATTTTAAATTTAAACATGATAGAGGGATTGAAACTAAAATTAAACATTTTGTAACTAAAAAAACCGAATACTTGTAAGACTCAATTGATATCATGAGTCAACCGAGCACCAACTCAGTTAAAAAAATTATGAAAAAGTCATTCCTATTTAAAATTAGTTATTCCAAGGTACTTCAGTTTTTTTCTAAAATAAATAATTTGCATAGAGTGGGATTTGAAATTATGACATTTGTATAAATAAAACTTTAACTTTACCACTCAAAATTAAGTTTTATCTTAAAATATTTGTATATTTTATTTTTATTATGCACACTCTATTACTTCTATCAATTGTGTGTATATATATATGTATTTATATATTGAGAATGTTATTAATTGAATAGGTATCACAAGTTAACTCGACATCAACTTAAGATTAACGAGAACACCATGGTAAACAATTGCAGTACATTTAATAATCTTAATTTGATGTATTTACGAGTTTAAAATTCGTCAAATCTAACTTTTCATTTTAATATCATACATATTTTATATGTTGTTATTAATTAATTTCAAATTATACATTTCATTATTTATTTAATACTGCTTTTAAACATATTCGTGTGTTCTAAATACGTAGTTTCCAACACGCATACAGATGATAGAGATTTGAAAATTAATTATATTTTGTTTTATAATAAGAGGTAGATTAATAAAATTGATTAATTGGTTTAATGGTGAAGAAAGTGTCTCAAGCTTCAAGTAGTTTAACATGACTTGCACGCAGGGCAATTATTTCCCTTTCTTTTTCTTCAAAAATTCCTCAATGACTTTCATCTCCGGACCAAGACTTGCCTTGCAACCTCGGCCATTTCCTCCTCCCTTCCGCATTGACTCCGTCTCAGGACAATGACTTCAACACTTTGTAACCAGAATAATTAAATAAAAAGAAGCATCCATGAAATAGGCCAGAAGACCCTGACCTAGTCTTTGCCTTAATATTTGGTATGTATATGCTGATAGGTTTAATAAGTGTCTATACTTTTTCGTAATTTTGTCTCTTTATTTTTTAGATTTCAAAATTCAAGTCTAAGTATTGAAATTAGTTTATTAAGTTCAGGTTCATTACGACATCATTTTTTTAGTTACATTGTTACCAAATGAGTATTCTTTTTTAAATTTTAAATGTCACACCAACACATTTAACAGAAAGAATTTAACAATAACAACTAAACTGCTCTTGAGCTATACTCTATCACAATGCTAATAATTAGACCTAAAATTTGAAATTTAGAAAAGTAGAGAGACTAAATTCCTAAAATAAAAGTATAATGACTAAATTCTAAATTTGTGAAGAGTACAAAGACCTATGACATATTTTAACCATGCTAATATTGCCTCAGTCCCTATACTCTTCTAATTTTAATTGTATGGTTATCAATTGGATTTTAATTCCTTAAATTAGAATTTTAAAAATTAAAATGTCAAAAATCCACTAACAGTGTTTTTAATTAGAATTTAGTTTCCAAAGTAAAAAAAAAAAAAAAAAAAAAAAAAACTAAATTTTTATAAATAAAAAATAAAGTTAAAAGAATATTTAAACCTACGTGCAAATTTCCTAATCAAAGTCAACAGTTGTGTTTCAGTTTCAGCCCCGTTCTAACAATGCCTAAGAGTGTGCAATAATAAAACCGTTGTGAATTGTCGTAGGGTTGTTCTTGTAGCTATAGACATGCCCTCAATAAAGTAATGGCTTTCTTTTTCCTTGTTACTAGAGTGGCAAATTCTACTGTAGAAGTAGTTAAACCATAGACAGCTTCTTTCAATGTTTTTTCCTTTGCTTCTTACAAAGGCCAACGGGTGTTTTTGTCATCCAAATTAAACAGAATTAAGGGGATTGAACCAGGAGTCCTCCAGGACAGGATCTACCTATTCACTTCCCATTATTATTCAAGCTTAAGCCATAAATAATACATACAACAACTCTTGCCTTGCCAATTACACGCCTTGGTTGGTTCCTGCCGTTTTCATTCTTTTTTTTCTTTTAAAAAAGCTTTGTTAATTAAAATTAAAAAAGGAAAGTCGTTTTCCCTTGGGATTGAAGCAATCTGTAAAGAACAAAAGTATTTGAGAATGTACAAGTTTTTTTTTTTTTTGAAATTTTATTTGGGTTAGTGGTTGGAATGTAGCAGTAGGGATGAAAAATAGTAGTTCTGCTGACTTTGTCCTCCCACCTACCTGCCCACCCACCTTCCTTCCATTCTTTCTCTTGTTCCACTGTCGTTTCCTTCACGTCACAGTTAGATTTCAAGAAAGTTAAGCCATCATCAGCCCATCAGGAAAAGTAAACTCTTCTCCCTGTTTTACTATTTACTATCTTAGTATCTATAGGGCTGTAGCTATCCGTAGACTCTTCTAAACTACACATCTTTATATTTCCTCTCTTTCGCTCTTTCTCTGAAGAAAGCAAACAGCACAAACTCCAATACTCCATAGCTGCTCATTACTTTCTTGGGGACGATGACATGGATATGCATGGGTTCATGTCTCCACAAACTTCTTTCTCTTTTTTTAGCATCTATCCTTGCATTAAGTGGAGTCTCTGCAAGGTTTGTGGTTGAGAAGAATAACATCCGAGTGCTATCTCCATTTAGTCTGAGAGGAAAGCATGATGGTTCCATAGGGAACTTTGGAATACCAGACTATGGTGGGTTCATTATAGGCTCCGTGGTTTATCCAGAGAAAGGGGCTAATGGTTGTGAATCCTTTAATGGTCAACCCTTCAAGTCCAACTCTCCTCGCCCCTCTGTCGTCCTTCTTGATCGTGGAGGTATTTCTCTTCAACAGTATTGTCAAAATCCCTGTTTATAGTTTCTTTTATGCTTCTTTATTTCTTATGCTGAATTCGTCTAGTTTGACTTGTTTTCTTAAGGATTTCATGCGTTTAGTATTGTCTATTGTAATTCCTTGCTGGATATGCATATGAACATGTTCCCTTGAAGAATAGCTAGTATGTCCATATGCATCAGTATAAGCAGTTAATTTATGGTATGTAGGGGTTTAAAATAGAGCCTTGTATTTGATTTTTTTTTTTTTATTATCATCAAATCATTATTGAGTTGTTGTGTTGCACTTGCAGAATGCTACTTCGCCTTGAAGGTATGGCAAGCACAACAGGCTGGAGCTGCAGCAGTGTTGGTGGCTGATAGTGTGGATGAACCTCTAATAACTATGGATTCTCCTGAGGAAAGCAGGGATTCAAATGAGTTTGTGGAGAAGATAGGAATCCCGTCGGCTTTGATAGAAAAGTCTTTTGGTGACAGCCTGAAGGAGGCCCTGAAGAAGGGTGAAGATGTAGTGGTAAAATTAGACTGGAGGGAGTCGATGCCCCATCCAGACCAGAGAGTTGAATATGAACTGTGGACCAATAGCAATGACGAGTGTGGAGTTCGTTGTGATGAGCAGATGAATTTTGTAAAGAATTTCAAAGGCCATGCCCAGATACTTGAAAAGGGGGGTTACACCTTGTTCACACCACATTACATAACTTGGTATTGTCCTCGAGCTTTTATATTCAGCAGTCAGTGCAAGTCTCAGTGCATAAACCATGGAAGATATTGTGCCCCTGATCCAGAACAAGATTTTGGAGAGGGATATCAAGGAAAGGATGTGGTGTTTGAGAACTTGAGACAGCTCTGTGTGCACAGAGTTGCCAATGAGAGCAGCAGACCTTGGATTTGGTGGGACTACGTCACGGATTTCCATATCAGGTGTTCAATGAAGGAGAACAGATATAGCAAACAATGTGCTGAGGCTGTCATGAAGTCTCTCGGTATGTGCTCTTTTTTCCCGTATCCTTGGTATCTTCTACCACTCTTGCTTGATTGGCTTCATATGCTTAACCAGATCTGCCTATTGAGAAAATCAAAAAGTGCATGGGTGATCCTGAAGCTGATGTCGAGAACGAAGTCTTGAAAAAGGAGCAAGAACTTCAGGTACCTACACCTTTTTCTTCTTCCATGTTAGCATGACAGAGTTAACATTTTAAGATTAGTCATCTGACAAAGAAGCAAATACTTTCTTAATTTCCTACCATCTGTGGGACATAGGTTGGCCGAGGTTCTCGAAGCGACGTTACCATTTTACCGACATTGGTTATCAATGATGTTCAATATCGAGGTTTGTTACATAGCTTGTGGGTTTGCTTATTTCATCCAACAATTCCCTATAATGATGCTGAAGTTCTTGGCTTGCTTGCTATGAAGGAAAACTGGAAAGAAGTGCTGTGCTTAAGGCCATTTGTGCTGGATTTAAGGAGACCACAGAACCTTCAGTTTGTTTAAGTGCAGGTACATGGGGGCGGCTTACGTTCTAAACTAGGTTAACGTTCAGGGGTTTGTATTTTTTGTATATCTTATTTAATATTGGCTTCATGTTGTTTTAACAGATATTGAAACTAATGAGTGCCTTGAAAGAAATGGTGGTTGCTGGCAGGATAAACATGCCAACATAACAGCATGCAAGGTAAATCAAGGAAAGTTTTTACACAGTTCAATGTTGCAAATGAATAACTCCACACTAATAAAAAGGAGATGTTGAATTGGTTTAGGATACATTCAGGGGAAGAGTATGTGAATGCCCCATTGTGAAGGGCGTGCAGTATAGAGGAGATGGTTACATATCTTGTGAAGGTGATTAGATTCTTGTTTTAATGAAATTTGGTTCTCCTTATTTTCCTCATCCAGTCAGTACTTACCCAATCCATTTCTCATCTATTTACAGCCTTCGGACCTGCGAGGTGTACGATTAACAACGGAGGTTGCTGGTCTGACACAAAAGATGGATTAACTTTCTCGGCTTGCTCAGTTCAGTGATTTTATTCTTCTCCAATGGTTTTCTGTTATTCTGCAAGTTGTTTTGTTGACTAAAAAACCACTCCATTGCATAAAGCAGGAAAAGCAATTAAAAGGTTGTCACTGTCCACAAGGCTTCCGAGGGGATGGTCATAAATGTGAAGGTACTTCTCAAATCTTAAACCCTCAGGTCTATTTCTATAACAATTGGAAGTTGTTCATCTCCATGTGTTGTTTTCTGCTTCAGATATCAATGAATGCAAAGAACGAAGTGCCTGCCGGTGCGACGGTTGCTCCTGTAAAAACACTTGGGGTTCATATGAGTGCAAGTGTAAGGGGAATCTTCTGTATATAAAAGAGCAAGATGCTTGCATTGGTAAGAGATTTCCTCCCACATTCGTTTATATGTACTCACAGTCATTCCAATGATCCGTCTGATCCTTTATTCATCCTCATCGCAGAGAGAAACGGATCGCGCTTTGGGTGGTTCCTCACCCTCTTGGTACTGGCAGCTGTGGTTGCTGCTGGCTTAGCTGGGTACATATTCTACAAATATAGGCTCAGGGTATGTATGTGATAAACTGATGTTGCTTTAACTTTGTACCATTTGATTGTTATATACATATTGATTTGCATTTGTACCTGCAGTCTTACATGGACTCGGAGATCATGGCTATCATGTCGCAGTACATGCCGCTAGACAATCAGCATAGCAATGAAGTTGCTAGTGAGGCACAGCCTTTGCGACAAAGCTCAACAGCATAAACGAGGGTAACGAGAAAGCATGGATTATGGTATTATGTTGGCCCTCCCATGAAATTCGAGCCGTCCATATATACGTGTATATATATACAGCTCTTATGAAATTAAAAAAAGACGCATGTTTAACTGGTATACAGGTACACCCACGATGAGTCATGGTTGTATTCAAATTTTCCTTCGAATATAAGTGAGAAGAGAAGAGAATCCTCTTTTGTAGCTGTAGTCGTGTGTGTATGTATATAACATAGTTGATAGGTAAACAAAGGTTGAAATTCAGATGATGACTCATGTTAAGGCATGATCTATATATACATACATTCTATGGTAGTAATAAGAGAAAAGGGTTGGTGTGAAATTGATTAATTCCGCCTATTTCCTAGCATTGCATTGCATTGCATTGAAGTACTTGCTGGTTGTAAATTCAATTGCATTTATTGAGAGTTAAATTTTATTATTGTAAAAGCCGCACGCCTACTATTTGATTGGGATTCCAAATAATCAAGTTCAAAGTTTTATCCAAATTTTAGAAAGATTTAAATAATGTTAACTCCGTTAAATTAATTTAAATAATAATAAAAATAAAAATTTGATTTATATAAAGTGATGGTTAAATTTTTTGTTAAACACTCATTTGATATAAATTCAAATCATGTTAGTCCATCTTTGCCTCAATATCGTATAAAAAAACACATCACATAGATTTTGGCAACAGTGAAGAATAAAAAAAAAATAGTTAAGGAGAAGCGAGGAGGAATAAGAAGAAAACAGTGAAGGAAAAAGGTATGAACGTCATTTCAAACTCAAAGATGGTGATGGTGGTTTATTTATGACAGAAAAGAAGGATTGAAGTTTAGAAAATTCAATAAAAAAATTGTCTATGTTAATCATTTAATGGGTCAATATGTCACGTCAACAATCGTTTGTAAATGTCGGATGATTTTAATGAGAGTAATTAAATTAAATAATTATCTTATTTGGAGTAACTAAATTTAAAAAAATTGACTTGACTAAAATGAGATACGTTATTTTAGAGTGGTCATAAGCATAATTTACTCTAAAGTTAATATACACAATTGACCTATGCATCGTAGGAGATACAAGCTAGTTATTATTTAAGGATGTATTTTAATTATTTCTATTTATTAAATAGTATTCTTATTTTCATGTAATCTGTTGGATATAGAGAGTGAAGAAGATAGATCCAGAGACGATATTGAAATAAACAATAGACTTCGAGGCGCGAGTGACGTTTTCTAAAGAGAACTATTTGCCCCCACGCAAAGTTGCTAGAGGGTTAAAACAAAGGTCCTCCCGGAATACGACGAAGCTTTTGAATTTCCTTTGAGTAGCAAAATTTGAGGAATTCCCTAACTCTTACTTTAATTTCTGAAAAATAGGATTGATTGTAATTGTGATTTGTAAGCACCATAGACCTTCTATTTATATACACTCAATAGACACCATTTTGAAGAGTCACAATCCTTTATGTTTGATTTCTATTGGACATACTTCTTAGAAAAACATGTTTTATGGAATCAAATGTATCTTTGGAATAAATCATCACTTTCTAATAAGTGCTCATGAATAATTATAAATTTGCAATCTACAATTTCCAACAATCCCCCACTAGATTGCTAGTTCCAGAAATAAGTACACAATGATTATGCATAAAGAAGGGTGTCTGTAGATTGAACCTTTCTTTAGTGCAAACTCTTCAAAGTATCAACAAAGTAAATCGTGGCTAGTTGCTTGAACCATCACTCTTAAAGTTAATACCAGAAAAATTTCGCACATAACCATAAAATATTAGAGTAAGAGTTTAATTTGATTTAGCTCCGTTATGGCCATGTGCTCATCCCGTTTCATGAACATGTACGAGAGAAAAACATAAAGAAAATCTCGTTGAAGCGGGCACCACTTCATGTTCATATAGGTGGATTTCATGACAATTAATGTTCATCCCTTAAGAGTAAAACTCATCCTCCTAAAATATAAATACTAAATCCTGATCCTTAGTGCAGTTGTCATTGGATAACTTGTTATTACCTTTTGAACCTCGAAATTAACTTTTTGCTAGAACAAGGTAGGGTTTCCATTATCAATGACGTGATTAGAATGGTTTTAATCTCATCTTAGTGGTAGTACTTTTAACCAAATCTGTTGACTAGCCTTTTGTTAATGGATCTGCTAAATTGTCAACTGACTTAACACAGGTAACAGTTATTGCACAGTCCCTAATCAATTGTCTCACATACTCATGTCTCAAACTTATATATCTAAATTTTCCATTGTACACCTTATTGTACGCTCGAGACATGGTAGATTCACTATCACATTATACGGAAATGGCAAACCTACGCTGTGGCCACAACTTTATATCTAGCAAGAGATCTCTTAGTCATTCCGCTTCCTTGCCAGTAGCCACCAAGGCTATAAATTCAGCCTCTATAGCTGAATGTGATATACAAGTTTGTTTCTTGGAGGCCCAACTAATGACTCCACCTCCAATTGTAAAAATCCATCAGATGTGGACTTATTGTCACTTAGACTTGTAATCCAACTTGCATCCAAGTAACCTTCTAGTACTACGGGATAATCACTATAGAATAATCAAAATTTTTTTAATATAGCCAAAAATCCTACAAATTCCTTTCCAATGATCTATACTAGGACAATTTGTAAATCTCGGCAATTTTTACATAGCAAATGCAATATTGGGTCTAGTGCAATGCATTGCATACATTAGACTTTCGATTGCGCTGGCGTACTCAAGTTGCACTATAGCCCTGCCATTATTCTTACTTGACTTGAAGTTTGAATCTTATGGAGTGTTTGAATCCTTGATATTCAAGTGTTTAAACTTTTCCAATACTTTCTTGATGTAGTGAGATTGGCTTAGTGCAAAGCCCTTTTCATGTTTTTTTCACCTTCACACCTAGAATTGTATCTACATTGTTGAGATCCTTCATTGTAAAATTCGAGGCTAGATACTATTTGGTCTCATAAACACCTTTCATGTTCGTACCAAAAATCAACAAATTGTGTATATAGAGATAAATAATTACACCATACCTATCGGTGGTTTTAGTGTAAATACATTTATCCACACCATTATGTATAAAATCATATGACAAGATAACTTAGTCAAATTTCTCATGCCACGGTTTAGGCACTTGTTTTAAACCATATAATAACTTGATCAACTTACACATCTTATGTTCATTCCTAGAAGCACAAAGCCTTCTGGTTGCTCCATGTAGACTTTCTCTTCGATATCACCATTCAAAAAAGTTGTCTTAACATCCATCTGATGTACATGTAACTTATGGATATAAGCAAGTGCTATAAGAATTCGAATGGAGGTCATCCTAACCATTAGTGCATAGGTGTCAAAATAATCTAGGCTTTCCTTTTGCCTAAATCCTTTAGCCACTAACCTAGCCTTAAAGGTTGGAGAACCCCCTGTTGGAGTATTCTTCCTTTAAACACCCATTTACACATGATAGGCTTCGATCTTTTAGGAAGATCAATTAGAATCCAAGTATTGTTGGATAATATTGAATCCATTTCATCATTGATCGTCTCTTTCTAAAATTTTGCATCCCTAGAAGTCATGGCTTCACCATAGAATTGTGGATCACCATCCACATTAAACATTATGGGGATCTTCCTAATTACGGATTCTCAATTTCCCTTAACAATGAATACTAGAGATTGCGAGGAAATGAAATCAAGACCAAAGTTATTTACTTTTCCCACTCTTTGACTTTTCCTCGACCCCGTATCCTTATTGTCACAAAGATTCTTTTGGTTTGATAACTTGAGATCACTGGTTGATATTCTTTTTTTGAATCTACTGAATCATTGAAAACCTTATTTTCAATGAATACAACATCTATTGTTTCAATTATCGTATTTGAAACTAAGTCAAGAACATGATAAGCCTTAGAGTGTTGGGTATATCCAATGAATACATCCTTGACAGCTCTTGGACCTAACTTTGTTTTCCGTTGGCCGGGAACTCTATAGTAAGCCAAACACCCCCACACTTTGAAATAATCTAAGTTTGGCATCCGACCCTTCCATAACTCATATAGAGATACTTTGAATTTTCTTGATGGTACTCTGTTAAGAACATAACACGTAGTCAATAATGCTTCACGCCATAGATTATATGGAAGTTTAGCATTTAACAACATCGAGTTAACCATATATACTAAAGAACGGTTCTTTCTTTCCATCAAACAATTTTGTTGCAGAGTATAAGGCGCGGAACACTTATGTACCACACCTTGTTCCTCACAAAAAATATTAAATTCATTTGAAAAATATATACTACGTCTTTCACTACGAAGTACTTTAATTGTCTTACTAAACAAATTCTCAACCTCATTTTTAAAACATTTAAACATATCAAATCCCTCGTCTTTACTTCTCATGAGATACACATAAGTAAATCTAGAGAAGTTGTTTATAAAAGTGATAAAATATCGTTTTCCGCCTTTTGTTAGAGTTCCATTTAATTTATAAACATCCGAATGAATTAAATCTAACACTTGCGAATTCTTTTCACACTTATTAGGAAACGGCTTCTTGGTAATTTTTGATTGAATACAAATTTCACATCTATCCACGAAATCATCATTATTTAGACTTATATAACATTTCTTTTACATATATTGTAAAGTTTTAAAATTAAAATGTGCTAAACGCACATGCCACAAAGGATAAGATTCAACAATATAAGCATAAGAATTAACTTTATTCATATCAATGCTCAACTTGAACATACCCTCATTACAATATCATTTTCCTACATATATATCACTCTTAAGCAAGACAAACTTATCAGATTCCAAGATAGTCTTGAACCTCTTGTTACACAAAATACTTGCGGACACTAAATTCTTTCTCGCATCGGGAACATGCAACACATTGGTCAAAGTCAATTTCTTCCTAGATATGAAGTTAAGTTCCACCGTCCCTTGACCGAGCACCTTAACCGATTGATAGTTTCCCATAAACACTTCACGGTATGCCACTAGTTCAGAACTCTTAAATTGTTGTCGGTCATTACACACATGGATAGTAGTTCCGGAGTTGAGCCACCAGTTACAGGACTTATCAGTCATGGCTATGATGAGTTCAATAATCATACCAATCTCCAAACTCTCGATCTCTTCCGTAACCATGACCACTAAGTCCATGTCTTCCACCATATTGGCTTTAGAAGTTGTGGCATCTTGTTTCCTTTTGAGAAGTCTGCAATTCTTAATATAGTGTATTTTCTTATTGCAATTATAACAATTGCTAGATTTTTTCTTCTTATCTTACACGTCCTTAGTCTCGGATGTGACATTTCGCTTACGATTTCGAGAGTTATTAGACTCGCTCACATGGTTCACTTTAGAACTTTGGGGAAGATACATCACATCACACTTTTGAGTTTTCTCTTCAATATGTAAATGCCTAAGTATTTTCTCCACAGTGAAGTCCTCTGCCATATGCAGAAGTTTCTTCCTATAATTGTTCTAAGATGAGGGCAACTTTGAAATGATAACCCCGACTTGTAACAATTCCAGAATAACAGCTTTCAAGTCACAAAGCCTACTTATAAGGACTTGTAATTCATGGACTTGATCCATGATATGGATAATATCAAGCATTTTGAATTCAAAATACTTCATCATTAAAAATTTATCAGTACCTTTTCGCTCAGTGCTGTATTTCTCTTCAAGAGCTTTCCATATTTCCACCGGGGATTCATCAACATGTAGAGATCATACAGTTGATCAGACAAGTTGTTGAGAATGTGTCCTCAACATGTAAAATTGTCTTCTTCACGCTTCTTCTTGAGTTCGGCCACTTTTGCAATTTCCTCGGGGTTTGCATCGGGAGCGGGATCCTTCACGAGTTGTAGATTTAGATCTAGAACGTATGCCACATTTAAGACAGTAAGAAGGAACAACATCTTGTCCTTTCGACGATTGAAGTTTGAACCATCGAATCAGTCAAGTTTCACAAACTCTTGGTTCATCACTTTGAATGCGATGGTAGCCTCCGCCACCATCTTCAAAATAGTTCTCTTTAATTGTTGGATATATAAAGTGGAGAATATACTAGAGACGATATTGAAATAAATAGTATACTTCGAGGCACGGGTGATGCTTTCCAAAGAGAACTATTTGCCCTCACGCAAAGTTGCTAGAGGGTTAAGACAAAGGTCCTCCCGGGATACAACGAAGCTTTTGAATTTCCTTTGATTAGCAAAATCGAGGAATTCCCTAACTCTTACTTTAATTTTGAAAAATAGGATTGATTTTAATTGTGATTTGTGAGCACCATGAACCATCTATTTATATACACTCAATAGACACTATTTTGAAGAGTCACAATCCTTTATGTTTGATTTCTATTGGACATACTTATTAGAAAAACATTTCTCATGGAATCAAATGTATCTTTTGAATAAATCATCACTTTCTAATAAGTGCTCATGAATAATTATGAATTTGCAATCTACAATTTCCAACATTATCTATATACCTAAAGGAAGGTCCCAAAGGAACTTTCTTGGTTGATATGTGGGCCACATTTTTTGTTTAGTGGTATATAAAAAATGACAATATTTCAATTTTTATCCCTATATTTACCACACTAATTTCTGATGTCACAACACTGAGAACAGATTACCCAAAACATATCTAAAACATCTAAAACCAAGTCTAAACTATTATCAATCATTCCATAACACTTCTAAACATTTTTAAGACTCAAAATATGTCAAATTATTGCTCAAAAAATTCCTATAACTCATGAGGTATATCCATCTGGGGAAAATTATCTCAAGGTACAAAATGATATGAGGTATGCATGACATAGTTTTGAAACCACTTAGTTATTTTACAACAAAATTCATATGGTTACAATCTTATGTACATGCCACTCTATTACCACAATCTAAGTTCCATACACTTTAATCATTGCTTGGTGATGAGATGAGGATAAGGATGGCCACTTTAAAAGATGCCTTCAAAATAATCTTTACCTATGTGTTCAAAATAACGCGTTAAGCTCGAGAAAGCTTAGTAAGTACTCAAGAATTTATATCTTACCCTTGAATTCAATTAGTTAATTCTATTAATAAATAAATATTATTAACATGAATAAAAAAATTGAACCAAAGATAAAATACATGGTAACAACAAGGTTAACTATCACATTTTCACTTACCATACTTTCATCATCCACTTATCTTGTAACAGCCCGATTTTTAGTGGTGTTAGAAATGGTGATTTCGAAAATCCATTTTCATAAATTGAGTTCGTACATATTAATATTTAATATTTAATATTTACAAGGTTAGTATAGAAATATATAAAAGTTTGGTCTAGTAATTTTGTTGAATTGATAGTTAATTAAGGTACAATGACTAAATTGTAAAAGTTTATTGCTATAGATTTTTAATTGGCCAAAGATTTAGGGATTCAAATTGCTATTAACCCAAGGTCTCTAATTAGGCAAATAAACCACCTTGATGTGATTAGTGGACGGTAGGTGAAAGTTAAGTTTATATATTATTAAAATTGTAACTAAATTATTAAAAGTATAAAATGTATAAATAAACAAATAAAAGTGGAAAGAAAGAAAAGAAAACTTCATCTTCTCTATCCACCGCTGAAACCTCTTGAATAAAAACCTGAGGAAGCCATTTCTAAAGCTTCAAATTTTTGGCTATTAATTGGTTAGTGCAATTAAGTTATTTTCTTGTAATTTTTATATTTTTGAGGTTGTGGGAGCTTGATTTAGCTAGCCCATATACCAATTTGTAAAACTGTTAAAGTTTTTGAAAGTTTCCATGGTTGATTTCTTGAAGAAATTGGTATTAAATTGATAGGTTTTAAGCTTAGATGTGAAAAAGGTCTAGATTGTAAAGTTTAATTATTAGTTTTGTTCAAAAGGACCAAAGTGAATAAATTATATAATTGATGTAATTTTTTTGTATAATAGATAGTAGAGGGTCCTAAAAGGATGTGATTGAGATCAGTTTTGAAACCGAAGCTCAAAATTGAAAGTTATGGCTATGTTAGTTTTAGGGACTTAATTAAATAGAATAAAAAAACTTAAGGAGAATTTAGAAAATAAAATTAAATGGGTTCATGCATATCATGGAATGATATACAATTTTGGATATTGATAAATTGAATTAAATAATTATTTAGATCGAGAATTGGATCAAACCGAGAATAGTCGAGGAAAAACCAAACTTGTTCAATAGTCCTTGAGGATTCAAATTGTTTGCTATTTTGACCAGGTAAGTTTATATGGTATTAATATGTTTAAATTTTTGTGTATTTTTATTGTGTTTGTATGTTTGACTGTGAGTTGAGCTATGTATGTTTGATTGTGAGTTGAACTATGGCAAATAATATATAAGATGAGAAATGGACTAAATTGTAAAGGAAGGATTATATGTGATATTGATGCTCGTGGTGAACTTAGTAAAGGTTAGGATACAATTAACATGCCAATAGGTTTTATATGCACTTTTACGGGATATGTGATTGTACAAAGATCATTACATATTATATCAAGATCCAATATTTGCTGCCAATCATCGAGTATTGTATGTCTCTACAGATACCCTGGTGTGGTAGAGGGATGAATTATTATACGATTATACATATGATTTCCTACGAGCTTTGCACTTTGGTTCCCTGGTGTGGTGTAGTTATCTGTATTCAAGTTTGTTTACTAAAGTTCATCAAGCTAAATGATTAATAAAAATATGAAAAAAAAATTGCAATGGAATGGTATGAGCTTGTTAATCAAATTGATAAATGTTAAATTGAGCATGAATATGTTATTGAGATATTGGTTTGAAAATAAATTGGTTTGGTGTATGATTGAGATACCTAACGGTTTGATTATATGTTAAACTCACCTTATTTGATGTTGTGAATTGCCATGACTAGCCAAATGATATCAACATATTGGTAGCTTAATGTAATTAATTGAAAGCTAAGGTAAGTTTAAGCTTACTAAGCATCGTATATGATAATACTCTAGAACGTCATATTTTTATGTGCTAATTGCATATTTATTTTGAGTATGATTCTACTAATTTGGGCTATTTATGGTCTTTTATCTTTTAGGGACTAAATTGAAGGCAAAAGTAAATTTAAGGGCGAAAATAGTGAAATTAAAGATGAATTGGGCCAACATGCGACAAGGGAAAAAGGTGGTGCAGAAAATACAAATATGGAAGACCTAAGGACAAAAATGCAAAAGAAGAGATTTTATAGCACAAGACTCTATTTAATGTTATTAGGATAATTATTAAGGATAATTATTTATATTTAATTTTAGGATTTATTTTTATTTATCTTTATTTATCTTTAATTATCTTTATTTATTTGTATTTATCTTTTAGAATTTAATTAGGAATAGGCTAGGTTTTCTAGTACTATAAATAGGGGATGAAGTGGCACATATTTGATATCTCTTTTTTTTCTGTAAACACTCCTTCTCCCAAAAACTCTGTCTTTTGTTTTCTCCATATTTTCTTCAGTAAAAATCTCATTTCTATTATATTTATTTCTTTCCCAAAAATCATGAGCCACTAAACCAATCTAGCCGAAGGATGTCAAAATTCCCCAAAAAGGTTCATGAGCTTAGAACCCGCACTTAGCCTTCTCAACAAGATATTCATTGCTTCTCCGCATTACGGGGCTGACGCTTCCGTCCATGTCCCTTAATAGGTGATCTTTTCAACTTGTGTAAGGAACGGCCGCTTTGTACGTTTTGGGAAGGTTGCATAGTCGGTTCGTTGGCTTTCTGCATCAGAGGTTGGCGAATCCAAGAGACAAAACGGCGTGGTATTCGCAGTTGGGAAGTGATGATCTAGCAGAAGATAGTCCCACAAAAGCGATTATTGGCTAGAGTCAGGCTCCACCAAATTTTAAGTCTAAATCCTTGGAGCTGGTGGTCGTAGGCGTCCTCTTCCACTATAACTGGCTTATCATGCTCGAGAAGGGTTACTTAAAAGCCAATGATTGAACCCAAGGCAGAACGAGACAATCGGAGGCTAGAATCTCGCCACATAAGAAACTTACTCTTCCCTAAACTCTGTTTATTTTCATATTCCTCATTTTAATTTTCGCAATTTATTTAATTTCGCACTTTCAATTCACTTTAAATTCTGTTTTTATTTTTCCAGATTGAAATTCTTAATTCTATTTTTATTTTTATTTTTCAAGAACGCAGGTTTTCTTGGCCAAGAAATTGTCCAGGATTTCAAGAAACAAGTATTCGTACAATCCGGTCCCTGAGGATTCGACCCTACTTCCCCTTTACTGTTATTTTTACTATTTTACAGGGAATAGGATATTTTTGGTGCTTTCAACGATGCATCAGTATATACTTAACCCATTGTTTTCCCTTGTAGATTTTCACCTTGTGGAACGTGTCAAGCTAGATCGATTTGAAGATCACATTATCCCATCACCAAATCGATAGCTTTTTAGTCAATTTAAGCCTAAATTTGTGGCATGTATAAATAGGATGTCTTGTTGTGGTTCTAATGTATGTAAATGTTTTAAAGTCTTGATGATTTGACCATGGAAATGAATTTGGCTTGTGGAAATTAGGAAGTGTTTCATGGTAATGGTTAATGCTTTGAAGAGGTCATATATTTACTTACTTGAACTTGGAATACGAGAATTTGTTGTATAAGGTGAAATGAATGGTTAAATGAATTTATGTTTTGGAACTATTTGATACGTAGTTGAAATTGATGTGTTTGATTTTCATGTTTGAGTTAGGTATTGGTATAGAATTAATATGGTCATCAATGTTATGAAGGTTAGGATGAGTGAATTGAAATGAAATAGAATATTTCAATGTGACATTGCATAGTTGAAGGTTGGTATTTGTATGTTTAAATCAATTGATATGTTTTAGTTTGTTTTAATTAGTAATTAAATGATAAGGCATTGTAGCCCATGTACATTGTATAGTTTGGTTGGAAATATGATTAACATGTTTATATTGTTAACTTGAATTTTTTAGGTAAGAGTTTCATTTGGAAAACTATAGGAAATTGTAAAAATAATATGTGACGTCGCGACGTCTAAAAGTTGTCGTCATGATGAGATGGAGACTCCATGCCACGACGCGACGAGGAACCTCATCATCGCTACAAGGCCATGTCAGTATGGAGACTTCATGCCACGACACAACAAGGAACCCCATCGTCGCGATTAGGCCATGTCAGTATGTTACGTTGTGATGAGGAACCCCCTCACATCGTGACGTCAACCTGAAGTTTTGTAACTTTTACAATTTGGTCCTCGTTCGATCTCGAGTTAACTTTAAAGAATTCTTCGGCTCATATAAGACCTGAGAAATGTTTTATAACATATCTATTGCTTGTATGGCTAATTTTTGCATGCATAATGTTTTTAATTGGGTGTTAAATGATTGTTTTATTGTAAATTTGATGGTAGTTGCTATGGCAATAACTATAGCATCTTGTAGCTTGGACTCGGTGATCTGGTCAAGTGAGGGATATTACATATCTTTTATATACCACTCACGTTTCCTATTGTAAAATCAAATGAACAAGAAGGATATACGGAATGTAATCACAAAGTACACTAGCATCTAAGTGTTAGATTATCAAGAACACTAATAGTGTTAGAACATGAGCATCGAAGTGCTAAATTCATGAGTCGCTAAGGAATTCCTAATGGCATGTCATCCATATCTCACAAGTTCAAAACTTGTTGTAGGGAATTAACCCGTGTAATGCAACGAATAAGTCAATGAATTAAATCGAAAATATCGAACACGCAAATTTAACGTGGAAAAACTCCTCAAATGATGATAAAAAATCACAGGTAAAAAGATATTTTACTATAATAAAAGGAAAGTACAAGAGATGGACGTAATTAAAATAAAACCCAAAACCCACGAGAAAAACACTTCAAAGCAAAGAATAGAATTCTCTCAATTTAAAAATTTCTATTGTGTCTAACCTAGAGTAACTGTAGCCTATTTATAGCTTAAAATTCGTAGTATAGTATGACTAGAATACCTTTATATTAATCAGAGATTAAGTGGAAAATTGAAACAAAGTTTAATTGGGAGAAGAAAAGTCGAAAACATGAACTGGACGTCACGGCATTGCTTCTCTGCTCGTTGAGAAGTTAAGACAATCACATCGTCGGGACAAGCCTTTGTTTTTCGTCAGGACGAGCCCCATTGTTTGGGTTGATTAGAGGCTTTCTCCCACAATTGTCTACAAGGGATTTAACAATATTATAAATCCAATATGCATCACAAGCAAAATCAAGTTTACAGATTTTCATAGTCACACATAAATTTTCAATATTTTACAATTTAGTCCTTTTCTCCACACATATATTCACATCAACAATAACCACATTTATTTACTACTTCTGTAACAGCCCGATTTTGGGCTTAATCGGAACAGTGGTTTCGGGACCACAAATTTGACGTGGATAAAATTTTTATTTATTTATATTTTTATGGTCTACAATTTCACGGAATGATATCGTGAAAATCTCATTCGAAAATTTTGACGTTTGGGCACTCAATTTAGTCAAAAGGACTAAATTGTAAAAAGTGCAAAAGTTGAGTTCTACATGTTAGACGTGTCCAATTGTTATGAAATTTTAAATTGGAGGTCCTTAAATGATAATTAGTCCATTGGTTAAGTTGTTGGACAAAATTGGACATGGATGGGTATGTTTCAAAAGATTTTTTAAAGGGGCATTTTGGTAATTTAGTGAATTAAATGACTTAAAAACAAAATTTAAATGCCAAATTTGTCCATCTTCAAGCTTAGGCCGAATTTAACATGTGGGAAGCCATGGATAGGGTTTTCAAGCTTTCCAAGCTTCATGGTAAGTCCATTCTAGCCCCTTTTTTTCATGTTCTTTACGTTTTTGAGTCCGTGAACTTGATTTAGCTTATTCTAGCAATAATTTAACCTAGGGTTCATATTTGGAAAAATACCCATAGGTGAAATGTGTTTATTTTGATGTTTTATGGCAGAATATGAACCTTAGAATTATGTTAAACAACTTTTACTAAGCGATTTTAAGTGAAAACGAGTAAAATGACATAATCCATAAAAATACCTAATGTACATAAGTGCATGTCGAGCAAGAATTTGATGTTGCCATAGAAGGAAAAATGATCAGCATCTTATAAAACATAAGAATAAGGGATGAAGTTTAATTTTCGAGCCTAGGGCAAAATCATAATTATGCAAAAGTTTAGGGGCAAAATTGTAATTTTTCAAAGTTTGAGTTAGGGACTGTTTTGAGTAGTACATTAATTAAATAAGTGAAATGTGATGTCTTAGACCCGAAAAACGAGATTTGGACCTAGAACGGGAGAAAAATCGAAAATCGGGAAAGTTGGTAAAATGACCATTTTGGTATCGAGGTAAGTTCATATGTTTAATAAGCATTTAATTATGCATATTCGAATGATAAATTGATATTTTGGCCATAAATACTATAGTATTGAGTTTTAGATATAATGATTAATGTTCGATAATAATTCGATATTGGAAAGAGAACTTGTATAATTTATATGTTAGACCATATTTTGTATTATGGCTTTGTATGATAACAAGAAAGTATTGACTAGCATAGTTTGATGAGAATAAGTTAAGTTGATGATATGATGAGATTTAGAATGTAAGTATGTAAGTTGAGTAGCATTTTATTATTATGCAATTATTGTTATTAGTAATGTTATTATTGAGTTATGCGACTAACCTTGAGAATTTGAGCAAGTATGTTTCAGCTATGACTTGACAAGGCATTGATATCTCAAAGTCCATGGCTATACCATGGCAATTAAGGAAGAATTGACGGAAAACTCCATGTTCATAACATGGCATTTAAGGAAGAATTGACGGTTAAGGATACCATGTAGGACCATGTCAAGACATGGCATTGGTAAGGCAAGGATCCCGTGTAAGACCATGTCAAGACATGGCATCGGCATTGATTAAGGACTCCATGTAAGACCACATCAAGATGTGGCATTGGCACTAAGACAAGGATACCATGTAAGACCATGTTTGGAACATGGCATTTGGTAAGACAAGGATATCATGTAAGACCATGTCAAGACATGGCATTGGTGAATTTAGAAGGCAAATGTCCCATGTAAGACCATGCCAAGGCATGGCATTGGTGAGTTCATAAGGCAAGGATACCACGTAAGACCATGTCAAGACATGGCAATGGTAAGTTCAAAAAGGAAAAGGTTCCCGAGTAGTCCAAAGAGTAAGTCAAAGAAATGACAAGGTTAGAACATGAAGAAAGAGTATAGGTATGCATTTAAGACTTATTTAATATTGAGATCGTAAGTAATTGAGATTATCCAGTATTAAGTCAGTGATGAGTTTTTAGTTATGCTTGTGACACTTTATGACATGATTGGCAATATGCCTACATTATGAAAGAGTACTCATGTGTTAAATGAGAATGTTGCAGGTATGTAAGCAAGTTATTAAGTAAGGTGCCCTTTGTATTCTGAGCCTTTGGTAAGGTTACCGATGAGTTCACCGGGAAAATCGATTAAGTGAAATTATGTGTGGCTTGTAGGGATAAGTGTAGGTATATTCATGTGTAACATATGAGCAATATGCTCGATATGCAATCGGAAATTGGAAAGATTGTTATAGGTAAGTAATGAATACAACTAAAGTGAGTGAGAGCAAAAAGTTACAATAAAACTGTTTTGGACAGCAGCAGTGATGTGAATTTGAAAAATCACAAAAAATAATAGAAATTGAATTGTAAGTTGTATAAAATATTTATTTAAAGCTTATTGAGTCTATTTTTATATAAAAGAAACAGAGAAAACAAAGGATTTTTATATTTTGAGATATTTAAATTCTTGTGGGATTGGTTCAGAATGATTATGTGATCCCCTACTTTGCCTTGGAAAAATCATTAAAAATTACACAAAAATAATTAAGGGATAAAAGTTATATGCTTGAAATACTTATTGAGTCTAATTTCAAATGATATAAATTATAACATCATTTGAATTCTGTACAAGGAGAAAATTGATTCATAGTGAAAAGTGGTCAGAATAGTCAAACAGTGAAACAGGGGAAATTTTAATGAATAAACTGTATTAATTGGCTAAGCCAAAAATTCTGAAAATTTTATGGTATGAAGATATGTGAGTCTAGTTTCTGATAAAATTAACGGATCTTAATTTGGAGTTTTTTAGCTCGAGATATAAATGATTTAGTGACTATAACTCAAGTAGACAGCTTAAGATAAACATGAGAAAATGGTGGAACTATGTGTAATTATGATTGCATTATCTTGAGAACTTGTTTTGAGGATTTGTCATGTTGAGGCCTTGATAAGGCTACAAACAAGTTGGGAAAGTAAGAACTTAGCATTATTTATGCAAGTTATAACGGCTTAGCAGTAAGCTAAATTCATTGCTAATGCTTATTATTTTTACATGTGAACTTACTAAGCTTTATAAGCTTACCCCTTTTCTTTCCCATGTTACAGAGTCCTATTAAACAAGCTCGGGTTGGAGGTCGTCAGAGATCGTTTCACACTATCAAGTTATCTATGGGTATCTTTATTTATAAATGATTTAAGTTATGGCATGTATAGGGACTTGACTAAGTCATTTTGTATATGTGTTAAGTAATTTGACCAAATGTATTGTTAAGTCTGGTAATGCCTCGTACTCGGTCCCGGCATAGGATACGGGTAAGGGGTGTTACAACTTCCTTAAATTATTTACATATTTATTAAGTTACAAATACTCAAGTTCATGACATTAACATGTACATTACCATATAAATTTCAAAACCTAATTAAGTAAAACGAATTCTAAAGTACTTACTATTCTTAATTAGGCTGTTTTTTCTTCAAACTTTATCTACTTGTTTCCCCATGTCTACACTCCTTCCATCTTCTTCCTTGTCTTTCTCTTAATTTCTTAGCAATTCCATAAAACATTAGAAATCAGTATACTTATTTCATAATATTTTCATGCTCAAATAATTATAATAAACACGATACTACTACTAAATCATGAAAATTTTACCTTAAAACCTTAGTTTCTCACATTATTTAGATTTTTTTTTCTCTCTCTTCAAGCATGAACACTCCATTTCTAGCTTGAAAACTAAACTTGCTAGGATGTGGGCAACTTGATTTAGCTAAGGTTTCTATGGAAATTTGATGATTTCAAGCTTGGAAGAACTTTTAATGATGGTGGGGGGCTAGATTGTAAAAGAAAGAAAAGTTTATTTCTCTCTAGTTGTTGGTGGCATGAAAGTGATAAAGAAGAAGATGAATCTTTTCCATCTTTCCTTGAAAATATCACCATTATAATAATAATAAAATATCAAATAAAATATTATAACTTATTCATAAAAATCTATCAATCATCATTATATACTAGCTCTTGGTAAAATTATTCTCCATGTCTTCACACATTTCACCACTAATTTAATTTAATCCTTTCCTACTTTAAATTTCTCACTTTGATCCCAACACTTTTTATAACCTTACAATTTAGTCTATACTTCGGATTAATATTTCTCAATACATTGGCCTTTTTTAAATTTTCTCCAATCTCCTACTACCTTCTCTACTAACACTTACAAATCACATTTTATTTATTTTGAAAAATTCTACTTGTAATTGCTCAAAATAATACTGTTATGACTAAAGGGTTTCTGGGAATATTACACTAATCTTTCACCTTGCACGAAGACGTTTGTCTTGCATAAAATTACTTCCTCATGAACAAAATGTTTAATAAGAAGTTGAACTTTGCTTTATATACATTTCTTATGAACTAAAACTCTAACCATTCACCTTGCATGAAAAAGTTTGCTTTATTGAATTCTTCTCCACTCATACTTTTCTCTAAGCAAGCATCAAAAAATAAGTATGACTGAGGAAACAAAGGAAAACATCTGCTCAAAAAGAGGACTCAAAGGTAATGAAATATTGCCTTTTACATTATAGTTCCTCAGTGATTGATGGTTTGCATTTTTTGCCTATTTTCTAATCATGGCAGGTTCTAGTTTAGTTTATTTATTTGGAACCTACTCCAAGAAAATCAAAACCACTCTTAGTTATGATTAGACAACCACAAATCTTTTAGGCTTCTCCAGGGATCTAGGTGCTAATGTTGCAGTTCTTATAGGTTGTATTGTCGAGATAATAAAAACTTGGTTCGTGTTGCTACTTGGGGCCGCGCTCTATTTTGTGATATGGTTAGCCGTGGAAAAAGATAGCTAAGCCCATGGTTTGGAAAATGTGCATTTACATCATTATTGGATCCAATTCTCAGAATTTTTCCAACACAGGAGGTCTTGTTACCATTTTCAATAGCTTTCCTGAAAGCATCGATTCATTGATAGGTCTATTTATAATTCTAATTTGATTTGCACTAATAATTTATGAGTCAATTAGATTAGTAATAGATTAACTAGTGAGTGGCTTGACTATTGCATTTCCTCTTATCAATCCTTCTGGAAGAATGATCCTTGGAATACTTGTTAGAGTGTTTCAATGAAAATCACTATATTAAAATTTGACACTGTCATGCTTGTGATAAAGTCGTGCCTGCATTGTGGATATTATTGATTACGTTTGTTTCTTGTTATGTGAGTGTGTATGGGTCAGTCAGTGCTCCACGCCAAAACCATAACATTTTTTTCATTCTATCTTCTATTTCCGTAGGAAAGGGTAACTTAGTAGCAACCTTAGGAGAATTTGAACTGAATTACAATCCTTCGGCCCTTGAGAAACACTCAAACCCACAAAAAAAATTTGACGAATCAAGGACAGAGGAGACAAGGTGGTACCAGTACAAGTGTAAGACATAGAAGGGAAAAACTTCCTCTAAGTACATAACAAAATAGCTTCGACTTGCTTGGCCATAAAGAGCCTTTCATTTAAGGCTTAAGATTTAGAAAATTTTAAATATTGGGAAATTTTAGGCTTCAAGTTACTAACAAAGATACTAAGAGCATAAGACTCCGAAAGTTACAGTTGATTAAGAATATTCACACAGTTATCAAGGAATTATTACACTGATCCTTGTTGCTTCTAAAACACTAAATCTGCCATTAGATCTTGGAAAGAGTCAAAATCAAGTTGTTCCTTCAACTTTTGGGAATAAGACTCCTATTCCACCAAATGAAAACTCCATGTGTGTAAAAATGATATCAATCCAAAGCCTTCCCCTCTAAGTGCAACATAATTGTTTGTACTTTGGCAATGTTAGGAATAACCTCACCCTTAAAATATTGCTCCACCTTTGTCACCACCTTCAAAAATTGTGCCTATCAAGCTTTGGACATTTCAGCTTATAGGCACGATTAGCCCATCAACCAAACCTCTCTTACTCAACCCTAACCCGACCTCCTCCAACACAACCAAGGGAGCCTTGACAACAATTTCCTTGGGAGGGAACCTAGGAGGAGCCCCGAGAATACCCTTACCCTTAACTTTAGTAATCCCAAGATCCATGTCAACTTTTCCCAAATATTACTCAAAAATGGCCTTCATCTTGTCCTTAAGTTTTGTGTGAATATCCTTACGAAAACTCTAAAAAAAAAAAATTCCAAAACAAGAACTTGGTTGTGATATCTAAAGTAATAAGCATTTAATCAAAACTGTACTTTTTCGATTTGTCTAGGATGAATGCTTCGATCGCGTAGTCTTCTCCGCTATCCTCAAGCTCACGTTTACCAAGTGTGGACTCGCTTCGAATTAGAAAAATTTTCACAAAAATTACCGGTATGGGTAAATTTTCAATTTCTCTAAACTTCTGGAATAAGTTGTAAATAAAAAAAATATCTCTAGAAATTTTCTGAAATAATTTCTTCAGAGAATTTTCTCTCAAGTGTGTGTAATAATGACCCAAGTCTCTTTTTATATAGGGAGAGTTTAGAGAGTTCAACTATAATTAAACTTAATCACTTTAATATTAAATTAATATAATATTTATCAAGATAAATATTAGATTAAATTTAATATTAAATCTTATTAAATTAATAAAATATTTATCTACAAGATAAACATTAAATTTAATTTAATATTAAGATAATCACTTTAATATTAGATTAATAAAATACTATTAAGATAAGTATTAAATTAAATTTAAATTAAATCTATTAAAATAATATTATTTTTGGCATAGTTAATTTGAAATCAAATTCTCTGGTAGAGTCCTAGTAGGAGTGTAATTTTTCCACTGTTCAACCACCGAAGATCCATTGCCGCTAACCATTTTCTGGCCACCGGAATGCCGCCATTGCAGCTGCCAGCACCTCAAGCAGGTTTTGTTTCTTTCGGTCCGATCCAGCCACCGGTTGGACCATCGGTCTGATTTCACATATCAGGCCTGGTTCGATCAATTTTCTTCTAATTTAATTCCACATTGAATAAATCGACTCAATTAAATTTTCTTCTGATTCAAATGCAGTTCGATTGAGCTTTTGTTGAGCTAGAGGAACCAAACAGACATATACAATTAGGTTCTAGTAATTGCAATTATGTACAGAAGCATCATTCTGATAATTCACAATTACTTAATCACGGAGTTAGGCCACAAGAAGTACCATGATTGAAAACTCCTTATTGTGTACTCTTTACAAAAGTAATTCATCGAATTGCTTTGTCCAATGACCTCGTCATGTGTGTGTTACCCTCATATGATATGATTGATTCCTTTGAGTTAAATCCGTTCACTCAATACAATCATATTTTATCACATTGTCACCATTGTGTCTTCTTAATGGTTTATATGATCATTTTCAACAAATGACTGTGATAAATTGCTCGTTTGAGAACTAGCAAGCCGTGGTCACATTCCATATTTATCAATCCACACAATGCCAATGTGAGGATATCATTAACTCTTTAATTGAGCTATGAATTCCACTATTTCTAGTAAAGCCATGCCATACACAAGTCATGTACCCAACATACCAGCTATCGGCTCGATCATCTTTAGAGCATAAGCCTCCACTTATATCAAAGCACAGTTATATACGCATGGTCAATTACTAATTCAGGATTTAGGTAAATAACACCATAAATGTCATAAGTCAAATAATTCATAAATGGATTCAAAATTAATTCATCTTGGGCCCAGTCCAATGTATCATTCTTCCAATGAATGCATCTATATCTCTACCCGTGAAGTCAACTGCTCCGATAACCAAGATTAGCCATCTCCTCAAATGGAATTGTAGACAACGTAATAATCCTTCTCAATATTTGAATCAAATGCTTATTTTGATTCGTTTACGGGATTACGGGCTCATTTAGATTATCTATTGAAGTAAGTTGTCTTTTTTACAATGTAAGCATTATCTATTGAAGTAAGTTGTCTTTTTTACAATGTAAGCATTCTTACAGTCCCACTTATCATCAGTTTGAACTTAGACAATCCACGAGTTAATATTTGCTTGTCATAAATTTACTGTGCATGTAAAATTTAAAAGACAAAAATACAAAAGAAATAAAGTGAAATTTGAAATTTTTTTATCCATCGTTTAAATACATAGAAAATAATTACATGTTTACTATAATATGGACACATTTTCCAACAATTAGTTACCCGACTTTCTTTTCATTTTGAGCACCGATTTTTTTTGCAAATTGGGCACCGCCATTAGCAATAGTTTTCATCGTCATCACCCAACTTTATTAAGTTTTCATTTTGGTCACTCATTTATTTTTTAAAAATTATTTTTTTATTTTTTTCAACAAAAACTTAATTTTTATAGGAAATTAAGTTATTCAATTGTAGAGATGAAACCCAAATATTTCCTTATATCTCATTTCTCTACAAAAAATAACTTAAGTTTTTCTTGAAAAAAACTTGATTTTTTCTCGAGGAAACTAAGGTTTTTTATTTTTTTCTTTTTTAAAAAATTAAAAATTAATTCTAAAAAGGAAAATAAATAAAGGAATTAAAAAGATAAAATTATTTTTCTTGTAAAAACCGAAATAATTTTCCATAAAACCCTAGGTTTACTAGGAAAAAAAATCTAAAATTAACTTTAAAAAAGGAAAAAAAAAGAAAATTAAGAAGATAAATTAGGCTTTCCTTATAAAAACTCAAATAATTCATTGTAAAATCCATTTTTTTTCTTTTTACTAGAAAAACTAAAATTAATTTTAAAAAGATAAATAAAATTTTAAAAAAAGTGTTTTTGATTGTAAAATTCCAAATTTCTTTTACTTTATAAAAACTCAGGAAATACCTATAAAACGTTTTTCCTATTTACTGGAAAAAAAAACCAAAAAGTAATTCTAGAAAAGGGGAAAAAATAAAATTAGTGATCAAAATGAAAATTTATAAAAGTTAAATGATTAAAATGAAAACAGTTATTAACAGTAGTGCTCAATTTGCAATTTTTCATTTTTAGTGCCCAAAATAAAAATTTTTGAAAGTTAAGCAACCAACTATATAGTTTACCCAAGAAATATTTTCATCTATGCAAAAAATTTTGTGCACCAGGTAATATTGTTGGATTTGAATGGCCACGTTAATTGTTAAGCTATAAATTCAAACTCGGCCCAGTAATGAGTCCATGACTATTGAGTGTCACTGATACACCTTTACGGCTGTAGCAGAGAACAGGGTGAGGAAGGGAAAGAGGAAGAGGAGAGGAGGAAATGGAGCGGCTGAAAACAAGAAATCACAAATGAAGGAAAAACCCAGTCCCAAATAAACTAAGAAGGAATGTTTTGATCGCATGGCAGTGAGAAATATGAAAAAGGCTTTGAAGTGGAAGAAGTTTGAGTTACTCTTCCATGTCTCAACTACACCTTCAAAACCCCAACCCCAATCATCGCATTCTCACCACCTCATATTGTCATCATCTTCCTTTTCATCTGTGCCAAATCTAACTAACACTTATCTCAAATCAAAACCCCAAAGTTCTCCCACACTTACCCCAGAAGAAATCAGCAAAATCAACCTCCTCCTTCCACGTCTCTGCCTCTTTAATCACCTCCCAACTGCAATCCAGCTAACTACCACCGCTCTCACTCTCCCTAACCCTCCCCCCGATCCCAAGTCCCTCTCTCTTTCCATTCTCATGCACTCCCTCACTCTCCAGCCTGACCTGAAA
Organism: Gossypium bickii; assembly: GCA_025503065.1. Lineage (NCBI taxonomy): Eukaryota > Viridiplantae > Streptophyta > Magnoliopsida > Malvales > Malvaceae > Gossypium > Gossypium bickii. The sequence goes on along the minus strand of CP106716.1, from coordinate 14,071,784 downwards.
CTACCCATGTCACTTCTCACCCGCCTCTCCCGCAAGCACCCACCTCACCCATATCTAACGCCCATCTCAACCATGCTCATTGCCTCTTATCTCAAAAAGGACAGGCCTAAGGATGCTCTCAAAGTATACAACTGGATGCTCAGGCCTGGCTCTCCTTGTAATTGTATGGTTGACAAGTCTGCCTATGCGATTTTGGTTGGTGGGTTGTGCGCCAGAGGCTTGGTTCTTGAGGGCTTGATGGTTTTGAGGGATATGCTGAGGGCCCGTCTTTTGCCAGGGGAAGGTCTCAGAAGAAAGGTAGTTAGGAGTTTATTGAGAGAGGCTAGGGTTAGGGAGGCAAAGGCATTGGATGAACTTTTGCCTTGTGCTGGGGATCTCAACAAGGTGTTGGATTTTTTGGATCACCATATTGGAAATTGGTCGAACTAGCTAGTACCAGGTATGCGATTCTTACATATGCAATTAGGTTTTAATTCTTAAGTGCAGAGTGAGTTGAAAAATAGCACCAGAAATTGTTCATAGAGAGGAGAAGTCATCCGGGCGTTGGGCATTAAAGAGAATGATCAGTACTTGGGAAATCTTATGAGATGTAGAAAATATCATGTCAATGTATCCTAAAGATAAGGACCTTTTTTTTTTTTTTTTTTTAAATCATTATAATTTGATCATTTTGCTCTGAGTTCTTTGTAGCATGCCTAATCCAATTAAGAGGAGAGAAGATGTTGGTTACTTGTTGAGCATTCATACTTAAATTTTTTTATAGTATTTTTCTTACTTTTCAGATTTGGATATGTGCATTTTTCAAGTTTAGTTTTGACGAGAGTCCTTGTATACAAAGTTTAGCATCTGCATTAGTCTTGTAAGACTTTGAACACATTAATTTGATATTAGTTTTAGTCTATTTTAGAGATACTTGTTCTCTTAGATCAAGATATAATAATATTGAACTTGTGCATATTTGAGGCTTTGTAAACATAAATCTTGGAGACTTTTGAGTTATTTTTTATTTAATGTTATGCTTGTTGTGGGATTCATCTCATTTGTATCTGTCACCTCGTTTAATGAGGCTTGACAAAGAGTGGTATCCAAGCCAGGTTTAGTGATTCTATGTTTCTTAGGATTCTTACTCCGATAATTATTTTGTTTGGCTTTGAATTTTGTTATGAGTATAAATTGTGGTGAAATTGATAAAAGAGTAATGATAAATTGCAAGCGATCGATTCTTGATGTGAGTAGGTTAAGGTTAAGTTTGTTATATGGTTTTGATCTTTTGAAGATCTTAATAAACTGAAGTTATATTTAAAATTTTGTGAAAATTTTATGAGTTTTGCTTATTGAGCTTCGATAATCTTTAGCTATGATATCGATTGTATCTATTCAGGGTCAAAAGAACGAGCTTTTTAGAATTGTCAGGAGATTATACACTTGTAGAGAACAATTATTGTTGTTTTGAGGTTTTTGACAAGGAGTAATAAATTAGATTCTTAACCTATAGAGATTTAGGAGTTTTATGGTTGGTATTCAGCAAACCTTTAATCACTGGTGTAATTATATTTTTGTCGAGATTAAAGTTTGTAATATAGCGGTGAGAAATGATTATTAGAGCTTAAGGTATTTATGTACCAGGATTTTGTCATTGCCCCTACGTAGGCTTATATCAAAATATTCTCTTTTGGGTATTCACTGGCCTTTTAAGGATTTCTCACCCGTAGTTCACCTCTCTTGGTGCAAACAAATGATCTCTCATTTAAGAGAGTTGTTTTCGTAACACAAGTACCAATTGGGCTAGCGAAAGGAATCTCTTAAATGAGTGGTCTTTGGTTTGATTGTGAGCTTACTATAAGCAGATACTCTGATGTGGATCTTAATTAAAAGGCACTGACAGTTTGTTTAAGGTTGACAGTTGAGAGAGTTCTTAGTACTTCTTATCCCATAAATGAAAGCTCATAGCTTTTTCATTGAACCGTTTTTTCCATATTAGAAACGTGAGCTGAGAGCCTTAGAATGGAGAAAATATTGTGGAAAAGTATTTTTCTAGATAGTATACAGTCTCAGAGGAATATTACTCTTGAGAGCAAAGTGATTCAGGGAACATTTTCACCAATAATCTCCACAGGAACATCTTCCATCCCTGAACTGATGAAACCTCCTCACATCTCTTAGGATTATTTCCCTATCTGTTATCCTTGAGATGTATTTAGTAGCCTCATGGCAATCATTACAAACTCTAAGGTTCTTTGCAACTCTAATTGTGGTACCAGGAGGGCTGTTGAGAATGCCAAAGGCTATTGCCAGTTTCTCACTATGCCCACAAAGCAAAGTTTCTTTCTCCTCCTCATCAACATTATGTAGAACACAAGAAGTATCAGGCACATACCCTTCCTTTCTCATCTTTTCTGACAGTATTTCAAGGAATCTATATAGTTGCCCGCTTTGTGGGTGTGATGCATCACCAGCTATAAACTTATGAACCTCATCATCAAACTCAATCCAGCTACACCCTGGTTCTTTTTTTACCCCCATTTCTTTCATCCTCTTCCGAATATCTGTTGCCTTGTCCCATAGTTGAGCTGATGAGTATATGTTGGATAGTAAAACATAGTGGCTTGCCACATCAGGTTCTAGGTGGAAGAGATTCCTAGCTGCAATTTCACCTATTTCAACTTTTTGGTGGATCCGGCAAGAACCAAGCAAACTACTCCAAGCACCTGTCTTATCCAATTCCAAGGGCATGTCATTAATCAATTGATATGCTTCCTCAACTTGACCTGCTCGACCAAGCAAATCGACAATGCAAGCATAATGATCTGCTGTAGGTTCGACCCCATACTCATCCTTCATACGATAAAACAAGTTTTGGCCTTCTCTTACCATCCCCGTGTGACTGCATGCGGCAAATATAGCAATAAAAGTAACTTTATTAGGCTTGACTTCCTTGACCATACAGTTGAATAACTCCAAGGCTTCTGCTCCCTTGCCATGCATGCCATAAGCCATAATAATTACATTCCAGGTAATTACATTTCGACAGGGAATGGTGTCAAACACTTTTCTGGATGTGTTCAGGCAGCCACATTTTGCGTACATGTCTACCAATGCACTCCCAACCCCAACATCTGATGCTAACATGTTTCTTATGGCATATGCATGGATCTCTTTTCCCTTTGCCAACGCAGCCAGGGTGTCACAACCTGGAAGGACTGTCATGAGAGTTATAGAATTAGGTTTAAGGGGGATGCTTTTCTCATGCTCATAAGAACTTTCATTCTTCTCTTGATCAACTCTTTGCATTTCATGTAGCAGAAGAAGTGCATTATCATGTTGCCTGCAAATAACATAACCAGTTATAATTGTATTCCAAGACACGATATCTCTAACGTCCATGTTGTCAAATATGATTTTGGCAATTTGTATGTTCCCCATTCTAGAATACAAATCCATAAGTGCATTTTGCACATAGTGGTCTGTCCCCAAACCTCTCTTCAGTACGTATCCATGAATCCCTAGTTTGTGAACAAATGCTTCACTGCGCACACATGCAGGCACAATGCTGGCCATTGTAGTGGCATTGGGACAGAGCCCAGCAGCTGCTTCCATTTCAATGAAAAGTATCAAGGCTTCCTCATCAAATTCATTTTGTGCATACCCAGTGATCATAGCATTCCAAAGAGCAGTTTTTTTCTCTGTGGCATAATCAAAAACTCGGCGACCACTGTGAACCTTTCTGCAATTGCAATACATATCAACCAAAGCGCTAGCAACAAAAGAATTGTCAATCAGAATATCATGTCTCAATGCATACGCATGAAGCTGTTTCCCAATTTCCAAGAGCTCCAAGTGTGAGCAAGCAGGAAGAACGCTTGCAATTGTGACACCATCAGGTTTGAGACCTTGAAGAACCATGCGGTATAATAAGAGTAATGCTTCTAAAAACATATCATTTTGGGACAAGGAGCTCAACATGGTGTTCCATGATACTAAATCGCGCTCCTCAAACAACTCGAATACCACCTTGGCGTCGTTGAGATGTCCTAGCTTGGAGTACATGGCCATCAATGCGTTATTAGTAAACGTCTTGATATCTCCCATTCTCAGGCTGTATCCATGAAGCTGCTTTCCTAGACGTAAGCCATGATGCCTGGGCAAATTCGAACTAGCATGTGCAACGCTCACCAACGTAAATGAACTAGGCTCGACATCATCCAGCAGCATTAACCTAAAGGCCTCTAAAGCGGTCTCCCAGTCCTCAAACCGACACAAGGCAGAAATGAAGGAGTTCCAAGAAACGGTATCTCTGTGGGAGTGGGGAATTCTTTCAAACACCTTGTAGACATCGGAAATGTCCCCACATTTACCGTAGACATTGAGCAGGGAATTGGCCACGGGGACGGAGGAGGTTCCGTAGCCATATTTGAGAACGTGAGCATGAATCTGGTTTGCCAAGGGCAAGTGTTGAAGAGCGGCAACGGCCTTGAGGATAGCAGGGAAAGCGAAGTGATCAGGTAGGATACCGGAGGAAGTCATGTTGACATAGGTTAAAATGGCTTGGTGGAATTGGTTGGACTGGGTATTGGCTCTGAGAGATTGGGTCCATGATTGCCGAGTGAGTGAGTGGGTTGTTGAGGGGATGGATTGGTGGGTTTGAAGGGAAGGGATTGAAGTTGGAGGAGGGGAATAAAGGAAAGGGGAGGACATTTGCTCGTTATTGCCGTTGTGTTGTTATCCACAAGCAGGATTGAATTTGGCTGGTTATTTAGTATCTTGGAGTACCAGGCCCAATTGGATCTGGTATAAGGCCCAGTTGACGTTTCTATCTATATTTATATTATCTAATTGAATTGATATCACGAGTTAACCGAATATAGTTCTATTGAAAATTATTAAAATATTTTTTTATATATAAAATAAGTTAAATTACTATGAGAGTATTGTTTATTTATTTATTTATTATATAAAATAAAAAAAATTGAATTTTAAACCCAGATCATAATAAATTTTAAATATTTAACTTTACATTTTCAATTAAAAATTTTATTATAGACTTTTGATAAATATATCTATTGCATAATATTCTTCTCTTAATTAAGTGCATCATGCATACAAGTAGATCCTTTTTGGGATTCGCATTAGTAAATATATTTTATTTGATCTTAACCGTAAAATATAAGGTTTTTATACAGATTACGAAAAATCCTGTTTAAGGATGAGACCAGATAGATAGAGATGGTGGAAGGAATACAAACAAGAAGAGGAAAATAAGGCAAGGCCTAAGCTTTCCCCTCTTTATCTTCATCTTCATTCTTAACCTTGAGGGCATCTAGTTTTTGTTGTTGATGGGCCATATCATAAGTTGCATGGACACCAACGAGAATGTAGTAAACCAGCATTGCCACCGTACAGATTCCGAACCTTTTAAAAGCTGGAGGTCCCAAAGACCCCATGAGGAAGATATTTATTGCAACTGACAAAGATGGAAGCCATGGAACCAGTGGGACCCCCCAAACTTTTGGCGTCCTCTGCTGTGGCAGAAATATTGATATCCCCATAGTCCCCAGGAACCAAAGGGGAATTGTTACAACGTATCCGACCCATCCATTAGGCCTTAGTCCCCAGTAGGCTGAAGTTCCCATTGAGGAAGCAATGATAATCAGCAAGAATATTACAAGCTTCAGCTGGTTTATTTCTGGTGTGACTTCCCTCACATAGTATCTCCTCACAAGTAGTGCTACAGCCATCATCATGAATATGAATAGAGTGCTCACAGATAGCAAGCTTGCTAAGACATCCAAGCTTGAGAAAAATGCAATGAGACCACTTGAAATGGTCATCAAAAGCGTCGCGTTTATTGGTGTTCCAGTCTTTGGGTGGACAAGCGCGAACCATGGTGGGATCATGTGTGCTCGTGCAATATTAGTATATCGTGCCTGCCCGAGGGCTGCGACCAGAAGGACAGTGGTCATCCCCTTAAGAGCACCAAGCGCTACAAGATACTTGGCCCATTTCATTCCAACACTCTGAAATGCCATAGAATAGGCGGCGTTTGGGTCTATCTCTGTGTATTTCTGCATCATGCTTAGGGACAATGCCATCAAGCAATATACGATAGTGATGATTGACATTGATCCAAGTAATCCTAATGGTATGTCTCTTGAAGGGTTTTTTGTTTCTTCAGCCATGGTCGCAATGTTATCGAATCCACCATAAGCAAAGTAAACAATAGCCGCTGCTTGGAAGATCCCTTTGGCTCCATGGGGTAAAAAGGGTGTCAAATTTGATGTGTTGGCATGAGCAAACCCAGCAATTAGCACGAACAAGATCACTAAAGTGTTCAGTGCAGTGGCTATCCAATTCAATTGAGAAGTTTTCTTTGTGCTAATCATTGCAATGGTTGCAGCAATTGCCAAAACTGCAACTGCAATCGGGTCCAAGAGATAATTTCCCTTAGGGATACGAAGTGAGTCGGGCTGACGGTTTAGGAGAGTGGCGAAGTAAGAAGTCCATGCTCTGGCAACAGCTGCACCTCCAACAATGCTTTCAAGAAGTATATTTCCAGCAGTGATGAAGGCAACAAAATCTCCTAATTCAATTCTTAAATAAGCAAATGACCCACCTGCCACAGGGATCTCTACTGCAAACTCAGTATAGCAGAATACAGAAAGCATTGCTGAAATACCTGAGGCAACATAGGATAAGACGATGGCAGGTCCAGCATGATGATGAGCTTCTTGGCCAGTGAGCACGAAGATGCCTGCTCCAATAACCGACCCAAATCCAAACCAGGTAAGATCCCACCAAGTGAGGCAACGTTTCATGTCATTTTCACTTTGTTTACGAAGTTGTGTTATCTCGTTTGCATCATCCGAGTGGCTTAGAAGGCGGTCATTGAATCGGGAATATATTTGTGAGAGTGCAGATAGGTAGGTGTTCCAATTTTGGAATGATTCTTCAGGCAAGAAATCAACTTTGCTGCATCTCCAGTAAGGTCGTTGTTGAACCTCATCTTCTTTCCCAATGTAACTCATTGCTTGGTTTTCTTGTTTCTCACAGCTTTCACCAATATCAAGGGTATACTAGTGATAATACGATGTAGTGATTTTGTCTTTAGTATGAATTTGTAACTCAATTATAGACCAATGGATCCTTGAAACGGTGACATTGTCACCACAACTTGCCATACTAGTTACTGATATTTTGGAGTGTTTCGTCCTCTTTCCATACAGCATCAAGGGTAAGATAAGAGCATGCTGTGTCGTTTCATTCACGTCGTTGACTTGCCTTGCCTGGCCTAGTCTGCCTGCTCTGCATTAAATCCTATTCCTGTTTCTAGTCATTTGTAACCGGTTCACGTCAAGATTTCAGGGGCCCACTGTTTGATTCTATGCATTATATTATTTTAGGGTATTACAATTTTGGTTAAAATCGAATTAACGGACTTAACTGGTCTAATTCGATTAATTAGTTGGTTAATCGATCTAATTTGATTAGAGATCAGTTAATGATTTTTTAAAAATTCGGTTATCGATTAATTCAATTCGAAATCGAGTAATTAACCGAATTAATCAAATTTAATAATTAATAATATAAATAATATGTAGTTTTAATTCAACTAATTCGGTCAAATGAATAAAATCAATTTATTTTTTTTATATGTTTCATACTTGTTTAACCAAAAAAATAAAAACATATAAATTTCGGTTTGGTTAATTTTTTTAATTTAATTAATGATTAAAGGATTAAAAAACTTAATTAATATTAACTTATTTCGGTTAACTATTTAAACACACCTAATCTTTACAACGATTTTTAAATTTTTTTTAAGGAAAACATGGTCCAAATCCGTACCAATCATCTCACGAGCTTTAACCAAATAGTTTATTATAAAATTATTGAGTAATCATATTTATTTAAATTATGTATTTATATGTTATAGTTTATTATAAAATTATTGAGTAATCATATTTATTTAAAATATGTATTTATATGTTAACATGAATAAAAATTTTAAAAAATATATACTTTGCATTCTAATTCATCATATTTTATTTTTACTTGAAAATAAAAAAATTTTATAACATTCGAAATTATGTTATACATATATTTATTAAAAGTTTATATAAAACAAATGAAATTTTTAATAGGGATAAATTTAAGGGTAAATTACATTAACAGTCACCTAATTTTGAGTCACTTAATTTTGAGGTAACTGATAAAACAATTACCTAAATTTCATTTCAATTACTTAACTTTCGAAAAATCACAAAACAGTTTTTTTTGTCGTTTTCCGTCACAGATGTCACGGCAAAGTGACCGTGACATGGCAGGTGAAAGCATTGTTGGTGTCAAAAAAAATTGTCCACCCTACCAGCACCATTTTAAGGTTAGAGAAAAAGAAAAAGAAGAAGGAGGTGAAGCGGAAAAATGGAGATGCCTGATTTGGGGAAACTGTTAATCAGTTTCAAAGGGCTAGGAACATCCTTAAATCCTGGCAAAGCTTCATATGGAGCAGTTCCTGAGTTCCCATTAAGTTTTTGATCAACAACTTGGGAGAGTCTACTTCCATGGTTATATCCGAAAGTAAAAGCAGAATTAGGGCCAAGAAGAGGGGCATTATCAATTAGCAGCCTATGATTACCCACGATATCACTGCTTCTGGAGTGGGAGGGATTACTGAAAAGAGGAGCAGACGAACCCCCAAATTCACGATTCTCAGACGACTTAGATGGCTTTCGAGGAAGCCTGCCTAGTATATGCTTGATCATATTCAAATCAAAATAAAGAACCAAATCCACAATGAACCAACCCTTATTCAATTTTCCTCTACAGCATAACCTAGTCCATTAAGAGAAGGGAACTTCAACTCCAAAATCACAGAAGAAAACCCTATAAACTATCCCAGAAGTAGAAATCTCTATCAGGATGAAATTTTGAAAAACCCCAAAAGCATCTACCAAAGCAATCACTCTTGCTCTTACCAATCATCCTATACCCAAAATTTGACAACTTGTTTTGCTCAGTACAACTATAAAACAGAAAGATAATATCTTTTGACTTAACTTCAACAGAAATAAAAGAAAAAAACAAATCCACTTAATACTGAAAGGCAAAACCACAAACTTCAAGAATTAAGAAAAAGCTCCATGTTTCTAATTCTATGTAGTTCCCCGTTACCTCCTCTTCCCCAAATCAGCAGCCAAAGTCAATTGGGTCAAATGAGGACAGGATCTGGGTTTTATCAAAAACACCGAACTAGCATCAATCATGGAAACTATGAACCAATATATATATATATATATATATATATATATATATATGAACTATAAAAGGTGATGAACTGAAACAGAAGATAACATAACAACAAGAAGAAAAAAGCAAAAACAAGATAGAAGACAAAAGCAAACCCAGAAGAGAGGACAGCCCTTGAAACTTACAGAAAGCTATAATAACTTGATGCAGAAGTTGAACACAAATTTAACTTGCCACACATCAGCCCGTTAACTTTTCACGTCAACTATTCCATTAATACCCTAACGAAACTTGTTAATTGACGACTATTTTGTCACTTTTTTATAATATTAGTGATTATTTTATAATTTTTTAAAAGTTGAGTAATTAAAATAAAATTTAAATAACGATTTTGTCAACTACTCCAAAATTAGATAACTATTAGTGTAATTTACCCTAAATTTAAATATTTAAAAATCATTATGTCTTGAGTTCAAATATCACATTATCTGAGTTTTTATTAATAATATAAAAAAATAAAAGCATTTTCATAATAACATAACATAATTTAATAAATATATTTTACTCATTTTCCAGTTGCGTGGATGCTCAATTTACTCCTAACATCAAAAAGTACAAAAAAAATTTAGATATACTATAAATATGTATTATTATTAGATCATGTTAGCATGATTTATATTCCAATTTGTGTTCTTTATTATCAGATATACTTATATCTCGAATTAAGTGATAAATAACTATTTTAAAATTTTGCATTACATAAAATTTAATAAGATTAACAAACCTAAAACAAAGATTCGACACATTATTTAATATTAAAAAAACATTGTATAGAAATTCTTTAAATTAGTTATTTTTGAAAAATTATTAATAAAACAATTCTTACGATTTGAAACATTTACATCATTCCAAACCTCTAATCATATTTTCTTTTTAATTCTAAAGATGATTCTAATCTATTTCATAACACAATTTTATTTTACCAAAATAATATTTACCAAATTAAGTAATAATTATAAAATTTTTATTCTATTCTTACCGAATAATTATTGTCTACTAGTATGGTTCACTCACGCTTTATGATAGTTTGATTATTTGTTTGTGTCAAATTATAGAGTAAAAATTCAAAGATTAAAATATACTCTAAATAAGGTTTTTAGAATCGGACAGTGATCGAACCAATTAAGCCACTGATTCATATGATTTAATTAAATAAATCAATGAAAATTTATAAAAATAGAAAATCGGTTTAATCAATGTTTTAGTCTGGTTCAATTGTCTTACCAATTCGCGAGCCAACCAGTTTGATACCTCTCTTTAAACCAATACGCCAACAGTTTCCTTGTTCGAGCAGCTAGTCTGGTCTAGTTCAAACAACCATAACCCTAAGTCTCTACACTTTGTATATTTTGAATTTAACCCTCATACTTTTATTTTCAAAAATTTGATCCCTACTTTTTTTTATTTAAAATTTTACTTTTAAATTATATATAATCACGTAACATCTTAATTGAAAGTCAACGATATTAATTTTTTCAACTAATTTATAATATTATTAAAATGTAAAAATCAAATTATGTAAAAAATTAAAGTCTAAGATTAAATCTTAAAAATATTAGAAGGTACAGAATTAATCATACTCTTTTTTTTTTAAAGAATTTTATTCTTTTACTTTTCAACTTTTAAAATTCATGTTCAACCGATAACACTATTAATATTTTTTTTATTGAATTCAGGCTTATTACAATATCATTTTTTTTAATTACATGGCTACCAAGTAAGTATTTTCTTTTTATTTCAAAATATCACACTAACAAATTTACCAAAAAAAAATTAACAAGGTTAACAAGTAGACCTGAATTTTGAAATTTAAGAAGTAGTGAGACTAAATTTCTAGAAATAAAAGTACATGAACTAAGTTCCAAATTTGTGAAAAGTACAGGGACCTATGGTATATTTTAACCTTTAATTTATGCCTTTTTTTTTTTTTTTTTTTTTTTGGTTTGCTACATAGAAGACAACATGATTGATCACTATCTTCATCGCTGGCCTGGCTCTCATGTCTCATCTATCAAGTTCAGTTTCAACACCTTCAACGTCATCCCGTAGGTAACTACAAAGATAAATAAGTTTTGGTTTTATTTTTGGCCCTCTGAATGAAGGGCTTATTTATCTGAGGGGCCTTAACTTTTTTTCTTTTTCCAATTTAATTGAATTCAAAGTATCATGATCTCCACGCCTTCAGCATTTTATTGGTGACATGTAGTAGCAGCTTTAACACCAGCCGACTGTTGGGTTCATTAATTGATAAATATAGATATATATATTTGCATGGTAATTTTCAGATGATGAGAATCCTAACATTTTCTTTCACATCCTCACAGTTGCATGCTTATAGAGTATAACATCTTACATGATGCAAAATCCTACATCTATAACTCGACTAGTGAGCAAAATTTGTGACATGATAGATAACAAGTTTACTGAACTTATTGTTAAAGCCGGTAGCGATGGAAGCTTCCAAGAACTTTGTACTTGAGCTACGATCATATATGTCAGCATCTGTAGGTCAACAAAAGTGCTATACCATTGCCTAGCATTGTTAAATCTAATGCCAAAAATATCAAAACATGGCAGTGCATGAACCAGAAGTTGTGAATGGTTAAATGGCTGCATCTACAAATAAAGCATTTCAATAAATATAACCATTGTGAGAAAGTGACCACAATTCATTTGTAGCTAGTTCTGTATTTCCAAACGGTTCAGTATTTCACCTCAGAACCTTGTATTCTACTGCTGATTTCCTGAATTAGGGATGTTAAGGATTTATAGGAGGAACCGTTTTCTATCAGTGCCATCCTACTCTTGGCCTTCATTTCTCTTACCTTGGCCTTCACTTCATCTTCTCCGTCCATCAAACGCCTCAACCCTCTTTTCTAACACCTCACCACTACCAAATCACCGACCTCACAGTAATCCAACCTTATCTCCACACCCAATCCCGACTCTTTCACCAACTCAAATGCATTCATTTGTTGCTCGCATACACCAGCCATGTTGCAATAGGAACCCCGTGCCATACACTCTCCAATATGGAATTCCACCCACGGTGTGATACAAACCCTCCAAGCGCTTGGTGGCTCAATACTCTCTTGTTTGAACCCACCGCACACAAGCCCCAATCCGGTAGTCCGATCGAGAACCCCACCCGGCAAAAGCGGCCTCTACATTGGTGTACTCACCTTGGAGATCTAATTTGCCTTTGGTGGCTCGCGGATGGACCATAAAAATCGATACCGAGAATGCTCCAACCCAATTGCAATCTCTCTCAATTAGGGTCCTTCAAGACTCCCATGCTCCCGAAGCGCAGAGAATACCAGCGAAGAGGGAGGTCGTTGATCAAGCCATTCCATTATGGAATCACATTCTTTGAGCTCCATCCGTATGCCATCGGGACGCTCCAGCATGATCCAGAATCGGACCCACTGGGTAAACCGGAGGTAACCCACTGATGGAAAGTGACTCAATGGCATGGGGCTCCAGTTCAAGAAACGTGTTTACTACGATACCTATTGTCTCTGTGTACCTGCGTGCGTTCTCTAAGAAACAGAAATAACCATCCTTGTTTCTCTTTAGCACATGGGAAGGCAACATGCTTGGGGGCAAGGGTTTAGAAAAAGTGGGGACGATCAACTCCACTGCAGAGTCTTTGGGAACGATAAACCCAGAGTGGGAGTCGGAGTCAACAAAGTCGACAGCTAGTTGTGTGTCTAGCGCTGGCAAATGAAGCATAAACCCCAAAAAACTGGCTGGAGAAGCAGAGAAGAGATAGCAAGGAATGCCAAGGTCTTGGGCAATATCAATCATGGAAGTGGTAAACATGTCAACAAAGAGAGCAGCAACAGAAGTAGTTGAGGCGAGGGTGGAGATGGCATGCTTGACGTGGGGCTTGTGCTTATCTATGAAGAGGGATGTGTAACCCAATGAAGATTGGTACTGATCAGGAGTGGGAGGTTGAACGGTAGGGAGATGGATGAAATTGACATGTGACTGAGAGTGAGAGGCAGCGGTGGCAAGTGATTGTGTGTAAAGGTTGACGATTGTTCTCCCGGGAACCGTGATTATGAGAAGGCTAGCGGAGAAGCGAGGGTCACGACGAGTTAGGTGGTGGGCGAATTCGACGGTAGGAACCAGGTTACCGATGGTAGGAGTGGAGATGAAGACCGCCTCATATTTATCCATGGCCATGGCCACTCAGGCTTTGCCTTTTTTCTGTGTATAAGCTTTAATTATTTATTACTAACTATGTATATCAGATAAGATAATATGACTGTCTAGTCTTGAAAACTACTAACATTGTATTTCGTTACTAAGCTCTTCACCTGCCATAAATCGTAGTGATGGTCTGGAGGGTTTTTTACTTAAATATATTTAAAAGAAAATTAAATATCCAAATAGGTTGTGAGCTGGATTATTTATCAAAATGATAGTTTTTCTTAGTCGTGCCTATTTGAAAAGCGCGACTCTTTTTTTTATATTATTTTTTTGTTTAAATAAAATATTAATTTTTTTCTGAATCAGTATAAGACCTGTGTACAGATATGAAAATAGTATACAAGTTGAGCTTATCTGATAGGCGCGACTAGTTGTGCCTATCTCAGAGGCGCGAATGGTGGGACCCACAGGAGCGTCTGTTGCTTAATTTTTCCCCTTTATATACCCCCGAAAATCAAATGAGCAACAGACAAAAAATTTAACAGAACGGAAATAAGAAGATAGGGAGAAGAAAAAAAGAAAGGAAAACAAGAAGAAGTATAAGGTATTTTAGTTTATTTATTTTTAAATAGAATGTAGAGTTTTGTTAGTAATTTTTTATTTGAAAGTTATTTTGTTAGGTTCTGAATGAAAAATTTTACATTAAAAATTTTATGTAATTTTTTTGCTATTAGAAACTGTTTTGAGAATTTTTAAATTTTTTTAACAGATTTAGTATTGAAGATGGAGAATCAGTTTTTCGTATATGTTTATTTCGATGGAGAAATTTTGACAACAACCGTGGGATGTATATTTGAATGTCGCAAACAAGTAGCAATGAGATTTAATAGAAATATCTCGTTTGATAATATGAAGGAAAAAATTAGTGAAAAATTTTATAGACGTTGTGGGAGAAGGATCTCGAAACTTTTCTACAAGTTTTTAGTTTCGACGGATCCCATAAAATTCACTGAAATGGAACTTGTAGATGATGAAGACGTGGAGACAATGGTCGCTCTTTATTGTGGGACTCGGAGAAACCAAAATGCACCGATTCAGTTATTTGCTGAGTTAGCTAGTGTGGAGGCAACTGAAGATCCCACTCCATTAGGTGAAGAAGATGGAGCTCAAGAGCCATGTATGACGGTTCCGATATCGTACGTTGATAGTCAATCAACTATACACGGGATCGACATTGATCTTAATGCTGCACCTGGGACTGATGTGGTTGGTGATGATGTATACCATAATAGTGATCATTTTGTTCACAAAGTCGATAGTAAGAGTGATCCCGACGTAGACTAGGTCCCGAATGATATTGACGATGAAGGCGTGAATGAGGATGGAAACGTTAATGCGTCTTCAGTTATGAACCAGATTCGTCGTATTGTGATACACAATAATCCTAGGGCACACATGTCTCAAATAGACCCTGATGCGGCACACGCAGCCTAGTTTCCGGAGTACCCTGAAATACTACCTGCTCACCGGATGGCCGTATATTATGATCTTGAGGAGTTGTTCGTGGGCCATAGATTCGAAAGTAAGAAAGAATGCGTATTTTCCATTAAACAGTATAGTATGAATATATCAGTAGACTACAAAGTCGTTATGTCTAAACCGACATTATATATTGGAGAGTGTTGGAGGTCAGCGGAAGGCTGCAATTGGCGGATACAAGCTGCATTTATCCAGAAGTCGCAGATATGAGAGATACGAAAATTTGTTGGGTCTCACACATGCACTTCAACACGTATGATAGAAGATCATCGAAAACTTGATTCCAAAACTATCTGTACGTACATCATGCCAATGGTGAAAGACATGCCGACCATTAAAGTTTCGATACTGATTACCGAAATGTAGGCACCATTCCTGTATCGAGTATCATACCGGAAGGCATGGATAGCTAAACAAATGGCAATGGAGCAATTGTATGGAGATTTTGGTGCATCGTACAATGAGTTACATGGATGGATAGCCGCTATGAGGGAGTATGTGCCGGGGATTGTCATTGAGTTACAGACACAACCTTATTACGGGCCGGATGACCAACTACAATTGATACGAACTCACCTACGAAGCCTATGACGGACGTCGACCCTAACCCGATTGAGCTACCTATTGGGCTGATTACACGTTCCCGTGCCAAACAATTCAAAGATGCCGCGACGGTTTTGGTGGCACAAATTTGGAATGACGATAGAAGAGAGCCCAAAAACATGCTGAACTATTACAACTTATTTGAAGTTGAATATACTAGCTAGTCCGACTGCTAGTTTATTTAACACTTTAAATTACGCATGTTTTATTTTCAGTAATAGCTTCATTTTTCTTATTTCATATTTATTTGCTTAGATAGCACAAGTTTTAATTAGTCTTTGTCGAAGTTGATTATTAGTATGTTTTTACCTAGTGTTAAATAAGGTAATTAAAATTCTGTTCTAACTATGTTTGGCCGAATTTTAATTAGTGTGATTTATAATTAGTGTGATTTATGCATTTTGTAGTGCTCCACGTTTTGATGCAAGTTGGAAGATGGATGTCATGGGAACTAAAGGATTAAAATAAAGGAAGTATGGGGATTTAAATTGCTTGGCCGAATATGGGGAACAAACTTTCATGGTTTCATGGCAAGGTGGAGCATTAAAATCAACTTGAGAGCTTGTGGAAATTAAAGAATTCAAATGCATGGTTGGACGGCATGGTGGTCATGAATAAACAAATAAAACTTAGGTGTAAAGTTTAAGCATGGAGCATGAATTTAAAAACATATGAGATATGGGGTTGACCATCCTTTAATTAACTACGGATTTGATGAAGATAAATATGGAGGCATGCGTAAAGATAAGGAGGAATCTTGGCTTGCATAAAAATAAATGAAGAATTTTTAAAGTTTGTGGAAGCATGGATGGCATAGTGGAAAGGTGGAATAAACAATGAAATAAAACATGTGTGAATTAAGCCTATATGGACGGCAATTAGGGGAAGCATGGCTAAATGGGGTTGTTGACATGAATAAAATAATAGAACCCATTTGTTGTTGGTAGAAAATGGGACGGCAAGGAGGAGCATTTGGGATAAATAATTTATTGCTAGATTTTTTTTTTTTTGGGCAACACTTTTATGAATTTAAGGAGCATAAGAGTTGAGAAACAATTGTATGCCGTAACCACTTGTCCTATAAATAGGTTGAACCTTTGTCATTGTAGCACGTTTTGGTTTTATGAATGAATATTTTCTTTTGGTGAGTATAATTCACTCTCCTAATTCTCAAGGTTCGAATCGACTTATCTAGTTCCTAGTGGCGTCGTTCTATCCTTGTTTCGAACTTATCATCCATTCGGGTGTGGCGTTCATCTATCTATACTGTTGGTTCCTATCTTGCTAGATAGTGGGTGTCGGTTTTATTTAAAGACTCCTTTCATCAATTTGAAACTTATAAGATTCGGGTCTTTAATTTTTATTAAAGGTTCTTTCTTGTTTCAAATACGTATCCACCTCACTCCGTACCTATCTTTACATTCAAAGAATTATCCTTTTTGTTATTCAAAGAAAAACTACCTAATTTACGATCGGGCAATATTTACGATTCGTTTTCAAACCCGAGACGATTCGTATCAACAATAGGGAAAAAATTTTCATCGGATGTTCTGGACGTTTGATCCATGTGTGCGCGCATTTCCCTACAGCAAGCCATTTGTGCAAGTAGATGAGACCTGGCTATATGGAAAATATACACAGATCCTACTTCTTGCGGTTGCTCAAGATGGTAATAGGAACGTGCTCTGGCTAGCATTTGCCATCGTCGATAAAGAGAACATGGAATAGTGGGGATTCTTCCTTACCAGCCTGCGGAGGTATATTATTAGCAACGATAATATTTGCATCATCTCTGATAGAGGGAAATGATTAATTGCTGCCATTAGGCGTTCTGGTGTGCCATGGAGATCCGTTTACTGCATCCGGCACATCGCGACTAACTTTCAGCGAGATTATAAGAATGCAGACTGGAAGAGACAAGTTGTAAGAATGGGTAAAGGATTACCTTATCTTTTCAATATAAGTTTTAATGTTTTAAGGTAATACTGTAACTTATCTTTTCTTAATTTATATACAGCACACGAGCTAGAGCCACACATTTTTCGCCAAAAAATGACTCGACTTGAGAGTAACATGGAGGGTCAAACAAACACATCTTTCCGACAATGGTTGGGTACCATGAAGCTGTGGCTATGGGCTCAAAGTTTTGACGAGGGCTTTCGTTATGGTCAAATGACCACAAACTTGGTGGAGAGGATCAACGATGTGTTGTTGAAAACACGACATCTTTCGATTTCATCTGTTTTATCATCTACATTCTACAGGTTGGCTACTTTGATGTTAAGAATGGGTCAGCAATAAGTCAACTAGATAGAGGTGGGACACGTGTTTGTAGAAGATGTTAGGGATGCAATGGTTGCAAACCATCGGATGGCGAGGTTGATGACTGTAGAAGTATATTCATGACATAATGAAACGTTCCGAGTTACAGAGACCATCGGTCGTCGACTCGGTATACCACCTAGGTCCTACAGAGTTGATCTCTGAAACAGACGGTATGATTGTAGGAGGTTTCAAACACTTCATTAACCATGTGCACATGTCATGGCAGCTTGTGCTAAAGTCTCGCTAAATGTAGAACAATTTATCGATGAAGTGTACAACTTCGAACACATGTTACGTGTATAGGAGAACAAGTTCCCTGTGTTTCCTGACCTATCTACTTGGGAGGTACCTCCGACGACTTTCAAGCTTGTCCTAGACAAAGGGTTGCGTAGGAATCCGAAAGGTCGTCCGCAATCACTCAGAATCCATAACGAAATGGATATTAGGGAGAAATCTAATAGGAAACTATGTGGCGTATGTAGATTAGCCAGTCATAATCGGAGTAAATGCCCGCTCCGAAACTACCATGTTGGACAATCGTCGTAATCGGGTAGAAATTAAGATGT
Source organism: Gossypium bickii (assembly GCA_025503065.1). NCBI lineage: Eukaryota > Viridiplantae > Streptophyta > Magnoliopsida > Malvales > Malvaceae > Gossypium > Gossypium bickii. The sequence goes on along the minus strand of CP106716.1, from coordinate 14,053,293 downwards.
AGTTCATTACATGTTGAGAGGATTGAATCACAAATTTGTCTACAATTTTTTGCAGTTAATCTAATTTGACTTAAATAGTTAATATAAAGTTTATTTATTTAAATTGCTAAATAAAAAAATAATCCATAAAATTGATAAATAAAATGACAAAAAAGTCATTACATAAATACAAAGTTGACTATTTAAATTGAAAAAAAAAATTAAATTGATAAATAATGTAACACCCATAACCCTTATCCGTCACCGAAACAGGGTTATGAAGTATTACCGGTCATTACAGAAAAAATACTAACAATCTCATAAATATTTAACATACACATTTGAATTTACCAACCCTGCAAATCTTAAACAACAAACAACTCAATATCCAATTATTCAACCAAATTAAAATACGATTAAAACTTCTAAAACATGCCAAAATGATAGACTTAATAACCAAATCAATGTACCAACATAAATACCTTTCACATACTTACTCTGGATGAAGTATGACTATTTTTGTTCATACATACTTAAGTAATTATGTTTCAATTCAATTACAAACCATTCAACCAATTCAAACTAAAACCATGTAAATGGCTATATTATAAGACATATGTTTGTATATATATAAATCAACCAATTTCATCTCATACACCATTAATATTCACATATCTAAATGGCATCAAAAGATAACTTAGGTACATGCCGTTACATAAATATGAAGTTATTTATATTACAAAACCCCTTAAATTTGATGGTTTGATGGTGTGGTTCTAGGGGAATATTTTTGTAGAGCTCGATGTTCACATTGCGGGCGATTACGACGATCAACATTTTCTTCTTCTGTATGTTGGGGTGTGCGAACCATAGATGAAAAATCATATGTCTCAAACGCCATCGATGAACTTGAGCTGGAAAGAGTGAAGTACGGCGGTGGATACGAATCGAGAGAAGTGGAGTACGGCGGTGGATACGGGCCGGGATGAGTGGAGTACGGCGGTGGATACGAGCCAAGATAATTGGAGTACTGAGGTGGTAGTGGGCTGAAGATATCAAACTCTGAATGATATCCGTTGGCTGACGAGCCCGGGAAATAGTCATCACCCCCAAATCTGGATGATAAGAACTATCCCCAGAGTGTAGTTCCAGCTCTGGCTCGGCTCTCGCTCGGTGCATGATGTAATGGCCTAAATTCAAGATTATCGGAATAATGGTTTCGCAACCATAAATCTAATTTAAATAGAAATTTATTTCAATATGTTTGCATGAGTCTTTATATGATAGGAAATATTTTTATAAATATTTATAAAATGTTAGTAATGTGGTATTAAACTTTCGTTAGAAAATTTTAACGTTTGGGTAGGTAATTAAATGAAAAGGACTAAATTGAAATGAAAGTAAAAGTTGAATTATAGATTAAAAGAAATTATGAAGGACCAAAATGGCAATTATGCCATTTTGTAAAGATGAATGGTTTATTGAAGAAAATCTGAGATTTTTTTTTGTATATTATTATATTATATTATTATATTATTATATATATATAAAGAAAAGGAAAAGAAACAAAAGGATAAAACAAAGGAAGAAACAGAGAGCAAACGTGAAGGAGAAAGAAGAAGAGAAAAGAAAGAAAAAAAGGGATAATATAGTTTTTAAAGCTTGGAGTTTAATTTGGTAAGTTAATTTAGTCCTTTTCTTTTAATTTTGATGCTTTATAAGTTTTAGAACAAAGTTTTGATGAATTTAAGTTGAAATTTTTGAAGTTTCAGAGTTTTTGAATATAGCATATGATGAATAAAATGATGAATTAGTGGTTTAATTGAAAGAATTTGAAGTTAGAATTGGGAAAAGGATTTAATTGTAAAATAAGCTATAACAAAACTGTTTTGGACAGCAGCAGTAGAGTAAATTTGAAAAATCACTAAAAATCGTAGAAGTGGAATTAGAAGTTGAATGAGATATGAAATTAAAGCTTATTGAGTCTATTTTCATATGAAAGAAACATGGAAAGCAAAGGAGTTCTGTAATTTGAGATATTTATATTTTTGTAAGACTGGTTCAGAGGGATTTCGGGATCCCCTGTTCTGACTTTGAAAAATCATAAAAAATTGGAGAAACATAATTAGGGGCTTAACTTTATATGTTTAGAATCCTGAATGAGTCTATTTTCAAATGAAATAAATAAGAAGGTCATATGAATTCTGTACGAATAGTAATTTGATTCGTAGTGAAGAGAGGTCAGAACAGTCAAACAGTAAAATAGGGGAAACTTTAAGAATAATCTGGTATTGATTGGCCATACCAAAAATTCTGAAAATGTTATGGGAATAAGATATGTGAGTCTAGTTTCAGGGAAAATTAACGGTTCTTCATTTGGAGCTCTGTAGCTCGAGAAATAAATAATTTAGTGACTGTGACTCAAGTAGACAGCTTTGAATAAGCTAAAAATAATAATAGAATTATAGAAAATGCTACATGTGAACATGAAATGTATTGAATTGATGATTGAATTTATTTATTTAGATCCGGAAAACTCAAATACAAAGCTAGATCGAGGAAAGGAAAAAGTCCCGGATTAGTAGATTTTATAAACGAACTAGTATCGAGGTAAGTTCGTGTAACTTGAATTATATTCTTAAATGTTTGAAATGTATGTTATTGATATGAATATGATTTGAATGTCCATTGTATGAAATTTGATGAAACGTTGGTATATTTGATAAAAAGGAAAGAAATCCCGGTTGAATGAAAGGAAAATTCGATGGATCTCTGAAAAGGAATTGACGGTAAAAGGATCTAGCCCGGACGGGTGATCCTATCTTGATATAGCCCTCCAGAAGAATACGTGGAAAATGGATTTAGCCGGACGGGTAATCCGAATTAGGTGCGAATTTAGCTTTGGACTGGTAATTCGGATCCAAGCTCATTAGAGTAATTGTCGTTGCAGGATTTAGCTCTTTGGGTGGTAATCCCGACAATACTCTATGAGTTTATATTGCGGATTTAGCTGGGATAGTAATCATTTGTAAAGATGAGGTTAGCGGAGTGTGCTCTCTGAAATGAAAATGTGCGCACATGAATATGAATTGACGGACCGGATTTGTACACTAAAGTGTACCTCTGAAAATCCATCGAAATTCGAGTAATTTAACGGGATAAATATGGAAAAATAACAAGGAAATGGAAATCATGACATTGATGAGCTCATCAATCATGGCGTGTATACTATTGATAGATGAAAATTAATGGACTAACTTGGATGTTGAGTTTGTGAATACTAGGAAATAATGCATTGAGTGAGTATACGAATGTTTATTGCTTGTATTGATTATACTTAGGTAAGTATAATTCTTGTTACATGGGCTTACTAAGCACAAAGTGCTTACCTATTTTTCCTTTTTCCTGTTTTGTAGTGTTAAGAGCTCGGAGGTCGGATCGGTGGGAGACTCATCACACTATCAACCCTTGATATTTCGATATTTTAAGAAACTTATTTTGGAAATCAATGGCATGTATAAGCTAATAAAATAAATGTTAATATGAAATGAATATAAGGTTAGCCAACGATATAAATTATGTGTTGAAGTTATTTTATAAATATGCATGAATTTTATTTTGAAAATATGTTGAATTAGAATGGTTTCGGTTTCAAAAAAAAAAATTGTAAACTCGTAATGCCCGCACCTTATTCCGACAACGAATACGGGTAGGGGTGTTACATTTTTTGCAGTATCGAGCTACGGTTTAGTCGGGTTCTAGGACCGATATAGTGAATCTGGATTAGCTATACATGCCATTTAAATTTTTTTTTGATAGTGTGATACCCTCACGACCGCTTAAATTGTGTTTTCCTTATAGTAATGTCATCCGACCCGAGCTCAATCTGAGGAAAAGTGGGAGTAATGCTCGGCTTCCGGTACAAAGAGAAGAAACTAGCGATGAAGGCCCGGTATAGAGGGTCAGGGGAGGAGGCAAAAATAGCCTTCTTTCAAATGATGAATGAATGGTTTACCCAATATATAAGAACTAACCCTACAAAGTCAAAGCAAACTCAAGCTCCCCTCCTGTTCCTCCACCGGTTCAGAGATTCCACAGGTATAGGTACCGAATCTGTCGAGAAAAGGAAAAGCTCTGTTGATAAAATCCGAAAATATGGGGTAGAAGAATTTTGAGCAGCGATTGATGATGATCCCGAACGAGCTGAATTTTGGTTAGAAAATACTACTCGGGTTTTGGAGGAATTATCTTGCACACAGAAGAATGTTTGAAATGTGCCGTTTCCTTTGCTAAAAGACACAACTTATCATTGGTGGAATACTAAAGCTTGATTGTTCGAAAGAAGAAATTACATGGGAATTCTTCCGCATGAGTTCAAAAAGAAATATATCGACGAGAGATTCCTTGATCGAAAAGAAAAGAATTTCTTGGTGAAACAGGCAATAGATCGAAGATTCGAGTATGAAAGAGAATTTGTTCGGTTGAGTAAATATGCTCGAGAATGGGTACGATCGGAAGTGAAATGTGCAAACGATTTGAAGAAGGGTTGAATGAAGAAATTAAGCTACTTGTTGGAATTCTTGAAATTTGAGAGTTTGCTACACTAGCGAGCGAGCTTATAAAGCGTAAGAATGGAGCAAAGAAAAGAAACAGTGAGAGGAAGCTCGAATTTTTAGTAAAAGACCAATGGGAAAATCTCAGTTTTCTGCTCCAAAGAAATTGAAGAAGTACCAGGATCGTTCTACCTCAACCACTTGGGTATTCGGATAGAGTGCGAGGTTCACAGCGCACTAATTCAAGACCTTCCACTCCATCGGTGACCGGTGTTGGCGGTGTTGGTACCCTAAGCCGAGATGCCGATATTGTAATAAAGCTCATTTTGGTGAATGTCGATTTAAGAGTGGGGCTTGTTACCGATGTGGTTCTTTTGACCATTTCCTCAGAGATTGTCCAGAAAGAAGTGAAAAAGAAGCTGAATATATATCGAAGCCAAGTAATCCATCTTTGAGGGGAAGACTATCTCGACCATCCGGTAATGTTAGTGGTAGCCGAGGAGCTACAAAAGATACTGCAAGTAGGCCTGAGACACGAGCACCTCCTAGGACATATGTCATGCGCATGGAGAAGATGCCTCGGACCCAATGTTATTGCGGTACATTTTCTTTACTTGAGACCGATATTATTGCATTGATTGATCCGGTTCTACGCATTCATATATATGTGTAAAACTTGCATGCGTAAAAGATTTTTCGTTGAACCTATTGAATTTCTTTGTTAAAGTCTCGAACCCTTTGGCCAATCTATTTTGGTGGATAAAATTTGTAAAAATTGTCCACCGATGGTAAGAAGTTATTGTTTCTGGTGATTTGATGTTACTGCCATTTGATGAGTTTGATGTGATATTGGGCATGGATTGGTTAACTCAGCATGATGCAGTAGTAAACTGTAAATAGAAATATATTGTATTGAAGTGTCGAATGGTGAATTACTTGGGTTAAATCCGATCGAGCAGAGGATTATCGATGTGATTTCGATTATTCCGCGCTGGAGGTATGTCAAAAGGAGTATGATGCTTTTCTTGCTTATGTATTAGATACCAAGGTATCGAGTCGAAGATTCAAGCGGTGCGGTGGTATGAATTTTTCGATGTGTTTCGGAGGAGTTACCGGGGTTGCCACGAGAAAGAGAAGTGGAATTTTCTATAGATTTGATTAGAAGTACTCCGATTTCCATAGCTCGCATCGAATGGCTCCTACTGAATTAAAGGAATTAAAGACACGATTCTGAGGAACTTGTTGATAGAGGTTTTGTCCAACCGAGTCATTCACCTTGGGGTGCTCGGTTCTATTTGTGAAAAAGAAAGATGGGTCTTTGAGATTGTGTATTGACTATCGACAACTCAATAAGGTAACTATAAAGAATAAGTATCCGTTGCCCCGGATTGATGATTTGTTTGATCAGTTGAAAGGTGCTACTATATTTTCAAAGATTGATCTCCAATCGGGCTACTATCAGTTACGAGTAAAGGAGTCAGATGTGTTGGAACGCCGATACCCCATGGCGCAGCAGAATAAAATTAGATCCGGCGATCCAAACCATGGATCCATGTGTGAGGAACGAATCGGGGGTGAAATAAAGGTTTCAAATTACCAAAACTTCAATCTGAGTAGACAGCGACGCCTTGGCAACAAGAGTTTTGATCTACTGTCGAATCAAGCCACAACCTTTTCGATGTCGGCCTCTACGTGATTCACCCGGTTTGACTATGAACGGAAGAAATCTCCAAAACTATTTTGGAGGTTTATTTGCTTGACGGCTGCTAGACCTAACAAGCAATCTCTTAGGGTTTTCACATAAGCTTTGCCTCTTTTAAATACCTTTTATATTGGGTATCCTTTTAATTGGGCCTTTTATAATGGGTATTTTTTTTTCATTGGGCCCATTATTTGGTATCCTTTTAATACCCTTTTATAATTGGTATCTCTTGAATGTATCATAAGATTAAATAAATATAATAAAGTTTTTAACCGAAAATTATAATTACATTAATTATATCCGAAAATTATAATTACATTAATTATAATAAGGATTTCAGTAAACTATATTTATTTAAATTTATATATGAATCAAATTCATATATTAATAGAATTATGTTGTCATTATGTGTACAACATCCTTGTACATATAATATGTTCAATATTTGATTGCCCAATTAAATTAATTCTTTAATTAATTTAATTCATGTGACAACTAAAAACAATACCAATTATATTTTATTAGTTCATTTTAAACCATAGGGTGTGACCTGTAGGTTCTTGCAACGTTAGCAGTAATAATAGAACGATTCTAATGTCACAAACAATGAGTGGCATCTAGCAATGCATCATTGCTACCTAAGTTACAAGAAGTCATGATTCCATATAACTTTTTGTGATTAACCTTTCATACATTAATCCTTAAGTCCTTTATCTCTAGAATGGACACAAGTCATGGAATAGTCACACTTGTATAGTCCATCCCATGTTTCTTGATATCTTGAGTAGACTATGATATACAAATTAGTATGACATCTCATGTCAACTTATTTGAGCATGGCCATGCATTTCTAGTCTCACTCAATCAAGTGGCCTAAGATATTACTCCCATTATGTAGGAGGGACTTATCCTATATTGATCAACCATATCCCTGTACATAGATTGTGGTATATCCAACATCAGTCTTTATAGAACAACCAATTATGGTGTACGTTTGACTGTATCAAAATATACAACTCACGATGTTGAGATAATAATTATCTCAAGTCTGAGGATCATATACATATTAATCACTATGAGTAATGTTGTGACAATTACATAATAATCCAATAAACATACTCATAACGGGTCAATCCAATATGTTGTTCTCTAACACACATATTCATGCATTGATTTTGACAATCCACATCAATGACAACTCTTTATCATCAATCAACTACATGTTAGTCTTAATGCATTATTGTTGTCCTAGTCAACAATAATACTCGACTAAGGATCTTTTAAGAATAATCATATTATTCTTAGGACATTATTATAAAGCAGTTTATTTATACACACGAAAAAGAAAATCGAAATAATAATGACAACGCTTTATATTAATAAACATGGTAAATTAAGTATGTTATTACAACCATCTCATGATTGGTCTTTGGGCATACTCTTACAATCTCCCACTAGCACTAAGACCAATCACTCATATATCTAATACCAAGTGACTTAGTGTGACGATCATTAGCCACTGCGTGTCGGAGGCTTGGTCGTGGGATCAACAATGTTATCATCCGAAGGTACTCTGCATATCTCTACATCCCCTCGATCGATAATCTCACGAATAAGATGGTAGCGTCTAAGTATATGTTTGGATCATTTGGTGAGATCACGGGTTCCTTAGCTTGTGCAATAGCTCCATTGTTATCACATCGGAGCTCTATAGCATTTGATATGCTAGGCACAACCCCTAGTCCGATAATGAACTTCTTGATCCAAACCGCTTCCTTTCTTCGCCTCATTTGGTTGCAATATACTCGACCTCTGTTGTAGAATGAAGCTCATCGTACTTTGCTTTGAACTCTTCCACTCACAAAGCACCACCATTAAGGCAAAACACAAAACCCGATTGCGATCGAGAATCATCCTTGTCGGTTTGGAAGGCGGCATCAGTGTAACCTTTTTTTACACTTAACTCTTCCTCACCTCCATATAATAGGAGCGTATCCTTAGTTCTTCTTAAGTACTTAAGGATACTCTTGATCATGGTCCGGTGACCTTCACCGGGATCTACTTGATACTGCCGTCATACTTAAGGCATACGATACATGCGGACGGGTACATAACATAGCATACATGATAGATCCAATAAGCGGAAGCATATGGAATTTTACTCATACGTTCTCTCTCTTGTGGAGTTGAAGGACACATTTCCTTCGAGAGTGAAATACCATGTCTCATAGGTAGAAATCCTCTTTTAGATTCTTCCATACTGAACCTTTTCAGTACTTTATCTATGTATGTACTTTGGCTTAGACCTAGTAGTCGCCTTGATCTATCTCTATAGATCTTGACTCCTAAGATATAAGTGGCTTCCCCCAAGTCCTTCATAGAAAAACAACTTCTTAACCAAGTCTTAATAGACTACAAAGTAGGTATGTCATTTCCCATGATAAGTATGTCATCCACATATAGTACCAAGAATGTGATAGTGCTCCCACTAACTTTCTTGTAAACACATGGTTCATCTTCATTTTTGACAAAACCAAACTCTTTGATTGCATCATTAAAACGAAGATTCTAACTTCGAGAAGCTTGCTTTAATCCATAAATGGATCTTTGCAGCTTACATATCTTTCTAGCATCCTTTGGATTTACAAAACCTTCAGGTTGTGTCATATACACATCCTCTTCAAAGTTTCCGTTAAGGAAAGTTGTTTTGGCGTCCATCCGCGATTTCATAATCATGAAATGCGGCTATGGCGAGCAAGATCTGATGGATTTAAACATAGCTACGAGGAGAAAAGGTTTCATCATAGTCAACACCATGAATTTGGCGAAAACCTTTAGCGACTAATTGCCCTTTGTATGTTTGTACATTACCATCCATGTCGAGTTTTCTTTTTGAAAACCCATTTGCACCCTATAGGTTTAACCTTCTTCGGGTGGATCAATCAAAGTCCATACTTGGTTTTCATACATGGAATCAATCTCGGATCTCATGGCCTCAAGCCATTTTTTGAAAGTCTGGGCTCGTCACCGCTTCTTGATAAGTCCTAGGCTCATCTTGATCTATAAGAAGAAACGTCACCATGCGTTGTAATGAGAAATCCATATCTCTCGGTGCACGGCGTTCTCTTAAAGATGTGCTTGTGGTGGTTGTGTTTCTATGATGAGTTGTTTGTTCCTCAATTTCTTGTGGAATTTGCTATTGTTCAATCTACGGTTGATGGTATCTTGTGATTCTCGAATTTCTTCAAGTTCAATCTTTCTCCCACTTCCTTTTCTAGAAGTAAATTCTCTCTCTAGGAAAACACCATCGAGCAACAAGCGTTTTGTTCTCGGTGGGATTAAAGAAATAATATCCTTTGGTTTCTTTTGGATACCCCACAAAAATACACTTTTCGAGATCCAGGTTCAAGCTTAGTAGATGTCGACGTTTAACATAAGCTTCACAAACCCCAAATTTTCATAAAAGACATACTAGGGCGTTTCCAGTCCACATCTCATATGGCGTCTTTTGAACCGATTTAGATGGAACACGATTTAATGTGAAAGCGGTGTCTCAAGTGCATATCCCCAAAAGGAAGTCAGATAGATCGGCATGACTCATCATGGATCGAACCATGTCTAACAAAGTTCGATTTCTTCTCTCGAGATACTCCATTCCATTGAGGAGTACCGGGAGGAGTAAGTTGTGAGACAATCCCACATTCTTTCAAAAGATCATCAAACTCTAGGCTCAGTACTCTCCACCTCGATCGGATCGAAGTGACTTGATAGTTTTGCCTAGTTGATTTTGTACTTCATTTTTGAATTCCTTGAACTTTTCAAGGACTCGGACTTATGGCGCATGAGATAAACATACCCATATCTACTGAAATCATCGGTGAAAGTAATGAAGTAGTGAAATCCACCTCGGCTTGTGTATTTATTGGTCCACATACATCGAATGTATTAGGTCCAATAAATCACTAGCTCGTTCACTTTACCAGTGAAAGGAGATTTAGTCATTTTTCCCAATAAGCAAGATTCACATACTTCAAATTGTTCAAAAACAAATGAATTCAAGAGACCATCTTTATGGAGTTTGGATATGCGTTTCTCACTTATGTGGCCCAAACGACAATGCCAAAGATAAGTTTGATTTGAGTCATTTATTTTAGATCTTTTAGTATTTATGTTGTAAATGGGATTAGTTCGATCTAAAATATAGAGGCCATTAATTAATTGTGCCGAACCATAGAAAACATTATTGAGATAAAATGAACAACAATTATTCTTAATAATTATCTCAAAACCAATTTTGTCTAAACAAGAAATTGAAATAATGTTTTTAGTCAAACTGGGCACAAAATAACAATCCTCTAAACATAAATCAAGTCCACTAGGCAAAGATAAAGTATATGTTCCCACAAACTAATGCAAAGCAACTTTTGCTCCATTTCCAACTCGTGAGGTCCACATCTCCTCTAGCCAAAGTCCTACTCCTTTGTAGTCCCCGCATGTGAAGTACAAATATGAGAACCACAACCGAGTATCTAATACCCAAGAAGTAGTAGTTGATAAATTAATATCAATAACATAAATACAAGCGGACATTCCGCTTGCTTTAGCCTTCTTGACTTCTTCAAGATAGACAGTAGAGGCGATTCCGTTTCCAATGTCCAGTCACACCACAATGAAAGCAGATTTCCTTCCTTAGACACCCCACCTTTAGGTTTTGGTGTAGCCTTTCCTTTTCCAAATTTGGGCTTACCTTTGCCCTTAGGCTTTGTTTGAACTTTGGCCTTTCCCTTGCCCTTGTTATTACGGACCATCGGTATGGGCTTGGGTCCAACCTTTTCAAGTTGCCTTCAGCAGATTCGAACAACATCTTGAGCAATTGTGGTAGAGTCTTGTCAATTTCATTCATATTGAAATTGAGGACAAACCGGTTGTAGCTATCGAGCAACGATTGCAAAATAACATCGGTGGCCAACTCTTGGCTCAATGGAAACCCAAGCTTAGATAGGCTTTCAATATAGCCAATCATCTTAAGGACATGAGGTCCTCTTGGGCTTCCTTCACCAACTTACATTGGAATAGGGCTTTAGAGATATCAAACCTCTCTTGCCGTGCTTGCCCCACGATAAAATTCTTTCGGTGCTCGATCATATCATAAGCAACCATGTCCTCATGTTGCTTACAAGTTCGAGATTCATAGTGGCAAGCATAAGACATCCAACATCTATCATGTCATCGAGATACTTCTTGTAAGCATCTCTATCAGTCCTCGAGGCATTAGCGGGTGGTTCACTAGGAAGTGGTTGTTCAATGACATATAATTTCCGTTCTTGTTTAAGGACAATCCTCAAGTTACTGGAACCAATCAAGAAAATTCAAACCATTCAATTTGTCCTTCTCAAGGACCGATCGCAATGAGAGTGTGCTAGTGTTTATGACCATAATATATCTACAACAATTAAATATGCATGTGAGTAAATTTACCATTTTTATATCAATCATTAAAAAGACTTTATTAAATGATATTCCCACTATTTTATTTCAAAATTAATAACCCTCAGTATATTAATTTGGAAAAACTTTCTCAAAAGTATTTCTAGTAGGTTAAGGATCCATATTTCGCCACCTTTTAAGTCACTTTGGCTTTACTCTTAAGATTATGGTTATTTAGGTAAGCAACATTTGCTAATTACATCATATGTAACTCCTAATATTTGGTGAACAACTCTTGTTCTAATCATCTTATGATTTATCCAATTTACTTGCCTCTAGGTTTCTAATCCTATTAGAGTAACCTAGTTAAGTCATTAACCAATTTTTAACCAATGGATATCACTTGTTTATTCTTCGCGTTTAACCAAGATAAATACTAGTACTTCGCTTTGGCGGTAACCTACATAGTATTGATCGAGGCCTTAACGAGGGCAAAATTGGAAGGCCATCTTGACTTAATATTTTAATAGAGGATTTTATTAAGGTTGTTGCATCTCACCAATTACTGATCTATTTCAGCCCATTTAGTCTTCTAATCGATCTTATCAATTAATAGGGTTTATTATCTTCAAATTTTAATATATATAAAAAAATTGGCATGCTTTAGACATCCATAGCATCTCATACATGAATAAATAAAGCAATAAATAAATGCAATAGTTATAGCCCATAAACTAAGGTGGTTCAACCCAAGCCAATGGGAAAACCAAAAAGAAACCTAAAGGTGTAAGCCATTTCACAAGCTATCATTCTAAATCATTGTCCCACCTTCCTTCTCGTTTGGCCCACAGCAACTCTTGCAAATTACAATATACGTAAAACTCGTTTTACATACGAGGGAATAAGATGAGAAGAGAAATACAAGAGAATAGTAGTAAGGCACGACACGCAGGCCGTATTTAAAAAAAATACAACCTTTTATCGAATGGGTCATTGGGCTATAACTAAGCATTTCAAACACCGTGCTAGTCAAAAATAGCATACATAATTCAATTATTATTATTTTAAAGTGAATTATAAAATATCCTTTCAACCTTTTGTAGCCCATCAAGTTTATAAATTTCTTTTATTAACAAAACTTTTTGCAGTGCGAGGATGTCGGAGGAAGCGGGCGAGGGCGCGGCCGAGCCATCCTCGATCCTCATCCGAGGTGTGCGGGGCGGAGCCCCCATCATCATAGACAGTGCGGTGGCGAGAGCTCTGCGGTACAAATCGCATATCCGATCAAATGAAACCTCACGATTTGATAACTTTTATCAACAGAATCGTGTTTTTAGGATTTTAATCTTGAGGTTTCATATCGGAACAACCCTTGTTCCACTAGCGATTAACACTTACTGGAAACTATAAATACCACCGTCGCATTATTACTGATTTGTTAATAGTTAACAGTAATAACATAAAATCAAGTAGGCCACAACACCATGATTAACATTTAATCAATTTCCAGAAGGAACGATTTATCGAGTTATGCTTAAACGATTTAAACAATCGAAAATACAATAAGATCAAAACATGAATCTCATACAATTGCATCACCCAAGTATTTAAACCCGAGTTCAGTATCACACAAGTGGCTCGATACCCATCGTTGGAACGCCGATACCCCATGGCGCAGTGAGAATAAAATTAGATCCGTGATCCAAACCATGGATCCATGTGTGAGAACGAATCGGGGTGAAATAAAGGTTTCAAATTACCAAAACTTCAATCTGAGTAGACAATGACGCCTTGGCAACAAGAGTTTTGATCTCTTGTCGAATCAAGCCACAACCTTTTCGATGTCGGCTCTACGTGATTCACCCGGTTTGACTATGAAGCGGAAGAAATCTCCAAAACTATTTTGAGGTTTATTTGCTTGACTACCGCTAGACCTAACAAGCAATCTCTTAGGGTTTTCACATAAGCTTTGCCTCTTTTAAATACCTTTTATATTGGGTATCCTTTTAATTGGGCCTTTTATAATGGGTATTTTTTTTTTCATTGGGCCCATTATTTGGTATCCTTTTAATACCCTTTTATAATTGGTATCTCTTGAATGTATCATAAGATTAAATAAATATAATAAAGTTTTTAACCGAAAATTATAATTACATTAATTATATCCGAAAATTATAATTACATTAATTATAATAAGGATTTCGGTAAACTATATTTATTTAAATTTATATATGAATCAAATTCATATATTAATAGAATTATGTTGTCATTATGTGTACAACATCCTTGTACATATAATATGTTCAATATTTGATTGCCCAATTAAATTAATTCTTTAATTAATTTAATTCATGTGACAACTAAAAACAATACCAATTATATTTTATTCCGTTCATTTAAACCATAGGGTGTGACCTCAGAGGTTCTTGCAGCGTTAGCGTAATAATAGAACGATTCTAATGTCACAAACAATGAGTGGCATCTAGCAATGCATCATTGCTACCTAAGTTACAAGAAGTCATGATTCCATATAACTTTTTGTGATTAACCTTTCATACATTAATCCTTAAGTCCTTTATCTCTAGAATGGACACAAGTCATGGAATAGTCACACTTGTATAGTCCATCCCATGTTTCTTGATATCTTGAGTAGACTATGATATACAAATTAGTATGACATCTCATGTCAACTTATTTGAGCATGGCCATGCATTTCTAGTCTCACTCAATCAAGTGGCCTAAGATATTACTCCCATTATGTAGGAGGGACTTATCCTATATTGATCAACCATATCCCTGTACATAGATTGTGGTATATCCAACATCGTCTTTATAGAACAACCAATTATGGTGTACGTTTGATGTATCAAAATATACAACTCACGATGTTGAGATAATAATTATCTCAAGTCTGAGGATCATATACATATTAATCACTATGAGTAATGTTGTGACAATTACATAATAATCCAATAAACATACTCATAACGGGTCAATCCAATATGTTGTTCTCTAACACACATATTCATGCATTGATTTTGACAATCCACATCAATGACAACTCTTTATCATCAATCAACTACATGTTAGTCTTAATGCATTATTGTTGTCCTAGTCAACAATAATACTCGACTAAGGATCTTTTAAGAATAATCATATTATTCTTAGGACATTATTATAAAGCAGTTTATTTATACACACGTAAAGAAAAAGCGAAATAATAATGACAACGCTTTATATTAATAAACATGGTAAATTAAGTATGTTATTACAACCATCTCATGATTGGTCTTTGGGCATACTCTTACGGATGTGCCAAAAGCGACTTTCGAGAACTAGGTACGGACATTATGAGTTTTCGGTTATGCCGTTTGGGTTGACTAATGCACTGCAGTATTTATTGATCCGATGAATCGAATATTCGGATCGCATTTTAGATGCATTTGTGGTAGTATTCATTGATGATATTTTGGTTTATTCTCGAGATGAAGAAGAACACACAGAACATTTGAGAATTGTGTTGCAAATTTCGAGAGAAAGCAGATTATATGCTAAATTCAGTAAATGTGAATTTTGGCTCGAGAAGTGGGTTTTCTTGGACATATTGTATCTGCTTTGAAGGCATCGGTGGTAGATCCAAGTAAAATCTCGGCTATTGTCAATTGGAGTCCACCAAGATCGTATCTGAAGTTAGAAGTTTCTTGGGTTTATTTGGTTATTATCGAGAGATTTGTACAAGGATTCTCTATGATAGCTTCTCCGATGACTCGATTATTGCAGAAAGATGTAAAGTTCGAGTGGACTGATGAATGTCAGCAGAGTTTCAATCGATTAAAAGATCTATTAATGAAAGCACCAGTATTAGTGCAACCTGAACCGGGTAAGGAATTTGTTATTTACAGTGATGCCTCATTAAATGGTTTAGGTTGTGTCTTGATGCAAGAAGGTAAAGTAATAGCCTATGCTTCAAGACAACTTAAACCACATGAAAGAAATTATCCGGTACATGATCTTGAGTTATTTGCTATTGTTTTTGCATTGAAGATATGGCGGCATTATTTGTACGGTGAGAAATGTCATATTTATACTGATCATAAAAGCTTGAAATATTTGATGACACAGAAAGATCTGAATTTGAGACAGCGCAGGTGGCTTGAACTGATAAAGGACTATGATTTGATTATTGATTATCATCAAGGGTAAGGCTAATGTTGTGGCTGATGCTTTGAGTCGAAAATCTCTCTGTTTGCTTTACGAGTTATGAATACCCGATTGTCACCGACTAATGATGGTTCAATCATATTGAATTGAGAGCTAAACCGACATTTCTACAACAAATATGTGAAGCTCAGAAGAATGATGAGAAGTTACAGGTTAAACGGGTACAATGTGAGTCAGGTACTGATTATGAATTTCAAATTGGGATTGATGATTGTTTATTATTCGTGAGGTAGGGTATGTGTACCAAGAAATTGAGCTCATACTGTAAAATTTTACACGAGGCTCACGGTGGTACTATGTCCGTACATCCGGGAAGTAATAAAATGTATAATGATTTGAAGAAGATATACTGGTGGCCAGGTATGAAACATGATATTTCTGAGTTTGTATCAAGATGTTTGATATATCAACAGGTCAAAGCAGAACATCAGGTACCTTCAGGGTTACTTCAGCCAATTACTATACCAGAATGGAAATGGGAAAGAATCACTATGGATTTTGTATCGGGATTACCATTGTCTTTGAAGAAAAAAGATGCTATGTGGGTGATTGTTGACCGATTGACAAAGTCAGCACACTTTATTCCGGTACGTATGGATTATTCTTTAGATAAACTGGCTGAATTGTACATATCTGAGATTGTCAGGCTACATGGAGTGCCTATCTCTATTATATCGGATAGAGATCCCCGATTTACGTCTCGTTTCTGGGATAAATTGCAAGAAGCTTTGGGTACTCAGTTGTATTTCAGTACTGCATTTCATCCTCAGACAGATGGCCAATCTGAACGTGTAATTCAAGTATTGGAAGATATGCTCCGATGTTGTACACTAGAGTTTAAAGGTAATTGGGAGAGGTATCTACCTTTGATTGAATTTGCTTACAATAATGCTGATTATCGAAAGATTAAAATGGCTCCATATGAAGCTTTGTATGGTAGAAAATGTAGAACACCATTATATTGGACAGAGCTCGGTGAAAAGAAGATACATGGGGTTGATTTAATCCAGGAAAGCGAGAAGAAAAAGTGAAGGTTATTCGGGATAGTTTAAAAGCGACTTACGATCGCCAAAAATCATATGCCGATCTTAAGCGAAAAGAGATTGAATTTCGAGGTTGGTGACAAGGTATTCACGAAAGTGTCTCCTTGGAAGAAAGTTCTCGGTTCGGTCGAAAAGGTAAATTGAGTCCAAGATTTATCGGGCCATATGAGATCATAGAAAGAATTGGACCGGTCGCTTATCGGTTGGCATTACCACGTAACTTGATAGAATCCATAATGTTTTTCATGTGTCTATGCTACGACGATATCGGTCAGATCCTTCACATGTTATTTCTCCGATAGAAGTGGAGATTCAACCGGATATGAGTTACAATGAAGAACCGATCAAGATATTGTACGAAACAAAGGAGCTTAGAAATAAAAAAATAAATTTGGTGAAAGTATTGTGGCAAAAACACGGGATTGAGGAAGCGACATGGGAACCGGAGGAGGCAATAAGGAAACAATACCTAAACCTCTTTACTGGTAAGATTTTCGAGGACGAAAATCCTTAAAAGGTGGGGAGAGTTGTAATGGCCTAAATTCAAGATTATCGGAATAATGGTTTCGCAACCATAAATCCGATTTAAATAGAAATTTATTTCAATATGTTTGCATGAGTCTTTATATGATAGGAAATATTTTTATAAATATTTATAAAATGTTAGTAATGTGGTATTAAACTTTCGTTAGAAAATTTTAACGTTTGGGTAGGTAATTAAATGAAAAGGACTAAATTGAAATGAAAGTAAAAGTTGAATTATAGATTAAAAGAAATTATGAATGACCAAAATGGCAATTATGCCATTTTGTAAAGATGAGGCGGTTTATTGAAGAAAATCTGAGATTTTTTTTGTATATTATTATATTATATTATTATATTATTATATTATTATATATATATAAAGAAAAGAGAAAAGAAACAAAAGGATAAAACAAAGGAAGAAACAGAGAGCAAACGTGAAGGGAGAAAGAAGAAGAGAAAAGAAAGAAAAAAAAGGGATAATATAGTTTTTAAAGCTTGGAGTTTAATTTGGTAAGTTAATTTAGTCCTTTTCTTTTAATTTTGATGCTTTATAAGTTTTAGAACAAAGTTTTGATGAATTTAAGTTGAAATTTTTGAAGTTTCAGAGTTTTTGAATATAGCATATGATGAATAAATTGATGAATTAGTGGTTTAATTGAAAGAATTTGAAGTTAGAATTGGGTAAAGGATTTAATTGTAAAATAAGCTATAACAAAACTGTTTTGGACAGCAGCAGTAGAGTAAATTTGAAAAATCACTAAAAATCTTAGAAGTGGAATTAGAAGTTGAATGAGATATGAAATTAAAGCTTATTGAGTCTATTTTCATATGAAAGAAACATGGAAAGCAAAGGAATTCTGTAATTTGAGATATTTATATTTTTGTAAGACTGGTTCAGAGGGATTTCGGGATCCCCTGTTCTGACTTTGAAAAATCATAAAAAATTGGAGAAAAATAATTAGGGGCTTAACTTTATATGTTTAGAATCCTGAATGAGTCTATTTTCAAATAAAATAAATAAGAAGGTCATATGAATTCTGTACGAATAGTAATTTGATTCGTAGTGAAGAGAGGTCAGAACAGTCAAACAGTAAAATAGGGGAAACTTTAAGAATAATCTGGTATTGATTGGACATACCAAAAATTCTGAAAATGTTATGGGAAGAAGATATGTGAGTCTAGTTTCAGGGAAAATTAACGGTTCTTCATTTGGAGCTCTGTAGCTCGAGAAATAAATAATTTAGTGACTGTGACTCAAGTAGACAGCTTTGAATAAGCTAAAAATAATAATAGAATTATAGAAAATGCTACATGTGAACATGAAATGTATTGAATTGATGATTGAATTTATTTATTTAGATCCGGAAAACTCAAATACAAAGCTAGATCGAGGAAAGGAAAAAGTCCCGGATTAGTAGATTTTATAAACGAACTAGTATCGAGGTAAGTTCGTGTAACTTGAATTATATTCTTAAATGTTTGAAATGTATGTTATTGATATGAATATGATTTGAATGTCCATTGTATGAAATTTGATGAAACATTGGTGTAAAAAAAAAAATAGAAAAAAAAAATGAAGAACACACAGATTTTACGTGGAAACCCTTTCAGGAAAAACCACGGGCAGAGGAGAAGAAAATTCACTATGTCGAATTCGAATCAATTACAAGAGGAATAGACCATGTCTATTTATAGGCTTATAAAGCCATATTCTAATAGGAGTGTAGTAAGATTGAAACTCCTTATTCTAATCAATATCAAATAGATGGAGTTTAATAAGGTTTAAAAAACCTTATTCAAAATAAAATAAAAGAAGTGTAGTTCTATAGGGATTCTTCTTTTATTTTATTTTACCATTGTATTTTATTTAAATAAGAATTTGGGTCACTTAATTCTAACAATCTCCACCTTGACACGAATTCTCAATAAACAAGTTCTTCATCGCGAACTCTTAACGAACAAGTTCTCCACCTCTTCCACAAAACCCCTTAAGGGTTTAACTTCAACAATGAACACCAACCAAGTCTAAGCAATGCTTAAACTTGGTTATAAGAAGTGACTTAGTCATCATATCTGCAGGATTTTCATGAGTACTAATTTTGCTCACAACAATATCACCACGAGCAATAATATCACGAACAAAATGATACCGAACATCAATGTGTTTTGTTCTCTCATGAAACATTTGATCTTTTGTAAGGAAGATAGCACTCTGACTGTCACAAAATACTGTGCTAATTTGAAGGTCTTCATTGAGCTCACTAAAGAGTCCCTTCAACCAAATAGCTTCTTTACAAGCCTCAGTAATCGCCATGTACTCAGCTTCAGTGGTAGACAAAGCGACTGTAGTTTGCAAAGTAGCTTTCCAACTGATTGCACAACCTCCGATTGTAAAGACATAACCAGTGAGAGATCTTCTTCTATCAAGGTCTCCAAAGCAAAATCAGCATCAACATACCCAATGACTCCATCTCTAGTTCTTCCAAAGCGTAAGCAAACATCGTAGTACTCGCAAGTATCTTAAAATCCATCGAATCGCTTTCCAATGTTCTTTAAGGGATTCGCCATGTATCTCGCTAATCGTGACCGATCGCATATGATAAATCGGACGTGAACAAACCATAGCATACATGAGAGATCCCATCGCACTAGAGTATGGAACATGTGACATGTACTCAATCTCATCATCCGATCGTGGAGACAAAACCGATGAAAGTCCGAAATGGCTGCTAAAGGAGTACTAACAGGCTTAGCACTCTGCATATTGAACTCGCAAAGAACTTTCTCAATGTACTCCTTCCGACTTAGGTACAATTTACTTGCTTTTCTATCTCTCGAGAATCTCCATACCAAGTATCTTTCTTTGTTGGTCCTAAATCTTTCATCTCAAATTCTTCATTTAGTTGGGATTTGACCTTTCTTATCTCTCCTTTATCTTTTCTTTGCTATCAACATGTCATCAACATAAAGAAGTAGATACACAATAGAACCATCACTGCTTTTTCTTAAAGTAAACACAATTTGTCAAAACTACTTCTTTTAAAATCATGAGAAGTCATAAAGGAATCAAACCTCTTATACCATCGTCTTGGTGATTTGTTTCAAACCGTAAAGAGACTTTTTCAAAGCAAGCAAACATAGTCCTCTTTTTCTCGAGATGTAAAACCCTCTGGTTGTTGCATGTAAATATCTTCCTCAAGCTCTCCATGCAAAAATGCGGTTTTTACATCTAATCGCTCAAGCTCCAAATCTTGCATAGCCACAATACCAAGCAAAGCTCGAATCGAACTATGCTTCACAAGCTGGGAGAACACATTCTGTGAAGTCCACTCCTGGAATTTGACTATAACCCTTTGCAACAAGCCTTGCTTTATATCTGGATTCTTCAACTCCCAGAGTCCCTTCTTTCTTTTTAAACACCCATTTACAAATGAACAACCTTTTTACCTTTAGGAAGTTTCACAAGATCCCATGTTCTATTTTTATGGAGTGATTCTATTTCCTCTTGCATAGCAAACATCCACTTTTCTCGAGTCTTCACACTAACCGCCTCGAGAATAATTAGACGGATCTTGGTTTGCATCTATATCTTCACCACATTTAAAGCATAAGCAACTAGGTCGACCTCAAAGATACTTCTTTGGAGGTTTAATTTCTCTTCTAGTTCTGTTTTTGGCGATAGAGTATTTTGGTGAAGAAGCAACTCTATTCTCAATTTTTGTCTTGGCTTGAGGAGTTGACTCAGTATTAATTTGATGCTCCACCGCTTTTGATTTTCTTTATTGGAAGAGTCTTTAAGAGATAAGTTAGGTAGCATAGCGGTTTCATCAAAAACAACATCTCTGCTAATCACAACTTTTCTATTTTCAGACACCATAACTTATACCCTTTTACACCAGCTTTATAGCCAAGAAAAACACATTTAATGGATCTTGGTTCCAATTTTCCATTATTAGCATGAGCATACGCGGAGACACCCAAAAATCTTTAAATCGAATAATTAGCGGGATTACCATACCATACCTCTTGTGGAGTCTTTTTCTCAATGGCAATGGATGGAGATCGGTTGATCAAAAACATGCAAGAGGTCGCTTCGCCCAAAACGACTTTGGTAAGTTGGCATTTGACAACATACATCGAACCTTCTCCATGATCGTTCGTTCATTCGTTTCGCAACACCGTTTTGTTGTGGAGTATGACGAATCGTCAAGTGTCTCACGATCCTTCGACTTGCACGGTTTATTAAACTCATCGAACAAAACTCTAAGCCATTGTATGCATGCGGAGGTATTTTATTTGTTTTCTGTTTGTTTTTCAATCATAGCTTTCGGGACTTAAATGCGGAAAACACATCGCACTCGCTTCAAGAAGAATGCCCAAACTTTTCTAGAAAAATCATCAATAAAAGTTAGCATATAATTGGCTCCACCTCTCGAAGGCACTCTTGATGGCCCCCACGGCATCGAATGAATATACTCCAATGTTCCTTCGTGTTATGGATTCCTCTAGTGAATCGAACTCTCTTTTGCTTCCCAAAAACGCAGTGCTCACGTAACTTCGGTTTGCAAATTCCTTGCCCATCAAGAAGTCCTCTTTGCTCAATTCGCCATGCCATTCTCACTCATATGCCCTAGCGCATATGCCAAAGTTTAGTAATATCATCATCGATAAAGAAGAGGAAGCGACAATTTGCATCACCAATAATGATAGAACCCACGCAAAACATATAACTTGGTAGCCTTTCTTCCGCCTCTTTCATCACAATGAGGGAACCTTTGGAAATCTTCAAAATCCCACTTTCACTATGTATTTGTACCCTTTTGAATCAAGAGTACTCAACGAAATTAAATTTCTCTTCAATTCGGAACATGCCAGACGTCACTAAGTGTTCGACAACTCCATCAAACATCTTAACTTTAATTGTTCCAACACTGCAATTTTACACGAAGCATTATTTCCCATCAAAACAACACCTTCAGATACCGTTTCATAATTTGTAAACCAATCCCGATTGGGACTCATGTGAAAAGCAAAACTGAATCAAGTATCCACTCTCGCTCTCTTTTGAATTATTGTGAGGCAACTAGAAGTTCACATCATCACCGTAGTCTTCTACAATATCGCGGCTCACGAGAATTTTTCAGGTTGTTTTCCTTTTGATTTGCAGCCCTCCTTTTAATTTTGTTCTCAGAGCTTGTAGCACTCATTTAATGTGCCCTTTCTTCTTGCGAAGTTACAAGTTTTACCTCTGTTTGAAGACTTTGATCTACCCTTAGATTTATGCGAGGATTTCGCGTTCTGTGTCCTTCCACGATCATCATCGACATTCCGATCTTGTCTCCCACTTAACGATGAGACCTCTCTTGAGAGTCGGTTTTAACCACAAGATGCTTCATCTTATCATACGAGGTCAAAGAATCATAAACCTCATCAACCGTGAGAGACTCGCGGCTATATAAAATCGTGTCTCTAAAGGTTGAATAAGACGGGGCAACGAAACAAAGCAGAATCAACCCTAGATCTTCCTTATCATACCGAACCTCCATGGCCTCCAAGTTTGAGAGAATTTCTTTAAACATCATTAAGTGTTCGTGCAGCATGACGCACCTTCCTCCAAACGATGAGCATAAAGACGTTGCTTCATATGCAACTTGCTAGTTAAAGTTTTCGACATACATATTTGTTCTAGCCTCTTCCATAATGCGGCGATCTTCTTCTCCTTCATCACATCCTCGCAAAATTTCATTAGAAAAATGCGGATGTAAGCGTGTTAGTGCCTTTCGATCCTTGCGCTTCTTATCTTCCTCTCACAATGTCGAAGGCATCTTATCTACCCCTAACAGGCTTCCTCTAAATCCATCTGTGCAAGAACCGCTCGCATCTTTATCTCGCCACAACGCGACCGTGTTGCGATCCAACAATGAATTTCATACTTCAAAGACGCCATTACCGTGATCGAGATGAAAAAAAAAAAAAACCCGGAAGCTCGGATACCAATTTGTAAAAAAAAAAAAAAAAAAAAGAAAAACACACAGATTTTACGTGGAAACCCTTTCAGGAAAAACCACGGGCAGAGGAGAAGAAAATTCACTATGTCGAATTCGAATCAATTACAAGAGGAATAGACCATGTCTATTTATAGGCTTATAAAGCCATATTCTAATAGGAGTGTAGTAAGATTGAAACTCCTTATTCTAATCAATATCAAATAGATGGAGTTTAATAAGGTTTAAAAAACCTTATTCAAAATAAAATAAAAGAAGTGTAGTTCTATAGGGATTCTTCTTTTATTTTATTTTACCATTGTATTTTATTTAAATAAGAATTTGGGTCACTTAATTCTAACAATTGGTATATTTGATAAAAGGGAAAGAAATCCGGTTGAATGAAAGGAAAATTCGATGGATCTCTCGAAAAGGAATTGACGGTAAAAAGGATCTAGCCTTGGGGACGGGTGATCCTATCTTGATATAGCCCTCTCCGAAGAATATGTGGAAAATGGATTTAGCTTGGACGGGTAATCCGAATTAGGGTCTCAATTTAGCTCGGGTGGTAATTCGATCCAAGCTCATTAGAGTAATTGTCGTTGCAGGGATTTAGCTCGGGTGGTAATCCCGACAATACTCTATGAGTTTATATTGCGCGGGATTTAGCTTCGGACTGGTAATCCATTTGTAAAGATGAGGTTCATTTGGAGTGTGCTCTCTGAAATGAAAATGTGCGCACATGAATATGAATTGACGGACCGGATTTGTACACTAAAGTGTACCTCTGAAAATCCATCGAAATTCCGAGTAATTTAACGGGATAAATATGGAAAAATAACAAGGAAATGGAAATCATGACATTGATGAGCTCATCAATCATGGCGTGTATACTATTGATAGATGAAAATTAATGGACTAACTTGGATGTTGAGTTTGTGAATACTAGAGAAATAATGCATTGAGTGAGTATACGAATGTTTATTGCTTGTATTGATTATACTAGGTAAGTATAATTCTTGTTACATGGGCTTACTAAGCACAAAGTGCTTACCCTATTTCCTTTTTCCCTGTTTTGTAGTGTTAAGAGCTCGGAGGTCGGATCGGTGGGAGACTCATCACACTATCAACCCCAGTATTTCGGTATTTTAAGAAACTTATTTTGGAAATCAATGGCATGTATAAGCTAATAAAATAAATGTTAATATGAAATGAATATAAGGTTAGCCACTGATATGGCTTATGTGTTGAAGTTATTTTATAAATATGCATGAATTTTATTTTGAAAATATGTTGAATTAGAATGGTTTCGGTTTCAAAAAAAAAAATTGTAAACTCCGGTAATGCCCCGTACCTTATTCTGACAACGAATACGGGTAGGGGGTGTTACACATGATGTGGATCTAGAAGGGGTTGCCCAATTTGTATCGTATGCGGAGGGACTAACATCGACCGCCCACCAAAAAAAATGGTTTCCCTATCTCACAGTACCACTGTATGTTCTCTAACGAGGGTTGCAGATCCAAAGCACGATCCATCTGAGGTTCCCTCCCCAATCGGTTGTTCTACATCGTAATATATTCTTCATACACTTCTGCCCAATCATTTCTATACTTCTCCCTCCTGTTCATCCCATGGATCTCCCCCAATTGTACTGGCAGTGTCGGGATATACTGTATGCAACTGAAGTGCCGGAGTACTCGATCGCCATGATACCACTCCACTATCTGAAAATTGATAACGGTGCGCTAATGCACCATAGGTTTGAGTGGACGTGGGCAGATGAGGGAATAACCGCCATAATTTCTGGAATAGAATATGGTATCCAAATAAACTGCATAGTTAATAACATTGTTTTATTAACGCGAGTCGAGTGAGATAAAATAATAAAATTAAGTTTATATTGAAAAAACTTACCCCCTCTCCAGCATAATTCTCAATCATAAGACGGTATATCGAAATCGTGCTCTATCCACGAAAATAAATTGTTAGAACAATATAATCCGAAAAAAGTCAACTAATTGTTATAACGAGTAAAAATTCATCACCTATTAACGAGTGGAAATATATATGATTGGTGACTAATGGATGCCAAGAATGGCATCCGGTAAAGTGCCTACGACTGCAGCAGTATGAGGCATCCGTCTATGTCCATCGCAAAAGGATCTGTCGTCCGACAAAGTTGGCGATACAGCATGGCTAACACTGCCGACCCCCAACTATATGAACGGGTGTTATGCAAATTGGATAATAGGGGTAAGTACATCAAGTGGATCGTACTGCCGTTTGCATCCGGCATGAGTACACCCCCTATAAGGTGCATAATATAAGCTCGAACGGCCAGCATCACCTCCCATTCATTGGCAGTACTCGACAAGCAGTAGTCGACAAATGCTCAAAATTGGCCTTTAGCAATGAAAACCTCAAACTGGCAAATTTCCCCTCACTTGGCAAGCGTCCAAGTAATTCATAGCAAAGGGTAGCTAGCCTAGAGATCGAACTTACGCCCATGACCGTATTCCCGTCGATGGGGAGCTCGAGCTGTAGTGTAACATCTTCTAGAGTGATTGTGCACTCTCTACACGGCAAATGAAATGTGTGGATCTCTAGACGCCATCGCTCGACTAAAGCGGAAATCAAGTCGTATCACAGATCAAAAGTCCAGATCAATGCCGCTGATCCGAACACAGCTAACTCCAAGTATGGTATTAGGCGTTCATCTGGCAGAAACCCTACACTATTAGCACAGCCCCTCAACACGCGATACGGGCCCTGACATTATTAAATTAGCAAAATAGTTAATACAATATAATTTAATTCCGCAAATAACATAAGTATCAAATAAAAATTTTATTACCATCTCATTAATAGTACTTGATATGTGATTATTATTATTAATCAAAGAACCCATTTGTTGTAAATCTACAATTAAAAAAATGAATTCATTTAATTTGTTTCAAAATATACAATAAATTATTTCAAATTTCAGAAACAAAGCACGGTAAATATCTAATAATTTCCCATAATTTACCTACAATAAAAAAATTATGTTAGATTACAATAATAATATAATTAAAATTAATATAAACTATCTAAACATAAAAACATACGAATTAAAAAAATAAAATAGAAATAGAAACATACCTGATTAGTTTCTTCAAACAACCTATAAAATTATATAACAACAAATTTAATCAACATTTTAATAAATCAATAAAAGTTGTCAAATAAATAAAAAATCAAATAAAATTACATTATATAAAAATTATATTAAAAAAATCACAAAACACTAAACTAAACACTAACAATTTATATAACCTAATCATAAATTACTAACAAAATAACTATAAAATTATTTTTTTTAAATTACATTGCTAAAAAAATCACAGAACACATAACTAAACATTAGCAATTTATATAGATTGAAAAAATGTTTACACAATCTGTCAAGGTTGATAATAGGATTTTGTCCCTTAAATTACTTATGCCAACAATATGTTCATGTATAAAAGAAATTCATGTACATGCATTTAACTTTGAATATTGATATTTGTGGGTGTTAAATTTTTTAATTAAAATGTTAAATAATTTTAATAAAAGCATTTGTCAATATCTTAATTCATACTTAGAGTCAACTCTAAAAGTGCATTAAATGGAATTCGAAGATTCATATCCTACTTGTTATTGTAGATATAAATATCCATATCCCATATTTTTTTACACAGCCAAAACTCTACTCCCATTATTCAAAATATTTCTTAATTATGAGTTTTGGGAAATGCTTTTAATTGATACTATTAATGTATTATTATCAATTTTTAAATTTTTTTTAAGTTGCTATTAAGTATTGGTATGTTAATATATTCTTTAATATTTCTACAGTTATTTTTCTTATAAAAATAATTTTAAAGTATATAAATTTATGAAAAGAGTCTGTTATGGTTAAACTTGGATAAATTGATATCCAAGTTGATATAAAAAAATTAAATGAGTTAACAGCAACTATTAACATACCAATACTTAACAGCAACTTAAAAAAAATAAATGAGCTTAAACATCATTTATCCAAGTTCATTTTCAAAATGAAATGATTTTTAATTTTTTTTATAAACTTATATGCTTTAAACTCACCAAATACTAAACTAAACACAACAATTCATAACTTGATCCTAAATTACTAATAAATTAATTTTAAAATAATTACAAACACAAAAATTTATAACATAATCCTAAATTATTAACAAATTAATTTTAAAATAATTATAAAAAACAAAAAAAAACTACATTCATACAAAATATTAACCTAAAACCATAAATACTAAACATAAATAATTTATAAATAATAATTAATAACAAAAAAATTTCACAACATCTTAATTAAACTCTTTAAATTATAAATAAAATTATTTACTAAAATAATACATTACCTTTTTTTTCTTCTTCTTCTTCTTCTCTTCTTCTTTTTTTCTTCTCCTTTCTCTCTTTTCTTTCTCTCTTCTGGTGAGTGAGTGTTTGGTTTAGGGGACCATGCTTATAAGGTCCCCTATTTGCAATGATTTTTTCCCTTTTAAGGGACAAAACATATAACTACTCAGTGGCAGCAATAAGCAGCTGCAACAGGGCAAGCAGCAACAGCTCAGTGGCAGCAGCAAGCAGCAAGCACCAGTAGAGGGGATGCAGCAGCATGTAGCAGGGGGCGGAGGGAGGGGGTGTGCATTGTGCAGGGGACAACATTCTCGCCTACCTGTTAGGCGCGACTGACAGGCGCGACCTATTTTCGAACCCTTATTTTGACCCGTTGCCCGTATTTTGACCTGTATTAAAAATTAAATATTTTTAAAAAAAATAAAAAAATAATATTTCATTTTAAAAAATAAAAAATATATTTTAATATAAAAAAAAGGAGTCGCGCCTGTATTTTTTTTAAAATTTATTTATGTAAAAAACCCTAGTTTAGATATTTTCTTCCCTTAATCAACTCGGTTTTTTAACCATTTTTGTATTTTTTATTGAATTTTCATATTTCTTAGCTTAAATTTAAATTATTGTAAAATAAGTATTTTTACGCAATATTTTAGGTTAGTTAACTTATTGGGTTAATACCGGACTTAAATTTAACGATTTAATTAAGTGTGCAAAATACTTCTTTTTAGGCCCAAAAACATTAAAATAATGACTGCCAAGTCATAACACAGCAAGACGAGCTCCAGATCTCACAATCGAAGTGTGTGTCGCGACATAGGCTGACAGAAGGTAAAACTAAAGCGAGGGTGTTTTCGCCCACACAATCAATATTTAGTTAGTGTAATTATGGCCTGCATTTGATCTAATTAAGTAGCTACTTTTGCCTATAAATAGGAAGAGGCTTATGCTTAATTAGAAGGGTCGCCGTTTTGGAGGCCACAAATTATATTTTAGGAGTAGATTTAGTTTTAATTAGATTTTAAATCAGGTTTTATTTTATTTTATTTTCAAAACAATTTGTTTTCTTGTTCTTTTACTTAGATTTGATTTGAGTCCAAAACTTTGTTTTTAAGTATTTTTCTATTTTTCTTACACTTTTTGTTTGTCAACGACAGTCTCTTGTTAGCTGTTAAAGGATTTCACGGATCCGAATGCATTCAGCTTATCAAGCGGAGCAATTTCTATCATTTTAATTTATTTGTGTGTTTGTGCACATTGAATTAATTTTAGAGAATATGAAAATTGTGGTCATGAGTGGCTAGATCCTTAGGGAGATTAACGAACAAATGTGGAAGTAATTAAAGAAAGAATTATAGTTTTTCCATAGAGTTATTTGGCATAAATACATGTGTTTAAACCCTAAGATTGACGACCCTAGGAAGTAATCTAGTATAAACAAGGTCGAGAGATAAATTTACCGAGTAAATTATGGATTTATCTCGGTCAGGAAAATGAGGCCAAGAGATAAGCTTGTACTAGTGGATTAGTTAATTAGTAGAGGCTGAGAGGTAATAATGGTTAGTTAATAACTAATTCCCTAATAAAACCCGAATTTTGAAATTAATTGCAACCACTGAAGCGAGTTAATCTTCTGCCTGTTAATTGAGAGATTTTCATTTGTTAGCTTTGTTTTAGTAGTTTAGTATTTATTTTACAACTTTAATATTTAATATTAATTATCGTAATATGATTTTTAGTGATTACTATTTAGACCTGCTAGTGTAGATAATATATTTATATTTAATTCAACCTCTCTTGGGTACAATTCTCGAAATACTTACCAGTGTTCCGTTGTAACACTAAATTATATTATAATTTGACATGTTAGCTTGCAAATACCACACTTAATCTCTATATATATTTTTGCATGATTTTTACTTTAAACGTTCGCACATTTGGAGGCAGACAACGTGTCATGTAGTATTCTTGATTGAAACGAAACTACATTACAAGGACATGTAAATAGTTCGGCAGTTGTGTGGCTTTACGTGTGGGATTGAAGTTGGTTATTGTGGTGTCCCTAGGGCACTACATGTTGGTTGGCTGACTATCCCCATTATAAAGTTCAGCACATTGTCCATTCGGCACTGAGCTATTTTGTTGAATACTGGTTAATGTCCAATAAGGGTATGGCGATGAGAGATCGCCAGTTTAAGTTTGAGGTCATTTGGACGTTGGAACAGGAATGTGAAGCTTTAATTTGGGATACATGAAATGCTGGTAATTTATCAGTGCCCTATAAACTTGAGCCAATGGGAGGTTTTGCACCTTTACTGTAACGATTCGAAAGTCAGTGGAGTCGAAAACGGTAGTTTTAAAATACTGTTTTTTTATGATAGAATTAGTAAATATTATTTATTAATATTTACATAGGTATTATAATATTATATTGAGGTTTGGTCTAATAATTTTAATTATTTGAAAAGTTAGACAATGTACAAGTGTATCGGTTCTAAAATCGGTGGTTTTAGAAATTGAGGTATCGGGACCTTGTTTCCGTGAATCGGACTCATAAATATTTTTATTAAATATTTACGGAGTTATATTAGAGGCGAATCGAATTTCAGTTAAGAAATTTTATCGAATTAGCGTTAAATTTTAAGTATAAGGACTAAATCGCGCAAGAGTCAAAAGTTAAATTATAATTAACGTAAATTAAAGCACAGTTAAGGGACTTATTAGGTAATTAAACCGTTAGTTAAATGGAAGTGGACGGCAATAGAGAAATTTTATATGGAAAATGTTATAAAAATTAATTATTAAAACATAAGTTAAAATTTAAAATTTAAAAGTATAAAATATGTAAAGTGAAAAGAAAGAGGAATGAAATTTTCTTCATTTCTTTCTTTGGTCGTACCATAAGAGAAGGAGAAGAAGAAACTAACGGAATACGGCTTGATTTTTTAAGCTTAAAATTGGTTAGTACAATTTAGTTATTTTCTTATAATTTTTTTATGTTTTTGGAATTTTAGTATCTTGAACTAGCTAACTCATGTTTTATTTTTCGGTACTATTTAAGATTGAAGATGTTATCATTGTTGGTTAATTAAAGTTTTAGGGACTAATTTGATAGATTTTTAGGTTAGAAGTGAAAAATAACTAAATTGTGAAGTTAATAGTTGATTTTGAGCAATAGGGATCAAATTACAAAAATTTTGAAATTTAGGGGTAGAAATGATAAATAGGGAGTTAAAATTAGCTTAGAGTGAAATTGATATAAAAATTCGGGATTAAATGTGAAAGTTATGTTAGTTTCGGTTTTAGGGACTAAATTGATTAAAATGTAAAAGTTGCATTAATTAGTAATTGAATGTGAAATTGTATGTATATTGATGAAATATGTTGTTTATTTTATTCCGTAGCTAACGTCGACCCAGATTCCTCGAAAAAAGAAGGGAAAAGACAAGGTCATTGACGAATAACTCAGAGTTTACGGTTTATGTTTCTATAACCTGAACAACTTCAATTGCTGCATTTATGAATTGTATTGCATGGGAAGATCATAAGGTAAGTTATAAATGATAAAAAGATTTGAATTGATCTGATTCAAATTTACTATTATGAAGATAAAAGTGAATAGTTTTGGAAATATCGTATAATAATATAAATATGAAATTGAATATGTTTTGAGATGTGATATATATAAACATAATTACGTGTATGTATATAAGTATGATGGATGAAATAATGATACGGAATTGGGACATTGATTATAAATAAAATTGAATAGAGGATACTGGAGTTAAGTCTGGAAATGTGTATATAATATTGATATGATAAAATTATTTTGATTGTTATAAGGAGAAATGTATATGTGTTACAATTATGTTAGATAGAACTATTATAGTAAATCAAATTGTAATATTAAATGGTGCATTATGACATGTAGTTTTCCAATATTAATTTGCATTAGATCCTGTTGTTAAGTTATGCATTACATAATTTATATTATAATTTAATATTGAATATAGAAATACCGCTGAGTTATACTCAGCGTACGTTATCGTTTGTTTGAGTGCGGGTTAGGTTTATTCAGTTCGTACGTTACTCAGCATCCAGCAACAATCCCGAACTCAAACGTTGGTGAAGTTCTTATTTTGATGATGGCATGTACCTAGAGAGTCTTGAGTTTTAAGTGTTAGTTTTATAATTGATGGCTAGTTGAATCTTGTTATCCTTATAGCTATGTGAATAAGTAAGGTATTTTGGAAATGATCAAATTGTTAATAGCTTGGAAGATGTGTTGTTTGGTAATTGCCTAATGTGGTCTTGAATGAGTTGGTTTCATGCTTGGCTTGATGATTGATGATTGATGATTGCTTGAAGGTGATTCATAGGAATGGTTATATTGAAAATGTCTTGTTAAAGTAGTATGGTTATATGCATATTGGTTAATTAGTCGAGGAGTTAATATGTTGGATGAGTTGTTGGTTAACACATAGTTGTGAGAATGATGGTTTGATCTTGCAATGGTTGATAATGCTTTGTGTATGTTTTATAAATGAAATTGAATGTTTAGTTGTTCATATAGAGGTACCATAATAGTATAATGGTTAAATATTTAGGGTGGTTGATTCTAAGGATGTATTTGGCTTAGATTTTGATGTTTTTGAATTGTTGGGTGAAATAGTATATATATAAGTGATTTGAGTTGTACATGAATAGGTATGCCTTAGATCATGTTTTACATGCCCTTATTATGTCTAGGTATATCATTTGAGTTTAGGTAAGTTATATGCATAAGTGGACCATCTAAGAGAGATTTTTACCATTTTTGAACTCAAGTATCGATATTTTTTATATTTGGTATCGATTCTTAATTATATGAATAGATTTAAAACAAACAGTATGGCAAAATGGTATCGATTTTTATTTGAGCATTAATACTTTGTCATAAAATATCGATACCATAAAATAAATATCAATACCCTTGTTTTGCAAAAAAAAAAAGAGAATTGTACTTTAGTATCGATAATCTATAAGGTATTGATTTAGTATCGATACCAACTATGAATTTTTAATATTGACTGTTAAACTTTAAAATTTTACAATTAGGTCCTTGTAGAATTCAAAATTTGTAATATGTCTGATTATACGTGATTTAATGATAAATAATTGAGATCTTGTTTAGTAAGTATTTGTTGATTGTTGGATTTTGTTGTAGCATCTTATTACTCGGGTCTGGCAACTAGGCCGGGTAAAGGGTGTTACACTTGCGGTCGATCTTTACGATAGAGGAGATATTGTTTGAAGAAGTGCCTTCAAGCGGCCATTGAGCATTTTTGCTCTCGACTAGCGTGTGTTGATGTGTTATGCAACCTAGATGAATTGCAACTATACTTTAGTATGGAAGTTTCGCGGGATGAGATTTATTGGGAGCAACAAGCAAGGGTCAACTGATTGAAGTTAGGAGATAGTAATTTTACTTTCTTTCACAAATTTGCTTCTCAACGACGGCAAGTTAGTAAGGTTCTCGATATTGAGAATTGTATTGGTATGTGGGTGGATAGTGATGCGGAGGTTACCTAGGTAGTTGTCAACTATTTTGTTCATTTGTTCACTTCTCACAGTTGGATGGAGTGTAATGGTGCATCTTGGCTGAGGCTAATGCTAGTCTTCTTTAAGATTTCACACATTTAAAGATTGTGGAGGCTTAGCGTGACATGCATCTAGCAAAAGCACTACGGCCAAATGGTTTGCTGGCTTGTTTTTTCACATCTGCTGGAAAGTAATTGGTGGGGATATTATTTAGTTTTGTCTATCTATGCTAAATAGATGTCAAAATCTGGCTAGTTTTAATCACATTAACATTGTCCTACTTTTGAAGTCTGCAAAGGCTCGAGATATGGGCAATTTCACCCTATTAGTCTTTGCTTTGTGTTATATAAGATTATAGCCAAGGTTTTGGTTAATAGATTTAAAGGTGTGCTTGGTTCCTGTATCCATGATGCTCAAAGTGTGTTTGTGCCTGGGCGTTAAATTTCTGATAATATCTTGGTGAATTATGAATTGATACATTCTCTCTGTAATCAACATTCCAGTAAGGTGGGAAGTTTGGCCTTGAAACTCGATATAAGTAAGGGTTAGGATCATGTAAAGCCTTTCGTAGAGAATATGATGCTTTGTTTGGGTTGATCTGGTAATGCATTGTGTTCGAACAGTGACTTATTCTATGGTGGTAAACGAATTGAGTTATGCACAATTTTCTCCATCGTAGGGCCTTCGGCATGGGAACCATTTATTGCCTTAACTATATCTCGTGTGCTAAAGGTTTTTCTATATTGTTTAATGCTTGTGTGATCGCCTACTGGAGCGAATTAATGGTTGAAGTCAATGATGGCTTTCTCAGGAGGTATGTTAGATCAGGTGCTCTAAGTGTATTATTTTCGTTTATGGGAATTTGTAATTTTTTTCGAACATATTAGTTAATAAAATTATTCATGAATTACATTAATTCCCTTTGTCTATTATCCTCACGTGGTTTTTGCATGTAAAGCAAAAGAGAAGAAAGTATTAGCCCATTGATTGTCTATTGTTTAACTAATACTAAGCGGTATTACGTGGTGGGATCGTAATACGAAAAGACAACTTATATTAGTAGACGAACCTAAACATGTCCTTAGTCTAATCGAAAATGAGCAAATCGATTGAAAGACTAATATGCCGTCTATCAAGTCTAATTAGGGAGATGTCTTGTCTTGGTTATCGGAATGGATGACTCCCAGATGATAAAGATATAGAAGTGACCAGCTAGACTCATAGTACATCTGACTGGACCCAAGAACCATAAATCCTGAATCCGTTTATGAATTTATTCACTTGTGGCGTTCAAACTGTGGCATACCTTAATCCTGAGTGGATGGCGGACTATGTATACGTGACTTGTATACTTTGATGTAAGTAAAAGACTGAGTTCAAATAGATAAGGAGCCGAAAGCTGGTGCATTGGGTATACGACCTTTGTAGTATGTAGCATCATTCACAACAGTAGAATTCATAGCCAGGGATATAGGTAAATTATATCCTCTCATTGGCATTGCATGGTACATGAAAAGTAAACGAAGTCACGGGTTGTTCGTTTTTATGGAATATTAAATTATCTAGAATCAAGAAAGGTATTGGTTTATTTATAAAAAAATTATTGTTATCAAGTTAGATTATGCGTCCATTACACAAGAGGTAAAAATAAAAAACTTAGATATGTGCTAGAAAATACTAGTTAGTTTATAGTTATGTGAGTGAATGCATGAATCATGAATGAAAAAAATTTCCCCTACTGCTATTGGTGGATATTATACATTTATCCCTTTAGAAGCTCTATGGATTTAATTCTCCTTGAAATATTATTTAATTGGGGATTTTTGGTTTGTTGTTTGATTGGCCGCAATTTTAGCTTTGAAAGAGGAATCAATGTATCAAAAACAGCAAAAACAACAGTGAAAAGTGTTCCTAACCTTAATTATACATGTCCTGTACTTTTAACTCTATGCATCGAAACAATAGTGAAAAGTGATCAAGTTAGAGGAATCAATTGAATGGAACCATTCCTGGAATTTTTGGGCCGATTACAAGTTTGCAAGTTGTTGACTTTTCTTTCAATAAGTTAAGTGGTGAAATTCCAAAATGCATCTCCATCTTGCAAGTAATGGGCTTTTCATATTCAATTTCATCCAACTTGGGTAACTGGGGAATTTCTTGAGTGGACTTGTACCGCCGACTTTGGGAGATGGCAAGCGGTTAAAATTGTTCGAAACTACCTGAGAGTACTGTAAAAATTTTCGGTATCCATGTCTTTTAGCTGCCAAATGTGAATTTAGAAGGCATTTTCCCGCAGACTTGAGGTCATGTTCTATCTTGAAAATACTGTGTAGCACAAAATTTCTTGACTGGATAAATACCTGCGTCTTTTGGTAATTGTAAGAACTTGTATTTCCTTGATTTGAGCTCCAATAACTTGTCTGGTTCGCTTCCAGCTGCAATTTTTGTTCCATGCGTGGTTGTATTCAGTATCAGCAAAATTCCTTGTTTGGAAATATTTCAAGATTTTCTCATGGGGAGTGCTCTAATGGCTCCCTGAATTTGTCAATGTCATATATGGATATGGTTGGATTAAGTTTTTTAGTTGAATGGGAACAATTTTGAAGGTAATATTTTTGTATATTCTTTTGATCCTTGTCTAAGGTTGGATGGTTCGATCTTTGATGCTAGCAACAACAAAATCGTAGGTGAATTTTCTTTAAACATGGGTCACACTTGCAAATGCTTGAAAATTTTGAGTTTAGTGAGCGATGAATTTGTTGGCTCAATTCCTACATCATTCACTGACATGTTTCTCTGCTTAAGCTTAACCTTAGTGGAAATAGATTGCAAGGTCATATTCCGTCATATATTAGAGAGATGAAGGAGATAAGGTACCTCTCTCTTTCTAATAATAATTTTTTAGGAATGGTGTATCAAGATTTAGTTCAATTATGGGGTGGTTTTGATAAAAATATAGGCCTAAAAAATAAGTTTGGATAAAAAAAATAAAGCCCGTTTAAAGATCTCAGGTAAGATATTTTTAGCCCTAGTCTGACCCGACCAAACCCGAATTCACTAAAAGACAAAAAAAATCTACTTTTTTTTTATTTTTAAATATTATTTTCTTGTTGTTTTCTTTCTATTTTGCTACCATTTTACTATTATATTGCTACTATTTTGTTGTTATTGTTTGGATATTGTATAAAACTTATTTTATTGTTAATTTTATTATTTTAAAAACATTTGTTAATTTTGTTATTATTTTAGAGGTATTTGCTTGTTAAGTTGCATCTATCCATTTGTTGGGAAATATTTATTTTGATATTTTTAGTATTTTTTATGTATTATATATATTTAAAAATTATATAAAAAATTAATACGAGCGGGCCAAGCTTAGCCCTAGTTTTAGCATTTTTATCTTGATCAGGCTTGAGCAAAATTTTAGACCCATTTTTTAGACCAGCCCATGAGCACCTCTAGTCAAAATAAGCTTAATTGTATTTTTAAGCTTTTTTTTTACCATTAACATTTGTTCTTTTTTTCATTCTGTTTTTCTAACAAATTTAATGAAACACCGTAAAAAAAATTAACGGGAATGACCTAATAAAATAATTACATGTAAAAAATAATAAAATAAATAATACATTAAATTAAAAAAATAACTCTTAATTTTAAAAAAAAATAAACATAATTATCTAAAAAAATTAACTCAGTAGAATAATTTCTTTGTAAACAAACCTATTAAATATTGAAACTTTTTGAAAGAAAAAAAAGTATAAAATATTGAATTTATTCATTAAATCTGTTAGAAAAACAAATTAAAAAAAGAACAAAAGTTGATGACCAAAAAAGATTCAAGAATACAATTAGGACCATTTTGACAAAACATGCAAACGTTAGTGACCAAATTTATCATTAAGCCAATACTTTAAAGTATTCTACATAAGCTCTATAAACTGTGCACATTTTCAATCAATAAAAATATTATAGAAGCCTCGAACTACAGTCAAATTTCAATTTACCCTTTACTTAAAAAAGTATAAATTAATAACTGTACATTAAATTAAACAACAAACTAATCATTTTCTATTAAAAATTATATCTATTTCTACTCTTAAAAATTAACATGGCTGACGAAATGACCAAACAATTACAGGTAACACGCCATGTGTAATTTATGCTGACCTACAAAGACTAATTTTTAACAATAAAAATGGATAGAATTTTTAACAAAAAAAAAAAATCAATTTGCTCTTTGATCTAACATACAAAAACTAATTTACCCATTTTTTAAGTAAAAGAGATAAAATCCAATCTGATTCTAGTACAAAAGGACCGTAAATCTTTTAACACATTATCATCTTAAAACTGCAATATTATGTGTAGAAAAGAATCTGCAAAAACTAAAAACCTCGTCTTTCAACACATTTACCAGTGGTTCATCTTGCAGACCCAAACTAGACACGGTATCCTTGACCCAGCTTTCAAATAAATTTACCTCTGAGTAGCTTTACTTTTACTACCTGAGTGAAAACCTGGCCTTGGGGTGATCATAAGTAATATAAATGTCATACAATCATAAGTAACCGTGATCAATAAATGATCAGCAAACATGACCTTGGGGTGATAGATAACATAGATTGGTAAAAAAACTATCCTTTCTGTGAGCAATGCCTGCACAACAAGTAACTTCAATATCTCCTTTAAAACCTGCATCCTAAATTCCCAACCATGAGAATCCCGCGAGCTCGATATTTATCATGCCGATCAGAATTGCACCGGTGCATCTTCCATCCTCACAGCTGCATGCAAATGCAGAATAACATCTTAGAAGATGCAAAATCCTAGCACCCCCGGGACATGTAAAAAAATGTATACAATGATCCCCACTAGGGAGCAAAATATGTGACATGATATATAACAGGTCTACTAAACTTAATATTAAAGTTGGTACCTTGGAACTTTGTACTAAAATCATAAACATGAGCATCTTTAGATCAATAAAACTGCTATGTACCCATTATGAACTCATACCTAACATTGTTAAATCTAATGTCAGAAAATAGCAAAACATGGCTGCAAACCTTACCATGGCAGTGCATGAACCAGAAGTTGTAGCTAACAATCTTTCTTCAAACCTTGTATTCTACCGCTGATTTCCTGAATTAAGGATGCCAAGGATTTACAGGAGGAACCATTTTCCATCAGTGCCATCCTACTCTTTCTCTTCATTTCCCTTACTTTGGCCTTCACTTCATCTTCTCCGTCCATCAAACACCTCAACCCTCTTTCTAACTCCTCAGCCACCACCAAATCACTGCCCTCCCTGTAATCCAACCTTATCTCCACACCCAATCCCAGCTCTTTCACCAACTCAAATGCATTCATTTGTTGCTCCGCATACACTGGCCATGTTGCAATAGGAACCCCGTGCCATACACTCTCCAATATGGAATTCCACCCACAGTGTGATACAAACCCTCCAACTGCTTGGTGGCTCAATACTCTCACTTGCTGAACCCACCCGCACACAAGCCCCAATCCAGCCGTCCGACCCAGAAACCCCGCCGGCAAAACAGCCTCTACATTGGTGTACTCACCTGGGAGATCTAATTTGCCTTTGGGTGGCTCGCGGATGCACCATAAAAATCGATACCCAGAACGCTCCAACCCAATTGCAATCTCTCTCAATTGGGGTCCTTCAAGACTCCCCATGCTCCCGAAGCAGAGGAATACCACTGAAGAGGGAGGCTGTTGATCAAGCCATTCCATTATGGAATCATGTAGCTGGGCTCCATCCGGGTGCCATTGGGACGCTCCAGCATGATCCAGAATCAGACCCACTGGGTAAACTGGAGGTAACCCACTGATTGGGAGCGAGGCAATGGCATGGGGCTCCAGTTCAAGAAACGTGTTTACTACGATACCCTTTGTCTCCGTGTACCTGCGTGCGTGCTCTAAGTACCAGAAATAACCATCCTTGTTTCTCTTTAGCACACTGGACGGCAACACGCTTGGGGGCAAGGGTTTAGAAAAAGTGGGGACGATCAACTCAATTGCGGAGTCTTTGGGAGCGATTAACCCGGAGTGGGAGTCAACAAAGTCGGCAGCTAGCTGGGTGGCTAACGCTGGCAAATGAAGCATAAACCCCAAAAAACTGGCTGGAGAAGCAAAGAAGAGATAGCAAGGAATGCCAAGGTCTTGGGCAACATCAATCATGGAAGTGGTAAACATGTCAACAAAGAGAGCAGCAACAGAAGTAGTTGAAGCGAGGGTGGAGATGGCATGCTTGACGTGGGGCTTGTGTTTGTCTATGAAGAGGGATGTGTAACCCAATGAAGATTGGTACTGATCAGGAGTCGGAGGTTGAACGGTAGGGAGATGGATGGAAGTGACATGTGACTGAGAGTGAGAGGCAGCAGTGGCAAGTGATTGTGTGTAAAGGTTGACTATTGTTCTCTCGTGCACCGTGATGATGAGAATGGTAGCAGAGAAGCGAGGGTCATGACGAGTTAGGTGGTGGGCAAACTCGACAGTAGGAACCAAGTTGCCGATCAAAGGAGTGGAGATAAAGACCACCTCATATTTATCCATGGCCATACCCACCCTTCTATGTCTTAGCTTTTTAACTATTTACCACCAAGTACACATCACATGCTAAGATATATCTGAACTAAAGCCGTATATACATGATAAGAATTTAGAGATCAAGCTCACCTTCATTTTTTTTTTATTTTTTCATTACTATTTATATATCTAAAAAAATGAACGGATTAAACCTCAATCCCCAACTTAAACTGTGCTTAGTAAAACATGAAAAATTTATTAATCTAATGATTAAATTAAAAATAAAAAAATAATTATCTGATTAATAAATCTTTCATATTCACTCTTTGACCTAAGCAACGATTGGGTGTTAAAACAGCTACTAAGTTAAATACCTTCTCCAAACGAATATTATCTAGATTTTTTTTTCCATTGATTTTTAATTCATACAAAGGAAAAAAAACAAAAAGTTTCACCACATTGAAACATCCGCTCAAAGAACAAATTAGAGAAAACTGATATGAAACTTAGGCAAAAGGCAAGCCATATCGGAAAACCGTCTAATCCTAGGAATAAACGCCGAACAAGAAGGCCTCCACCACAAATACAAGTCATGTCAAAATCTTCTGCTCCAACAAAAGACGTCAGCCACCAAAACAAAACACATTGACTGGTGCAGTGTACCTACTAAAGACTGAAATTGTCCATCCCGAAAGCTCGGAATGTTAAACCATCACATCAAACGAGAAACAAAAACAAGTCAATCAGGCCTCAAGAAGGCAGATCATTAAGAACTCGAGTGACTCGAGTCACAGAGGATCTAAGAAAAGTGAGTCCTAACCGACTCCAGAAATTTCCTTCGAGGGAGGGGCCACAAGAAGACCCAAGGCCAAAATTATCAAACCAAAACAAAAGGCTGGTAAAACCCAGGTGGCCGGTAGTAGGAAGGAGAGAGAAGAAAGTGAAGGTTGAGACAGGGTGGCAAGAGAGAAACAAAGCCAACTGTTTCAGACATGGTCCGCAACGGCAACCCAACCGGAGACCACACTGGACTCAAGCAAAAGTAGCAGCAAGGAAGGGGAAGCGAAGAAAAGTCAGAGTGGAACAAGAGGAAAAGGGAGAAAAGAAGGGAAAGGGGGAAACGAGGTTGGCCCTAAGGTTGACAGCTGGCCGGCTGGAGCAGAGAAAGAGAAGGAACAGGGGAGCGACGGTTGGCCCTACAGCCACCGCCCGGTGGCAAAATAACACTCCTCGGGATCACAAAATGAGAGAGAAAAGTACAGGGACCTGCAAAGAAAAAAGAAACTTGACCGCCTTATGTATGCATGTATGAAATAATACATTTATATACTCTTCCATTTTTTGATCAAAAATGGCCTCTCTCTTCAAATATCATCACATTCCAATTCCTTCAATAAAATTCATTATCTATAATAAACTCAAATGAATGTCCTATTAGAAAGCAACCAATCCACAATGATAATAACTCAAAATTTATATCCTAACAGTTTTTTTTTTTTTTTTTTTTTGTGGAGAAACTAAAATTTAAGATTAAAAAACAATGACTTATCTTCTCTCTTCTGCATCACTTCGCAAAAGAATACAACACAAATACATCTGCCTTGGTTGCCATACCCACCTAAAAATTGATTGACCCCAATCCATTTCCAATTCATGAAAGTAGTGCAATCACAAAAGCATGCTCATTTATCCCAAGAGAACTTCTCAAGACGCATTCTTCTCCTCCCAACTAAAATGCCATTCGACCAGCAAGTCTGCTTTCCAGGATCCTTCTGTCTATTGCTGCATCAATAGAGCTCATCTGAAATCAAAATCCAAATGAAACTGATCAGACAGGAACCATGACCAATCCCTCACTTGGATAGAACTTAATTCGTAGAAGCTTGGTCCTGGTCCTATGCAAAAGATACCAAACTTTGCGAAAGAAGCTGACCTGGAAAAGTCTGAATTCACGATCAATGCTATTTATTTGAGCAAAAATCTGTTGGGTATCATCTTGTTCCACCCAAACCCCACACTTTGAAATCAAGCATAGGGAGAATGAATAGCATTGAATAAAATCCAAAGTTTAAGGAATCATGTGCATACATACATGCATACCTACATGCATACATACATACTCTGTTCTTAACCGGATTCAATGCTAGACGGAAGAAATCCTTGAGTGGGTTGCAGCAAGCTTGTCAAAATTGCACTTACCAACACCAGAAAAGAAAATGACATAATACCTACTTAAATATTTTGAGGCCCAAACAGTTGGAGGCAATTGCTTGCAAAGTGGAAAAGTCATATTTTAAAACAAAAGTGCATGCCCATCAATTAATGGGAATAATTGATTAAAAGGCTCATGGATTCTTCACAAATTGTTTTCTTTTTAATATGGAATAAAGTTAAAAAAAAAAAAAAATAGAATCATATGAAAATACCTTATCAAATAGGTAACAAGTGCATAAACAACTGAATCTGAAAACATGAAACATAAAGCCTACTCATCTGGTTAGATGCGCAAACCAACTCCATGTACTAGAGAGATAGTTATGACTTACCTGGCTATTTTCATCATGCATCTGATATTTCGCTAAGGACATTCTTCTTTCTTCCTGCAAGTATATAAAATAAAATCCTTCAATAAAATTTTGCAACCATAATCTAGAAAAGAGCAAATGAAAACACAATTAAAGAGAAGTTAGGAACTGACCATGGACATTGCCTCATCATCCCATACTAAATAAACTTCGTTTACTGCTGGCTGGATAGCAGGAGCTTTATTTGCAATAACGGGGGGTGGTCCAATAGATGGACCACCAGTATTCGGACCAGAGGCATAAGAATGAGAATTGCCTCCAGCTCCGCCTATAAGCAAGCAAATAAAAAGAGAAGTTACAAAAATAGGAAGCAAGTTAAGTCAAAATTAAGTAGAAGTACAACAGCAGGGAAGAAGGTTATAGCTACCTGTCAGAGAAGCACTACCACTTAAATGTGCTTCAATTGAACCTTTTCCTTCTGGAACACTTGTCGGCAAAGAAGCAGAAAATGGTGAGCTTTGAGTCGGTACACTATTATTGACAACAGGGAACAAAGGTTGGGATACAGGAAGTGTAGGTGTTGACACCGGCAATCCAGGTGGGGCAATTTGTGAAGGTTGGAGTGAAGGTGATGTTGAAGGCACTGCCAAAGGAGGCCTCACACCTTGCACTGGAAATAATGGCTGCTGCACATATCCCATAGGTGCAGATAGAGGAACTGAAGCTGCAGGATGCTGTGGGAGCCAAGGCTGTGGACGAGGTGGAACTGCCCAACCAACAGGAGGTACAGGCACTGCAGCATTATACCTGAGGCAAAGAACACATTAAACTGCTAGATTAACTACATTAACAACTTTTCAAGATGAAGAAGAGTATCCTTAAAATTGCAAACTGAAATACTGCATGCATATACACACGTGAACAAAGCCACAAAATGTAAGTAACAATGACATAAAAAAGTCTATTATTCTTACATAACGCCAATTCTAAATATTCCATAACCCAAAACCTTAACAATAACTAGAACAGAGTTTGCTAGGATAAAAGTCTAAAGAGAACATACATTGGCTGCACTGCCCCTAAAGTTGACTGAGGAGGATATCCAACACCAAGTGGCCCTGGCATCAATCCTCCCACAAGCTGAGTAGATGGGATATCCAGTTTGGCCGCTTTTGATGGAGCTTCTTCTTCTGCAAGAAATCTTATTTTATGAATTAATAGCAAATATGAAATCACAGTCAATATGCAACAGCATCAAACTTGTTAATTAAAATATTTGCAATTATAATGTGAACACTCCAAGCACAAGTACATCTAGAAATTATTTGCAATAAAATACTATTTCACATAAAGGAAACTCATGAAAATTGCAGAAAACTGCAGAACTCATTTTATAAGCATACTTCTGCCTGCAAAGTGATTTGCTTAAGAGAAAATTTGCATCCTTATTTCTTCTTTTAAACAAAAACGTGCATCCCTATTCAACTTTAAAATGCGTATTTGATTATACTCACCTATGTTATTACAATAATATTTAAGAAGGCACCTTCAAGCTGCCACTTTTTTTAATAATCAGTAATTCTTCCATAAGAAAAAAAGAGAAAGCAATGTTTGGGTGCAACTACAAAAAGTATTTTTAGCAAATATTATAAGAAAATTAAGCTTCATAAAAATCAGACAGCATGGTTTAGACCAATGCACATCTATCATGTTTTACTTATTGACTAATACATACGATTTGTTATTTACTACTTGCTTTTTCTACATTAGGAAATCTGAAAAAGCAAAAGAAAAGCAAAAAACAGTCAAAGAGAAGTAGTGGCAAGTAAATGGCATTTAAGTGTGCAAAGGTACATATACACATGTATGTCAAACAACTCAAGTACCATCATTTGAAGTGGAACATGGTTATAAATGATACAACAATATGTTTACCTTCTTCTCCATAGTGAGCAGCCAGCACATCAGGCGGGATTCCTTGCATTCCGTATATTTCAATGTCAGTCGATTCTCTGCCAGGTTTTGCATTAGGAACCCTACAAAAGAACTACCTTGTCAATATAATGCAAATTTCATTGTAAAATAAAATAGTAGGCGATCGC
This sequence comes from Gossypium bickii, assembly GCA_025503065.1. Taxonomy (NCBI): domain Eukaryota; kingdom Viridiplantae; phylum Streptophyta; class Magnoliopsida; order Malvales; family Malvaceae; genus Gossypium; species Gossypium bickii. Next base: position 14,008,681 of record CP106716.1, on the reverse strand, counting down.
CTTAAGTGATAGACAGCTTATCAAAAATTGAAATGTTGGGTGCATTCCAGGAAAAAGAAAAAACTTCAGATTCAAACAGGCAGTAGAACTTCTTAGACAACTTTTCAGAAGCAAGGCAATGCAATAATTTGATAGAGGCTACTCACTTTATTTTAAAATCATTTCAGCAGCTTCTAATTATTAATTAACATAGACAAAAATCTAACTGAAGTTCTCTATCTTTTTTATCTTGTGCACATAAAGTGCATAGAATGCAACAACTTCTAGAGATAAACAAAGACCGGGGCAAAGAACTAATATAGATTTCATTGTGTTACCACTTCTCCTAATTGGTTTGTTCATCCAAAAGAGAAAGGTATTTAGGTAACATTTAGCCAAGAAAACAATTACTCGTAGTAAAAAAAAAAAAAAAAAGGGGTTGTGTTATTAGCATCGGCCACGTAGAAAAATCTAAAAAAACAAGGAGATTTTTTTTTTCTTTAGGAACAAGTTTTTACTTTCTTTCATCGTGCATTTATTTCTTCTTTTTTTTAATTTTGGGAACAAGTTTCTGATAAACTGAAAAAGGAAACGCTCAAATAATATAAACCTATTGCAAAAAGCGATATCATACCCCGTAAAATTAAATTGAAAACAATGATTTGGGGGGGAAGGGGCGGAAACCTAAAAAGAGAGGAAAACGAAGAAAGAATAGTAGACAGAAATAGAGAAGCAAATAGAAAAAAAAAATAATAGTAAAGGAAAAGGAGATACTTGGTGACGGACTCCTTGTGAACCTGAAGAACGTGGATGGCCATCCCACCGGCGGTGGAGAGCTTCTTGTGGCAGACATGGCACTTGAAGTGCTTGGCTTTCTGGTGCTGCACCAGGATCTTCTCGTCATCGAATTCCCTGTCGCAATAGTAACACCATACCTTTGACGGAACTCTTTTCTTCTTCTTCCCCATTTAGATTTAGGTTAGGGTTTTTCTCTGTCTGATCTGCGATTTTCTATTATTTAATTTTATTAATTGTTTACTTCCTTCCTTCCCTTTTTTTTTTTTCTTTACAATCGATGTATGGGTTGGGTTTATGACTTATGTATGTATGAATGCGGGTGGGGTGGGTTTAACTTTATAACCTTCTTTTCCATTATATTTCATATTATATAAATTGGTCAATTGGCCAAATGGGTCGGGTGGGTCCCACCACCTATTACTGTGTTCGTTTGGACTTGGGCCCTACTTTCTAAATTGTAATCGTCTGGGTTGGGTGAAAATGAAAAAATAGTCGGGAACGGTGGTAAATTTCTCGAAATATTTACAAAAATGTCTTTAAAATATAATAAAACTATAACTGAATTGGTGTCACGATTTAATTGAACATCAACTCGGTTAGGAAATTATTAATATACCCTTTAACTAAATTACTACTATTATTATTTTGAAGATATTTTTATCTTTTCATACTTTTAAATAGTTTTTAAATAAAAGAACTAAAATTAACATCTCTAATGGTTCAACCTATGTTTAATGAAATTATAAACAATTTTTTACCACAAAAAGCAATTAAACTTAAGAAATTTAACTTCTAACATGATTTTTTTTCTCTCACTAAATTTGTGTATCTATATCTATACTATTATTTTTTTACGGAAATGTCCTTCTCTAATTAAAATAAGTCATATTATTTGAGGGTACTTTAATCTTTTCATTTTAACAAAAATAAAAAAAAAATATGCATATAATGGGATTTAAATCCGCACTAATTAGATTAGTAAAACATTAAATTTATTATTCAACCAAAACTCCATTTTAATAATGGTTAATACATTTTTATTTTAATACGCACAATTTATTAACAGCAGTTGTATGTCTATACTTCTGTGCTTACTATTAATAAAACCCCTGATTGAGTTGATGTCACGGGTTAAGATACCAACTCGATTAGAAAATTACTAATATATCCTTTTATTAAATGATTGTTATTATTGTTTTGATGTCATTTTTGTCTTTTCATACTTTTATATGATTTTAAATAAAAGAATTAAAATTAATATGTCTAAGGATTGAATATGTGTTTAATGGATACACCAATAATAATTCTAGAATGATTTTTGCTTTTTAACAATTTGGGGTGGAAATTGAACTACCTTTCGATTCTCCTCGAAAACAACGTTCGTTTTTTGAGCCTATTTTTAAAGAATTAAAAAAATAAAAAATTGAAAATGAAATGTTTTATAGCTTTAACAAAATTAAAAGAAAAAACAAAATTGTTTCGAAAATTTTCAAAAGAAGCAAAAAAATGGATCACTCAAAGCATTCTATTTCCAAAGTGAATAATAAAAGAACTTTCAAAAATAAATCTAATTCCATTTTTTGGTTGAGAAAAATATACAAATTGGGCGTAAGTAAACTTTAAAAAACTAACTGTTAACATAAATTATTTTCTCTCACCAAATTTGTATATCTATATTTACAATTTATTAAGTCTTTATATCACTCGTCAACTGGGTCCCAACTCAGTTAGGGAATTACTAAAAAAACTCTTTTATTTGAAAAGTAAGTTATATGATTATCTAGGTGATTTCATCTTTTCATATTTTTATAAATCAATAAAAATTTATCCATAATGAAATTTGAACCAAGGACACTATGCATATAAAACATTTTCATTTACCATTTGAATTTGAAACTTTAATAAGTATATTTGAATTCTAAATTTTTATATATTTGTGTATATGAATTAATTTGTTTCAAACCATACGTTTTATTTCTATTGTATGTTATTTTTAAACACACTTTTCTGTTCTAAATTTGTGATTTTCACACGCATACGCTTGTGATAGGATTTCTGATATATATTAAGTTTTTGCTTTCAATATATATATATATTAAGTTTTGAGTGTAAACTCAAAAACTTTTAATCTTATTTGCTTCAAAATAAAAAAAAAATAAGGAAATTTCTTTTTAGTTTTCAATTGCAATTGACGCTATCTTGATGACTGTTAAAAGATTTTCAACTTTCGAGCACGTCTACTATCAAAATCGGGTCGATTTCTCTTTTCCTTTCTTTTTAGTTTAATTATTGTTATTGCATGTTTAAATTAATTCTAGGGAAAATTGCATCTAGATTCATGAGCGGTTAAATTTCTTAGGGAGATTAACGATCGGATGTAGGAGTAATTAACGAAAGAATTAAGGTTTGCCTTAGAATTAATTGACTTAGATTATGCATATTTAAACTTTAGAATTGACAACCCTAAGAAGCAATCTAGGTAAATTAGGTTGAGAGAATAATTTACCGAGCACCTCTTAATTTATCTTGGTTTAAATTGCGAGGTCGAGAAATAAGTGATTTTTGGCAATTAATTAATTAGTTAGAGGCCGAGAGGTAATAACTGGTTAGTTAGTAATTAATTCATTAAAACCTGAGTTTTGAAATTAATTATGATCACTGATGTGAGTTAATCTTCGGTTTGTTATTTGAGTAATTGTGATTGTCAATTTATTTTCTTATAATTATTCAATTTATGTTTTTTTTTTATTAATTGTGATTTGTTTTTCGTACTATAATTTTAGATTATTATTGTTTAGCCCTGTTAGCGTAGAAAGTAGTTTTTTTTTTTTTGTTTAATTCAATTTTCATTGGGTACGATCCTCGAAATACTTCCCGGAGTGTTTTGTTGTAGAACTTACTATATTACAATTTGACTCGTATATTTGCGGACACCGCTGCTTTATTATATATCTTTTTGTTGCAGTATTTCTAGCCCAGACGTTCGCACGTTTGGCGACGATTCGATACCCTTGTTAGTCTTGAGATAGGGGAGTCCTTGGTGTTTGGGTATCATGGTACCCTATGGCTGGTATTATGATATCACTATAGGTGGTCTCAATCCTCTTCGTTTCAACATTGCCAGGGGTATCACAACTTTCATGCTTCGATATAGCGATATCCCCCTTCTAGGTGATGTTTTCTTTGCATTCGGGCCACCATCGACTCCCTACAACACTCAATCAATCCGTTAAGGTTCCTATGGCGCATTTGGAAAACCTGAGTCTCAAAAGCAGTATAAAACATACTAATTCACTTATTAACGCAAAAGTAGCATAAAACATCAATTTGAATGTGTTATGTATCTCGCATTCTACCTGGAGTGCTATACGTTTCATTGCTCGTGTTTTGGAATCCTTGCAAATCTTCGATCATTTCTGTATGTCATGATCGGAAGAGAGGTGGGTAGGTTAGTGAGCAATATGCTTTGACAACAAGAGATGAGAAAAAAGAAATGTTGTCAAGTTGAGTTGGAGTTTAAGTAAACAATGACAATGACTTAGAGACTGCTTTGGAAAGAAAGTTAAAGTGTTGGTTGTTTGGTATCATTGTCTTATAATATTTACTGTATTTGTGCTCTTTCAGCTGGCATATTCTTATGATGTGGAAATTCGTGTCACTCAGTATTTTTATTAGTCTTTGATCTGCTCCAGTGCTCAATGAAATCTTAAACCAATTGTGCTATCAAGGGTGCACTCTATAACCCATATGTGCATGTTTTGGTATCTCTATCATACACACACACACGCACACAATTAGTATTATACATTTATGATAATAAAATCTAAAAAGTGATCCTTTTTGTTGATCAATATGCTTTTTTTTTTTTTTGTTCTTGTGAAATACTCAAATATTGAGGAGGAGAATTTGATAATTTCTTTCCTTTCTAACAAGTAATGGTATATGTAATGAAGAATAAACAATTAGAACCTCTATTAAGCGAGGTTTTTTGTGTGTGTTCATCAAATTACGGGGAAAACACATGTAAATGCACTAGACATGTGCATGGTCAAATTCGCATTACCCAATAAGGTTGTGGGTTTCTGTTGTCCGAACTAGCTTTGAATGCTCCTGACCAAATGTGCCTCACTTGATCAATCTAATTTGTCTTAGTAGATGGATTTATTTTTTGGCTTTAATCTGTGATTTTTAAAGATGCCAACTTTCTCCTTTTTCAAATGAACCAACTTTTAACAATTACTTTTTTAGAAAAGGTGAATGTCTTGTTAAGGACTAATTTTAACAATAACTATTTGAGTGCTTAGATCTTTTATGATTTCCATCTATCCTCTGACTTTAAACAGATTTTGAGCCAAGGTCTAACATTAAGGATTTAGAGGAGGAAGAGTTATAAGGTATGAGGTTCCACTTTTCTTATAAAATTATGGATTTTTTTATTCTGCCTCTCTGCTTTATGTGTTAGTAGTTTTGTTAGTTTTGGACCCTTACTATTTTGGCACTTGCATTTTTTGTTGTTTTGGCATTGGTTGGTGATTCTCTCTTCTTCTTTTTTTCTTTTCTTTTTGTAATAAACACTTGAACAGAGGATGATTCTCTCGATGATTATGATTACTCCTACAGATACGAGGGTTATTATGGGTTTGATACATCTGGGAAAAGGGTTTGTTGCTTCATTTTATTGGTTTTAATTTATGATGGGCAAGTAGTTATGCAAGGTTATCTGTTTAAGCTTGAATACCCATCTTGCATTAGAAAATTGGCTTTTATTATCTTTTCCCTCTATGTGTTCTATATAATGAAACTCTAACTAAGTTAGAAGTTCTCATGGATTGGACCTTGTTTGCGAAACTATTTTTCAAATTCTTTGCCCTAGCCTAAATCAAGCCAATTCGATAACTCACTTCACTATTAAAAAATATTTTTACATTAATACTTTATTATTAAAATTGAATAAAATCATATTTCTATTATTAATTGGAAATTTAGGCCAAGTAGGCTTGAATTAAAATAAAACTTTTTCCAAGGTCTTTAAACAGTTTCTAAACTGAATATATATGAGCTTCATCTTACTACTTTTTATAGGTTCTTGTAGGCTTTACATCTATTGATTTAGGTGTCGTTTGTTAAGTATAGACCATTTATTCGGTATAAGGATTATAACATCATTCACTTTCATTTCTCGTGTTTCTGAATAATTTATTGCTAGAACCTAGAAGCTAGCTCAGTTAGTTCATACAACCATTTTTTAAGGGGGTCAACAGATCTGGAGTTGGAATCACATATCTGCAACATTTTCCCCTATTCCTAGATTAAGGTCTTCTTGGCATTGTACCACAGAGGGAAAAAAATGCATATTGATAAACAATAGCCTCTTTTTTGTTTATTCTGGAATGGCAGTGATATGAAGTAAGCTTGGTAAATGACAAAAACCGGGATTCTCATAAAGCTTTGCCTGTAGATGTGCTTTGCTTTGGTGGACTTAAATGAAGATTGAGTATTAGCTTGTTATACATTGAAAAGTACTTCCCTTGACGGGGATTCATCTAAAATCGATTCTATCTATTGGTATAAGGCTAATCATCTGTTTGAAGCTTGCATAAGTGAGGAAGAGGCTGATCAAGTTGCTGGTTGGTTCTCTACCCTCTAGTTTCTATTTTCTCCTTGCTTAGAATATGCCCACATTGATTTGAGTTTGTCATTTTCTTTAAAATACTTGTCAGTAAGATATATCGTGCGGGCATAGTATAGAGAATCAATCCTGTCATTATCTGAGAAAATATTTTAAGAAGAAAATTTTGAATACATGTTAGACATGTCTGAATAACATGGAAAATGCATGCATGTGTATGCCATCGGGCTCAATTAAGTATTAGGAGCGCGTCTTGAAAGTTGGTGAAAATATGGCCAATAACTCCATCTATCTATTTCTTGACATTTAATCTTTTGTTTACTGTATTCACGGAAGTTGAATTAGACATAAAAATGATTTGTGTCTATTTCTTATTCCCTTTTCTTGAAAGGGTTGGAAGAAGTTGAGTATGTAGAGCCACGTCGGTACATTATGGACTTCAATTAGGTGATCGTTTCACTTGAAAATTAATGAACTTCGTCTCTGTTTCTAGTCTTTCAATCTTACTTGGATGTCTTTTGAAGAACATCTAGCTTTTAAACTTACTAATACGGTCTGATGTAATCCCAAAAAAGCCAAACTAATACTTGGAAGGTTGTTGGAAAAAGTATTTATTAGATTATTATTAAATATGATATTAGTATGGGATCCCACCCTCTCAAAGTTCCAATTAAATATGGGAACCCAAAATTGGGAGTATTCCACTTGAAAAAATTGAAAAAAAGTTTGGATTTTGAATTATTCGAATTTAAATTAATTGAATCAATTCGATTTTTTTTTGTTTTTTCGTGTTCGAGTCGAGTCGAGTTTTCGAATTTAAATATTTCAAATACCAAACTATATCATTTTAAATTTTAAATTTATATTATTATTTTAATTTTACTAAAACTACTCTAAAATCCTAAATGACTAAACTCTTTTCCCATTTCTCATCCCATTTTATGCCCAATCATTTTCAATTTTCCCGCAAAATCAAATCTCTAAATCGAATCAAAGTAGCTTTCCTTCTGGGTTTGGATCATAATATTGTATTGTTCTATCCAATTCAATCTGACACAAAACCAAACGCTGTAAAAACAACAATGTTAACGTATTTAGATACACTAGCATGACTCCTATAAATTTATGAAAGAACTTAGAAAAAATTGAATATACCTTTCTCTTTTACATATTGATATTCAATACTCGATGTTTGTAGGTTGCTTACAAAATCAATCCCAATAATAGTTACTCTTACGCCTAATTAGACATCATATAAGCGAGTTGCTACATGCATGTAATCAGATGTAATTAATATGAAAAGCCATTAGTCGTTTCTTGCTAGCCAATTAGATTATGATTGAGATTTTGCACAAAAGTTGTTATTAGTTATTGCAAATAATATCAAGATCAAGAAGCTGTATTTCAACATTACTCCCTTTTAATGCACTGTACTTGACTGATATTATTTGGACCAGAGGTGAGTATCCGATATGGATGGACTTTTGACATGATTATACTCGATTTTCTTAAACATATGTAATATTTGGAGAATCATATTTATATATCTATATATCTATATATACTTAGACTTATGTTGTGTTGTTTTTATTTGTTTACTTTTATTTTCCTTTGTGTGATCATGTTTAAAAACTTTAAGAAAAATATTTTCAAAAAAAGATTACATAAAAATAAACAACACCAAAGCCATCTTTTTAACTTAACTCAAACAAATATATTCTATTTGATTCGATTCGAATTTTATCTCAAAAATTTTAAATTGAATTAAGATGATAAAATAAGATTTGTCAACTCGATTAAATTCGATCGAATTTAATCGAACATTCATCCCTAGTTGAGAGTTAAATATGGAGAATAACTACTCTTGTTCAATGATTGGGCTATTTATTACTATCTTAGGCCCAATTTGATCACAATTAAATCTATAATTGAGATTAAATATCATTTAAATTAAAAACATGTTCATCTTATAAATTTTCTTAACTAATTTGCAATGTACTAATCTTAAATTGATATGATTTTTCAAATGTTGTACTAATATTCTATTTAAACTTTAAATGCTTAAGGTTTAAATCAATAGTTATGCAATTCTATATTTTGACAATTTAGATTTTATTATTTTTCGTTACTTACATTTAGAAGTTACATTTTTAAATATTTTATGTTGAGTTTTTATTTAATAGAAATAATATTCATAAAAAATGTGTGTGGGTCTATGGCTGATTTACTGAAGAAATGTACAATTCAATCTGGTGGGTTTATTGAAGAAGAAAGTCCATTTGCATTTAGTGTACGTAAGTTGTTGAATGTTACAATTACATATGAGACTCAAGAAATGCTAGCACTGCTAATCCGGCTGCCCAAACATCGTCTTCCAAAACATGCTCCTCCGGGGAGTGACTTATGCCGCCCCGACACCGGACAAACAGCATTCCAACCTGTTCAAATATCATGGCTCACATTACCATTCGACCACTAAATTCACTTGCCATATCAAGTTAAGAAAGGCAAATAGATACTGAACCTTGGTTAGATGAGATATGGCCATCGCATCATGCCCTGCTCCGCTCATTAGCACTGGAACCTCTTCATGAATCTGCCCTACCATTTTGTTGACAGCACTGTAAGCTGCAGATTTTAGCCGTGAACTCAGTTCTTGATCACAAATTACTGCATTTGCATCATGCTGAAATGATCCACAGCAGACAAAGTTTATCAAATTTTTTGTTCTTGTTATGCAAAATGCTTTGCAAAATGTTTAGGGAACCTTCCTACCTTCCGTTCAATGATGCAAGATACAGAACGTCTATCACATATTTTATACATCTGATTAGATAATTCGTAAACAACAGCCTCACGTCCAACATCATCAATTGCACGTAAATCCACAGTGAAAGTTACCTGCATTAGTTCACATTTTACTGCTTATCAGCACCTGTTTACGCTGACACTGAGATTCGTTCATGGAAGAATTTCTTGCCTGCCCTGGAATGACATTACTTGCACTTGGCCAGGTTGAGATCTCTCCAACTGTACAGACAAGAGAAGTGGACAACGATTCTAATGTTTGCTCATTGCAGTTACCACCACTGGATAAGAAATCTCGAGGATGTTTACACAAACTTTCTAGCAAAACAATCAATTCAGCAGCAGCAGCCATAGGGTCCCTACGCATTGACATTGGTACTGTTCCAGCATGTCCTTGTGAACCTCTCACCGTAACCTTCAAAAGTGGAACAGCTCAATGAAGAAAAAAAACTGAATTCTTGTTAGGAAATATTGGATTGAAAAATTATTCTACTTTCACATACATCCAAGTTGATGAAGCTTTTGGTTGCAAAATAGAATACAAGCAGCCATAAGCCCAAAATGAAAGGACTAAAACAATCTCTGTAAACAATTAATGATCAAGTTGCATTGCTTTCTGTAATTTATAAAGATAATCACCCTTGAAGTCTTCAGTTCTTTCTATACCACAGAAATGGATGAAGAAACATTCATAAGAATCCGGAAAATAGACCATTTAGATTGCAGTATAATGCAAGGTTTACCCAAAATGAAAATGCTCATTTTTCTCCTCCATAACAACTGCTCTATGGTATTTTGGGACTCAACTGCTTGAACTATACACTACTTCTACTTTTAGTCCCCCTTTTCCCTTCCTTCCTCAAGTCAAGAATGAGAAAAAATAAATCATGTTCTCATTCATATCATGTTCTTTTCAACCTTATGATGCTTCTAACTTGATTAAACTACATCTATAGATTCCATGTACTTTTTTATGCATTGCACTAAACTGAACCTTCAATGTTCATATAACATGTTTCAAGAGTAGGTAGTAGGTACTTAAAAGATTGCACAGCATTACATAAGATTAGTATATTTCCTTGTACATCCTTAGCTATAGTCAATCCAAGGTAGTAAAAAGGATCATAGATTGAGTGTGTCTTGAGAAGTTCACGTCTCTATTTTGAAAAGAAATATTCACCTTCATTCGTGTCTGTCCAGCTATGCCTTTAACTACAGCAAGAGGAAAACCAACCCATTCTAGTACAGGTCCTTGTTCAATGTGAAGCTGCAGAAATGGAGCAAGTATTATAAATCCAAAACTAAGTTGTTTGGTGAATATCCTAAGATAACCAGTTTAGGTTTACTCTCACAATAATGCAGAGCAGGCGAACATACCTCAAAATAACCCCAAACCGATGCAGGATCATACTTCAACCCCAACAGGCTATCCTCTGTAATTTCTATGGAATTTCCCTTGAGGGCATCTTGCACTGTCACACCACTAAACAAGGATTATGCATAAACACACTGATTGTCAACAGCGCAATAAGTAAAAACGAAAGGGGTGTTAATCAAGGAAACCTCTTATCAGATATCTTCAATGCCGTAACAGGTAAAATTCCAGCTACTGCAGCACTGCCAAGAAAGGTAGATTGAAACCTCACTCCCTCCTCATCACTAAATGCAATAACCTGCAAGTTTCAAGAATATAATCAACAGAATATCATGAACAAGAATATCCTCCAAAGCACTCACTTTAGAGCATGTCCATTTGAAAATTGAGCATCATTTTTACAGATAAGAGGAGCCAAAATGTATTGGGTAAAAGGAAAAATGAACTGGAACACAGCCTGGCTGTATTATAACATCAGAGATTAGATAACTTGCCTCGACTGGTCGTTTTAGTTCTCCCAACTTGCCAATGCTTTTCAAGACTTTCAATGCTGATATAGCAGAAATTATACCTAATGACCCATCAAATATCCCAGCGTCAACAACAGTATCCTATTTTCCAAGAAGATGTCAACTATCAGTATGAAAGTGCCAGTCATATTCTTGACAACATGTAGTGTCATGAAAATGAATAAACATGTGGAAACGAAAGGCGTCACCAAATGAGAGCCAATTAACAGAGCTTGAGCACTCGCATTCATTCCCTCAACTCGACCATGTAAATTGCCCATCGAATCCACCCAACTGGGAAATTCAGATAACTATTAGTAAAAAGTTCCAGAGAACCTAAACAGAATATAGAAAAAAGGTGGAAAGCTAACGTTCTCAAACCAGCATCCTCCATCCACTCACGAATAAGAAAGCCTGCCCTCACAGAAGCTGGGCTCATAAATGTTCTCTCAAGGTAGCCATCAGCATCACTCACCTATAAAATGAAGCAAACAACATTCGTTAAACATTGCTTTCCTGTTAACTTAGGCAATTCATCAAAAACTAATGACTAACTAACTTGGCTCCACAACTATTCAACTGGTCACTGGTCGTAATCACATATGCATAAGTCATGGTCCCAACCATGTATTATTGCTAGATTCAATGGATGCGTGTAATCTTTAGTCTAATCCTTATTGAATTAAATTTGTTCTAAGAGGCTCATGTACACTGTTTAGTAGACGAGAGAAATAAATTTCTCTGCATTCGTCCAGAGCTGGTTTAATGATTTCGTCAAATATGATATGAACAATTTCTGGGTCAGAGGAAACTCAAGTAAAGTCCTTGCCTTCTCCTTCTTCTCGGGGTTTTTTTTCGGGTAATCTGATAATAGACGAAAACACCATCTTTAAAATAAAAAAAATTGATATAAATGTCAAATACCTTTCCAAGATTATTAAGCCTTGCAACTGCCTCGTCCCTTAATATTTCTGAATACAAAGATCTCGTTTTGCCATCTTTTTCTTCAATAACCACATAGTAAGACAACAATCATTACTCGTAAACCAAACAAAAAAAAAAGTATATATAAAAATTAAATAAGAACACTATTAAGTAGTACGCAGCCAGTCATTCTTCTTTCTTATGCAGTTATGCTGGTGTTACACAGGATAAAGATAGAGAAAAGAAAAAATTTTGAAGCTTGCTATGATTTCTCATCTCATCTATCCCTGTTCATCCACTATTTAAAAAAAATACTTTTTTTTTAAAGAAAGAGAAAGTGAAGCCAGGTAAAGAGTTTGAAAGGATGTTAAGATTAAATTGAAAGGAAAAGATGAATGAATGATACCAAAATGGAAAAACTGAAATAAACTTAATTTGTCGTCCAAAATGTAAAGAAAAAAAGGGAAAAAAAAATACAAGAATGAAAACCGGAGTGATATATAATGAAAAAAGGGAAATACCAGGAGTAGTTGCAGAAGCAGGATAAAGATGACAAGAAAGGGTTGATGATAGAAAAAAGAAAGAGGAGAAAAAGAGAGAAAAATGGGAAATTCTGGTAAAAGTCATGTGTGCCGCTGGGTGAGCTATGCGAGAACAAAGGAAAATGGTGAACCAAAAAGAGAAAGAAACAATGGCCACGGAACCAGAGAAAAAAATTGGCTCACGCTTCCCTTCTGTAATCTCATCAACCTTTGATTAAATAAATAAGCAATCAGCAGTCAGCAGCACCTTGTTGGTAGGGGACCCAGGAATCTGGAGGGATCGTTATGACGTGGACTCATCTTACTTAAGTACAGCAAGCAAACTTCTCTATCTATTGTTACTGTGCCATGATATGTTATTATCTAGTTATACTAAATTATCTTCTTCTTCTTTTTTTTGGTTTTTTTATTATGGAAGTTTGTAACTATTTCTTCTAATAATATGTCATTAAAGTTTAAAAATTACATCAATTTTAACAATATAAATAAATAAAAATTTTAATAAAAATACTATTTAACATAAATATAATAATTAATTTACTATTTTTTAAATAGAAAATATAATATAATATCATTCATAATATGAAAACCTTCATAAGGGATGAAATCTGAATTGCCTTCGCCAACCTAAAGCCGACTCACGTGCAGCTTTCTCGTGATTTGCATTTGCATACAGATGGATGGGGTTAAAATCTATTTTATTTTTATTTAGTGTTAGAATTGTACTTAATAGTTTACAAAATCCATCTGAAGTTTACCTAAACAGTAATTATCCCTTTTTATTTTTTACCAAATCCTTTTTCCCCTTTCCCCTTTCCCCTTAAATAAAAACAAGAGATGAATTGGATCCAGAAAATGAATGTGATGGGTGGGTCCCACCCACGTATGCTTTTCCTTTGCGATCAGAAACTGGAGATGACTTGTGGGTGGATCCCCTCCATGACCCTGAATCACCATGCTGATTCATTCCACGCATCTTGTTGGCCACAAAATCTCATTCATCCTTTTTCTTAATTTTATTTGCGTTACTCCACTCCACCTAGTCCTTTATATGATTATTTATATAACTGTTTAATTTTTACAATAGTTGGTATCGTATTGGTAGTGATTATATAAGTCCGTACGTATTGTTTCGATCAGTATCAAGTAGTATATATTTTGCTTCAATCAAAATTTCGATGTGTTTTAACCCGTTTCGGTTAATATCGACTTGTACCGTGTATATTGGTTGGTACAAAATTTTGATATTTTAAGTTAATTTTTAATTTTTTATCTTAATCATTTTAATTTTTCTATAATTATATTTAAATTAAAGGCTATTAAATTAAATTAATCAACTTGATTAATAATTTTAAAATTTATATTTACATATAAATATATTTATATTGATGTAATTGAGATATATTTGCATGTATATATAATATATAATTTATTTTCTTGTCAAAATAATATATAATTTATTAAGAAATTAAAAAATAGACTATAAATATATATATGAAAAATATTTACATGTATATATAGTTTACGAAGAAACTAAAATGAGACTATATATGAAAAATATTTAAAAACATCGACAAACCCAAAGCGGTACATCGAAACATCCAGTAACAATTATTTTCTTTATATAAAAACAAATTAAAAAATATAATACATTAAAAATACTAAAAATATTAAAATAAAATTTTTCCAATAAATTGAAAATACAATAAAAAAAAGTCTTTATATTTAAATAACACTAAGATAGTTGCAACTTAGCAAGAAAATGCTTCTAAAATAGTAACAAAATTACCTATAAAACAAGAGTTATAGAATATCCAAACAATAATAATAAAATAGTAGTAATATAATAGCGAAGTGACAACAAAACAACAACAAAAAATGAAGTTTATGTTGACTCGGGTTAGGCTGAGTCGGGCCTGTGCCAAAAAAATCCTACCCAAGGCTTTGTCCAAGGCTATTTTTATGGTCTATATTTTTGTCTGAACCCTTCCAGTTGTCGGGTGAACCTTCAAACTTGGGCAGGTGGCACGACTCATGATCGGATCTAGTTTGATCCTTACTTGAGTAATCCTTAAAAGATTGGGTTCAATTTGAACTTTTAGCCTAATTAATCAGAGTGAATTTAAAATTATTTAGAAAATATAATATATTTTCTCCCTCTAAAAAATGATATTCACTATTTATATAACATGCATTACGCTTTAAATTTTAAAAATAATAATATTGGTCATATTGTCACGTGTCAATTATTTTTGAAACCATACATGACAATTCAATCATAAACACATTATTTCTAGAAGTTTTTAAAATATTATTTTTATAATAAATTGTCACTCCTTTAATATAATTATATATTTTGGGATTCAAAACTGTTTATTTAAAAAAAATGGAAATTGGAAATTGTTGGCGATTTTTCTCTTTTTCATAGAAAAAATGTGAGTTTATTTAATTGAATGATTTCATCATTGCGGTGCAATAAACATGAAAACAGTAGTATCCTTCCTTAAGTGCGTATCTTAGTATCATCCATTAATTCATTTATAATAATATCACACTTTCTTTCTTTCACGTCTACAAACATAATGGTTTATTACTTGGTGTATTATTTTGGATTAAATCCAAACAACTAGCGATTATGCTTATTGCTTAGTGTTAATGAGTAAGAGATGAGTTAGTGTATTCTTTTTTAGCTGGCACGAAGCCAAGCAACCATCCCTTCCTTGTTTCACTAACCAAATTCAACTTTTATTATTATTGTTGTTGATGATGATGAATGTACTTCTAAATTTTATTATATATTTCTCAAAGGTTGATCAAAATAAAAGCTCCGTTAAAATTTAGAATTTATTTAGAGGAATAAACCTTATTGAATTTTGTTAGAGTATTGACGTTTAAATGGTGTTTGTTTGATCTAGTCAATAGTTTTTATTTATATAGAAAATCATAAGAGTCTTAATTGAATAAAGAAAAATAAAATAATAATATTTTAATAGAAAAATAATAATATTTAGATGTGACTGACTGGACTGACAGTACATCGAACTAGACCTAAGCAAAATATATTTTGAATCTGTTTATGGATTTATTCACTTGTGATATTCATAGTGTGGCATACCTTAATGCTAAGTGGATGATGGACTATGTATGTGTGACTCGTATACTTTGATGTAAGTAAAAGCCTAAGTTAGAATAGATAACAAACCAAAAGCTAGTGAGTTGGGTATACGACTTCTGCAGCATGTAGCATCATTCACAATAGTAGAATTCATAGCACAAGACATGGGTAAATGATACCCTCTTATTGGCATTACATGATAGAGGAAAAGTAAACGTGACCACGTGTTTTTTGTCTTTGTGATGAATGACTTAATTATTATATGATAGTAATTGACTTTTAATGAAGGAAGATGTAATGATTACCGTGAAATAGAAAAGGATTATATTGGGAGAACAAATATATTCCAAAGAGATTAAGGATATCTTATGAGGTAACACGCTTATGACAATGTCATTGAACGTGCATTGGTCGAGTTGCTTTCATAATGGTACGTCATTAGGGAGAGCTCAGTCATGATACTATAGTGGAATGACTTCGTGACAAAATGAGTTTATAATTAATAGGCAAAAAGTTGGAACTTAATTATAAATCATTTGAGCAATCGGTCCCTCCTTTAGCTGATTGAAACCAAAAATGAATTGCATGTTGAATCAAATGAATAGAAATAGATAAAAATGATAGAGTTAGAAAAATGAGTTACATTCGAAAATGAATGTGGTTTTTCAATAAGCATGGAAATGAACTGAGAATTAATTTATGGTTTTTCAAATTATTAATTAATTAATTAAATTTTGAAAATAAAATTAAATTATTTGGTAATTGTGAATGTAACACCCCTTACTCGTATTCAACGCTGGAATAGGGTTATAAAGCATTACTGAACTTATAATACATTTATACATACATTTCACTTACAATTGCTCAATTCATATACAATTCATTCACAATCAATCATTTTGTCCCTAATACGAGCCTACGAGGCCCTAACATGCATTGGGAGTGGTTCGGGACTAAACCGATAACTTTGGAAACTTTTTGAACACTTAAGAAATTTTCACAAAAATAGGGGTCACACATCCGTGTGGCTCGGCCGTGTGTCTCACACGGCCAACAGACACGCCCGTGTCACAGGCTGTGTGGACATTTGAAATGGGAGCACATGGCCGTGTCCCAGCTCGTGTCCGACCCCGTGTACCTCTCTGACTTGGGTCACACGGCCAACACACAAGCCCATGTACCTTAAAGATGGCCATACACACTCGTGTGATAGGTTGTGTGCTAGGCCGTGTCGAACCTGTAGGGTATACTGATTATGCCACACGGTCAAGTCACACGCCCGTGTGTGAGGCTGTGTAGAGCATACTGACTTGATTTATAATTCAACACCAGGGGACACACAGACGTGTACGTGACCGTGTATCGCACACGGCTGAGACACACGCTCGTGTCTCTGCCCGTGTGGACAAAAACAGGCTATTTATCAAGCTATTTTGCCACCCAACTTGCACAAACCTATACCAAATCAAACTGCACAATTCATGGCTTAAAATAGGCATCTAAATCAACCAATTCAAACATATTTCATGCACATTCTATACTCCTATTCTCTATACGCACAAATCACAAAACATGCTAAATCACTTATACCAATTTCACATTTATAACTCAACTAATTATACACTTCTAAACATACATCATTATGCACAAAAATCAGAAGCATGTAACTACCCAAATATCAACCATTTAATATCTACATTGCACACTATACATACACTCTTATATACATAACCAAACCAACCAAATTAAGCCAACTCTCATGGCTTTATATACAAACCAAAACATAAGCATTTACAAGCAAATGGCACAACTCATTACCAAACTACATAACAAAATGACCATAATCCTATACATGCCATATAACCATAACATAAACTTAAAAGTACCAAAATGATAGTTGGATAGTGTGACGTAGTCTCCGACGATCCCCGAATCTGAGCTAGCTTTAAAATCACTATAAAGCATGGAAAAATAAACAAAGTAAGATTTATAGCTTAGTAAGCTCGTATGAGATAAACTCAATCTTAACATAAATATACAACTATTAAATTTGAACATATCAACATGTAATTCATTTAACTAACAAACCTTTCACATGTTTAATCATATGCTTATATGTGCACTTCATAATTTCTTCTAGTTAAAGCTTATACGGTTCATGTACATACCTGTACCATCTCGTATCAATCTTATATTCAACCACGTCTTTCATTTACCTGTTGAACCATTCGGAATACTATCGGATACTCGGAAAACTTGCACCTTAAGTGTCACATATATAGCCGAAGCTATCTCAATCTCATATCACATATATGCTCACTCTTGAGCTATCAACGAGCCTGCTCACACAAGCTGTGGGTCAAGACTTAGCTACACGGTACTGCTCACACAAGCTGTCAAGTAACCGCAACACATGTCGGTATACTCAGCCACCGGTAGGATGTAATGGCCTAAATTCAGGGTTATCGGAACAGTGGTTTCGTAACCACAAATCTGATTTAAAAAGAATATTTATTTTAAAAATTATTTCATAAATATTAATATGATAGGAAAGTCGTATGAAAATATCGATAGAAAAATTTTACCGATTTAGTGGTTAATTAAAAAAAATATATTGAAAAAATTTGGTAAAAATAAGGTACCGAGACCTCGATCTCATAAAATTGAGTCAAAAATATTTTTATAAATATTTATGAAATGTTGGTATTGTGGTATTAAAATTTCATTAAAAAATTTTAACGTTTGGGTAGTCAATTAAATAGAAAGGACTAAATTGAAAAAGGTGTAAAAGTTGCTAGAATGATTAAATAGCTTAAGTGTCTAATGAGAAAGGATTTAAAAGGAATTAGACCCAAAATTATTTGGGCTGGACGGAAAGGGCATGAAATCAGCAAGAAAATTGATGATTTAAGGGCAAAATTGGAATATTGCATAATTAACTAAATAAAGTTAAGACTAAAGTGGAAATATCTAGATTTCTTTTGATTTTTCTTCATTATCATCAGCCAAAACGCCATAGGAGGGGTTTTTTAAGCTGGTATTTCATACTTTTTGCATCAAGTGAGTTAATTATTGCCTTTTTCTTGTAGTTTTTAAGACTTTTACAACTAGGTGAATAAACATGTATTTGAAGTTTTAATTTTATTAAAAGATGGATTTACTAAATGTTTTTAGTAGAAATTGATTTTTAGGACTTAATTGTGAAAAAGTTTGGAATTAAGGTTTGATGATGAAATTATGATTTCCAAAGGTTGTGAAGTAGTTTAAGATGATAGAATAAAGTGTTAATTGAGGAAAAATAAGCTCAATTGGGGGGTTAATTGAGTAGGGACTAAATTGTAAAAATTGTAAAATTTAGGATAAATATGCAATTTTGAAAATTGAGAGGAATAAATTGTGAAATAAATTAGATTAAAATTAGATGTTGATAAATAGAAAATTTTATATTATAGATCAAGAAATTGAAGATAAACGAGTGAAGGAAAAAGTTGCCGAATAGTCCCTGAAATCTCTACAACTACTACAAATTGTTACAGATAAGTTTGTGTAACATCCCTTACCTTCCAGGGTTCTCCAAACCCCCTAAAAACTTGCCCAAACACACAAGAAGCCTACTAACACCTGAGATACGCACCCGATGCATAACCCCTAAAACCAGGGTGTTACAATTCTACCCTCCTTAAAATAATTTCGTCCTCGAAATTACTTGGCTAGATTAACGGTCCACGTCCTATTTCCCCAAACTACAATCGTGCTGCGCAAGACTCGATCTCCAAGGGCTAACTTCTTCCTAGGCATACTTCCTAAGTCTATACTCAAGGCTCTAGATACTTACTAGCAACAACAAACAAACAGCCACCAAAACAATAAAGAAATTCCAACCAAGAGGAACTTACTCGCTGACACATCCGGCACATCACTATCCTCTTTCCGACGAACCCAAGCTTCACGACCCCGACCAGAACCATTTCCTTCACGGTTCGGACCACGACCTCCCATTGCTTGTCGACCACCTCTCGCCGGTCGCACAAAACCTTGACCCACCGTCCGAGTCCTTTTCGGATCAAGGGACAATGCTTAACTAGATGCGACTTGGACTGGCATCTGAAACATTCTCGAACACGCTTCCAGCACTTGCCCACGTGATACCTTCTGCACTGAGCACACGGACGATCTGGATTTCCTACAACTGACTTAGAAACACGAGCAGATGTCTTGACCCTTGGTCTTTTCTGAGACCTCTCAAACGATTCTGGCGATCCCAAGCTTCTCTTATTATGGTTCCTTCCTCTAACTCCTTTCCGCCTCTCAGCCCTTTTTGACTTCCTCAGCTATCGGAGCTTCTTCCACGAAGATAGCGATACCACTGACCACATTGGCTCCTGCCACTTGCTCGAGCACCCGCAAAGATAGCTCGATCATGCGTCATCTCCTCTGGTCCGATCCATTGCTCGGCCCTCAGCGGTGGTGATGGCACAACGCTCTCTGACCCAACCGGTTCCGATACCGCCATCCTGCCTCTACCACGTCCACGATCAATGCGACCACGCCCCCTAGAACTCATATCTAGCGCCTCGATTTAATCTGATTAAAATTTTATGCATTAGAAATTCTCGTTCCACTATTTTATCCACGAGCAAATTTTATGGGAAGAAGGTTCCGAGAGTGGTTCTTTCGATCAATCAGAGTTTTATTCCCAACCCAGGGGTAATTTCGTCATTTTTCCTAAAGAGGCATTTCGGTAATATCTCAGAGTCAATTTTGAAAATAATTTTCCAACTTAAAGATATTTCAAAATTTGCAAAATCTCAGGGGTCATCTTGAAAATTTTGTTTTTCAACCCAGAGGTATCGCAAAAATTTCAGAAGTCGGGGTTATTTTAATAATGTTGGAAATCAGGGGCATTTTTGTAGACTCTCCAAATCGAAATATCACAATATTTCACAAAATAGGATTTTTTGATATTTGACAAAATAGGAATATTTCAATAAAAGTCGAAAGAAATCCGAAAATTTAGAAACCAAGGGCATTTTGGTAATTTTATCAACCAGGGGTATTTTCGTAAATTTCCACAAATCAGAGTATCTTGATATTTTGAAAACTCGAAATTTTGGTATTTTGCAAAGTAAAATCATTTTATCAAAAGTTGAGGGTAATACGGTAATTTCACAACACAGGGGCATTTTTGTGATTTTGCCACTAGGGGCATTTTGGTAATTTTGGTAAATTGAGAAAATGTCTTTCAAAATCAGATTTAGAGTTTTAAAACCAAAGGGGTAAATTAGAAAACAAAAATTAAAGGTTGTAAAACAGTAAGGCTCATCCCTTTCGGGTTTTAATAATTAGTTTTGGCTATGAACAAGTCTTCTTGGTTAAGGTGAACCGTAGCTACGCACCAGGTAGAATTCGAGTAAAGAGGAGGTGAGTCGCTAGGACCGCTTAAATACCAAGCTCTTACTGAATACCGTTCCTAGACATGCGTACAGTGATTACCACACCTTAACTCGGCGACTTACTTCAAAGGTTTGTTTAAGAGTCCTTAAGTTTTATGCATATGTTTGAGTAAATTAATCCTAGGGTCCAATGGTCCTAATATTCTAATCTACGAGCCCAAAATAAGGCCATAATAAATCACACAAACAAATCACTTCAAGAGCTAGAAGACTTACCTGGTGGACTTCGGGTCGGAGGTACAGGTGCCATGCCAGAATAACCTGAAAACCTTTTTTATAAAAGCCCACATTTCAAAAAGCCCATTTTGAAAACTGTTTCGGGCCCAAAACCCTCAAAGCCGAGTTTTGAACCGGGCTCTGATACCAAACTGTAACATCCCTTACCTTCCAGGGTTCTCCAAACCCCCTAAAAACTTGCCCAAACACACAAGAAGCCTACTAACACCTGAGATACGCACCCGATGCACAACCCCTAAAACCAGGGTGTTACAGTTTGTGTAACTTGAATTATATTATTAAATGCTTGGAATGTATTTTTATTGATGTGAATATGGTTTGGATGTTCATTGTATGATGTTTGATGAAAAAAATTGATAATTCTCGATAAAAAAGGGGAAATAAATCCCGATTAAATGAAATGGTCTTCAATGGATCACTGAAAAGGGAATTGACGATACAAAGGATCTAGCCTGGATGGGTGATCTGACATACCTCCCGAAGAATATGTGTGAAATGGATTTAGCCTGGACGGGTAATCCAAATTAAGCTCGTTAGAGTAATTGTCATTTCAGGGGATTTAGCCTGGACTGGTAATCCCACTGTAAGAAATGAGGTTCGCGGGAGTGTGCTATCTGGAAAAAGGGTATAACCATATGTGTACGAATTGACGGACCTGGAATTATACACAAAAGTGTACTACTGAATATCCATCGAAATTCCAAAAAATTCAACGGGATAAATATGAGAAATGGAAGAACATGAAAATTATGGAATTGATGAGCTCATCAATAATTTATCTTTGTATTGAATTTATATTATGTTTCTTAACTAATGCAAAAGTTGAGTTTGTATGTGATAGGTATATGTTTATGTGAATTGGATATGTGCTTGTGTTGTTAAATGATGGATGTATAAGTATGGTAAGCATAATTCCTGTTGCATGAACTTACTAAGCACCATGTGCTTACCCCGTTCTCCTTTTCCCTATTTTATAGTGCTTGGGAGCTCGAAGGTCGGAGATTAGTCGGAGCCTTATCACACTATCAACCCATATCTTTCGGTATATGAAAATGACTTATTTTGAAAGAATGGCATGTATAGACTAAATACCAATGTTTACACGGAAATGGATGTTTGTAACCTAGCTATTGGCATGGCTAGAGTAAGTATAATTTTAGGATTTTGCGAAAAATTCTCTGTGATTCTGATTTGGTTCTGGTCTGGTTCCGATGCATAATTTGGGCTTCGGAAGCCCATCTAAGGGACGTAAAAATGGTACTTGATTCGGATAAATGGAAATTGGTTCCATAAGTTTCGGTAATGCCTCGTACCCTATTCTGGTGATGGATACGGGTAAGGGGTGTTACATAGGACGTACAGGACCAGCACCCGGATCACATAATCACAAATCACAATAACCCCTAATGACATGTCATTCGTATCCTAATTTATTCCTACGGTTCAACTGAGATTTCATACTTGCCAAATCGTCGTTAAATCATTTTCAAACATATTCATAGTCTTGTATTCATATTTTATGCAATATCAAAGCATTTAAAATATATTTACAATATAATTTATTACATACGAACTTACCTTGGATGTAAAAACAACTAAACTGGTCGATTAGTCGAGAACTTTGTTTTCCCCTCGATCTAGATTTGAGTTTTGCTTTTCTTGATCTATATGTAATCAAAATTAACTTATTTAATCATCTCTCTATTCAATTTAGTCCAAAATTCACTTTAAAGAATTTTTACACAATTGCCCCTAATGTTTCACATCTTTTACAATTTAGTCCTTATTTCATAAAATCACAAATTCATGAAATTCAATACTAACCCTTACTAGCCGAATTACCATTATGTCCCTAACAGCCATATTTTTCATTTATTTCACATTTTAACCATGAATTTTACACTTTTCACAAATTAATCCCTAATTAGAATTTTTACTAAAATCACTTAACAAAACTTGTATAATTCACAACAAACATTCATAATCTATCAAGAAACTTCAAAACTCATACATATTCACTAATGGCAACATCCTAAACCTTTAACAGTTTTGCAAATTAGCCTCTGGGCTAGCTAGGCCTAGTTGCAACGATTCAAAAACATAGAAATCATTAAAAACAAGAAAAAAACGGACTTACAATTGAGCTAGGAAGCTTGGCCGATTATAAAGCCCCAAAATGGCTTCTTTCCCTTATGAAAATCTGTGGAAGATGATAGTTGAAGATGATGACAAATTTGTTTTATTTATTTTTATCATTAACAACGTAATTACTTAATTAACCTTTAAAACATATAAAAATTACTCAATTGCCAAGCCAATTGTAACACCCCTAACCCGTATCCTTCACTAGAACAAGGTTTCGAAGCGTTACCAGAACATTCAGAACATTTATCGATTAATTCAGGCAAGTTACTATTCATCTACCGAGGTCATTCGTAATGTCCCTTAAATGGACCCTCGAGGCCCAATATGAGCATTAGAATCAAGTCGGGACTAAATCGAGAACTCAGGGAATTTTTCACGAAATTCTAAAATTTTCCAAGGTACAGGGCTCATACGCTCGTGTTGTCCAAGGGACACACCCGTACTACAGGCCATGCTCAAAACTAGGTAACTCTCTGACTTGTGTCATACGGCCATGCCACACGCCAGTGTGCTAGGCCGTGTGGTTATTTAATTCAATTCAAATTAGGTACAGGTTTCACACGGCCAAGACACATGCCCGTGGTTAAGGCCGTGTCACCCACACGGTTGAGACAAACGCCCATGTCTCTGCCCGTGTGCTCAATTCTGAGCATTCTGTTTTCTCGAATTTAAGGTGCAGGGGGCACATGGCTTAATCACATGCCCATGTAGCTAGACCGTGTCCACTAACTCATTAATGGTCTAATTATCAGATAAGGACCTTCACTTTAAGGCTCTATAGCTCTCTGACTTGTGTCACAGGCCCATGTGCTAGGCTGTGTGGTTAATTAATTCAATCCGAATTAGGTACAGGTTTCACATAGCTAAGACACACCCTCGTGTTTAAGGCTGTGTCACCCACATGGCTGAGACACACGCCCGTGTCTCTACCCGTGTGCTTAATTCTGAGCATTCCGTTTTCTCGAATTTAAGGTGCAAGGGACACACGGCCTAATCACATGCCCATGTTGCTAGACCTTGTCTAATAACTCATTAATGGTCTAATTATCACATAAGGACCTCCACTTTAAGGTTCTATAGCTATTAGACACCTTTAGCTAATAGAACACAAGTTTTACACTTTACGCGATTTAGTCTTTTTTTTTTCAAATTGAGCATTCAAACAAAAAAATTTCTTAATGAAATTTTCACGCAATCATATTATCATTCTATAGACATTAAAATAATAATAAAATAATTATTTTGAATTCGGATTTGTGGTTCTGAAACCACTATTCTGATTTGACCAAAAACGGGCTGTTACAACTCTCCCCATTAGGGATTTTTGTCCCCGAAAATCTTACCAGCAAAGAGGTTAGGGTATTATTTTCTCATAGCTTCTTCAAGTTCCCACGTAGCCTATTCGGCACCGTGTCATTTCCATAATACTTTCACCAAAGCTATTCTTTTATTTGTCAACTATTTAACCTCTTGAGCTAAAATTCTAATCGATTTTTCGTTGTATGTCATATCAGGTTGAATCTCAATATTTGCCGAAGATATTACGTGTGAAGGATCCGATCTATATCGACGCAACATCAACACATGGAACAGATTATTGATTTTCTTTAATTCTGATGGTAAAGCTAGCCGATAAGCAACTAGCCCTATTCTTTCAATGATCTCGTATGGCCGGATAAATTGCGGACTCAGCTTGCCTTTACGACCAAATCTAAGGATTTTCTTCAACGGAGATACTTTCAGAAATACTTTCTCACCTATCTGAAATTCAATATCTTTACGTTTTAAATCAGCGTATGATTCTATCAATCTGAAGCTGCTTTTAGACTATTGAGAATTACTTTCACTTTTTCTTCAGTCTCTCAGATCAAATTAACCCCGTGAATCTTTTTCTCACTCAGCTCAGTCCAGTACAATTGATTCCGCCATTTGCGACCATACAAAGCTTCGTACGGTGCCATTTTTACACTTGATTGAAAGTTGTTGTTATACATAAATTCAACCAAAGAAAAAAATCTCTCCAAGTTACCTTCGAATTCTAACACACAATAGTGAAGCATATCTTCAAGAATCTGAATTACTCTCTCAAATTGACCATCAGTTTGCGGATGAAATGTTGTACTAAAATTCAACCTCGTATCCAGAGCTTCTTGTAATTTCTTCCAAAATCGTGACGTAAACCTCGGATCTCTATATGAAATAATCGAAACTGGCACCCCGTGCAATCAACTATCTCATAAATGTACAATTCAGCTAATTTATCAAGTGAATAGTCTGTACGTACCGGAATGAAATGTGTTGATTTCATTAGTCGATCTACGACAACCCAGATAGCATCTTTTTTTCAGAGACATAGGTAATCCCGATACGAAATCCATTGTAACTCTATCCCATTTCCATTTCGGTATAATCACTGGTTGTAGTAGTCCGGAAGGTACTTGATGTTCAGCTTTAACTTGCTGACACACCAAACATCTCGATACAAATTTTGAAATGTCTTGTTTCATACCCGACCACCAATACAATTGTTTCAAATCATTGTACATTTTGGTACTCCCCGGGTGAACAAATAAACAACCACTGTGTGCTTCGTGGAAAATTTTCTGAATGAGCTTAGAATTCTTTGGTACACAGATTCTACCTCGGAACATTAAACAATCATCAAATCCAATCTGAAAGTCAGAATCAGTAGTCGACTCACATTGCATTGTTTTGGTTTGTAACTCGGTGTCACACTTTTGAGCTTCACAAATTTGCTGAAGAAATACTGATTTAACTTTCAACTCTGTTAGAATCGAACCATCATCAGATAAGGTTAACTGAGTATTCATCGCTCTCAAAGCAAATAGAGATTTTCTACTCAAAGCATCTGCGACTACATTTGCTTTACCTAGATGATAATCAATCACTAACTCATAGTCTTTAAGCAACTCGAGCCATCTTCGTTGTCGCAAATTCAAATCTTTCTAGGTCATTAAATACTTCAAGCTTTTATGGTCAGTAAAGTTATGACACTTCTCGTCGTATAAATATGTCGCCAAATTTTCAATGCAAATACAATAGCGGCCAACTCTAAATCATGTGTTTTAGGAATTTTAGGAATTCTACTCAAGACGGCAGATCTCTCCTTCAATTCCTCCAAGGAGTTTTAGGAATTTCTTATGTTTTGTTTTATCTTTTCTCTTGAGATGTTTTCCTTATTTGTTATGAACTAAACCCTTCAGATACCTGAAGGGGATGAAACCTAGGATAGATCTTGCTATTGTTTTCTGAATTATATGATAAATACTTAGTTTGTTCTTAATTATGTGAGCTTAATCTAAATTTGATGTGCTTAGGTGGAGGAGGAATAGACCCTGCCTAAGAGTAGATCTAGCATAATTAAGCGGAGTTGATCGCACGCCTAGAGATAGGGTGACGAGATTTTGCCGAATTAGGGTGAAACCTAATATGGGAGTCCATAGATCGATTTACTGCTATTCTAGGGGGTTATTATAAGATAAAGAGATTTCCACTAATTAACCTAGGATTAGACGTTATTCGCCTTGAAAGAGGGTTTAATATACGTTAAGGAGTCTTACGGATCAAACTAAGTAAATAAATCCTATTGTTCAATGATAGATAACAAATGAAGTCTAGGTGGATTCTTCCTGAGGGTATCGTCTTAATCAACTGAGTTTTTCCTAAAGTTATTTTCCCAATTCGTTCTTTTTGTCTTTGTGTCTTTAGCTTAGTAGTTCGTTAATTTTAGATTAAAAACAATTTCACTTATTTTAGGCTAAATAATAAAAACAAAGCTAATATTAGTACTTTTAGTTCCTGTGGGTTCAACAATCCGGTCTTGTCTAAGCTACACTACTGTTCGATAGGTACACTTGCCTTTAATCGTTGTCAGAGTTAGTTTCCAGGTTCGATCATTCTCTTTTATAAATTTTAAAACTCGACAAGACACACGATCATTGCTCCTTTCAACTGATCAAACAAATCATCTATTCTCGACAACGAATACTTATTCTTTATCGTAACCTTATTAAGTTGTCGATAGTCAATACACATTCTCATCGATCTGTCTTTCTTCTTTACGAACAATACTGGCGCACCCCGGGGTGAAAAATTAGGTCGTGCAAAACCTTTATCTATTACTTCTTACAACTGAGCTTTCAACTCTTTCAATTCTGTCGGAGCCTTTTTGTAAGGAGCTATCGATATCGGTGAAGTTTCCAGTACTAACTCAATAGCAAATTCAACCTCTCTGGTCGGTGGTAACCTTGGTAATTCTTTAAGAAACACATTTGGGTATTCACAGACAACTAGCTCTGATTCAAGCTTCGATTCAGACACTTTTGTATCTAAAACATAAGCTAGATAAGCTTCACAACCTTTTCTCACACATCTTTGAGCTGACATAGAAAAAATCATTACAGGCAATTCATTCGATTCATCCGATTCAATTCAAAGAATTTTACTGTTCTGGCATTTCAATTCAATAATCTTTCGTCTACAATTTACAACGACATCATGCAGAGTCAACCAATCTATACCCAAAATCACATCGAACTCATCAAATGGTAAAAGCATTAGATCAGCCGAAAAACAGTAATCCCAGGTCATCAAATGACAATTCTTGCAAACTTTATAACCAAAACATACTTGCCTAAGGAGTTCGTTACTTTAATCACAAACTCAGTAGATTCAACAGGCAATTTCTTACTAGACACTAAATTCTCACAAACATACGAATGAGTCAATCCAGGATCAATCAATGCAATAACATTAGTGTCGTAAAGAGAAAATGTACCGGTGATAACATCTGGTGATGACGCGTCTTCACGAGCGCGAATAGCATAAGCTCTAGTAGGTGCTCTATCCTCAAATTCCTTAACTGAATCTCTTTTCGTGCCTCTACTACTGGTCACATTTCTCGTATTTCTTAGTGGCCTCCTTCTATTAGCTGTGTTACTCAGTCTTACATTCTGAATCTTTTTTTTTTCTCAACTAACTCTAGGCAATCACGTATGAAATGATCTTGTGGACCACATTTAAAAAAAGTCCGATTATTCATTCTACGTTCACCAGGATGTCATCTTCCGCATTGTTGACATTCAGATCTATAATTTTTCACACTACCAACACTCGGTACCAGTGTAGCTTGAGCTTTAGGACTTGAGTATTCTTTTCCATGATCTCTGTTCGAATACCCAATTGAAGCATTTGGACGAGTGTACGAATCTCTGGATTTTTTTGATGAAAATTGATATGGCTTACTCATCGATCTTTTTCTCGAGTCTATAGCCTCTGAATATGCTTTTCTCTTTTCTTTCCTAAATTCTTCGGCTTTGCAAGCTCTATCAACTAGAACAACAAATTCTTTCAATTCTAGAATTCCAACTAGATGTTTAATATCTTCGTTCAACCCATCAACCCACCCAACTTGCACAAACCTATACCAAATCAAATTGCACAATTCATGGCTTAAAATAGGCATCTAAATCAATCAATTCAAACATATTTCATACACATTCTATACTCCTATTCTCTATACGCACAAATCACAAAACATGCTAAATCACTTATACCAATTTCACATTTATAATTCAACTAATTATACACTTCTAAACATACATCATTATGCACAAAAATCATAAGCATGTAACTACTCTAATATCAACCATTTAATATCTACATTGCAAACCATACATACACTCTTATATACATAACCAAACCAACCAAATTAAGCCAACTCTCATGGCTTTATATACAAACCAAAACATAAGCATTTACAAGCCAATTCAAATGGCACAACTCATTACCAAACTACATAACAAAATGACCATAATCCTATACACTTAAAGTACCAAAATGATAGTTGGATAGTGTGACGTAGTCTCCGACGATTCCCGAATCCGAGTTAGCTTTAAAATCACTATAAAACATGGAAAAATAAACAAAGTAAGCTTTATAGCTTAGTAAGCTCGTATGAAATAAACTCAATCTTAACATAAATATACAACTATTAAATTTGAACATCTCAACATGTAATTTATTTAACTAACAAACCTTTCACATGTTTAATCATATGCTTATATGCGTACTTCATAATTTCTTCTATTTAGAGCTTATACGGTTCATGTACATACCTGTACCATCTCGTATCAATCTCATATTCAACCATGTCTTTCATTTACCTGTTGAACCATTCGGAATACTATCGAATACTCGAAAAACTTACACCTTAAGTGCCACATATATAGCCGAAGCTATCTCAATCTCATATCACATATATGCTCACTCTCGAGCTATCAACGGGCCTGCTCACACAAGCTGTGAGTCAAGACGTAGCTATACGGTGCTACTCACACAAGCTGTCAAGTAACCGCAACACATGCCAGCATACTCAGCCACCGGTAGGACGTACAGGACCAACACCCGGATAACATAATCATAAATCACAATAACCCCTAATGACATGTCATTCGTATCCTAATTTATTCCTAAGGTTCAACCGAGATTTCACACTTGCCGAATCGTTGTTAAATCATTGTCGAACATATTCGCAGTCTTGTATTCATAGTTTATGCAATATCAAAGCATTTAAAATATATTTACAACAAAATTTATTACATACGAACTTACCTCGGAGGTAAAAACAACTAAACTGGTCGATTAGTCGAGAACTTTATTTTTCCCTCAATCTGGATTCGAGTTTTGCTATTCTTGATCTATATGTAATCAAAATTAAGTTATTTAATCAACTCTCTATTCAGTTTAGTCCAAAATTCACTTTAAGGAATTTTTGCACAATTGCCCCTAATGTTTCACATCTTTTACACTTTAGTCCTTATTTCATAAAATCACAAATTCATGGAATTCAATACTAACCCTTGTTAGCCGAATTACCATTATGTCCCTAATAGCCCATATTTTCCATTTATTTCACATTTTGACCATGAATTTTACACTTTTCACAAATTAATCCATAATTTGCATTTTTACTAAAAATCACTTAACAGAACTTGTATAATTCACAACAAACATTCATAATCTATCAAGAAACTTTAAAACTCATACATATTCTTCAATGGAAACATCCTAAACCTTTAATATTTTTTCAAATTAGTCCCTAGGCTAGTGATCGCTGTAAAATCAGAGTTTTAAAATTTATAAAAGAATGATCAAAACCTGAAAACTAACTCTGACAACGATTAAAGGCAAGTGTACCTATCGAACAGTAGAATAGCTTAGGTAAGACCGGATATCGAACCCAAAGGAACTAAAAGTACTAATACTAACTTTCTTTTTATTATTTATCCTTAAAAATAGAGTGAAGTTGCTTTTGACGATGACTAAACTAAGGACACAAAGACAAAAAGGACGAATAGGAAAATAACTTTGAAGGAAAACTCAGTTGATTACGACGATACCCTTAGGAAAAATCCACCTAGACTTCACTTATTAATTAACCCTAAATTATATGATTTCTTTTACTTAGCTTGATCCGTAAGACTCCCTAACCTATATTAAACCCTCTCTCGAGGCGAATAACGTCTAACCCTAGGTTAATTAGTGGAACTCTCGTTCGTTTATAATAACCCCCTAGGATAGCAGTAGATCGATCAATGGATTCCCATATTA
This sequence comes from Gossypium bickii, assembly GCA_025503065.1. NCBI lineage: Eukaryota > Viridiplantae > Streptophyta > Magnoliopsida > Malvales > Malvaceae > Gossypium > Gossypium bickii. The sequence goes on along the minus strand of CP106716.1, from coordinate 13,977,535 downwards.
GGTTTCACCCTAATCCAGCAAAATCTCGTAACCCTATCTCTAAGCGTTCGATCAACTCCGCTTAATCATGTTAGATATACTCTTAGGCAGGGTCTATTCCTCCTCCACCTAAGCACATTAGATTTGAATTAAGCAACATAATTAAGAACAAACTAAGTAATTATCATATAACTTAAAAATCAGATAAAAAGATTCATCTAGGTTTCATCCCCTTCAGGTATCTGAAGGGTTTAGTTCATAATGAATAAACAAAACATAAACAAAACATCACAAGAGAAAAGATAAAACAAAACATAAAAAAATCCTAAAACTCCCTGAAGGAATTGAAGGAGAATTCCGCTGTCTTGAATATAATTTCGACTTCTTGGGATGGATAAACTGGCTATCTTCGCGTTATTCCCTAGTTCTGACCTTCTCGGCTTGGCTCCTTGGCCTAGCTTTAACGCCGGTTTCGACTTCTGCCGAACTCCCTTTTCAAGTTGCCCCCTTAGGTGTTTATATAGGCTTTGAGATGCCTTACTTGGTCCCTAAGTATCCTAATTTAAGTAACTAGGGTGTTTGAATAGGCTTTAGAATGTGTTTCTTTGCCTCCAAGTATCCTTTCTCGAATGAAATTGCTCTTTCCAGTGACAGGGACACGGCCATGGCACACGCCCGTGTGGGTCGTGGCCAGGCCGTGCTCAGATTTCTTTAATGAGGCACGGCCGTGTAAATCGGGAGAAGGTCGTGTTCTAGATGATTGGCGTGGCACGGCCGTGTGGGCTTAAGTCCAGGCCATGTCGATTTCTTCCTTGGCCCGAATTGGTCCGTTTTGGGCCCGTTTCTCGTTCTTTTTATCCTCGAGTGCTTTCCTGGGTATAAGACATGGAAAGAAAGGATTAAAAGCACCTTTTTACATAAATAGAGGGATAAATCATCCAAAAGCATACTAAATGTGAGATTAAAATATGTTACTTTTACGGTTTATCAGCTAGCTAGACCTAGTTGCAACGATCTCAGAAACATAGAAATCATTAAAAACAGGACAAAAACGGACTTACAATTGAGCTAGGAAGCTTGGCCAATTATAAAGCCCTAAAATTGCTTCTCTCCCTTATGAAAATTGGTGGAAGATGATAGTTGAATATGATGACAAATTTGTTTTATTTATTTTTAGCATTAATAACCTAATTACTTAATTAACCTTTAAAACATATAAAAACTACTCAATTGCCAGGCCAACACATTCCACTAACTCATTAATGGTATAATTATCACATAAGGACATCCAATTTAAGGTTCTATAGCTATTAGACACCTTTAGCTAATAGAACACAAGTTTTACACTTTACGCGATTTAGTCTTTTTTATCAAATTGAGCATTCAAACAATAAAATTTCTTAACGAAATTTTCACACAATCATATTGTCATACTACAGACATTTAAATAATAATAAAATAATTATTTTGAATTCAATTTTTTGGTTCCGAAACCACTGTTTCGATTTAACCAAAAACGGGCTGTTACAGTGAAGCCATTAAATATAGAAATTAAATATATTTTTCTCATATATTCTTTTAATTAAAGTTTTCATGATTTTAAAAAAAAATTAGATTTGAGTTGAGAAAATTATTTAATAGGAAAATTAATTAATTAAAATTAATTTAACAAACAATATCTATTTTGAGAAAATAGAAAAACATGTACTAGGTTGGATTAAATTACAAAGTGTTGGGTTAGAAGTTTAGGAATCACATATAATTGGACCCAATACAAGAGAGGTCTAAATCCCCATCATAATACACTTTAGGGGAGGCACACCCAATTAGTCACCCCTCTCTCCTAGTTTAACTATATGATTAGATTTTTTTTCTGTTAAATAAACATTAAATGTATTCTACTAATTCAACAAGTGTTTCACTTCCTCTCCTTATAAATATATGACATCGGTAGGGCTAAAAATACAATAAGTTACACAACTTTTCAGATATTGTTATTTGCCCGAAAATAGTGAGAATCTTTTTCTAAGTCTAAATTACGTTTTTTGAGAATAACAATTCTGCTGGTTTCTATAAGAGAAAGATTTAATTACTTTCCTACTGAAAGTAATAAATTTATTTCTGACTCTATGTTTGATTCAGAATTGTTCGAGCCCACACTCGAAGTAGTTCATGGTACGAGAATAACAGAGAAGACCGTTTGGTTGAAAGTCGGGAACATCTAGGATCTGTCTCGCTCAAAGCACAAGTATTATTTCAAGAAAAAGTTTATTGCTATAAATATAACAAATCGACTTGGTTCTCAAATTTTTATATTTTCGTTTTTTAAGAAAATCGTTATCAAACCGGATTTTTTCAATAATTGGTATCATAGTCAAGTTGTGCTATGTTTATAATATAAACTGATACTAGAAACTTTCTCTCTTTTTCATGTGTAATCAATTTTTGATAAAATGTGTTATTCTTGTAATTATCAGTATGTTTATGGATATGTATGTGAATGAATGTATGTTATTATTTTATTATTTATATGATAAAATAATTTTGCCAAAGTTATTATTCTTAGAAATTTGGATGTAATTATTATTAATTTTGGGTATGTAATTAGATCATGGACTATCTCTTCACACCAGATTTATTTATTTTATTATTTTAGAATAATTTATGTGAGCCTAAAATGCATATAAGACTTATGTAACCAATAATTTCGGTCAAACCCGAAGAATCAAAATGTATCCAGACTGATTGAGATAACGCAAACCCAAACCAGCCAATGGCAAAAGACCGATGGTGGTTTGACAATGGAGGTTTTCGGTGGTCCGGTGGTGGTGGTCGATGGCAGTGGTCGGTGGCTGACAGTGAAGACAATGGCGACGTGAACCAGTGTGATAGAGGAAGTCCGTGGTGGAAAATTAGAAGAAACAAAGTATGCTTTGGAGTGACTTTTGTAATTTTATTATTTTTCTAGGATGGAATCATGGAAACTTTGACTGATCAGGGTCATTTAAATTTCATGCTTTTATTTATGATAACATGATAAAATTTATTTGACTACGAATGAATGTTCATGCATATGTAGGATAAGCATGCCATTTAATTTAGGGAAAGAATGTCACATGTACTTGTCATGCATTCATTAATTATTCATTATTGAAACCGGACATTAAAAAATCCTACATGTTTTTAAAAGATTGAATGGGAGAAGGTCCTTAAACAAAGAATTATGGCCTCCATTAATGATCTCTTGTGATGGCATGAAATGGACCTGCCCCAAGGTAGACTTTGTCATGTGGATTTAACTGAAGAGATTTACTAAAAGAAATAAGATTTATCTTGTAATCGTATGATAGTTGGTCAACCACGTTGTAGGTATTATCATGTGATATAACAAGAAAATTTTCCTTTAAAGAGGACAACTAGTCAAAACAAGTCACTCGATGAGATTGTCCCAAAGTGACTCATTTGTGATACGTGATTGGATATGTGTTAAGTTGATGGTTATACACTTAAGATCATTCAAGTTAAGTAACTTCCCAATGTGAGGCAGTTATTATTACGTGTAAATTCCTAAGGAATTAGGTTCATGTATTAATTGGATGAGAATCCATGTTCTTACTAGTTGGTTAAGATTTTCCCAAGGTAACTTAATTCAATGGGTGTTGGAATTATCACTGCAACAACTTACAAATGTTTTCAAGGTTTAATGTAAGACGTATTCATCATCTTAATGCATATTGTATGTTGTAAAACATTTTCTCAATATTTTCTAAGTACAAAGATATTAATGAATGAATATTTTATTTTTTTAATTCGAAAATAACACATACTTCCTTATTAAATATACTCACTGAGAACAGAATGAACAGAAATAACTATAATGAATGGAAAAGGAACCTCATGATTGTCTTGAGCTGTGAGAAACTCAAAACAGTCATTGATAATAAATACCCTCCGACCACTCAAGCTGAGGCTAGAAAACACTAGGAGGCGTATGATGAGATAACTCGTTGCTATATGTTGGCAAGCATGAACAACACCTTTTATAAGAAAGTGGAGAGCTGTAAGACTACCAAAGCAATTCTAGACAAACTTCTAGACAAACTAGAGAACATGTTCAGAGGCCAAGCTACCTTGGCTCAACAATCGACTATAACTACTTTGATGAAAGCCCAACAAAAGCCCGACACTCCGGTCAAAGACCATATGATTACTCTTATGGGATACTTTGTCGAGGCTACGGATAATGAGGTCAATTTGGACCAGAACACAAATATAGAGATGGTGTTCAAAAGCTTATCTAAGGACTTTGCAGGCTTTAGGGCTACAAATAATGTAACACTCTGTTGGGAAATGTGTCCATATTGTAGTAAACATGTAACTATTTTCTATTTATTTGAACGATGAATAAACAAATAAAGTTAATTTCACATTTCACTATTATGTCTTTTGTATTTTCTGTCTTTTATATTTTGCATGCATAGCAAAACTATGACAAACAAATATTAGCTCATTGATTGTCTAAAGTTCAAACTGAAGATAAGTGGCATTGTAAAAAAACGTTTACATTTCAAGAAAGACAATTTACTTCAGTAGATAATCTAAATGAGTCCTTAATCCAGTATAAGAATCAAAGTGAGCATTTGATTCAAATACTGAGAAGGATTATTATGTCGTCTGCAATTCCAATTGGGGAGATGACTAGTCTTGGCTATCGGAGCAGTTGACTCCACGAGTAGAGACATAGATGTATTCATTGGTAGAATGATACATTGGACTGGACCCAAGATAAATTAATTCTGAAATCATTTGTGAATTAATTTAATTGTGATGTTCATGGTGTGATTTACCTAAATCCTGAGTTAGTCGCTGACCATGCGTATGCAAATCATGTGCTTTGATATAAGTGGAGGCTTATGCTCTAAAGATGATCGAGCTCATAGCCGGTATGTTGGGTACATGTCTTATGTATGGCATGCCTTTACTAGAAATAGTGGAATTCATAGCTCAATTAAAGAGTTAGCGATATCCTCTCATTGACATTGTGTAGATTGATAAATATGGAACGTGACCACGGGTTGCTTGTTCTCGAACGAGTAATTTATCACAGTCATTTGTAGGCAGTGATCATATTAATCATTAAGAAGACACAATGGTGACAACGAGATAAAATAAGATTGTATTGAGTAAACAAATTTAACTCAAAGGAATCAAGGATATCATATGAAGGTAACACACACATGACGAGGTAATTGGACAAAGCAGTTGGATGAATTGCTTTTGTAAAGAGTATACGATAAGGAGTTTTCAATCATGATACTTCTTGTAGATTGACTCTATGATTAAGTAACAGTGGATTATCAGAATGATGCATCCGGACATAATTGCAATCACTAGAGCCTAATAGTATATGTTTGGTTGGTCCTTCCGATAGCCCAACAAAAGCTCGATCGGACTGCATTTGAATTAGAATAAAATTCTATGACTTTGAGAATAATTTAATTCAGTTGATTTATTTGATGTGGAATTAAATTAGATGGTTGTAAGAATTGTTGAACTTGAGAATTTGATTAAAGAATTTTCTTCAAAAATTAATTTGGAAAATTTAAGTGATTTTTGGAAAATTTAATTTTGATAAAGTAAAATTAAATTAATCAAATCAATTAAAATTAATACGATATTTTTGGAAGTTAATTTTCAAGTTAGATAATTGACCCAATGGGTAATTGAACTTGAAAATTAGACCCGAGATCGTAAATTGGGCCCGGTAGCTCAAAACCAATTCAAAGACCCAAAAACTGGTTGAAATGGGCCCGGTGTGTAAAACCGGGCCGACAGTCCAACCGGTGGCTAGACCGGACCGATCGGGTCATCATTGACCCAGACAGAACTGACAGCAGTCGCACCGGCTCGAGGTGCCGTAAGGGTGTTGCACCTATATCACCGAACACGGTGGTACTGGCGGCTGTGACGGCGGCGTCCTAGTAACCAGCGATAGTTGATCATTAATGGTTGAGCAGTGGAAGAGTTACACTCCTACTCGAATTCTACCGGATAATTTGATTTCAGATTAATTATTCCAAAAAAAATATTATTTTAATAGTTTAATATTAAATTAAATTTAATAATTATCTTAACAGTATTTTATTAATTTAATATTACAGTGATTATCTTAATATTAAATTTAATTTAATGTTTATTTTGTAGATAAATATTCTATTATTTTAATAAAATTTAATATTAAAGTGATTAAGTTTAATCATAGTTGAACTCTCTAAATTCTCCCTATATAAAGAGAGTCTTGAGTCATTATTTTACACGCACTTGAATTCGGGAGAAAGTTGTAGAGAGAAAATTCACTGAAGATATTATTTTAGAAAATTTCTAGAGATATTTTTCTTATTTACAACTTGACCCAAAAGTTTACAAAAATTGCAAAATTACCCCATTGGTAATTTTTGTGAAAATTTTTCTGATTCGAAGCGAGCCCACACTCGGTAGATGTGAGCTTGAGGATAGCGAAGAAGACTACTCAGTCGAATCGCTTATCGTAGACGAATCGAAAATGTACAATTTTGATTAAGTGTTTAGTATTTTAGATATCACAACCAAGATTTTGTTTTGAAAAAAATTTAAAAACTTTGTTTTCCCTAAATTTATTTTCCACTGCATTTTTCAAACCCATTTTTTACAACACTTAGTGTTAAAAGTAATTAATGAGATAGTGAAATATTCTTAGGAACCCAAGTTCGATTCCCTTCCCCTGCAAAATGTCTAATTTTTGCTAAATTTTCTCCCTCTCATAGTCTAATGCCACCCAAATATAGTAACCTTAGGTATAAATACAACTTTTTCTTTTATTTTTCAACTTTTTAGTCATCTCTTCTACCCTAGCCATTTTCATCTATTCTCTTCTCTTCTTTCTCTCTTAATTATATTTTTTCCTTCATTGTGCCGCTCATAACCCTTCTGCTCTTGCTGGCCATTCTTCCTTGGAACTACTGCTGTAGTTCCTCAATTATTTTTTTTTAAATGTTTTCCTTATTACTACTGCTGTTGTTTTCCATTATTTGTCCAGCCTTAGAACTGTCACTTTTATTAATAAAAAATAGCCTCCATTGTAGATTGTGCTAGAATTTTTGGTGAGTTCCTTCTTACTTCCATGTGTTGTAAATTTCTTGTTTATATAATTCGTGTAAGGTAAGTAATTCTCCTCTGTAATGGATGAAAGGTGTAAATATGGATAATAGTTATCCAAAGTCATTAGTCTGAGCTCAGCCTGTCCGTGACATGAAGTAAATGTCATTCTTCATGCGTAAGTCACTACCATCTGGTTCTGATATGTATGATATGATCTGATTTTGTGGTGATGAAGAAGAGGATATATGTTTGTATAGCCTCCAGTAGGATAGCTATATTGCAAACCGAATTGGCAGTTCAAGATAAAAACATATTGTTCTGAATGAAAATGATATAAGGGGGTGAATGCATGAAAATGAAAATGTATGATATGCTCTTGATTCTGAATTCTAAGTACGTGTCTGGCATGAAGATGGGTTGTCTAAGTTAGGTTCAGTTGGCGTACAGTATACACCTCTGTGTTAAGTAAGTTGGCATACTCAATTTGTTAGTGTTTTGTATACGCCATTGGGCGTAGTATGTTCATCGTGTGTAAGTTTCCCTGAAAGGTTAGGTTGTGTTGTAAGTAATGATATGTATGATTTCTTCTTGGTACTCAGTAAGTTCACCTTTTTCTTTCTCAAGCTTGCTGACTGAAGGAAGACTTTATTAGAAAGATTACACCGGAGTGTTGCTGCTATTGTGAGCTAACTGTTTTGTTCCGTATCATGCATGAATCTTGGGGGGTGGCGTATAAATGCATTTTGGAAATTATCTGTATAAAGAAATTCTATTTTTTTCAAGACTCCGTTTTTACAAGATTTCTATTAAGTCTCAATGTCTGGATTTGAATTATTACATTTTGTTTAATGAAGTTATTATACTTGAACTTATACACCAAATGACTTGAATGTTATTTCAAACTGTTAATGATTTCATTCAAACTTTAGTAAAACCACAACTATCATATGTTTATATGTATAACTTCGTAATAATTTTATAAAGCTTCCGCTAAATTGTTTTACTATATGCTAGTCCGATTTTGAGTAGTGACACATCAAACTTGGATCTTATCATAAGGTCGGGTTTAGCGTGTTACATAATGAAACAATAGTCTCATTAAGTTGATAAAGTTAAAGTATTTTTGATGCTCATATATCTTAGATAACATAGAAAGGGATTTCCTATCTCATAGCATAGCATCTTTATGTTTCATGATACAAAGAAAAGGAAATAGCTTAAGAGATTGATTGTTGTTGAAAAGGGGTAATGCTTGAGTAATCTTTAAATGTTATAAAAGTATAAATGTTCTAAAAGATGTGGGAACTAGACTAAAGTATAAAAATGGTTAAGTGACTATTAGTAAAAGTGTATGTTTGAAATGTCTAAATGGACAGTTTGTTATATGGTAAAAGTGGCATAACTTAAAGAAAAGAGTTGTAGTAAAGGTTTGGTAATTTACTTGATTCAACTGGATTTAACTAGATATTATTAGATTATTTTATGTAATAATTATATTTAAGTTGTTCATGTGAGCACTGCTGAGCTCTTGTAGCTTAGTGCATAGGTTATAGTTGAAGAGTTGATTGGTGGACCCGAGACGAGTTGCATCACCTTTTCGAGTCACAATGTCCTTGTCGTGATCTATTGTTTATGCTTTAGTTATCTTGTTAAAATGGCATGAACATTACTAGATAGATTTGTAATTAGTTAAGTCTTTATGTTGCTATTAGCATGGCTTGTAATCTAAGTGTCTACAATATAACACGCCCAAAATTTCCAATGTTGTAATTCATACTATATCAGGAATTGGGCTAGTTTAAAAAATTCCCAACCATGGGTACTGTAATTATTGTCTTTTATTTGTTTAACAAATATGAGACCGGTAAAACATTGGAGTTGAATTGAAAAATGAATAAATAAAATTGCGTTATGGGCCTAATTGTAAAAGAGAACAAATTAGCATGTCAGATGTGAAAAACATGAAAGGAATTAAATGAAGACAAAAAAAGTGTTGAAAAGGGCTAAAAGAACAATTAACCTAAGGACCTTGAAGCTATTGGACCATGATTAAATGACATTAGTGGAGGAGTATGATGGTGAACGTTGATCACCACTTATCTCCATAAAATGGTATTTCCACCATTTGATGCACTAATAAAGAAGAGATTAGGTTTTAAAACAATACAAATTGAGACTTTCTCACTTGGGTCGGCAAAATATAAAATGAATAACAAAAGAAGATAGAAGATTCATGGTTATTTTTCATTCGGTGATTTGAAAAAGAAAAAAAGAAAGAGAGTTTTTCTAGGCTTTCTCCTCCAAGCCGTGAGCTACCATGAGAATTGATGAGATAATCTTCAAGAGTTTGTTATGCGAAGTGTTAATGGAGAAATTGAGGTAAGTTGAAATATAAGCTTAGTGTTCCCAACTTCTAGAGTGAATTATATTATAAATTAAATATGATGACAATTATAAAAAAATTATACTTTAAATTATGGTTGTAATTTAATGATATGGTATTAAGATTGTTTGTTAGCTAAATTTGCAAGCATATCAGTAAATATATTGATTTGTTAGATATTAATGAGTTACCAAGATTGAAATATTAATCATGTCAATGAAAATAATAGTTATATTAATATCATATGAATGAAATATAATATGTATTATTAGAAATGTTATTTGTGCTATCAAAATGTATTAGTCAACGATATATTTTATCCTATACTTGATTATGATTATGATTATGGAATAGTTGTAAATGTCTAACAATGATTGGATTGTATTGAAAGAATTAAATTATTTTATTGCCCATTATTGACTATTATATCGGTCCTTGTAGACTCTGTGGAAATTAGCTAGGTATAGTTGGCATGTCATAAGATACAATGTGTTGTTGATGTAATGCCCTCGATCCGATTCGATTCGTCAGATCCGAATCTCAGGTGTTACTAATCTTATTATAGATTCATAATTAGACCAATATGCAAGCATTACATCTTTACTAAACATTCTCTTTCATAACAAATACATATGGAAAAAGTTTGATGATTACGTTGGTTACAATGGACTATACAATTTTTGTGGGGTTACAAGAGAATAATCATAACTTAGTTACATTGTTCTATTCTACTTCTAAGTGGTCACACTAAAGTCAATGGGTTCATTAACTTATTTTGTACCCGTTATAGGGACTTACAAGTGAATTCTTGGACTCATTTCATTAATTCCTTTAATGTTGATCGTGCCGCCAAACTTTTGCTCTGTATGCATAACAGCCCGTCTCGCCATTCATTCTAGCACAGCCCTAGCATTGTCCCTCCTAGCGTAGCCTCATCTCATTTTTCCTATGACATAAAAACACAGAAATAAGTTCATAAAAGCTTAGTGAATAAATCGTCTTTTACCTGGATCTTATTCATAATTTCCATTACCATTTGCCTTGTTTCTATCCTTCTCTTGACCTTGGCGGATACAACTCTAACTTTTCCTTCATTGTGTCGTAGGTGTCATGTCTAACTCTGAGATTATAACTTGATATTTATATCATAGATGCCAAATTAATGTTATTTTTTTATCTTTTCATGATTCTTTAACCATTCTTGTTACAGAGGGCTTTACGAAAAACTACTCTTGGTTCGCCACTCATGCTGGCGCACTCAACCTTCTCTACTCTTACCTTGACACTATATGGGGTTCGCCTTAACACTTCATATACAAATTTTCTTTCAGAGTTCGCCATACTTATTATTCCTTCAGAAGACTTCATACGTCGTCTTATCAGAGTTCTCTATGGGTTTCCTTTTCTTTTTTTCAGAGCCTGCCACTGAGGTATTTCTTTCAAATGGTTGTCACAAGGGTCATTCTTTAGATGGAGCCACGAAGGCATTCATTTTCAGAGATAGCCACAAAGGTTTCCATATCCAGATATTGCCACAAAGGCGTCCTTTAAGATGTTCACCACAAAGGCTCACCCTTCTAAAGTTTTGCCACAAAGGTTGTCCTTTGTGGGCGATCAGGATTTGTCTAGACTCACACTTAGTGAGTTTTGCCCTTCATCGTCTTGGAACACACAGAGAACCATATTAGGTAATAACATTCCTTTAAAATTTTCCATATGATGCCATAACCCACCAGTTACGGTCTTCTTCCCATATGATGTCATAACCCACTAGTTACGGTCTTAAACGATATAGTATTTTTTCAGTGCCAAGGCCATGGACTTTTCCTTTTAGATATTCATGTTTTTAATCCCGACAGACCCCTTTGACGACTCTGGAGACAGACACAGACTTATCATACAATGACTTGCTCATGACAGACATATCCATGCTTCCAGACACACATGCACTTCCTATCAAACACATTCTTATTTTCAGACATAAGCACACAATAGTCATTCAGATTCATAAGTCTTACTTTTCTTATTAGATTCGTCACATCATACTTTACTAGTTTCAATCTAATGCTTTGGCCACTTAGCATAGAAGTTTCTAGAAGGCATGCAATACATGTAAGAGTCGGTTTAGGGACTCACCTTACGTCCATCTTTCTCTGTTCCAAAGCATCAGATCTAGACTTGCACTTAGAATTGATTATATTAAAGAAACTTGCATTATCTAGTGATAATTTTTTGAAGTTGTGACCTTTTAATTAATTGAATAACTAGGTAAAGTACCATAGAACATGAATTTAAGATTTGGTCTAAGGAATTTAATAGTGTAAAGATTAAGTTGTCCATGTTCCTCTAAATTCTTTTAAATGGATTTATTTGTTGTAATTGGAACTAAGGTATTGATATGGATTAAAGGTAATGTACATAACATCTCTTGTAAATGAATTAAAAGATAGGTATTACAAATGTAACACCCCTTACTCAGGTTAAATCGATAACTTGAGCAACGAATGTCACATTTGGTACTGAGTCACTTAAATACCAAATATATATATTTCGCTTAATTTTATTCTTTTAAATCTCAATTTAGACTTCTTAAACCATTTCCAAACATTTACTAACATATTTAACCCTCAAAATGTATTAGATTAACATTCAAAAAGCCTTATTTTCTTTTTCAATATCAAACACCGTGTAATTTCTAGTAATGTCATTTAAGTATAATTTAAACATAACATAATACACCTAATGTACATGTCATTTCTAAGTTCAAAATCATATACCAAAAGAGTCTTGAAACTTTGAGAGTCAATGTGATCCCATTAAAGAAGTACTCCTCGTATCTTATATCTACTTCTTTTATCTACGTGTTTAAAAAAACGTGTTAAGCTATGTGAATAGCTTAGTAAATACTCAACTAAATTCAATCTTATCATTTATATATAATTTAAATAAATTTAATAATATTTATTCACACAACTTCTTTCACTAATATGCTTAAAATTTTAATTCATTTTCCAAAACATAAAATCATTTAAATTAACTTTATAACTTATATTTTTTTTTACTTTAACACATATAGTCATTAATCAACTTTCACATTTACATATCAAAATCTTCTTCTCAAATCACAAACATAACATAAACACTTAATTCATATCCTTCATTAAACCATTAATTCATATATTTCATTTAACACTTAATTCATATGTATTACTGAAACACATATATCACTATAACACTTTTACTTTCACATATCACTTTTGCTGTAACGACCTCAAAAGTATGGATATTGAAAAATGAGTTATCGGGTCTCTATTTTTAGTAAACGGACTCATAAAATATTTATTAAAAATATTTACAAAGTTAGTTGTGTGTTTAATAAGGTTTTATTTAGGTGAATTTGATTTAATTAGAAGTATTTGAGAAAAAGGATTAAATTGAAAAAGGTGCAAAAGTTTGATTATAGATTAAAAGAAAATATAAAGGACTAAAAAGGCAATTATGCCATTTTTAAATGTTGAGGCTAAAAAAAAAAAAAAAAAAAAAAATCCTAGATTTTTGGTTAAAAACGTGTATATGGATATAGATGTATATAAAGTATATTATTATATTATTATATTTTATTATTATATATATATAGATTAAAGGAAAGAAAGATATAGAAACAGAGAAGCAAAAAAAGAACAGAGAGCAAACGTGAAGTGAAGGAAGAAAAAGAGAAAAGAAAGAAGAAAAAGGAAAAATAGAAAGTTTGAAGCTTGGAGTTTAATAGGTAAGTTAATTTAGCCCTTTTCTTCTAATTTTGATGTTTTATAAGTTTTAGAACAAAGTTTTGTTAAATTAAGTTGAAATTCTGGAAATTCTTAGATTTTTGAACATGAGTTATGTGGATCAAATTGATGAATTAGGGGTTTAATTAATGGAATATCTAGTTAGAAATTGATTTTAAGGATTAAATTGTGAAAATGTTTGGAATTAAAGTCTATTACTGGAATTCTGATTCCCAAAGATTATAAAGTTGTTTAAAGTGATAGAATAAGGTGTTTATTGAGAAAAATCAGCTCAATTGAGAAGTTAATTGAGCAGGGACGAAATTATCATTTATTGAAAGCTTAAAGGAAAAATGGTAATAAACAGTTTGCACTAAAACAGTTTGGACAGCAGCAGTAGACTAGTTTTGAAAAATCACTAAAAATCGTATAAGTGGAATTAGAAGCTGAATGAGATATGAAATTAAAGCTTATTGAGTCTAGTTTCATATGAAAGAAACAGGGAAAGCAAAGGAATTCTGTAATTTGAGATATTTATATTTTTGTAAGACTGGTTTAGAGGAATTTCGGGATCCCCTGTTCTGAATTTGAAAAATCATAACAAATTGAAGAAAAATAATTAGAGGCTTAACTTTATATGTTTAGAATCCTGAATGAGTCTATTTTCAAATGAAATAAATAAGAAGGTCATATGAATTCTGTACGAAGAGTAATTTGATTCGTAGTGAAGAAGGGTCAGAACTGCCAGACAGCAGAACAGGGGTGACTTTGATGAATAAACTGTACTAATTGGCTAGGCCAAAAATTCTGGAAATTTTATGGTATGAAGACATGTGAGTCTAGTTTCAGGAAAAATTAACGGTTCTTCATTTGGAGTTCTGTAGCTCGAGAAATAAATAATTTAGTGACTATGACACAAAAGGACAGCTTTGAATAAGTTTATGAGTAAATGATTAAATTGAAATGTGAGCAATAGTAAGAAAGCATGAATTTATCATAAAATACATGTTTATTGTATTAAATATTACAGGAAATTATTTGATTATTTTTAACATATAAATGTTATATGTTTATATGAAATTAAAGAAAAGAAAAGGAAGGAGAGGACCGAATCGAAGGAAAAGGAAAAGAGAAGGTTAAGGAGTGAAGGAAGAAGAATTCATATCACCTCAATCTTTTATTGTAAGTACTACAAGAATTTTAAATTATTGTTATTTATCCTTTTGAAATATTTATGTGAATTATTTAAATACATGAGATTCAAACTTTAATGCCCAAGTAGGCGAAATTAGAACTCTTTGGGATATTAGTGGCATGCCATTAAGGAACTTTAGCGCGCTCTCTCGATATTAGCACGTTGGTGCTCTCTGATATTAGCTCGTTGGTGCTCTCTGATATTAGCACGTTGGTGCTCTCTGATATTAGCACGTTGGTGCTCTCTGATATTAGCACGTTGGTGCTCTCTGATATTAGCACGTTGGTGCTCTCGATATTAGCACATTGGTGCTCTCTGTTCACTTGTGCATCATAATGCACCTCTGTATATGTTCCGTATATCCGATGTGTTCTATAAAGTCTACTTTGGGCTAAGAATTGAAACGAGGACAAAGTGAATTACTGATGTGTTAAGGTAAGATTTATACCTTACAAAAGATAAGTTAAATTTTATTAAAGCAAGGCATACATGAAGAAACTTATATGTGAGAAAATATGCAATAATTGATTGAGTTAAAATATTACATTATGATTGCTTATTTAATTATTCTTGTGGTGCTTACTAAGCCTTCACGGCTTAACGCGTTTATTTTAACGCGTGAGGTACAATTAGACTAAGAGAAAAGTCCAACTAAAAGATCGCTCATCTCATCACATCCTCAAGGGCTTCAAAGGTAGTTACTATATTTTGTATTAAAATGGCATGTACATATGTAGTTCAAAGGTGTCCCCATGTGATAGGGACTAAAATGTAGATTCTTGAAATTTTATCTATTTTCATTATTTGAAGTATTTTAGTATATATGGAATGAATTAATAAACAATAAATATGTTAGCAAAAATGGTTGGTAAGTTAAAATATTATATTCAAATGTTTTAATTAGACGAGATCAGCCATAATTGTTTTGGCACCAAATGTAATAGTCTTATACTGGGTTTGCATAATTGAACCGGGTATAGGGTATTACATTTATTGGTATCGAGCCTAGGTTTTTTCGAATCTTGGGTCGAGTATGAGTCTATTTGTACATGCCATTTTAAAAATTGATGTGATGAGATGAGGTTTAGTTATTTAATTATGTAATTTATGAATATTGTAGAATAAAAGATGTCTTATGAAAGAATAAAAGATCTTGATTTTGTGATGTATACTAGAATTTATGGATTTAATAAAATAGAGTTGGTTGTCTCTTAGTATAGAAAGAGGAAGTGTTAAAGAAATAAATGTTTTCCAATCGAAATAATTTCGATAATTCAGAAAGTGATGTTCAAATAATTAAGTAAAATGTTACTTATAATGAAACAGAATTTGAAAAGATGTGGATAAATGTCTTATAGTAAGAAATGATAAATGTTATGTTATATGAGTATATACATGAAGCTAAATTATGATGAGGCCTTACGATTTCTACCCCTTATTATTCTGATTATATTTATAGTGAAATTGATAAGAATTATAATGATTTAGTTCGAAAGTGTGAAACTGATGAGTTTAAAGAAAGAAAGATGATGACCAGTGAAATTGAGGTGAAGAATGGTTAGAAAACAGTCAAAGAATATTTAAAGAATTGCAAATTATACAAGAGATGAAAAGTTGAAATGTGCGAGTATCTTTATTAAAGGGTGAGGCTTACCAATGGTGGAACAACATCACGGATATCCATTCTGCAGAGAAAGTTAATTGGAATTCCTTTGTATCCGAATTTAAAAGAAATATGTGAGTCAACCTTATCTTGTGAAGAAGAAAAGAGAATTTACGGATTTGAAGCAGAACCACATGTCTATTCTTTGAATATGAGCGTGAAGTTATCGATTTCTTTTCGAAAATTATATGGGGATACACAGTGCTACTATTAAAGAAAGGAGTCATTTATCGAAATTGATTTATTCGGATATGGTAACTCTGAGAATGAGTTAATGAAAATTTCTTTCGAATAAGCTTTGTGAGTGAAGTGAATGATACGGGATTGTTGATGATTATATATGTTAACGGATTAGTAATGAAATTGAGAAATATTTGAATACAATTTGCTATAGTTGGGTATTCTACAATGATCTCTTCGGGTATTCTATATGGGTATTCTATATGTTCTTTTATCTCCAGGAGGTATATGCAAGCTATTCGGATGTGACTTTTATTGTGCGAGAAAGTTTGGAATCATAACGTTAAAATGGAAGTTACGGTTGATTCTCGATCGGTACTACTCTATTTTTCTTTGGATTTTCTAATTTGTTCTGTTAGATAGAAGACTTAATGATCGATTCATATGGAGTTATTTTCTATTTCTATCGGTTGATATTCGGTACATATACATAATTTGCATTATCTTTATCACAATCGTTTCTAGTGAGGATAAATGGTATTCTTCTCTTTGGTTTTTCTTGAATATTATCGATTTCTTTATCATTGAATATGGTTTTTATTCTCGGAAATTCAATATAGCTTCACATCTGGGATTTCATTATGCCACATCTGGGATTCCACTATCTTGGTTTTCTTATTATTTTATAGTCTGATCCTATCTATCAAATATGATTCATCTGTGAAGGGGTATTCAGTGATAGAAGGTAAATATATATATTACTGTTATAAATCTTGGTTCAGTTATGGGAGCTCGGTATATGGATCTTAGATTATAGAAGTTGTATTATTATACTGGTTATTATTGGGACTACTCCTGGATTTCTTCTTCTATTTTAAAGTACTATTGAAGTTGAAGTATTGATCCATTTATATTATTGAAATGTTTGATAGAGATCTACAGTTTACGGTTCACTTTCTGATTTCGGAATAACTTATAAGAATGCTATACGAGTGATAGTTGATTAATTTATAAAGTCAGAACTGATTGATGGCTTCAGAAAGTTGCGGAGATGTACATTCCAGAAATTGTAAGATTTCATGGTATTCCAGTATTGATAATTTTCGATCGAGATTGCGATTCACCTTAGGGTTACGAAAACAATTATAGGAAATTATTGAGTACTTAACTCAATTTCGATCTGACATTTCATTCGCAAATTGATGGATAATTTGAGAGAGAGTTGGTTAGATTTAGAAAGAAGATGTCTTGGTGGCGGTATGAAACGTGATATTTCTGAGTTTGTATCCAGATGTCTGATATGTCAACAGGTCAAAGCAGAACATCAAGTACCTTCGGGGTTACTCCAGCCAATTACTATACCGGAATGGAAATGGGAAAGAATCACTATGGATTTTGTATCGGGGTTACCATTATCTCTGAGAAAAAAAAAAAAAAAAAAAAAAAAAAAGATGTTATTTGGGTGATTGTTGACCGATTGGTAAAATCAGCACACTTTATTCCGGTACGTATGGATTATTCTTTAGATAAACTGGTGGAACTGTATATATCTGAGATTGTCGAATACCTGAGTGTGTCTGTCTCCATAATATTGGATATTCCCGATTTACGTCTTGTTTTTGGGATAAATTAAAAGAAGCTTTGGGTATTCAGTTGTATTTCAGTACTGCATTTCATCCTCAGACAGATGGCCAATCTGAGCGTTTAACTCAGGTATTGGAAGATATGCTCCGATGTTGTATACTAGAGTTCGAAGGTAATTGGGAGAGGTATCTACTTTTGATTGAATTTGCTTACAATAATAGTTATCAGTCCAATATTAAAATGGCTCGTATGAAGCTTTGCATGATAGAAAATGTAGAACATCTTTGTTATATTGGAATGAGCTCAATGAAAAGAAGATATATGGGGTTGATTTGATCAGGAAACAGAAGAAAAAACAAAGGTGATTCGGAATAGATTAAAAGCGACATTCGACAATGTAAATCAATTGTGGATTTAAAATGTCGGGATATTAAATATTACATTGTTGATAAGGTATTTATCAAGGTGTTTATTTGAAAGAAACTATAAGAATTTGATGTTTCATCTCTTTTTTAAGTAAATTTCGAGGACGAAATTTCAAAAGGGGGAGAATTGTAACGACCTCAAAAGTATGGATATTGAAAAATGAGTTATCGGGTCTCTATTTTTAGTAACGGACTCATAAAATATTTATTAAAAATATTTACAAAGTTAGTTGTGTGTTTAATAAGGTTTTATTTAGGTGAATTTGATTTAATTAGAAGTATTTGAGAAAAGGATTAAATTGAAAAAGGTGCAAAAGTTTGATTATAGATTAAAAGAAAATATAAAGGACTAAAAAGGCAATTATGCCATTTTTAAATGTTGAGGCTAAAAAAAAAAAAAAAAAAAAAAAAATCCTAGATTTTTTGGTTAAAAACGTGTATATGGATATAGATGTATATAAAGTATATTATTATATTATTATATTTTATTATTATATATATATAGATTAAAGGAAAGAAAGATATAGAAACAGAGAAGCAAAAAAGAACAGAGAGCAAACGTGAAGTGAAGGAAGAAAAGAGAAAAGAAAGAAGAAAAAGGAAAAATAGAAAGTTTGAAGCTTGGAGTTTAATAGGTAAGTTAATTTAGCCCTTTTCTTCTAATTTTGATGTTTTATAAGTTTTAGAACAAAGTTTTGTTGAATTAAGTTGAAATTCTGGAAATTCTTAGATTTTTGAACATGAGTTATGTGGATCAAATTGATGAATTAGGGGTTTAATTAATGGAATATCTAGTTAGAAATTGATTTTAAGGATTAAATTGTGAAAATGTTTGGAATTAAAGTCTATTACTGGAATTCTGATTCCCAAAGATTATAAAGTTGTTTAAAGTGATAGAATAAGGTGTTTATTGAGAAAAATCAGCTCAATTGAGAAGTTAATTGAGCAGGGACGAAATTATCATTTATTGAAAGCTTAAGGAAAAATGGTAATAAACAGTTTGCACTAAAACAGTTTGGACAGCAGCAGTAGACTAGTTTTGAAAAATCACTAAAAATCGTATAAGTGGAATTAGAAGCTGAATGAGATATGAAATTAAAGCTTATTGAGTCTAGTTTCATATGAAAGAAACAGGGAAAGCAAAGGAATTCTGTAATTTGAGATATTTATATTTTTGTAAGACTGGTTTAGAGGAATTTCGGGATCCCCTGTTCTGAATTTGAAAAATCATAACAAATTGAAGAAAAATAATTAGAGGCTTAACTTTATATGTTTAGAATCCTGAATGAGTCTATTTTCAAATGAAATAAATAAGAAGGTCATATGAATTCTGTACGAAGAGTAATTTGATTCGTAGTGAAGAAGGGTCAGAACTGCCAGACAGCAGAACAGGGGTGACTTTGATGAATAAACTGTACTAATTGGCTAGGCCAAAAATTCTGGAAATTTTATGGTATGAAGACATGTGAGTCTAGTTTCAGGAAAAATTAACGGTTCTTCATTTGGAGTTCTGTAGCTCGAGAAATAAATAATTTAGTGACTATGACACAAAAGGACAGCTTTGAATAAGTTTATGAGTAAATGATTAAATTGAAATGTGAGCAATAGTAAGAAAGCATGAATTTATCATAAAATACATGTTTATTGTATTAAATATTACAGGAAATTATTTGATTATTTTTAACATATAAATGTTATATGTTTATATGAAATTAAAGAAAAGAAAAGGAAGGAGAGGACCGAATCGAAGGAAAAGGAAAAGAGAAGGTTAAGGAGTGAAGGAAGAAGAATTCATATCACCTCAATCTTTTATTGTAAGTACTACAAGAATTTTAAATTATTGTTATTTATCCTTTTTGAAATATTTATGTGAATTATTTAAATACATGAGATTCAGCTTTAATGCCCAAGTAGACGAAATTAGAACTCTTTGGGATATTAGTGGCATGCCATTAAGGAACTTTAGCGCGCTCTCGATATTAGCACGTTGGTGCTCTCTGATATTAGCACGTTGGTGCTCTCTGATATTAGCACGTTGGTGCTCTCTGATATTAGCACGTTGGTGCTCTCTGATATTAGCACGTTGGTGCTCTCTGATATTAGCACGTTGGTGCTCTCTGATATTAGCACATTGGTGCTCTCTGTTCACTTGTGCATCATAATGCACCTCTGTATATGTTCCGTATATCCGATGTGTTCTATAAAGTCTACTTTGGGCTAAGAATTGAAACGAGGACAAAGTGAATTCTTGATGTGTTAAGGTAAGATTTATACCTTACAAAAGATAAGTTAAATTTTATTAAAGCAAGGCATACATGAAGAAACTTATATGTGAGAAAATATGCAATAATTGATTGAGTTAAAATATTCTGTTATGATTGCTTATTTAATTATTCTTGTGGTGCTTACTAAGCCTTTCACGGCTTAACGCGTTTATTTTAACGCGTGAGGTACAATTAGACTAAGAGAAAAGTCCAACTAAAAGATCGCTCATCTCATCACATCCTCAAGGGCTTCAAAGGTAGTTACTATATTTTGTATTAAAATGGCATGTACATATGTAGTTCAAAGGTGTCCCCATGTGATAGGGACTAAAATGTAGATTCTTGAAATTTTATCTATTTTCAGTTATTTGAAGTATTTTAGTATATATGGAATGAATTAATAAACAATAAATATGTTAGCAAAAATGGTTGGTAAGTTAAAATATTATATTCAAATGTTTTAATTAGACAGTATCTGGCCATAATTGTTTTGGCACCAAATGTAATAGTCTTATACCGGGTTTGCATAATTGAACCGGGTATAGGGGTATTACATTTGCAGTCCTTAGTGAATTTCACAAGAGTTCAATAAATTCGATACATTTCAGAGATCTAGGCCAAACACGAACTCCTAACTTATAACAGAACTTTAATAACAGAAACTCTAAAAAATATACAAGAACCCTAGTAAACACATCATTTATCCTCTCCTAATCCCCTCTGAACCCCCGCAACACAAGGTCGATTCCCATTTGAACCCCCAGTCCTTTCAACTCCAAAATCATTTCATTATCACATATCATATGTAACACCCCATACCTGATCCCATCGCCGGTTTCGAGCTACGGTATGTCACATTTGTTGCTGGAGCAACTACAATCAATAACAATTCAAATTAACCATGTACGCGTGCTAAATATTATAATATTCATTCATAATATGATAACCATTCATTTCTGGTCTTGTATGAGCTTACGAAAGCTTTTTTGCTAACCTGAGGTCAAATTAGGACCAAATTATAATGTTTTTAAACCACTGGATTTAACTTCAACTGCTTGAATTTGGATAAAAATTGACCATTTAATATTTAGATGAGTAACTAATGAATGGTATAAAAAATTATTTGACCTAAACAAAAAAGAAATATAAAAAACCCATATTAGCTTAAAAACCAATCTCTACGAAATGATTACGAGGAGACAAGATAGAGAAAATAATTGTGGTTGAAATAATCTGTGAAGTTCTAGTAAAAGTATGTGGAGGCTTTTGTATTAAGAGTTTGATTATATTTTGCATTCTCTACTAAAAGATGAGCAAATTGATCCCTAAACGTTAAATTAAAGAGCAAACCAATCCTTTCTATTAAAAATATTATCCATTTGTACTATTAAAAACTGGCGTGGTTGACAGAATAACTAGATAATAACACGTGACATATCACGTATACCTTATGCTGATGTACAAGAATAGTTTTCTCTTGTCTTGTCCTCCTTTCAATACCCATCTCGAGAATAAGTGAATCCAAAGGGACAAATAGGGGTATTGGCCCTAAATAAGAAAAAAAATTGTCTCCCTTTAAGAATTATAAAATTATAAGTTAATATAATGATAAAATTTTATTTTTATTCCTTAAGAATTTAAATTTCCATTCTAGCCATCCTAATTTTTTTCTGCCTTGCCGTTGATCTTGAGTTTCTCTCTCAATATATTTATATTTTTAATGAATTTAAATAAGAACATAATTATGCGTCATTATTTTAATAAAACTTGGTTAACAAAATATTAAATATCGAATTTATTTCTTTACGGTATACATGGATCTTGCATGCCTGTTGTAGTTAAGACCTAAACTTTCTAGAATTATTTGGTGGAAGTTGGAAGACAAATTGAAAGATTTGGGCGGTTTCTTGTATAGTCTTTGAAACTAGACCGATGGTCGGTTGAATCAATTGGATCATATTAAATTTGTTGGTGTGATTTTTTAAAATACTAAAAATATTTGCTTAAATTTAATAAAATAGTTTTAATCGTATTGACGGTTAAACTTAAATTTTAATATTTGACATGTAAAAAGACTAAATTTCATAAAATAAAAGTATAGGGATTATATTTCAACTTTATGATGAGTTAAGGGATTTATGGCACAATTTAACGATATTTTATTTAAGATTTAGAATTTTTAAATTGAAAACTGTACAAAAAATTATTTTGTGGGTTGGGTTATAAGTTTTTAAGTTTTTAATGCTTGGGCCTTTATCTTTTTAAAGGTGGAGAAGCATTTTAGGCTTTACCCACTTTTTATTAAATGGAAGAGCCCATAATTTTAATAGTAAAAGCTTGTTTTCAGGTTGGGTTTATAAACTTCCCAAAAGTTATACGGTACTATGGTTGAACTAGTTGAATCGATAATCGATAGTCCGGTTAATCTAACCCCTAGCTTAATAATAAGTGTGTGGTTTTACTTATTTATTTTTGAAATATTTTTTTTATGTTCTTAATTATATTATTTACACATATTTTATTTATTATGAATTTAGGGAATAATTGGAGATAAACGAGCTTAAAGTTTATTTTTGGTAAGTTTTTGTATATTGGACTTCCAATAGAAGACAACTTTAGTATTTTGGCCATAAGTTAAGCTATGGATCTATATTTTGCGCCCATAATTTATTGATTTGAAGGGAACTGAAAGATCTAACCGAATTTATTTTATTGCTTGAGCCCAAAACATGTCAAGAATACACCCAAAAATGGCCTAGAATTTTAATGCAAACATTACCGAGATATCTTGAAAATTTCTGTTTTATTAAATTAATGACACTTTTTTATTTTATTTTCTCTAGTATATTATTTTTTTACTTTATAAATAGACATTATTATGTTAAGATTAAATGAAGACTTAGACTTAGTCGTTCACAATCTTATTTTGTTTTCTTTATTTAATGGGTTTCTAAATCCTCTTTTCTGGTCAAAAGTTTTATCAAAGTTTGATTTAATAAATTTGTGAGACTTATCTGTACTTTAATTTTTCTTTTGTTCTTTGGTGTTCATGTATCTTCTGTTATAATTACAATTACTCAAGTTTATTAAATATGTGACCAATATTTGGTAGCTTAGAATGATTGCAGAGTCAATTATGATCATTAAACCTGTAACAACTCTATTTCAGTGATGTCGAAAACAGTGGTTTCGAGACTACGACTTCGACAATTGAGTTATTATTTTTAACATTTATTTAAGGTATATGAGATTATGTTACAATTGCATTAAATTTTCGTTAAGAAATTTTGTGGTTTAAATGGTTATTTAAAAGGACTAAATTGAAAAAGGTACAAAACTGAAGTTCTATTAGTTAAATGGGTTAAATGGCTTCGGAAAGGTAAACTAATGGATCTTGATAGTAATTATACCATTTTTAAAGTTAGTGGACAATTATGGGTAGGATTTTGTTATTTTATAAGTTATTAACCTGCGGGTAAAATGGTAATTAAATAAATATCTAATTCATAAAACATAGTATCATCTTCATTACTTTCCTTATTCACAAGTTTTTAACACAAGAAAATAGTCATTTCTAAAGCTTTAGGGTTTGGCTAAGTCAAGGGCTTGCATGTAAGTGATTTTAATTCCGTTTTTAGTAATTGTCATGTTTTTATTATCGTTTTAGCTTAATCTACTTAGCCCAGGGGTTAATTTGTAAAAATACTAAAGTTTGAAAGATAAGACATGAATGAATTTGATGTTTTAGTGAAGTTATTGATAGATAATTAAAGTTAATTGTTAAATAAACTTTTTTTGTTAAGTGATTTTTGATGAATTTCGGATTAGGGATTAAATTGTTGAAAGTGTAAAATTCATTGGTTTTAATGTGAACTATTGGTAACTATGGGATATTCAAGACCCCTATTAGAACCTGTTAAAATGGGTTTAGGTTAAAATAGTTAAATTTCAAGTTAAGAGCTTAAGGACTAATTTGTGAAAAAGTTAAAATAAGAGGGGTAATTTTGTAATTTCATGATAATATGAATTATAGATTGAATTGAATACATAAGGTTAATTGAGTACTTAATTGAATGAAATTATTTATTTAGATCAAGATGAATAACAACCGGATTTAAATCGGGGACAGGCGAAAGCTTTGGATTAATCTTCAATTCTACTTTTGTGACTATAGTTATCGAGGTAAGTTTGTATGAATTATCATATTATTAATGATAGTTTGATTGATTATCTGTTATATTATATTAGCTATAAACTGACTTGAATATATAAATATATCGACGTTTTGAATAATTAACGGATAAATAATATTGTTTGAACCTTAAGAATTCTTAGGATATAAATGGCATGTCATTAGGGATTTCATGTTTCGGGTACTGGTCTTGAATGTCCTACCAATGGCTGAGGTCCTACATTTGTTGCGAATTCTCCACAGCTACTGTGAGCAGCATCGTGTAGCTAACATTCCGACACACAACTCATGTGAGCAAGCCCATTTCACAGCTCGTGTGAGCACTATTGAAAAGGAAAGATTACGATTATATGAAAAGGAACACTATGTGTGAGCATTCTCAGGCATCCAATAAAATTCTAAATGGTTCAACGAATAAGTAAAGAAAATGGCAAGGCATGTGTTCAAATGGATAATTGCTCATAAACTTATGAAAGGTAAATTTTGATGAATACAAATAAATTGAAGGAAACTAAATGATTATGTGATGAATGTTATGTTCATGAAGATTCATTTGTGAAATGGTTGAATTTCTATATGCATTATACATGAGCCTACTAATTTGTGAGTTTGGTGATGCTTATAGGAATGTATTAAGCTTATGAGTATGGTAAAGATGTTATGCACATTTTATAAATTGAGCTTAAGAATGGTAAGTTATGTTTGAGTTTATACGAGCTTACTAAGCACTAGTTGCTTATGTAGTTATTTTCCTTTGTTTCATAGATTATTGGAAGCTCGACCGGTTGGAAGCTTGAAGTGATCTATCACACTATCCAGCAATCGCTTCGGTAGTTTTTGAGTTATTTTGGCCAAGGTTATAAATGACATGTAGAAGACATTTTTATAATGAATGTCTTTGAGTATGTTAATGAACATTTTGGTATGAATATGTCTTTTATGTATTCACTTTGTTTGTGTGGACTTATAATGTTTTAGCAAAGATTATGCCCTTGATTTAAGTTTTAGTTATTTTGTAATATATGGTATGGTTGGTTGTTTATATATTAACGCCATATGATTATGGTTATTTTAGTATGTTTTAATGAAAGGTGAATGGTTTGACAATTGATGTTATTAGGTACCTTATTTGGCTATGTTTTTGTGTTTGAAATGTGGAATTATAACCTTGTTTTGATTGAAGTTGTTTTTGTACAAATGTTGTGCTTTTGAATGGCATCTTGGTTAGGTGAAATAGGTTGATTGAATTGGTATGTTTAGGTGTATTTGAAAGGTGTTTTGGTCTATTAAATGTATGCATAAATGGAGTGGATGATTGGGTAAATTTTGGTCTTAAAATGGCTTGTTTAGTGTCAATTTATGGAGCACACTACGGGAGACACTGGTGTCACTGCGGTCGTGTGACACACATACAGCTTGGCTGTGATTTTTTTTTGGTGGTGTCAGAAATAGTGGCTTCGAGGCCACCAAATCTGACAAGTAAGTTTGTAAATATTATATTTAATATTTACGAGTTAATTATGATTTTAAAAAGGTTTTTGATATAGTGATTTCTGTTGTATAAATTATTTATTAAGTTTAAGTGGTTTTAGAAAATGAGGTATCAGGATCTCGTTTCTATAAACTGAGCCATAAATATTTATATGTAACTAAGGTGGTATTAAAGTTTTGTTGGAAAATTTTATCGTTTCGATAGTTAATTAAGCAAAAAGGACTTATCGCGTAAAGTGTAAAAGTTTTGTTCTATAAGATAAAGGTATTAAATAGCTATAGAACTTTAGCTATAGAACTTTAAACTGCAAGTCCTTATATAATAAATAGACCATTAAAGGTGATAGTGGATGTGCATGGCTTGGCATTAGTGTAATTTTTAAACTTAGGTAAGGGTAAAATGATAATTTGATTATTAAATTAAATAAAATAAAACCAAAATGTTATATCATCTTTTTGGTGTCTTCTTCACGCATGAAAAGAAGAAAGAATCCATGGATGCTGGAAAATTTCAGCCATGTTTTATTCCTTGCATGTAAGCCCTTAAGCTATTAATTTATTTTAATTTTTATGTTTTTGAGATTGTTGCAATTAAGTCCAGCTAGCCCGTACATTCGATTTTGAAACTGTTAAAGATTTTGAATGTTTCCATTGATGAATCTTGTGATTTTTTATGTTAGATGATGAATTTGAAATGTTGATTTATATTTAAACGTATTTTCTTAAGTGATTTTGATGAATTTTTTGATTAAGGACTAATTTGTTAAATTAATAAAATTACAAGGATTTAATGTGAATTTGTTGCATAAATGGGCTGTTTTTGATACCATGAACATTTGGCTAAGCTCAATTCTGGGTAAAAATGGTTAATTTGTATGTTTTGGGCTCACGGACTAAATTGAAAAAAGTAAAACTTTAGGGGTAATTTTATAAAAATTTCAAAAATGACCAAATTATATGAAATGAATTATTTTATTGTGTAAATTAGTATATTGGATAAATTTATTAATTTAGATCAAGATCGGGTGGAAAATCGAGGAAAATAGAAAATTACTAAAATGCCATAAACTTTAGTATTTTTGCAATTTGGCCAGGTAAGTTCGTATGAACCGTATTCTGTATAATTTTGATTAAATTGAATATTAATATGTGTTTATATTGTGATTAAATCATTATATATATGTTAGTAAGTAATTTACCATGTTATGAAACGACGTAAATCCAACGACGTACGACAAATACCGAGTCCCGTTTGAACCTTAGGAATTTGTAGGATAGAAATGACATGTCATTAGGGTTACAGATTTGGTTGAGGTCTTGCATGTGTTGCGGACTCACCACAGCTTATATGAGCTTACTGATTTGTAGCTCGTGAAAGCTTACCGATTCTCAGCTCATATGGGCTTACCGATTCATAGCTTGCGAGAGCATACCGATTCATAGCTCGTATGAGCATACATGTACAGGAATTGACAGATTACAGTTTGGCATAATATGTGTAAGCTATCCTAAGTATCCAACGATATTCTAAATGGTTCAACGAAAAATGTTCTGTTACGAGACGATAAGAGTTCGATACGAACTAATACAGGTATATATATATACATATATGAAATACACGGAAATAATGGTACAAGATATATTGATATATTGAAATGGATGATATATATATGAAGAAATGGTAAGAGAATGATAAGTATCATGACATGTACATATATAAATATCCTTGATATGTTGATACATGAAAATTATGTAAGTAGAGACGAGTAATAAACTCAGGTGTGACATGTTGAGAAAATAAGGTTATCAAATGTTGAATTTATATGAAAAATGTTCAAGTAAGTTAACATGTGTTGTTGTTTGATGCTTAGGCAAGTGCCAAGCTATTGGTTGAATGGTATTTTGTTTACTTATAAGTTGCATTGAAATGGTAAATGCTCAAACGAAAATATGCTTGTGCTCAGGAAAAAGTGGTAAGGTCTAAATTATGCAATTTCTTATGAGATGGCTTATCATGTGATTAATTCGAAAAGGGATATGTTTAAATGCATTAGCCTGTGGCTATGGTTAAATGATATGCTTATGAATTGTGTGTTAGGCATATAGAACGGATGTGGATAGTAATGAAAAGCAAATGAAAATAAAGAAATTTGGAAGAGTTTAAAGTTGTCTTGTAACGCCCCTAACCCGTATCCGTCACCAGAACAGGGTTACGGAGCATTATCAAAACATTCAGAAACATTTATAGATAATTCATGCAAGTTACTATTCAAATTTCGAAATCATTTGTAACGTCCCTTAAATTGACCATCGAGGCCCAATACGAGCATTAGAATCAAGTCGGGACTTAATCGGAACCTCTAAGAATTTTTCGCGAAATTTTGAAAATTTTCTAAGGTGCAAGGCTCACACGCCCGTGTGACCCTAGGACACGCCCGTGCTACAGGTCGTGTTTGAATTAGGTTGCTCTCTGACTTCCACCACACGGCCGGCCACACTCCCGTGTGCTGGACCGTGTGATTAATTAATTCCTTTCGAATTAGGTGCAGGTTTCACACGGCCAAGACATACACCCGTGTTCAAGGCTGTGTCTCCCACACGGCTGAGACACACACCTGTGCCTCTATCCGTGTGCTAAATTCTAAGCATTCTAATTTTCTCGAATTTAAGGTGCAGGGGACACATTACCTAAGCATACACCCATGTACCAGATTGTGTGTCACACATGATCTAGACACGCGCCTGTGTGGACAAAATAAAGCTATTTCTAACTTCATTTCTCACTCAAAATCACACCAATGACCTGTACTTAAACTACATCCAAATGCCAACCATTACAAGCATTCAAGTTAAGCAAAACTCTATCATTCAACATAGCATACCATTACATGCATACATGTTCATAATCTTGCCTTGGTTTAGTCCATATGTTAGGCATAATTTATCAACTACTTAACACATATGTAGCTACCATAGTATGACATTACAAATATATCAAAACAAACCATTACTAGCCATTCCAATGGCTAGATTACAAGCATCATTTACATTTACATGCCAATATGGTCAATATAACCTATACATTCCATTACAACCATAATTGATTTACCATATTGTACCGACATGGGACGATGGATAGTGTGAGTGATCTTCGCCAAGCTTCCAATCCAACAAGCTTTCGATTTGCTATAAAACAGGGAAATAAAACTAAGTAAGCATTACATGCTTAGTAATTTTGTATAACGTGGTACTTAACTTACCATTCATTCTATTTTAAGGTAACTATGTAAGGCACATTCATTCAATTCGACCTCAAGCCCTACACATATCCTCATTGCCCTTGTTAGTCATATATTCCATAATAATATCAAAACATGTTTGGGCTCAACAACAATCAAGTTTCTAGGCACGTATGTTTTCCACAACATGTATTCATTTAACATGTATGAATCCTCTCTTTATATTACAAGTATAATTTCATAATAGTTCATCTCGAGTTCAGATTATTTCATATCATAACTTTTCTCGTATTACTTGAAATATCAATGTCACAAGAGTAATAGTACACTCAAAGTATACAAGTCTATAGTCAAGGATGAACATATTCATCAAATGAATTCCGTGTACATATATCATCATCTCATGTTTTCATATATCAATCATCATGTGTCATCATTTTCATGTATTTCAAAAAAATACGTGTAATAACTCATTTCTTATTCATAGCTTCTCATGTCAGGATTTTTACCTGTTGAATTTATTCGGAATATCGATGGATACATAGGTAGTACACACAAAGTGTACAAATCAGTAAATTCATCAATTCATATTCAATGGTACCCATAAGGTACTATTTCAGAGAGTACACTCTCGAGCCACACATATATACAAAAGGATTACCAGTCCAAGCTAAATCCTTTTTATGACATATGCTCTAAAGAGCTTGATCTGAATTACCCGTCCGGGCTAAATCCAATCCATAACATATGCTCGAGAGGACTTATATCAGGATTACTCGTCCAGGCTTATTCCTTTCTATAATGAGGTAAATGGAACTACTCGTCCGAGCTAAATTTCGTCAACAACAAATGCAGGACCTCATTCATTTCGGGAAATCACATATCTATCGAATTTTCCATTTATTCAAACGGAATTTGACATTTTCCAAGCATTATCAGGCATGTGATTATTTCATACATTTATAATATTCACATAATTCAAATAGACACAATCCACATTCATTTCAAGTACATAAGTAACATTTTTATCATTTATCATTTATCATTTATCAGGCCTTATTATTGATCGAGCTTCGTCAGGTACATTTCAATTGTCATATACATATAATATTTATACAATTCATAAGCACAACATTTAATTCAAGCATATAAAAATACACAATTTAGTTACACGAACTTACCTCGACAAATGTTCGTGTACATAAAATCTACTAATCCGACATTTTCCTCTTTTCCTCGTTCTAGCTCCGAATTTGGTCTATCTGAATCTATACGAGTAAATTTAACATCAATTTATTACATTTCATATCCAAGTGGACTCAATTTACATCCTAGGAAAAATTACCATTTTGCCCCTAACTTTTCCATAAATTTCAATTTCGTCCCTAGGCTCGGAAAATGAAATTTATGCAATTTATTCCCTATTCCAAGCCTAACCAAAATTCCATCATAAAATTTACAGCACATGTATTCATAAAAATTCAGAATTTTTCATCAAATTTTACAACTTTAAATTGTAGTCCCTAAATCATGTTTTCATCAAAAATCACTTTGTAAAAGTTGTTTATCTATCAACAACCTTTCATTTTCTACCATAAATTTCAAATTTTAAGCATATTCATCCATGACCTAATTTTCATACTTTGATAATTATTCAAATTAATCCCCCAAATAGATAGATTAAACTATCTCAGTTTCAAAAATATCAAAATTACTAAAAACGGGACAAGAAAACTTACCCAATGTAACACCCTCAACTCGTATCCATCGCCGAAACAGAACACTTACAGATAATCTGAAATCATTATCATTAAAATATCGAGACTAATTATAAATGTTCCTTTAACAGACCTTCGAGGTCCAAATCATGCATTAAGATCAGGTCGAAACCAAACCGGATTCTCAGGAAAAATTTTTGCGATTTTTAAAATTTTTCTCGCATATAAGAGTCACATACCCGTGTGACTAGGGACACACAGTCAGACCATACCCGTGTGACTAGGGACACACAGTCAGACCATACGCTCATGGGGTAGACCGCTTGTCACACACGGCCTAGACACAAGCCCGTGTCTACCCGTGTGGACGAGAATTAGGCTATTTTCCAAGCCATATTTCTCACTCACTAACATTTTAATACAGTCAAGAGCTAATTTAAGATATTCAACTAATCCTTATACTTATCACCATTTGTTAATCGTACACTTCATATAAATAACAAGAAACGTATATAGGCTCAATTCTTATTAAATTCCTCTTATACCTATACTTTTTCACATTACGTATTCATATCACATATAATAATCATACCTCTGTATTTCATACACATTTTCATAACAATTTGTCTTGGTTTCTAACTACTACATATTTGAGTTCTACATCATCAAATCATTTGAACATCATCTTTACACAAATAGTACACTTTAGGTGTACAGTTCTATAATTATGAATAAACACATTTATCAAACATATTCCATATTTTTATATATCACAATCTCATTTTTTCCATGTATCAAAAACCATCATTTCCTTGTATTTCAGACAAATACATGTAACAATTCATAAATATACAATCACTAGCTCTTCCTGCCAATCACAATTTAAATTGTCAAATCACTTATTGAGTCCAAAATTCAATGTTCACTAAATTTATCATATAAATTTGGATGTACGTATTCATCAATAGATCCCATGTACAAATATCATCATCTCAAATTTCTACATACGTTTACTTTCCATATTATGAACTCAAATAACATATACAAGATATATCAATATATTTCAAGTACATTTTCTTAATATTTCATTTCGAATTCAGATTATCTCATATTAGAACTTTTCTCATTAACTCATTTGGAATACCAATTCATACGGATAATACACTCAAGGGTGTACAAATATATAATCACAAATGAACTCATTCATCAACCAAGTTCTATGTTCATGTCTCATCAACTTGTATTTCCTTATATCACATAATTCTATGTAACACTTACCAAACTTTGTCAAATTAGTGAACGTCTTACAGAATTGGTCTGCACCGGTATGCACTGAATTTCATTGATAATCACTGATGCCATAACATAGCTATGGCCTTTTCACTAGAATATCATAGCTCAGCCATGGTCTTACATCTTTACTATCATTATGCCATGGTGAAACCATGGACTTATCCGTCAATTCATCACTTTAAACTAGAATGTCATAGCCCAGCTATGGTCTTACATCTTAAACACGTATCACACTGATGCCATATCCTAAATATGGTCTTACACGGAAATCACTTGTCACTTGTAGCCGTAGCTACCACTATTCACTGATCAGGTAGCCGGAGCTACCACTTTTCACTGATCAGATAGCCGGAGCTACCACTTTTCACTTGATCAGGTAGCCGAAGCTACCACTTTTCACTTGATCAAGTAGCCGAAGCTACCACTTTTCACTGATCAGATAGCCGGAGCTACCACTTTTTATTTTCACTTGTCCTTGATCAGATAAGTATAGCCGAAGCTATCACTTATCACTTTCACTTGTCCTTGATCAGATAAGTGTAGCCGAAGCTATCACTTATCACTTTCACTTGTCCTTGATCAGATAAGTGTAGCCGAAGCTATCACTTATCACTTGTTGCCATGGTTCAACCATGGTCTTTTCTGTCAATTCATCTTGTCACTAAACTGAAGTGCTCAATTTAATCATTTATTCAATTTTCATGCTTTTACGTTATTCATGATTTTATCATCAATACATATGAAATAACACATTATGAAGTTCATAAAATTAACAAATGATCACTAAAATTTAATACTTTATTATATCATTTTAGACTACTTCATAACCCTTGAAAATCAGAACTTTAGCATTAGACCTTAATTCCAAACTCTTTCACAATTAGGTCCTAAAATCAATTTCTATCAATTTTACTTGATAAAATCATCATATATCAAAATTAAAGCTTCAATTCTACATTTATTCATCATATGCTTCCAGCACTTATCCATAGAAACTTTAAAAATTAGCCATAGAATCAAAAACTAATGACATAGTAAGTTAGACCCAATTGTAAAAGTCCAAAAACATAGAAATTTCAAGGAGAAAGTAAGAATTAAACTTACATGAAGCTAGAGTATGAAAACCAGCTTGAACCCTCTTCCATGGCTATTTTTCAGCTGATGAAAATGAAGAGAAATGAAGAGAATTCCAGATATTCTAATTTGGTGTCATTTTTATTTAGCTAATTTTGGCAATTTCTCAATTTTGCCCTTATTTCACCCATTTCCTGATTTTTCTCAGCTATTGCCGCCCAAAATATCTCCTTAAGGCTTATTTGCACTTTAGGTCCTTCCTTATTTGGCAATTGCGCTATTTAATCCTTCTAGCAACTTTTACACCTTTTTCAATTTAGTCCTTTTTATTTAATTAACCACCCGAACGTCAAAATTTTCTAATGAAATTTTAATACTACCTTATTGACACTCCATAAATATTCATAAAAATATTTATAGATCGATTTATAACACCAAGATCTCGATACCTCTTTTTCTCAATTTCTTGACCAAATAAATCTTTATAAAACACAATTTACTATTTCAAAAATATTTTAAAATCTACATTTGGCTTGTAAATATTAAATAATATAATCTACAAATTTATTTTTAGGATTTGGTGGTCTCGAACCACTATTTCTGACATCACTGAAATTTGGGCTATTACACCCAATTTGGCCAAGAAAGCTTGGTTTCTCTTTCCTAGGGTTTCCATGGAATATTTTGGGGAAGAAGATGAGAAAATAAGATGATAATTCTTTTATCATCTTTTAATTAATTAAAATATTTCAATTTCCAATTTAGTATTTAGCCTTTTTCTAACTTTCCATGGATGGGTGACCAAAAATATCTGCATACTTTTTATTTATGGTCTAATTACCATATAAAGACCGTAAGTTTTGAACTCTATGGCTATTTTATCCTTATAGCTACTAGAACTCAACTTTTGCATTTTATGCGATTTGGTCCTTCTCGTAATTAAGCACATAACCGGTAAAATTTTCTTATCAGAATTTTCACATGACATTTATATCATATTATGGACCATAAAATAAAATTAAAATAAATTTTATTTTAGGCTCGGATTTGTGGTCCCTAAACCACTATTCTAATTTCACCAAAATTAGGCTGTTACATGTCTAAAATCCTACTATGCTAGGGATAATATGCATAAGTGATATTGTGGATTTACTAATTTTGTGAGTTGTTGAATTTGGTTTCATGAATCGTGTGGTATCGATATATGATTATTCATGATATGTATAAATTTCATATTGGAAATAGATTGATATAATTAAAGTTTATACAAGCTTACTAAGCATTCATTGCTTATGTAGTTGTTTTTCTTTACTTTTCAAATTATCGGAAGCTCGATCGAGTTGGATGCTCGTCAGAGATTTATCACACTATTCAGTGATTATAACGGTACATGTTGATGTCTTGGTTAAGGTTATAATGGCATGTATAGGTATTTTGGCTAATGTTAGCCTATGTGCTTTGGTTGTGTAATTGACCATTTGGTTAGTTTGCATTTTGGCCTTGTGTTGTTAAAATGATATATATTATAAGGTGTATATAAGTAGCCTTGTAATGGTTGATATATGACTTGTTATGGTTGAATGATGGTAGATAGAAAAGTAGTTGAATGTGCATATTAGATATGACATATAACTTGTTGTGAATTGGTGTTTTGCCATAGTAAGCAAATATATATTTTGATACTAATGATTATGTGGTACAGTTGGTACCAAATGGTATGTTTTGGTAAGTGATTTACATGTTGTTTAATGATACAAACTTAGTTAGAAGTTAATCAAGTATTTTGGCAAAATTGAGTACATGGTTATTGAGTACATGGTTATACATGTTTTAATGTTGTCATTTGAGGTGCCTTTGGGCATATTGGTTGGATGTTATTATACCATATGTGTTTGGCTTGATTATGCATGATTTTGGTGCTTTGTGAGGGCTTAGATATATGTGCAAAAGGGATTATAGGTATTTGTTGAAAAGGGTGAGAAAAATAGCTTGTAAAATAGCCTATTTTCGTCCACACTGATAGAGAAACGGGCGTGTGTCTCAGTCGTGTGTGACACACGGCCAGGTAACACGGTCGTGTGTCCCTTGTAGTTTTCAAAAAGGTTCCAAGTCAAGTTTTACACGGCCTAGCAAACGGCCTGGCACACGGGCATGTAAGGTTATTTCAAAGGGTACACGGCCTAGCACACTGGCGTGTGAGGTTATTTCGAAGGGTACACTACCTAGCACACGAACGTATGGTTTGGCCGTATGACCCAAGTCAATGAGTTGCATTGGCATGGACACAGGCTAGGACACGGCTGTGTGTCCCTATTTCGAATGCCTACAAGGCCTAAGACACGGGCATGTCTCTTGGCCGTGTGAGTCACATGGCCTGGCCACACGGCCGTGTGACCCTTGTAGTTTGTAAATTTTCATATTTTCTCCAAAATTTCTATATGTTTCTGATTTAGTCCCGATTTGCTTCTAATATATTTTTTAAGGCCTCGAGGGCTCGTATAATGGAAAATATGTATGGTATTGATTGGTTTTGTTGTGATTGATGATATGAATAAAATGTTTTAAATTTTTTGATAGTTCTGAAATGTAATCTCTGGTAATGCTCCATAACCCTATTCCGACGACGGATACCGGTTAGGGGTGTTACAACTACACAATCATGTGTCACTTATTATTTCAAGTCAGTGAGTTACATGGTAGTACACGACCTGTGACACGGTTGTGTGTCACAAGTCAGAGAGTTACATGGTCAAGCACATGACCTGTGACACGGTCGTGTGACCTAACTCAGTGAGTTACAAGGTTTAAAACACGGGCTAGGACACAACTGTGTGTCCCTTTGTTCGAACACCACACGGTCTAGGCTATGTCACACGGCCTGGCTATACGACCGTGTGACCCTTGTTTTCAAAGTTTTCAACTTTTTCCCAAATTATATGAATTGTTTCAAATTAGTCCCAAATTGTTTTCGAATTGTTTTTAGGGCCTCGAAGGCTCAGTTTAAGGCTCAAAGGTATATGTTTGCTAAGTTTAAAATGAGTTTTATGTAATTATCGTTAAATGACTTTATTGTTCTAATTGTACGGTAATGCTTCGTAACCCTAATCTGACGACGGAGACGGGTTAAGGGTGTTACAAAATCTACAATTGTTTAATTCATTCTAATACTATTGACGAACCACATAACCTGTTTATGTCGTAGTTTACATTTATGTGGTGTGGATACATGATCTAGCTTGAATGAATCCCATTGAGGTGAGTTTGTTGGTTAGAATTAGATCTCTCTACTTCTTAATGTTGCTGGTAAGTTAAATCTTGGGAATTGAGTTCCAAGATTATTTATCGATTAGGAAAGTAATTCTAAACGAGTTGTCTCTTGGTTACCAAATAAATAAGGAGAGATTAGTTGCCTGGCATTAAGTCAACTACTAGAACTAATTTATTAAAAACACTGACGTTATCCTTGTTGGAAAAAACCTTGTTTGAAAACAATTTTCTTGCACAACGAAAAATTAAAATTTTGAAAATCGACCGGTTTGGAATATTTATATCAATAAATCTTAAACCAAAGTTGTACCTCTATTTTTGGATAAGTTGGTCCTTGATGTTTTCCAGCTTTCAACCAAACAATCTTCTTCGTTATTCTCGTATCATGAACTACTTTGGGTGTGGGCTTGAACCTATTGAATCAAAACACAGAATTAGAAAAAGTTTTCACTTTTGGGTGAAAACGAAAAATCTCTCTTATATAATAGAAATTGGTGAACTTGTTATTCTGAAAAATATTTTATAAGTTGAGAATAAATTCTCTCTATTTTTTGGCAGAATAACAATCTTTCAAAAGTTCTGTTAATAACTCTACTGGTGCCATCTATTTATAGGAAGAGAATGTAGAATCACTTTTAGTGTTGTAGATATTTATTTTAAATAGAAAAACATCTTACTTAGAGTAAGAGTGGGGTGAACGACTCACCATTGTATTTCTACTAGTGTTGCCACCCATTCATGTTATATGAGAGATTTTGGTCTCTCTCACATCGGGTCCGATTACGAGTACTTTTTAGGCCTTTTTGGCCCATTACTCTGTAATATCATCCAACCCGATTCAATTTTTTATTTCTCAAAATAAACTTTAATATCTACATGTTAAATAATTTTATCACCTCAATTTTACCCAAGTAAAATTTTGATGATTTTACCCCCGATAAAATTTTGAGATAATTCGTATAATAAGTCACAACTTAACATGTTCACTATGACCGAATGATTTATTTTCATTTTTGGGCTTCAAAATAGTTCAAACACATAAACTTATTCTTCCATCATTTTTTAAGTAATCCTATATAAAATTGCAAATTATCATTTCCATTTTTGGAAACCTACATTTATTTCCAAATTATTTTATTTCTCCATTTCAGAGAAAACCATAATCATTCTTTAATGTTTCTCATTTCTCATTTTTTATTCATTCCGTTCATTTTTATTCAAACACGCAATTTATTTCTGGTTTCAACGAGCTAGCGGAGCGATTGATTAGATATATGTAGTTGAGGCTCAAATGATTTATAATTAACTTCTGCTTTTCACCTATTAATTATAAACTCATTTAGTCACAAAATCATTCCACTATAATATCGTGACTGAGCTCTCCTCAACGACATACCATTACGAAAGCAACTACTCTTTGCTCGTACAATTACCTTGCCATTAATGTATTACCCTCACAGGATATCTTTGATCTCTTTGGGATAATATTCGTTCTCCCAATATGATCTTATTTTATCTTATGGTAACCATTACATCTTCCTTCATAAAAAGTCAATCATTATTAAATAGTGATCAAGTGATCCATCACAAAGACGGATGACTGTGGTCACGTTTACTTTTCATCAACCATGTAATGCCAACGAGAGAATATCATTTACCCATATTTTGGGCTAAGAATTTCACTGTTGTGAATGAAGCTACATACTACAGAAGTCGTACACCCAACACATGAGATTTCAGTTCATTACCTATTTGAACTCAAGCTTTTACCTAACCAAAGTGCACGAGTCATGCGTACATAGTTTGCCATCCACTCAAAATTTAAGTATGTCACACTATGAATGTCACAAGTGAATAAATCCATAAACGGGCTCAGGATCTATTCTACTTGAGTCTTACCCGATGTATTGTCAGTCTAGTCAGTCACATCTATGTCTTTATCTTCTGGAAGTCATCTGCTCCAATGCCCAAGATAAGGCATCTCCCCAACTGGACTTGATAAACGACATATTAGTCTTTCAATCGGTTTGCTCATTTCTGATTAGACTAAGGACATGTTTAGATTCGTTTACTAATACAAGATGTCTTTCTATATTACGATCTGATAACGTAATATCGCTTAATATTAGTTAAACATTTAAACAACCAATGAGCAACATTTGCTTCTATTTTACTTTGCGTGCAAAAATCATAAGAAGACAATTATACAAAGTATATTAATGTAATCAATGAATTTGTTTTATTAACCAATCTGTTTTATTAACTCATATATTTAATTTTGAAAGGATATACGGTTACTTAGAATGAACGAAAAAATCGAAAATCCAACACGTTAGGGCACGATTTCTCGAGTTTCTAAATACAGAACATTGCCTTGGTTTAAAAAATCTTATCTCGAAATAATAAAACGTCAAATCCAATGCGTTAGGACACGATGTCTCGAATTCTCGAGAATAAGCTTTTTATTTAAAATTTATGTATTTATTTTAAAAAGGATATTCGGTTATTTAGATTAAATGAGAAAAATCGAAACCCAATAATTTAGGACACAATCTCTCGAATTTCTAAATACGGAATATTGCCTTTGTGAAAGGAATCAATTTTGTATTGGGTAAAAGTTAATATAACACCAGATTATAATAAAACGTAAAAACAAATTACTAAATAGTAATAAATGCGTTAGTATGAAATAAATGAATAAAACGAATAAGCTAAAAAAATAAGAAAGAGAATAATAAGAAAGCTAAAAGTATTTAATATAAAAAAACCAGCAGGAAATGAGAAAATGAATGAATAATATGTAAAATTAATAATAATAATAATAATAATGGTAATAATAATAATAATAATAATAAGTAATAAATACAAAGAGAAAATATGATTATAGTGGCAATTATAAAAAATAATAATAGAAATAATGAAAATAATAATATTAACAATAATAATAATAATGATAATAAATGTATAATATGAAAAATTAAAATAAATAATAGTGATAATAATAATAGGGAAAATAGTAAAAAGGAAATAAAAAAAACAAAATAAAAATATAGTAATAGAGTAATGATAATAATAATAATAATAATAAGGCGATAATAATAAAATAAAGAATAATAACATTAATAGTAATAATAATAAAAATTGCAAAATAACTAAAAAGACTAAATTGAATTTAAAACGGAAGTTTGGGGTTAATTCAAAATAAATAAAAAGAAAAAGGACCCCATTGAACGCTCGAATAACATGGAGGGACTAAAAGGGAAATTTTCCCTTCTCTTCCAAAACGCACAACATCAGGGATGACTAGATTGAAACCCGAAATAAATTGTTGGGCCAAATTAAAAATACCATAAACTTAATCACAAAAACATAAAAAAGCGGAAGAACCAAAAGCGTAATAAACCCCTTACTAAAAAAAACACTCGGATCCTGAGGCGGGTCGGGTCGATTAGGGGTAAAACGACGTCGTTTTGGGGCTTAAGGACGTCGACCAAAATGACGCCGTTTTGAGTGGCTATATAAGCCAAAATTTTTTGAAAAAAAGATCATTTCTTTCTTTGCTCCAAAAAAAAAAACTAACCCCTCTTTTTTCTCTCTGCAGGGACGAAGGCTTGTGAGCTCCGACGGGAATTTCAGCGAATCGCAGTTGCGCCGGCGCCACTGTATAGTCCAAAAGTCACGCTTTTTGATAAAAGAGTAAGTTTTTTATATATATATTATTTATAGATATATATATGTTTGCATATATAATTTAAAAAAAATGAAGAAATGGGGGTGCTGTTTCAAAAGGAAAAAGAAAATAGAAAAAAAGAAAAAGGTAAACCTTAGCACGTTCTTCCTTTTAGTTACTTACTGCTTTTCTTATTTTGGATGTTGTAAACCTCTGCGTTTTCGTATCTAAAGTCTTTTTGTATTCAAAAAATTGTCTGAATCCTTACAATGGTTTTTGGCTTTGGCTTTTATAGCCATTTTACAAGTTTTATTTATTATTTGATGTCTTTTCTCTTCTTTTCTTGCAGGTGCAACTTGAGGAGTGGCAATGGCAGAGGGCAGGTGGTGGAGCAGGTGGCTGCTGACAGGGTCGGAAGGCCTTAGGTGCGGCGCACCTAAGGTTTTTTTTTTTTTTCCTGATTAGGTTTAGTTTTTTTTTTTGTTAGGCTGATAATGGGATTTGGGTCTTAATTGGGCTGATAGGTTTTGGGTTATGTTTGGTTTGGGTAATTTGGGGTTTAAATTTGGGTTTAACTTTGGGTTTGGGTTTGGGCTGTTTGGTTTCTGACGGGCTCGAGCAAATTGGGCTATTCACAGCTGCCCCTCTTTGCTCGTTGTTGTGTAACGAGAATGGAGCAAAGACTTTTAAGAAAGACCAATTTTGTTCGGTCTTGCCGAGTCTTGACTTCTTTGGTGCTTCTCTTCTTCAAGTAGCCTCATTCTAGTCCACTGTGTCTTGTTGTTTCAATCCACTCCACCGCGACTTTAGAGAGATAAGATTTGTGGTTTCACTCTACTCTGCTGCAACCTAGGAAGATGAGATAAGAGGTATAGGATTTATTGCTTTAATCCGCTCCGCTGCAACTTCAGGGAGATAGGATTGATAGCTTCAATCTGTCCAACGTTAGGGAAATAAGATTCGGTGTCTCCAGTCTGCTCCACTGTAACTTCAGAGAGATAAGACTTGTGACTTCAACTTGCTCCACTGCAACTTCAGGGAGATAAGGTTTGTTTTGAACTACTCTACTACATCTTTAAAGAGATAAGATCTGTGATAATTCGTAGCTTTAATCTGTTCCACTGCAACTTCAGGGAAATAATATTTGCTGTTTTCAGTCTGCTCCACTGCAACTTCAGGGAGATAAGACTTGTGTCTTCAACCTGCTCTATTGCAACTTCAGGGAGATAAGGTTTGTGGCTTTATTTGCTCCAATGTAATTTCAGGGAGAAGAGATTTGTAGTTTCAATCTACTTCGCTGGAACTTCAAGGAGATGAGTATTGATCCTCAATGTAATTTCAGGGAGAAAGGATATGCAGCTTCGACCTACTCCACTGAAGTTTCAACTAGACAAGAATTCAGGGAGAAGAGATTTGTAGCTTAGATCTTTCTACTGAAACTTTCAAGGATATAAGAATTTAAATAGAAGAGATTTGTAGCTTCAATCTTCTCTACTGAAACTTCGAAGATATAAGAATTCAGGGAGAAAAGATTTGTAGCTTCGATCTTCTCTACTGAAATTTTAAGGAGATGAAAACTGGTAACCTCAACCTGCTCCACTGTATCTTCAAGGAGACGAGGTTGGTAGCTTAAATCTACTTCGTTTCTTCATGGAGATAAGATTCGTCGTTTTCGATCTGCTCCACTATTGCTTAGGGGGACAAGATCTGTAATCTTCAGTCTACTCCACTGCCGCTTCAGGGAGATAAGACCGATGGCTTTAATCTACTCGCCGCTTCATAGAGATAAGATTCGTAAATTCACCGATGTTGCTACACCATCCTCTTGGGACATGATCTGTAGAATCAGTTTCATGTATCTATGCTTATGCCAAATGATTAGGATGCTATGATCGACAAATGAATCAAATGCTCCTAACTGAGTGTGTTATGAATGATGAATGCAAAATTTCATGAGGATGATCCTTTTTATTTAAGGTGTCATTTCTCGTTGTTCGTCTCTACCACTGATGTATTACGTTGTCTTCTTCCTTGGATGGTATTTTAACAGAAGATATGAAGAAATGGTCTCAGTTTAGATCATTCTTTCTCAAATGTTCCCAACCCCTGAACTTGGTTAGTTCTGAATAGTGGTCCCGCTTCGGGTTCTTGTAATATTTAGAAGTTTTCAGAGTAATATGCGAAACTCCTTTTATTTGAATATTAATAGTCCTTAATCGTTATTTCAATGAAAAATGCTTGAAAAAGATTATTACAATGGACAAGATGGAATTTTATTGAGAGCAGAGCTCGAAATGCATGGATTGATCAAGAGATCAAATTTTGTTTAAAGTACGAAATGAGAGTAAGTTAAGATAGCAAATTTGCTAAAATAAAAAAAATGAATAAATTAATCAAGAGTAGCAAGTTTTTCTAAAATATAAAATGAATAAGATGAAAAATAGGTGCCTCAGGTATCGTAGCATGAGCTTCTCCGCGCAAAACTTCTTGAGGACCTTTTGAACTTGATACGTGTTTAGATGACCTAGAAGGCTTTGTTGATGCCCCAAGATGTAGCTTTCCTCATTCTTGTTACTACATGCCCTATCTTTGATCAAAATTTGAATTGCCCTTTTTCGTGTTTTCAACTCAAAACCCCTTTGGTCTCAATGCGCCCTTTGAGGGTTTTCACCTTGGCCTCTCCTTTTTTTTTTTTTAGGCAAAGTACCTCTTGACTGAATCTGAGTTCACAGGATTAGGCAAGCTTTTTCCATTCATCTCGGTCAAAATAAGAGCTCCTCTAGAGAAGGCCTTTTTTACCAAATAAGGTCCTTCCCAATTCAGCATCCACTTTCCTCTAAAGTCCTTTTGTATGGGGAGGATCTTTTTCAAAACAAGGTCTCCCTCATGGAATTCTCTAGGGTGAATCTTCTTATTATAAGCCCACATCATTCGCTTTTGGTACATTTGTCCGTGACAAATGGCTCTTAGCCTTTTTTCTTCGATTAGGTTCAGCTGATCATACCAGGATTGAATCCATTCTGCTTCATCCAACTTAGGCAAATGGCTTTTGGTACATTTGGTACATTTGTCCGTGACAAATGGCTCTTAGGCAAGACTCGAAGGGAAGGAATCTCAACTTCGATAGGAAGTACCGCCTCCATTCCATAAACCAAAGAGAAAGGAGTTGTCCCGGTAGAGGTTCTGACTGATGTTCGATAAGTATAAAGAGCAAATGGTAACTTCTCATACCAATCTCTATAAGTCTCAGTCATTTTTCCCACGACTTTCTTGATATTCTTATTAGCTGCCTCGACTGCACCATTCATTTTTGGGCGATATGGTGATGAGTTGTGGTGTTATATGGAAAAGAACATATAAGGATTGTGCTGTTTTAAAAAATACCGCAGCCTTCTTACCACCTGTGGACTCCCTAATCCACGTACATTCCAACTTATGCTTTTCATTGCGTCCGGTATGCTTGCCTCTTGGCAGCCGCCGATCCCATAAATTCTGGAACATCAATTTGCTCCAAATTTTCATTCATCGCTTCTGGGAATACTTCATCACAGTCCTCTTTTCCTTCTTGTTTCAATCCTTTCAGTCCATCTTCATATGCAACTTCCATACCGCACATATCGAATTCTCTTTCCGGGGACTTCATATTCCTCGTGCTGCTATCATATTTTCTTTGATTCTTTGTGGCCACTGGATCAATTCTTCTCTAGCTTGTCTTTTTAGATAGATTTGAATTATTAGCCTGCTTTTTCTTACTATTATTTAGCTTCTCATCTTCCTTTACTGTATATACTCCCTCTTGCTTCTTAATCGCCTCCCCCTTCCAATCAGTTCCAAATTCCCTTGTAGCCCCCAAGTCTTGTTGTTCTCCTGTATAAGTATATTAGTACTATTTGCCAGCAAATCTGTGCCTCATGTATAAGAGAATTGAGCCCCCACCTTCTTTGAAAAAATATTAAATTTCATGCTCTCTTTTCCGATTAAATTTGATTCTGCTTTCAAAGCCAACGTATAAGGTGGATCTTCTCTAATTTTACTTTTTTTCTACAGGATTTAGCTGAAGACAGTCTTTGAGACCATGCCCCATTCTTCCACATCCAAAGCAAAACATCGGTAATTTTTCATATTTAAAATGAACCCACGATTTATTAACATTATCAATAAAGACAAATATACCTCGTCGAAGCGGTTTCTGCACATCCAAATCCTAAGCCAATATAAGTCTCCATTAATTTCAGATCTGATTAACTCTCCAAACATGACACTGATTGCATGCAAAAGATCTTTCTCATCAAACTCAGGTAAACATGAACCTATTTTTATCCAAAACGGTGATGCAATAAGCTAAA
Organism: Gossypium bickii; assembly: GCA_025503065.1. Lineage (NCBI taxonomy): Eukaryota > Viridiplantae > Streptophyta > Magnoliopsida > Malvales > Malvaceae > Gossypium > Gossypium bickii. The sequence goes on along the minus strand of CP106716.1, from coordinate 13,932,668 downwards.
TTTGGCCTCTTTCCACCGGCTGAGTTAGCCTGTCAAATAATATAATACTTTTGCGAAAAATCCATGGCTTACCCTCCATAGTTGTCTCCAGATCCTCTTCCAAATCAAACATTATTAAAAATAAATTCTGCCCCACTATCTAAATCTCAAATTTTTTCCTTGTCTTCCATATACTTTTCATTTGTGCCCTAAAGCTTTCTGGATTGTAAAGCTTCTCTGTCCAAATTGTATAGATCAAAGTTGGTTTTGCATTTGGTACAACCATCGAACCTTTGACTGATAACTGAATAAGTTCTTCTGCTAGAAGAGAGATCTCATCCCTCCCCTCTCGATCGTCACCACCGCTTTCCTCTATCCCAAGCCGCAGCAGTTACTGCTCTCTCTAGGACTCTAAGCAAAGCACTCTTGGTGACTATCCATTAATTTCTTATTCAATAAATCTAATAAAACTATTATCTTATGTAAAACTTTTTAATTAATAATCATAAATTAAACTTTCACCATTTATAATCACAATTTTAAATTTGTATATTATTTTAATTAGGAGTGATCAAAATTCAACTTGAAAAATTTTTTAAAAGTTCAAATTTTGAATTATTCGAATTGAATTAATTGAGTTAATCGAATCAACTCAAAATTTTTTGAATTTCGAGTTTAAATCAAGTTGAATTTTACTTTCCCCTCGAAACTTTTACTTTCCCTAAAAAAATTTTACTTCTTCAAACCCTCAAAACTTTTTACCTTTTACTTTCTCCCTAAAAGTTTACTTTTCCCAAACCCTCAAAACTTTTTTCCTTTTAGTTTTCCCCCAAAACTTTTACTTCCTCCTCAAAAATTTTACTTCGCCCAAATTCCAAAACTTTTTCCTTTTCACTTTCTCCCTAAAAGTTTACTTCTCGCAAACCTCCAAAAAAAAATTTCCTTTTGCTTTGCCCCAAAACTTTTACTTCCCCAAACCCTAATTTTTTTTTGTTTCGAATTTGTCTACTATTTTTATTATTTAATTATTTAATCATGCTGAATCTTTATCAATTTCTGTTAAAATTGAATTATTGATGATACCATAAAATATTCGTGTTAAAATTTTCTGTTTGTATCAATTTCACATTTTATCTTTAAAATAAATTTTATTAAAAATAAGATTTTTTATATTTAATATACAATTTTTTAATTTCAAAATACATGATGATAAGAATCAGAAGATAATTGAAGCAACTAAGCAAGCAAAGAAGCTAACCCGTAAATAAAATATTAATAAATAAATTATGAGTGGATTAAAGTTAATAACAAATTTGATTACGATAGACAAATTTGATTACGGTGTGTGGCAGTGGCTACTAGGACCCAAATCTATTTTTTTTAATTTAATTCGAACAAATATATTCGATTCAGATTCCATCTCACTTAAGTCGATTCGAGAAAATTTGAAATCTAATTAAGATGATAAAATAGAATTCATTAACTCGAAATGTTTCCATTCGATTCAATTCAATCGAACTCTCACTCCTAATTTTAATATTAATTAAATAATAATTAATAGATTTTTTTTCATCATTTTATATTTAAAATTCTATTCAAATTAAAACTTAAATTTACATCTTTTTCTTTTTTAAATTTAGCTACAACATAGTGCGTAACTAATAAATCTAACACAACCTAAATGAAACTTGAATTGTTCACTCCGGTAAGAGAAATTTAACCTATTAAGGGCTTGTTTAGTAGTGCTTAAGTTGTGTTAAACAAGCTGCTTTTGGTTGAAATTTTTGGCTTTCCAAAAATACTTTTGAAAAGGAGAAACTAAAATTTTTAGTTTTTCCTCTCTTAATAGCACTTTTGATACTTAGTTACTTTTTCACCCCTCCAATAATATAGCACGTTCCCTTCTTTTTTTTTTCTTGGTGCTTAATTACAAATGGGTTAAAATCATTAATTAAAAATAAAAAAATTATTTTTTTAAAATAATACAAATGTGTTAATATCTAATTACAAATATTTAATGGTTATATTTAAATATTTAAAATATAATTTATATATTCTAATTAAATTTTATAAATAATTAATATTTATTGCTTAAAAATATTTAAAATTTATATTTCATATATTAAAATATTAACAAAAAGTTATAATAAATTTTTTTATGTTCTTACTAAAATATAATAAAATTAACTAATTTGAACATTATTTAAATGCATATTTGTTATTTGATAATAACATGTCTAAAATTGATATTTTATTTCTGAAAAACACTTTTTGTCATCCATGTTAATTACTCAAATCTTAAACCAAACTTTTTAAAAGTACTCTTCAAAAATACTTTTTTACGGTACTTTCAAAAACATTACTAAACTAACCCTAAATAAAGTAATATATGAAGTTTGCGAATGTAGAAAAATGACTACAAAGTAATACACAAAACAAAACAATACATAAATTCTCAAAATATTAAATTTTCTTTATCAAATCAAATAAACAAATATATATTAATTCTCCTTTGGATAGGTACTATAATATATTATTATAAATAAATGCTAATAATCTTAATGAAAAAATAAATAATTTTGATTAAATATTCACATTGTGTTTGGATATTGAAAATTATATCCAATAAAAATAATAAAATTTTACATTTATTTAACCATAGAATAAATAATTCTCCTTCGAGCAAATTATAAAATTCTAATTGTCGAAACCATTTTTCTGAAAAACTGGAATCGACTAGGGTTTTGAAAACGAAAATAAAACAGGAGTCGCCATCGATCTTTATTAGGTATGGTCGAATCACCTTTGTTTTAATAAAACGTTTTGGTTTACTAAAACGGTATTTTGGTCTACGAAATTCGAGAAAATGGGTTCGGGAGTCGACTACGTGCGAGGAAGGATTAGCACCCTCGTCACGCCCAAAATTGGTACCAGATTGATTAATTAGTGTCTTAATGTCGAAAATTGAAAACCGAGAATGAATTTAAAATACGATCCTTTTTTATTTATGTTGATTTTAAAACACTTGAATGAGTTGGAATAATCATAAAAGACTATCTCATCTCGAGGCGACGAAATGCTACATCCAGTAAGTTAGGACACGGCACCCTAAATTCTTGAGAATAAGCCCGCCTTTTATTTAAAAGCACGTGTATTTTAATTTTAAAAGAATATTCAGTTATTTAGATTAAACGAGAAAAATCGAAACCCAGTAAGTTAGGGCACGGTCTCTCGAATTTCTAAATACGAATATTATTATTTTTAGAAATTCTTATCTCGAGGTAACGAGATGCCACACCCAATAAGTTAGGGCACAACACTTTGTACTCTCGAGAATAAGCTTTTTATTTTAAACTTGTATTTTGTTTTAAAAGGATATTCCGTTACTTAAGCTAAACGAAAAAAGTCGAAACCCAGTAAGTTAGGGCACGACTTTCTCGAATTTCCAAAACGCGAAATATTACCTTATTTTGAAAAATTTTCGGTTTTTGAATAATAGAGAATACAACATGTAAAGGCATACATTTATTTTGTTTGGAATAAAATACGACTGTCTAAGTTGGATAAATGTGTTAGGGTTTAATCATGATGCGATGACATGAAACAAAAGTATAGTAATGAGCATGGAATAATAATACGTAAATAAAATATTACACAAGTGAATGACGATAATATGAAAATACAAATAAACAAATTATGGTACATGCAATGGCAACAATCTCACAACATACACCATCTAAATATTAACATTAATAATCAAAGACCAATGAATTAAACAACTTAAAAAGAAATAATACATAAAACAATTTAAAATAATTAACAAAACGATTTTAAGTAAAGAATACATAGTAAAAAAAATAAAGTAAATAATATATGAAACAATTTAAAATAATGCCAAAGGTTTAAGATAAATAATATGTAAAAAGAAATTTAAGATACATAATATATAAAAATATAAAACGGTTTAAAATAAATAACATTATATTTAAAATGAATAGCATATAAAATAGTTTGAACCAAGTAATACATATAAAACTTTTAAAATAGAAAATATATACCAAAATTTAAAATAAACAATATATATATAAGAGAAATTTAAAATAAATAATATATTAAAATAGTTTAAAACGGATAATACATATATATATATATAAGAAAAGTCTAAAATGGACATTATATAAAAAATTAAGATAAATGATAAATTTAAAAACAATATATGAAAAATGAAATCTAAGATAGTATGTAAAGAGTTTAAAACAAACAGATGAAAAAAATAAAAACAGACAATATATATATATATATGATAAAATAGTTTAACAAAATATCTAAAAATTTAGAATGAATAAAATAGTTTAAAATAAATAATATGTAAAGTATTAGAATGAATAAATAAACTAACAAATTAAAAGGGGTTAAAATCAACAGATTAGGGACTGAATCAGAAGAGAAACGAAATTACAGGCCTAAATTAAAAAACGCGCTAAGACAGGGGGACTGATCGGGGAAATATTCCCGGCTTTTTTATTCGCATTTATGGGTCAAGGACCCAATTGAAAAATCGAAGAAATTTAAGGGTAATATCTGTAAAAGGAAAAATAACAAAAAGGGGGCGATTGAATAGCACTGCAATGGGGAAGGAACTATCGCGAAATATCCCTTTTAAGGGAATGTGCAGCTTCCCTTGTATCCAAACGGCCCCGTTTTGGTGGTTATATATAATGCCCAAACTTTCTGAAAAAAACACATTTTAAACCCTAATTTTTTTTAAAAAACAGAGCAGCCACCAGCCCTCTCTCTCCCCTTCATCTTCCCCGATTGAAAGGGGGTTTTCCGGCCGTTTGTCCGCCGCCCGTCGCACCACCGCGCCACCACCGTATCGGTGGCCGGCGATGCCCAAGATCGGGCCCTTTTAACCTCGTTTAAAACCCCCTTTTTGAAGCCCCGACCACGACGCCTCATCAATGAAGGAGAAAAACTTCCGCTCCCCCCCTCTTTCGAAACCGAAGGCAGCGACAGAAAGGGGCTTCCGACGCGGCGCCTATGGGGTTCAGGTAAGGTCCCCTCGTCTTCCCTCTTCGATTTAGTTTATAAAAGATTTAAAATAAATAAAATAAAAAATGAATAAAATAAAAAACAGTAAATGATAATAATAAAGAAATAAATCGGAATCAACCTTCAAAGTTTTTTCTTGTTTTTGATTTCTCAGTATTCGTAAAAGAAGGAAGAAGGTTTACAATGGTTTCGTTTCGATTTTTATAACCGATTTTTACAGATTCGATTTTGTTTTCTTCTATTTTGTTTTTCTGTTTTTTTTTTCATTTTGTTTTGTTTGTCGTTTTTCTCTTTGTTTCGGTGTTGTTGCGTGTCTTCTTATTGTTGCAGGTGGTCAGAGGCGCGTGGTGGCTGCTGGTGAGGGATCGGCGGCGCACGGCTTTAGGGGCTAGGGTTTCTTTTTCTGTAGTGGACTAGGTGTTTAGGCTTAGTGGGCTGGGATTTGGGTTAGCTGATTGGGCTTTTGTTTTGTTTTGTAAATGGACACTTAACAATGGACTGATTTATTTTGGGTTTCCTTTTTTATTTGACTGGGCCAAAATTGGCTACTACACTAATGAATGGTAAAAATCAATTTATTTCTATTCATTACTTGAAAAATAAGAGAAAATAAAATTAATTTTTTGAAAGATATATATATTTCATTTTCTCTCCTCTTATTATTCAATTTTGGAATGGTTTGTTTTTATGTATTATGATGAAAAATAGTCATCTTTCTTATTTTTTTTCCTGCAAAACACGTTGAAAATTTATGGCTTAATGACAAATTTGACTACTAATATTTATATGTTTTGTCAAAATGACCCTAATCGTATTTTTGAGTTTTTTTTGTCATCAACTTTTAATTTTTTTTTCAAATTGTTTTTTTAACAGATTTGATGAAAGTGCTTTTAAAAAAGTTAACGAGATGATGTGGGATTTCATATGTGGAATATTTTTAATGAGATATAATTTATTATTTAGATAACCTAATAAAATAATTATATATAAAAAAAATGCTAAAATAAATAAATCATGAAGTTAAAAAATAACTCTTAACTTAAAGAAAATAAACATATTTATTTAGAAAAAAGTTGCAAAATGAATGCACATATTCAATATTTTCGGTTATTTTTTTTAAATCTCTCAGTAAATAAATTTATGCATTCATTTTAAAATTTTTTTTTAGATAATTACGTTTATTTTCTTTAAATTAATAATTGTTTTTTAAATTTCATATATAATTTATTTATTTTATTATTTTTCAAATGTAATTATCTTATTGGGTTATTAAGTAATAAATTATATCTCATTAAAAATATTTCACATTATTCCCGTTAATTTTTTAACTATAATTTTCATCAAATTAGTTAGAAAAAGTAGTTTCACAAAAAAAGAAAAGAAAAAGAAAAACAAAAGTTAATGGCCAAAAAAGGCTCAAAAATACAATTAAGATCATTTTAACAAAACATGTATACGTTAAAGGCTAATTCTGTCATTAAACCAAAATTTAATTTTTTTTTCTACTTTTTCCAATTTCTCCTTCTATCCTTGCACATTTCTACTCAACTAAGTATACCATAAAATTTATATAACAATTTATGGAATAGTTATTCATAATTTTTTTTTTACTTAACAATTTCATTAATAATAAAATTATAGATGCATTAGATTCGAACGAGCAATAGGTCATGCCTCAAGAGGACATTCATCAATCTACTCAAAATAGTAGGTTTAATTTGAATCACTTATTAGAAACAATTATAAATTCATTAATTCGAAAATTCATATTATCTTTTAATTAAATTATTTTCACAGGTATATAAAGTTATTTACGTGGATTTAAAGTTGGTCATTAAATTTAATAAATAATATTATAATAAATTGATTTTTTTTTGTTAGGCTATAATTTTATTATTAATTTTTATGTGTAATTTTATTTTAATATATTTATTAACTTTTAACTCGGTACATCTATTAAGTAACTAAATAAATGGATGTAATTTAACTTGTAGGAAAGTCACGCTTTATCCAACTTGATGAAAGGAAGCCAATAGAAATTTGCGAAGTTGATGAAAAAAGTGACGTGCTTTTCCCATGATTTGAAGGGCATTAAACAAAAAGGGAAGACAGTGGATTATAAGTAAGCATAAGCATATGCCATTCCACCATTCCTCAATCTTTATCTGATGTATCCCAACTCCTCACCATCTCATTTAACCAGCACCATATATTTGATGACCCTCGTTGATCTTTGGCCTCATCTTCCTCTTGCTGTTTGTACCATGTGTCCCTTCCTCTCTATTCTTTCAATCTCTATCTGCTTAGACTTGACAACTGCTTTCTGTTTATCTCTCCATGGCCCAAACTTCACCATCTCCCTCGGCTGATACTCCCACATTAAGCATCCCCTGTCAGGAGACGCAAGAACCCACAGTAGACTTGAACCTCATGATCGTCGTGGCAGCCATGTTGTGTGCCTTGGTTTGTGCCTTGGGTCTTCACCCCATGCTACAATGCGTGTTACAATGCACTCATCGTGTCGTGACCGAGCCGAGGGAATGGGTGGCCGCCCGTAGACTGAATTCGGGTCTTAAGAAGAAAGAAATGGTAGCTTTACCAACTACAACTTATGCCAATTCAGGCTCATCATCATCATCATCCTCAGGTTGTGCAATTTGCCTCGTGGATTTCTCTGAAGGTGACAAAATACGGATGCTTCCCAAATGTAACCATCGCTTCCATGTTGCTTGCATCGATAAATGGCTGCTCTCTCGCTCTTCCTGTCCTACTTGCCGGCAGAGGCTCAACTCCAATGGGGACCAATTTGTTACAGATTTTTAGAGTTATAGCACAATAGAGTTACTGTTTTTAGTAGCTTAGTCTCATCATGCATGGCTGATGTATCTATAACTAGTTTTGTCTCTAGACAACTTTTTAGCAATCAGTGTAGCTTTATTAGCTAAATTCTATATCTTTAAATTTTGCAACCTTGATGAGCCTATCCAACATAGGCCCAAATTGCATATCTACACCTATATTTTTAATTAGCTGGTCTGGTCATATTCAACGGATCGTTCAAACGTCTGCTGAGGAAGCAACTTGAAGCTGTAAAATAGGGTACCAAAATCTTTTAACGAAAATGGTGGAGAGGCTCAGAATGAAAATTGATTAGTAACACATTGGAATACAAGATTTGGTAACAATTTAACGATAAAATTAACATTTTATTTTTATTTTTTACTTAAAAAAATGCCATTAAACCTGGTTCATAAAACCAATTTCGACATCCACTTTCTACGTTAAAACCAATCAGTAAAGCAACATCGTACCAACCTACAGTAAACAGCGATTATCCACTTCGAGAGTTGGCCCAAATATAGACCCCGCTGGACATCCAAAAGAGCAGCGAATGATCCCAACCCAAATTATTGGTTTTTACCCAGCCCAATAAAAAAACCTAAAAACCAATAGCCTTCTGTAACTCTAACGACGCCAAGAAACTCCTCTCTGCACCGCCACCTGCATCCAGGTTTTTTTTTTTTTTTAATCTTCTTCTTCGTTCTTCCTTTCATCGTCTGAAATTTCAAATTTTTTTTTGGTAGTTGGGCTTATAAATTCCTCGTTAAATTTTTACGTTCAAAATTTTCAGAATCATCTTGATTTTCTGCTTTCTGGATATTCCGCAAACTTGCCTATTTTTGCAATTGTGCTGAATTTGCTGACTTTTTAGCTTGAATTTTTCAGGGGTTTGTTTTTGATAGGTTTTGGTTTCTGACGGCGCTGCCAATGCTGCCACTCTTCTGTTGGTGGCGTTAACAAATTTCCGTTCTCATCCCTTCATTTATTGGTTGTTTCTACGATAGGTGAAGCTTTGAGGTATCAAAGCAACGCATCAATGTCCGGCAAGAGGGTTTCGGTTCTGACTTTCAACTATCTCACCGCTTTATCTAGGGTACGTTCGTCACGACGTTTCCCTCGTTCAGTCACACATTTCAATAAGTTTCTCAGCACTGCTCCTGAAAGGTGGGATTTTCATAGCCCTAGTTGCACCTCTCAGTTTGAGAATTCTCCTTATGATACCCCAACTTCACTAGGTTATGAGCAGAAACAAAATGGACAGGCCTTAAACCCAAACCAGGGTTTTGAGGTATGCCCTACGGATGATAATACGGGGAGTTCAGGTTGGGACAACCGTAATAGCTATTATGGTGGTTTGCAGCCAACGGGAAATCAGATGGGTTCCGTGGGTCAAACTGGGAACTTCGGTTGGTATCACCATAACAATGAGGCAACTAATGGGAACTTAGGGACAAATCCGAATGGAATATATGAAAATGGTTCTTGGAAGGGCGCTGAGCAAGGGTTTCATCAGAATCATGATGGAATGCACTGGGAAAACAAAAGATATGAACTGCAGAATAACTCAGTTTACAGAAAAGGAAACTTTAGAGGATGCGAGACTAATGCTCAAAGTACTTCCAATATGCAGAATCAAGTAGGTTCATATTGGGAAGGGCCTCCAGAGATTAGACAGAATCAATTGGACCTTAATTTACAAAGGTTTCCAGAATCCCAAGGAAGCCAAATGGATTTGCAATGCACAAATTTCAGCCAGTACCGGCAGAATCCACAAAATATTTATAATTTTAATTCTTATGGTCAAATAACAAGTAACTTTAATTTTTATGGTCAAGCATCTGCTACTTCTAATCCCAATGAAGGCTTAACTGAGGTTTCTGAAACTAGCACTAATAATGCTACGGTAGAGAAGCTGGAGGAATTTTGCAATAAAGGAAATGTTAAAGAAGCTGTAGAAGTTTTGGTGTTGATGAAACAGCAAGGTGTTCCTGTGGATTTAGCCCAAATTTTGCAGTTAATGAAGGCATGTGGGGAAGTGAAAGCTTTACAAGAAGCGAAAACTGTTCATGAACACCTCATAGGATCATTTTCACCTCTCAAAATAAGCATCTATAACAGGATTTTAGAGATGTACTTAAAGTGTGGTTCTACAGATGATGCATTTGATGTGTTTGAAAAGATGCCAAGGCGCAATCTGACATCTTGGGATACAATGATAACAGGGCTTGCTAGGAATGGGCTAGGGGAGGATGCCCTTGATCTGTTCTCTCAGTTTAAGCAGGCAGGCTTGAAACCAGATGCCAAAATGTTCCTTGGAGTGTTTTACTCTTGTGGTGTTGTTGGTGATATTAATGAGGGAATGCTTCACTTTTTGTCGATGAGCAGTGATTATGGTATTGTCCCATCCATGGAGCATTATGTGGGTGTTGTTGACATGCTGGGGAGTACAGGGCATTTGGATGAAGCATTGGAATTCATCGAAAATATGCCATCTGAAGCCAGTGTTGATGTCTGGGAAACTTTAATGAATCTCTGCAGAATTCATGGGCACTTGGAACTTGGGGATCGTTGTGCTGAGCTTGTGAATCATCTAGATGCCTCTCGCTTGAATGACCAATCTAAAGCAGGTCTCATACCTTTGAAAGATTCAGACCTTAAAAAGAATGAGAAGAAGAAATTGGCAAGTCAAAGTCCTCTTGAAGTCAGTAGCAGGGTCAACGAGTATCGTGCAGGAGATACATCACATCCTGAGAATAATAGAATCTATGCTCTGCTTAGACGTTTGAAAGAACACATGAAAGAAGCTGGTTATGTTCCTGAAACAAGATTTTGTTTGCACGATATAGATCAGGAAAGTAAGGAAGAAGCTCTTCTTGCTCATAGTGAGAGACTTGCTCTAGCTAATGGTCTTCTCACCAGTCCAGCTCGTGGACAGATTCGTATTATCAAGAACCTTCGTGTTTGTGGCGATTGTCATGCTGCATTTAAGATCATGTCAAAGATTGTTGGCAGAGAGATCATAATGCGAGATGCTAAGAGGTTTCATCATTTCAATGAAGGGTTGTGTTCTTGTCGAGATTTTTGGTGATCAAAATAGAACTTGAGGTATCATTTATCTTGACATTCTGTTTTTCTTCTTAAATGAAAAAAGTGAAATTTAGAAACATCTGAAGTGAGTAATTTATAAGATAGCGACTTTATAGAGAAGATATATATAACTTATCTAGTTATAACCCTTGACTACTTGTTTATGATATTTACCTGCAGTGAGTTATACTTTAATTGAGATTTAAGCAAACCCTGTTTGGTGCAGAACATCCGAGTACTTGGGAATCAAATATGGTACCAGCCAAATTTACTTTTCTGGCCTGTGTCTCCCCAGAGAGGGAAAGCTGCTATCGGTTAACCTGCTCCTTCCACAAACGAGATGTGAAAGCTTCAATTACTTCTGAACATGGGTGTTAGGAGGGCAGTACGAAATTTATTGGAAGGGCTGTTTGGTTGATGATGAATGTTCTTTTATTCTAGAGACCGATTTTAGTGCATTCGTCCGGGGTAACCTGACTGAAAATGACTGAAAATGCTTAACTTAGCTGCGTGGCAACCAAACCACCAGAGAATGAACATGATGGTCAATTCCTTGGGGAGCTTTATTTAATGAACATAGTTCCTCTCCCGTTTGACTTCCTAAACAGCTAACCAGTAGTCATCTGAATATACAATATTTATTCGGAGTGACTGATATTTTTTATAGCTCAGGTGATAAGATTATCTCTGGTATATTTGGTCGATTGAATAAAATACAAGTGTTTTGAACATGGCGATGATATTTCTCAACAAATTAGTAGTAGTATTTGTTATTATTGTGTAGTGCATGTGAGATTAAGCAGTAGTATTTGTTAACAAACAGTGATCTGGGTTTCACAAGTAGCAGCTGCTGTTACTTGTGCCGACCAATGGTTAAAAAGAAGGGCATGAAAACTTGAATGTTGATTTAACGGCTTTTGTGTGTGTTTTGTATGATATAATGTGCGTGGTTGTACGTAGTTTAAATTATTTTGGTGGCCGAAAAAGCTATAAAATTACCCTTCATTTCAGGTGGTTTATTGACTGTGTGCATAATTAGGCATTTAATTCCTCCTCTCGCGAAGATCTTTTTATCTATTTTTATTATATTTTTAAAAAAATTAATTACACTTTGCGAGTCCGTTAGTAAGTACTTAAATTCATGCGAAGTTGGATCTTATTTTTATAGTAGTTGGTACTTTCATACATTTTATTTAGAGGTGAGCATTGGTAGGTTCACTCGCCCCGGCCTGAAAGTTCACCTGGAATGTACCTGGAATGTAGGATGATTTGGACAAAAATATAAGTCTAAAAAATAGGCTTAGATAAAAAAATAATGGGCCGAGCTTTGGATAAGGTATTTTTGGCCCGAGCTCGGCTTGGCCCGGCCCGGCCCGGCCTAAATTTACTAAAGGATAAAAAAATTGATTTTTTAAATATTATTTTCTTGTTTTTTTCTCCCTATTTTGCTACCATTTTACTATTATGTTGCTACTATTTTATTGTTATTGTTTGGATATTGTATAAAATTTATTTTATTGTTAATTTTGTTATTATTTTAAAGACATTTGTTAATTTTGTTATTATTTTTGAGATATTTACTTGTTAAGTTGCATATATCTTAGTGTTATTTAAGTATACATGTTTTTTAAAATTTATTTTCAATTTGTTAAGAAATATTTATTTTGATGTTTTTAGGATTTTTGATGTATTATATATATTTTAAAATTATATAAAAATAATATAAAAATTAATAGGGGCGGGTCGGGTCGGGCTCGAGTTTTAGCATTTTTATTCGGGTTGGGCTTGAGCAAAATTTTAAGCTCATTTTTTAGGTCGGGCCAAACCCGGGCTTGAATTTTTAGTCAGGCCCCCTCGAATCCGACCCGGCCCGGCCCATGCTCACCTTTAATTTTATTCCAAACTTTGTCCTTCAACTTTTTTTTTTTTCATATATAAATTTGACAACAATGGTGTAAAAATTCAAGTGTGAAATTTTTTTTTTTGTCAAGCTAAATTGTTTGTTTTTGTACAAACAAGTTTGATTAAACTCTTAAAATTTTAATAGTATTGATATGACAGTTGATGTGGTATTTTACGTATATTTTACTTTTAAATAGATACATTTATTATTAATATTTTTGAATTTTTATGAATTATACGTGGATTACCATACAAGTAGTTACATCATTTTATCAATTTAGTTAGTATTTTCATCCAAAAGCAAGTAATTTGATTAAAAATTTAAAGTTGAGGGCTAAAATGATCCAAAAATAGAATAAAGTCTAAAATGATAAAATAAGTAAATATTAGGAGTTAAATTTATGATTATTCCTTGTCATTTTTGCTCCTTGCTTTTAGAAGTTCATTGGGCCTTGCATGTGATTTTTCTAGAACTGTCTAGTTTGGTGACCAACTTTCTCTAAGATTTCAAGAATTCAAACTTAGTAATGTTTCGGTTTGGATTTCAAAATGGCGCATGTTGGCTGTTTAAAACAAGAGAGATCAACGAGTACCCTTTACTTCATCAAGAGCGACTACTATTTTATCTTGGAAGGGTTCACGGAAGAGGATATGAGGAAAAGAGATGGTAGATATGGTATCCTTAAAAGTTTAACAAAGCCGAGGGAAGATGATTATAATAGCATCCAATGGAAATTGTCTCTGGCTATTAAAAAAGAACAGGAAAACAATGTAGTAGATTTGGAGGTGCTGCTATGGTGAACAAAAACAACCATATGATTTTCTGTTGTGAAAGATTTTACACAAAGTCTGGACTCAAAGTGAGAATTCTTTTTTTTAGTTTTTTTTAAATTGTAAATGTATTATTAGGGAATTAGTAACGATAATGAATGGAGCAATATTATCTGGGGAAGATAAAGAGCAAACTGGAAGTTAATGTCTGCTACCAATGACATCGAGGAATTAATCAAGAACATTGAAGTCGTTAAAATAAAAGAAAGAACAAATCAAAATTTGTTGAAAGACGATTAAAATGGATATTTCATTTAACTGACCGATTTGAAAGGTAAAAGAATTTTTTTTTAATATTGTCAGAAACTATTTCTCACAAATAATTTGAAAAAGAAAACCTAATTTAATATCAAAAGTCAAAAAAAAAAAAAAAAAAAAAAAAAAGAGTAATTACGAATAGAAAAAATACCTTGGTGCCCGGAGACCAAAAGGCAGTAGAACTAGAAATATGGGTTAACAAACATGTCTGTCTTCTTACCCAAACAAACAAAAGGGCAAACAAGCGGGGCGATCATATCTGTAGTTCATGAACTAGTAAGTGAAAGTCTTAAGTTCGGGGTCGGTTAGCCGGGGGATTCAAAGGCTAATAACATCATCATCATCATCATCTAGGTGTGTGTTGGTCTTGACGACGAATCAGCAGTTATCCTGTCTACCTTATTTCTGTTCACCAACCGTTCGTCTAAACGCTTAGTCCCTTGCTTCCTCTTCTTCTCACTGCATCCCCTCTGTTTATATGTTTTTTTTTCCTTTCAGGTAGTACTGGAGCTGATTACCGCATTTTGCCATGGACAAAATATCGGCTGCTTGTGCCATGGAGTGGAGCATCCAGCTCGACAAGGCTCTTCGCTCCAGTAACCCAGGTTTCATCTGCTTCTTTTTCCTTTTCACAAATTTTAATGCCAACCCATTTCATCATCTTCTTCAGCTCCATGGGACTAAATTAGTTTCTCCTTATCCAGCTCTAGCAGTTGAGACCATTTTACAGACTGGGCCAAGACTGGAGCAGTGGAGTCAAGAACCAGAAGCAACTAAGGCACTATGCTCCATCTTCGGTTTAGTCCCTGGCGAGGATAGACTGTTTGCCAACACTATACTTTTAAGGCTTGCAGACGCATTTCGCTTCGGTGATAAAAAAATCAGGTCATCTGTTGTCAGAATTTTCTTGACAAGTATCAGGTGTAATAGAAGCGAAAAACTTAGGAAGCAAAAGAGACGAACTTTTCTAAATAGCAGAGTGTATAACCATGAAGAACTTTTGAGGAGAGTGAAGGTTGTTTTTGACACAGGTGATGTTGAGTCGAGAGCAATGGCTTTAGTTCTTTTTGGTTGTTGGGCTGATTTTGCAAAAGATAGTGCTGAGATACGATACTTGGTACTCTCCAGTATGGTCTCTTCTAATATTTTGGAGGTGAGTCTGGTGTATCAACATCAGTATTTCTGCTACAGAAAATCATTTTTTCTTTTTGTTTTTAGTAGAATATTTTTTCTAATCTGTTTCTTTACCTTTTTTTTAAAAGAATGCTGATTACTTGAACATGTTTGAGCCTAAGCAAAAGTGTTTAACTTAAATTAGAATCCTCAAACAATGTTTAGACATTATAAAACTCTCAATCACACACATCTGCAGACACTTATTTGGCCCCTTAGATTAGCAATCTGCCTTCCCAAACAATGAAGAAACAGAAGATAAGAAACATTCTTATTGCTATGTCATTATTTACATCCCCCTTACAATAACTTATTTTTAGAAAATGAGAAAGACTTATTTTCTGCCTTTGCATGATTTCTATAGGTGAAAGCATCATTGTTTGCTGCCAGTAGGTTTTGTGAGTTAACAGATGACTTTGCATCTGTTGTCTTGGAGATGCTGGTGAATATGATGGCTTCACCAGAAACACTGCCAGCTGTAAGGTTGGGAGGGGCAAGTGTTTTTACTAGAATGGTTTGCTCATATTCAGTTTCCAAAAGAGCTTACAAGGTTTTGTGCTCCACTCTCCTCTCTCCCATTCACTCATATCCTGAAACGTGCATATTCCAATTTGAATGTCTAAATACATCTTGCTGGTAGTCGTGCAAATTATGACCAGGCCTCCAAAGGACAATTTTATCTAGAACCATATCATGGAACGGTACATGTTGTTTCTAGGCATTTTTGTCATGTTATTTTGAAGAGAATGCATTTATTGTTAAATTAGCTATTGTCTCTTGTGTCTGTTTTAAAGAATCGAATCTTACACATAAAGTCATACACACATGCATTCAAAATTTTCAAACATAGGATACTCCAATTTGGCACAAAAGTGTGACTATTGTTGCTATGAAAGCATGAAAACCTGTGCTTGTGAGGTACTATTGGTTATAAACCTTCCCTTTTCTTGTGCTTTAAACCAAAAATTAGAGAAGGCATGTTTCACTTAGCACAAAGTTGGGAATCAAGGAAATTGTCCTGGTCTACTGGTCAAATATGTGATGCAATGATAGGAAGATTTCAGTGACAAGTAGAAGTCAGTTTACTATTCAAATAATTAATTTTTTTAACGAAACTCTCTGTTTTCAATCTTTTTATCTTAGCTCATATAACTCACTACTTTCTTGCAGACAGGTATTAAGCTGGTGTTAGAATCTTCAGAAGAGAATTTCATCATTGCCATGCTGGTTTCACTCTCAAAACTTGTTTCCAAGTCAACAAGTCTTATTTCTGAACAGGTATTTCTTCCAGCACTAACTGATGTAGTTGGGGCCGGCCTGGTGTAACACTGGTTCTCAATCTCTCTTTCTTGCAATATATTCCACGTGAGATGGCTTTCTTAATATGTTTGTCTTTCAAATTGGATACAGGTGGATGTGCTTTTGCCATATCTTAGCCAGGAAAATAGTTGGCAGATGAGAGAAACAGCATTAAAGTGCTTACATCTTCTTTTTGTAAAAGAAGGGTGTTGCACTCCTGTTAATATGCATGTGATTAAAGCAGTATTCAGCGTACTACATGAACTGGAACTTCCATCAGTCATGCATTGTGGAGCTCTTCAGATTTTACATAAGGTTCTCTTTAAGCAAATCATAAGTTAGTTGTTTAGTATTTTTAGATTTATACTTTGTTGATGCATTTTGGGCAATTTGCAGATCTTTTTGTTAACACTACCTAATCTCCCTTCTTTCGAGAAGCTTGAATTTGATCATCTATTAGCCATTCTAGAAAATGCTGCCCAGTCCCCAATCATGTCGAAGTGCCTTGCAGCTCTTCGGATTCTTACAGATATATCAAGCGAACTTTGGGCAAGAAAAAATAGTGAATCTTTTGCTGTTTATTCCTCACCTCTGCCATTGCGGGTCATCTCTTTAGTTATGGCACAGCTCATATCACTGGTGAAGCCATTACCTGATCCTTGCCAGACTAGTTCCAGAATATTTCATGACATTAAAAGCCTGCTCAAGCTTATTCTTCAGCTTGTTGGGGAACATCCAGATTTGGGTGCAACAGTGCTGGGTGAAATCAGTTCATTTATCAAATATTTTGGAACTCCAAATGAAAATGTTCTGGCTAGTAAACACATTGCTTCATCTGAGGTCCTTGACTTTGAGGGAGATATGTACCAAGCCTTCAGGTCCAAGCTTTTATCTCACATACACAGATTTGTGGCTGCCTGTCTTCAAATTCTCAATGAAGCTGGTGCAATCACTACCAATGTCTTTGACAACGTACAACTTCTGGTGGAGCATTTACATCATGGCAGGATATTTGATTGCTATACACGGACTGTTTACTCTTTACTATTGCATTCTCATCATGTTAGAATTCTTATTGAACACCCATTTAAGCAGGAACTTGCCACCCTTGAGCATGCCTGCAAAATGTTGTCAGAGAGGGATAACTGGCATTCCTATAAAGCAGGAATATATGCAACAAATCAGGGAGCATGGATTACAGCAACTTTTATTTTTGCAGAGCTAATGTCAAGAGTTCAGTCTGATTCCTGTTATTGCTGGTTTAAATCATTAGTTCAGTTTTCCCATTCTGAGGCAAAACTCTGGCTTAGTTCTTTGGCAAAGCAAGGGTCTTTCTTAGTAGGTTCAGTAGGCACAAATGAACTCCTTGCTTTTTTCAAAGATAATTTTGGAGAACTGGGACAAGATGCTGCAGGGAATGACGATGTGCCTAATTATAGGGATGTACTAGTTGGGGCATATAAAAATGTATGTTCTTCAATAGAAACATTAGAAAGAGTTATCATATCCAGAAAAGCATTCTGTTTTCAGAGATGGTTTTTTTCTCTCAGGGCAAAGTTACTTGGGGCTGTAGGGGAGATCCTTGAAGTGTTGGATACATCTAAGCAGGAAAATTTTAGCATCATAATTGAAGTTCAGAACAGTGCTTTGACTAACATGAAATGTCTAGAAAAATTCACTCAGTTTTCTTGCCGATTGAACAGACTAGCCAAGGAATTCAATCTGATAAACTCATCTTTCATTGGTATGGACTGTGAGAGTTTGAAAATCATTGCAAGACTTGCACTTAGTTGTTCATTATTGGCCTTTAGTGCTGGATTCCCTCATTTCTTTCCCAATCTTCCTGCTTATAAATATTTAAGAACTTGTGAACGAGAGCACTCACAGCTGAGTAATTTAAGTTCAATTTTACTGCAAGATTTGCTTGGCCGTTTATTGCACATTGACCATGAGGTCAGCATGGATCTCTGTAAACTTTTAGATAATGGAGGATGTCCCAGAAAATGTTTGCACCTACAGTCCGGAAATTATATATTAAAAAGTGGACATGAGGTAAAGGGTATACTGGATATAATAAGGTATGCAGTTTCCACTGTGATGCATTTGCAAATTGAGACAAACAGGATACAAAATGAGGCAATCATATCCCATGTTACAAAGAATGGGGTAGAACTTCTATTGGAAATTATTAGGAAATGGCTTCAAATTCCATTCCAGATGCCAAAGCAGTTTTTTAATACAAGGTATGTCTTGCAAACTATTTTGACTAGTTAGCTTGGTTTCGACTAGAAAAACCTATTAGTTAAGCTGTTGAAGATTATATCAATACCTATTGCTCCTATTTTGCATAGTGATCCCTTCTAGTGGTACATACTTATTTTTTTTTTGTTAAAATTGAATGTTTTCCTAAAGTTATTGTGGAACCGATTGTGATATCTTTGCAACTTTTTGATATTCTTGTTTCTGAAATATTGTAAAATCTCAGGCCTATAATTGGTTCAGAGCTCTTTGTCTACAGTACAGATAGCAGAAATCAAAGTCATATTACTGTGTCATCAGGCCTTCACCTCTCATTAAGTCTCTGTCTTCAACTGAGAAATGCCTCCCCTAAATTGTCACTTGGATTGACCAAATTGTACTGCGTTCTTCATAGCAGAGTGTCTTTTCAGAAGCAGTCCCACAGGGAAAGAAGCGATGAAGAAATGGAATGGCAGTGTCAACCTTGGGAAAGTGAGGAGATAGTAGAAATGAATGAGAAGTTATTTCAGTATGTAACAGAGTGTGCAAAGAAGACGACTAGTTATGGTAAGCGTTTCAGGGATGATGATATGAATGATGATCAGATGGTGTATGAATTTGTGTGTTTTGAACCAAATGCTAAAGGGCAAGGATTCTCAAGTTGTGTACTTGATGTATCTCATTTTCCTGTAGGTTGTTATAGAATAGAATGGTATAGCTGTTGTATTGACAATGAAGGATCTTACTGGAGTCTTCTGCCGTTGAACTCTAGACCTGTATTTACAGTGCAGGAATCTCTCTTTGTTTGATCTTGTGGTGAGTCGATTCATTGCTTCATTTTTTATTTACACAGTACCTGTGAAACCATGAATTCCCACTTCCCTAAATGCTCCAAAATGCAGTTCGTTAAACCTTGCAACAACCTGCCATTTCATGGCAAGGTTATTATACTTGCCATTGAATTTCTATTGAATAAAAGGATAACAGCAACAGAAGGAACAGAGAATCTAAGTGCTCTCTCCATTTCCACCTACCAATTGGCAATGTTCATTTAACTTTATCCCTCTACAAATACCAGCTTTAAAACTCCTTCCAATAATAAGGTGTTGTTTTGGCTGAAGCATAGGCTCTTTACAAAGACAACTCTCGTTCCCTTCCACTATAACAGTTGGATGTTGCTTTATCAATGGGTTGGGTCGCCTCCCCTCCCTTTCCATTTCCTTCATTCACCTATTTCTCTCACCTCTGTGCTTTCTCTACTTTCTCTAATTTTCTTTCTTAGCTTATAAATTCTCCTCCATCCCTCCCATTTTATATTTCTTTTCTTTGAAAATTCTCAAAATTAATTTCTTGTATATTCAATGCTTTTGCAGTCTAATATAAATGTCGACCACCATGATGAACACACATTTGCAGTCAAGATAAAATTGGTCTGACATCGTTTTGATTAATGTTTTTAGAGTTTGACCATGATCGAATTAGTCAGATTATCAATTCCTAGTTCGATCGATTTAATTGAATAAATTATCTAAAATACAAAAAAGAATTATAATGGAGAAAACTAATTCAATTGTCGGTTCAATCAATTTTTTAGCTCAGTCCAACCGATCGATTAAATCAATTCGTAGGTCAATCAATCTAACCTCTTATTTCGAATTGGTACCCAACCGATCAATCTGGTTCCAAAAATGGTAGTTTTGATATAGAGAAACATAGACTAAAACCAATATTTTTGGAACTAGATTGGTGGTGGAACCAATTTGACCAGTTCGAATGGTTCGCGGGTTAATCGGTTTTATACCTCCTGGTACTTTGATCGTTTCCTAGTCCGATCGACCAATTCGGTTTAATTCAAACAATACTGATTAAAATTAGATTTTGTTACACCCAAAAAAAATAATATTAAATTATATTTATAAAAAAAATTAATAATTGAATCATAGGTAGAGTGGTAAAATACTTGCAAATAGATATTATTTAAGTATGGTTTCGATCCTTAGACCTTACATTTTTAGTTGTTTTATTTAAATATTTATATAAAAATAATAAAAGACAAAAAAATTATTATTTTATATTCAATTCTTTTTTGAAAAGGGACTTTTAAATAGTTTTACTGACTAGACTTGTAAGACTAATTTAGTGTGTGTATAGAAGCATGAACTTCAAAACTATTATTTGAGCAAAAAAGAACACTTCAAAATTACTAACTTTTGGTTATTTAATTTTAGAAAATTTATATTTAGATAATTTAACTTGAAAATATTTACATTTTGATCGTTAAAATTTGTAAAATGATTAATATTTTATTTAGCACAAATAAAATTTATATTTTGGTTAGAATTTTTTATTCACTCATGTAGTTTATAATAATTAATAAGTAGTTAAATCTATTTGGATGGAATGGTATCAAATACTTTAATAAATTTTAATAGGTTTGATAATTGAATTTATTTATCCTAACTTTAAATTTAAAAATATAATTATAATAAGGTAAAAGGTAAAGTATCGTTTTTTATAATAAAAATAATACAATAAGTTTTAACATATTTCAATATAAATAATAAAAGTAACAAATTAACTAATTATATTTGTTATATCTCCTTCTAGTTGGGACCATAACAACACGAGAAGCGACTAGAGAGACACTCGTGGATAACCCTTCACTTTCTATCGATCGGGTCACTAGGTTACCAATGTCTGAGAAAGCCTATTTGTACCCAACCTCTTAATTTCTCTGGAAAGATCTTGGTTGCTCATCCTTGCGAATGATCTGCTCCCTTCGTAATGGTCCTATCTACCCACCTCTATGAACAAGCTACCCCCGTTCCTTAGGGCGACACCTGCTTCTTTCTTGAGAATGTGACTTTTAGGCCACCAAACCCTACCTGAATGTAATAAGCCTATACTACCATTCATAAGGAATAGCAGAATGGGCCCATTACATACATCTCTCATGCGCTCCACAATGATGGCAATATCTTCGAGCACGGAACCTCTATTAAATATGTTAGGTATTTGCTTTGATACCAATTGATAGTTTATCCAGCTGGTTGTGGGATTAGTTGTTGGCACAACAGAAAACACAATGGAAAATAGTATACACAAGAGATGTTTACATAGTTCGAACTTAACCTACATCTACAAAACATTGCTCAATAAACCAATTTGCTAATAATCTCATTGTACAAAGAACAATAATTTAAGCTCAACTCTTATCTCTGAAATTACAACCTCACCTTTGTACAATCTAGTGTTGATTCTAAGACCTTACTCTATCAATCACTTAACAACAACTATCTAAAAATGATTTCACCTTAATACTCCTATTCATGCAGTATTCCAACTAATGGCCAAAAGTCTTACTTGATGTGTAGGGAGTTGTACATATTGTTAATCCTTTAACAAATGTATTTATAAAAAATTATTGGTATTTTGATTATAATGGTGAAGTTAATTGTTAATCATGCAATGTGTTTAGGGTTCAAATTTTATTATACTCAAATTTTTATTGATTTATTATATAAAAAGATAAACACACCCTTACAAAATATAATTTAATTTGAATATAAGAGTACATTTTATTAATTTTATAAGTTGATCTGTAACACCAACTGAATAAAATTCTCAAAATAAATGTGTGTATATATATAATTAGCGCCATTATTATTGTGTAACACCCTCACCCATATTTAACGCCGGAATAGGGTTAAGAAGTATTACCGGACTTACAACTCAATTATACATACTATTAGCATACATTTTATCAATTCAAACATTCGTCAATTAACCTCAATCAATAAGTCCCTCATACGAGCCTACGAGGCCCTATTCATGCATTGGAAGTGGTTCGGGACTAAACCGATAACCTTTAAAACAATTTGAGCACTTAGAAAATTTTTCTCCAAAATAGGGGACACACACTCAGTGACCAGGCCGTGTGTCTTACACGGCCACTAGACACACTCGTGTCACAGGCCGTGTGGACATTCGAAATGGGATCACATGGCCGTGTCCTAGCCCGTGTCCTACCCCGTGTCCAAACAAGTGAGCTTACTGACATGGGTCACACGGCCAACCACGCGCCCGTGTGTCTAGCCCGTGTGCACTTTTGAAGTGGCCACACACGCCCGTGTGCTAGGCTGTGCCAAATCTGTAGGGTATACTGACTTATGCAACACGACCAAGTCACACGCCCGTGTGCTAGGCCGTGTGCCAATTAGGGGGTATACTGACTTGTGCCACACGGCCGATCACACGCCCGCGTGTGAGACCGTGTGGAGCATACTGACTTCATATCAATTTCAACACCAAGGGACACACGGCCGTGTAACATGATCGTGTATCACACACGATTGAGGCACACCCCCGTGTCTCTGTCCGTGTGAACAAAAATAGGCTATTTACCAAGCCATTTTGCCACCCATTTTACACATACCTAAACAAGCTCATATACCTCCATTTCAAGACACAAATAAGTAGCCAAAAGTCATCAACCAAAGTTCAAATCATACCAATTCTTCACCATCAATATAAACCACAAATACACCACAATTTGCCATATAATTTTATACCTAATCCACATATACCATTCAATTAACTAAACCATTCCAAACATGCAATATCCATTCAACCTCAATCACTCATTATAGGTCAATTACCTAATTCAAAATAATACCATTTGCACATTTATAAACAACATCAAATTCACCATCACAAGCCAACTCAAATGGCCTAAATACATGTTCATTAAACATACCAAAATGACTCAAGCCTATACATGCCATATACCATATATACGCACTTTAAAAGTACCAAAATAGATGTCCAATAGTACGATGAAATCATTGACGATCCCTGAATTCGAGCTAGCTTCGTAGAACTATAAAACATCAAAAATTAAACAAAGTAAGCTATAAAGCTTAGTAAGTTCATATGTAAATATGAAATAATCTCAACAATCATTAACACTTCAAAATAGATAACATAATTAACATTTAAAGCATCAATCAATGAGCTAACATAAAGTTTAACTATATCGTAACTCATAAGTCTTCAACTTCTTCTAACTAATTACTAGAATAGTTTACAGTACATACCTGTACCGATACATATCTATATACCACCAACTCTCTTACCAAATCACTTCAAGCTTATAGATGTTTACGATACAAATACTTCGATTTTTCGATGCCATAGTCCAACTATGGTCTTACACATACGTTTCCAAGGCCCTGTTGTGGTCTTACATTCACATGCCATAACCCGGTTATGGTCTTATTATCCGATTTGTCATAGCCCAGCTATGGTCTTATTTATCAACTCATCTACTTAAACCGTACATTTAAATTAAGTTTTAGACATTTAACCATAGGATAAATACAATCTCAATACCATCCATCCATTGAATAAATACACATTTAAGTTCAAATATACAAACTTACCTCATGTACAGAATTGACGAAACGGACCGACTATTCAATTACTTTGCTTTTTCCCCGATCTAAGTCTGAATTCCTTTTTTCTTGATTTATAAGTAATCAAAATCAACGGACCGACTGTTCAATTACTTTGCTTTTTCCCCGATCTAAGTCCAAATTCCTTTTTTCTTGATTTATAAGTAATCAAAATCAACTTATTTATTCTTCTATTTATTCAATTCAATCCAAAACACACAATAGGGCTATTTTACACATTTCCCCTAAACTTTCACATTTTTACAATTTGGTCCTTATTTCATAAATTCACAAATTAATGAAATTCAAAATAGACCTATGCTAGCCGAATTACCATAATGCCCCTATCAACCCATAGTTTTTCATTTATTTCACATTTTACCCACTAACTTTGCACATTTATCAATTTAATCCCTATTTTGCATTTTCACTAAAAATCACATTACAAAACTTGTATATCTATCAACAAGCATTCATAATCTATCAAGAAACTTAAAAAGACATGCTTATTCATCAATGGAAACATCTAAAATCTTTAACAGTTTTACAAATTAGTCCCTGGCTAGCTAGACCTATCTGCAACGATCTCAAAAACGTAGAAATCATTAAAAACGAGACAAAAATCGTACCTTAATGAGCAATTTAACCAAGGCTGAATGTAAAACCTAAAAGAATGGTTTTATTCTCTTTATAATCGGTTGAAGATGATGATATTAGGTGATGATTTCATTTCATTTTATTTATTTTAACTTAATTTACCAAATTACATTTTTAACCTCAATTAATAAACATATAAATCACTTAATGCTTGTCCATCTTTGTCCACTCACAATTAAATTGGTCTAATTACAATATAAGGACCTTAACTGTAAGGTTCTATAGCTATTAGACACCTTTAGCTATTAGAACTCAAGTTTTATGCTTTACGTGATTTAGTCCTTTTTTACCGAATTAACCAACCAAACGATAAAATTACTGAACGAAACTTTCACACAATCATTCAATCATGCTGTAAACCTTAAAATAATAATATAATAAATATTTTGACATCAGATTTGTGGTCCCGAAACCACAGTTCCGATTTGACCAAAAACGGGCTATTACATATCGTATAGTTTAATGACCAAAATATGTAGTTTAATATTTTTTTTATATCAAATATGATAACTTTTTATTTATATGAAAATGTGATTTATTTTCTAATATAGTAAATCTAAATCAAAGTTATAAATGTTATATTCAAAAATAATTTATAAATATATCTTTGTAATATTATTAAATTTAAAGTCTACAATCCACATATAAATTTTAAACTACAAACCATAAGGGGGTTAAGGAAATTAGATTAGATTTGATAAAAAAAGCGTACATGTATATAAGGGTGAGTATTCATTTGAATCGAATAAAAAACTTCGAGTTAATTGAGTTTGCGAGTCCTATTTTAGCATCCTAACTCAATTTAAAATTTTTTCGAATTGAGTCGAGTGATATGAAATTCAAGTCGAGTCAAATCAAATCGAATCAAGTGAAATTGTTCGAGTTAAATTTAAAAAAGTAAACATGTCAAATAAAAATATTATTATAGTATAATTAATTCCATATAAAATCACATAAATTTGAAACAATATATATTTGAAATTTTTTTCAAAGTAAAATAACAAAAAAAAGATACTTGAGTATCATAAACTTGAATAATTAATTAGGTCACAAAAATTTTAAAATTTTAACTTATATATATTTATAACTTTTTACAATTTAAATTTTGAATTTTTTTATAAATATTTTAATTTTTTAAAAAATTATATTTTATTTTATTTTTCTGTAATTTTTGTTGAGAGAAAGATCAATTTTCTTATCTTCAAAGTTGACAATGACCAAATAGGTATTCACACTAATCTGGTATTTGAATTATTCAAAGTTATTCGAATTGTGAAATTCAAATCTAATCAAACGTAACACTCGAATTGAATTATTCGAGTTAACTCAAATAATTCAAATAACTTAATTTGATTAATTTAAAATTTAAATTTTTTTTAATTTTTTAAATAAATCAAATTTTGCAGGGCTTACATGTACATGGTGAACCTCAATTATTGCAGTCTGCAAGCTCAACTATCCGCATTAATGCCAATATTAACCATTGTTGTTCATATTTATGTTCACTTTTTCCTAGTAAACATAACAAATGTCCTAACCAGTCTTGACTCTTGCTTTACTATTAAAACAATATAATAGTGGCTTTTGGTATATTAATATTTGATTACATTGAAAAAGAAACGTAATAGTATCATCTATGGTTTTAATTACAACTTTGTTTAGCCGGGTATCTTAATATTTGCGCCACGCTTCTCCTCTTAGTTGGTGCAGGTGATGGAGATAGAAAAATTTATTTTTGAATTGAAATTAAATTATATATTTTTATAATAGTAAAAAATATAATTTTATTATTTTAATAATTTATATTTTTATAATTTTAAAAAAATTAAATTAGTTTTTTATTATTTTTGAAGGGATGAAAATATAATTTTATTATTAATTGAAAATTTTATAAATTATAAAAAATCTAATTTAAAATTTTACTATTTTCTCTACTAAGTCTCACTACTGATTGGTGCATGTCTATGTTTATCAGGAACATGATTGCATCATTTGTATCTCTTTTTAATAGTTTAATGTCGTATTAATATTTTTATCTTGATAAAAATTAAATTCAAATAAAAATCTTAGTACAGTGTTAAACTATTAAAAATGATAATATTCCTATGGACAGGAATGGAACTTTACAAACAAGTCACAATTTTTTTTTAAGTCTAAAAGTTTATTTTCCTGGGAATGTTTTGTGATTGGACAGGCTCAGCACCGTCCATCCAGACTGGTTATAATTAATTCCTTGCAAAACATTTGATCAGAGTGGACCCAATTATGTTTTAAAGGAAATTACGGGCATTCACAGTTCAAATAATTTAATTTTACTTTGATTTTCTTTCCTAATTAACACAACCCTTTTAGGTATGGAAGTAGGAGTAGTAGTGCACCTAAAATACTGACCAAAGGGCAAATGCCATGACATAAGTTGAGTCCCTCCCAAGCCAAAATCCAACCCGCTCCATTCCCGCGTTGCAAAAAGTAACAGTTTCTTTCCTTCATAACCCCCTTCTCCCTTCCTCTCTCTCTCTCTCTGACTCTGAGTGAATAAAAAAACCCAGTACAAATGACTAAGAAACTCTACTCAGCAGCATCCTGCTACCTAATCATGTTGTTGCTGTTGCAGGAAACTAGTTGTTCCACCGGCATCAGGCAAGACAAGTTATTTGAACTTGGATCAAAGTTACAAGAGCTGGCATCGCCACCTTCTGCTCCTCTCCATCTCCACTCCTTAGACTCAGTCACCAAAAATGTAAGACTTAGAAACTTCCCTACATTTTTTATCTTGTATGCAAATAACATTTGAGGTTGGGCTTAATTTGTTGAATTGTGCCCCCGGGGGGGGGGGGTAGAATGGAAGAGTGTTCTACCCAATTGCGTACGGGGCAGACCCTACTGGGGTGCAAGAGAGCAGTGACGCCATTTCGCAAGCGCTGAATGACGCTTTCCAGGTCCAAACCACTCTCAAAATGCTGCCTGGCTTGAAGGACTTGGGTGGTGTCGTCATTGATTTGCTCGGCGGAAGCTACAAAATCAGCAATCCTATAAGGTTTCCTGCTTCTGGGGGAGCCAATATTGTGGTTAGTTTATACCCATCTCACCTATACAGACATACATACATACATACATATATACTTAAAATTTGTGAGCCAGATGGAATATTTTTAAATATAAGTAATTGGTTTTTTCCCCAATAGATATTTACAAGATTTTAAATATCTAATTTATTTCTCTGAAGTATGTGACTTTCAAGCCATTTGTTGTGCCAAACGTAGTTTAGTGGTTAAACTTTCTAGAATTTATTTGGTATAAATTTGAACTTTCAAGACAAGCAAGCTGAAAAGACTTTGGAGGCTTATGGGCACCCTTTTTCAGCAATGCATGTGCTGTCTGTGCCACGTTGCCTCTACACACTGGTTGGTCCGCCTTTCCAAATGGAATGCAAGAAACAACAGTGAAATATTTCCATCCAATGAAGAATCTCCCTTTCAAAAGTGAAATATTTCCGACCATTTACTTTTTCTCTTCCCTCCAAAATTTTATGAAATGTCGCAACTCAAATTCATTGCACATAACTACATTCATGTCCGTAATTATTTACCACTCCCTTTTATTAAGTTCTGCATTTGGTTTTTATTTGGATCACTTAGTTTGAATGTGCAGCTTTTAACTCGGATATTAATGTCTCATAATGTAACCTGTTACGTAGGTGAAAGGAGGGTCGTTGCGGGCGTCAGACACATTCCCTGGTGACCGGCATCTCATAGAAGTATGGTCTCCGAATTCTCAACCATCAACCCCTACTGGTTTCAACGATACGAAAGATGAGAATGTAGGAATCTACTACGAGGACGTTACATTCCGGGACATTCTTTTCGATTCGAGCTTCCGAGGCGGAGGGATCTTTGTAATTGATTCCGCCAGAATCCGCATAGATAATTGCTTCTTCCTTCACTTCTCAACCCAAGGAATTCTCGTCCAGAAAGGTCACGAGACTTTCATATCCAGCAGTTTCCTAGGGCAGGTTTCCACTGTTGGTGGAGACAAAGGTGAGAGAGGCTTTTCGGGCACCGCCATTCAACTTTCAAGTAACGATAACGCGATAACCGATATTGCCATCTTCTCAGCAGCCATTGGCATTTTATTGATCGGCCAAGCTAATATTGTCACAGGGGTTCATTGCTATAACAAAGCAACAGCCTTTGGTGGGGTAGGAATTTTAGTAAAATCCACCGCTGCACTAACTAGAATTGACAATTGTTACTTAGATTTCACAGCTATAGTGATGGAAGACCCTGTTCAAGTTCATGTTACCAATGGGCTTTTCTTAGGAGATGCTAATGTAGTGCTGAAGCCGATTAAGGGACAAATATCAGGGCTGAATATAGTTAACAACATGTTTAATGGTAATCCTGGAAAAATGGTTCCAAACATCCAATTAGACGGGACGTTTAGTACAGTAGATCAAGTGGTGATCCAGCACAACAATGTGAATGGGATGAGCCTGAAATCAACGGTTGGGGAAATGACGGTGGCCGGGAATGGAACAAAGTGGGTTGCTGATTTTTCTTCACTGTTAGTATTTCCAGACCGGATAAATACATTCCAATACTCATTTCATATTCAAAAGGAGGTGTCTGCAGGATTCCCTGTACATGCAGTCACCAATACGTCCAATAACATTGTAGTCGTAGAGAGTGACAAAGCAGTCAATGGGGTGGTTTCCGTGGCAGTTGATCAGTTCAATCGCATTGGAGAAACTAGTAGTCTAAAGGTTTAGATTGGATGCTCCCAAGTTACAATTATTTGTTTATTTGGGTATGGTTAATATTTTAGAACCAATAAGGAACATTTCCCTAGAGTGCAAGAATGAGATTTTATTCATGTTCGAAATCTTTGTTCAAGGTTCCATCATATTCGAGAATAAAGCTATTTCATTATTCTAATGTTAAAAATTATTCCCCCACACTAGTAGTGCTTTCAACAAGTACTTATCTTCTAAAAAGGGATACTAGAAAGTAGAATGCAATTTACCTTTTTTGTGTACATGAAAGCAATATACTTTAACAAAAATCTCACTTGGAATTTACCTTTCAATTTATGGGACTTGATGTAAGCCAAAGGGCATATATGGACAGCTTGTAAAGTAACTTCCCTTGTTCAAAAAAAACAAAGGAAAAAAGGAACTTCTAAAGTGAGGAGCAGAATTGCTTTGCCTATGCTTTTACGTTCTCTTTTTTTGCTCAAACATGATAAACTATTTTAAATAAAATTAACCAATAAATTGGTACAAAATATCCCATAAGCATCAGACTTCAAAAGAGGGGAAAGGTCTTAAAGGGGCGCCAAACAGATAATGAGCAGTGAGATAATTGCTTCCTAGACGGGGCAAGTGCATTCGTGCATCCATTATGCTCTCTAAAGATGTGCTTATGAGTCATGCCTTCCAACTTTGATAAAAGAGTCCTGCAGTCAGTGAAAAGTGTAGAAAGCGACATATTATTATTTGAAGCATTATGAATAAGGCTTATGACAATAGAATCAACTTCAATTCCAAATTCCACAGGTTAAGTCTCTCAACTAATTCTAAGCCATCCTTGAGTTCCCAAAGTTTAACTTCTAAGCTACTAGCATGTGGTATATGATGATAAGATCCAAAAAGCCATGTCTCATTCTTGTCTCGGATAATTGTTCCAGTGCTCGACAGACCAGGACTCAAAACTACCAAACCGTTCGAGTTTAATTTAGCCCGACCAGTAGGAGTCCCCAATGTAAGCCACCCAGCTCACTGACGTCCGCTGGCTTGTCTTGGTTGTAAGGGCATGAAAGGTACTCACAGATTCCAAAGTATGCCTAATAACAAGAGTGTTGGTGGGTAAGGAAAGAAACACCACATTATTACAAAAATTATAGATTTCCCAAAAGAAGCAAATAAAAACTAAATTCCAAGGGAGAGAGGGTTGAAAAAAACTAACTCTTAGAGTGCAAGTTTTCAAGTAGCTAATTATTCTATTCCCTATCGCTTGCAGCAATGATTTGTTCTTCATGACAAAGTTTATTCCACTAAATTTCACTAAATGGGCAGTTGCGTAGTAACTGAGCGATGTCTTCCTCGTCATTATTACATAAGAGGCAAGTGAGATCATCTATCATACCGTGTCCTTGTAAAAAAGCTTTACTAGGGAGAATGCTAAGACTACATATCCACAGAAAATGTTTTAAGTTTAGGTGGGGGGTTTAGCTTCCGTGTGGTTGACAAAAAAGCTTACTCTCCTTATAATTGACTAGCTTGCTTCCATCAGCTAAGTCGTAAGCACTAGAGGAGTTAAAAATGCCATCTTGGAACCGAATCGACAAATTGTGTCACAGTCATGCATCTACATTAGGAGGGGTACTCAAAAAGGTGATTCAAGATACTTAATAGAGGTTTCATGGGAAAGGCTAAATGAAGCCCTTTGTCCCAAACTTCTCTAACTTGTTGAAAAGTTTTCTCTTTCTCTCCTAGTAAAAGTGATCTTGAGATGAGGCACCTAGGTGTGCTAAGGGTGGATCAATTGTCGGTCCAAAATCAAATAGTTCTGGCATCCCTTACAATCCATCGCAGACCATTTTAGAAAGCATTGTTGATTCGTCTAACACCACTCCAAGTGGTAGATGTATTTCTGCTACGAGGAGTGTTAGATCTCTTGCAAGTATATTTGGAGATAAGGAATTGGGCCCAGAGCTTGTCATTCTCATGAAGAAGTCTCCACCAAGTTTCATCAATAGTTTTTGGTTGAGGGTTTTTTCTTCTTCTTTTTTTTTTTGTTAATGCCTAGTCCCCTTCCTAACTTTAGTTTGGCCACATTATCCCATCTCGTCAAATGCATCTTCCTCAAATTTTCTAATGCTTCCTAAAGGAAATTCATATTGATTTGATCTAATTGCTCCTTCATACTCAAAGGTAGCATTCTACTTAGCATGTAGTAGAGGGAAATAGTTACAATTGTGGATTAAATAAGAACGGGTCAACCCACTTGGGATAAGGTGTTTGCTTTCCATGTACTCAACTTATGTAAAACTTCTCCACAATGAAATTGTAGTTCCTTTTCCTCACTCTCCCTAAGTGGATAGAAAAACCAAAATATTTCCCCAATTTATCCATGGCACTTAAAACAATGATGATGGGGGCATGATTCCTTTGATCCTCTAAGGTGTTGGCATGTAACACCCCCTAACCCTTATCCGTCATCAGAATAGGGTTACAGAGCATTACTAGACCTTTTAGATCAAATACGAACAATACATAATTATTCATACATAAACATCATAATTCAATCATATAGTCCCTTTTATGAGCCCTCGAGGCCTAAAACATGTGTTAGAAACAAATCGGGACCAAATCGAATATTCTGGAAATTTTTCGTGAATTTTCAAAAATTTTCCTAGATGTAGGGGTCACATGCCCATGTGTTCAAGGGACACGCTCGTGTGGCCATTAGACATGCCTATGCCTCAGGCCGTGTTCGACCCCGTGTAACTCTCTGACTTAGGCCACACGACCAGCCACACGCCCGTGTGCCTCACACGGCTGAGACACACTCCCGTGTCTCTACCCGTGTGAAATTACCTGAGCATTCTGTTTTGAAAATTTTAAGTTGCAGGGGACACACGGCCAAATCACATGCCCGTGTGTTAGCCGTGTGTCTCGCACGGTCCAGTCACACGCCCGTGTGTCTGGTCGTGTGGACTCAAAATGAGCCTTATATATCAAGTTTACCATTCCCTACAATCTTAGACATCAAGTAATTTAAAAACCAATCATTCAACCAATCCAAAACACATTCAAATACATTTAAAACATGTCGAAACTATCAATCTAATGTATATTCATAAGTATTTCATATATATTATCCAAACAATCCATTAAAAACACCATTCAAGCCAATTCAAATTTTCATACCATTTTCAACCCAAATTTGCCTATATCATTCTCATTTATGCACCAACTTAAACATACCATATTTAACCTCAATATAACACATATAATTAAGTATATAAGTACCAATTTCATCTTGTAATATCATTTACATTCACTTCCAAAAATGACATACATAAGACATCCTAGGTACATGCCATTATCAAAAAGAAATATACATCACCACGTTTTGAGATCGAGATTGTTGTGGATGCCGAATCGTCGATCAACTTTAACACCTACCTGCGCACAAAAAATAAACCGTACGCTGAGTATGAACTCAGTTGTATTTCTATAAACTAAATGCTTAAAGGTAAATTAATATATCATATACATTTAAATCATACAATAACCATAGTTATATAATTAATCTCACCATAACAAAGATCATTCTAATAATCAATTTCATAAATACACCATTCATGGCATTTCCAATTCTCATCACTTGCTATTTCAAATAGCTTTTGTCAATATAATACACAATTCATTTCCATTCCACATTCAATATTTTTGTATACCATTCATAGGACATTTTTCTCTATTTTCCCTATTAACATGACTCGGGCTCTGACGGATACACAGCTCTAACCAAAACACACCAATTTGGCACCCATTGCCTCATCGGATAATTCGAAGCAATAAGTTGACACCCAATGTCTCATCGGCCATGCCGAAGTAAATTGGTACTCAGTACCTCATCGAATTTATTCGAAGTAATATATTGACACCCAGTGTCTCATCGACTCGAAGTCGAAGTAATCTCTAAACTCTTCCAATCCTATGGCATGCCAACTGATAAACCGTAATATGTTCATATTTTAATCCCACATTTAGCATACTTTTGGATGATTTATCCCCCGAATTGTGGAATTTGGTGCTCCTAATCCTTTAATTTCATGTTTTATACTTAGGAGAGCACCGGAGGATGAAAAGAACGAGAAACAGGCCAAAAACGGAGCAAATGGGCCAAATCATGAAATCGACACGGCCTGGGCCCAACACCACACGGCCTGCCTCCTTAATAGACCCGAACACGGCCTGGCCTTGACTTACACGGGCGTGTGCCACGGACGTGTCCCTGCCGTGACAAAGAGGAATTTCACTCAGAATAGGGTACCTAGAGGCAAAGAAAGACGTTCCAAAAGCCTATATAAACACCCTAGAGGCCAACCTTTAGGGGGCATCTAGCTGGGCCAAGGAGCCGAGCCAGAGATGCCAGAATTGTGGGATTCACTCGAAGAAAGCCAATTGATTTATCTCAAGAAGCCGGATTCATACTCAAGACGGAGGATCTCTCCTTCAATTCCTTCAGGGGGTTTTAGGGTTTTCTTATGTTTTGTTTTATATTTTCTTTTGAGATGTATTCTTTTATGATTATGAACTAAACCCCTCAAATACCTGAGGGGGATGAAACCTAAGACGGATCTTGTTATTGTTTTCTGAACTATATGATAAATACTTGATTTGTTCTTAACTATGTGTTCTTAATTCTTGCTTTGATATTTCAGGATATTGATTCAAGTATTGATGTGCTTAGGCAGAGGAGGAATAGACCCTGTCTAAGAGTAGATCTAGCATAGTTAAGCGGAGTTGATCGCAACCCTAGAGATAGGATGACAAAAATCTGTCGGATTAGGGTCAAACCTAATATGGGAGTCCATAGATCGAGTTAATGCAACTCTAGGGGTTTTAATTAGAAAGATATTTCAATTAATCAACCTAGGGTTAGACGTTAGTAGCCTCGAGAGAGGTATTAATATAAATTAGGGAATCCTACGGATCAAGTCAAGTGAATAAATCGTCTGGTTTAGAGTTAGATAACAAGTGAAGTCTAGGTGGATTCTTCCTCGGGTATTGTCTTAATCAATTGGTTTTTCCCACAAGTATTTCCCCAATTCATTATCTTTGTTTTCGCATCTTTAGCTTAGTAGTTAGTCAATTTTAGATTAATTAATAATTCCCTCAATTCTTAGGCTAAATAATAAAAAGAAAGTTAGTATTAGTACTTTTGGTTCCTTTGGGTTCGACAATCCGGTCTTGCCACTAAACTATACTACTGTTCGATAGGTGCGCTTGCCTCAAGTCGTTGTCCTAGTTAGTTTCTAGGCTCGATCATTTGTTATATAAATTTTAAGACTCTGACACACGATCACCAACTATATCCGATTCAGGCCGATATAGTTAATAGGGTTTCAATGCACTTTTCAAATGCCACATTCATTCAATATTCAATATCACATTAATCACAAATTTCACATACATTTAATTCAAAATCAAATAATTACTCACATCATTCCCTTACCATAAACATTAAATCAAAAACACAATAATTAATATTTAGATTCGGGTTATAGAAATACAAACCATAATGTCCGAGCTACTCCTCGTTAACTTTATCTTTTCCTTTCTTAGCCGAGGTCTCCGGCACAACATTAGATACGAAATTGAAACAATTAAAAATAATTAATACACACAATATCACATTGAATATTTCAATTTTTATTCAACTTTTACCTAAATTCCAATTTAGTCCCTAAACCAAGACTAACTTTATTTCTTCAAAATTAATCGCATATTTTCATTCAATTTCCACTTAAAACTAAACTTAACTCTCTAATTTCACCATCAAACCCTAAATTTTGAAAATTTCCCAATTTAGTCCTTATAACTCAAAACTTATACTTTATTTTATAATTCAATCCCTTTTTCATTTCTAACTTAAAATTCTATCAATTTAGTCCCAAATACTCCAATTATTCAACATGAATAACATCTAAAAATCTACAAAATTCTTAAATTTCAACATAAATCAAGTAGTATTTTATACTAGAGTTCTAAAAACATAAAAATTTCAAGAAAAGTGACTAAATTGAGTTACCAGTTTGAACCCTAAAATCCCTAATTCTCCTTCTTTTCTTTCTCTTTTTCTTTTCTTTCTATTTCGTCCCCTTTTGTTTCTTTTATTTATTCTTTATATTTTATATAATATTATAATATAATAATATAATAAATATAATAATATAATAACATTTACTTAAATAATAAGTAAATATAATTTATTATTAAATATATGTTTATTATTTACACACATGGAATTTATTTTTACCGCACACTTATAAATTTTAGGTTTAATTGCTTAATTAATCCCTTAACTTTTCTCTATTCTATAATTCAACTTTTACCCTATATGCGACCTAGTCCTTATACCTAATTACTCTTAATTTAGACAAATTCACCTATTCAAAATCTAATTAGTCACACAACTAACTTCGTGAATATTTTATTAAATATTTACGAATTCGTTTTACGAAAATGGAAACCCAAAAATACACTTTCTGATACCCGTGACTATCGAGTCATTACATGGCAAAAAAGAGTACTTTAGATTTCGAGAAATTAATTGATTGACATGATTATTTTATGAAGTGCTTAAGTACGTTATAGATTGGCGCTATCAAGGTTTTGCCCCTTTGGGCAAAATGAATGACATCATCTACAAAAAAGTGTGTATAGGTTTCAGACCCATTTGAGAAGTTGTGAGTGACTTCCACTGTTTACATTTGAGTGCTTCCAAAATCTAAAGATTAAGGTATTCCATGCAAATTATGAACAAGTAGGGCGATAAGAGATCCCTTTACCGAATACCTCGAGAAGGATTGAAGGATGGAAGCTTAGTGTTGGATTTAGTGCCCTTGGTGTAGTATTTCGTCTATGTATACTTGTATTTTTCAAACAAAATGGTTCAATAAAATATCCAAGGATTATATTAAGTTTTTTTATATATTGTCATCAACGATTTTTGCACGCAAAGCAAAATGGAAACAAATAATGGCTCATTGATCATCTAACGTTTGACTAATACTAAGCGATATTACTGGTCAGATTGTAATATAGAAAGACAAACTCTATTAGTAGATAATCCAAACATGTCCCTAATCTAATTGAAAATAAGCAAACCAATTAACAGACTAACATGTCTATCAAATCCAATTTCGGATATGTTTTATCTTGAGTATCGAAGTAGATGACTCCTAGATGATAGAGACGTAGATGTGACTAACTAGATTGAAAGTACATCAGACATGGCTGACCGACTTTGCATGTGCGCATTAAAACAACAAATTTATAAAATAATTTTTAAATCCTGATTTTATTGTAAGAGTACAAGTCAGTTGTGATATTTATAGTTCCGATGGAACACAAAGTTTTCCAAGGGGTCAAACCCAAAGGAGATGGTGACTGAGCAATAATTAGCATACACAGTAGAGTCTAAGTGGCTACTAATATGATTTTATAGTATGACAATTCATAACAAAAGAATATTGCAAGAAAACTAAATATGCTAGTCTAAGGGCTAAATTGCAAGAAGGTAAAAGTAATGGACTATCCAATAAATAACTAATGGTGGTTGGTTGACTTCGATGTGGTTCACCGATCCTCAAACAAGAGACTTAAATCGCTTAAATTACTAAGTGCCTCCATTTTGTCTTCCGATATCAATTTTACCGACTTAGACGAATTAGCTCATATTTATCTTCTGATCTCACCAATTAATTCAAGACTAATGAACGAGTGCACGATAAGATTATCTTCTGGTCTCACTTACTTTAATATTCCCTTAAGGACATCACTTCCTAAGTTCTTAGGTTTATTCAATTTAGTCCAAATCATTATGATTTAGTCATTTGTCTAAGGATTTTAATTTACTCACATCTCTATCAACCAACCTTCTTTGAGGTTTAGCTATCATGTTCAAAGTAAAAGAAATAAACATGGAAATGAAAAACAAGGCAACCATGAAAGTAAAGCTCAAGAAAAATATCAAAGTTGGGATTTTTATACAAGAAAAAGTAAACAACATGTAACTAAAAGCATTTAATAAGAAAATCTAAAGTAATAAACATAAAAGTAACAAGTTTTAATAGATTTAAAGCAAAAGAAACTAAAATGCATTAAACTTGAAAAGTCTTACAAGTAGAGTACAGAGAGTAAAAGTGTAAATAAACCTTATCTATAGTAATAACTAACTTAACTAACATTAATAACATAAAAAATAAGAGGTAAATGTATAAAACTAAACTAAGCTAAGGTAGAAGATGAGAAAATAAAAACCCTAAAAAGTACAGAGAAAATTAACAGAAACCTAGAGCAAAATAAATCTAAAACTAAGCTAATGAGTGTCTCTCTCTTCCTCAACCAATTTTGGTTTTTTAAGGTGTCTTCTGATGACTTTTGGTTGTAAAAAATGCCCTTACACGGGCCTTGGGTGATTGGTGGACCAGATAGACAAATACTACCCTTTTTGTCCAAGTTTATCCCCTTGACGAAGATGGTATCGCGATACCCATAAGTGGGTATCGCGATACCTCAGGCAGTATTGAACCTTGGGATCCTCCTTACAAGGTGGATATCGTGATACCAAAAAAGGATATCATGATACCACTAAATGAAGTCTTCAATATTTTATACTATCGAAGGTATCATGATCCCAGGGTGTGGATATCACAATACCCTTGCCCTCAGTGTCCTCTTACTTTTTTTCGACCTCCAACATGTCCCTACATCACTCAATCACACGTTAGGCCTTCCAATGGCGTTATTGGCCAATTTGGGTCACAAAATAGGCAAAGTGAGACATTTCCACTTATTAACTAAAAATATAAAAATAGTGAAAAACTACACTAAAGACACTTTTTTGCTCAAGAAAAACTCTTTAAATACACTAGAAGAGCCTAATTTGTAGCATCAATTTATGGCAGATCAATGAACCAAGTAGAATAGATCCTAAATCTGTTTACGGATTTACTCATTTGTGACGTTCATAGTGTGACATACTTTAATACTGAGTGGATGATGGACTATGTATGTGTGACTCATACTTTGATGAAAGTGAAAACCTAAGTTCAAATAGATAAGGAACCGAAAGTTGATATGTTGGAAATACGACTTTTGCACTATGTAGCATCAGTCCACAATGGTGGAATTCATAGCCCGACTAAAGGGTAAATGATATCCTCTCCCTGACATTACATGATAGATGAAAAGTATACATGCCCATGGGTCATTTGTCTTTGTGATAAATGACTTGATTACCATTTGATAGTAATTGACTTTTCATGAAAAAAGGTGTAATAGTTACCATGAGATAAAATAGGATCATATTAGGAGAACTGATTTATCCCAAAAGAGATTAAGTATCCTATGAGGGTAACACATTATGACAAGGTTATTGGAGGAGCACTTATTAAGTAGCTTTCGTAATGGTAAATAATAAAACAATGCTCAATTACGATACTATAGTGGAATGAATTCGTGGTTAAATAAGTTTATAATTAATAGGTGACAAGTTGAAACTTATTTATAAATTATTTGAGCTCTAATTATATATGTCCATTCGGTCTCTCCACTAGCTCGATAAAACCAGAAATGGATTGCATGTAGAATCAAATGAACAAAAATGAATGGAAACGATGAAGTAAAAGAAATGAATTGTATTCATAATGAATGTGCTTTCTCACTAAGTACAAAAAATTATTTGAGATTTAATTTAAGGTTTTTTGGATGATTATTTAATTAATTACAATTAAGTAATTGAAATTTAAAAATGGAATTAAATTAATTATTCATTATTAATTTTGTTGAATAAGGAAATTAAATATATTTCCTCATAGATCCTATTACGATAAAGCTGTTATGACTTTAACGAAAAAATAATTGGGTTGAAAAAATTTTATTTAATTGAGAAATTTATTTAGTTAATTGAATAAACAATATTTATCTTGTAACAGCCCGATTTTGGGTCTAGTCGGAACAGTGGTTTCGAGACCACAAATTCAACACAGTAAAATTTATTTTTATTATATTTTTGTGGTCTACAGTTTTATGGAACGATTTCATGAAAATTTCGTTAAAAAATTTTGACGTTTGGGCACTCAATTTAGTTAAAATGACTAAATTGCAAAAAGTGTAAAACTTGAATTCTTTGTGTTAAAGGTGTCTAATTGCTTTGAGATTTTAAATAGATGTCCTTAAATGGTAATTAGACCATTGTTTAAGTTGGTGGACAAAAATGGACATGGCTAGGTATGTTTCTAAAGTTTTTCATTAAGGGCATTTTGGTAATTTGGTAATTAAATTGAATTAAAAAGACAAAATAAAGCCAAATTTGTCCATCTTCTTCTTCCTTGGCTGAATTTTACATGGATAATACATGGCTAAGGTTTTTCAAGCTTTCAAGCTCGATTGTAAGTCCGTTCTAGCCCCGCTTTTAATGATTTTTATGTTTTTGAAATCCTTGTAACATGATTTATCTATTTCTACCACTAATTTGAAGAGATGTCAAAGTATAAAATTTTAACTATGTTGAACATGTATGTATTTTGATGTTTGATGGTAGAAAATGCATATTTGTTGTTTGTTAAACGACTTTTGCTAAGTGATTTTCGGTAAAAATGTCAAAAAGGACCTATTTGTAAAAGTTATAAAATGAGTAGAAAAATGTGAATAAATGAGAAATGTGGGATGTTATGAGTATGAAAATGGTTTGTCTAGGCTTGGGTTTTGAAGAAATTGAATTAAAATCATTTTACGAGCCTAGGGACTAAATTGTAAAATGTCAAAAGTTTAGGGGCAAAAATGTAATTTTTTTCATAATGTGACGTTTGGGCTGAAATGAACAATGTGTTGAACCTTAGGAATAGATAGGATATAAATGTCATGACATTATGGTTACTGTGATTACGTGTAAGACCATATCTGGGATATGGCATCGATATGAGACTTCGTGTAAGACCATAGCTGGGCTATTGGCATCGATACGAGATTTCATGTAAAACTATATCTGGGATATGGCATTGGTACGGTACTGTATGTAGGAGATTCTCGAATATCCTTTAGCATTCGAAATGGTTCAACAAGAAATTCAACGGGTATGTCAAAGACGAAAAAGAGTATATAAGTATTACGAATTGGTACAAGTATGTACGTAAAGTTTATAAGCACTGACTGCATGAAATTGTGAGTTCATGATTTCCACGGGAATGATTTTGTAAAAACCTTGTGATGTATGAATTTCATGGTAAATTCGATTGACGATTATATGATTGACTTTCTGGCCAAATTGAGCTATGATATAGCATGATTTATTCACACAAATTGTAATTTATCGGATATGAGAAAATGGGAAGATTGGCATAATTGCCCATTAAAATGGTTATGTAAGTATAAGAAGATAAGAGATTAAGAAATTGAAAGATGTTAAAGTATATGTTTGAAATGTAAATACTCATAATTAATGTGCATGTTTATTATGAGGTATGAAATGATTGGTTGATTGTGGCAATTTGTTCTAATGGAAAGATTACGGTTATTAGGCTAATGTCAAAACATGTTAAAATATGCTTGCAAATTGATAGAGCAAACAATGTGACTGAATAAATTATAACTGTGAGTTTTATAGCAATTTATATTATCTTGTGTTTATATTATCGGACTTGGTAAATGATTGGTAAAAGTTGCTTATTCCTTTCATACAGACTTACTAAGCTATATAGCTTACCCCCTTCCTTTCCCATGTATGATAGGGTTATTAAGCTAGCTCGGGTTGGAGATCGCTGGAGATCCTATCACACTATCAAGCTATCATTTTGAGTATAAATGAATTCAAGCATTTTAAGTCTATGACATGTATAGGGACTATGTCAATGTGTTATGTGTGTCATTATTAATTTGGCCATATTTTTAGCTTGTAATTGTTAATGCTTCATCTTATATATAACCATGAATGATGGCTTATGTTGATCATAAGTTTATTCATATGTTAATGCCTTCTTTTGAATATGAAATTAGTATGTTTTTATCGGGCTAAGTATGATGTTTTAAGCATGATAAATAATGGCATGAGAATGACATGTTATTGTCTTGGTTGTGGCGGTTGAGTTGCTCTTACATGCTTGAATTTATGCCATGTGATATTGTGTAGATGAGTGCAAGTGACGGTGGTAAAATGGCTCGGTAAATAGCCTTATTTTTGTCCATATAGGTAGACACACGGTCTGCCCCACTGGCATGTGTTCTGGCCGTGTGTCCCCTGCACCTTAATTGTTGCAAAACAGAATGTCCAGAATTGAGCACAAAGGCAGAGACACGAGCGTGTGTCTTAGCCATGTGTTCTACACGGCCTAGCACACGGGCATGTGGCACAAATCAGAGAGCACCCTAAATTGAACACAGCCTGTAGCACGGGCGTGTCTAAGGGTCACACGGGCGTGTGACCCCTGTAACATGAAAAATTTTCTAAGTTTTGTAATAATTTCTAAAGTTCTCGATTTGGTCTTGAACCACTTCCAAAGCATGTTTTGGGCCTCGTAGGCTCGTAATAGGGACTTCATAATTGAATATGAATGGTTTTAATTTGGACGCAAATTTTATGACTCGAAATTGTGTGATTACTTGTGATGTAAGTCTGGTAATGCCTCGTACCCTGTTCTGACGTTGAATACGGGTAAGGGGTGTTACATATCTTGGGAATCAGGAAATAAATATAGGGGTGTTACATGCTAAGACAAAGGGAGGTTGAAATAAGAGAGTACTCTATTGATGAAACTCTATTCCAACTTATTGTAAGCTTTTTTTAAGATCCAATTTAATTATCATGTTTCCTAAGGCACCCTTTTTGTGTGAAGTGAGTGAATTGCTTCTTAAACAATAACGCTCTATATGTCTACCCATGAGAAAGTTGTACTGGAAGGGGAAAATGAGTATTTAAAAGAAGGGATGAATGTGATTGACCATTATTTTAGTAATGATCTTATAGGTGGTGCTATAGAGGCTGATGGGACGTCCACTGCACTATTTAGGAATAAAGCAATAAGAGTGTCATTAATGCCCAAAAAGATCTTAGAGTAAAGCACATTATGCACCATGTAAGATCCCTTACCCGTTCAGTATACGGTACAAATGAGAGATGTTACTATAGCACACACAAAACAAAATCTCAAAGATCTCTAAAATTATAAACCTTAAAACATTTATATAAAAATGTTTAAATCAAGATTAAAATAATTTAAGGGCTATAGAAGCATTTTAAAATCAAATAGAATCATTTTTTCGGTGGCTTAAAGTGTAACAACCGTTTTTAGTGAAATCGGAACAGTGGTTTCGGGACCACAAATTCGAGTCTGGAAGGAAAATTATTTTTAAATTATTTCATGGTCTGCATTATGATTGAAATATCGTATGAAAATTTCGTAAAGAAATTTTACTGATTATATGTCTAATTAGATGGAAAGGATCAAATTGCATAAAATGCAAAAGTTGAGTTCTAGTAGCTATAAGGGTCAAATAGCTATGGAATTCAAAATTTGATGTCCTTATATAGAAAATAGACCATTAAGAGGAGTTAGTAGATAAGTATGATGATTCATCCATGGAAAATTAAATAAAGAAAAGAACTAAATTGGAAAGATGAAATAATAAAAGATGATATTTTAATTAAATAGAAAATAGCATCATTTTATATCATCTTTCCCCAAATTAAATACATGGAAACCCTAGTTAGAAGAGCTTGAAGATAGAAAACTAATTTGGTTTAATTGGGTAAGTATTCTTGACTCGTTTTTAGTAATTTTCATATTTTCGATATTGTAGGGATTAATTTGTAAAGTTATCAAAGCACTAGGGTTTTTCCATGGATAAGTATGCATGAATTATGAAGTTTCATGGTAGAGAATGAAAGGTTGTTGATAGACAAACAACTTTTGTAAAGTGAATTTTGATGAAATTATGATTTAGAGACTAAATTGAAAAGATGTAAAATTCAAGGAAAAATTCTGATTTTTGTGAAATACATGGACTGTTATTGTTATATGTAAAATCGGTTAGGCTTGGAATAAGGATTAAATTTCATGAATTCCATTTTCCGAGCCTAGGGATGAAATCAGAATTAATTAAAAGTATAGGGGTAAATGGTAATTTTGCCTAAGATGTGAATTTGATTGAATTGAGTATAAATTGTATTAAATTAATGATAAATTCATTCATATAGATCTGGATAGACCAAATACGGAGTTAGACCGAGGAAAAGAGAAAGTAGACGATTAGTAAATTTTGTGTGCACGAACATTATTGAGGTAAGTTCGTGTAACTAAAATTGTATATTTATATTTTTGAATTGAATGTTGTGTATGCGAATTAAATTGTGTAATTGATATGTATGAAAATTAACCATATATCCGATAATGTCTGACAAGTATTAAGCCCCGTTTGGATAAATAAAATTCGATAGATACAGGGTTCCCGGATTGGTTGTGGTCCTGCATGTGTTGCAGACACACCATAGCTCGAAAGAGTGTCCCGTTATAAGCTCTCATGAGCTTTCCATTATGTGGTTTTTGCGAGCTTCCCGTTAATAATTCTTCGGAGCATCCCGATTGGTTATGATCCTACATGTGTTGTGGACACACCGCAGCTCTTATGAGCGTCCCGATATATGGCTCTTCGGAGCTTCCTGATAAAAAGCTCTTTGTGAGCTTTCCAATTATGGCTCTCTTGAGCTTCCCGATATTGGCTCGTATGAGCTTCTCGATTATGGCTCTTCGGAGCTTCCCGTTACATGGCTCACATGAGCTTCTCGTTATAAGGCTTGGAAGAGCTTCCCATTTATGTGCTCGAATAAGCATACCTGTATATGAATTGACGGTTTACAGAATTGTACACTTTGTGTGTAACACTCGTGTATCCATCGATATTCTTAATGGTTCAATGGGCAAAGTTCTGATATGAGATAATTTGAGTTCGAGACCAACTATTACGAAAATATATTCAAAATACATGGATATGATTTGTACATGTTATATGGACAATTGATCTGAAAAGTATATGTATATGAAAATATGATTATTGTTGAATTCATACATGTTCTTTGGTATT
The DNA here is from genome assembly GCA_025503065.1 of Gossypium bickii. Lineage (NCBI taxonomy): Eukaryota > Viridiplantae > Streptophyta > Magnoliopsida > Malvales > Malvaceae > Gossypium > Gossypium bickii. The sequence continues at coordinate 13,888,025 of CP106716.1, read as the reverse complement.
TATATGAAATACATGTCTAACATGATTGATAAGGAAATGTGCTAGGGCTTTTGGCCAATTTGCTTGAAAATGCTTTGTATGCTTACTTTAAATGTAAATGAAAGGTAAGTTAATTTCCCATTATACGAACTTAATAAGCTTAAAAGCTTACTCTATTTTATTTTCCCTGTTTTATAGTAATTCAGAGGCTCAAATTGGTTGGAAACTGGTTAGAGCATCATCACACTATCCCTCGACTCAATTTGATATAAACAATAAATTACTTTTAGTTATAATGGGATGTATAGGGTAATTTAGCCAATGATGGCTTGAAAATATTTTGTTGTAAATAGCCATTGGAATGGCTTGAGTTTGACATATTTTGATAAGTATATATATGTGGTTTTATCATGTTTGTTGTGTTTGAAATGGATGAATGATGGAAATCATTTAGGCACATTGATGATTGGTTTGAAATGGCATAATTGGTACAAAGATATATATATACAAATGTATTAGGTTAACTTGATAAAAATGGACATTTCATCATATGTATTGATATGTCATATATCATACTTGATTTTGGCTTGATTTGAAGGTCTTGGATTGCCTTGTGAATGTGTTAAGTGTTGATGTAGGTGGAAAACAAATTGGGTGAGAAATGTGGCCATGGTGGCCTATTGCAGAGACACAGACATGTGTCTCAGCCGTGTGTGACACACGGCCTAGACATGGGCCTGTGGTTCGGCTGTGCGTCCCCTGCATCTTTAAAATTCAAAATAGAATGCTCAGGTCTTTTCACACGGCCTAGCACACGGGCGTGTGACTTGGCTGTGTGTCCCCTGCACCTAAATAATGCAAGTCAAATTGCTCACACGGCCTAGAAACGGGCGTGTGGCTTGGTCGTGTGTCCCATGCACCTGAATAATGCAAGTCAAATTGCTCACACAGCCTAGCACACGAGCGTGTGGCTTGGTCGTGTAACCCAAGTGAGTGAGTTTTACGGGCTTGGACACAGGTTGGGACACACCAGTGTGCCCTATTTCGAATGCCCACACTGCCTGGCCACATGGGCGTGTGTCCCCTGTACCTTGGAAAATTTTAAAATTTTGCGAAAAATTCTCTGAGTTCCCGATTTAGTCCCGACTTGATTCTAAGGTATGTATTGGGCCTCGAGGGCTCATATAAGGGACTTTATGAATGATTTCTGATATGAATGTTAAATAATATGGAATGCCTGTATTTGATCTGTATATTTTGGTAATGCTTCGTAACCCTGTTCAGGCGATAGACATGGGTTAAGAGTGTTATAGAAAGTGTCTGAGGTCAAATTTGGGCTTCAATGGGCTTGAAATACTCGAAGCAATGTAATAACCCAAATTTAGGGGCTATGTGTCTATATATATATTCTATGTTCTGATACCTTAGGTAAGGTACCGACACATAGGCCTTATATATTGACACCTGGCTAGAAACTGTAGCTCTTCAACTATTGTCTTGCAATGTTTTGATACTTTTAGTATAAGTACCAGTACCTAAACTCCTTAGGTTAAAAATAAGTATAAGAGCACTTGGAAACATGTTCAAATAGTTCTATATCATTCCAATAAGTCTTAAACTATTATAGAACAAGTTTCAACCCTTTTTACACTCAAAGTACTATAATAAACATATTCAAATCAAATAACAAATCGAAACTCTATTGATAACACTAATAACGGTTCAAAATACATATCAAACTTACAAAGTCCCATGTTCAATCTAAGTTTTTCATATAGGAAGATTAATATATACCATGAGATAAAATAAGATCATATTGGGAGAACATATTTTATCCCAAAGATATTAAGGATGTCCTATGAGTGTAACACACTTATGACAAGGTAATTGGATGAACACTTATGTTAAACTAGCTTTATTTGATAAATTATTTTGATATAAAAAAACAAAAATACTTTTGAATAAATTTTGTTTTTAAACAAAGAAATTATAAAATTCAAAGCATAAAAATCATTTCAAGACTTCCAAACATCTTAGAAAATGTTCTGAACACTAGAAAGTTTTGGACAAAGTTCAAAAACGATTTTAAACTCTTTAACTCGATTGAAAAACTGCTCCCTACAAGAAGTATCAATATTTTCCAAAATGTATCGATACCCATATAATTTTTTATCGAAACCCTTTTCTATATCGATACAAAATTTGCTCACTGACTTGAAACAAAAATTGAACAAAAGCAAAAAGTACCGATACTTTTCAAAATATATCAATACCATCTTTTTATATCGATATCACTTTTGCATTCTAACTTGATTATTTTTTCAAACAAACACAAAAAGTATCGATACCCATTCCAGAAATATTGATATCATTTATCAGGCATCGATAAATGGTCTTTGGTATAGTTGTAAACTAACTTTAACGGCTACTAAATCAGACATATTACAAAAGCATAAAAATCATTTCAAGACTTCCAAACATCTTAGTATTTTCATCCCCAACGGCTCTATTTATTTCCTTAACAACCACAATGGTTGGAAATGAATTAGAAGGTATAAATATCAGCTTCCAAAGGTCCTACAACAACAAAAAAGAATACTCAAGCTTAAAGATCAATCAAACAACCTTTATGCTTAAATTTCCTATACTTTTCTTACATACACTTGTGAGTTTCATTGTTATTCTATCAGTTCAAGTATTCTTCTTTGTAATTGAGCTTAATTTCCAAACATTGTAATCTTGTAATGGTTTGTTCTTAGTTTGCTTATTTGTATTCCTTTGAGAGAGTTTGTGTCTTAAGGTTTGGGTAGAAACCTTAAGGGAGTTTGTAAGGTTAAACATTTTTCTCAAAGATTGTCAAATTAGTGAATTTGGGAAAATCCTTAGTAGTGGAAAGCTAAGGTAGTGGAGTAGACAGTTGGGGCCAAACCACTCTAAATTCTTTGGTTCAATTTTTCTATCCTTATTCTCTAGCACCCACAAAAATTTTAAATGCCAATTCACCCCCCTTGGCAATTTTGGTTTGATTATTTGAGCTAACAACTTATTAAGTAGCTTTCGTAATGATATATATTAAGGGAAAGTTTAGTCATGGTACTATAGTGGAATAATTCCATGATTAAATAATATTGTAATTTATAAACAAAGAGTCGAAACTTAATTACAATTATTTGAGACCTAATTATATATATCCAACCAGTCCCTCTGCTAGCTCGATATAACCCAAAATGGATCACTGTGTTTTCTCACTAAGATACAAAAGCTGAATTAGAAATTAAATAATTTTCTTTGAATTATTATATTGTAATTAAATAATTGAAGGTCGATTAATTAAGTCATTGGAGTTTTATTGAATAGGGCAATTAAATATAATTCCTCATATATTCTAATACGGTAAAGTTGTCATGACTTTAATGGAATTAGAATTGAGTTGAGAAAATAATCTAATTGGGAAATTTAATTTAATTAATTAATTAAAGAATATTTTGAAAGTAGAAAATAATAATTGGATTGGATAAATTATATGTATTGGATAAAAGTTTGGATAACACATAATTTATTCCAATACACAAGACGGGCTCAAAATCCCATCCCGAGGGATGAGGGTCGACAAACCCTAATTCCCTTTAGGGCTACCGTAGCCCCCTCGTAAAAGTAAAATAATCTATTTTCTATTAAGAATATTATTATTTAATTATCCATTATTCAAGTAGAACCTGAAAGAAAAAGTTTTTGAGTATCGTTATTCTGTTGAAAATAGTGGTAATTTATTTTTAGATTAAGTTTTATTTTTTGAAAAAACTCAAAGTTTTCGATCCCCATAAAGAGAATTAACTTTCCCGCTGAAAGTTAATAAAATATTTCATTTTATGCATTTAGTTCTTTTTGTTTGGATCCACACTCAAATTAATTCGAGGTTCAAGAATAGCGGAGAAGACCGTTGTGTAAAAAGCTATGAAATAATTTAATCCACCTATTATAAAACACATGTAATAACTTAGTTAAGGGTTTATTTTTATAAATATAAAAAAGATTAATTTAAAAAAATTAAATTTATGTCTAAATATATTATTTTTTTAAACCAATTTTTCCAACAAGTTAAAATCATTTCCAATTGAAACCGAGAATTAAACACCCCAATAAGAAAATGCAACTGTCATAATCTTATGGATATATGTTATTTTATAGTTTCTTGTAAATCATTATTTGAATGCTTCCCCACTCACTACAGCAATAATCAAAAACAAAAATTGATACTCATATATGTGTTATCTTTTACATTCAGACTATGAAAAGTCGAATCCTTTTTGGCTAATTGAATCCTAATCATTGTTGAAACCAAGAATCGATTGGATTTATATTCCAATATGCTTCCTTTTAATGATGTGATTTAGTGAAAGGGGTTAGAAAAAGTAGTGGGTGAAACTCAATTAAGAGACAAAATCCCACAGTAGACTTGATGAAAGGCAACCAATAGAAAATTTGTGAAGTTGTTGGAAAGAGAGACATGCCTTTCCCTTGATTTGAAGCGCAATGAACAAAAGGGGAAGACAGTGGATTTTCAAGTAAGCATAAGCATCTGCCATTCCACCATAATTCAATCTCTTATCTGATCCCAAATCCATACCATCGCATTTGCCAACACCCATATATTGGATGAGCCTCATGTTCCTCTTGCTTTGTGTACCCATGTGTCCTTCTCTCTAAGTTCTTTCAATCTCTATATGCTTCAGTTTCTCCCACTTCTTCCATATCTCTCCATGGCCCAAACTTCACCATCTCCCTCTGCTGGTACTCCCAGTCAGGAGACACAAGAATCCACAGTAGACTTGAACCTCATGATCATCGTGGCAGCCTTGTTGTGTGCCTTGGTTTGTGTCTTAGGTCTTCACTCCATGCTGCAATGCGTATTACAATGCACCCATCGTACCCTGACCGAGCCAAGGGAATGGGTGGCCTCCCGTAGACTGAACTCGGGTCTTAAGAAGAAAGAAATGGTAGCTTTACCAACTTTGACCTATGCAAATTCAGGGTCACCGTCATCAGCTTCAGGTTGCGCAATTTGCCTCGCGGATTTCTCGAAAGGTGACAAAATACGGATGCTTCCCAAATGCAACCATGGGTTCCATGTTGCGTGCATCGATAAATGGCTGCTCTCTCACTCTTCCTGTCCTACTTGCCGGTATAGGCTCAACTCCAATAACGACCAAGTTGTTACAGATTTTTAAAGTGTGTAGCAGAATAGAACTATTGTTTTTCTTAATTCCTTTCTTGATAGTTGCTTTTCCGCCGACAATTTCTGGTTCTGTTTTTGGGGCAAATGTTATAATAAGTCCCGTTTGTATTTTTGTAGCAATCACTGTAGCTTTATTACCTAAACTCTATACTTGTGAATTTGCAGCCTTCACGAGCCTAGCTGCCAAATTGCCACCTCAATGTTGAAGTACCTAGTCTTCCTTAAGTCACTCGAAATATACTCATATTCTTGTTTTGGTATTTAAAATTTTCTTTATTTTAATTTAGTATCTAAAGTATCAATTTTCTCTATTTATGGTCTATATGTTAGGTAACTTTGGCCAATGAAAAAATTCTACATGACAACTATGTTTATTTAAAATAAAAACATTAAATTTAAATTAAAAATAAAAAGTTATAATATTAAATATTTAAATATTAAAAAACACTTTTGACTTTAATCAATTGTTGACTGGTGTTGACTGTTGACCAATCAACCATTGACCGGTGTTGGCTAACCACGTAGCGCTATTAGAACACGCCACGTGTCTTTTTTTTAGTATTATATATTATATTGATTAAAAATGTAAAAATGTATATAATATATAATTTTAAAAAATGTTCAAGAATTATTTTTTATAAAATTCTAAAATATATAATTTTAAATTTTAAAAAGTCAAATTAATATATATAAATTGAAAAAAATTATAAAATTTATAAAAAAAATTTAAATTTCAACTAATTGCAAAAAAATTAAAATTTAAATACTTTTTTAGAATTTAGAATTATATATTTTATAATTTTATTAAAAAATTTGTTTTTAAACCTTTTTAAAAAATTATAACAATTTATATAATTTTTTTTTACATTTTTGTCATAATATTATTAATTTCAACTAATTTCTTTTCAATTATCATATTTTTTTGTAAATTTTATTTTTATAATTCTTTTATATTTTATATTTTTAGATTATATATATTTCCGAATTTTTATATATTTATTTCCATTTTTATATTTTTTAGTGTGTATATACATTTAATAAAAGAAAATATCTATTTTACATAAAGATCCTATGTGGCGCTTTGTGATTGGCTATAAATTTTTTTAACGTACGCAAAAAATGGACTATAAAATATAACAAAGGCATACTTTAGGTACCAAATTAGGAATTTGAGTTTACTTTAGGTGCCAAATTGGAACAAGAAAAAGTTTAGATACCAAAATAGAAAAATAAGTACACTTTAGAGGTCAAATAATGAATTAAGCCTTTTTAAAATTTTAACATCTTAAGGTTATGTAAACTAGAACTAAATATTGCATAGGCTTTATTCACAATTTTACCCTTGAACTGTACGCTTTTTTCAACTTTAGTATCTACACTTTTTTTTTATCCCATTTTGATACCTGAACTTTGCATTGCTAACCGTTTTGGTACCTAAAAGCTATGGCACTAAAAAAAACATGACCAATCAAAATGCACCACATCATTGATGACATATGTGATGTGGTATGTTCATCGAGGCGTTGACTAGCATTGACTCACGTTGACTAGTCAAAATTTGTTTAAAAATTGTAAAATTTATTTTAAAAATTCTAATTAGTAAAAATTATTTAAAAATATTAAAGTTTATTTTAAAATGTATAAAGTTTTTTAAAAATATTAAAATGTTATAAAAATGGTAAAAAAATTTAAAACTTGGAACTTTTTTTAAAATGTAAAAAATATTAAATAATTTTAAAAATTTTGAAAATCATTAAAAATTTAAAAATGATTAAAATTGTAAAAATTATAAGAATTTTTTTTAAAAAAATTTAAAAATTATTATAATAAAGAGCACAATATTATTGAAATAAAGAGATTGAAGATTCATCTCTATGCCCATTAGTTGGGAATGATAGATTTCATGCATTATTTGGTTAATTAGGTCTCACGGTCTAATTGAATTTTTTTTCCATTAAATGCTTGGAAAAATTTTCCAAATGAACCAAACTTTGAATTAGAAAACTGAATTCAAATTTTATAATTTTTAAAATTCTTATGATTTTTTTTAATTTTAAAAATTATTTTTTCAAAAATTTCTTATCAATTTTAATATTTTTACAATTTTTAAAAGAATTTGTACAACTTCTTAATATTTTTAAATAATTTTTATATTTTTAAATAATTTTTTAAATTTGGTAAATAATATTTTTACAATTTTTAATATTTTTGTACCAATTAACATGGGTCAACAACTAGTCAACTCCCGTTAACTTGGTCAACCTACCATACCATTGATGATGTGACGTGTTCTGATTAATTAGTGTTTTTAAAGCTATCAGCTTTTTGGTATCAAAATGAGTAATGGTGCAAAGTTTAAATACCAAAATGTGACAGAAAAAGGTTAGGTACTTTAGTGGAAAAACAGATGCAATTTAGAGTTTAAATTGTGAATAAAGCCTTAATTAAAATTTGACCATTATAAGATAATAAAAGAAAAAGAAAAGGGGAACTTAAGTAGGGATGGAAAATCCCGAACTGCCCGATAGATTTTGGATCGATCTTTTGGAAGTGGATTTTTTCTTTTAGATAATGGATATGAAGCAGTTATGGTAATTGCTTGGCCCACCTCAACCCACTCCACTATATGAAATTATCATCTTATCCTTTTATATATAAACTATTAAAAGGGTAAAAATGTAAAAATATAATATAGAAAAAAATTATATTTTTTTTTGTTTAAATATTGTTTGAAGAATTACATTTAAATGTTTACTTGACTTTAAAAATATTGAAAATTTAAAGATACATGACAAAATTTAAATTGAAGTTGTAACAGCCCGATTTTGATCCTAATCGGAATAGTAGTTTCGGGACCACAAATCCAAGTCCGAAAAATATTTTGAAATTATTTTCCGTGTTTATTATGTGTGAATTTGTTTGTTTTAAATTTTCGTGACTTAATTTTGTCGTTTAGGTGTCCGATTAAATAAAAGGATTTAATCGCATAAAATATAAAAGTTACAAATTAAAGGTGTAAAGTGCTAATTTGATAGTGGTTTTATACTATAGGGTCCTTGAAGGGAAATTAGCCCATTTAAAAGATAGTGGACGGTACATGGTCAATAATGACCTTGGGAATTATGTTATAAAATATTATTATATAAAGGTTAAAATTGGAAATTTGAAATTATGTTAATATAAACAAAACATAAATGAAAAGAAAAACATATTATCATCTTTCTACTCACCGAAACAAGAAAATAAAAAGAGATTCATGAGCTTTGAGCATTCGGCGAAGAATAAAAAGGTGATTCAAGGTTAGTTTTGTGTTTTGTCATTGATGATAACTTGTGATTTTTGTTGTTTGATGATGAAACATGAAATATATGTGTTATATTAACAAGTTTTGTCTTTGAATTTTTGATGAATTTGAGTAATTTGGACTAAATTGCAAAAATAAATTTTTGAGGGACTAAAATGTGAAATAAATGAAATGTGTGGGCTTGTATGGACACTAGGATGATTCGGCCCTTGAGTAGTGTAGTCAAATTTTATGTATTTTGTGTTTTGTGCAAAAAGGACTAAATTGTAAAAAGTGTGTAATGTTAGGGGTAAAATTGTAATTTTTTTATTTATGTGTTTTTAGGCTAAATTGAATAAAATGGTGTTTAAATAAGCTTAATTTGAATATGTTTAGATCAAGAATTAAAGAAATCAGACTTGGATCGGGGAAAGACAAAAGTGGTCAAATAGCCGATTTAACAGTGGACGACGTCCGAGGTAAGTCAATAAGCATTTAAATGTTGATAAATCAACGAGTATATATTTGTTATGAAATGATTTAAATTATTTGAATTTTAATTGTATATGGCCGAATGTGGGTGTGACTAATTGGCTAAATTCCTAGCTTTATTCGATCGAGATTCAACGTCTGTAAGCCCCGTACGAACCTTAGGAATAGATAGGATACATATGTCATGACATAGGATATCCAATATGTGTTATCGTGTAAGACCACGTCTGGGACGTTGGCATCGACTTGTGTTTACGTGTAAGACCATGTCTGGGACATTGGCATCGTATTTGATTCGTGTAAGACCCTGTCTGGGACAGTGGCATCGATATGTGATTACATGTAAGACCACGTCTGGGACGTTGGCATTGTACGAGTTTCTGATTATCCACGTATCCTTTTTAATTTCGAATGGTTCAACGGGCATATGTAAGTGAAGGCCAATGTGAAATTCGAATTAAAAGAACTCAGGTACGTACGTAAACTGTGATATGAAAAGTAAGGTAAGTTAAATGTTTATTTCATTGTAAAAAAAAAATCTAATGTGTGAGCATGAGAACTTTGTATATGTTTCTAGTTTGATGAATTTGGCCAAAATTGATTAGATGTGTTTTTGATATGGGAACTTTAGTATGTATTTGTGGATGTGGATCATTTAACTAATTGAAACAACTTTACATATTTGATTTTGCTAAATTGGTTGATATTAATTTGCTTATGACTTACTAAGCTTAAACGACTTATTCTGTGTTTTTCTGTCTATATCTGTTTTATAGATTTTGGATACGTTACGAGCTCGGGGATCGTTAGCAAGACTTATCACACTATCGGCAGTCTCCTTTGGTATTTTTATTAAGTTGATCTTGAGTTTATGGCATGTATAGCATAGTAAAAGGTTGAATACGAATTAAGCACTTTTAAATGTAATTGATAGCCATGCGAAGATGGCTTATCTTCTTTGATTGATTTGGTTTATATGATTGTGGTTGGAAATGGTCTTCGAAAATAGGTTTATACTTATGCTTATTTGATTACGTTATATGTTCGTAATAGGTAAGTAAGTGTTATGTTTTAAAGCTAGACATATTGAACTTGGATATGTGATTATTAGTGTACATTGGTTATGTTTGGTATGATGAATCGAATTAGTTAAAATGTGGACTTGAACCGTATGTAAACTTGGATATTTTGGCTTTGGGTAAGTGATGATATTATGAATATGTTGAATTCGATTAAGTGTCATGTAATTGTATATTTGTTGTGCATTGTGTAAAGTTTGATTTACTTACTAAATGAACTATGGTTGAGTGTGTCTTTGCATGTGTATATATATAAATCAACTGAATGATGTTAAATAAATTGTATATGTAATAAGTATTAGTAATTATGTAAATTAGTAAGATGTGATTTGGTTTTGATATATATATATATATATATATATATATGCTCGAATTCAACAAATAGGTATGTGGTCATATTGATCATCAACTTTTTGATAATTGGAATTGAAATGATCATGTTAGATATATATATGTATTCGGCAATGATGTGAAATTTTGATAGATGTTTAAATATAATACAAATGGGTTTAGTCCTAGTAATTTGGTTATGATATTTGTTTTGTATGTGGTATTTGTTGGACATAAATTTTAGTTATGTGAAAGGTAATAGATGTGTTTCAAGATTATATTGTTTATATAATGTAATGTGATAGAAATTCGAATAAAGAATTATGTATGTATTTGCATATATTCGGTTATGCTTAATTGAATTATTGGTACACTTTATTGAGGATTTATTTATGGTTAGTCATAGATTTTATAAGTATGCGATTTTTAAATTTGGAATATACTTGGAGTTAAGTTTTAAATTCTAAATTAAATGAATGATGATTATAATCAAAGTTGTTTGTATGGAAGATTATATGATTTGGTTGAATGTGTATTTGTGATTACTTGAGTGATTTGACATGTATATATATATCGGCTTATTAATTAGTAAGTGATTTGATTAAAATTCTTGATAGTTATTTGTACCTAAAATGATTCAAATGATACGATTACATATGCATATATTCGTAATAAAAGAAATAGTGTATTGGTTTTGAAATGGTGCAAGTTTGAACATACTTGCTTAGAATATTTGATTGTTGATAATGATATGTTCTTTATAGGATAGTTGTTAGATAATGGAAAAAAAAATATTATTATGTTATATAAGATTTTGTGTGTATTAGTTTTGTATGGTAATATAATTAGGTATATGATCTGCCTTCTTAAATGATTGATATGTATAATAGATTATATAAGTTGTTTAACATGATAATTGCTTATCATATAGAATGAGTAACTAAACACGTGGTTTATTTGTTTAATGATATGTATTAAAATGATTAAGCCTAAGTTGAGTTTGATATTTGTTTGATAAATTAAAATGTTGAATGCCAAGTATGTGTATATGATTTGTTAAATAAAATAAAAAAAATACCTGTTCTGAGTGATGTCTTATTCGGTAATGCCTTGTAACCTTAATCCGGTGACGAATACGGATAGAGGTGTTACAGAAGTGGAGCGGGGTGGGGTGGGGCGGGGATGGATGTATTTAATATCCATTAAGGTGGTAGAGATTTTCAAAATTATACATCTATAATAGAGTGAGGCAAGTGATAGAGTAAACCGTGCCAACTGTAAAACGATAATAGATTTAACAATATTTGCCCATGTCTCACTTCATTGCCATCTTTAACCTTAAGAAAAGATCAAAAGATTCCTTTTATACATAGTACGATAAATTTCATTAAGAGAGAGAGAGAACGAAAATAAAGCTTTGTTTCTCCTAACATTTCAAAAGTGCTTTTAAACTCAAAAGCTATATTTTTTAGTTTTTGCATATTTTAGGAATCAATTGATATTTTAAACTTTCATTTATAATCTAATGTATTTATAAATATTTATATTAGATATACAATTATTTCTCTATTGAAATTTATGTCAAATATATAAATTTATATATTTTAATTTGTAATTGTTGTATTTTAATATAATCTATATATTTAAATTAAATTTTGTAAATAATTAATATTAATTACTTAACAATATTTAAAATTCATATTTATACATCAAAATCTTCTTAATGACTTACAGTAACTTTTAAATATTTTTACTAAAATATCATAATTTTAACAAATTTGAAGTATCATTTTACTTTAAAACATTATTTCTATAATTAACATTTTATTTTTTAAAAATATTTTTCATAGCAATATTTTTTAATATTTTTTTAATAGTAATACTAAACATTATGTCGACTATTAGCATGTTTTTGTTTTGGCCATCTAGGTTTAAATTTTTTTATTTTAATCACTTAAATTATCAAAATTAAATATTTCGACCACTCCTAGGGGTGTAAATGAACAGAATGTTCGATAAACTGTTCGTGAACTGTTCGTACAATGTTCATTTATTAAGCTAAATAAACGAGTATGAACAAAATTTTTATGTTCGTTTAATAAACGAACAAACACGAATAGAGGTGTGTTTGGTTCATTTATGTTCATGAACAAGCTCATTTATTTATTGATATTTTCTTATAAAAATTCCATTAGTATATATTAATAAAATTATCTTTGTTTGTATTTTTTTCATTTATAATATTGTTTGTTTGTTTATTATTTATTAACGTCGTTCGTGAACATGTTCGATTAAGTTAAATGAACATGTCTGTGAACATTAAACAAACGAACATGAACACACATAATTTTAAATAAATGAACATGAACAAAAATTTGAAATTCTTAACGAACACAAACTGAACACGAACAAGCTTAAAAATAAACAAACGAACATGAACAGAGGTTTGTTCGTTCAAGCCAGGTTCATATAAAGCCTTAGTCACTCCTCTGTTAAATCATTGACGATGGCATTTTTTTATTGGCATTGTTATACCCCTCCTTCACTCAAACACGTGTTAGCACCAGACGTACCATTGACCTCCCTGTTGACCCCATCTGAAGTAATGCTTTGGCAAACCATTGTTCCTCTCAGAGGGAGTCGTCCACTCCTTTTTCAAGTATGAACACTCTTAAAGTGTGAATACACTCCTGATATGATAATGAGTTTATTTAGGCGCAACAACCTCATACTGATAAGGTCCCATGATATACACTCATAATTATCATTTGCACATTTGACGGATCGAATGCTTATCATGCCATGTCACACTAATAGATAAGGGGACCCGTCCTATAAATACCCTGATGATTGATAAAGAAGGGATTGATCTTCCAGCACCCTAAAGTTACTCTGAGCAATTGTCTCTTTAATCAGTCCATCCTCTTGTCCTTATTCCGACTCTTGGCCTCTTTAGGTGAACCGACCTCCTCTACACCATTGTGATCTCCTTTTTGTCATCCTCCCTTGTTGTACATTGTATCGACATGCATAATAATAATTTTAGCCCTCCAATGTTTATAAATCTTATCAATTTGGTCCTAATTCTAAAAAATTCACCACATTTAACTCTCAACTTTACACATTCTTTCAATTTAATTTTACTTCTTAAAAATTTAAAATTCAGAATTTAAAAAATTTAAAAGATTTAAAAATCCCCTTTTTATATAAAAATACATACAAAATTATAAATAAATGAATACCTATTTTTTTTCTCCTTTTGTAACTTAAAATTTATTTATTAAAAGAATACTTTTATCTATAAAATATTTTTTAAAAACCCCCCACAAACAAGACTTAAAATGTATTCAATCTTTTCCTTCTTTTTGTTTTAGTTTATTTTACAAATAATGAACTTTATCTTATGTCTAGCCTTTATCCTTAGTTCTTGTCAAATTTGCCAAGTGTTTGGCACTACCTTCGCCATAATCACCGACACTAATAACCGTTACTCCAAAAATTTCGATTTCCACATCCTTTATCATCACGTCACAAAATTAGGAATTAGTTGTAGAGTTGCCAGCACGACCTTTCTGTAAGACTTCATTTGTCACATCCTGAAAACTGGGTTGGAAGAAATTGGGTTAGTGAAACCAAAAGTCATCACATCTTGATTTTCAAGTTAAGATTGTGAAAATTTTATCAAGTGACTTAATATGGTTTAGGGGTTAAGTTTTGTGTTAGTATGTGTGAGGTTTTAGGTTTGAATTCTTTCTTCTTAAAGTTTGTTAATTTTTTTTCTAAACCCCTATATTTGAACTTCTGGTTTAAATATTATTTTCGTTCGATTGTTGATAAGAATAAACCTGTTGGTTCAGTGGTAAGACTTTAACTTACCTAGATGTCTTGTGTTTGAAACCTCATGTGTGCAAAGTAGAAATTGTTTTTGTTTTGAACTCTGAAGGAAACCTGATAGGTGGTTAGTTAATGAGATTTTGTGGGATATGGGTAGTTTTGAAATTATCCCAAAATATCTCTCCCACTTCCCACTCTCACCTTCCTCTCTCCCACTTCCATTTTTCTCCATCTTTTCTTCTTTCTTTTGTTTCTTCCCTTCATCCCTTTTTTTTTTCTTTTTCTGTAATTTTGTTTTGTTGTCATTAAGTCATGGTGAGAATACCTTTTTGACTCTTCGTTTTCGGTCATAATCTAAGATATGTGTAAGTAATATCATTTTATTTTATGTTATTAAGTTTTAGTTCGTTCTTGAATAAGGTTTGAGTAGTTAATGCTTAATTTCCGTTCTACATTGTGTTAAATATTTTCATGGTGTTTAATTAGGTGAAGGGTGTGAGAATTGAAACCCTTCGGTGAAGTAGTCGTTGTTTCGACGCTATTTCTACGAAGTAAATGCTTGTACGTTGTTTTTAGGGACTATTTTCCTTTAGGAAAAGAGTGTGTTTAAGTGAAATTTTGGGTTAATGTGTGTTTGTAATCGATGTGTTTTGGTGCCATATGTAAGATTCAGGAGTGTTCTATGGATGGTCGATCAGAAATATCATCAGGTGTGTGATTTTAACTCGAAATGTCGTTTAGAACTCGAAATAATCTGGGAAAAATAGAACCTGTTTTCGAGACTGATGTTTGTCACACTGCGGTGTGCACCACACAGATGTGTGGTCTGCCGAGTGGAGCGCACGGACGTGTGCAATTACATGGGCAAATTGGGTGGGTCATTAAGGCACATAGCCGTATATGATTACATAGGCAGATCATGTAAGCCTTGTAGGCTATACGGACGTGTAGGCCCATTTTATAAAAATTTTCACCTAGGCCTATTTGACTCTGAAATTCATAATTAAATCTTTTGTGGGGTCCATTTGGCTTAAATAAGACTCGAAATGTGACATCTGTTAATATATGTCAGTATGTGATATGGTTAAGGTAAGTGAAAAACGTATGTACGATCTATGTTCTGATAACTTTGAAAGCATAATTACATGTAAAAGGAAAAAAAAAAACATGCATGACATATGTATGTAGAATAACTATTAGTATAAGCATATTAAGTAGGATTAATTTTGTATAAGCAATATGATATGTTATGATTTGTAAAAATATGTTTAGATATGCATACCATACCATTCATGTGATATGTACGTATGTTATTATGTTTATGCATGTGCATTAGTGTGGGTTTTGATATGATGGAGAAAGTGTATCCTGGCAGTATTACTGCAATTCTAGCTGTTAAACCATCAAATATCTATCTGCAGCTTAACTGCACCTTTATGAGTGACATACCACCATGACCCGGTGCAATTGGATGGATGGACTCTTGTAGTCCTATTTGGTGTGGTTGGATGGACAAAGTTGGTGTGTAGCGGATGGGGGGTAAGATTTGTTCTGATCTGATATATGTTTCTATAAATATGACACTTTGATATGATATTTCCATATGTGTACGTTATAAGTAAAATTCTATTTTTGATATTTGCATTCGTGTATATTATAAGTTAAAATTCTGTATGTGGGCCAAGCCACACACTGGGTTTCTAGCTCACTCATTTGTGTTAATACGTTTCAGGTTATCCTCAGACTTAGGATTTGGCGAAGTTTTGCAGAGCTCGTTTCAGACATTTTTCACATTAAGTATGTTTCAGATTTTATTTTGGTTTTGGTTTTGGGTTTCGTAATTTAGCTTAAGATTTTTGCATGTTTCTTGTTAAGTTAAAGGAATGCGTGGCTTTTAAAATTAAATAAAATATGAATTTTTCGTTGCAAATTTGAAATAGGTTTTACGTAAGATAACAATGGAAGTTTCAAAATATGCTCAATCAGTGAATATACGTTTTTTCAAATCTAATTCACGATTTCCAAATTTGTTACTCTAGAATTTCCATTATAGTTCCAAGTATCAAATTAAGCGTTTTTATGTAAAATAAATAAATTCTACATATGATTTCATAATGAACTTGTAAGTGTTTTGTGGTAAATAATATTTTCAAATCACACGATTTCTAAGCCAGATTTTAAATTAGTTTGTCAAACGAGTTAATGTAACTTCTCCAGATTCATCCATAATGTCTAGGCCAGGTTTGAGGTGTTACATTTGGTGGTATCAAAGTCAAGTTGCAAAACTCGGGCTGTGCATTTTGGGTTCAAAATGTTTTCAAATTCTTTTTGCATTATTTAGAAATTTTTAGTAAATTTGACCTTTTGATTTCTGAAAAGTGAAACCAAGACTTTGACGTTGATCTAATGAAAAAACTTTGAACTTTAGCTATAATTTAGATACTTTTACGTTTGCTACTTTGGTACAATTGTTTGCCTTTAGAGACTATAGTGCAATAAACATTCTCTAAATTCTGATAAGTACTTTTGATAAAACTTTAGATTTAGGATTTTTAAAACCTAAGCCAAATATTAGATTTCAAAATGGTAGATAGATATTATGAGTGTTCGTGATGTACGTGGTCATAGTATACGAGGGCGTAGTGAGCGTAGCCTAGTGGCTTGCGCCAAATCCTCTTCTCGAGGCAATATGCCCAATCTCGAAACTAGTGAGATTGTGAAGACGCTCATTTCTGATGGTAATAATCAGGAAACTAGGGATGATGTTGTGTTCCAAGAGTTGCTAAGAGATTTACAAAGGGTCGTTGGGGCCCAATCTGTATATGTGGATTGAGGGCTCATGACTGAACGATTTTGGTTGAATGAGACCAAGTTAACGGAAGAGATTAATCGCTTAGAGAGCGAGGAAAGAGAAAAGAATAAAGTGTGGAATAAGAGGAGTTCTAGTCCCAAGAGTTGCTAAGAAATTTGAATCTCGCTTAAATTGTTTTATATAAGATTATTATTTTATTTATAAAATTATTATTTTAATAAATGAATTGTATGTTAGAAAATAAGAAAAATAGATATTTATTTATAATTTTACATGCATTTTTATAAAATCTTATGCATTTTTATCGAAAATGAACCTCTAAACATTTTTTATTTTTTAAAAGTTTTAATTTTAATTTTTAAGAATCAAGACAAAATTGACAATGTGTAAAGTTGAGGATTAAATTTGTTGAGTTTTTTAAATTTAAGACTAAATCAATAAAATATATAAACATTGGAGGGTTAAATTTATTGTTATATGAATAAAAAAAGGTCACCATTAGTGATATAAGAGAGGCGTGACCTAAATATTAAATTTTAATAACATTAATAACTAAAAAAAACTTAGTGACTACTTTAATAGTTGAGTGATTATTTTTATAATTTATTTTTTTACTAAAATAAAAAAATTTAAATTTGAGTGAATAAACCAAAAATACATTAATAAATATATATAAATAAATTAAACCAAAAGAGTTTTCGGTAATATATTTTACTCTAACCATGCAAGTGGTGAAGTAACATGTTGTGAAATAGAGGCGAATCATCATACAGAGAGTTAATATTAGCAGTTTCTTAGACACTATCAGTATCAAGTCCTAAGCAGAGAGACAAAGGAACAAAGATATGTTGGGGACAGCTGCGTCTTCTGCCGCCACCATACCTACAATTACCCACACCGCCAACAGCATACGCCGCGCCTTTCAAACTACTACTTTCGACTCTCTCTCTTCTTCTCATCACCCTATTCTCTGCGCTCGCTTTCATTTACTCTCGCTACGCTCCTTCTCGAATGTTTCCACCAAGGCCATGTCTCACTCTCAAACCCTCCATGCTTCTAATTACCACCCTCAATCCTCTGCTCCTGGTATTCTTCTCTCCTCCCTTTTTTCTCCCTACTCTCACATTTTGTTGACCATGTTCACCACTTTCTCTTTTTTCCTGGAAAAAAACAAACCAAAAAGATTCCTTTGATGGCTTTTCTGTTCTCTGTCAGGCAATAAGCAAGCACTAATATCTTTGTCAGACAAGAAGGACCTGACCTTGCTTGGCAATGGCCTTCAAGAATTGGGGTAAATAAATGACACCCTTTTTTCTTTGGATATTTTCATAATTCTTTTTCCGTCTTTTACTCTGGACCTTTGTTGTTTATTCTTTGTTCTTCTTTAGAAACAAAAAAAGAATAAAATAACTTTTAACATTGAGTATTGAAGAGTAAGGAAATGAGGAGTAATAAGTGAACAAACTGACATAAATATGGCATCATATATGTATTCAATCCTGTGAAATTTTTTTCCTTTGGAGTTGGTAGGGTCTATGTTATTAGTATATGTGTACAATGTAATGTAAGGAAGCAGTTTTGAAGCCTATTTGGTTTGAACTTGCTTCTTTGGAAACTATAGGTACACAATTGTTTCAACTGGAGGAACTGCATCTGCCTTGGAAAATGCTGGTGTCCCCGTGACCAAAGTGGAGCAGCTTACTTGTTTCCTCGAAATGGTAACCTTCTTATTCTGTTCTGTCCTATCCTGCTTAAATCTTTTCTTTTTAATTAATATAACGTGGCCTTTTTAAGGCATTTAGGACTGTTTAAGGGGATAAGAGTGATAATGACATCCCTACTGATAATTTATGAAGCTTTTTGCAACTTGAGCTTGACCACGTATAATTTTTAATAGGAAAATGAGATGCATAAGACTTGACATTAAAGTCAAAGCCTACTTATTATCTTCTCTATCAATGATTGGTCACCATGCTTTAGTAAGCATATGATGCTAACACTATTATGTCTTCTCTTAAATGTTAATTTCAGCTTTAAAGTTCTTTGAGTTTGGAGATTGACTGAAGTGTCTTTTATAGCTTGATGGTCGTGTGAAAACACTACATCCCAACATACATGGAGGTATTCTTGCTAGAAGAGACCAAAAGCATCATATGGAAGCTCTGAATGAGCATGGTATTGTTGAGTTCTTACTTCTTTATGCCGTAGGGCTTTTTTTTCCAAGTATTTTATCAGACTTTCCATTTCTTTTTTGTCTTTTAGCTAAAATTGTTTCTATTCAGGTACATTTGATGTGGTGGTTGTGAACTTGTACCCCTTTTATGATAAAGTTACTTCTATGGGAGGAATTGCCTTTGACGATGGCATTGAGAATATTGACATTGGTGGCCCTGCAATGATTAGAGCTGCTGCAAAGGTACTTGTTAATGAGTTAGTGGTGAAATCCTGTTTGACTTAGTGGTGAAATCCTGTTTGACTGGTGTATTAATTGGCATAGGTTGTGTATCATCTGGAATCATCTTTCTGTAGCTTCATGTTGCAATAGATAGTCTTATGTGTGAGCATGTTTACAAAAAAAAGCCAAATTGGTAATTGAACCGCATTGGTAATGAAGGGCATTTCAACTTGTTGATTTTGGGGGCTAAAAAATTAGGTTTGGTTATAGTCTTGAGTCAGTATTAACTTCCTGCTCATCTGATCCATAAGTGCAGTGCTAGAGGTGGAGGAATTAATCATTCCTTAACATAAACATACAAGTTGAATGGGCCATTCTTTGTTTTAATCATTTTCTATTGCAAAATGACACATTTGTTTAAACAGAATCACATGGATGTCTTGGTTGTTGTTTACTCACAAGACTATCCTGCACTCCTTGAATTCCTTAAAGGCAGTCAGGATGATCAACAGTTCCGGAGAAAGCTTGCTTGGAAAGCTTTTGAGCATGTTGCTTCTTATGATTCTGCAGTTTCAGAGTGGCTCTGGAAACAGACTGGGGGAGGTATGCTCTTATGTGTTAGCTAAATCTGATCATTGTAGTTGAAATGGTCTCTAGTCATTTGATGATGTTTGGAAGAAAAGAAAGATACTTCCCATCCCATAAGCTGAGGCCTCGCTTAACAAAATATACTATTACATAAAAGGAAAATTCTTTTCTTTTCTTCTTTTAACAAATCAATGCATCTAACTCTTTAAATATGATTGTCAAGTGCTACCTATAATTGTTACAAATTTAGATTGACAAAATTCTTCTATCTATTGGAATATAAATTCCCTCCCAAGTTGATGGTGCCATTATCCCTCAAAAGTTCACTTCGTTATGGTGAAAATCCTCATCAGAAGGCTGCATTTTATGTTGACAAGAGTCTGTCTGAGGTCAATGCTGGTGGTATTGCAACTGCTATTCAACACCATGGAAAGGTGATTAATTTAGTTCATCGTTATGGGATATGAGGCTTTGTCAGTCACTTCATCCTTCTTTTCCAATTAATTTCTATCATGCAAATGGAGATAGAATTTTTATTGTTATCAATTTCGAAGAGTGTCTAGTTTTTGTTGCTGTTCCTTTTTACTATGGTAGTTGAGGAGATAAAATCCTTAACAAATTGGAAAACTATGATTCTATTTCTTGTCTAATTTAGTTTTCAGCCATGTTATTCCATGGCATATCCTTAGTTATATATCTTGGTGCAGGAAATGTCATATAATAACTATTTAGATGCCGATGCTGCTTGGAATTGTGTCTCCGAGTTTAGGAACCCTACATGTGTGATTGTAAAGCACACAAATCCATGTGGCGTAGCTTCTAGTGATGACATCCTTGAGGCGTACAGGCTTGCTGTGAAAGCTGATCCAGTGAGTGCATTTGGAGGAATTGTAGCCTTCAACATAGAAGTAGATGATGTAAGTTAATTAGCTTCTTGCTATCCTTATATGCAACTGTGTGGCTTTGTATCGCACATTGAATATCATCTTATCTGTATGTGACCTTCAACATCAGAATAAGATTATCCTTTTAGAGGTTTGGGTTGCTCACTTTTGGCTTTAGGCTCTTGCTAAGGAAATCCGAGAGTTCAGAAGCCCAAAGGATGGTGAAACTCGGATGTTTTATGAGATTGTTGTGGCTCCCAAGTATACAGAGAAGGGACTTGAGATCCTCCGTGGAAAATCAAAAACATTGAGGATCCTTGAAGCAAAGAAGAATGAGAAAGGGAAGCTCTCCTTACGACAGGTTGGTGGTGGGTGGTTACCCCAGGATTCAGATGACTTGACCCCCCAAGATATCCAGTTCAATGTGGTATCTGAGAAGAAGGCACAAGATAATGAGCTTCGTGATGCAGAATTTGCATGGCTGTGTGTCAAGCATGTCAAAAGCAATGCTATTGTAATAGCAAAGGTTTGAACTTTCATTTTGTTAGGAAATTCAGTACTGATTAAAATGGTGCTTAGTAATCTTGTTGACCTGGAAATCCTTATGATAAATATGCACCCTTCATCTTCCAAAAAAAATGTTTGGATAAAACAGCCATGAAAAGAAAAGCTTAGTATGATGAGATTCGATGACCCTTTGACATTTACTCATCAGGACAACTGTATGTTGGGTATGGGAAGCGGGTAGCCAAACCGTCTGGAGAGCTTGAGAATAGCTTTGAGGAAAGCAGGAGATGAGGTCAAGGGAGCTGCTTTGGCTAGTGATGCATTCTTTCCATTTGGTAATTACTACCTTGAAAAGTTTTGTGCTCCTTATTGTTTTTAAGATCCAATTTCATAGGCACACAGACATGCAAATAAATACTGAAAACGTCTCAAGTAATGGACCTGTATGCAGGCATTCAATTTAGTAATGATTCTTTTGTCCATATGACCTGTTAGCTAACAAAGATGTGTTTTTCTATTAATAGCTTGGAAAGATGCAGTGGAAGAAGCTTGTAGAAGTGGTATTGGAGTGATTGCAGAGCCTGGTGGGAGCATTAGAGATGGGGATGCTGTGGACTGTTGTAACAAGTATGGAGTTTCATTGCTTTTCACAAAAGTGAGACACTTTAGGCATTGATGCAATTTCATTGTTGCCCTCATGGGTTCAACATGTGCTCTAAGGGGAAGAGTAGTTGCGGGAGGATGCAAGCGAATGCTGCCGCAATGTCGTGCAATTTGTATGGCTGTAATCTTCACAAATAAGAAACGTTTGTGTTTGTATTTAATTTTTAGAAGATGAACCCTGCAGTTTTGCAGTGGACATTTATTGCTCTTCTGAGCTTGCCAAAATAATAGAAATAAGAGATCTTAATATAGATTGTCCTCAATGGATCCCTGGCGTGAGAAAAAACCAACACGGCCAACTGCAGAGTCTTGGTCCTACTTCCGTTCATCAAATCAAATGATTCTTTCAGTCGAAGAGAAAGCACTATAGGTGTACTTTAATTCAGTTTTCCACAACACAATTTCCAAATTGAACTAGCACCCACTTCTCAAGAGTGATAATATTAGTCAAAACCATCTGAAGATGAGTACCTCATGTAGACGTAGAATCTAAAGCAAAGATCTTTTGTACCGAGTACTTGACAGAGCTTTTTTGAGTTTGGGCTTTTAACTGTAAAACCCTCCGTAGAACTTGGGTTAACAGCCGGCTGCTTAAAAACACAAAGCAGCCTACCCTCTAAGTCTAACAAAGCCCAGTGAGTATTTGTAATAGAGTATTCCTTTGTTACGGGGCTGGGAAATATGGAAGTAGAAAATGGAAATGGAGAAGGGAAAGGTTGTAGTGGAGAAGGTGAGAGGAAAGTCAACAGTGATAAGAAGCTTCTCAAAGTATCCACTTAAATTAATTATCCCAAGAAAGGTTTTCTCTCTTCTTACATTACAACAGATAACTAACAAGTCTTTTTGTTTATTCCTCTTCAACTGAAGCTGATGATTGATTGATTCCTCAGGTGGGTTCTTCCATTACCGATGCTGTCTGGATTTACAGCCTCACCTATGGCGGTGGCATTGTCTCCGTATTCTCTCGTAACTCAGACATCAATCTTTCTATCATTTCTTTGTGTTTTCGGGGGGTTGTGAATTTGTGTATCGTTGTCTTTGTCAGGGGGATTCTATTTCAGTTGAATTTACAATTGGAGATGGCTGCACTGCTGTTCTTACTACCCAATCCTCTACAAAGGTCTGATCTTTATCTGATGAGATCACATATTGTTGCACTACAAATTGGGTTTTTACCGCATTGGTTTCTTAACGTGGTTCCACTTGTGTTGTGGTATTAGGTCTACAAATCTTTGGGATCCAAGTGTTCTGAACAAGTCTTGGAGGTAACTATCCTTCCTTAGTTATGACCCACATGCTAACGCAGACCGATGCATAACCACTAATTTACGCTAACATCTTATCTTGGGTGAGACCTTTTATAAAAAAAGGTTCTACATTTTGACTGTGTTTAGATGAATGGTTGCGGTGGAAATGGCTAAGTTTTGCTTTGCTATGCAGTAGGCAAGAATTGGTAGTGGTGCTCTATTCGTAGTCATTCCGGATCCAGTAACATGTTTTTCCACAGCAAGATATTCTCAGAAACAGGTCTTCAGAGTGGTGTCCGACTCAAGTTTGGTCATTGTAGATTGGTTTACAAGCGGTCGTCATGAGAGTGGGGAGAAATGGGATTTTGAACTTTATCGAAGCAGCAACTGCATATTTGCCGAAGGCAATCAACCTGTCTTTCTTGACACCGTAATACTCTCATTATTACCCCTAGTTGTAATGCTAATCTGTTTATGATCATGATGCATTAAAGAAATGGTGGCCTCTGATGTTCTCGTAATGTGTTAATCTCTCCTTTTTCTTTTATTTGCTTCCTCCTTTTCGCATTGTTCTTTTATGAAATCATAGGTCTTGCTAGAACAATCTAGCCCGGTGGATATAGCAGAACGCATGCACGAGTACCAAGTCATCGCAATGGTCTTAATCTATGGGTAAATACTTAAGTTTTCCATTATTTTACTATTGTACATGTATTGAATTCATTTATGCTGAATCAGGAACTTATTTGTAGCCCAAAGTTGAAGCATGTTCAGGACCAAGTTCAAGAAAATGTGAAGAGGTTAATGTCTCAGCAATTACAGATTCCTTCCACTAGGTTGGGGTGCCGTGCTAAAACAAATTCAGATAATTGTTTGGTCAGGCCAGCTTTTATTGCTTCCTGCAGTGCCTTTGGTCCTAAGGTATATTCATCAGATGTAGCTGACACAAAATCAGCTCTGTTATTGTATTGAATTCATGTTTGCTTGGTTTATAATCTTCGATCTTCATTTCCCTCGTCTTTCTCTCCATCTATCAAATATTAATACTGGTCATCTTTTCCCGGTCACTGGTCTGTTCTGACTGCATCTTCATATTCAAGTAGTTGAAAAAAGATTTCTTCAATCTCGTCTTAGTATATGTTAGATTGTTTACCCTGTAGCTTCAAACGATCTTAATTGTGCATAAACAAATTTGATGGTAGGAATAGTGTTGCGATATAAGCAGGTAAAGATCGGTTTGGCTTTGATGTTGCTGTTGGTGTAGTTCCATGAGATGTTTATCACTCGAAATGTTAAATCTTGTGAATAACTGTTTTGCAGGGAATGGGTGTGGTTGTTCGTGTAGCTTCTACAACAACTGAGGCAGTTTATAGGTTCCTGCACCATCAATTGGCTGGGATGGAGCCCCTTCTTGGTGTATCACCCTATTCTTGAACACCCGCCGTCATTTTCTTTTTTGTTATTTGAATTCAATAATTAGCTTGTGGTCTTTGGACAAAAGACTTCCGTTGGCATCAGGTCCGGATTTGATCTTTGAACATTCCCACCCTTAAAAAGAAGTTATAATTGGTTCTTTCATTCACTTGTTTTATCTCCCAAGTTGCTGAAATTAGTTAATAATCGTTCATACAAGCAGGCATCATGCGCATGGAAAATGTCATTTTCTTAATAACTAATTCAAGCTTAAATAATATAAGTATGGCAATCCCACTCACGAATGAATTAATGCACCATAAACCTCAAATTCCATGACTCGACAATGATATATGAATACAACAATATAACAGTCACAAGCGTCAACATTATTGCAAAAATCTTTAATTCCTACATTTTGCATTTTTCACCCACTCTCCATCCACTCCATCTAATTACATCCATGCCGTGCAATGGATCTTACATCATCAACCCAAATACACCGCACAAATCAACTAGAATGTGTGGCTACGTTACAAAGTTGAACTAAAATGCGATTTCACAGGGTGCATGAAATGTTCTTCCACGGCATATGGACTCCAAGTTTTCTCCAGTGTACGAACAAAGCGGTGATACCTCCACACCTGGGTTCATATAAGATGTCAAAGCATATGATACACCAGGATCCCAAAAAAAACAAACAATATTGATGCTATTTGATCATGAAAATTACCAGTTGCATATAATGGCACCGAATGTGTTAAGAAGCCACCGGCAGCTACTACCCAACGTGTGTGTAGCCGCAGAACAAGCAACCTTGCACTGTCTGGAGTGTCATAATTTGAACCGTTAGCATTTTTCACTGGTGCAAACTCTTCCTCTCGTAATACCTGCATATTTTATAACACAAGGAATTACATGAGAGAATTAATCCCTTGTTACATGTCCAATATACAGTGAAAAAAAGAGAATCAGAAAAGGAGGGGGGGGGGGGGGAAGGAACCAATAATAATCAGTTGGAGCGAAAAATAGAAGGGACAAGTGATCACCTCAAACAAAGCAGTTGAAGGAGCATATGGAAATGCATCAAAGACGAACTGCTCTAGTTTCAAACCCATTGTATACCCATGGATAGAAGGAACCTTTTTCTCCGCCAGATGGTAACTGCAGCCAAGATATGTATAAATAATATTAACATCCTTTAAAATGGTTTAGTGGGAAGTTATGAACAAGCGATGGCCCATCCAATTTATAGAGGTACCAAGAAATATAAGATTTATTTCAGATACTATACTCTTGAAGGAAGAAAGATAGCTCAGTTAAATTGCACTACTTTATGCATCCATTTCTCAAGGATGTTGGGGAAAATCTCTGGGATCAAAAGAATTGTCAGCTTGAAAAGAAACTGCAGAAGAAACAGACAACCCTCATTGGTCATGTTTGTTTCCAGTTCCAAGTGAGTGTGTGCATGTGCATGCAAGTGAGAGAGAGGGAGGGGGAGAATGCATCAATCATGCAATACATGGGTTTTGCATCTGACAAATAGATTATGATAATGTCGGTAACAGCACTAATTGACATAACATTGATCAAGTACAAGGCATAACAGATCAAAAGATGCATCTCAAAGGGAAGGAATAGCATCACTAACATGCTGTCTTTCTCAAGGTCATCTGCCACTTGGCTTAGGAAATCCAAAGTAAACATGTGCAAGCACACCTGGAAAGCATAAAGCATTGGCATAAGATATATAAGTGCACGTATTTATCTTCACTGGTTACTGCAAACATATTCTAGGTACTAAAGTGTCACACTTATTTGATAACATGACAAATCCAAAATAATAAAATGCCATTAAAAAAGAACATAATTGATTTTAGAATTTGAATATTCTCGAGCATTTACCAGGAAAGCAATCATTGTCAAATTTCTATAAAATCTACATCTAAACTGTAAACAAAATCATTCAAGTCTATGACCCAGGAATTGCACAGCCAAGTTACATGAATTTACAAGCAGCAAACAGTTTCCTTCAAAATTATTTGTTTCTTGAAATGGTTTCAACAACGTTACGCACTCCTATAGGTACCAACTTCAACTCTCACCTAAGCCTACAACCTAACATTGATACATTCTCACATATAAAAGCCTCCAAGAAGCCTGAAGATGCAGCATATTGAGTCCAGAAAGCACTATATTTTGTAAGAAGCAAGCAACATTTAATCAGAATAGATGAAAAAAACCATACATTACTCCAGCAAAAACGAAGGCGTCCAGTTTGCTGGTTAACTGCAGAAGCCAGTGATGAATCTAATTCACTGTATTCAACCACAGTAAGTGGCCCGCCTTTACCACGCCTTACAAAAACACCAACCTTTTCCTGGGGATAGGCCTGTAACCAAATTATAGAAGAGATTAAGATATTATAAAAAAACTTGACAAGCTTAAAGTCTATAATATTATCAAGGACCACAAGTTGACTCAAAAAATATCAAGCATTAACATGCCGTCATGTAATAGGCATTCTTCAAGCACAGATAAACGAGGTGCAGTAAAATTCAAGGATGAATTAGCTAGCACTTTGCAAGACATGAGAAGTGACTGATATAGCAGCAGGGTAAATGTAACACATGCTACAAAAGAATAAACAAATGGAAGGCATACCATTCCAAAATATGTTTAAAAAAGAAAAAGCAGAGATAAATGGGATTTTCAACATCAATAGCATGCTCATAATTAACTAGGAAGAAAGCATATTCAACCAGAAATCAGATATACTCGAAAACTGAGAACACTAACTACCTTTTTCACAACTTTAGCAGCAGCAGCTACACCTTTATCAATGAAATATCCCAAGAAAGTTGGATCAGCTACACGAACCTGCAGTCAAGACTCACTGGCCCTCTAAAAAAGGAACATCATGGAAATTTTAACCAAAAAATAAAGACAAAAAGACTCACCAATGCATTATCAACACCATAGCAATCCACGTATTTAATCCCTCTCGCGGCCATATCCTCTAACAATCTTGAAGATTTCAGAGCTGAAAAAGAAATTTGGAATCCAATTAAATATTCATACAATGGAAGAAATCAGGTAACTTCACAGGTTAGTTGAACAGCAAACACAACCTATTTCCGCTCTAGTTCTAAAATACCTGTATATACTCCTCCATTCCCATCTGGAGACTTTGCTACCTGGCTTAAAAAAAGTAACTCATATAACCACCAAAGTTGAAAAAGTTATCTACTTGGAGCAAGAAGCAAATTGTGAAATAAAATAATATCAAATCAGCCAAAAGAAAAACCATTAAGTATTAATATTAAAGGGATACTTCTAGGAGAGTAGTGTAGTCAGAATACTGCTGTTAAATCACACATGACACAACAGAATAGAAGTAACTCTTTTCCTCCTAAAACTTACAGACAGGTAATTTTACTTGGCCTTTCAACAATCAGCATTCATTTGCAAGATTCTCAACCCAAAATTGAAGTTGTGATGCTATGATAGTATTCATTAACATCTGATGCAAATCACTATATACCAAGTAGAACTGTTTAAGGACTTTGACACCTCCTAAAATGTTCTGAAAATTCTAGGACAAATATAACTATATGTACAGAGGAGATTGTTAATTACAACTTGAACTTTATTTTCTTCAACCAAAAGAAAATGTGACTCTAAATTCAAGCTCATTCAGAAAAGAAACCACACCTTGAATGGAGTCTCCATGATATATCTACCATCCTTTGAAATGCAAGGTTGGGTGCCTTGCTGGAAAAAGGTAACCTGAAATACAACCAGACTGAAGTCAGCAAAATTAGCTAAAGATAAACCATAATGAAATCAGAGAATCAGAAACTATCTTACTTGATCTGCTTCCAGACCAAAGTATTTATGACTCTCAAAGAATTTACGTGTTGCATCATCAGTAAATGGGCTAGTCATTACATACCAGTGTATAGTCACTGAGCCTGCAATCCACAAATATCAAATTAACAGGATAACATACAAGCAAAACGGAATCATGCAGAGCAGATGGAGAATTGTTTACCCTCATTTTTAGCTTGTGCGGCTAATCTTTGAACACACAAAATCCGCTCAGCTTGTAGTTGAAAAAGTGACTTCCCAGAAGGAAGTCCAATGTCTAAAATCAAAATACAAAAATAAAATAAAATTATAAAAATAAAATTTAAGCAATAACCATGAAACAACTAAAGCTATTCGAATAATCATTAATTATCTAACAGATTCATAGCTTCTTGAACCAAAAAGAAAATTTGTTTATTTCTTCCTCAATTGCTTTGTAATTATGAAAACGCTTCCTTCAAAATATTTCTGATTATTCCATACATTGCCAGGACATTATAGTGTTAACCATTAGACTTAAATCTTTTCAAGAACTTATCATCCTCTATTTTATTTAACTTTGTGGAATGTCTCAGAATTAAACAACGATTTCAGATCCAGAGGGTTTGGCCACATAGAATAGTGAGATAGGAAAGCATTAAACTAGGTTAACTGCTTAAGTTCCATACAGGACATTCCCTGAACATGTCCTGATCAACACAAAAGCATCATCAAAAGAAACTTGAATGCAGCATAAGATTTTCAAAACCATGTCAGCAATGAGAAAGAATTACTCACTGAAACATCCCTTGGGATCTGAACTTCCAAGCCGAGTCCCCTGCAGCACATTTCAATCACAAGGAGATAAAACACAAGATCAAAAAAAGGGAAATAATACAGGGTTACTTCACAGGGTACCTTATTTATTTATTTGGATAATTTAGGTAATTTATAAAGCAGATTTAGATCCCTTTTTCAGCAATGAAAGAGTATAGAATTTTGTAAAGCATCTTTTTAACTAAACAATTATTATTTGCAGGAAAATATTGAAGCATCCACTTTCTAAGTTAACCTAACTTTATCACTAATTATCATTACTAGACATCCAATAAAGCAACATCATACCAACCTTTAGTAAACAGCAATTATCCACTTTAAGAGTTCATGGGCCCAACTTTTTACATTAATAAATGTGCATATTGGTTATCAGAAAAAAGAATGTCTAATACGTAATGAGGGAACCATTCAAAAGTAACATCATTCCAAAATTATGGAAAGAGATGACTCCTCGGCCAAGAACCGGTGATAACAGCATCATTAAATCTTTCTAGGTGAGGCATAAAATATATTAGATCAAGAAGAAGCAAAACGAAGACTCACATCATTAACTATTGTATGTAATAAATCTCTGAATCTAGATTATAAAAAATATTAATAAAAAAAATGGAGATAGATGATGATACCTGGCCACCGGATAGAAGCAAAACAGCCAATTTGCCTTCCGATATAGCCTTCAATCCCATCTTCCACCACCTTTCCCTTTCCTCCATCGTTCTCTCCTCTACAGAGGACACGCAACTCTCGGGAACTGGCTCTATTGCTGCCACCGGCAGTCCTAAAAGCCCCACCAAGAAACAGAATCATATTAAAAATATAACCCAAACAGAGTGGACTAAAAACGAGAGCAATCGAAGGATTTATAGACGCACCTTGAGATCGAAGAGAGCAGCGAATGATCCGATCTATTCTCGAAAGATCCAAACTCTGAAGTATGGAAACCGAAGTTGAATTATTAATTAATAACTAAAATTGACTCACGAAGCTGAATTTGCTTGGAATTGAAGAATTAAAACCAAAAGTTACAAGATTTAGAAGCGAAATTGAATGCTTGGAGTGGAAGAAAGGCATAATAGTTAAAACTTGAGAGGAAGGAACAAAAGTAGTATCTTTTTAAGAGACCCAAAATGAAAAAAAAGGATGTTTTAGAATGTTTGAAAGCAAATATCGAATTGTGATGATGATAAAGGATCTAGAAAGAAATGACCTGGATATCCTTGACGAGGTGGAGGCGTTCATCAGGAGAAAGCTCGTCCCAAAGGGCGAAAACGTGTTCCTGGCCATAGTCCTTGAGCCTCTCGACTAATGCTTGCGGCGGTGAAGACGTCGGTGGAGGGAGAGGTGATCCATCAGCACCGCCAGCAGCAGCAGCATTGCTGTCTGCGCCAACCACCATCGTTGGTTCCCTCATTCTTAATTTGTCTCTTTGGGAACCAGACAAAGGTTACTTGTTTTTGTTATGGTAGATTAGATCTCTGGTTTTTTGGTATTTGGTTGGGTTGGGTTGGGTTTGAAGTATGGCTCAAGCGACTAAGGAATTTGGTTTATGTAAATGGGCGTACAGAGAGGGGCAAAGGAACAGTGGAAATGAAGACAAGAATATCTCTGACTGAGTAACCAACTTCTACAGGGTGGACACCTGTGAAAAGGGTTTTTTACAAAAATAATACCAAAAAAATTTAAAATATCCAAAATGGCATGCCATTTGGATTATGTACCAAAATGGTACATTTGACTTGGAGAGGTGGCACAGGTGGAGGGGCTGTCAGAGGCGGCACCGGTGGAGAGGCTGTCAGAGGCCGCACAGCTTAAAAGCCGCTGAAAAAAATTTTAAAAATAGAGGGACCTATTATGCAATTTTTTCAGTTCTGAGAAAAGGAAGGGAAAGGGTGACGCGGCTTCAAAATTTAAATTTGAGTAATTGCCTTCTAAGCCCTCCCTATTTATTATTTTCTTTTTATTCTCCTTCAACTCACTATATTTTGTTTAAACAAGCCATTAATCTATTTTTGTAATTAAATAAGCCCTTTACTTATAGCTTTTACTCATAAAAGCCTATTTTAATATTAAATTAAAGCTATTTTAAAAAAATAAACTAATTTATACCTTATGTTGATGTAAATTTGATGAAAATAATTTATTAAATAAAAAATATATATTTAATTTAATATTGATATTGAAATTAGTTTTGTCATCTTTAATAAGATAGATTTTTATTTATTTATAACTATATATTGAGCATTCAATTAATTGTATTGTTCATATGGGTAAGATTATTCACTCAAATCCAAATATTCATTTGAAATTTGCAAGGTTTGAACAAAATATTAAATTTGGAAAATAAGCATAGATAAAATAAATTAGGCTCATTTAAAATATGAGTTGAGCTTGGATTCCAATAGTCAAAACTCAAGTGCAATCTAGTTTAACTCATTTTCAAGTTTATAATATATTATGTTTTATTATTTTATTTTATATTTTATAAAAAATTAATATACTATTCTATAATATAAATATTAAAAAATATTTATCAAAGGTGATAAACAAGATTAAGATGTGTTATATGTCTAATTTATTTTTTTTTTATAATTTTAAATATATTTCAATAGACACATGTGATCATCGTCTTTAACATTATTTGCGATTATTTTCCACTAGTAGTCTAATTATAGTCCAATTTAATAAATTGCTAGAATTTGATATATTATTAGTAGAAAATTTTTATTCGTTTAAATATGGACACACGTCCTTTTTTTTTTTTAAATATTTTTTTATTATTTGTAGGTATTGCACATTTATTATAGAGTTTTTAAATACTAGTAATAATCTATGCAATAATTTTTTCATTAACATATTATATATACTAGATTTTGCCTTACATAGGATGTGAGTGAAAAAATTTTTTATGTTAAAAATATTTCCTTTCAAAATTTATTTAATAATAAATATAGGTAAAGTAGTAATATATTTATATTTTATACTAACAAACATGTCTTTGATCATTGAATTTGTAATTGTTTTTTTTTAACATTAATATTAAAAGCCTATTTTAATATTAAATTAAAGCTATTTTAAAAAATATAAACTAATTTATATCTTATGTTGATGTAAATTTGATGAAAATAATTTATTAAATACAAAATATATATTTAATTTAATATTAAAATAGGCTTTTATGAGTAAAAACTATAAGTAAAGGGCTTATTTAATTACAAAAATAGATTAATGGCTTGTTTAAACACAATATAGTGAGTTGAAGGGGAATAAAAAGAAAATAATAAATAGGGAGGGCTTAGAAGGCAATTACTCAAATTTAAATTTTGATGCCGCACGCGTCACCCTTTACCTTCCTTTTCTCAAACCTGGAAAAATTACATAATAGGTCCCTCAATCTTTAAAATTTTTTCAGTGACTTTTAAAGGTTGTGCCGCCTCTGACAAATTTCTCCACTGTGCGCTCTCACAAACCCCTCCACCAAGTCAAATGTACCATTTTGGTACATAATCCAAATGGCATGCCATTTTGGATATTTTAATTTTTTTTAGTATTATTTTTGTAAAAAACCCCCTGTGAAAACGCTAATGCCTTCAATGCCTCTTTTTCCAATCCCACTTACCGTAACTCGGTGAATCGCGAATGTACTCTTTTCCCTTTTTTCTCCAACTTGAACCGTGAAATTACACTCTTGTCAAATAACCGTAACATCACTTAATTCAAACACATGTTTATGTTTTGATGTTTATATACTCGTTACACATAGTCCGAGTAGGGGACCATTCCGCCAAATATTACACCTTACCAAAATACTACTTTGTTAGTCTGTACACTTCACTTGATAAAATCATTTTCACTTGTCATTTACATAATTTGTAACCATATCACATCAGGTTGCATCGTCAGCCTAATAAAGGCACCTACTTTATGTGGCCATAGTGATAGCCTGCCAATAGGGAGAAGGCATATAGACTATGAATTTTTTTTTCTTAAATACCTTTTCTTAAGGTCAATGAAGCTAGGACAATAACTCCACTTACTAATCTCTTCTCCTCTCCCAGTAACTGTAACACCCCAAACCCGGCCCAAACGCTACGACCAAATCTGGTATGCTACGGGTTAATGTTAGAAACTTTGCTTTGATGGTTTTTGGAAATCTCAATCTATTTATTTAGGTATTCATTCAGAAAAATGATATTTGATGAAAACCTTTGCTTTTTCGTTGAACATGTTTGAAAATCCCATTTTGTTACTCCTTATGACTTAAGTCCTTGAACATACATTTGTAAATTGTAAACATAAACAAATAGTAAATCGAAACCTAAGTCATGGGGCCTTATTACATAAATAATCCAAAAATTAAAATTTAAAGGAAATCCAGAAATAGTTTATGAAAATAAAAGAACTTGATGGCCCCTCGAGTCCGCCTCGGCTCCCATGTCCACGACCTACTGCTCATCTGAAAAAGTCAGGGAAATTAAAGGGGTGAGTCACCAAGACTCAGTGTGCAAGTCCCGAAAACACATAAAAGGCTTGAGGCCCACAAACACATTATGGGCCTTGGCCCATACACAATGACAACAGAATGTTTACATGCAACATGGCCCAACCCAACCTAAAAGTCCATCCTCTACACTCCAGCCCATACCAGCCAACACACCTCGGGGATTTCTACAATCAACCCACCAACCGCTACACACCATATCGACAGTCATGCTGTCAGTTATAATGCCGATCATCATGTGACCTTATAATCCACTGTGGCAGAGCCACCGATCACTGTGTGACCTTAATAATCAAGTGTGGCAGAGCCACCGATCACTATTGTGACCTAAATGTACATATCGTGGTTTAACCACCGATCACTAGGTGACCTTTTAACATGCTCTTCCCCTTCATCATATCAACCCCATCCCATGCATACATCAATGCAGAAGCAAAATAATATACCACCTAAAAGATCACAATCCATCATATACATCGATACACATAGAGAAGTTTCTATGATTACGTACCTGGCATCCCTTGCCTACCCTTTTCGGGTAAAACAACTGTCCATACAGCCTTTTTCCGGCTTTTAGCCCATAACATATAACATATATAGTACAAATTAATTAGTGTGATAGAGATCTACACACACGACACTGATCAGACGAGACCTTCTATGTCGACACTATCGTAAGCCGATATACGATCGCTAATCGTCTAAGATTTGTTCGACGCGGTCCACAACCCGGTGGCCAATCTCGAAGCTCACGACACCGCTCGTTTCTTAAACTTAAGGATTGGGTTTACTGGATCCAATCCTCCTTCGCTTTGAACGACATGTGATTCCATCACAAGACCTTATCGATTGCTACCATCACAACATGTGGTTGTTAATCCATATCATAGGGTTAAGATTACGATTATGATAAACGAACCTAACGAAAATCTAAGGAGAACCCCTTACCTTGAAATCCCGAAAGAGATAGAGTTTAGAGACTAGCAATTTTCAGCTTTTAGATCTAGACGATCTACTTCGATTCCCGATGTCGCCCAACACGTAAACACAAGAAATCAACAATCCATTAGCCTTTCGGCTTTGTCTTCTAAAAACTGAAAGAGAAAAAGAATAGATCAGAAGAAATCGGTACCTATATTTACAGAGAATTTGACAACTCCTAGAAGATTTCGGCTTTTGAAAATATCAAAAAGAAAAGATGATAGGAAGAAATCTATGTAGATTCGGCTTTTAGTGAAGAGATCGGCAAAAGGGAATAGGAAGTATTCGGCTATGGAGATGAGAAGGAAGTTCAGAGTTTCGGCTTTTTAAGAGAAAGATGCTGAGAAGAATTGGGTGGTTTCGGCTTTGTAGAAGGAAACAAAAAAAGAATAATGGACTTTCAGATTTTGCATAGAAGTGAATATGAGAGAATAGAAAAAGAAAATAAGATCCAAATACCGGAATTGAAGAGATATCCCCCTTTCTTAAACAAAATTTCGGCAACTACCTCACAAAAATCAAAAATGCCCCTTTTGATAACTTAAAAATTAATCAACTAATAAGGGAAATTTCAGTACCCCTATTGCATAACAAAACCGATTCCTCCCCCTCCAAGAGATGGAAATTCGGCCACCACTGCTGATCAGCAGATAACTCATAAATTTTCTCCCTTATCTTCATCTGATCACTCATCCTCAAGTGGCATGGATAACACCACCTCTTCCTCCCTTTTATCAGTCACTTTATCAGCCACATTATCCATATTATCCATTCTATTAATCTCCTAATTTCAAGCATCCTAGCCACCCCCAACTCTCCTCTCCTTTGACGCCAAAATATTTAAAAATAAGTGGGTAATGCGACTCGAACCTTGGACCTCCTCAGCTGACGCCACCTCCCTGCTCTCTAAGTGGCGCCACTTTGCCACTGGGCCACAAGCCCATCTGTGTCTTATAGTCACAGATAACATCTTTTAAGCCCTATCCTAACTGGCTTTCCACTAGAGTGCCCAAACAGAAAATTCAATTAAAGCCTCGGCCCAACCCTGAGCCTATTCTTGACCCCTTAAACACTCCAATTAACACGTTAAACATAACAACACATTTAATGCATAGGCCCACCAATTTAGGATGTTACAGTAACACTAAACTCTTTCATCTCTCTGAACATTTCTTGTAACTCTTAACCTATCGAGTGAACTACCTCTTCAACCTTCTCTATCTTTCTATCTTCAATATTTGGTACAACAAGCATGGACGACATAACTCATTCCAACTCTAATACCCTACCAAAAAAGAAGAAGACTAGAGGTAGAATCCACAACCTTAAACTCAAACAAACAAGGACTAACCTTAATCACTCTACCAACAACTGTAACCTTAAGCTTATACAAGCCACCACTTTGACCCATACTATCTTTATTACGAAATGTACCCAAACTACTTGACACCCAAGTACTATACCACTTATCCAAATAGAAGCCATATCCGCCTCCCCCAAGCCCACCCTTACTTAATCCCTAAGGAACAAAACTTTCAAATCCTTAACATTAGTTCTTGACAATTTACAAAAAAAAGTAAGAGAAAATGAAAATTCTTGAAGAGAAACTTTTGACTCAATAGAAAATCTAACAATAAAAACAATAAATAAATCAATTAAACGAGAAAATTATCAAAGAATTACGAGTAAACAAAAAATACTAGAAGAACAACATGAGGAAAATGCTAAGTCATTTCCCCATTGATAAAGAAACCCAACTTCTCATACAATACCACCTCAAATGGTGGATCCTCAGCAACACGCTAATTTCTTTGAAGACAAAATCTAAATCTTAAGGAAGGAAATGTAATCTTTTTGTAAGTCAAAGTAGATAGATAATGGAATGGGGCTACAATAACAAACCCTTAGACCCGAGAATAACAACATAGTATATTTCTCTAACCTTCAAATTACCTAAAGAGACATATTGTAACACCCTCTACTCGACCTGTTCATCAAGTCTGGGTATCGGATGCCACAATAACCCAAATGACTTAACAAGATTTCTTTTCTAAATTTAATTACATACTTAGTTAATTTATATTAACTAGTGATAAAACTTTAAAGCTTCATTTTCATAAACAAATTACAAATTTACTGGACTAAAGAAAAAAAGAGTAAAATGATAACTAAAACCCTGAGGTAGAGCCTCTACAAGTGCCTCTCTATACACATGCAAGTTTTTGAAATTCACCTTACTTCTAGAGAAGTCTGGCTTGGTCCATGGCGATTTTTGGATCTTCAAATAACCTGCATTTAAGTAGAAAACTTATAAGTTCGAGGGATATAAGGCGTTTCACTCAAAATTTAACTCCTTGATATTCGCAATTAATATCTCTAGCAGGCGACGCTTGGTGACTACCCAAGTGGTTTTGACGTTTGCGGTCTTTCCCACATTTTAATGTCCCCTCTGCCTTGTATTATTCAGGCTCGCTAATAGCACTGAAACTTGTGCTCTGTCAATCTATTTCCTTTAGAGACTTTTTAGAACATGCAGTTCCGGACCCGTGGGAGCTCAATAAGATCTTTGTCATTCCTCATGGCTATATTTGACCTCTATTTTCCATTATTCTTTGACGGACTTTGCTGGCCATCTAGCCTTAGGTATACGTTCTTTCTCTTAAAACCCTAATAAACCTATTAAACCCTTTGACTGACTTTTATCAACTTTCAATATATTACCGCGTCCTATTGTGAACTAATTCATGCCTACTTAAATCGTGTGGAATCCATAACTTTCCTGACAGACTAGTATATGCATATACCATATTTACTTTCTTACCTGAGGAGTTTCCTTTTCCTTTTCCTTTTCACTCATTTGGGGTTGAACACACCCTTAGCACCCTTCTTTATTTCGGAGTTTTATGTTCCTTAGATGGCCCAACTCATTTATTCTTGTGACTTATCATATCCTTCAAACCCTAAACTTTATATTCACCCTTGACATCCTTTATGAATCGTGAATCTTTCGATTATAATCCTCATGTCCAACTTTCTAGAGGATTTTTCGTATTTACTGTCTCGATAGATCATCCCGTGTTTATTATCCTAATAGATTATTTCGTGTTTATTGTCTCGGAAGGCTATCAAAGTATGCCATAGAGTCTTTTAGCTATAGTCTTAGTCCTGTTAACCATAATGCCATAGCGCCTTTAAGCCATGGTCTTACTACAACGCCCAAAATTTTCGAGTCTTACGTTGGGTGAGTAGCCCGAAAGAATCTAAGTAGCGTAGTCTTATCCGCCCAATTGACACCTTTGGCGTATACTTATGGTGTATAGTTGATGATAGAACAAAAGGTAAGGAATGTTCTCTAAAGGATGTTGATGTGTGAAAATGAAGGGAATAGTAAGAGTATTAAAGGCTCTTTAGGTAATGAAGATAAAGCCAAAGGTAAGGTACACTAAGTTTTCCTAGTTACTATGCAAGTTGCATTCTAACGAGATGGTCAGAAATGAACGATAGGGAAAATTAAAGGTAGGAAAAGATTATAGAATCTTGTATAAGTTTCCTTACAGCTGTTAACCCTGAATAGGGTAGTTTTGAAGGTTGATGACACATGTTAAGTTCTACTATGGAAACATGGGTTGTAACAGTCTGGTTTAGACCCTAGTCGGAACAGTGGTTTCGGGACCACAAATCTGAGTTAGAATAATATTTTAATATTATTTTTTGTGCCTATAATATGTGATTTAGCATGTGCGAAAGTTTCATAAATTAATTTTCTGTTTGTGTGCTTAATTTGTCAAAAGGATTAAATTACATAATGTGTAAAAATGGCCTTCTAATTGACTAAGTGCCTATTTGATGTGGCTTCTAAATGAGGAGGCCTTATGAGGCAATTAAACCACTATTTAGTTAGTGGAGGGCTGTAACACCCCAAACCCGGTCAAGACACCACGACCGAATCTGGTATGCTACGAGGAAAAATGTATTTGAGAGGTGAGATTTTTCATTTTAAAGTTCGATAAAAATTCTTTGAAAAGTTTAGACTTGTAGAAATCTTGGGTATGATTGTTGAAAACTTTTTATGTTATTTTGAAAACTCAGAAATTTCGAAAACTTATTCACTTAAGAAGTTAAACAAATTGATTTAAAGGTTTAAGTTGTATCTTGATGTTACGCAAACATTTAGACTTAGAAGAATCAAGTTCATGTTTGAAAATCATTTGAGTTTCCTTAATAACAAATCCTAGTGAGCTACCCGATGGTATAGTTTAAAACATATCGATTTGAAATTTTGAAATCGTTGTCTTTCCAAGTTTTAGCCAATTTTAACTCAATCAATTTGTTAAGGCATATTAAAAATCCATTTTAAACATAAACATGGCAAAACATAATTTTAAAGGCCATTTACAATCCAAAATAAAACCAAATAGTAATAAATACGCTAAAATACCAAATAATATAAAGTCTGAGCAAATCCTTATTTAGGCATGGCATGAGCACATCGAGTCCATTCCGGCTCCAAGTCCGCGTCTAAGTGTCACCTGAAATGTCAAAGGAGAGGGTGAGTCGCAAGACTCAGTGCATAAATCCCGCTCCTGATAATACAACATGCTAACACACATCATATCATAGCAATATAATTAATGCACCCCGATCCTAACCATCCATATCACCCTTTCTACCCCGTGTGGTACCAAACCACTGGTGGTGCCAAACCACTGGTGACCCAAAGTCACGATATCCATAAGTGTGGTGCCAAACCACTGGTGACCCAAAGTCACGAATAATCCAAAGATAGGGCCAACCCATCGTGTGATACCAAATCACTAGCGACAATCCCGTATCTCCCAAGTGGGGCCAACCCACGGTGGTGTCAAACCACGGGACGCGAGTCGCAATGAGGTGCCAAACCTCTAGTGTCCCAAAGACACGCGGTGTGATACCAAATCACTTTGGTGACCGCGATCACAAATCCGATGATGGGGCCAACCCATCGTGTGATACCAAATCATTGGCGTCAATCCCAGTATAATCAATCGTGGGCTAACCCACCGTGGTACTAAGCCACTTTGGGACGAGGCGCCGAGGTGCCAAACCTCTGGTGACCCAAAGTCACAATGTCATCTGTGGTACCCAACCACCTTTGGAGGTGCCAAACCTGCGGTGTCCCAAAGATCTGATGTCCCAAAGACACGGATATCATACTCCTCCTCCTCTCATATCACCTCACATGTCATACTAATGCAAATGATATAAAACATGTAATCATGCTAACATGCTCAACATGGCATCTCATAATATTTACATCATAAACATGATATTACATATACCAATACAAATCTCATAATGAAACGGACTTACCGTATCCGTGCTTATACCCCATCGGGTACCCAAATCCATCAATCGTATCGTTTCACTTTATAAGTACACAAAGTTATTAATCACATTACTAGGCGAAGTGTGTTAGTTTACACACCTTAAACAACGAAGGTCTTAATCCCAAAGAACCCGTCTAGATCCTCGAATACCTTGCTCCTAGAATCGGCCAACCATGGGTTAATCACTTAAATCATTCGGCCATAACCATTTAAACCAAAAGGGTTTATCGATTAAC
Organism: Gossypium bickii; assembly: GCA_025503065.1. Taxonomy (NCBI): domain Eukaryota; kingdom Viridiplantae; phylum Streptophyta; class Magnoliopsida; order Malvales; family Malvaceae; genus Gossypium; species Gossypium bickii. The sequence goes on along the minus strand of CP106716.1, from coordinate 13,847,516 downwards.
CCTTACCTTGCAACGTTTGGTTTCCTACCAAACCCGAATCAACAATGCTTCCTCTTCCAACAATCGGCTACACCTTAAAAAAACGGTTAATCCTTTGTCACCCTTGACTTAATCGAAACCAACAGATTGAACTAATAATAATAATACCAACCACTTACCACTACTTACCAATCGGTTAACAGAGTAGGGAGACTCCTCTTGACTCCTTCCACAATCCAAAGACCCTAAAACGGGATGATTAACAAAAGATTAACACCCTTCCATAATTGCCATATTCGGCCCTTAACCAACCAAATCGAAGAAACACAAGAGAGGGGAGAAATGGCCATTCGGCCAAGGACCTACCAACACCACCCACTATTCGGCCAACTAACCACTAGGAGAGGGAGAGATTCGGTCAACCCTTCGAACAAGAAGAAGAAAAGATTCGACCTTAGGTAATTAACACTCCTATTTCCACTTTGTGAGAAAAGAGGAAAAGATGGAAATGGAGTTTCGGCAATGGTGTTTAGAAAAGAAAATAAAAGTTTGAGAACAAGGTGATTATGGTTTTGCACAGAGAGAGAGAGAAGATGAATGAAGAATCCGGTTGAGGAGGGAATGGTGAGTTTGGCACTTATGAGAAATAAAGAAATTAAGAGAGAGAGGAGAGAAGAGAGTGTTCGGCTATCAAGATTCAACAAGGAAGAAAATATGTTAAGAAGAGACTTTTACTTTCGGCTTACCCAAGTGAAGAAAGAAGGAGAAATGCAATAATGCATTCGGCTACACACAACCCAAATGAAGCAAGACAATTTCGGCAAGCTAAAGGGACTAGGTATTTTGGTTTCAATAGGTGAAAAATGAAAGAATTTTCTATGGAGAAATCGGCTTGTTTTTGACAAAATGAAAGAACTTTGTTTGCTACTAACCTTTGACCGAAACCACCAAAATGCCAAAATGGAATTCGGCACACACAAACCCCATACCAAGCCGTCACTCCCCCCCTCCAACTCCCCTAAAATTCGGCCAAAATCCCCACAAGTGCTCACGGCCACTCATTCAAATTGGTTGAACAAGTCAACCTCCACTTTTTCCTCTCCACCCATCATTTGAATGAGTTGACAAAGTCCAAGGCAGAGTTTGAACTGCCTTCAACCTCCTCCTTTCATGCCGTCAAAAAGAGTGCCAAAAAGTGGCCACACCGCAGCTCGAACACAAGGCCTTTCTCCTTGCAAATGACGCCAACCACAAGGTCCATGTGGCGTCCCCCTTGCCACTTTGCTAGCTCCTCTTTTTGAGCTACTAAACACCAAAAATAAAATAAAACCCCCAGCTTCCTCAGCTCCTCTCCTATAAAGCCTAAAGACAAAAATTTTCCCCAACACTCGGGCTTACTTCTAGCTCATGACTAAGTCCCGAAACCATACAAACAACAACATAACAAGCCAACACATGCAATATCATGCAACCGCAAAATAGCCCCTAACCCGGGATATTACAGTTGGCAATGGTCAAGAATGACCTTGTATTATATGTTATATATATTTTGTTTTAAAGGCTAAAATTGGAATTATGTTATTAAGTTTAATTTAATGAAATAAAAACATGAAAATGGCCACATTATCATCCATTGTTAGTCGAAAATCATAAGAAAAGAAAAGAAGAAAACAAGTTAGGGTATTCGGCTAGGTTTAATCCGAATTCAAGGTATGTTTTGCTTCGATTTTTAATAATTTCTACATTTCTGTAATCGTTGTTTCGTATTCCACAAAACCCATGCTTAAATTTTGAGAATTGATGAATATTTTGAAATGTTCCATTGATGAACACATGAGTTTTGTGATGTATGGTGGTGAATTATGAAAGATATGTGTTTGATTAACAAGTTTTGTCTTTGAAATTTTGATGAATTTGAGTAATTTGTACTTAATTGAAAAAATAATATTTTGAGGGACTAAATTAAAAAATAAATGAAATGTGTGGACTTGTATAGGCATGGGTGATATTCGAGCAAGCATAAGTATCATGAAATTTGGTATATTTTGTGATTTTGTGAAATAGAGACTAAAATGTCTAAATGTGAAAATGTGAGGGCTAATTTGAAAATTACCCTAAATGTGTGTTTTTGGATTAAATTGAATGATCTAGTGAATAAATGGATTAAATTTGAATATGTATAGATCAAGAACCGAAGAAAACGGACTTAGATCGCGGGAAATCGAAAGTAATCGAGTAGCCGTATCTATTTCCGTTAAACCAAACTCGAGGTAAGTCGATATACAAATAAATGTATTTGAATTGAATTATTTGTGCATATATGAAATTTGAATTGCTATGAATATCCATTGAGATAGAATGTATGTGAAATTCGAGTTTGCGAATAAGTCGACAAGTTGTTAAAGTCTGAGAAGTCCCGTATGAGCCTAGGAATAGATAGGATTGCATATATCATGACATAGGTGTCCGATATGTGATATCATGTAAGACCACGTCTGGGACTTTGGCATTAATATGATATTTACGTGTAAGACCATGTCTGGGACATTGGCATCGTATTGATTTTTGTAAGACCCTGTATGGGACAGTGGCATCGATATTTGGTACATGTAAGACCACGTCTGGGACGTTGGCATTGTACGATTATTCCGAGTACTCTGAGTATTCTATTTGATTCCGAACGGTTCAGCGGGTAAGTCTGAGAAATGAACGACTATGTGAGTTGTATATCCGTTTCAGGTATGTTTGAAAAGTACACTATGTGTGTATGAAAGGTAAGTGTCTATATGAACTTACTAAGGTGAATAAGTGTATTGAAATGATGAGATAATATGTGAATTTATGCTTGAATGAGCTATGTGTGTCGAAACCATTTTTAAAGTTTTTAGGAAACGGGGGTCGACTTTTAAAAACGGAAATGGAGTCGCCACCAATCCCTTCTTACTTAGGTGTGATTGGATCACCTTGCAAAACGTTTTATTTCAAAACATTTGATTTTGATCCACGAAATACGAGAAAACGGGTTCGGGAGTCGGTTACGTATGAGGAACGGTTAGCACACTCATAACGCCCAAAAATTGGTGCCTAATCGATAAAATTATGTCTTAATGTTAAAAATTCGAAAAGATTTGAAAATATAATTTCTAAAAAAACTTGAACAGTTTGAGCTAAAATTTGAGATTTCTTTGTTCTGAAAGAATACAAACATCACATCCAGCACGTTAGGACATGATATTTTTAAACCCTCGTAACCAAAATCATCTCATTATTTACAAAATTTTATTAGAAGGATATTTAGTTATTTAGTCAAACAGAAAATCGAAACCCAACACGTTAGGGCATTATTTACCGAATTTCTAAATACAAAACATTGCCTTATAAAAAAAACTTTTAGATAAAATATAGTAATTTTGCAAAATGTATTTTATTTTAAACAATGATTCATGTGAATATATCGTATTAATGCATCATCAAGTATAAATACCAAAAAGCAATAATGATATACTAACATTTCATATTAATATAGACGATAAAAGAAATAATAATGTAAAATATCGACTAATAAAAATAACCACACAAAAGTAATCATAAATAAATGAAAGGATATGAACAAATAGAATATATAAAGCAATGAATAACAAAATAAAATAAAAAACACTAAATAAATATGAAAATTTCTCATGCAAAATTAAACTTTTCATGCAATAACATATACCAAATAATAAATAAATATTGCAAAAAAATATTTTGAAAAAATAAATAAATACATTTTGAAATAAATAAATAATTTATAACTTTAAATAAAAACATATTTATAATAATCTAATACATATAAAACTACTATATATTTAAGAATAGATAATATGTTATACAATATAAATAAATTTTATAAAATAAAATTTTAAAAATAATATATAATATAATACTATATAATGTACAAAATTTTAAAATGTATAATATAATAACTAATAACTAATATATAAATTATAAAAATAACATGTAAATAAAAATAATATTAAACCAAATAAAATAATAAATAATAAAAATATATATGAATTTTATAATATTAATAAATTAATATATATAATAAAGAAAATATAGAATATTTAATATGATAAAATAATTTAATAATAATTTAAAATAAAATAAAATAAAAAAGATTTAAAAAAACAGAGAAACATGGGCTAAATAGCAATAAAAATAAATAAAAATGACTAAATCAAAATGCGCGTTAAACCACAGGGACTTATGGGGTAATTATGCCTTCTTTTCAAAACGGCGTCATAATGATTTTGTCTTTAAGCAACCTAAGGACTTGATTGAAACAAAAACAGACCTTTAGGGCTAATTAAAAAAATAAAGAAAATGTTAAATTGGGTGAAATTAAAACAAATAAAATTGCAAAGGGACTAAAATGATAAAATTTCCTTTTTTTATAAAACACGCGGATCCTCCCCGGGTTTTCGGGTCAACGCGAGGATCCCCTCTTGAAACGACGTCGTTTTATGCTTATTAGATTAAACAAAAACGGCGTCGTTTCCAGTTAGCTATATAAGTCAACTTTAATCCAAAAAAATCATTCTATTCTGTTTTTTTTTTAAAAAAAACTTCAAAAATCATCTGAAACCCCTCTGGGCTTCCGATCGTCAGACCTCTGGCCACTGCCCCCACGCGCCTCACTTGCCGCCATTAACACCGCCAGATACGACGGTCGGAGGTTGAAAACCTCTTCTTTCCAGCACGAGTCGAAGGGTAACCCCTTTTTAATATATATTTTTTTACAGTTTTTATATGAAAAATAAAAATAAACAAAATAAAAAATCACCTCTGCGTTTTTATTTAATCCCTGTGTTCTGTGAATATTTGAGTATCTATTTTTCTCTGTATTCTTGTGTATCTCAGTGTATGTTACATAGGGCTTTTATAGCCTCAAATAGAAAAGGAATACAAATGTTTTTGGTTGCGTTTGCCATATTTTGCTGCTCTTTCTTTCCTTTTTGCAGGTGAGGAGCGGAGATCTCGGTGGTGACTGGGCGCGGATTGTGGCGCAACTGGCGACGTGACCAGAGGGGTCGTTGGGCGCTTATGCGTGTGAGAGAAACCTAGGGTTTCCTACGTCCGCAAGTTTTTGTGGGCCAATTGGGCCAACTTCTGTTGGGTTAGTTTCGGGTAATGGGTTATTAGGTTGGGTCTGGCGTGTATTCGGGTGATGGTTTATTTGGGTTTGTTTTGGGTGTAAGTGGGTTATGGGTAGTCTGTTTAGGTGTTGGGTTTAGTTTTAGGTTGTAATGAGTTGGGCTATTTGTAAATTAAATTTGGGCTTTGTAAAAGGACTGTAAAAATAAACATTGGTTTTATTTATTTTTAATATTTATTTTTTTAACAGGCCCAGTCAAAATTGGGTTCCTACAGCTGCCCTCTTTGCTCATTGTCGTGTAACGAGAATAGAGCAAAGACTATAAAAGGATCAATTTTTCCCGGTCTTGCCGAATCTTAACTTATTAGTCCCCATATTCTCCATATGGCTTCCAACTCCACTGCAACTTCAATGGTATTGGAACTTCATATTGATTTCAATAAGTCTGATGTCTTCGATCTGTTCCTTGCAACTTCAAGAAAGCCAAATCTGTTATCTTCGATCTGCTTCCTGCAACTTCAGAAAGATGAGATCTGCTGTCTTTAGTCTACTCCATTACCGATACATAGAGATAAGACTTACTGTCCTTGATCTGCCCCATTCCTGCTCAGTGGAGATAAGATCTGATATTTTTAGTCTACTCTGCTGCAACTTTAGGGAGATAAGACTAGTGGCTAAAATCTGCTTCCCTGCTACCTCGAGAATATAAGATTTACCATCTTCAATTTACTCCACTGCAACTTCAGGGGGACAAAATCTACAATTTTTAGTCCGCTTCCTTGCTACTTCATGAAGATAAGCCTGATGGCTAAAATCTGCTTCCCTGCTACCTCGGGAAGATAAGATTCACCATCTTCGATTTGCTCCACTGCAACTTCAGGGAGACAAAATCTGCAATTTTTAGTCTGCTTCCTTGCTACCTCAGGAAGATAAGACTACGAACTTTAGCCTGCTCCCTTGTTACCTCAGGGAGATAAGGCTGGTGGCTAAAATCTACTCCCCTACTACCTCGGGCCAAATTTGATCTGCTCCACTATCGCTTAGGGAGATAAGATCTCCAAATTCCCCGATATTGCTACACCGTCCACTGAAGACATGTCCTGTAGACTCGGTTCCATATGTTCATGTTACATGACCAAGATGCTATGATCAGAATGAATCAAATACTTCTAGATACATGTGTTATAAGTGACATGAATGCAACATCTCATGAAAGTGATTCATTTTTCAACGTTTAAGGGTTAAGATGCAATGATCGGAATAAATCAAATGCTCCTAATGAGATTTGCTATGATATATGAAAAATGTTATGAGTATGATTCCTACTCTAGGTGTCATCACTCATTTGTTCTTCATTCTTGTTCCTCTCGAAACATCAATCATGTTCTGCTCCACAAGCTTGCCCCACTGTAATTTCAGAGTCAACTCCACTTGAAACTTGAGGATACAAGGCTTGTACCATCCTACCATGATAGGAATTGAAACTTTTTCAATCCGCCCCATCTGCACTTTTAGGGTATATGATTTATTTCAAATTCAACCCATTCCATCACAATTCAGGGGTTTTGAATTTTTCATCAACTTAGTTTGTCACACCATTCCCCGAATGTTATGACCCGATGACATCTCTTACTTTCGTCACATCAACTCATTATTTGGTCAATTTATCACTTGGACAAAAAATTCAGAGAAATAGTCTCTATCCAGACTCTTTTTTCTCAAATATTTCCAATCTATGCACATGGAAATTCTAAACAATTGTCCTGTTTCGGTTCCTTGTTTTATCTAGAAATTTCCAAAGTAATATGTAAAACATCTTTTGTGAAATTGTTAGTTCGTCAATCCTTATTTCAATGCAACATGTTTATAAATAATGGGTAACAAATAAATTGATCTCAAAGAGAATTAAATGAATTATCAAAAATACAAAGAAAATTAACTGGGAACATATCTTTGAGAAGAAAAAGAATCCAAAGATAGTAAAATGAATAGGACAGAGATCAGATGCCTTAGATATAGCAGATTGGGCTTCTATATACAAACTCCACAAAGACTGTTTTGTGCTTAACATGTGTTTAGAAGACCCAAAGAACTTTGTTGATGCCCCGATATGCGACATACTTCATTTCTTGTTGATTCAAGTATAGCAAGGTGACTGTGTGTCTATTCAGAATTTGAGCCGCCCTTTTCAAGTTTTCAACTCAAAACCCCTTTGGCCTCAAGGTGCCCTTTGCGGGTTTTCACCTTGGCCTCTCCCTTTTTTTTTAGAAACTCAAAGTGCCCTTTGCGGATTTTCACCTTGGCCTCTTCTCCTCTTCAAGAAAAATACTTTTTGTCTGAATCTGAGTTCATAGGATTGGGTAAGCTTTTCCCATCCATTTCGGTCAAAATCAGTGCACCTCTAGGGAAAGCTTTCTTCACCACATAGGGTCCTTCCCAATTCGACATCCATTTTCCTCTGAAAAAATCCTTTTGTATGGGAAGAATCTTTTTCAGTACAAGGTCCCCTTCATGAAATTCTCTTGGGCAGACTTTTTTATCGTAGGCTCGTATCATTCGTTTTTGGTACATCTGACCGTGACGAATAGCCCTTAGCCTCTTTTCTTCAATTAAGTTTAATTGATCATACCGAGCCTAGATCTATTCAGCATCATCCTACTTTATTTCTAACAAAACTCAAAGAGAGGGTATTTCCACTTCAATTGGTAGAACTGCCTCCATCCCATAGACCAACGAGAAAGGCGTTGCCCCAGTAGAGGTTCTGACGGACATCCGATAAGCATAGAGTGCAAACGGTAATTTCTCATGCCAATCTTTATAAGTCTCAGTCATCTTCCCTACTATCTTCTTGATATTTTTGCTGGCCGCTTCCACTGCCCCATTCACTTTTAGACGATACGGAGACAAGTTGTGGTGTTTGATCCCAAATTGACTACAAATTTCTGCTATCGTGCTGTTGTTCAAATTCAGTGTATTGTCTGATATGATCCTCTTGGGCATTCTATATCGATAAATGATTTTCTTCTTCAAGAATTGACTAACTGCTGACTTAGTGACGTTAGCATATGAAGCAGCTTCTACCCATTTCGTGAAGTAGTCAATAACCACAAAGATAAATTGATGCCCATTCGAAGCTTTCGGTGAGATTGGTCCAATAACATCCATGCCCCACATGGAAAAAGGCCATGGGGAAGTCATAACATGCAAAGGTGACGGAGGCACATGAATTTTGTCTCCATAAATCTGGCATTTATGACATCTCTTGGCAAAGCTGATACAATCTCCTTCCATGGTGGACCAATAATATCCAAATCTAATAATCTGTCTGGCCATCGTAAATCTATTAGCGTGTGTTCCACAAATGCCCTTATGAACTTCCTCTAGGATTTTTCTAGCTTCAACAGCATCAACGCATCTCAACAATACTTGACCTTTTCTCTTTTTGTACAAGATATCCCCATCTAAAACATAGTCAGAGACCAATCTTCTTAATATCCTTTTCTCATTCTCATAGGTATGCTCGGGGTATTCACGATTTTTTATGTATCGTAATACATCCTGATACCAAGGGTGATCATCTTTTTCCTCCTCTTCCACATTATAACAATGAGCTGGAACTTCAAAGATACTCATTTGAATAGGTCTCATATCCTCTGGTCTGTTTATTTTGATCATAGAAGCCAAGGTTGCCAAAGCATCCACCATCTGGTTTTCATCACGTGGGAGATAATTAAAAGTGATGTCATCGAACTCCTCAATCAATCCCAAAACTATTTTTCGGTAATCAATTAGTTTGGGATCTATTGTCTTCCACTCTCTTTTAAGCTGGCAGATTACTAGGGCAGAATCTCCGTATACTTCTAGCACTCTGATCTTACGCTCTACAGCTGCTTGAATTCCCATGATGCATGCTTCATATTCCGCCATGTTATTCGTGCAATCAAAATCCAATCTGCATGTAAATGGATAATGATCACCACTCGGGGATACCAAGATTGCCCCAATTCCATTTCCCACTGCATTCGATGCTCCATCAAAGTTTAGCTTCCACGGACATTCTTCAGTACTTGCTACATACATTAACTCCTCATTGGGGAAATCAAAATTCGAAGGTTCATAATTCTCTAAAGCTCTGCTAGACAGAAATTCTGCTACTGCTCTCCCTTTTATAGCCTTTTGATTCACATAAACTATATCGAATTCAGACAGCAAAATCTACCACCTTGCCATCCTTCCATTCAAAGCAGTTGACTCCATCATATATTTTAACGAGTCAAGCTTTGAAATCAACCAAGTTGTATGATATAGCATATACTACCTCAATCTTTGAGTTGTCCAAATCAAGGCGCAACATAATTTCTCAATCGACGAATATCTCATTTCACATTCAGTGAACTTTTTATTGAGATAGTATATCGCCTTTTCTTTCTTTCCTGACTCATCATGTTGGCCAAGCACACATCCCATAGAGTTTTTGAACACTGACAAACACAGTATCAATGGTCTATCTGGATTAGGCGGAGATAGTACTGGTGCATTCGACAGATATTGTTTGACTTTGTCAAAAGCTCTCTGGCATTCATCATCCCATACACCTTGATTGTGTTTCTTGAGAAGGCGAAATATGGGATCACATTTCTCAGTTAATTGTGAAATAAACCGAGCAATGTCATTTAATCTTCCAAGAAAACCTCGAACTTCCTTTTGAGTGTGTGGTGGAGGCAATTCTTGTATTGCTTTGACCTTGTTTGAGTCAACTTCGATTCCTCTCTCGCTGACCACAAAACCCAGTAATTTCCCTAACTGAGCTCCAAAAACACACTTTATCAGGTTGAGCTTCAATTGAAATTTTCTCAATCTCAAAAATAACTTTTTCAAAACTTTAATGTGTTCCTTTTCTGTTCGAGATTTGACAATCATATCATCAACATATACTTCAATCTTTTTGTGCATCATGTCATGGAACAATGTTACCATGGCCCTTTGAAATGTTGCCCAGCATTTAGTCCGAATGGCATCACCTTAAAACCAAAGGTACCCCACAATGTTATGAATGTAGTTTTCTCCATATCCTCAGGGTGCATCTTGATCTAATTGTATCCTGAAAAGCCATCCATGAAGGAAAACAATGAATATCCCACCGTATTATCCACCAACATTTCAATATACGGCAAAGGGAAATTGTCTTTTAGGCTAGTTTTATTTAAATTCCTATAGTCTACACATATCCGGACCTTTCCGTCCTTCTTAGAGATAGGAACAATATTGGCAACCCACTCTGAGTGTTTGACCACCTGTAGAAATCCAGCATCAAACTGTTTCTTGACTTCCTCCTTTATTTTCAACACCACATCCGGCCTCATTCTTCGTAGCTTTTGCTGAACCGGCTTGCACTCTTTTCTTATGGGAAGGCGATGCACCACAATATCAGTACCTAGCCCAGGCATATCTTGGTATGACCATGCAAAGACGTCCTTGAATTTTCGTAATAACTTAACAAGGTCTTGTTTCATTTCCTCGGCTACGTGTGTCTCGATTTTCACAACATTTCCTTCCTCCAAGGCTATGTTCTCTACCTCCTCTTCATGGGGTAAAATTTGTTTCTCCTCTTACTTTACCGTTCTTAACAAATTTGGAGATAAGTCACAATCTCGGTCACCTTCAAAATCCTGAGATTCCTCTAAACACATGTCTTGCTCAAAATGGACATCTGAATCTGTAGTATCATTGCTCATGTCATTGATATCTAGGGACCTGTAATGGGCACCAAATAATGTACAAAGAACAAATAAATTCAAGAGCAACTATTTATAGGGTATGAATGAGAAAATAAATTTGGAATGAAATTAGAAAATCAAAAGAATGAAAAAAAAAATGAAGGAATATCTGCTCGAGTTAATTATCAAGGATGTATTTTATTAAAACAGTAATGTCCGAACATGAGCATATTTCACAAAAGAAATCTTATTGTTCCTAGGCTAAAAAACAACAAGAGCGTTCTGAATATTACTCTGTATAATCTCTAAAAGCTACAGGAAGTTCCTTTACAGTTCAATTGTCCAAAATGCTTCCATGTTCATAAGGGCGAATGCCCAACAGGTTTCTTTGCTCAACTTCTTCCCCATGTATGGCATTAATATGAGGATTTTTCAATAACCCTCTCTCAGGGTAAATTATCCCTCTAGATACAAAGGTCTGGGATATGTGGTGGAATGTCATCGATTCCCACTGGATTTCTTCTCCATTCAGACGTGCTCTTCTTTTTTCCTACTTCTTCTCTATTTCTCTCTTCTTTTGTTTAGCATCTAGCTTGAAACCCAGGCCAAAACGGTCTCTCTTCTCTTTTAGCATCGGCACCTAAACTTCCCCTTGGAGATGTCTACCTAGTCCTTTTCTTGGTAGGGCTCCCTTCCCTGTCATCATTTGTAGACCCATTCTCGTGGTCTTGGATATCTTAGGTACTGGAACTTTATTTCCTTCCAAAATGAATTTTGCGTTGATGAACTCTAAAGATCGGAAAGAACACTCAATGGCCTCCTCATTTGTCTCTACATATGGTGCATCATTGGTAACAATTGCTATGATGTCTTCCTCCGTGTTTATAGTAACCAGCCGACCCTCTATCACCAGTTTCAACTTTTGGTGTAGTGATGAGGGCACTGCCCCCGCCGAATGAATCCAGGGCCTTCCTCACAAGCAGTTGTAGGAGGGCTTGATATCCATCACTAGAAAGTCCACTTCATATGTGTTAGGCTTAATCAGTAACGGTATGTCAATTCTTCACATCACTCTTCTCTCGGTGCCACCAAGTGCTCTCACTATGTTCTGGAATGTCTTCATGTGAGAACTGTCTATCGGTAACCTCTTCAGCATGGACAACGATAAGACATTCAAGGTTGATCCATTGTCGATTAGCACACTTGGCAGAGTGTATCCCTTGCAACGAGTGGTGATATGCAAAGCCTTAGTTGATCCCATACCCCCAGGTGGAATTTCATCGTCACTAAAGGAAATAAAGTTATCAGCACTTATATTACTAACTAGACGGTCAAGCTTATTGACAGATATATCCTTAGTAACATAAGTTTCGTTCACCACTTTCATCAATGCTTCGCGATGCACTTCTAAACTTAAGAGTAAGGCTAGCACTGATATACGAGCCGGTTACTTGCGCAGCTGTTCTACCATGCTATATTCACTCTGCTTCAAGAATTTCAGAAATTTTTTAGCTTCTTCTTTCTTTTACTGGCTCGTTGATAAGTGCCTCAGAATCTTTCTCTCATTCAACTGACAAGGTCTTCGATTTTTCTGGTTCTGCTCTGGCGTTCCCTGAGTCATAACGCCCTCCACTACGTGTGTAAAACCCTTCATTTTGAACCTCATTGGAAGTGCTAGTTGAGTTTTCCACTCCCGGTGTCGTTACATTACAGTCGTAATTCCATGGTACCATCTTGTTATCCTTGTAAGAAAAGGAAACAGGTTTCTAGATTACAACTTTAGGCGCAATTTGTACTTCGCCTTCTGTGTTTCTCAGTCGGAAAATTATGATCCTCAGATAATTGACTTTTTGCTTTGTCAAATTTTCTTCAGTTGCATAAATATTTCCTCCCTCTGAGCCTTCTTAAAACTCCAATTTCTTATTGTCCATAAGGCTTTGCACCAAGGCTCTGAACTCAACACATTCCTAGATCTCATGTCCTTCTGTTTTGTGGAACTCACAGTAGTCCCTTATTTATCCATATCTTTTCTCACAATCGGGCAACATTAGTCCTCTTCTTACCATTTCCCTCTAGACCATTCTTAACGGGGTTTTCACTTCTAAGATATCCTTATTTATCCTCCTCACGACATTTTCCCCAATCGCATTTATCCCCTTATCACCATGGTTTGGTAATGGATTCTTCGCACTAGGTGTACTGTCGAACTTCACAATCCCCATCTTGATAAATCTCTCGACTAACTTTTTGAAGATAGTGCAGTGTTCTATTGAATGCCCCGTTATTCCCGCATGGTAGTCGCATTAAGCGTTTGAATCATACCATCTGGATATGGGGACTGTAACGGGCTTCAAATAAAATGGGGACACGATGTGCGCGTCAAATAAACTTTGGTATAGCTCTTTATTCGTCATTGGGATTGGCGTAAATTAGAGCTTTTTAGAATTTTGTCGGTGCCTAATTTTTGTCTTGTCGACCCTTGTTGCCCAGTAGTAACTACTTTTGGCTGGCTAACAGTGATTGCTTTTGAGTACCCCTTATTGTATGTACTCGTATTATTAACCTCATTGTCCTTTTTCTTAGGAGCAGATCTCCTAGTGGTTTCTCCCGCTTCAATCTTACCACCCCTTATGGCATTTTCTATCATTTCCGCTACCATTACTATATCCGCAAAGCTCTTGGTAGTACTTCCTATCTTGTGGGTAATAAATGGAGCCTTTAAGGTGTTGATAAACAGCATGGTGGTTTCCTTCTCTAGGAGAGGTGGTTGAACTTGCATGGCAACTTCCCTCCATCTTTGCGCGTATTGTCTGAAGCTTTCATTCGATTTCTTTTCCATGTTTTGCAACATGATTCTATCAGGCGTCATGTCTGAGACATGATAGTATTGCTTCATGAAGGCTTGGGCTAAGTCTCTCTAGGAGCTAATACTAGCACAGCTAAGTTGATTGTACCACCTGGACGCTGCTCCCACCAAACTGTCTTAGAAACAATGAATCAAGAGTTGATCATTATTAACATAGCCAGTCATCCGTCTAAAAAACATAATGATGTGGGCTTCAGGGCAGCTAGTCCCATTGTACTTCTCAAATTCTGGCATCTTGAACTTATGAGGAAGCACCAAATCTGGAACGAAACTCAAATCTTTTGCATCAATACCATGATGATGATCGGCATTTTCCAAAGCCTTAAACTTTTCTTCCAACCATCTACAGCAATCTTCCAACTACCTTGAAAATTTAGTTCTTATCCCCTCTCTCTCGGCTAGTCCAAATCAGGGATAATGGGATTAGCAGGGTTATCTCCTGGGTTAGATCCTAAACCAACCTAAAAGTTCATGGGTGGTCTAGTATCAGCTTGCCCCTGTTGAGGCCTAATCATGACAGGTGGCCTTTGGGGATACTCCTCAGGTTGTACATGCGGTGGGGTGAAACCCGGGGGAATGTCTTTGCCATCTTCTCCAGTAATAGCCATAGGATCTTTTCCTTTGTCCATTGCCCAGTTCAGCATCTGGGCCATTTGAGTCATCATGTTCCTTTGAGCTTCCAACATTTGGTCTCTTATTTCTTGTTGGAGCTTTGCCAATTGTTCTTACATCTGGTCTTGCATGTCTCTTTGGAATTGTTCGAGTCTCTGATCCATATCTTTTGTTTTAGCGCGTGTACCGTACTAGTGTTTAGTTTTCAGATTTTCCTTTTTTCTCCCTTTCTCTCTCTCTCTCTCTCTTTCTACAATAATTTTAACTAATTAGGCACTCTCTATGAACTTAAATGCATATGATATGATGTAATGCAAATGCATGAATACAAAGAGGCATCGATTCTGACTCAACTTCATTTTAAAAAACTTTATTAGAAAACAAAATCCTTTACATAAAACGGACTACAAATATGCTTTTGCCCTAAGGCCCAAAGTTCTGATTTTTCTAAACAATAAGTCTAACTCTTGACTACGATCTGGCTATAGCTCATACTTCATGCTCAATGTATCAGCCTGTAGTGCCAAAGTCTGTAGATGATCAGCTACCTCTCGAATTTGAACTATTGCTTCACCCATGAGGTAATCCTGACTTCTAGCTTAATCATGAGAATGGTGAAGCTCTTCCTTCCAACGCCCTTCTCTTGTTTCAAGAAGCTCGATCCGAAGTTCACAGTTATGTAATACCGATTCTAACTCTTCAATCTTACCTTTCATTTCCTCAATCTTGTTCAGACTTGACTTTAATTCGATCGTAGAATTACGGCTTCGATGGTGATGAAAAGACCTTCCAAGTTCAGCCACTCTAGCTTTTAATTCTCCTTTTTCATTTAAACTTTCTGCCAAATTCTTCTCTAAGGCCTCATTTTGCACTTGCATTTCTTGAAACTTCCTCTCCTAATAGTCAGCTTTGGCCTTTTCCTCTTGAACCTCTTGTTACCACTGTTCTGAAGTCTTTCCCAATCCAACGTTCTTCATCGTTAGACGTATCTTCTTATATTATATCTTCAAACTATCTCGATCTTCCTGTTTTCTTTTCTTAATTTCTCGGCCTCTGATTTCTGGACATCCACATCTAGTCTTAAATACATCTTTTCTTCTTCCAGCTTCTCTATCCTCTTTCCGAGCTCTAAAATTTGCCTCTCGAAGTCTTGCTTTATAATCTCTAACTCTGATAGGACAACTTGTAAATACTCCTTCATCGATCGAGCACCCTCCAAGCTTGGCCCAGAGATGTTATCATTGATCCTTTTGCTCGACCAATCTTTGTATTCCAGGGTTGTCATTGGTCCTCCAGTCAATATCTTCATACAGCGAGCCCACTTCCAAGCATCAAAAATCTCTCGAACCTTCTTCTTTTAATTATCCCCCTTATATGAGAATTCACTTTGAGCTAACCCATATGTCACCGGTATGAACTGTCTTGCTTTCTATAGCCTTAGTACGAGCAACGGTGCATATCCAATAGGTCCCCATATTCCAGGCAGAAGTACCCAATCAAAATTTCTGCACCGATAAAGGACTTCGTCGGGAATCATCCAAAGGGCTTTCCACTCAACATATTCCTCTTGGAGGTTTTGAAGAATTTCTATCCATCTTTCTTTTGATATATCGTCATTTCTTGACGTAGCTGTGGCCTCTTTTAAAGGGGAATAAATTTTAGAGGACACTCGGTAAGAAACCCTGTCAACCCTCCAAAAATGACTGTGAAACCAAACCAATAATAACTGTGCGCATCCAATGAATCTACCTTCACCAACTCTCCGACATGCATTCAAAGATCTGAACGTCTTGGCTAAGATCGCTTTGTTAAGTCGGTCGGATAAATCAGTAACTGCCTCATCTATATGTCTTAGAGCTTTAGGAAAAATTACCAAACCATAAATACATAAGGCAAAGACGTCGATCTTCTTCTTTACATCTGGATGTGCTAGGATCAAGTACCTCAAACTCACCCAAGGTATACATTTACCCTCACATTTCTCTTGGATTCTAGCCACAACCCACTGTTCACTCATCCCTGTGATACTCATTAACTTCTTCACAAAAGTTGGACATTGGCAGCCTTAAAATAAGCTTTGTCAACTTGGATCCTCGAACAGTGAAGCAAGGTTGTATATTCCTTCAGCGTGGGCACTAAATCTACTTCCCCGAAAGTGAAACGGCTATAAGCAGAGTCCCAAAACTGAGTCATAGCACGAAATAGATGCTTATCTACCTTGATGTCGAGCAAGTAAGGTAAATCGTCTTAATTACGATAGAACAGCTGCTTTGCCTCATCGTCCCACTGGGTCCATATTTCTTTCAACTCTTGGAACTCATTCTGCGTACTATTAATACGAGTAAAATCCCATAGTTCAGACACATACCCGTCAGCTAAGCTATTCCCCTTCTCCAATTGTGTTTGCTCTGACCATGTGCGAATAGCTGCATTGTCTTCCACTTTATCAAGGAATTCGCTCTTCATAACCAGCTTTCTAACTTAGAAACTGATCGTGAATTGATACCTCTAAAAATATGAAATGTCATGCACAAAAATAAAATACAACAAGTTAGTACCATAGAATAAAATATAAAGCAAGTAAAACGAACACTTATCTAGGTAACTACTAAGGTTTGACATAACTCTACCTAAGGTGGGTTCTTAGGGTTTACTATATGCGGTTTAGTTCTAAAGTTGAGGTACCCGAACCAGCAGATTCCTCGATCCTCACCCATTATAGGCTCATACGGACTAAGTTCGGTTCAGGGGAATACATTTCCCTATGGCCATATAGAAGTGAAAACTTCACGAAGAAATAGGTACAGATGTATCCTGGAAGCAATCCACTAGCCCATGCGGAGGTGAAAACCTCACGAAAGCATAGCTTCTCGCTCCCACTTAAGGGTGCGACCACAATGGTCATGCAGTGCAATGTAGAGAGATATATTAAAATTTGGAACCACATGCAATAAAAGGATAATGTTTTTTTTTAAAAAAAAATCAGAATTTTAAATTCTGACAAAAGGACATGAAATTATCGATTTTACGGTTTGACTCTCTTATTGGTCCCCAATGGAGTCGCCAAGCTGTCGAAACCATTTTTAAAGTTTTTAGGAAACGGGGATCGACTTTTAAAAACGAAAATGGAGTCGCCACCAATCCCTTTTTACTTAAGTGTGATTGGATCACCTTGCAAAACGTTTTATTTCAAAACATTTGGTTTGGGTCCACGAAATATGACAAAACGGGTTCGGGAGTCGGTTACGTATGAGGAAGGGTTAGCACCCCTCATAAAGCCCAAAAATTGGTACCTAATCGATAAAATCATGTCCTAATGTTGAAAATTTGAAAAGATTTGAAAATATGATTTCTAAAAAAGCTTGAACAGTTTGAGCTAAAATTTGAGATTTCTTTGTTCCGAAAGAATACAAACATCCATCCAGCACGTTAGGACATGATATTTTTAAACCCTCGTAACCAAAATCATCTCATGATTTACAAAATTTTATTAAAAGGATATTTAGTTATTTAGTCAAACGGAAAATCGAAATGCAACACGTTAGGGCACTATTTCGCGAATTTCTAAATACAAAACATTGCCTTATAAAAAAAACTTTTAGATAAAATATAGTAATTTTGCAAAATATATTTTATTTTAAACAATGATTCATGTGAATATATCGCATTAATGTATCATCAAGTATAAATACCAAAAAGCAATAATGATATACTAACAGTTCATATTAATATAGACGATAAAAGAAATAATAATGTAAAATATCGACTAATAAAAATAACCACACTAAAGTAATCATAAATAAATGAAAGGATATGAACAAATAGAATATATAAAGCAATGAATAACAAAATAAAAAAACACTAAATAAATATGAAAATTTCTCATGCAAAATTAAACTTTTCATGCAATAACATATACCAAATAATAAATAAATATTGCAAAAAATATATTTTGAGAAAATAAATAATACATTTTGAAATAAATAAATAATTTATAACTTTAAATAAAAACATATTTATAATAATCTAATACATATAAAACTACTATATATTTAAGAATAGATAATATGTTATACAATATAAATAAATTTTATAAAATAAAATTTTAAAAATAGTATATAATTAATACTATATAATGTACAAAATTTTAAAATGTATAATATAATAACTAATATATAAATTATAAAAATAATATGTAAATAAAAATAATATTAAACCAAATAAAATAATAAACAATAATAAAAATATATACGTATTTTATAATATTAATAAATTAATATTATATAATAAAGAAAATATAGAATATTTAATATGATAAAATAATTTAATAATAATTTAAAATAAAATAAAAAAGATTTTTTTAAAAAAACAAAGAAACAGGGGCTAAATAGTAATAAAAATAAATAAAAATGACTAAATCAAAATGTGCGTTAAACCATAGGGACTTCTGGGGCAATTATGCCTTCTTTCCAAAACGGCGTCGTAATGATTTTTTCCTTTAAGCAACCTAATGACTTGATTGAAACAAAAACAGACTTTTAGGGCTAATTAAAAAAATAAAGAAAATGTTAAATTGGGTGAAATTAAAACAAATAAAATTGCAAAGGGACTAAAATGGTAAATTTCCCTTTTTTATAAAACATGCGGATCCTCCCCGGCTTTTCGGGTCAACGCGGGGATCCCCTCTTGAAACGACATCGTTTTAAGCTTATTAGATTAAACAAAAACGGCGTCGTTTCCAGTTAGCTATATAAGTCAACTTTACCCCAAAAAAATCATTCTATTCTGTTTTTTTAAAAAAAAACTTCAAAAATCCTCTGAAACCCCTCTGGGCTTCCGATCGTCAGACCTCTGGCCACTACCCCCAGGCGCCTCACGCACCGCCGTCAACACTGCCAGATATGACGGTCAGAGGTTGAAAACTCTTCTTTCCAGCGCGAGTCGAAGGGTAACCCCTTTTTCATATATTTTTTTACAGTTTTGATATGCAAAAATAAAAATAAACAAAATAAAAAATCACCTCTGCTTTTTTATCTAATCCCTATTTTCTGTGAATATTTGAGTATTTATTTTTCTCTGTATTCTTGTGTATCTCAGTGTATGTTACATAGGGCTTTTATAGCCTCAAATAGAAAAGGAATACAAATGTTTTTGGTTGCGTTTGCCATATTTTGCTACTATTTCTTTCCTTTTTGTAGGTGAAGAGCAGAGATCTCGTGGTGGATCGAGCACGGATTATGCGCGACTAGCAGCGGCATGATCGAGGGTGTTGGGCGCTGTGCGCGTGATGGAAACCTAGGGTTTCCTGCGTCTGCAAGCTTTTGTGGGCCAATTGGGCCAGCTTATGTTGGGTTAGTTTCGGGTAATGGGTTATTAGGTTGGGTCTGGGGTGTATTCAGGTAATGGTTTATTTGGGTCTGTTTTGGGTGTAAGTGGGCTATGGGTAGTCTGTTTAGGTGTTGGGTTTAGTTTTAGGTTGTAATGAGTTGGGCTATTTGTAAATTAAATTTGGGCTTTATAAAAGGACTGTAAAAATAAACATTGTTTTATTTATTTTTATTATTTATTTTTTTTAACGGGCCCGATCAAAATTGGGTTCCTACAATGTGTATATGTGATATTTGAGTTGAAGAATGTGGCAAGCTATGGCTAAGCAAATGAGCCAAAGAACATGTGATGAATTTGCAATGAGAACCATTAATGTCAATGTATCAATATGGTTATGTACATTTTATGCTAAGTTTATTTGTATATGGCTTATTAAGCTTTTGAAAGCTTACTTTGTGTGTGTTTGTTTTGTTTTATAGATCGTTAAAGCTACGAAAGGCTCAGGGACCATCGAGGATCGCCATCACACTACTCAAACTTGTTTTGGTACCTTTGAAAAATGTATATAGCTAAATATGGCATGTATAGGCTAGTCTTCTTAGTATATGTTTGAGAAATGAAATTTGCTATGTGATGTGGCTAGTTATATATTGGTATTATGCATTTGTGAAAATGGTATATGATGTTGGTTTTGGTATGATCTTATGTCTATGAAATGGTCAATTTTATGGCAAGCATATGGATGAAATTTGAGTATGTATGTCTGAGCAATGAAATAGTTATATGATGGCAATTTGTGATTGAATTATGCTTGGTTATACATGTGTTTTGGTTGTGCAAATTGGTATACAAGTTGGCATGATTAGAAATGTGATTAAATGGGATGATAGGTTGAACATTTGACATGATTTTGGTTGCCAATTGTGTATAGGATATTGATTATTTGAGCTTGTAGGGATGACCCTTGTGTGGGTGGAAATTTGGCCTTGAAAATGGCCAATATTTGCCCACATGGTTGAGCACACGGGCGTGTGGCTCGATTGTGTCCCTCGTGCTTGTAATTCGAAACAAGTCAGTAGTGACCACGAGCTGGAGACACGGGCATGTGATTGGCCGTGTGGTGCAAGTCAATATGTATGCCCTGTTTTGACATGGCTTAGACACACAGGCGTGTCTGAGGCCGTGGGAGGCACACGGCCTGCCCACACGAGCGTGTGACCTCTGTAACTTAGAAAAATTTTTAAATTTTCGATAATTTTCGTATGTATTCGGTTTAGTCCCGACCTTATTTTAAAGCACGTTAAAGGTCTCATTAACCTATTTGAGGGACACTTTGATGTGATATGATGAATTATGTTATGAATTATCTGTAAAAGTTTTTGATTTTCCAGTAATGCCTCTTAACCCAGTTCCGGCGACGGATACGGGTTAGGGTGTTACATGGGTTTTCTATGGATATATCTTGATATGAGCTTTAGAAAAAGAAAGAGAGTGAGAGTTATCTTCTTCCTTCTAACTGAAAACACCATTTTTGCCTTGCTTTGGAGTTGATTTGGGATCTTTCCTGGTAAGTTGAAATTAAGGATTTGAGTTCATATAGATGATTGCTTCATGTTTAGGGGTAAGTAATCTGGATTTGCATGTGGACTTTTGATTCAGTCTGTTTACGAGTATAAATACTAAATGTAAAAGTAAGGCTTTGCATGAAAGATAACGGGGTTTCTAATAATAACAGAAGTTATATAAATAAGTTTTAATGGCATCCCTGTGTCTTATAAGTAGTGATTCCTGAGTTTCCATGTTGGATGTTTGGGATCTAGAGATCAAGCTGTCATTTGTGGATGTTAGGTGAGTCCTTAAGCTGACTCTTGCATGCATAGTATTATTCGATATACTTTTATAGAAAGTAGTCACACTACGATTATGAAGTTATGAAAGTATGATAGAAAGGTGATGTTGTAGTATGGTCAATAAACGAGTCTTGCATGTGGAGTCTGTATAGTACCTGATGAGTTGAGCATGTGATGGATGTTCTGATAA
Source organism: Gossypium bickii (assembly GCA_025503065.1). Classification (NCBI taxonomy): domain Eukaryota; kingdom Viridiplantae; phylum Streptophyta; class Magnoliopsida; order Malvales; family Malvaceae; genus Gossypium; species Gossypium bickii. The sequence continues at coordinate 13,825,837 of CP106716.1, read as the reverse complement.
TAAAACAAGGTTGCATGAAAAATTCTAGAATGTATGAGATGAATAACAAGGAAATATGCTAAGCCTTAGATGGGGTCAATGCATGAAGGTTTGTCAAGTGAGTTTGAGTCTATTCACTACGGTGGAGTTGTCTAAAAGAGTTTGTCAGGGCTTTAAACACGATCATCTGAAAGAAAATTTTCATGGCACCATATCGTTTAAGACCATAGCTGGTGAGCTATGGCATCATATGGAAATACCATATTGTATAAGGCCATAATTAGTGGGTTATGGCATTATATAAAAAGAACTAAAGGAAGATTATTACCTAATAGAGTTCTTTGTGTGACCCAAGATGATGAGGAGCAAACCTCATGTAATGTGAGTCTAGGAGAATCCCTATCGTGAACACGCCAGAAAAATGGAAGCTTTTGTGGTAATCTATGAAATGGAAGCCTTTGTGGCGATCTATGGAAAGAAACGCTTTTATGGAGCATTCTAAAGGAAAATCCTAGAGGCTATCATCTGAATGGAACACTTTTGTAGAGAGCCTGAAGGAGAAAAATGGTAAATATGGCAAACTTTGAAGGAATAGTACATATGGCGAACTCTGAAGAAAAAGTGCATATGGCGAATACTGAGAGAAACAGTTTTGTAAGAAATGTTGTGGCACATCCTACATAGTCTTAAGATATGTATAGAGAAAATGAAATGCGCTAGGGAATGTGGTGAATTCATAGTATGAACCAAATAGACTAAAAGAATAACTTCCAAAATGGGAATAGTTAAGGAATCACAAACACGATAAGTGAAGAACGTTAGTAATGTATTGGAGATACTAAAGGTTAGGCATGGTCACAAAGTAAGGTATGGTGTCTATGTCATGAAGAAAAAGGTACTCGCCAAAGTCAAGTTGAAGAACGAAGAATAATGAAATGATAATGAAATTCCCAAAATGCATTGTATTGAGGCAGCACAGGTAAAAAAGGAGTTTAACTCACTAAGTTCTCATGAACTTACCTATATGTATTATGTTATGATAGGTTGATTGGGTGAGAGACGATGCCAAGGCTACGCTAGAGGTGGCGGGGTAAACTATTATGCATACAGTATGCGTTGGTAGCAAAATTGTAGTCAGTATTATCACTAAATAATAAAACAAACAAAACATTGTAATTAAGATGATATTGGCTTGTAAGTTCTCACTATTTTTAATCTTGCATGATGGTTGTAATTATCTACGGTACTTCCAGTTGTAAGTCAGTAAGAACAGATTTCTTAAATAAGATGTAAACATTGAAATTTTGTATGTTATGTTTGTGAGTAAATATGTAATTAGAGGTGTAACACCCAAGATCTGAATCCGGCGAATCAGATAGGGTCAAGGGCATTACAAGTTTGGTACCAAAGCCCGGTTTAGCCAATTCTTAGACCATAAAGGCAAAAAAATCATGTATGCATAATGTGCCGAGCCTGATGGAATCTCTTAAGTATGTGTAGGCAGTTTTGTAAGGTAAAGGATATAATGAAATGACAAGTAAGATAATAACAAAGGTAAAGAAATAATTGCATTATTAAAAAAGAAAAACATTACATGGTTCAAGGTTTGGCAAGATAAAAAAAATGAAAAGAAATGAAGTACAAGATAAAAAAAAGAAGAAGAAGAAGAATGGGATTTTAATCTTCCTTTACACCAAGCTGACCAATGGGCTCAGTAGGGATCCTTCTAGTGGGAGAAATGTCTTCTGCAACTTGATCCCCAAATAATGAACCCTCATCATTATCTTCAACAAGCATGGTTGGAATAATTAAACCTTCTGAGTGCCTCCACTCCCTCTAGAAAGCTTCCCACTCTTCACCTTCTAGATGGTAAACATCGAAACTAAGTTAGTGGAAATGTACTTGAGATAGTCAAATTCTACCTTTTTGAGATCAAAGGGACCTGCAGCCACTTAGGCGTGCAGGATTAAGTTGGACTTCTACTCTGGCAGGGCCTCAACAAGGTTCTTATGGGTACCTTCTTTGTACTTCTTAAAAGCCACGACATGAGAACACCGTTGGTTCTCCAACTCTACCATGTGATTCTCTCCTAAAGCTTTAAGTTTCTCTTCTCAAGCAAGTTTTTCACCTTTCAACAGATTGACCTAATGTACAAAATCAACAATTAAGCTCTACAATTTAGTTGTTTTCATAAACTAAGTTTAATTTCTATCAATTTCACACCTAATTTTTTAAGAAATCAATAATGAAAACTTTTAAAAACTTTAATAGTTTCACAAATTGGTATATGGGCTAGTTAATTAAGCTCTCATGACATCAAATCTATAAAAATTACAAGAACTTGATTATCATACCTAATTTATGGTCGAATGGAAAAGTTGAAAGCTTAGTTTTTCTTCTTCAATGGATACAATTGGCTTTGGAAATATGATGCAAAATGTCATGTTCCACTAAGTTTTACTATATATATACCTAGATTAAATGTTAATTAACATAATTAATTATGTTTTTATCTTAACTAATATTAGTTTACTTAATTAATTAACATACATCATTTTTGTCGACCATCTCCTATTTATAAAGGGTTTAATTACCATTTAAGACCTTTGTCTAATTACAATTTAAGTCCCTAATATTTTAGTCAATTAAAAATCTATAGTAGTTGGACTTTACAATTTAGTCTCTAAGTAATTAATCACAATTTCGGCTAAATTGTCTAACCAAATTTCAATTCATCTATATATTAACTTTGTAAATATCCCTATTTAATTTTTATGAACTTGGTTTTCAAAAACGAGGTCCTGAAGCCGCAATTTTTGGTACCACTAGAAACTGGGTCTTTACATCATGGTTGTCATTGCATATTCCTTCATGAAAAAGCTTATTACTAACACAATAATAAAATCATTTGTCCAAGACAAATGATCCGTGACTACATTTTTTTTTTCATCAATCATGCACTATCAATGAGAGGATATCATTTATCCTTTATTGGGCTATGAATTCCTTTGTTGTAAGTAAAGTTATGTAATACATTAGTCGTATACTCAACATACCAACTTTCGACTCTATTACCAATTGAACTCATCCTTTTAATATATCAAAGTATACGAGTTACATACATATAGTTAGTTACTTACTCAAGGTTGAGGTAAGTTATACCATAAGCATCACAAGTGAATAAATCCATAAACGGATCTAGGATAAATTCAACTTGGCTCATGTCTGATGAATTATTAGTGCAAGCAATCACACCAATATCTCTATCTTTTTGGGAGTCATCTTCTTCGATACCCAAGACAAGATATCTCCTTAATTAGACTTGATAAACGATATAATAATCTCTTAAATCAATCTTCTCAATTTTGATTCTTTAGACTACAAACCTTTTAGATTATCTACTAATATAAGTTATCTTCTCACATCATGATCCGACCATATGATGCAACTTGATATTAGTTAGGTAATTAGTGAGCCAATATTTGCTTACACATTTTGCTTTTCATGCAAAAACCATTAAGGAAAAGTATACAAAAGATAATAATTTAAACAATAAAATTTTATTAATCAATCTGTTCGAAAAGTTGCAAGCATAAATGATGAAATAACTACATTAAAGGCACTAAATCCCAACAAGATTACATGCCAATGGAAATGCTTTCCTCTATAGACACAATTTCCCCACTAGCTCCAACCTTGTCCACAGGAAATCCCTCGCTTCCAATCCACATATTGATGATGGCTACTAGACCCCTTGCCAAAAGGTTATTTGTTTCTTACCACCACTTTTTGGCTTATATACTCTTAATTGCGAAAGGGCTAATGATTATAAGTAACCAAAATATCCTTAAGCTTAGCCTTTGCCCCTAGAAGAATATTGTAATATTATCCTTCATTGCCTTGTAGGGTCATGCCTCCGTACATGACTTTAACCCTTTACTACTAATAAGCCCCTTCTTTAGAGTATTGACTTTGAACCCATTGGGGTTCCACTCCTCTAAAAATTAATTTCAAAAATTTTGTATCATGATAGAACCTTCTAACTGTTGGAAAAAATGGGTTTGGAAAACATAGCAGAAAATAAATGTAAGGAAAAACCAGAGTTTTAATTTTTTTTTCCAAAACAAGATATTGGTAGTGATATCTAAAGTAATAAACACTTAATCAAAATTGTAACTTTTCGATTCATCTAGAAAGAGTGCTTCAACTGATTAGTCTTCTCCGCTATCCTCAAGCTCACATCTGCCGAATGTTGGCTCGCTTCAAATCAAAAAAAAAATTCACAAAAATTACCAGTGGAATTACAGACTCATTTATATTATCTACTGAAGTAAGTTGTCTTTCTCACAATGTAAACATTCTCGCAATGCCACTTATCTTCAGTTTGAACTTAGACAATCAATGAGCTAATATTTTTTTTGTCACTATTTCGCTATGCATGCAAAATATAAAAGACATAATAGTGAAATGTGAACTTAACTTTATTTATTTATTCATCTTTCAAATAAATAGAAAATAATTACATCTTCACTACAATATGAAGACATTTTCCAACACTAACTTGAAAGGAAAGCCTTAGTGAAAATGCTTTAATTGTTGTCGAGCCACTTCAATATCCAACGGTAGACACAATTGACTCCACACGTTAGAATGAAGCACCCATTTCACTAAAAATGGAAACTTCTCTACAAATTTGCGCTACACCAAAATGTACTCTTTAAACAAGTGCATATTACTCTTTATATTATCCAATATAAGGTTCTCTCATCGTCATGCTCTAAAAGACAAAAACCACTTTTTAAAATTGATCAAATACATCATTAAGGTCCACTAATGTAACACCCTATACCCGACCCAATCGTCAAGTCTAAGCTACAATATGTCACATTTGTTGCCCGAACAACTACGATAAGAACAAATACAATTCTAGGCATTTAACTAACACGAACGTTATAATCAATCATTATGATAAGTAAATATTTTCGAGTCTTATACAAGCTTACAAATGCTTTAATACTAATCCAAGGTTGAATAGGGACTAAATTGAAAATTTTCAAAATATAGCAAGTGGGAATCGCGATATCTAGGGCTTGGTATCACGATTTCAAAGACGTAACTAAACTTTGAAAATGTATTAGGTGGGTATCATGATATCCAGGGATTGGTTCTGTGATTTCGAAAACAATGACCAAACTTCCTAACCTAAGGACTAAATTGCAAATTTTTCAAAATAATTCAGGTTTGGTATCGCAATATTAAGGGTGTGGTATCGCGATACCGAAAACAGACCACTAGGTCTTTAATTTTGGCAAAAATGCACACTTCAAAACCTTTCTATTTCATACCAATTTCAAGTCACCTATCAAAACCAAATCAAGACCAATTCAATATGATGACAAAGTAACATAAACCATTCATTTAGAACTTACATATTTATACAAATTTCACCAAACCCTAAACATTCAACCTTTCATAACATATATATGATGACAAAGTAACATAAACCATTCATTTAGAACTTACATATTTATACAAATTTCACCAAACCCTAAACATTTAACCTTTCATAACATATAAAACTTATATACAAAAGATTTAAAGACATACCATGATTATATTGCAATTACATGTATCATACTCAAATCAAACTATGGCAAATCAATCTAAGTTGCATATATATATATATATATACTAACAAGCATATAACATCTTTAAAACACCAATTTCATCAAGACTCAATATATTAAGTACATGACAACTAACAATAAAAATCAAAATGAACAATCATTGTTGAGTCTGAGACCATTGATTTGGATACTGAAGTCAATGCTCATGGGTCACAAATTGAACTTGACCTGGGCATGAAAATAAACCGCACGTTGAACAAATCACTCAGTGGTAAATCTATGATTCAAGACAATGTAAATTAACTTATAAAACATACGTACATTCAATATATAATCAAATACCATACAATTATATATAAGCACTTCCATGTTCACAAGGCAAGTATATAACTAATATCATTTGCTAACTCATTAAATTTATATATCAGTTATCACTTTCTTAACCATTCTATATACTATTTGATTCATTTCAATTGCTATATGTAGTTATAAATGTGTCGTAACCATTTTTTTGAAAAAAACGGGAATCGACTTTGGTTTTGAAAACGAAAATAGAACGGGAGTCGCCACCGATCTTTATTAGGTGTGATCGGATCACCTTTATTTTAATAAAGCGTTTTAGTTTACTAAAACAGTGTTTTTGGTCTACGAAATTTGAAAAACCGAGTTCAGGAGTCGATTACGTGCGAGGAAGGATTAGCACCCTCGTCACGCCCAAAATTGGTACCAAATTGATTAATTAATGTCTTAATGTTGAAAATTTGAAAAGAATTTAAAATACGAATCCTTTAGGAAATGTTCGGATAATTCGAATTGGATATCGAAATTCTCTTGTTCCGAAAAGATGAAATATCACATCCAGCACGATAGGACACGATGTTTCAACCCTCGATACCAAGATCATTTCATGATTTCCAAAATTCACACGTTGTAATTTTAAAAAGGGTATTCCATATAACATCCTGCACTAGGGTTGTTTGCAATGTATTTTAATTATTGCATGTTTGCTTAAATAAATGCATGTGCTATGGTTTGGTCAGAAATCCCGAGTTAGGTCGGGTTTAAGGTTAAAAGTTCCTTAAGTGCTTAGGATGGAAAGGCTAAGTGTATAAGTATTTTTATTATTTGGGGCGAATATTGACAAGGGAATGGTGGCGTGAGTGTTGGTTGGTATTCGCTAGAAGGCTAGAAGATGCGGCTAGGCGAGGGTTCGAGTCGCGTGGAGGAAGTTTATTTTTGGCGTGTAGGAGGACTCATTGAGAAAGGGTTTAAATAATAAATTTAGCAGGCTTGTGGCACAATGAACGCCCTGGCCGAGTGGCGTGGGGGCGTGATGTCCAATTGCTACCTTAAGGACCCATGTTCGAGTCCTGACAATAGCGCAAGAAGAGGTTAATTTTGGTTTTGGCGTCGACGCGAAGGAAGGCTCAAAAGGAATTTGAGATGGGTTCATGTCACAAATTGATACCTTGGCATAGTGGTCAGGGGCGTAATGGTTCGTGGCAGCTCGGGGTCGCACGTTCGAGCACCGTTGGGGACGCGCGAGCACTTTTATTTTGCTTGGCGTTAAGGCAAAAGGGGAAACCCAGGAAAGAAGGTTTAAAAGAAAAATGCGACGCGATCCTATCATGAAAGTCCAGTAGGTCGAGTGGTTGAGGCGCTGGAGTTTTCGCCGTGTCTCGGGTTCGAGACTCAAGGGCAGCGCTTGGATGAAATTGTTTTACTTTTTTAATTCTGGCGCAAATTTTGGTCTGTGCATGGGCACATGCACGCGTGGAGACCAAATTTGGTGGCCACCCTATTCCTTTTTGCTCAATTATTTATCATTTTGCTGCATGAGCATGGGGTAAAATTCTCTTATTTTATTAGGAGCATGGGCATTATATACCTTGGGTTGCTTATTTTATATATTAGATGTATGGGTTAATTTTCTTTTAATTTATTTGTTGGAAATAGAAAGAATATTATGGGAAATAATGCTTATGTTTGGGGGATTGAAATTAAGAAAAGATGGAGGTGTTGGCCGGCCTTGTAAGTGGCAAAAGAGAGCACGCCGAATATGTAGCAATTCCTAAGGGCTTCAACTTTCAGTTTTGAATCTTGCAAGAGTGTGCCCAAATTTTTGCTTCTCCTTTCTTTCCCTGTTTTCTTTTGAAGTGGACAACCATTCTATCTTTTCTACAAGGTCTAACCGAGTGTTCTTCCTTGTATTTGGTGCATGGCCGAATAAGGCTTTCCTTAGGAGCTTGCTTGGCCGATTTATGAATAGAGCAAGGAGGGGCCGAATGCATGCTTTGCTCCCACATCGTTCTTAGCCGAAGGAAAGAAAAAAAAAAGAAGGCAAAGCCCGAGTTTCGGTTTTGGAAGAGGCTTTAGAGAATGTTTTTGGCTAGCTCATGACCCTTCCCTCTTCTTTCATAATTGTTCAAACCGAAACTCTTTTCTTCTCCTATGCCACTTTCGGTTTTAACTTGAAGCAAACCATTGTTGTTGTTTCGAACCCCATTAAAGGAGGGTGTTATCGATTCAAAAGGGGTGGTAAGTACTCCTTTTCTTTTGACATACAGTTTCTTACTTTTAATTTGTGTGCCAAAAGCTCGAGAATGGACCTTGTAAAGTGGCCAAATTTGTTTTGGGTCTAAACAGTGTATCTTTTATTGTAGCAAACAAAGAGGTGCTTTGAGGGAGCCCTTCATGGTTTCAAGTCTGCAAGGAGAGCCTACATGGTGTTCGGCCATAGGCCACTTCCCATAGAATTGCTCATAGCCGAATTTAGCAAGTGACAACTTCGGATTTTCGGTAAGAATAATAATAATGGTTGCCTATTCGGCCAAGGGCCATTTTGATACTTCAGTGTAACCAAATGTGCACTTTGGGTATAGGAGTAAATTGACCAAAGGCAAATCGGCCAAGAAATCAGAAGTTCGAGTTTTCGATCACGTTGGTTCGTGTTGATAAAGGTTCGGCCCAGGGCCCTATTTTGGTTATGTTATGACCAATAACTTTGGACTTGTTAGTTAATCAATAAGACCCCTAAATACTAACCCATAATGGCCGAATATAGGAGCTATACGAGGACAAGTTCGGGACTTTATAATATCGCGTAGATCAGGGATCTCTTTTTTTAACCTCCGATTAAGCAGTGTGTAAGCTCTTACACACTTTATTAGTATAAACTGTTATTTGATGATATTATAACCTCTCATGTGGTAACTTTGCCTAGTGGGCATAAGCTTGGTTTTGGGTAAGTCCCCTATTACTCGATTTACGATATATGTTGTATATGCCATCATATCTTTGTGAAATGCTATGCTATATACGATTGCATGATATTTGGGATCATGATACTTGTGATGTGAGCATGATGATGGTGGGATTGATGAGAGGAGTAATATTCGTGTCGAGCGGACACCGTTGTTTTGGTAACACATTGTGACTACGGTCACCAGAGGTTTGGTACCTCCGCAGGTTTGGCACCTCATAGCGCGTCGCCCCCGTGGCTTAGTGCCACCGTGGGTTGGCCCCACATTTGAGATACTGGGATCGACGCCGTGATTTGGTATCACACGATGGGTTGGCCCCATCATTTGATTGTGACTTCGGGTCACGGTGGTTTAGCACCACCGGTGGTTTGGCACCACACGTATTGACGGATATCGTGACTTTAAGTCACCAGTGGTTTGGCACCACCAGTGGTTTGGTACCACATGGGGTAGAAAAGGAGCATGGATGGCTAGGTCGGGTTGCATAATTGCATGTCATACTAATATCTTGTGTATGAGTGGTATTTTCGGGTTAGGGATTTACACACTGAGTCTTGGTGACTCACCCCTTCCCATATCATCTTGCAGGTGAGTAGAGCGCAGATGCGGAGCCGGGGAGATCTCTCAGACGGCCATGTTTGTTTTGTGGACTTCAAATTTTATTTTGCTCCGCTTTATGTTTACTATTCACTAAAATTCGATTGGGTTGTAATATGGCCGCTTATTATTTTGGATGTTTAAGTAGTTGCTTTACTTTATTACATAACTGATGAACTTATGAACTGTCAAGCAAATCGGTTAAAGATAACGTTTCCAAAATAAGTACTCGTAGGTGTTACAAATTTGGTATCAGAGCCAGGTTCAAAAACTCGGCTGTGAGGGCCTAAGACCTAAAAATGTTTTTGCTAGATAGGCTTTTGAAAACCTCTTTGAAAATGGTTTTGGTTGAACAACATGGCGTCAAGTCTCCTGCAGACCGATCCGCTCTTGTAAGTATCTTTAATCTATGTATGAATGATTATCTCAGTAAATGGGTAGAAAATGGGGACGTAGATAGTATGAAAGGTATATGAACCCTAGGGCTAGTTTACCAGAACAATCGCATAAGATTTATAATTGCTTAATTAAACAAACCCATGACTAAGTCATTTGAGTTAAGGTGTGGTAACCCTTATACGCATGTCTCAGGATTGGATCCGGAAGAGCTTGGTATTTAAGTGGTCTTAGCGACTCACCTCCTCTTCGCGGGAATCCTACCTGGTGCGTAGCTTTGGTTCACCCAAACCGTGAGGACTTGTTCGTGGGCTAAACCCTATTATTAAAACGCGAAAGGGAATTAGCCGTATTTTTATAAAGACTCTAGTTTTAAATACTTCCCTCAAACTTGTAAGATTTATATTACAAAATTCTCTTGATTTATGGGCATTTTAAAATACCCTTAGTAGTGAATTACAAAAATACCCCTAATTTTAAAATCTACTAAGCTACCCCAAAATTTTAACAAAATTTTCTTATACCCAAAATCCCTAATTTGCAAAATGTCAAAGCTGCCGTGATTTTGGAAAATTACTAAATTGCCCCTAATTTGCAAATTACCAAAATGACTCGATTTTCAAAGTTTTTGCAACACTACCAATTTGGGAAGACAATTTTTCAAAAAGAACCCCCAAGTTTTGAAAATTTTTAAATTTCCCTTGATTTGTCAAGATTTACAAACTTACTTTGTTTTATTACCAAAATACCCCAAAGTAGGGTAAATGACTAAAATACCCGGGTTAAGAATTGGTCAAAGAGAGTGATGGAATAAGTGAATGTGTATCTTGAATTACGATAGAAGACTTGAAACTTGTTTGATCGAAAGAACAACTTCTTAATTTCGCCCATAAAATTCTTTGCTAATAATCGGTGGAACATTGGCTAACTCATAAAACTTTTAAAGCAGATTGCGCTTTAAGAAATGAGTTAGAGAGGTCGCGCGTCGTCGGGACGACAGTAGAGAGTCGGATGGCCATGACAGAACCAGTTAGGTCGGGCCAAGGATCGGATAATGAGATACCACCTCCACCACCACCTCCAACTTTTGGTGATGGACATCGAGGATCGACGGGGTGAGTCGGTATCATGAGCTATCTTCGCGCGTGTCTTAGAAATGATGCATTTGAGACCGGTAGAGAGTACAGGAGCTCGGAAGAGTCAGATCCGAGCGGCTCCGATCCAACGGAGTGAAGCATTTCGGGTGTGTCGTGTCGCACCCAAGAGACACCGAATATTGGTTAGAATCGACCGAGAGGATCATGGACGATCTCGATTTAACAAATGAGGAGAAGCTGAAAGGAGCGGTGTCGCTTCTAAAAGACGAGTCATACCAGTGGTGGCTCACGGTTCGAGATGGTGCTACGGCAGATGACCTTACTTGGGAATACTTCAAAGCTACTTATCAGAAGAAGTATGTGGGCACCAGTTACACTGATACTCAGAGGAAAACCTTTCTGAGACTGGTACAAGGAAACAAGTCGGTATCTGAGTATGAGGCAGAATTCCTGAGGCTGAGCCGCTATGCTTGGGGAGTTGTGTCAACTGAGCATGATCGTTGCGTCCGTTTTGAAGACGGACTTAGGGATGACTTAAGGCTGTTGATTGCTCCACAACAGGTACGTGAGTTTGTTGTTCTGGTAGAAAAGGCTAAGGTAGCCGAAAGGGTCCGGGAGTCTGTGAGGCAGAACTATGATAGGAGCAAGCAGAAAAGAGGTGTTGGGTCTTCTGGATCGGGAAATAATGCTCAAAAAAGGGCCAGGCAGAGTGGGCCAAATCAGTGGAAGGACCATGGCTACTAATCGAGACCGAGGCCAGTGTAATCATTTGTGGGAAGTCACATTGGGAGGTTGTTACACCGGTGAGAGGGGTTGCTTTGAATGTGGATCTCTGGATCACCGTGTAAGGGATTGTCCTCGGAAGTTGGAAAGGAATCAGCCAGAGGGTCAGAACCGTACTCCAGCAAGGAATGTGGGACCATCGCAGAGGGGTCGCGGTAATGGTAGAGGAGGCGATGGTCCTAATCGAGGTCGCAGTCGAGCGCGAGGTGCGAGCAAACACGAAGCTAGCGGCACTGGCTTGGTCTATGCAAAATGGCGCCGCGAGGAGGGTGACGACCGGACGTCATTACGTGACGCTCCTAATTTTTGGTCTTCCATATGTTGCTTTAATTGATGTGGGTTCGACGCATTCATACGTTGCTAGTAGTGTGGTAGAAACTATGAACTTGGATTTTGAGACTGCTTCTAGGGAGATGACTGTAATTAGTCCGCTAGGTCACTCTGTGGTAGTGAACAAGCTATATAGAGATATACCCCTAGAACTCCAAGGGGTAGTGTTTGTGGCTAATCTGATGGAACTGCCGTTTGGGGAGTTCGACCTAATGGACTGGCTGGTTAATTATCAGGCAAGGTTTGATTGCGCTGCTAAGCGCATGATCCTAAAGACGACTGAGGGTGATGAAGTGGTCATGATAGGTAACAGAAGAAATTATCTATCCAATGTAGTGTCCGCCTTGAAGGCCGAGAAGATGATCAGAAAAGGGTGTGAGGCGCTGCTGGTTCAAATTTATGCCTTGGAGGCTAAGGAGCCAGCAGTTGAGAAGGTCTGAACTGTAAGGGAATTCGCTGATGTGTTTCCAGAAGAACTCCCGGGTCTGTCTCTAGATCGAGAAGTTGAGTTCGGTATAGACTTGTTGCCCGGAACGGCACCTGTGTCCATAGCACCCTACCGAATGGCACCAAAGGAGCTGGTGGAGCTGAAGGCTCAAATTCAGGAACTCTTGGATAGAGGGTTCATTCGACCTAGTATATCTCTCCGGGAGCACTGTCTTTGTTTGTCAAGAAGAAAGACGGTCAATGCGGATGTGTATCGACTACCGTCACTAAACAAGTTAATGATCAAAAGCAGTGTATCCGTTGCCTCGGATTGATGACCGCTTGATCAAGCTGAAGGGTGCATCGGTGTTCTCGAAGATAGATCTTAGGTCGGGCTATCATCAACTTAAGGTGAAGGAGGCTGATGTGCACAAGACGGCATTTCGTACCCGGTATGGGCATTACGAGTTCTTAGTGATGCCGTTTGGGTTGACCAACGCGCCGGCAGCATTCATAGACTTAATGAATAGGGTGTTTTCAAAGAATACTTAGATCAATTTGTCGTGGTGTTTATAGACGACATATTGGTTTACTCAAAGACGGAGGAAGAGCATGATAGGCATTTGCGTATAGTTCTACAAGTGCTGAGGGAGGAGCAGTTGTATGCCAAATTCAGTAAGTGCGAATTTTGGCTTAGGGAGGTGACCTTCTTAGGTCACGTGGTGTCAGCGGAAGGGATTAGAGTGGACCCTCGCAAGGTTGAAGCGGTGTTGGACTGGAAACCACCTAGGTCAGTGACGAAAATTCGAAGTTTTCTGGGTCTGGCTGGGTATTATCGAAGATTTGTGGAAGGATTCTCCTTAATCACAGCACCGTTGACTAAACTATTAAGGAAAGGAGTCCCATTTGTTTGGTCAGAGAAACAGCAAGGAAGTTTTGATAAGCTAAGAAAGATTCTGACGGAAGCTCCCGTTTTGGTACAGCCTGAGGCGGGGAAATTGTTCACGGTTTATTGTGATGCGTCCCATAATGGTTTGGGATGTGTGTTGATGCAGGAAGGGAAGGTAGTGGCCTATGCATCCCGTCAGCTAAGACCGCATGAGGTTAACTATCCTACTCATGACTTGGAGTTAGCGGCAGTAGTTTTTGCTTTGAAATTATGGAGGCACTACTTGTATGGGGAGAAATCGATAGTGTACATGGATCACAAAAGTCTGAGGTATCTTTTGACGCAAAAGGACTTAAATTTGAGACAACGCCGATGGATCGAACTGCTGAAGGACTACGACTGTTCAATTGAGTACCATCCAGGCAAGGCTAACGTGGTGGCTGATGCATTGAACCGAAAGGTCGTGACAGACTTAAGGGCGATGTTTGCTCGTCTCAGTCTATACGACGATGGAAGTCTTTTGGCAGAGCTACAAGTTAAGCCAACTTGGATCGAGGAGATTAAGGAAAAGCAATTAGGGGATGACAGTTTAAATACGCGGAGGTTGCAAGTTCAAGATGGTGGTTTGGAAGGGTATAGTTTGACTGGTGATGGTGTGTTGTGTTTTCAAGGGCGGCCTTGTATGCCGAATGATGTGGAATTGAGGCAAAGAATTCTTCAGGATGCGCATAGCATCCCTTACGCTATGCATCCTGGAGATAGCAAGATGTATAGAGATTTATGAAAGCAGTTCTGGTGGCCAGGGTTGAAGCGCGAGGTAACTGAATTCGTGGGAAGGTGTCTCACATGTCAGCGGGTAAAGGCTAAACATCAGTTGCCATCTGGGTTACTTCAACCGGTGAAGATTCCTCAGTGGAAATGGGAGAGGATCACTATGGACTTCGTCAGTGGGCTACCCCTCACACCCAGCAAGAAAGACGCAGTTTGGGTGATTGTGGACCGTCTGACCAAGTCGGCTCACTTCATACCGGTAAGGGTGGATTACTCGCTTCAGAAGTTAGCTAAGTTGTATGTGGCGGAGATAGTGAGGTTGCATGGGGTGCCAGTGTCGATCATCTCGCATGCAGAGACCCCGATTTACGTCGAGGTTTTGAGAGCGCTACATCGGGCTTTGGGTACGGTTGGATTTCGAAGACAAACATTCCATCCACATCGGCGAGCAATCGAAAAGGGTTATTCAGATTTTAGAGGATATGCTAAGAGGTTGCATTTTGGACTTGAGGTAGTTGGGAAGAGTTTTTGCCATTAGCTGAGTTCGCATACAACAACAGTTATCAGGCAAGCATTAAGATGGCACCATATGAAGCATTGTATGGTAGGAGGTGTCGCACACCCATTTGTTGGACAGAGTTGGGTGAACGACGGATGTTAGGATCGGAATTGGTTGCAGAAACTGAGGATAAGGTGAAGAAGATCCAAGCTCGGTTGAAAGAAGCCTCGGATAGGCAAAAGTCTTATGTCGATCTCAAGCGGAGGGACATAGAATTTGCCGTAGAGAGACTAAGTTTTTCTGAAGGTCTCACCATGGAAGAAAGTGTTAAGATTTGGGAAAAAGGGCAAGTTAAGTCCAAGGTTCATTGGACCGTTTAAGGTGTTGAGACGAGTGGGGCCAGTGGCTTATCAGCTCGAGTTACCTACTGTAATCGAGTCAGATTCATGATGTGTTCCATGTCTCCATGCTTAGACGCTATCGCTCGATCCATCACACGTCTTGGCGATTGAGGAAGTTGAGATGAGTCCAGATTTGACGATGGAAGAGGAACTCATGCGAGATCCTAGATCGGGATGTGAAAGTTTTGCGTAGGAAGTCAGTTCCTTTAGTGAAGGTCCTATGGCGGAATCATGGCGTGGAGGAAGCTACGTGGGAGCCCGAGGATGCGATGCGGCAGCAATACCCCCAACTCTTCTGACCGGTAATTTCGAGGACGAAATTATTTTAAGGGGGTAGAACCGTAAAATCCTTGCACTAGGGTTGTTTGCAATGTATTTTAATTATTGCATGTTTGCTTAAATAAATGCATGTGCTATGGTTTGGTCAGAAATCCCGAGTTAGGTCGGGTTTAAGGTTAAAAGTTCCTTAAGTGCTTGGGATGGAAAGGCTAAGTGTATAAGTATTTTTATTATTTGGGGCGAATATTGACAAGGGAATGGCTGGCGGAGTGGTTAGGGCGCTGCTAGAAGGCTAGAAGATGCGGCTAGGCGAGGGTTCGAGTCGCGTGGAGGAAGTTTATTTTTGGCGTGTAGGAGGACTCATTGAGAAAGGGTTTAAATAATAAATTTAGCAGGCTTGTGGCACAATGAACGCCCTGGCCGAGTGGCGTGGGGGCGTGATGTCCAATTGCTACCTCAAGGACCCATGTTCGAGTCCTGACAATAGCACAATGAGAGTTTAATTTTGGTTTTGGCGTCGACGCGAAGGAAGGCTCAAAAGGAATTTGAGATGGGTTCATGTCACAAATTGATGCCTTGGCATAGTGGTCAGGGGCGTAATGGTTCGTGGCGGCTGGGTCGCACGTTCGAAGCACCGTTGGGGACGCCGCGAGCACTTTTATTTTGCTTGGCGTTAAGGCAAAAGGGAAACCTGGGAAGGAAGGTTTAAAAGAAAAATGCGACGCGATCCTATCATGAAAGTCCGATGAGGTCGAGTGGTTGAGGCGCTGGAGTTTTCGCCCCTGTGTCTCGGGTTCGAGACTCAAGGCAAAGCGCTTGGATGAAATTGTTTTCCTTTTTAATTTCGGTGCAATTTTGGTGCGTGCATGGGCACATGCACGCGTGAGACCAAATTTGGTGGCCACCCTATTCCTTTTGCTCAATTATTTATCATTTTTGCTGCATGAGCATGGGGTAAAATTCTCTTATTTTATTAGGAGCATGGGCATTATATACCTTGGGTTGCTTATTTTATATATTAGATGTATGGGTTAATTTTCTTTTAATTTATTTGTTGGAAATAGAAAGAATATTATGGGAAATAATGCTTATGTTTGGGGGATTGAAATTAAGAAAAGATGGAGGTATTGACCGGCCTTGTAAGTGGCAAAAGAGAGCACGCCGAATATGTAGCAATTCCTAAGGGCTTCAACTCTCAGTTTTGAATCTTGCTTCTCCTTTCTCTCCCTGTTTTCTTTTGAAGTGGACAACCATTCTATCTTTTCTACAAGGTCTAACCGAGTGTTCTTCCTTGTATTTGGTGCATGGCCGAATAAGGCTTTCCTTAGGAGCTTGCTTGGCCGATTTATGAATAGAACAAGGAGGGGCCGAATGCATGCTTTGCTCCCACATCGTTCTTAGCCGAAAGAAAGAAAAAAAAAAGAAGGCAAAGCCCGAGTTTCGGTTTTGGAAGAGGCTTTAGAGAATGTTTTTGGCTAGCTCATGACCCTTCCCTCTTCTTTCATAATTGTTCAAACCGAAACTCTTTTCTTCTCCTATGCCACTTTCGGTTTTAACTTGAAGCAAACCATTGTTGTTAAGCCGAACCCCATTAAAGGAGGGTGTTATCGATTCAAAAGGGGTGGTAAGTACTCCTTTTCTTTTGACATCTGATTTCTTACTTTTAATTTGTGTGCCAAAAGCTCGAGAATGGGCCTTGTAAAGTGGCCAAATTTGTTATGGGTCTAAACAGTGTATCTTTTATTGTAGCAAACAAAGAGGTGCTTTGAGGGAGCCCTTCATGGTTTCAAGTCAGCAAGGAGAGCCTACATGGTGTTCGGCCATAGGCCACTTCCCATAGAATTGCTCATAGCCGAATTTAGCAAGTGACAACTTCGGATTTTCGGTAAGAATAATAATAATGGTTAAGCCTATTCGGCCAAGGGCCATTTTGATACTTCAGTGTAACCAAATGTGCACTTTGGGTATAGGAGTAAATTGACCAAAGGCAAATCGACCAAGGAATCAGAAGTTCAAGTTTTCGATCACGTTGGTTCGTGTTGATAAAGGTTCGGCCCAGGGCCCTATTTTGGTTATGTTATGACCAATAACTTTGGACTTGTTAGTTAATCAATAAGACCCCTAAATACTAACCCATAATGGCCGAATATAGGAGCTATACGAGGACAAGTTCGGGACTTTATAATATCGCGTAGATCCGGGATCTCTTTTTTTTTTTTTGACCTCCGATTAAACAGGTGTGTAAGCTCTTACACACTTTATTAGTATAAACTGTTATTTGATGATATTATAACCTCTCATGTGGTAACTTTGCCTAGTGGGCATAAACTTGGTTTTCGGGTAAGTCCCCTATTACTCGATTTACGATATATGTTGTATATGCCATCATATGCTGTGAAATGCTATGCTATATACGATTGCATGATATTTGGGATCATGATACTTGTGATGTGAGCATG
Source organism: Gossypium bickii (assembly GCA_025503065.1). Classification (NCBI taxonomy): domain Eukaryota; kingdom Viridiplantae; phylum Streptophyta; class Magnoliopsida; order Malvales; family Malvaceae; genus Gossypium; species Gossypium bickii. The sequence goes on along the minus strand of CP106716.1, from coordinate 13,808,041 downwards.
ATGATGGTGGGATTGATGAGAGGGAGTAATATTCGTGTCGAGCGGACACCGTTGTTTTGGTAACACATTGTGACTACGGTCACCAGAGGTTTGGTACCTCCGGAGGTTTGGCACCTCATAGCGTCTCGTCCACGTGGCTTAGTGCCACCGTGGGTTAGCCCCACATTTGAGATCTGGGATCGACGCCCGGTGATTTGGTATCACACGATGGGTTGGCCCCATCATTTGATTGTGACTTCGGGTCACGGTGGTTTGGCACCACCGGTGGTTTGGCACCACACGTATTGTGAGATATCGTGACTTTAAGTCACCAGTGGTTTGGCACAACCAGTGGTTTGGTACCACACGGGGTAGAAAAGGAGCATGGATGGCTAGGTCGGGTTGCATAATTGCATGTCATACTAATATCTTGTGTATGAGTGGTATTTTCGGGTTAGGGATTTACACACTGAGTCTTGGTGACTCACCCCTTCCCATATCATCTTGCAGGTGAGTAGAGCGCAGATGCGGAGCCGGGGAGATCTCTCAGACGGCCATGTTTTTAAGTTTACTATTCACTAAAATTCGATTGGGTTGTAATATGGCCGCTTATTATTTTGGATGTTTAAGTAGTTGCTTTACTTTATTACATAACTGATGAACTTATGAACTGTCAAGCAAATCGGTTAAAGATAACATTTTCAAAAAAAGTACTCGTATGTGTTACATTCCACTATTCGGACAAACAAAAAAACCCGAAACCCAGTACGATTGGGCGCGATTCCTCAAATTTCCATAACGCGAAATATTGCCTTTATTTTTAAGAAATTCTTATCTCAAGATAATAAAACGTCACATCTAGTGAGTTAGGACACGACAATTTTGAATTCTCGAGAATAAGTTTTTATTTAACTTATGCTTTGATTTTAAAAATAATAATAATAGGTTCTTTAGACTCGATGAGAAAAATCGAAACCCAGTAAGTTAGGGTACGATTTCTTTCAAACCTTAGAACGCGGAGTATTAGCTTATTTCAAAAATCAGTTAAAATCTAATACGGTTGTAGTAAAATGGAAAATGAATTATAGTACTAATATGTGCATGATAATGATAAATATTAAAGTCAAAACAAATTGGAATAAAAATAAAATAAAAATAGAAAAAATAACAAGAGCAAACTAATTTTAAAAAAAGTAAGTAAATAAAATGAAAACTAAGGAAAATTTAATAGTGAATCAGCAATTAGATAAATAATCGAGTACTAAGTAAAATAGTTTAGAAATAATAATAATAATAATAATAATAATAATAATAACAAAAGTAATAATAATAAAAACAATAATAGTAATAATAACAATAGTAATATTAATGATAACAGAGATAATAATAGAAATATTGAATAATAATGATATCAATAATATTAATAAATAAATAATAATAAAGTGATAATGATAGATAATATTACATTAATAAACCAATAATAAATAAATAAATAAATAAGAGTAAAAATGAAAATAATAATAATAATAGTAATGGTAATAGTAATAAAAAATGAAATAACAATGATAATAATAAAATAATAATAATAACAAGTATAATAGTAGTAATAATTATAAGATTAATAATAATACCAATAATAATAATAATAATAAATAATAATAATAACACTATAATTATGAAAATAAACAAATAAGGACTAAGCTGAAATTAGAATAAAATTAAAGCGCTGAAATCGCAATAAATAAAAATAAAAGAAATGGGGTATGGACGTAAATGGATCGCGCGCAAAACAAAAGAGGATCGAACGGGTAAATTTCCCAGGCCTAGATGCGCATCCATGGGTCAAGGACCCGATTGAAAACCCAAAGAGTTTTAAGGGCAAAATCTATAAAATGAAAAACACAAAAAGGGGCTAATTGGATAGCGCTGCAATAGGGAGGGATCCATCGCAGAAATATCCTTTTAAAGGGATATGCGCAGTCTCCCCCTCTTAAAAAGTCGAACGGTGCCGTTTTATTCAAAGTTAAAAGACCCAAATTTTTTTAAAACATATATTAGCCCTATTTTTTTTAAAAACACAGCAGCCACTTTCTCCTCCTCTCATCTCTCCATTTCTCCAGCGATTGAGCTTTCTTTTCGGCCGATTTGTCGCACCACCGTATCGGTGGCCGGCGATGCCCGAGCCCTGGCCTTTTAGCCCCTTTTAGAAGCCTCAAAACGTGAGAGAAAAGAAAGGAGAGAAAACCCCCTCTGTCCTTGGTTCGGCCACAATGACGGAAAGGAGGTTTCGACGATGCGCCTCAAGATTCAGGCCCGTTTTCTTTTTCTCCTTTTTTTGTTATCAATTTTTTGTAAATATTTAAAATAAAAAAATAAAAAATAATCAAAGAAGAAGAAACTAATCGACAGTAACAATGATAAAAAATAAAACGAAATCAACCTTGATGCTTTTTATTTTGTTTTGATCTCTGATGGTTCGTTTCTTTTTTTTTTTTTGAATTCGGAAAATCAAAAGCCCCTCGTTTACATTGGTGTTTCTTCGATTTTTATAACCGAGATTGAAAAGAGAAAAAAATACAATATGTTTTGCTACTGTTTTGCTTTCTGTCTTGTCTCTTTTAACACCTTGCAGGTGCAAGTGGCGGTGGAGCAGGTGGTGGAGGCGACGGGCAGGTGGCTGGTGTCAGAAGGCAGGTTCGGCGCCAGAATGTCAGGGGTCAGAAGACTGAAGACTCTAGGTGCGGCGCACCAAGGGTTTTTTTTGTTTTATTGGGTTTACTCTTAGTGGGCTGATTAGTTTTGGGTTTTAGTCGGCTTGTAATGGGTCTTTGGGTTGGTTTGTTGTGTTAGTAATATTGTAGAGTGGGCCAAGCAGAAAATGAGTTGTACAGCTGCCCCTCTTTGTTGGTTGTCGTGTAACGGGAATAGAGCAAAAACTTTTAAGAAAGACCCATTTTTCCCGGTCTTGCAGAGTCCTGACTTCTTTAGTGCTTCTCTTCTTCAAGTAGCCTCATCCCAGTTTGCTGCATCTTGTTGCTTCGATCCACTCTACCTCAACTTTGGGGAGATGAGATATGTGGTTTCGCTCCACTCCGCTGCAACTTCAGAAGTATAGGAATTGGTGCTTTGGTCTGCTCCATTGTGATCTCAGGGAGAAGGTTTGTAATCTTCAGCCTATTGCACTGCTAGTCAGGGAGATAGGATAATGGCTTAAATCCTGTTCCACTACTGTTTAGGGATACAAGAACCCTCAACCTATTCCACTGCTGGTCAGGACAATAGGACGGTCGTTTAAATCATGTTCCCTACTGGTTAGGGAGCCAAGATTTGCCTTCAATCTTGCCCCATTACTGTTTAAGGCGACAAGATCTACAATCTTCAACCTATTCCACTCTTGGTCAGGGCAATAGGAATGTGCTTAAAATCATGTTCCCTACTGGTTAGGGAGCAAAGATTTGCCTTCGATCTTGCCCCACTATTGTTTAGGGCAACAAGATCTACAATCTTCAACCTATTTTACTGCTGGTCAGGGCAATAGGAATGTGGCTTAAATTATGTTTCCCTATTGTTTAGAGAGACAAGATTTGCCTTCGATCTTGCCCCACTACTGTTTAGGGCGACAAGATCTACAATCTTTAACCTATTTTACTGCTGGTCAGGGCAATAGGAATGTGGCTTAAATCATGTTTCCCTACTGTTTAGAGAGAGAAGATTTGCCTTCGATCTTGCCCCACAACTGTTTAGGGTGACAAGATTTACAATCATCAACCTATTCCGCTGCTGGTCAGGGCAATAGGACAATCTTCAACCTATTCCACTGTTGGTCAGTGGCAATAGGACGATCTTCAACCTATTTCGCTACTGGTCAGTGGCAATAGGACGATCTTCAACCTATTCCACTGCTGGTCAGTGGCAATAGGACAATCTTCAACCTATTCCACTACTAGTCAGTGGCAATAGGATGGTTTTCAACCTATTCTACTGCTGGTCAGTGGAAATAGGACAATCTTCAACCTATTCCACTACTGGTCAGTGGCGATAGGACAATCTTCAACCTATTCCACTGCTGGTCAGTGGCAATAGGATGGTCTTCAACCTATTCCACTGCTGGTCAGTGGCAATAGGATGGTCTTCAACCTATTCCACTGCTGATCAGTGGCAATAGGACAATCTTCAACCTATTCCACTGCTGGTCAGTGGCAATAGGATGATCTTCAACCTATTCCATTGTTGGTCAGTGGTAATAGGACAATCTTCAACCTATTCCACTGCTGGTCAGTGGCAATAGGATGATCTTCAACCTATTCCACTGCTGGTCAGTGGCAATAGGATGGTGGCTTAACCAATGTTGCTACACCATCCTCTAGGGACATATCCTGTAGACTCGGTTTTATATGCTTGTGTTTATGCCAAATGATTAGGATGCTATGATCGTGATGAATCTAATGCTCCTAACTAAATGTATTATGGACTACATTTGCATGAATGCAGAATGTCATGAGGGTGGTCTTTTTACAATGATTAGTATACAATGATCAGAATGAGTCGAATGCTTCTAACTAAACGTACTTTGAAAGATTATCTATGAAATGATCCCTTTTTTTAATGCTTAGGGTTGTCACTGCTCGTTGTCCATCAGAGTTTTATTGCCGACGTATTACGCTGCTATCTCGTTCGGCTAGTACATTTTCCAAAAAACTCAAAGAAACAATCATATTTTGCTCAGATGACTTGCCCCAATGTAACTTCAAGGTCCATTCCATGGTACCTCTAGGACTTTAAGGCTTATACCATCTTCAGACCCTCTCACTGCAATTCAGGGTGTATAGGGTCTGTGTCATCTTCAATCCATCCCATTGTAACTCAAGGGTATAGAATTTGTATCATCTTCAACCATCCCACTATGACTCAGGGGTATAGATTTCGTAACTTATTCAATCAATTTGGTCTACTACGCCTTCCATTCCCTGGGTGTCATGACCAGATGTGTATGCCTGATATGTGCATGGATACAGAGTATCATTTTTCTTTTCCCGAGAATGATCCTTTTGTACAGTTGGGTTGACATTGCTCATTATTTTTCAAGGTTGTATCACCGACGAAATGTCTTGTCTTTTTGTTCAACCAATAAAAGGTCCAAAGAGATAATCATCTTTCTCCAATATTTCCAAACTTTAAGCTTGGTGAGTTCTAAACAATCATCCTGTTTCAGGTCAATGTATTATTCAGAAGCTTCCAGAGTAATATGTGAAACTCCTTTTATAAAAGTATTATTAGTCCACCAATCGTTATTTCAATGCAAAATGCTTGAAAAATATCACAACAATGGACAAGAAGGAAACTAACTGAGAGCACAGCTCGAAACAAATAAGTTAATCAAGAATAGCAAATGCAAATAAGCAGGAAATTTATTGGAGGCGTATCTTGAAAAGAATAAGGTAATCAAAGATAGCAAATTTAAAAAGGTTAAGATAGAAAACTAGGTGCCCCAAATATCGCAGCCTGAGCTTCTCCGTACAAACTTCTTGAGGACCATTTTAAGCTCAATATGTGTTTAGGGGATCTAGAGTACACTGTTGACGCCCCAAGACGTAGCATACTTCTTCATTGTTAATAGCAAGACTACAGTATCCCCACTTTTGATCAAAATTTGAGCCGTCCTTTTCGGGTTTTTAACTCAAATCCCCTTTGGTCTCAAAGCGCCCTTTGCTGGTTTTCACTTTGGCCTCTCCTTTTTTCTTCTTTTTCTTTCTTTTCCCCCTCTTTTTTTTATTAAATCTAAATTCACTAGGCAAGTCCTTACCATCCACTTGGGTCAAACCATGCTTCCCCAGAACAGGCTTTCTTTGCTGCATAAGACCCTTCCTAGTTTGGCACCCACTTTCCTTTGAAGTTATTTTGTATGGGAAAGATCTTTTCCAAAAACTAAGCCTCCTTCATGGAATTCTTTAAGGTGAACATTTTTGTTATTGGCCCATATCATTCGCTTTCGGTATAATTGACCATGAGGATGGCCCTTAGCCTCTCTTATTCGATCAAGTTTAGCTAATCATATTGGGATTAGATCCATTCTGCTTCATCCGACTTCAACTCTGATAAAACTCAGAGAGAAGGAATCTTGACTTCAATAGGCAAAACCACCTCTATTTTATAAATAAATGAGAAAAACGTTACCCTAGTGAAGGTCCTAACAGGCGTTCGACAAGCACAGATGCCAATCTTTATGAGTCTCAATCTTTTTAGCGACCCTTTTTTTTTACCGTTCATTTTGGTCGATACAGAGTTTAATCTTGAACAAACTAAGAACTTTTGATGTCACGCTGTTGTTCAAATTTAATGTACCGTCAGATATAATCCCTTTCTGGTACTGACATATGATCTCTTTTTCAAGAATCGATATATGAAGTAGCTTCTGCCCATTTGATGAAGTAGCTGATGACTACAAAGATTAATTGATACTCGTAAAAGCTTTTGGCACGATCGGCCCACTAACATCCATACCACACATACAGAAAGGCCCTAGAGATGTCCTATGAAGAGATAAGGGAGGCACAGAAATTGACATTTATGCCATTTTTGGTATAACTGATGCAATCCCCTTCCATAGTGGACTACCAGTATCCGAATTTCATGATTTGCCTAGCTATTGTAAAGCTATTAGCATGTGTTCCTCTTCCATACATCTTAGTAGCCCAGGCATACCTTGATATGATCAGGCGAAAATTTCTTTGAAGGACGTCTTGCTTTGTCTCTGTGGTGATACAGGCTCAATCTTCACCTCTTCCTCTTTTTGGTCTCAAAATTTTCATTGATCATTTGTAGGGTAGGATATGTTTCGTCTTATTCTAATATCAGGAGATAGGTTGCAATCTTTGTCTTCTTCAAAGTCCTGAGATCCCTCTAGGCAAATATCTTGCTAAAAAATTTATTATAAGTCAGTAGCAGCGTCGCTCATGTCGTTGATATCTAGGGACCTGTCAGAGGTACGAAAGAATATTCAAAAGACAAATGAAACTAAGAATAATTGCTTATGTGGTATGAACATGAATGAAATAAATGAATAAAAGAATATTTTCTCAAAGAGATACAAAAACGCATTTTCATTTAAATAAAGATTTTGGACACAAGCCTATTTCACAAAAGGACTCTTATTACCTCTAGGCTTAAGGCAATAAGCGTGTTTTGAATATTACTCTAAATTATCTCTAAAAACACAGGGATCTCTTCCACAGTCCCATTGTTCAAAACTCTCCCAAGTATACAAGGGTTTGAAAACTTTTATTCCCCAAATTCCCTCTTCGAATATGTTATTCAGATTCCCTAATATTCCTTCTGGGTTCTTGACTTATTCAAGGTGTCGCAACTCTCTTGCCCCTACCTTCAACTATCGCATTTACTGATTTGTCAGAGCGATTAGGTTCTGAAGAATCGTCAAACTTCACAATTCCCATTTTAATGAGCTTTTCGACCACTTTTTGAAGGTAAGGCAGTTTTCTACTGAATGTCTAATAAACCGTAAAAGTAACATATTTTAATCCCACATTTAATATGCTTTTTAAAGATTTAAGACTCGTTTTATATAAAAAGGTGCTTTTAATCCTTTCTTTTTATGTCTTATACCCAAAAAAGCACCCGAGGATGAAAAGAACACAAAACGGCATTAAAACGAAGTAAATGGGCCTTTCCATGAAATCAACACAGCCTGAGCCAAGGACCACACGGCTGTGTCTCGACTAACACCTGGAGCACGACCTCATCACCACCACACACGACCGTGCCAAAGCAGAAATCTGAACACGGCCAGGTTTCGATTTGCACGGGTGTGTGACATGGCCATGCCTCTGTCGCTAGAAAGCGCAATTTCAGTCAAAAAAGGATACTTCGGGAGAAAGAATTGCATTCCAAGAGCCTATAAATATACCCCAAGTACCACCTTTGAAAGGGGAGCGAAAGCTAGGCCAAGGAGCCAAGCTAAGAAGGTCAGAGTGAGGGAGTAACGCGAGGATAGCCAGTTGATTCATCCCAAGAAGCTGGAATTATACTCAAGACGGCGGAATTCTCCTTCAATCCCATCAGGTAGTTTTAGGATTTTTCTTATATTTTGTTTTATCTTTCCTCTTGTGAAGTTTCCTTTTTACATTATGAACTAAACCCCTCGGATACCTGAAGGGGGATGAAACCTAGACAGATTTTATTATTTGAATTTTAAATTATATGATAAATTACTTAATTTGTTCTTAATTATGTTTCTTAATCCAAATCCAATGTGCTTAGGTAGAGGAGGAATAGACCCTGCCTAAGAGTAGATCCATCATAATTAAGCGGAGTTGATCGGGCGCCTAGAGATAGGGTTACGAGATTTTGCCAGATTAGGGTGAACCTAATATGGGAATCCATTGATCGATTTACTGCTTTCCTAGAGGGTTATTATAAGCGAACGAGAGTTCCACTAATTAACCTAGGATTAGACGTTATTCATCTCGAGAGAGGGTTTAGCATAGGTTAGGGAGTCTCACGGATCAAGCTAAGTAAGCCTATAAATATACCCCAAGTACCACCTTTGAAAGGGGAGCGAAAGCTAGGCCAAGGAGCCAAGTTAAGAAGGTCAGAGTTAAGGAGTAACGCGAGGATAGCCAGTTGATTCATCCCAAGAAGCCGGAATTATACTCAAGACGGCGGAATTCTCCTTCAATCCCATCAGGGAGTTTTAGGATTTTTCTTATGTTTTGTTTTATCTTTTCTCTTGTGATGTTTCCTTTTTACATTATGAACTAAACCCCTCAGATACCTGAAGGGGGATTAAACCTAGACATATTTTATTATTTGATTTTTAAATTATATGATAAATTACTTAGTTTGTTCTTAATTATGTTTCTTAATCCAAATCCAATGTGCTTAGGTAGAGGAGGAATAGACCCTGCCTAAGAGTAGATCCAACATAATTAAGCGGAGTTGATCGGGCGCCTAGAGATAGGGTTACGAGATTTTACCAGATTAGGGTGAAACCTAATATGGGAATCCATTGATCGATTTACTACTTTCCTAGAGGGTTATTATAAGCAAAGCGAGAGTTCCACTAATTAACCTAGGATTAGGCGTTATTCACCTCGAGAGAGGGTTTAGCATAGGTTAGGAGTCTCACGGATCAAGCTAAGTAAAGAAATCATATAATTTAAGGTTAGATAATAAGAGAAGTCTAGGTGAATTTTCCCAAGGTATCATAAAAATCAACCTGAGTCTTTTTCAAGTTATCCCCAAATTCATCTTTTTGTCTCTGTTTTCTTAGTTTAGTTGTCGTCAATTTAGTTTAAAAAACAACCTTTATCTTAGTTAGGTTAAATAATAAAAAGAAAGTGAGTATTAATACTTTTAGTTCCTTTGGGTTCGATATCTGGTCTTGCCTAAGTTATACTACTGTTCGATAGGTACACTTGCCTTAATATCGTTGTCAGAGTTAGTCTCCAGGTTTGATCATTCTTTTATAAATATTTAAAACTCTGATTTCATAGCGATCAAGTTTTTGGCGCCTTTGCCGGGGACTAAAATATTAAGAAAGCTCTATTTTTATTACTTTAGCCATTATTTTATTCGCAATTTATTTCTTTTGTTTTCTTAGGTTAAATTTTAAATTTTTCTAATTTTTATTTTCTATTTTCTATTCCTTTCTCTTTTCTAGGTACCTCTAGTTTATGACTAGAAGGAATCCGAGAGGACCTTTGGTATACGATAGCAATATCGAAGCAACCGCTCGTAGGAATCGCAGGGAAACCAAGCGAGCCCTAGATTACACAGAAAGAGAGGAGGAAAACAGATCCAATCCTACTGAAGGGATGGACGAAAACAACCCACGATTACGCGTTGTGGGAGATCAAAATGCTCCACGTACAATGTTTGATTATGCAAAACCGCATTTAACAGGAGCAAAATCTAGTATTGTTAGGCCTGCTATAACTGTTAACAATTTTGAATTAAAGCCTAACACAATACAAATGATTCAACAGTTTGTTCAATTTGATGGTTTGCAGGACGAAGATCCAAACATGCATATAGCTAATTTTTTCGAGTTCTGTGATACCTTCAAAATAAATGGTGTTTTCTGATGATGCCATTCGTCTTCGGTTATTCCCTTTTTGGTTGAGGAATAAAGCCAAACAGTGGTTAAACTCGTTACAACGAGGGTCAATCACTACATGGGATCAAATGACCGAAAAGTTTCTGATGAAATATTTTCCACCAGCCAAAATGGCCAAATTACGTAATGATATCTCTTCCTTTGTGCAGATGGATTTAGAGACATTATACGACGCATGGGAGAGGTTCAAAGATCTCTTGAGGAGGTGCCCACACCATCGTTTACCACTGTGGCTACAAGTCCAAACCTTCTACAACGGAGTAAACCCCTCAACAAGGCAACTGATAGATTCAGCCTCCTGTGGAATGTTGAACAACAAAACTCCTGAAGCAGCCTACGAGTTCATCGAAGAGATGTCATTAAACAACTATCAATGGCAAGCTTCGAGGACCAAACCGAAAAAATCAGCAGGAGTTTTCAACGTCGACACCATGACCATGCTATCAACACAACTAGAGATGATGAATAAAAAGCTTGATAGTTTGTGTTCTTCACAGATACATCCAGTCATCCAGTGAGACGCTAGTGGAACTGTAGCGAATCTTTAGTACCCACTCTACCAACCAGGAGCAGAAGATGAATAGATGAACTATATTGGTAATAATTTCTGATCTAATAATAATCCTTATAGTAACACTTACAATCCAAGTTGGAGGAATCACTCAAATTTTTCGTGGGGAGGACAAGGCAATCAAGGAAATCAAAGGCAACAACCCTCCAAAAACTTCTGAAATCAGCCTTATCCACAAGACAAGAAGCCAACCATCGAGGAACGTATCCAAAAAGCTAACAGAACAATCAAAAGCAATGAAAACCGAATGGAAGAACTTGCTAAGTCAGTCAAGGAAGTAAGCAAAGCCGTTGAACAACTTGTAAAGTTAATGTCAGAACGACCGCAAGGACGCCAACCTAGTAACACCGAAATTAATCCTAATGAGCAAATTTAACCTATCACAATTCAGGATAGCAAGGAGATAGGTACACCCAACCCAACTCCAGAAAGTAAGGTAGACGAAGGTACAATAGAGGTAGTACAAGAAAAGCCAAAACCGGTAGTCAAGGAGTACAAACCTCGCATACCTTATCCCGCAACATTACAAAAAGACGATTCAGAGGAGCAGTTCAGTAAGTTTCTTAAACTTTTAAAGAAATTACATATTAACTTACCTCTTCTTGAAGCTCTTTTGAGATGCCGAACTCGAGGAAATTTTTAAGGCGACTCTTGACCAACAAGCGCCAAAGCGGATGAAGAGCACCACGTGGAACTTAATGCAACATGCTCAAGAATGTTACAAAATAGACTACCACAGAAACAAATAGATCCAGGGAGTTTTACAATTCCATGTTTAATTGGTAGTTTAAATATTGATAATGCGTTAACTGATTTAGGGGCAAGCATAAATGTTATGCCTTATACATTGTTTAAGCGACTAGGTATAGGGAAACCAAAACAAACTAAGATCAGTATTCAATTAGCGGATAAAACTGTTAGAATCCCTAGAGGCATTATTGAAGATGTTCTTGTAAAAATTGATAAATTTGTTTTCCCAGTAGATTTTGTTGTTTTAGACATGGATGAGGATAATTCAATCCCCTTAATTTTAGGATGACCTTTTCTAGCAACTGGCAAAACTAAAATTGATGTTGCCACATGTGAGCTCATACTTTGTGTAGGTGACGACTCAATCAGTCTTCAAGCCCTCGATTCAGCTATGTCATCAAGAAATCAAGGTGAGCAAGAAAATTCTTTCGATAATCATTTAATTTCACCTTCTTTTCAGGAACCTCCAAAAAAGAAAACGGTTGAAACAGATCCTCAGTTCAGTGCCAACAGAGAAATAACTTACGACGAACAATGGACCCAAATCGATGACCTAGATGAGTGGAAAACACACTTTAAGGAAAAACTAGGGTTACATCAGGAGGAACAGGAAACACAAGTCAATGAAGAGCCGGCCCCACACAATATAGAACCAGAGGAACCACCACAAGAACTTGTGGGGACATCAAATCACTATAAAATAAGAGACCAGAGCCTGTTAGATAAAGCCAAGCCTCATATCACCACAACAAACTCGAAGGAAAAGAGAGAACTCCTTTTTAAGGTACATGATATCTTCCCACAAGGAATAGTCGAGATAAGCAATCCAAAATTTGGCACTTTTAAGGTAAACGATTCTCGACTCCAATTTTGTCATAAAACTAAAAATATAGACATGGGGGAGGATGTTCAAACTTTCAAACCTCCCTAAAATTTTCAAATATAAGGAAAGTCTAGCTTAAGACTATAAACGAGCACTTCTCGGGAGGCAACCCGAGCACTAACACTACTTCTTTTTGCAATTTTATTTTCTTTTCTCTTTTTGTTTTCTTTTTTTCAACTAAACCAAAAGTGCAGAATCTCAGATCACACGGCCTTACACACGGCCATGTCTGTGGCCGTGTAGACCACTAAAACCGCCACCCTGACAGGGCAGAGGCCGTGCAGTTAACCCAACCACCACCCCAACATCACAGATCCAACCACTCTCAACACGGGCACCGACAGACATGGCACGGCCGTGGCACCAACCGTGTGAGGCTATCGATTTCCATACCACGGACAGAACACGCCCATGCCACAAATCGTGTGAAATTACTGAGGTTACTGACTTATCGAGCATGGGTAAGACACGCCCGTGTCAGACACCCGTGCCTACAAGAAAAACATCAAAAGCACGGGTGTGGAAGGATCAAGTACGGGCATAGGGTGACAACACCCTCTATAACACGGCCGTGTGAGGAGGCAATGTAATTCAACACACCATGGGACCACGATCGTGGGGAAGCAGAACATTTGAGAATCTATTTAAACCCCTCACCCCTTTCTCTTTTCCCCATCTGATTTCATCCCTATTTTCTTTATTTTTTACTCTTCTTCATCTCAGATTCTCCACTTATTAAGGCTCTAGATCCTTGAGCAAGCCAACACCATGCCAAAGAAACGGAGAAAGCTAGGCATAGGTCCCTTAACAAAGAACATGAGTTCATGCCGATAGCTTCGTCTCAACACCAAGCCAAGGACCTATGAGACCATTTATCTCTCGTTTCACATTTATCTTTTCCTTTATTTTCCTTCTTTTTGCCTATCTTATACTTAATTTATTTTATTTTATTTTAGTTTCTTAGTGTCAGGTTCTAAAGGCTGCTTGGGAATCATGCCACTTCTGCCACCGCCAGCACCTCTGTCGCCTTATAAGTCACACTCACCTCGCGAACCACCTACGAATAAGGATTCTCAAGCCCCTTTATCTCATAGCCTTAGTTTATTTTCCTTCTTAGTCTCTTTCTCTTTATCTTTCTTATCTTTATTTATATATTTAGTTTATTTTAATTAGGTCTTAATAAAGCCTGGCTACTTCTCAAAGCGCTACCCAATTTCTTCATCTAGCGCAGGAATGTTATCCTGACTGACCATCACCGCTAACAAAGACACTCATTTGGGAAAACATCCACAAATCAGGGAGTAATTTTTCCCCCTTCTCTTTTGATTTATCTTTCAACTGACATTATCTATCTTTGTACATTGAGGGCAATGTACATCTTAAGTGTGGGGGGTGAATAGTTATTCTAAGAAAATGCCTAATTTTTTATTATTCTCGAACCCTGAGGATAAAAATGCCTAACTGTCTGCATTGTTCTCAAATCCCTGAATTTAATCTTGTTTTAGATTAATTTTCTCATATTACTAATTAAGATGAAATTTCTAATGATTTGTGATTTTTATTGATATGTTTTGGAATAAATCATAGTTAATTGTTCATTGATGATTAAATTTGAAGAATACTAGGGAATCAAGCATGATAAGTCTAATTTTCAAAAATTTAAAATTTTAGGTTGTTAACCTGAATTTGAATGTTATCTTGAAGTTTGAAATTTATAAGGTTGATGTCAAAAACACCCATAATTTTTGTGAGAATTTGAGCCTTACAGAGCATACATTCTTTTTCATGCTTACTTCTTGATTATGAGTGTGTCGACTATGAATTGTTATTCTAGAACTTGCCTCGATTATACATGTCAAGACCAAAGTTATGATTTGATATACCGAGATGATAAAGGCACTTAGGTTTTAACTCACTTACTCTACTAAATAGCCTACCCTTATAATTAACCTTTAGTGAACCCCGTTGAGCCTAACAACCCCTTTTTATTGACTTACCCGCTAATTTTAACCCAAAACCTTTTGTATTTGTTATCACCCTTTATTTTGACTACCCCTTAATCGAGATTTGATTTGAGCCAGTTATCTGAGTTTATTATTCTGGTAGTTAAATTTATGTTGTATTTAGTTTGTTCTTAAAAAAAAATCAAAATTTTCAATATTAGTAATATGTAAAGTGAGCTTACACAATCAAAGACTATTTCTCAAAAGAAAAAGCTCGTATTAGTAGGATTTTTTATTGTTTTCAGATGATGTAATTATTATCTTAGAAATTTTTAGGTAGGTAACTTATCAATTCAATCTCGATTCTAACCTTCTAATTTCAGCCTTTATCCACACCTTTAACCCTAGCCCCATTACAACCCTAACAAAGACCTTTTGATCTATTTATCATATCATTTTACAGTGGTGGAGATTTGATTTTTAGGCAAGCCTATGGGATTAACTTTTCATGTTCGACTTATGAGTGCTTAATTTTGACCTTTAAACACTTTTTGAGTGATTTGAGTGAATCTTTTGTGAGGATATCAATCCTATGTTTTTGAATTTAAGGTAATTATTTAGATGAAGAGAAACACCTATGTTTTTCGTGCTACAAATTTATGACTTATCTTGTTTGAATTTTTAGGAATCTTTGAGTTGAATTATCCATGTATAAATTATCTATGAATTAGGATAAGGCATTATTGATAGGAATTATGAATCATGGAAAGTTCGTTTTAATTGTAAGTTGAGAATTTTGCTTGAGGACAAGCAAAAGCTTAAGTGTGGGGGTATTTGATAAACCGTAAAAGTAACATATTTTAATCCCACATTTAATATGTTTTTTAAAGATTTAAGACTCGTTTTATATAAAAAGGTGCTTTTAATCCTTTCTTTTTATGTCTTATTCCCAGAAAAGCACCCGAGGATGAAAAGAACACAAAACGGGCTTAAAACAAAGTAAATGGGCCTTTCCACGAAATCAACACGGCCTGAGCCAAGGACCACACGGTCGTGTCTCGACTAACACCTGGAGCACGGCCTCATCACCACCGCACATGGCCGTGCCAAAGCAGAAATCTGAACACGGTCAGGTCTCGATTTGCACGGGTGTATGACATGGTCGTGCCTCTGTCGCTGGAAAGAGCAATTTCAGTCAAAAAAGGATACTTCGGGAGAAAGAATCGCATTCTAAGAGCCTATAAATATACCCCAAATACCACCTTTGAAAGGGGAGCGAAAGCTAGGCCAAGGAGCCAAGCCAAGAAGGTTAGAGTTAGGGAGTAACGCGAGGATAGCCAGTTGATTCATCCCAAGAAGCCGGAATTATACTCAAGACAGCGGAATTCTCCTTCAATCCCATCAGGGAGTTTTAGGATTTTTCTTATGTTTTGTTTTATCTTTTCTCTTGTGATGTTTCCTTTTTACATTATGAACTAAACCCCTCAGATACCTGAAGGGGGATTAAACCTAGACATATTTTATTATTTGATTTTTAAATTATATGATAAATTACTTAGTTTGTTCTTAATTATGTTTCTGAATCCAAATCCAATGTGCTTAGGTAGAGGAGGAATAGACCCTGCCTAAGAGTAGATCCAACATAATTAAGCGGAGTTGATCGGGCGTCTAGAGATAGGGTTACGAGATTTTGCCAGATTAGGGTGAAACCTAATATGGGAATCCATTGATCGATTTACTACTTTCCTAGAGGGTTATTATAAGCAAACGAGAGTTCCACTAATTAACCTAGGATTAGACGTTATTCACCTCGAGAGAGGGTTTAGCATAGGTTAGGGAGTCTCACGGATCAAGCTAAGTAAAGAAATCATATAATTTAAGGTTAGATAATAAGAGAAGTCTAGGTGAATTCTTCCTGAAGGTATCATAAAATCAACTGAGTCTTTTTCAAGTTATCCCTAAATTCATCTTTTTGTCTCTGTTTTCTTAGTTTAGCCGTCGTCAATTTAGTTTAAAAAACAACCTTTATCTTAGTTAGGTTAAATAATAAAAAGAAAGTGAGTATTAATACTTTTAGTTCCTTTGGGTTCGATATCCGGTCTTGCCTAAGCTATACTACTGTTCGATAGGTACACTTGCCTTAATATTGTTGTCAGAGTTAGTCTCCAGGTTTGATCATTCTTTTATAAATATTTAAAACTCTGATTTCACAGCGACCAATGTCCTATAATCCCCGCATGATACTCGCATTGAGCTTTTGTGTCATACCATTTGGGGTATGGAGGCTGCATTGGTTTTGAGTAGTAAGGGGACACCACATGTGCATCAAATAAATTTTGATAGAGCTCCTTGTATGTCATCGGGACGGGTGTGAACTAGAGCCTTCCAGTGTTAGGCTTTGGGTTGGAATCCTGCCTAAGGGGGCCTTGATGGCTGGTAGTCACCATCCTTAGCTGACTTACTGTAATCTGCTCCGAATGGCCCTTGTCATACCTACTCGTACTACCCGCTTCCTTTTCTTTCTTTTTCGAGGCCTTCAAAGTCCACTCTCTCCTTTCTTTTGTCTCTGCCTAAACAATCGGTTTGGCTCGATCATCCTCAAGGTTAAAACATGAGCCCATCAGGAAGTTCAACAGGGCCGAGGTATTAGTCTGACATTGGGGTTCGATAATGACGGGTACCCCATGCGACTGCGAGTCTGGTTGAGTCAGGATATTTATCGGGGAATAAACGATTTCTTCACCATCATCCACACTGCCAACCACTGGGCCACTCCTTTTTTCAAGTCTTCCGGCTAGTAACTGGGTTAGCTGGCCTATCATATTTCTTTGGAATTCTAGCATTTGTTTCTGCATCTCTTGTTGAATTTTGGTCAATTGCTCTTGCATCTGTATTTGCATTTTCTCTATTCTTTCCAACCTTTGTTCCATGTCTTCTAGGTTAACTAAAATAATTTCACCTAATTAGGGTCTTTCTACATATGATATAATGCAAATGCATGAAATGCAATGCAAATGCATGGAATGAATGCAAAAAGAAAGAGAGGCGTTGATTATGAATTCAATTCCATTAGAAGAACTTTTCTAGAAAATAAATTTATTTACATAAAATAGATTGCATATACGACTTTGTCCTCATAGTCCAGGTGAAAACACTAATCTTTTTCTTCGTATCCGGATGTTATGGTCGTGTCCCGTGAACTTTCTCAATAGATACCTCTTCTAGTTCCTTATTACTTAGTCCAAGCCGTACCTCTTCACTCACTTATCTTCCGCGATATTCATAAGCCTCTTTAAGAAAATTGAGACATGACGGCTCTCGAATAATCATTGTCGGCTTGAATCCTTGGGCAGAGTCTTGTATTCTTCTGCGGGCTATCAGCCCTCCCTCGTTGTTTACCTGGACTATGTTCGAACGACCGTATTATAATCCACTTTATCAAGTAACCCATTTCTTTATGACAAACTCTTCTATTTAGCAATCGAATATGGATCAACACTTCCTTTCTATGATGATGAAATGCAATGCAGTCAAAACAAAAGAAACATGTTAGCATAAGAGAAATAAACAACAGAATAAAGTACCTAATCGTGTGACCACTAGGGTTCGACGTGGCTCTACCTAGGGTTAGCTCTTAGGATTCACTATATGTGGTTTGGTTCTAAAGAGAGGGTACCTGAACCAGCAGATTCCTCAATCCTCACCCATTATAGGCTCATATGGATCGAGTTCGATTCAGGGGAATACATTTCCCTATGTCCATGCGGAGGTGAAAACCTCACGAAGGCATAGTTTCTCACTCCCACTTAAGGGTGTGACCACAACGGTCATGCAATGCAATGCTGAGATTAAAACATGCAATAAAAAGGATCATAACTTTTCAAATCGAATTTTCAAATTTTCGACAAAAGACAGAAATAAATCAATTCACGGCCTGACTCTCTTTATACTCGCCAATGGAGTCACCAAGCTGTCGCAACCATTTTTTGAAAAAAAGGGGAATCGACTTTGGTTTTGAAAACGAAAATAGAACCGGAGTCGCCACCGATCTTTATTAGGTGTGATCGGATCACCTTTGTTTTAATAAGGCGTTTTAGTTTACTAAAACAGTGTTTTTGGTCTGCGAAATTTGAAAAATCGAGTTCGGGAGTCGATTACGTGCGAGGAAGGATTAGCACCCTCGTCACGCCCAAAATTGGTACCAAATTGATTAATTAATGTCTTAATGTTGAAAATTTGAAAAGAATTTAAAATACGAATCCTTTAGGAAATGTTTGGATAATTCGAATTGGATATCAAAATTCTCTTGTTCTGAAAAGATGAAATATCACATCCAGCACGATAGGGCATGATGTTTCAACCCTCGATACCAAGATTATTTCATGATTTCCAAAATTCACACGTTGTAATTTTAAAAAAGGTATTCCACTATTCGGACAAACCAAAAAAACTGAAACCCAGCACGATTGGGCACGATTCCTCAAATTTCTAAAACGCGAAATATTGCCTTTATTTTTAAGAAATTCTTATCTCGAGATAATAAAATGTCACATCCAGTGAGTTAGGACACGACAATTTTGAATTCTCGAGAATAAGTTTTTATTTAACTTTTATGCTTTGATTTTAAAAATAATAATAATAGGTTCTTTAAACTCGATGAGAAAAATCGAAACCCAGTAAGTTAGGGTACGATTTCTTTCAAACCTTAGAACGCGGAGTATTAGCTTATTTCAAAAATCGGTTAAAATGTAATACGGTTGTAGTAAAATGGAAAAACGAATTATAGTACTAATGTGTGCATGATAATGATAAACATTAAATTCAAAACAAATCGGAATAAAAATAAAAATAAAAAATAGGATAAATAACAAGAGCAAACTAATTTTAAAAAAAGTAAGTAAATAAAATGAAAACTAAGGAAAATTTAATAGTGAATCGGCAATTAGATAAATAATCGAGTACTAAGTAAAATTGTTTAGAAATAATAATAATAATAACAACAACAAAAGTAATAATAATAAAAACAATAATAGTAATAATAACAATAGTAATATTAATGATAACAGAGATAATAATAGAAATATTGAATAATAATGATACCAATAATATTAATAAATAAATAATAATAAAGTGATAATGATAGATAATATTACATTAATAAACGAATAATAATAAATAAATAAATAAATAAGTAAGAGTAAAAATGAAAATAATAATAATAATAATAATAGTAATGGTATTAGTAATAAAAAATGAAATAACAATGGTAATAATAAAATAATAATAATAACAAGTATAATAGTAGTAATAATTATAAGATTAATAATAATACCAATAATAATAATAAATAATAATAATAACACTATAATTATGAAAATAAACAAATAAGGACTAAGCTGAAATTAGAATAAAATTAAAGCGCTGAAATCGCAATAAATAAAAATAAAAGAAATGGGGTATGGACTTAAATGGAACGCGCGCAAGACAAAGAGGATGGAACGGGTATATTTCCCAGGCCTAGATGCGCATCCATGGGTCAAGGACTCGATTGAAAACCCAAAGAGTTTTAAGGGCAAAATTTATAAAAAGAAAAAAACATAAAGGGGCTAATTGGATAGCGCTGCAATAGGGAGGGATCCATCACGCAAATATCCCTTTAAAAGGATACGCGCAGTCTCCCCCCTCAAAAAGCCGAACGGTGCCGTTTTATTCAAAGTTAAAAGACCAAAATTTTTTTAAAACACATATTAGCCCTAATTTTTTTTAAAAACACAGCAGCCACTTTCTCCTCCTCTCATCTCTCCCTCTCCCCGGCGATTGAGCTTTCTTTCCAGCCAATTTGTCGCACCACCATATCGGTGGCCGGCGATGCCCGAGCCCAGGCCTTTTAACCCCTTTTAGAAGCCTCAAAACGAGAGAGAAGAGAAAGGAGAGAAAACCCCCTCTGTCCTTGGTTCGGCCACAATGACAGAAAGGAGGTTCCGACGATGCGCCCCAAGATTCAGGTCCGTTTTCTTTTTCTCTTTTTTTTGTTATCAATTTTTTGTAAAGATTTAAAATAACAAAATAAAAAATAATCAAAGAAGAAGAAACTAATCGACAGTAACAATGATAAAAAATAAAACGAAATCAACCTTGATGCTTTTTTATTTGTTTTGATCTCTGATGGTTTGTTTCTTTTTTTTGAATTCGGAAAATCAAAAGCCTCCGTTTACATTGGTGTTTCTTTGGTTTTTATAACCAAGATTGAAAAGAGAAAAAATAAAAATACAATATGTTTTGCTACTGTTTTGCTTTCTGTCTTGTCTCTTTTAATGCCTTGTAGGTGCAAGTGGCGGTGGAGAAGGTGGTGGAGGCGACGAGCAAGTGGCTAGTGTCAGAAGGCAGGTTCGACGCCAGAATGTCAGGGGTTAGAAGACTGAAGACCCTAGGTGCGCCGCACCTAGGGTTTGTTTGTTTTTTGATTGGGTTTAGTCTTAGTAGGCTGATTAGTTTTGGGTTTTAGTGGGTTTGTAATGGGTCTTTGGGTTGGTTTGTTGGGTTAGTAATATTGTAGAGTGGGCCGGGCAGAAAATAGGTTGTACAAAATGCATCCATCAATTTTTCTCATCTTTAACATGCATATATATATATACATATACTTCTCATCACATAGCACATTTATACTATTATTGAGTCTATTGGCTTACTAATACTCAGTCGACCCCCAAGGCTCGCTTTCGATTCATTTCGAACATTGTATTTTCATTACACTACATATCATTTCCATTTAACCAATTCATGAATTTTAAACCCTATTAACCAAACATGACTTGATACGGATACACGGATCCGTCACCCTGGGTTGCCCGACATTTGACGCTATAACAATGTATAATACCATCTCAGATTGCCCGACATCAATGGTTTTCTCAACTCAATCAATCTGTCACTTCGGATTGTCCAACAATGATGATTCAATGCATAATATCTACCACCCTAGATTGCCCAACAATGATGATTTTATTTAATACTCTGACCCTATGGAATGCCAACTATATCCGATACAGTCTGAACAACTAATAAGGTAACCAATTCCGTTTCATTACATATAGATCAATTCACATTCCTTTATCCTCAATTCATCATCAAAACATAAATTTATCGTATATCACAACACACTTTAATTCAATTTCATACAAATTATCTAATATCAATCAAATTAAGAAATTTATATTCTATCCAATTTAATCCTTATCTTGAGAATTTATCTCAAATATACCAAATCAGCTCAAATAGTCATTCATAACTTACCTCAACAATATATAATGCAATATGACATGAAAATACATCAAATAAATTGGTTCTGAATCACAAAAATACAAATCAGAAATTTTGAGCTATTCGTTTACGACTTTAGATTTTCCTTTCCCTCTCAATAAATCCAGGTCGACATTAGCTAATTAGTGACCGAAAATGTGAAAACCCTTTGAAGCTTTTGTTTTTTTCTTCAATGGAGGTGGACGGTTTGTACGTGGAAGATGAAAAAAAATTCTCTTTCATTCCACCGAATTTGGCTATATATATACATTATTAAGTTTTAATTAATCTTAGTTTAATTAAACAAAGTTTATTTTAATCAAGCTTAATGCTTAATTAACCTTACGTCCATTACCTCTTAATTTGACATGGTCTAATTGTTGTTTTAGACATTTGGTTAATTGCAATTTAATTCCTCAATTTATTTTCTAATTAAAAATCTATAACGATTGGACTTTACAATTTAGTCCCTAGGCCTTAATTAAACACAATTTCGGCTAAATTAACTATCCAAATTTCAATTCACCTTTACAATAACTCCATAAATGTATTTATTTAATATTTACGAACTCAGTTTACGAAAAAAAGGTCTTGAAATTGCATTTTCTAACACCATTGGAAACTGAATTGTTACAATTAAGACAACCCTACCAACTTCCCAAGTGAAATACCTTATGAGTCAGACACTTTTACAAAGAAAGGGTGCAATGGGAGACGGAAGCCAACTTCAAAGTGTATAAAGGCAAAAAAAAAAAAAAAAAAAAAAAAAAAAAAAAAAAAACGTAAACCCTTATCAAAGGTTGATTTCACCATCATATTCGGTAGAGTGTGCCAGTTGGAATCGAAAAGTTGAGCTCATAATTTTCTAATTCCAAACCTCTACACTCCAAAAGGCTCATCATCTACTCCTTAGTAGTTATACACTTAAAATAACCATTAGTAATTACAACATCTACAAGTCTATTCTTCCTCCCAAAAGCCTTATGAACCCTCTGACCATCCTTATCCTCACCTTCACATTTACCCTTTCAGTGATCGACCATTAGAAGAAAAAAATTTGATTTTTTTTTTAGTTGAATCAAGATTTGGTCACCCTTAGACATGAGTTAGTTGAATCAAGGTTTGATCACCATTAGAAAAAAAAAAAAAGAACAATTTCTTTTATAAAGATATTTACGTCATTCAATATTTATATATATTTAAAAATTAAATAGTTGAAATTACAACTGTAAAATAAATTCTAAAATTGATAGTGGTCAAATTGAAAGATTTAAAATCCTCTGAGTGTAGGTTGAGTTCTTGGTGCTGATTTTATGCATATTTTTGTCTTCATCCATGCATAGTTTAGTATGAATTATGAAAACAAACCAATTATCTTTTTTATACAATTTTTTAATCACCCTTAAATCTCTAAATTTTTAAGGTTTCCTATCGATGGACAGTGTGTTTTAGCTCTAGTGAATTTAAAAACAATAGTAGTGTTAATATTAAGTATTATAGCAATGAGATTGTATATTGTATCTATGAGATTAAAATCAATAATAAAATGTGTATTTGGATTCAAATTTAATAGTAACGGTGAGGTGAACGTAAAAAATGACCTTTAAAGACATAATATTAAAATGAGCTTATATGTATAATAAAAAAAATATTAAATATGACTATATTAAATAATAAAATTAAAATTATGTAAAGTTAAATAATAGTTAAAAGTTATTAAATTATATATTTATTGACTAATAAAATATAATAAAATTATTTTAATATTAATGTTATATTTAATTTAAAAATGATATAGTAAAAATAATATTAATAATTAAGGGAAAAAAAAGGGAAGGGATAAGATAGAAATTGGCCGGTAACTCCGGTGGAGCATTAAACTCTAGCAAAAAAAAGTTGGGGTTGAGTGAGGTGTATCAACTTCACTTCTGTTGTTTTAGTGAGGAGCATTTTGCTCTTGAAATGAAATCTATCTGTGCCATTGGATCCTAAATTTGAGAATGTTTAAATCGAAAATTTTAAGTTGCTATAATAACAATGATGTCAATTAAGTTAATATTCGGTCAACAACAAATCAATTGTTGTTTTTAGAATTTCTTAAATTTTAATATAAACATTATTATATTATTATTGTTGAAGTCCCTAATTAAGTTGGTGTTATTAGTTAACCTGATATCAACTTAGTTGGAAAATAATTTTTATACATTTGTATAAAATCTATAAGAAAAAACAAAATTAAATCTACAAGACATGAAAATTTTAAATGCAACGAAAATTTACTTAATCTTTTATTTAAAATTTCTATAATTATATTATTTTGCATAAATAATATGGATAATTAGAAGCCTGTTGTCCAAAGTTCAGATAAAATAATAATTGAAATTGGAGTGGAGCTAATAGCTGTTGGGATATCAAATTCAGAAAGAAAGAGAGAACCGCGATTGCCCATCACAACTAATCCCACCGAACCTTATTTTATCTTTAATTCCAACCAAACTCAAAATTCTCATTTACCTCTGCTTCTTACATCTATACTATTTTCTCCTTTAATCTCTTTTTTTTTTTTTTTGTTATATATATAACTACCATGTTAACTAACCAATTTTAGCGGTGTTAACAATTAGACTTGAATTTCGAAATTTGAAAGTAAAAGATTAAATTCTTGAAAATAAAAATACAAAGACTAAGTACCAAACGTGTGAAAAGTACAGGAATCTATGACATATTTTAACTACTAAATGAAAGAAATAATGTAATTGTTAAGAGTTAAATATCTTGAAGAAGCATGACCAAGAAGTTGGTAGAGAGGAGAAATGGCAGTTACGTAGCTTTTCTGCAGTCCATTCCGTTCCATGCATGCATGGGTATAGTAGAAGATTAGTATTACTTTAACCATAGGCCAGCCAGTGTTGGAGTGAAAGCATTGATTGAAAGTAGAGGGGTTTTTTATTTTTATAAGAAAGTAAAGGTTTTCCAGCTTCATCATGTGATGTTGCCATTCGACTACAAGGGGCAAGAAAAATCGAAAACTGACCCCTATATCTATGAATAGGTTGCTCACATTGATTCCAATTTTATACGAGTCTCTAATATGTGTAGAGACGATGCGATGGAAGTGAAAGAATTAGACGAGCTAGGCCCAGGTAGATAGTTTTGAAGCCGTCAAGGCTCAAGCTAAGCACAGGGGAAATTGTTCCCTACCCCTAACTTACATCTATAATGGATCAATAAATATGGTTTATTAAGGATTTGCTTTTCGGCCCATTTCAAATTTGGTTTTACACCTTAGGTGAAAAAACATATAACAAATATTTATTTAAATTCATATAAAAATCAATTTATAATGATAAATTTATTTATTTATCATGCATAATATTTTGATTTTAAATTCTATTATGATCAATTTTTTATTGATTTATTAATTTATTATATAAAAAAAATAAAAACAGGGACACTAATTCAATAAAACTCTCAAAATATTGTTTTTGGTGTTTGGTTATGTGGTTTTTGAAGAGAAGCTCTGTTGTTTTGTAATTAAATCCAATATTTTTTCCTATCTCATGTTTGATCTTCTTCTTCACTCTCTTTTTCAACAGAGGCAAAGAGTAGTTGTGAGAAAAAGGGGAAAGATTGCGGTGTTTATTCATAATTTTATAAGCCTTGACAAAAAGGGAAAAACTAATCATTATGATGTGAATACTCTTACAATCATGCTTCGTGTTGAGTTAATAATTTATTTCTTGACCAATTTATAATGTGAAATTTAAATGTTACAATATGTTTAAAGTTTTTGTACTCTTTTTATATTTAGAATTTAATCTTTATACTTTTTTTATTTTTAAAAATTTTGTCTCTCTATTTTTCGAATTTAAAACTATAAATTCATTTGTTAACATTGTTAAATTTTTTTTGTGTTGGTGTGACATTTTGAAAAATATATAATAAACTTGGTATTCATGTAACAAAAAAATAACATTGTAATGAACATAAATTTAATAAAGAATTTTTAACGATGGTAATAATTTTTAATAATTCACATTATCATTTTAATTAGGATAAATTATTTAGACTAGCTAATGACATTATAAAAATTGAGGTATCAAATTATGTTAAAATATATAGAATAAATCTCATATTCGAGTGAAATATAGGAATCAAATTAAAATTTAACTATTTTTATAATCTAAAAAGTAAAGCGATTCGGATTGAAATTTATCCGTAATGCTCTCGTGTCAAAAAAAAAAAACAGAAAAATTTATTTTAAAAAATAAATTATTTGTATAACCTTACTAATAAATTCCTTTTATTATTTAATTTTAGACGTTTATTTGTTTTTTCTTTCAATTGAATTAATATTTGATTAATTGGTGATATAATATGAGTTAGATACTTTATTTATAGTATAGATATAAAGGTTGTCAACTTAATCTTTAATATATATATATATATATTTGTTGTAAAGAAAGTAGGTTGAAATGGGATGGAAAGGGTGAGAAGAAACGCATGAAGGAAGACAACAAAAAAAAGGCGTGGAAAGCATTTGGAGAGTTGTGTTTATACAAGTAATGCAGCTGAGGTATTACATGACAGAAAATTCCAATACGAGTAGCAAGCATCCCGAGTGAGAGTGGGTTTGTACGTAAATTCCTCACAAACTAGGTTGAGGAGTGAGGAGTGAGGAGTGAGGAGTGACAATCTATTCCAATACCCAAACATGGTCCATACTCCATAAGCTAGCTTCTTTGTTATAAACTCCCTCCTTTTCATAAGATCATGAGAGCTGAGTAAATTAAAAACCACCCCAATCAATGTTTTTGCTTTTATTTTTTATGGCTAACCAAACCACTACTTGCCCAAAAACCATAGGCCCTAGCCATTTGGCAGATGCTGGTAATTAAGAAATACATGCCAACAGTTTACTTGGCAAAAGATGGATATCATTTAGAATCACCTTGTCAAAGACTGAACAGGAAGTCCCTTAAACATGAAAATTTGTAAAGAAAGACTAAGCTTGACTATGGCTACTACATCAACCAATGCATCCGCCACTCTACTTCTCAACTTATGTTTTAGTTCCATCTAAAGAAGACAGAATCCATCTCTTCTTCTTGTGGCTCTTGCTACTAATATCAGCGACTCAAACCTTGCATTTAAAAGATTTAATTTTATAATTATAATTCTTTGTAAAATATTAAAAAAAGAAAAAGACATGTTACTAATGAAAGATTAAACAGAGATTGCTTTTGTTAGCAGAGATTGAGTTGGAAGCCTAATCCCATTAAAAAAAAAAAGGAGTTGTTGGTGGGGGTGGAGGGTTAACCAAACATAACTAATTTGTTCAAAGACGTTGCACCAACCCCATGGATACCCTCCTTTCCTTCATTTCTTTAACTTCCATCTCACTGCTCACTGCCCCACCCTCTCTTCCTCTTTCAACAGATTAAACCTTCTTTTTTATCATTTCAAGACTTCATGGGATGGCCCGCTTTACACTCTGCTATGCCTAAAATAGGTTGTCACAACCTCAATTATTAACACCTTTTATTAGGGTACCTTCAGTTCATTTACAAATGGACTTAGTTTATTTTCACTCAATTCCACCTTCAATTAAGCTCGCGTACTTTGACAAGGTTAATGTCCATAATATATTGGTTAGTTTCAATTTTGGTCCTAGAACTACAGTTAAATTTAAAATTTAATCTTTATATTTTATTTTTGACATAATTTGATACCTTACATTAAATTATTCACTCATATAATTTAATATATAATTCAAAATCAATACTTGACTTTCATACTTAATAAAAATTCATTAACTAATTTTTTACTATAATTTAATTTAAATTATTTCTTTTGTTAATTAAAAAAGATAAAAGTTGAAATGTAATTGAAGATACGTGGCAAAATTTAATGAAAGGGGAAGACGAATTGTATCCCCACTTCCTAATTAAGATAATCCAGGGGAGTGGTGGGGCGGGGAAACAAGATGGTGTGGAACTGTGGATGCCATGCAGCCCCATGGAGGATCTCCATTATTTTTTATGTTGCCTTTTGTTTTTGCTTTTGACCTCTCCATATAAAAGTTGTACATGATTGTTATCTTTCCTTTTATATTTAACTTTGCCTCATTTAGTGGAAGTAAGCTCATCTTTCCAACAATCTTTATGCTACAAATTACAAAATGAATGAATCAAAGTTTGGAAATTGGAAAATTTTGATGTCCAAAAAGCAAAAGATATCTATTCCCGCACGTAGGTTCAAACTTCATTGTTATTGCAAACTGACAAGATTTTGATTTAAGAAAACAACGGTTGAAAAGCTTTATTAATGATTTAATCTCATTACTGTATAATAATTTGTCTCAAACTAAAAAAACTCTCCTCCACTTATTGTCATATATATCAACCCACTAAACCTATAACTTAACTATATATGATAATAAAGACACTGTCTGGGAACAACCTCTTTTTTAAAGGATTATAGAATAATAAAGCATATATATATTGCTTTTATATTTTGATTGTGTTTTCTTTTTAAAGATTAATAGATAAAATATATAAAGGGTTGATACATTATTTGGGTTCGGATGAATTACAATAATCTATGAGTAAATGTTGATACGAAAGAATTTTAAGTATTGAATGATGATGAATTTTAAACACGTAGATTTAGATGTGATAAAAATATTTTTAAATTACGAAAAACTCTTCAACACCTATAGGGCATGCACGTGACAGGTATCGCCGCGAGGTGCTCCGGGCAAGTTCCAGTTCGTCTTCCGCCGAATCTAAAGATGGATTTGGCGAGGTAAAGATGTAGAACACAGTAAATATGGAAGTTGTTTTTTCCTGTTTAGAAGAATCGAAAAGTGGTCCCATGGTAGCATAAATGGGCTGCCGTGCTTGTTCATAGAAAGAATATATTATTCAGTTCAGATTCAGAACAAAGGGATTGACCACTTCAATGATTGACCTCACCTGCTCTTTTGGACTTTTCCAAATTACGCAACTGCCCCTCGTCATTAACACGTTAATCAGGTGCTGGTTATTATGAAATAAATTAATCTGAAAAATTCTACAGCTGTGGCTGCTCCACCTAATTAACTAATAACAACATAGGAGGTTTAAGGATCCCTAGAGATCAACGAATAACATGAGAAAAGCACAGAATTATCTGAATAGTATACTATTTGTTTCCAAATATTATTTCTTTTTAATAATTTAATATTATATTAATAATTTTATTTTGAATTTCAAAATTTTTATCTAAATTTAATTTTTCAGAATAAAAGTATTGATGTGATATTAAATTATTAAAAAGGAGATACATATGACGTGGCATTCGTTCTTTTTTTTTTCATTATTATTTAATGAATAATTAATAATATTTTTTCAATAAAGAAGCACAATTTTTTCTTTTAAATTTGCATTTGCATTTTACATATGTGGGTGTGAATTTGATTTGGGATTTTGATGCTTTGCCGAATGGGTCTTATGGTCAAAACAAACGACGTTTGAAATATGTATATTATTTACTCTGGGATTTTAAGTTCATATAATTCTGCCCAAGTTTGACAAAACCTTAAAATATGCTTCCACCCTTTATTTTATTCTTCTATTTAGAATTTAGTTTTTTTTTTTTAAATTTATTTGTAGGAATATATTCCTTTACTTTTTAGATTTAATAATTTAAATCCAATTATCTATATTATTAAAATTATTCTGTATTGCAATATTTTGAAATAAAAAAATATCCATTTAATAATTATATAATAAAAATAATGTTTTAATAAAGCTGAATTTAATAGATGAATTTTATGATGCTAATCATTGTACTTGTTTTTTTAAATACGAAAAATAAAATAATTAAACTCTTGAAAATAAAAATTAAAAAATTCCAAATATTCACATATTTTAATCTTAACAAAATTATGAAAAATTACTTTCATCAACCTCTTCCTAACTCAATTTCACTCCAGCTTTAGAATGACTCTAATTATATATTAAACTAATTATTTTTTTAACTTAAAGTTTATGGATCATAATAGATACACCCTGTTATCCCCAAATATTTGACTTTTTATGGTAAATTGTATTGCAAGTAACTCTAAAATAGTTTTTTTTTTTATTTTAGTCATTCTAAGTTTTTTTTTTTTGCCATTTTAGTCACTCTGATTAAGATAATTACTCGAATTAGTCACTGTCATTAAAAATTTTGTTAATCCACTAATGGATTGCTGATGTTGCATTTTTTTATCTTTTGACTAAAGCTAGAGACATTTCTATAATTAGTTCAAAACGCTTTTTTTTAGGTTATTTGCAACATAAGAACTACCAATCATCATCATCCACCACCCAACGCCCACCATAAGAATAACCAGTTCTATCCACAAAGGAAGATAAGTGAGGGGGAGGAAATGTACTGCAATGGAGATCTCCTCGGTCGGGATTTCTCAAGTTCAATGTTAAAGGAAGATAAGTAAGGAGCAATAGAGATGGGGCTGGTGGTGGGTGTTAGGTGGTGATGAGGATTAGTGGTTCTTATGTCACAAATAAACAAAAAAATAAGTGTTTTGAACTAATTATAGAGAGATTCCTAACTTTAATTAAAAGTAAAAGAAAAATTACCATGTCAGCAATGCATTAGTAGCTTAATGAAAATTTTAACAGTAGTGACCAATTCAAACAATTATCTTAATTAAAGTGACTAAATTAATAAAAAAATTTAGAATGATCAAAATAAGAACGATGATATTTTAAAGTAACTTGTGATATAGTTTACCCTTTTTTTTTTTTTACAAATTCATATATTACAAATTTTGCAAATTTACTTTTAACTTCATGGATAATGAAATAAGATTTTGATACCCATTATCCAAATTTATCTTTTGTGAATAATGAATCCAAATTCAAATATGCACATGAATTTACTACAATGGTGAAACTAGGGGGTTGGCAAGGCCTTGACAGCCCTAAAAAAATTTTTTCATTTAAGTCATTTAAAAATTATAAAAATATAGGTTATCGAGTATCTGACAATAATTTAATTAATTTTGATTCAAATTTAAATAATATACTTGGGTAATAAATTGATTTGCAATTTAAAGCAAATTTACAGATTTAAATAACTTAGATTTTAAATACTAAAAACTATTGACGTAAATGAAACATTAGAGCTGTAAGCTATTCAAATTTGACTAAAATAAATCAATTTCAATCAATAATTTTCGAACCAAGCACGAACTCTAACAGTAAAAGCTTACAAACAAATTAATTTTAAATATCTTAAAATTTGATATCAAAATTTTAATTTATGATATTTAATTATTGCTTCACAAAATATGTATACCTAAAACTAAACTCTACATCTTTCCTTCCCACTTTCTCCTTTCACTTTTCAAAATTTCCCCCCTTTTCTTTCTTTTTCTTTTAGAAAAGCTTTTTGTTTTTGAAGTTATATCATCAACTCCTCTTCTTTCTTTTATTTTCTTTTTTTTTTTTCATATTTTTTATTGTAAACCTAAATATTTTTCTATAATATATGGATTTTAATTATTTATTTTTGTCTTTATATTATCTTTAAAAAACATATCTTGTTTAAATAAATAAAAAATGCATAATAATAAATTTAGCCTCTAACATTTATCTATTTAGTCATTTTGGTCTTTATTCTTCTTCTTTTTTAGATTATTTTAGCCATTAACCTTTAATTTTTAGTCAAATTACTTTCTTTTGAAAGAAAAAACTGATTAAATTATTAAAATTTTAATAATATTGATGTGATTACTTACGCGGAAGTCCATGTATAATTCATAGAAATATTTAAAAATTCAACAAATATTAAAAAAAAGTATATAATTTTTTTTTAAGAAAAAAGTATCCATATTAGTTATGAAGTATATGTAGATTGCCACACGAACTGCCACGTTAGTGTCATTTAAAATTTAATAATTCAATCAATTTGTTTGTAGAATAAGATAATTTAACTAAAATTTAAAAAATGAGAGTCAAAACGATAAAAAAGAAAAAAAATTAAAATCAAAATAATAAAATAAATAAATATTAGAACCTAAATTTATTTTTATATCTAAAACTCAAACTTTAGTTTGTGAATAATAAATAAATGTACCCATAAGCATGAATTATGTATTTGATGAAATCCAATCCAATGATATTAATCAAATGCGACTCATCGTCCATACATTTCCAATGTTGTCTTACGGTATCTGTCAGCTTGCCTTTGCGTGGAAGGCCGCCCACACCCAAACTTCCTCCCCTGATTTACAAGCCAACATAAAGCATTATTTATCATCTCATCATTATCCGCCTATATTTTTACACATTATCAAAAAAAAAAAAAAAAACACCACCGGAATAAATTATATTAAAATAATCTTAAAATATATAATTTTTAAGTAATACATCATCAACTTTTTAAAAATGTAAAAGTCTTATTATATATTCATTCATATTTAATATCTTTTTTAATTTGTTAAATTATGTTAATTAAAAACTTTAATAAACAAACAAACAAACATGGTTTCTTCTTTTATAATTTTTTAAATTATTTTAGTTTTTTTTTAAATTTAATCGTATTTTATTTCTTTGCTTTCAAATCGTTTGTCGATTTTTTAAAATTCTTTTAATTTCTAAGGGGGTAGTTTTTTTTTTCTTTTTCAATTTCAATTTTTTATTTTTAATAAAATTTCAAATTTTGATAAAATTGCCAACGGTGGTTATAATTTATCAAATTTTAATTTTTTTACCAGTGGTTTTTTAGATTTTAAGGGTTGATTTTAATTTTTTTTAATTTGTGCTTATGATTTTTATCAGTTTTTTTAAATTTTTATTTATTGATTTAAGCATTTTTAAATTTTATTTATTTTTGGTTTTTTTTTTACGGAATGTTAATTATTTTAATTATTTTTGGTTATGTTCAAATTTTATCAGTTTCAACATTTTCCCTCCATAATTTAATTATTTTAGTTAAAGTTAAATTAAATTAAAGATGATATCGTATGTGATTGAATGTAGAATAATATTTGTATGTATTTAAAATTTGATGATGCAACATTATTTTATTGGTGCCTAAAAGCTAGATATTTTAGGATTATCCTAATATAATTATTCCCTATTAGTAATTCAAATCGTATCTTTCAGAGCATATCAAGTTTAATTATTGATAACGAACAACAAAAATGGTTTAATTATAAATTGAATTTTCCTTTTTTTTAGACAAGTTTTTTTAAGAAATGGATCACTTTCATTAATACATTAAGATAAGAACTCGATTACGCTTCAATGTTGTATTTTGTTCGGAATTTCACTTTGCCAAACAAAAAACCTAAACTAAGCTTAAAAAAAAAGGATAGAGAATAAAATAGGGTCTACTTTTTTATTAATTAAAGACTCTAATAATCTTATAATGATAAGATTGAACCTAGTATTTATACAAAGAGATTAGAGGTTGTAAATACTAGTCAATGCTAAAAAGAATCCTACATTGACTTTTTTTGCAATTGGCTAAAAAAAAATAACAGTAATATAGTAGCTTAGTAACTAACTACCTGACTAACTGAAGAAACTAAAATACAGTTTAACTAAGCTAATACGACAAGTGCTAATATTTTTTTTTGATATCATCTCTCCAAACTTGTTTTCAAGCTGTACTTTGCTTTGAAATTTGCAGAAAAATAACCTAGACAAGGGTTTTGTAAACATATCTACTATTTGGTCTTAACTAGGTACTTGACCAACAACCAAATTCCCAGTTGTTGCCTTCTCTCGAATGTAAAACAAGTCTAATTCGACATGTTTAAATTTGAAGTGTAACACAGGATTGGTTGTAACAGCGACTGCTCCTGAGTTATCATACCAAAGCTAAGATTTATCAGCAAGTGATACGTGTAGCTCACCAAGCAAAGATTCGAGCCATATAATCTGTCACACCCAATTTTGTGAAAGGTTAAGATTTTGAATTTAGTTCTGTTGCTTTAGAACCAAATGTTTCTTTTAGTGGGAAGCATTATGATTAAGGGAATTAAATAGTAGTGACTAACTTGGCGTTAGGTGAACAGAAGTGAAAAGATTATATAATGGAGAGATGTTATTCTCAATTAGGGGGATTCTTTCATTCTAGTATTCATTTTCTTTCTTCCATCTTTTTCTCTGGTTTATTCTGTAAGAAAGGAAATTAAGGAGCAATTTGCATGAAGGGAAGAAACTAAGGTGTTAACCTAAATAATTGAAAATTTAGCAATCTCGTAATCTTTTTAACTCTTCCGTACCTTTTGATTAAAGAAAAAGGGCGGAAAATCAGAGGATTTCAGCATAATTTATTTTAAACTGTGATAAATTTAAGTCATCGTTAGCATTTAAAACTCCTCTGTATGCATATGAATTAAGATTTTCTTACATATGGTTGTTATGGTTGTTATGCTTAGCTAACCAAGAAGGAGAAGGCCCAAGTGATAAAAGGAAGGCTGAGCAAGTGTAAATTGTGTCAACCCCAAGAATTTTGTAATTTAGTTTATGAATTCAAATCCTTAGTGCTTGTTTGATGTATATCAATACTGTGTTGTTTTGGTATATTTGACTTAATGTTTAGCTGATGAGGAGGAGTTGAATTATTGTGGGATGGTTGTCGTACTGTTGAAGCATGCAAAGTGTTGATCTACAAATGCATGTTTGGTTGTATGCATAAGTTTGTTGTTTTGGTGAATTGTTACTGGTAATGTAATTATTGAAGAGATTATCATTGAAATGGTCTAGTAGAGGATATGTTTGGTATAATCAGTGTTGTGCTATTAGCAATATGTTTAGTTGAATGCTTGTTATATGTCATATGCGGAGTATGGATGTATGTAATGGCAGATAGAAGATGAAGAAATGTCATGTTATGCACTTTGTGCCACATGTTATTGGTTTTGCAGAGGTTTGTGTAACACCCTTCACCCATTTTTTATATCGAATTAGGGTTAGAATATGCTACAGTAAATAACAGAATATGAGCAAGCAGTTTCAATTCATAATTTTTTTAAAACAATCATTTATCAATCATTTAGTTAAACCATGCTATACGTGCAAGATTGAACTTACAAAAGCTCTAAAATAAAATTTGAAACAAATGGTGACTATTTAAAACATTTTAAAAAAGTGAGAAAATGTGTAAAATAAGGTCACATGACTGTGTAAAGCAGGGTCTCATGGTTGTGTAACAAATTAAGGTCGTGTGGACCTAAATGTAAAATATTACAAACATTTACTTGGTCGCGTCACCAGGCCATGTAACAAACTATGACCGTGTTTAACCAAAACCACCCTGATAATACAGAGCACACGGCTATGTCACTTGCCTGTGTGTGACACACAGCCAGTGTGAGCCCATATATGCCAAATTAAAGCCTTGATATACAAGCTACCAAACCAACAACTTACATATGACATAAATGTTGACTTTCCAAATCTTTTAACCTATTCAAATTGCATCAAAAGCATGCCAATAATGTACCATTTACCTAATTCTAACCAATATGCCCCAAGGCACCTCAATCACATTTAAACACAAGTGAAACATCTCAAATTATCTAAACATTTAATACTAAATGTTCATTCCATCTAATACCAATCATACATCAACACTCATTCTATTCCCTAAGTTCATCAATTAGGCACTTAACCATTCAAAAACGCAAACATTTATCAAAGCTTATAACAAACCATATAACCATTTTATAAGTTTACACATTGTGCATTTTATACCAATTCCATTGAAATTTTCCATCATTCAAAAATGACTCAACCATTTAGCTAGACTTATAAACATCTCATATCATGATCAAACTTAAGCATTTGGCACCACATATCATAATCATTATCATCCAAGATGACAATATACATATCAAGCCTATATACATTCCAAAATATCATATACCTATTTTTCAAACCAACTAATCCATATCATGACATCATATTAGCTATATAATTGCATACTCAAAATGTAATTTCAAATACCAAATATACAATTCTAACCATCTACTAATGCATATATTTTCAAAAAGTATATTCTTTGTCATAATCACACCAACAAGGATTTCAAGCCATATCAATAAATAAGTAAACTGAAATAACTCCTAAGTATATGCCACACATAATCGAGCCTTAATATAGTTTAAAGATTACCGAACCCCTACCAAGATAATGTGAGCTTTGGACAATCCGCTTGACGTGTTCCACAAGTTGGCAATATACAAAGAAAGGGAAAACAAATGAGGTAAGCATATACAATGCTTAGTAAGTTCACAGGTATAAAACCAAGTAACTTAACTCAGGTTATAATTATATACTAAATGCTACTTAGCTTGATAAAGTTTGCTTATCATGGCAAATCAAATATAAAAAAGTGAGCTTAACATTTATTTTATCATATCATATAGTAACTCAATCATAGACCATTTTAGTTCACTTAATTCAACATTTCATTATCATTCACAAAACCAATAGTCATATCAATTCACTATCTTAATCATATCAAACAATCTATTTGCCCACTATACATCCCATTTCAAATTAATTCCAAACATTATTTTCATTTCATAATTTTAATTCTCAATCAAATTCATATTAAATCATATGAACTCCATTCTCATATCATATCAATTCATCTTTATACCAAATATACATCAATTGTCAATTTAATGCCAATTACTACTTTGTTTCATAATACAAATTCCAATCACATTTATCGATTTGTCACGTTTCCATATTGGCCCCCTAGGCTTATATATTTATCATCCGATCATCGTATCAAATCAATCTGAATAACATTTATTCCATTTACATTATACATGTCCCTATTAACATGACTCGAACAGATATACAGATCCAACCAATCACACCAAATTGGCACCCAGTTCCTATCGGAATCATCCGAAATAATAAATTATGCCCTACACTGGCCAGTAAAACTGAAAAATAGATGTGTCCAACACTGGTCAATATAACCGACAAATGGAGTGCCCAACAATCCCCAACACGTAGTCGTATAATCCTAAACTATTCTTTTCCTAATCGTTTCTCAATTTCATTACACAATTTCATTAATCAATCATCAATTCTCAATTATGATAGCATATCACATAACAATACTGATTCAATTTCGCATTATAACATTATATTATACTTTCACATATATTCAATTCAGTCCTTATCATTATTAACTAGTCTAAATTGAATCAATTCAGCTCATTTCATCAAATCATCACTTCATCACATAACATATCCTATTTCAGTCCAATTTAAGATCAATTCCATAATTATTTCAATTTTCAATTCATCGTATTCAATTTAATCATCTATCTCACCTTTTTATACCAAATTGTAAATAATTAAAATTTCAATTAAACATAATTAAAATTATAATTCTAAATGCATAAAATTTTAACACAAACATACTGAACGAACTTACCTAGTCAATACAACAAACAAACTGTAACAACTCATTTTCAATGGTGTTGGAAACAGTGGTTTCGAGACCATGAATCCGACTAGTGAATCAGAATTTCATTATTTATTATTTGTAATGTTATTAAAGTATCGTATTAAAATTTGATTAGGTAATTTTAACGTTTGGATAGTTAATTAAGAAAAAAAGATTAAATTATAAAAGTTACAAAAGTTAATCGTTATTAATTTATATGTGCTAAAACGTTATAAAATTTTAATTAAAGGGTTTTATGAGATAAATAGCCCATGTTACTATAGTGGATGAATATGTATGATACTTTATGAAATTTAAGTTATTTTTAAAGGGTAAAGTAGTAATTTAATAAATAATCATAAACTAAAACAAACAAAGGTTATCATCTTACTCATTTTTGTATTCATCAACCAAAAACCACCATGGAAAAGGGTTTAAGAATTGACTAAGTTTGGTCTTCTTGCATATCAAGAAATGGACCAGTTTATTGATAAACGGGGGAAAGGAAAAGTCATCGAATAATCGTCGTCATGTATTGTTAACTATTGTATTTTGGTAAGTTCGTATTACGTTTATTATGTTTATAATGATTTTACTTATTAAGTGTTTAATAAGTTGGAATTGAATGTTGTTATTATCTACTGAATGATTAACGAAATGAAAGAATAAAGCGAGTATGAGATATATCGGAATAACAGGCCTTGAGCTGGTGGTTATTTAGCAAGCCTTGAGCCGGTGGTTATTTAGTAGACCTTGAATTGATGGTTATTTAGCAGGCTTTGAGCCAATGTATATTTAACAGGTACTATGTACCAATGAATGATACCATACCGATGGCTTGAGATCTTGCATGAGTTACGAATTTTTTGAAGCTTATGTGAGCAACATTGTGTATCAGTTAAAGTCCTTAGGTTAGCTCATATAAGCATTACCCTTCTGTGTATCCGAATTGAATTTACTATTGTTATTTTGGCAAAACAGTTAACTATTAAAAGAAAAATGGTATGAGATGATATGTTAATTTGTATTTTTGTATATGTTTATTTGACACGTTATATTTTGATGATATGATTCATCCAGGTTTAAGTGTTTTGGAAAGTTGAAATGATGATTTATGGGAAGGGTTATTAGTTTCATGTTTTGTATGTTTTATAATTGGATTAATAGGTCTGTGTTGTTTTGATTTACGAACTTACTAAGCTTAATGAAAGCTTACTTTATTTGATTGTATGTCTTTGTAGATTGTCGGCCTTTTGTTGTCGATTGGAAAGTTGTTAGAGATCACACCATCTGACAACTCATTCAGTAGTTATTTGTTAAATTTGGCCCAGTTATAAATGACATGTAAATAAGGTTTTGGATATGTAAATTATAAGTATTTTGATCATATGATGGGCACTTGAAATTATGGGATTTGTATTGATGTAAATCCTATTTGGTAACTTGGTTGGTTGTGGTTTGTGATGGTGGTTGCATAAGTTGATAATTATATGCATTTAAATGGTTGTGTTGGTAGTTTAGGATAACAGGCAACCCTGAAATGCTTTGTGTTTGAAGAATGGCTAATTTGGTCATGGAAAGATATGATATTATGATAAGTTGAATGAACATTTGATGGTTTGAATGATGATTGAATATTGGTATGTGTTATTTTACATTTGAAGGATGTTTGAAAGAATTTTACTTGTAGTAAATGTTTGATTGGATGATGAGTGTTTATGTTTCAAATTGAGGTGTCATTGAAGGCATATTGGTTAGGTACTTAGGTTGGATGATTTTGGTATGTTTTGACATGTTTTAATTTGTTTTGAATAGGTAAAAATGATTGGAAATGGTTTGGCTTGGAACTTTAGAAAATGGTAGATGAAAAAGCTTGGTTTTGAAGTTATTTTAGATGCACACGGCCTGAGACATGGGCTGTCATACGACTGTGTTCTACACACGGTCTCCCACATGGTTGTGTGGCTGTTTGATTTTAGGAGCAGAAATTTTATACGGTTACAATTAGATACACGGTCTGAGCACACGAGCGTGTGGAGTGGCCACACGGCCATGTTTGGAGCTACACGAGCTGGCCTCTGTCACACGTCCTGCCGTGTGATACTTGTTTACACTTTTGTTCAAATATTTATAGAAATTTTG
Organism: Gossypium bickii; assembly: GCA_025503065.1. NCBI lineage: Eukaryota > Viridiplantae > Streptophyta > Magnoliopsida > Malvales > Malvaceae > Gossypium > Gossypium bickii. The sequence continues at coordinate 13,768,865 of CP106716.1, read as the reverse complement.
ATGGTCACTAAACTAACTATAAATATGACTAAGGCAAGTGCACCTATCGAACAATAGTATAGTTATGGTGAGTAGGGAATATCGTATCCACGAGGACAAAAGTACTTGTAATTACCTTTTTTTTCTATTATTTAGCCGGCAAATTGAAGTGATTGTTTTTAACCTAAATTTACTAATCTAATTTAACTAAGAACGCAACAGAGAATGAAATAGGAAAATAATCGAAGATAACTAATAAGAAAGACAATACCCAGGAAAGAATCTACCTAGACTTCACCTATTATTATGAATCTGAGTTAAACGATTTATTCACTTGTGTCTTGATCCATATAAATCCCTAAATTATGTTAATATCTCTTTCGAGAGTAAGAACAACTGACTCTAGGTTGATTAACTGAAATCTCTTTCTAATTAAAACCCCTATCGTCATATTAACTCGATCTATAGATTTCCCTATTAGATTTAACTCTAATCCAGTAGATTTATGTCATCCTATTTCTAGGATTGCATGCAACTCCACTCAATTATGCTAGATCTACTCTTAAACAGGGACTTTTGCTCCATTGAAATAAGCATATTAAACATGAATTAATATCCCAAAAATATTAAAACACGAAAAAAGCATACATTATTGAGAACAAGAATCAAGTATTTATCGTGTAAAACATAAATTAAATAATAAGATTCATCATAAGTTTCATCCTCCCTAGGTATCTAGAGAATTTAGTTCATAATCCTAAATAGGAACATCTCAAAGTTAGAATATCCACAAGACATAAAGAAACTCAATAAAACTCTGAAAGAAATTAAATGGAGATCTTCGATCTTGAGGGAGATCCACTTCCGAGTTGATTTCGATGGTGTTCTTTGAGTATTTTCTTCGATCTTCTCTGATTGCCCTATTATGTCTTCTTCTAATTGGTATTTATAGACTTTAGAATGCTTAGAAAGCCTAAAAATTGGGTTTTTCCGCGTATCTAGGAAGCAGGTTGCAAAATCAACATGGGCTGGCACATGGGAGTGTGGCCAGCCCGTGTGGCTCACACAGGCGTGTGCCTAGCCTACGTGGAAACGCCAAGGCCGTGTGGATCCTGAAAACAACTTTTTTTGTCCGATTTTGGCTTATTTTTCGCTCCTTTGAATCCCCTATGCTCACCTAAGTACAGAAACATGAATTTAAAGGATTAGGAGCATCAATTTCACTAATTTACATAATAAATCATCCACAAACACATCAAGAATGGGATAAAAAATATGTTACTTTTATGGCTTATCAAATTTCAATTTAATCTAGAATTGATCCTGATTTGTTTTAAATGTTCCGTAAGCTTGAATTAGCTCCTAAATTGATGGAAAAGAAATGATTGATGATGAATTATTTTGATTATCTTTAAATAAATTATGAAAAATGTTAAAGTTTTATAGCTGTAACACCTTACAGTTCAGGTTGGTGACCAGATTGGGTATAGGGTGTTACACAAACAATGCTCTAAGGACTAAAAAACAAATTTTGCCGTTTCTCCAATTATCTTCAATTTGGTCCAATTTCTGATCTATTCAATAATTTAATTCAATTTATCAATTCCAAACATCTTATATTATCCAATTATAAATATATATCAGTTTAATTTTATTATTTGAATGCCCCTAATATTTTTCATTTTATTCAATTTATGTTCTAAAACCATTTTACTCTAAGATGTGAGAACATGTCAGTCTTCCTTGTATCCCTGATTGAGCTAACATAACTATGAGAGGTCAAAATTCACCCTCCAATCACTTTGGAAAGCATTAATCTTTGTTTTAAACTGAACTTCTACAAGTTTCTGGAATTGAATAAAACAATTGAGCAATTCAGACTAACTTTTAAGAAGGTGTATCCATGTGTGCCTGCTAAAGACATCTAAAAATGAAACATAGTACCAACACCCCTCAGAATCAACATGCACTAGTCCCCATAAATCAGAAACAACATCATCAAAAGAAGTTTTATACTCATTAGTGGTAGGCAAAGGGGAGACAAATTTATGAGCTTTTCCTTTTTGACAAGCAGAGCAAATAGAGTCGAGTTTTTATTCATCAACATCAATACTATAATATTTTAGTATAACTTGAAGAACCCTTGTAAAAGGATGACCCTTTCATTTATGCCAAAGTTCTATACTTTTACAAACTGACTTCGAGGAGCCAATAAAAGAGCTCAACTCATTATTATTAGACAAAACAACATTATAAACAATTGAAACAACTTTAGGTGCAATAGACCAATTTGAACTTGACTTGTACTTAGAAGGAACTGGATTAAACCAATATAGACCTTCATGAATGTGCCCTGTCAACCAAGTATCCCCTCTCTAGATGTCCTTCTTAAAACAACAAGTTGGGTGAAATTCAAAATAGACATTATTATTTAGAGCAAACTAAGAAATTGACAACAAGTTCTTGCATACATCATGAACATGTAGAACTTTATTTAGATGAGGAACTCTACTTGTAGCAAAAAGAGATGCTAAACCAATATGCACCATAAGAACAGAAACACCATTACCCATTTTTTCCTATGTATTCAACCACATTTTCAAATTTGCCAAGTCACTAGTTATATGATGAGTGGCACCAATTCATCTGAAATGATAGATTTGACCCTGAAGAATCTCCAAGTTGTGTGTGAGGTACAAGAGTAAACATGGGACTAGGAACACCACTAATAGGCTAAAATTGAGAAGTAGGAGGAAAATGAGTCACTAGTGAGTTGCAAAACTGGGATTGATTTTGAATAAAGGGAATAACTGGTTGACAAGCAATAAAAGGCACTCTCGATGTGTCTCTTGGAACAAATGAGTGCTTAGTTAACAGTCATAGGAGCATTCATAGGTTGTTCACTATTGAATCAGGGAGAAAACTTAGAGAATGTTTGATCAAAATGATAAAAGCACTTCTGGTTGACACTTTGACCTATTATTGTATTGGAAACGACTTTCTCTTCCTTTATAACTTCTACCACCTTTATAACCATAACCCCTTTTATAACCACCTCTGTTACTTTATTGATAACGACCACCTTGATAATTGCTTTGCTCATTCTATTAATAATCGCTCCAATTATTATACTAAAAACCACATCCATTCTTCTGACTTCCAAAATCTTGTTGCACCTCATTATGACCTCTACTAGTATCCTTGGCTTGTTTGGAAGAACTATTTTGTTATTGAACAAGATTTGCTTGCATAGGCATGGTGGAAATGAAATCCATTTGCCTTGTTTCATAATCAACGAACATCTCAGTGAGTAAATCCAAAGATATTGCCGTGGTTGAAGCAACTACTATAACCAACTCATACTCTGTAGTGAGACTTGCAAGTGCTCTTGCTTAGTAACGACACTTTCTGTAGCATTCAAAGTGTTACACAAACCTTTAATCTTGGTCAAATACTCTTTAATTGTCAAATAACCTTTTTTATTTTTGTGAATGCAAAGTGTGTCTCAAGTTCAAGATCTTTATGCTTGATTGAGTAACACATCTATGAACAATAGTTGACCAACCCTTTAGACTTGTATTTGCATTAGTAAGATAAGGAAGAATCTCATCTAAAATTCTTGACAAAATCCAAGAAACTAAAAGTTTATCTTATTGTTTGTACATAAGAAACATGGGATTGCCAACCAATTTACCATCACTCCCAAGTATGAACTTTGCTGGAACATATAGAGTTTCCAAAATGTAACCCGTCATTCCATACCCTTCAAGAATCAAATTTATTTGATGCTTCCAAAAAAAAAAAAATTACTCTCATTTGATTGAATAGTTTAATGGCGAGAGAACAATTTTACCTTTAAGGGAAACACAAGAGATCACATTCCGAATTACTTTTTGAACACCATCTAAATTACAAGGTTTTGTCTCACTATTTGAAGAAGTCTCAACCTTTGAATTCACCATGATGAAAGAACAATAAAAAATAGCAAACCACATTAGATCAACAATGAACATCACTCAAACTCACTCAATTTTAGCTAGTTTGGTACCATGTTCGAAATCTCACTCTACCAAACAAAGAACTAAACTATGAACAACAGAAAAGATAACCAGAGAACAAAATAGGGTCTATTCTTTTGTTGATAAGACTTACAATTTTATAATGATGAGACTGATTTTGATATTTATACAAAAAGTTTAGAAGTTGCAAAGGCTAGTCAATGCTAATAAAAATTCTACACTGACTTTCTCTGCAGCTAACTAACTGAAACAAATAGAAATACAACACATCCTAATATATTTTAGAGGAAAAAAAAATGTTACGATTGAAAGATGTTGCTTAAATTTCAAACCAAACCCAGTTTGTTTAGTACGAAATATGAACCACTACATACAACATATAACTTGATTGATGCCAGATTATTTCCTTCTTCCTCACAATCAACGATAATTTGCTTTATGGCAAAAACAGGTATTTATTAGTTTCATCAGCTCACCGAGTTTCATCTCTTAAATCTATTAATAGATTAAGTTAAATCTTAATTAAAATATTTTAAATTAAATCTGAGTCAATTTAATAAATAAGAATATTACAAATTGGAATAACATTTAAAAGTTAGTATAATAATAATTTTAGTCCTCAATTTTTACATTTTAAAAAAAATTGATCCTTATTATTTTTTTTAAATTAAATTTGACCATTCTTCTTCTTTTGAAAGTCAATTTTTTAAAAAACATAAATGTTGATACATAAATCGCACATGAATTACCATACATATCGACATATTTAAAAAAACTAACATTTTAGTCTACATCTTCATAAAAAAGAAGCAAATAAATTATTTTTTGAAAAAAATAATGGTTAAGGTTGACTCTTATATGAAGGGTTGAAGTTGAAATTTAGCTAAAAAAAGAATAAAGGACCAAATTGATAAAAATATAAATAATAAGTGAAAATTCATAAATCCCTGTCTAAGCAAAGCTGAAACTATAAATGGATTATGGATAGATGTGTGTAGAAAAATGTTGTAAGAAACTGAAAACGAAGAAAAAGGGGGAAATTTGTTGATGTTATAACCAAAACGGATGAGCGTATGAAGGTTGGCTTTATCATTAAAATAGTAGGATCGAGTTAGGGAGTTAATTTGATTGGTGAAAACTGAAATAGAAATAGAAATAGAAATAGATTAGGGGAAGCAGCCTTGACCTGCGCTGGCAATGACAGGGCCCCGCAACCTGTTGTGTAGTACAACTCCAACAGTGTTCGCAAGTACAAAGCGGTCTAACGGTAATTCCATATATATTGCAAGGGCAATTTGGTAGTTTGGTGGAGCCAGGCAAGCCAACCCAGAGTTTCTAGTTGAAAAATTGCTGTCTCCACCATCTCCCTCGGAAATCTCTCCCAACACATTTTCTCTCCAATATATCTTTTTTTCTTTCTTTCTATAAATACATAAACAAATCTCCTTTCCTTTCCCTCTGATTTGTTCTCTGCGTCTCTGCCTTTTCCGCTTTCCTTTTCACCTCTTTTCATTTTCTTTCTTTCTGTACCCTAATGTCGCCGGGCTCGAGGGACCTGCAACTCACGTCGCAGTCGGCCGGCGTCTGGAGATCCACGTCTCCCTCGTCGGTACGCGCTGATGATCCCGACGACATGGAGGAAGGTACTCGACTCTTAGATTCATACGAAACAGGAGATTATAAGTTGGAAAGTATTGAAGAAGGTAGTATGCGGAGAATTCAGGTCACTGTAACGGGGATGACGTGTGCCGCCTGCTCCAACTCCGTTGAGACTGCTTTGAAGAGCATCAATGGGGTTTTAAAAGCATCCGTGGCTTTGTTGCAGAACCGTGCTGATGTTGTTTTTGATCCTACTTTGGTTAAGGTTACTGCTCTTTCTTCCTTGATCATTATTTTCAAACAGAATTACGCTTGTCGGGTTTGCTTCATTAGATAATTTTAGCTTCTCTTTTATTCCGTGTTTGATTTTGTGATTATGGTCTTGGATTTGTTTAATTACTGAAGATTGGCTTAATTAATGTTGGTTGAGGTCGACAAGCTACTCTCGTCATTTATTTGCTTAAGTTGATTTTAATGCGTGATTTTTTTCCCACACTTTTGCTAAATTATAGTACTGTTTGCTATTTGTCTTGGAACTTTTCCGGATTTTAAATTTTATAAGCTATGTTGACTATTATGCCTCTAAATATTGCATTTGAAATCTGATTTTTCACGGTGTCTTATCTGTAAATGTGGCTAGTTCTGTATAAAAATGATCATGAATATGACTTTTAGTCAATGTTTCGTCATGGTTTCTACCATTTGCATTGTGTAAATTATTAGTTTCTCAAGTTTACAGGACTCAAAAACACCTTTTTGATGATTGCTGATGTTTAATCCCTCTCACTCTAAACAAACACACAAGGCATCACATATTTTGCTGCATCTATGGTGTTTGCTTTTCTTCCGGTGTTGTAATCATGGAGAAAAAGTTTTGCGTCAGTCTATGGGTATTTTATTTTTAAATACATGGAGGAGGAGGAGATTTGTTCTATTGCTTCACCAATTTTCTATCATGAGGTACATATTTGGCTGAAATGCAACATTTCAATAGCTGCTATCCCCCTTTTGGTCTATACAACACAGATTAAGTATTCTTTTTCTCCTTGGGTGTGATGTCTGGGGTTCTACCACAGTCCTTATGCCTGGTACTTGAAAATCCTCGTCTTGGGTTCAGTTCATGTGCTTGAGTCAAATGTATGTACTTTGAAAATGGAGCTTTTGTGAACCAAGTGTTCTCTAACACTTCCATGAAATTCAGGATGAAGACATAAAGAATGCCATTGAAGATGCAGGGTTTGAGGCCGAAATTCTACCTGAGCCCAGCAATGTTGGAACAAAGCCACGTGGAGTGCTCGTGGGGCAGTTTACAATAGGAGGTATGACCTGTGCAGCCTGTGTCAACTCTGTTGAAGGCATTTTGAGAGATCTTCCTGGTGTTAGTAGGGCTGTTGTTGCTTTAGCCACTTCAGTAGGGGAAGTTGAATATGATCCCACTGTAATTAGTAAAGATGATATAGTCAACGCAATTGAAGATGCTGGTTTTGAAGCCTCACTTGTACAGAGTAGTGAGCAGGATAAAATCATACTTGGGGTTGCTGGTGTTTTTAATGAGCTAGATGTACAGCTTATCGAAGGCATACTTAGCAGCTTGAAAGGCGTTCGACAATTTCGTTTTGACAGAAGTTCTGGAGAACTTGAAGTTCTTTTTGATCCTGAAGTTGTCAGTTCAAGATCCTTGGTTGATGGAATTGAAGGAGGAAGTAAAGGGAAGTTCAAGCTACATGTTATGAACCCATATGCAAGAATGACTACTAAAGATGAAGAAACCTCAATTATGTTCCAGCTTTTTACTTCCAGTTTGTTTCTCAGTGTGAGTATTTTTATATATATACTCTTTACTAGTAGTCTAGTTTTGAGCTATATTGCATCATTTATTTTTCCTCTTGAACATAAGCCTTCAAGAAGCTAAAGGGAAAGACTTACAAGAATCTGTATTTGAAACCGTATAGCCTTTTACATGAAAGCATATGAACACTCTTGGCTTATGGCCTCCATATAGTAGCTATTTTCTGGAATCTTTCTTCAACAAATGTTGTCTACGTTTCAAAATGTTAATTGGTTCCCCTACTCGTATTAGTTTCAAGCTAACTGTTGGTCTGTTTTGATCCAGATTCCTGTCTTTCTGATTCGAGTAGTTTGTCCCCATATACCCTTGTTGGATGCCTTCTTGCTCTGGAGATGTGGACCTTTCTTAATGGGTGATTGGTTGAAATGGGCATTAGTAAGTGTTGTTCAGTTTGTTATCGGGAAGCGCTTCTACGTGGCAGCTGGCAGAGCTCTTCGAAATGGTTCTACTAACATGGATGTTTTAGTTGCATTGGGTACTTCAGCTTCTTATTTCTACTCTGTTGGTGCTCTTCTTTATGGTGCCATAACTGGGTTTTGGTCACCAACATACTTTGAAACAAGTTCCATGCTGATAACGTTTGTATTATTGGGGAAGTATTTGGAATGTCTTGCAAAAGGGAAAACATCAGATGCTATCAAGAAGCTAGTAGAACTTGCACCAGCTACTGCATTGTTGGTAGTTAAAGACAACGGTAAGGGCTTCTTAATCTTGGGTTCATTTTGGTAAATGTTGTTTGAAGTGTATCAAGGACTTTACTTTTGTTATTCATGCCATCTTGTCTTTCTTATCAAGTAATTGATAGTATTGTATGGTCTTAAATAGGATCAAATTTAGTGCCAAAAATCAAATTGAAGGACTGAAAGCCTATGTTTATTCTTTTTGCAGGTGGAAACATTATTGGAGAAAGGGAAGTCGATGCTTTGTTAATTCAGCCTGGTGATATATTAAAAGTTCTTCCTGGTGCCAAGCTTCCTGCTGATGGTGTTGTTGTGTGGGGTTCAAGTTATGTAAACGAGAGCATGGTAACTGGTGAATCTGTACCTGTGTCAAAAGAGGTTGATTCACCAGTTATTGGTGGAACAATTAATTTACATGGTGCTCTTCACATAAAAGCTACCACAATAGGTTCTGAAGCGGTTTTGAGCCAGATTATTAGTTTGGTTGAGACAGCTCAGATGTCCAAAGCTCCTATTCAGAAGTTTGCTGATTTTGTAAGTTTTCTTAATGGAAACTTGATTTTTTTGGTGTCATGAAGAAAAGAGAATGCATGATACGTTGCTCTAAAATGATTATTCTAAATCTCCCCAAGGTCTTGGTTGATAAGACGGTAATATTGATTGCAGTTGAATATGTGAAATGTTTTAACGTTACTATTTGAATTAGCTCGTGGGTTGTATATGATTAGTTGATCTATCCTATTTGTCCTTAAGTTTATCCATTTATATGGTTGAAGAAAAGATGATAAGTCTATCCTTAAAGTAATTAACTTTTTTTATTTTGTTAGAATATGAAATTGAAAGTAGGAATTAACATTTTAGGAGCGTGGGAAGATAGTGGAAGAGAAGTAGGAGAACTTTTGTTGGAGAAACTGGTATAAGTAACTGCAGTAAATTAGAAATGTTCTATGGTCATATTAATTTTCAAATGACAATTAGAACGAATGACACTTTTATGTAGTTTCTATTGAAATGATGTCAAATGGTTTGTAGTTAAAGTTTGGAATGACTGGGGACAAAATTCATTGCAAAAGTTCTGGAAGTTCCCTTAAAAAATGTACACCTTTAGATGTATTTCTACTATGTTTTCATATTAAAGATTTATGTTCAATGTTGTAGCATCTCTGAGGTATGACTTCAAGTTGGAAGAACCTGTTTGTTAATGCTGAAGCTTTACCGGCAATTTTGTTGTCTTGCTTGACTCTAGATTTCTATGGCATGCAGGTAGCAAGTATCTTTGTTCCTACTGTTGTTACTTTGTCCTTGATCACATTGTTGGGCTGGTAAGATCTGAAAGGTTTATTTTGTCATATTCTCCTTTTTGTGAGATAAAATGTCTGATTTCCATCTTATATTGAGTTCTTTTGTTGATTGTTTGTAGGTATGTTGGTGGAGCTGCTGGAGCCTACCCAGAGCAGTGGCTTCCAGAAAATGGCAATTACTTTGTTTTTGCCCTTATGTTTTCAATATCTGTGGTGGTAATTGCATGTCCTTGTGCTCTTGGTTTGGCTACTCCAACCGCTGTCATGGTTGCTACAGGGGTTGGAGCAAGTAATGGTGTGTTGATAAAAGGAGGAGATGCACTGGAAAGAGCTCAGAAGGTCCAGTATGTTATTTTTGACAAAACTGGAACTTTAACTCAGGGCAAAGCTAAGGTCACAACTGTAAAAGTTTTCTCAGAGATGGACCGTGGAGAATTCCTTACACTGGTGGCTTCTGCAGAGGTTATTTCTAACAGCCTGACTAGTTTCAGACTTTTTTTTTTTCCAATGCATTTCTGCAGTTACTGAATTTCCTTATTCTCATTCCTTAGGCTAGCAGTGAACACCCATTGGCCAAAGCAATAGTTGAATATGCACGCCACTTCCATTTCTTTGATGAGAATTCGTTAACTGAAGATGCCCAATACAGCAGCAAAGGATCTTCAATTCCTGCATGGCTTCTTGATGTTGCAGAGTTCTCTGCTGTGCCAGGAAGAGGAATTCAGTGTTTTATTGACGGAAAGCAAGTGCTGGTGAGTGCCTGCTCATTATATCAATTCTGAGGGTGTAGAAAATTTTTTGTTACTCGTTTATCAAACATGGTATTTGTGAACAGGTTGGTAACAGGAAACTGCTTACAGAAAGTGGAGTTAGCATTTCTGCCCATGTAGAACAATTCGTGGTTGATTTGGAAGAAAGTGCGAGGACAGGCATACTTGCAGCCTATGATGGTAACGTGATTGGAGTTTTGGGAGTAGCAGATCCATTGAAGAGAGAAGCTGCTGTGGTTGTAGAAGGCCTACAGAAAATGGGTGTCAGACCTGTCATGGTTACCGGAGATAATTGGAGGACAGCTCAAGCTGTTGCTAGGGAGGTTTGTACACATACATACATACATGCATACATGCATGCATGCATAAGCATTGCATTATTTTTTACGGGCTTATGTTGAAAAACTGCTAACCTGAATACAATGCTCAATATTGCATTGGTTGTTTATCTGATGTAAGATACAAACTCATCTAGTCTGCTCGTACCAATAAATTAAGATCACAAAACAAGACAACTGTCTATGCAGACTGTAGAGAATTAAAATTTATGTTCAGCATGAAGAGAATGTATTTGATTTTGGACAGGTGGGTATCCGAGATGTTAGGGCGGAGGTAATGCCGGCTGGAAAAGCTGAAGTTGTACGATCATTCCAGAAAGATGGAAGCATAGTTGCCATGGTGGGTGATGGGATTAATGATTCTCCTGCACTAGCAGCTGCAGATGTTGGTATGGCAATTGGGGCAGGGACAGATATTGCCATAGAAGCTGCAGACTATGTTTTAATGAGAAATAACTTGGAAGATGTGATCACAGCCATTGATCTGTCCAGGAAAACATTTAGCCGGATACGATGGAACTATGTTTTTGCGATGGCGTACAATGTGGTGGCAATACCAATTGCTGCTGGGGTTTTGTATCCATCATTAGGGTTGAAGTTGCCACCATGGGCAGCTGGTGCCTGTATGGCCCTTTCTTCTGTAAGCGTGGTGTGCTCTTCTTTACTTCTTCGGAGATATAAAAAGCCCAGACTTACCACTATACTTGAAATAACTGTAGAGTAGAAACAAAATTTGAACAACTATTTTTCTCTCCATCACCTTCCTTTAGGTTTGTGTTTTTATAAGAAGGGAATTGAGGGGGTGCGAGTGAATCATAAATTTCCCAATTTTGTGAACTTCCTTTTGGTCCTCTACTTTGTAGTCATAGGGAATGGAGGGTGGAAGTTAAACACCCCATTAAAATGTAAATGTACTTTGTTGTATACTATATGGTCATTGATGCGTTCTTTTTGTTTTTTTCTTTCAAGATTGGAGATGTGGTCTCTAGTAGTGCTTATAATATCAATACTAAAATGGATTAGGATAATTATTTGGAGATGTTAGTTTCGTGTTCCAATAAATAATTTTATAACGCCGAAGTTAAAAAGTAAATGAATGATGGTGGTGTTGAATGGCAATTCAACTAACAGATTTTGTGGGTTATAAAATTAAAGTTGATTATATAATCTTCCACATCATTTCCAATTCATTATTCCATAACAACTTCAATGGTTTAAGTCATTTTCTAATCTTCATTTTGTTACCAAGTGGAAAAATTATGAAAGAAAGAATTGCATGTCTTGCATTCAGCTCCAACTCTAAATTTATTCAAGCTATACTATGCCTAAAAATGTTACTTTGGTATTTGCTAATTCGACCATTACATTGTTGGTAAAATAATTTAATCTGTAGTTATTGTTTTATTGTACCGAAAAACAAATTGGTGTTGTTTGATTAGATGTAGTTGGGTGACATCAAAGGCGTTAGCAATCTAGTTTAAACAACTTACACAGTTGAGATTGTTGACTTGAGTCAGGTTTTTATTCACAAGGCTGTGGAAGAATTAAACCGTGGGAGCTGATTTTTGGGTTGTTCATTTGGTAAGAGTTAACTGTTGGGTTGTTTCTATAGTTAATTTACTAGTATGGAAGAATAGGAGGTTGAGGCTGTTCCTCGATCTCCATAGTTGACTTATCATCAGTAGGATCCATAATCAGTGATCAATTTAGAACCAAATCGACATGGTATCCATGTAACACCCTTCACTCGTCCCGACGTATGGTACGAATGAGAGATGCTATCGGAACACATCCTTAGCTCGTACAAGAATTTTCTTTTAAGAAAATTATTTCAAAACTTCATAAAAAATTCTTTAAAAACCATATTTAACATTTAGAAAGCTTGAATACACTTTTTAAATCATTTTGCAATATTTCTAAGGGATTTGAACATGCCCAAAAATAAAATGGAGTTCTGGGGGCTCAAATTGCTCAAAAAATAAGTTGTGTAGGTGTAGGGGCTACAAGTCTTGATACTTGAACATCAGTCTCGAGACTTAGGTGTAGAACTGTAGAAATTTGATTTTAATGTATCTAGGTCTCGAGACCTTGGACCCATGGAGTAAAGATTGGCTAAAAAAACACTTCAAATCAACTTTAAATATCATCAATCCAAGTCAATAAGTTGCAAATTCATTTAAAACTCTTTTGAAACACAACTAAACAAAATTTCTAATCATACACATGCTCGAATAGAGTAACGAAAGAAAAGCTTATAAAAAAGATATTAAAAGAGTAGAACTTTACAAATAACCTTGCAATTTCAATTAGAACTTTACAAATAACCTTACAATTTCAATTCTAATAAATGTTTTTGCGTACATGCCAATATACAACACCAATTACAACTTTAAACTCAAGTGTCGATGCTCCCAAGTCAAGGACACCATCTTCTCAAAAGTTCAAAACCTATGCGTTTTAAACAAATAACGTGTTAAGCTCAAAGAGCTTAGTTGTAACACCCTTACTCGATCCGATCGTCAAATCCAAACAACAGTGTGTCACATTCATTGCCGGAGCAACTACGGTCAATTCATAATTAAATTATACAATTTATAAGATAAAATCAAACAATATACATTCCTTAAACATACCAAAGCAAAATCTAAGTTTCATTTATATATGTATTTAATAACCTACAACATTTAATTACCACAAAACCTAACCTATTAGGTACATGCCAAGTGTAAATAAAGTTGGAAACAAGCAAACATTGTTGAGATTGGGATTGTGGATTGGATGCTAAGGTCGATGCTTGAAAATCTCGAATTAATCTACCATGCGCACTGAGAGAACAACCTGTACGCTGAGTAAAATACTCGGTGGTATTTTTATAATTTAAGTAAGTAATATTAGCATTAACAATTCTACACATAGTAAACATGTATGTCTATATACACATATCTATCATATAACTTGGAGTTACTAAGCTTTACTTTTTTAATATAAACATATTAAGTGTGTAAAACTCACAACAATTCTTCCCACTTCAATACATCCTTAATAGACCTTTCATTATGCTTATTATAATAACATTTTAATCATACAATATCAAAACATGCCATTATCAATCCCATTATCCGATTTACCACTTCTGATATCACCTAAATCATTCGTTTCAATTAATATACAATCATTTCCAGGTTTAATACAAGTTCACTATAACGACTTGTTTTCAGTGAAATCGAAACAGTGGTTTTGGGAACACAAATCCGAAGTTGAAAAATTTATTTTAATATTATTTTGTGGTCTATAGCATGATAATATGGTGGTATAAAAATATCGTTAAGAAATTTTACCGTTTGTATGCTCAATTTGTGAAAAAGGACTAAATCGCGTAAAGTGTGAAAGTTGTGTTCTATTAGCTAAAGGTGTTAAATAGCTATAGAAATTTAAAGTGGAGGTCCTTATATGGTAATTAGCCATTAAATGATTGGTAATTGAGTAATTTTTAAAGTTAGGTAAGGGTAAAATGGTAAAATTGCAATTAATGATAAAAATAAATAAAAGAAAAGCCAAAAAGCTATCATCTTCTTCTATTTTTCATGCCATAGCCGAATTCACCATAGGAGAAGGGAAGAAATTTTTTTCTCAAGCTTTTTCTTTGCATGTAAGTGCTATGTCATCCCGTTTTCGTTGATTTTTATATTTTCAGAACGGTTGTAGCTTAATCTAGCTAAATAGGGGACTAAATTGCAATATGATTGAAAGTATAGGGTTTTTCCATGAGAGCATATTAGTTTTTCTTGAAGTTTAATGGAAGAAAATGGACCCTTGTTGTTAAATAAACAACTTTTGTTAAGTGAGTTTTGATGAAATTGTTAATTAGGGGTTAAATTGAGAAATATGAAAATTTTGTGATAAATTTGTGAGTTTATGGAATATATGAGTCGATATGAGCATATATAATTTTTGGCTAGGCTTGGATGTAGTGAAATTTCATGAATTTCATTTTTTACGAGCCTAGGGACTAAATTGTAAAAAGGTCAAATGTTTAGGGGCAAAATGGTAATCTATAACATGAAATTGGATTGAATTGAATAGAATAAATATTAAATTAGTTAAATTTGATTATATAGAGATCAAGAAAAGCCACGTTTGGGTAGTGGATTGATCGGTCGATTGTCTCCGTATAAATTTGAGGTAAGTTCGTATGTTTAATAAGCATTAAATTATATATGTTTAAATGCTTAATTGATATAACTGTGATGATACAAACACCACGAAAATTCTTGATGAGGTATCAGTAATGTATAGACCCCGATTGAACCTTAGGAATAGATAGAATACAAATGACATGTCATTAGGGGTTACTGTGTTTTGGGTACTGATCTCATACGTCCTACCGGTGGCTGAGTTTCCGGCATGTGTTGTGGTTACTTTACAGCTTGTTTGAGCAGCACCATGTAGTTACGTCTTGACTGACAGCTTGTGTGAGCAGACCCAATGATGGCTCAAGAGTGAGCATTTATATGAGAAATAAGATAGAGGTGGTTTTAACCACGTATTGGCACTTAGTGTGCGAGATACCCTAGTATCCGATAGTATTCCAAATGGTTCAACGAGCACAGATGATGATACGAGGTTATAAGAGTTGATACAAACCAGTACAGGTATTCGTGTGAAATACGAAAAGTAATTCATAGTTGATATATTCATACATGACTAACATGATTGTGATTATGTGTTAGGCTTTGGGCCAATTGAAATTTACCTATGTTTTAATTATGGTTATCTAAATTGTGGATGGATGGTAAGTTTATTTATTAGCCATACGAACTTACTAAGCTTAATTGCTTATTATGTTTTAATTTCCGTGTTTTATAGTGATTTGGAAGCTCGCTCGGTTTGGAAGTTGTCGGAGATTGTGTCGCACTATCAAACTCTCATTTTGGTATTTTGGACTTTGTATATTTTGGTTAAATGGCATGTATGGATGTTTTGGCTAATGTGGCCTATATGTCTTGTTGTGTTTTGGCCATCTGAGATGGTTTGTAAAGTGGTCACATATTTTGATATGTATATATGTTCAAATGGCCTTTTGATATGTGGTGTATGGTTGCTATATGAATGCCTTGCTTGTGAAATTGTGTTTGGCATTAATTGGTTGAAATAGAGATGATTATGTATGCTAAGTTTTAGGCACAATGTCTCATATATGTAATTGACCATTTAGGTAACCTTTGAAGTATGTTTGGTATGTTTTAAAGTGGTCAAATGAATATGTTTATAGATATCATGTTATGGTGTGAATGTACATGTTATAAACTTGATATTGGTTGGACCTGAGTGCCTATTTATGCCATGGTTTTATGTATTTTGATGTGTATAGGTTGACACCAATTTGGGTTAGAAATATGGCTTGGAAAATGGCCTATTTTTGTCCACACGGGCGTGTGTCTCAGTCGTATGTGACACATGGCCAAGTGACACGACCGTGTGTCCCCTGTAATGTAACACCCCTAACCCGTACCCGTCGCCGGACTAGAGTTATGAGGCATTACCGAACTAAACTCAATTTCATATTGACATTCATTTGAATTCAGGCGTAAACAATACAATCATTTCTATTTCATATAATATTACAACTTATTAATTTAAATAATGTATAATGAGTTTATTTACAGATACTTAATAAATGTCAATGTCCGAACTACATGAATTAAACTTTCATGAAATTTATTCACTAAAAAAAAATACCTCAACTTGTATCGTAATATATCATAAATTGGACATAAATCAAATCACATATAACATGAGCTAGGTTTCATTGGAATTATTCAATACATGAGCATACTAAGCCAGCCGACTATTCATACCATTTTATAATAGATGCATATGCAAACATAGTAGCATTATATCATAATCGAACATACTAATTTACTTTCCATTAAAATTTATACCTAAACATTTACATAACATATTCGTTTCCTATCAATAGCAATCAAGCCTATTAAGCCAACTGTCTAATACATGCTTCATTATAAAAATGTAAACATCATATAACCAAAATCATTTAAAAATAACATTGATCCAATATAGCTGATTTTACAATATGAAAGACTTATTCAAGCACATTATGTATCAATCATTTTATCTAACTAATATATTGCATACTATATCTTATCAAAACATCCATCATTTTTCCATATTGCCAATTCACCTAACTAAACATGGTAACACACACACATATATATATTATCACTTTATATATAGATATTCATACTATGATCGAATTTACACATCCATTAGCAATATATTCAAACAGTTATATCAAAAGCATACTTAACCAAAGGATTAAGCCATTTTCGCATGGCTATTATATAAACATAACAAAGTTTTCAACTTAACAAGATCATAGCCTTTTCTATACATGCCTTTATCCGAATACCAAAATTTAAGAGTACCAACTTAAGTTGATAGTGGGGATGACTGTCTTGACGATCCCTTTGAGCTCGTAGCCTTAACAGAATCTGTAAAACAGAGGAGAACATATCACACAAGTAAGCTCACTAGCTTAGTAAGTCTTAAGCATTTACGAACAATAATCAAACATTCCAACATTTAGCACACACATATATATATACATATAAATAAAATTATTCATGACTTTAAAATCCAAGTAATTTAACTAATAATTTCATTATTCATCATAATCATAAATAATTCTTTAACGTATATTTGCTTAAGGACTTACCTCGACTGTCGACGGACCGCGTAAACCGGCTATTTGATAACCTTTGTCTTTCCTCGATCTAAATCCGTTTTTCTTTGTTCTTGATCTAAACACATTAAAATTTAGCTCATTCAAGTACATTTCATCTCAATTTAGTCCCTAAGCATATAAATAGGCAAATTACCATTTTACCCCTACTATTTCACATTTTTACAATTTAGTCCTATTTACATAAAACACAAAATACACAAAATTTCTCAATACTACTCAAGGGCCGAATATATATAAGGACTATACAAGTCCATTTCTTTCATTTATTTTGCAAATAAGCCCCTCTAAAAATTTATTTTTACAAATTAACCCTAAATACTCAATTTCACCAAAACTTCCAATACAAAATATACTAATCTTTAACATATCTTTAATATAAAATCATAAAACATCAAAAACCACAAGAACATAGCAATGGCCGAACATCAAGCATGCTTACTTTTAAAAATTCTAACATGGGTCAGCTATGGTTCGAAGCAACGATCTCAAAAACGTAAAAATTAACAAAAACCGACTAAAAACTCACCTTGAATTTTAGCCTAGAATTGCCGAAATTTCAAATGAATTCAAAGCTTTCTTCCTTCTCCCACATTTGGCCAAGGAGAAAACAAAAAGATGATGGCTTATTTTATGACATTTTAGGATATATTAAGTTATTTAACTAATTACTTATTTAACCTTATAACATAAAATAAAACTAATATATAAATTAAGGTTAGTTATGACAAATGCCACCCACTAACTTAAAAATGGGTTAATTTCCCTTTTAATGCCTCATATTAAAAAGCCATCATCATTATTCTAGCACTTTTCACTATAGTTTGCAACTTTTACATTTTACGCGATTAAGTCCTTTTTCTAAATTAAACACACAAACGATTAAATTTTTCTACGAAACTTTCACACACATTAATTCACATATAATAAACACAAAGTATAATATTTAAACATTTCTCGGACTCGGATTCGTGGTCCCGAAACCACTGTTTTGATTAGGGTCAAATTCGGTCTGTTACATGTAATTTCCTTAGAAAGCAAGTCAGTAGCTTCACACGGCCTAGCACACGGGCATGTGGCTTGGCCGTGTGGCACAAGTCAGTATACCATCCAGTTTTCAGACGGCCTAACACACGGCCTTGCACACAGGAGTGTGAGGCCATTTCGAAGGGTACACGGCCTGGCACACGAGCGTGTGGTCTGGCCATGTGACCCAAGTCAGTGAGTTACACGAGGTTAGACACGAGTTAGGACACGGCCATGTAATTCCTTTTCGAATGCCTACACGGCCTGACCACACGGATGTGTGTCCCCTGCACTTTGAAAAATTTCAATGTTTTTCTAAAAATTTCTTGAATACTCGGTTTAGTCCTGAACCACTTTTAATGTCTATCTGGGGCCTCGAGGGCTCATAACAGGGACTGTATGAATGTATTTGAATGAAATTTGATTTGAATGATAATTGGTTATGAAATGTATGATTGTTTAAGTCATAAGTCCGGTAATGCTATGTAACCCTATTCTAGCATCGGATACGGGTTAGGGGTGTTACATTTATAGTAGCTCAAATACTATAAACTGATTAGCTAATGTATCTCATACAAAATCATATGCAATTATAATTAATTCATCAAGATCACTAGCATCTTAGCATAACATACCAAGTTCGAAACCATTTACCATTCATGACCCCAATAGCCATATTCTCAAATACCAACATATAACCATTCCATTTCTACTCTAAACTCATACTATTTGGGACACATATATTCACTTTCCATTGACAAGTATGTATATAAAATAAGTTACATCCTAAATCATTTGATTTGTATTCGAGTCAACCACGACCTATCACAATCAATTCATATCATTTAATAATTTAGTTCTAGTCAAAGCATACATTCAATATAGAACATAATTAGTTCTCGGTCTTACACAAGCTTATGGAAGTTCTAAAATTGACTCGATATTGAGTTAGGACTAAGTTAGAAGGAACTCAAAATTCAGGGTCGACATCTTGACGTGAGGGAGTTCCTCATCACAACATGACTCATTGACTTGGTATCATCGCGGCGGTGGGGTTCCTCGTTGCGCCGTGACCTGGAGTTCAAGCTCATCCTTATGACTTGCAATCGACGTAGCAACGTGACCTCTCATCATAACGACACTCGAGCAACGTCACTAACTGTTTCTGAAACATCCACATATATCCAAAACCTACAAATCAACTTAACATAGTACATAACATTACTTCTACTCTATTCTTGACTATATGAATAGTGTATTTAATAGATATGACACTTTCCAAACATTCCTATTTTAGTTTTTACTATCGATTCCATCCGACAACTCCAATATTAAAAATTTCCTATCAGCTATTCAAACAATGTCAAAACCAATGTCCATTGCATATATAATTCATATATGTTATCTTCCAATTTCAGTTGTGTACCTCAAGCCTTATCTAAGATGTATATAACTTTGTATATGTACATTTTCCAAACATTATTCTCTTTCAACCATCCATCACATACCAATATCACTAATCAACTAACCACCTACTAGCATGATTCATACCAATCTATATTTCAAAAACTATTTCATATGTTTTATATACATTTCAACCATTCCTAAACATGCCATTAACAACAAAGTATTAGCCATTCGTACTATACTTGCATATATTTAATACATGTACACATTCATCAACTTCCCAAAATCAACATTTCAAACATATCAAAATATAATGAAGACTCTACTAGGTACTTGCTCTTTTATATACTATCACAATTCATATCCATCATTCCCAATTCAACATTAATTCTTCAATTTATCACGTATCATAACATATTTTAATTAAATTTCTATTAATAGCTTACCTTAATACTATATAGTACAATATATCATGAATATGCATTAGCTATAATTAGTTTCAAGTTATAGAAATACAAACTGAACGCTTGCGTCACTCATCGTCGACTCTCGCCTTCCCTTTCCCTTTTGACGATCCTGCTTCATTTTTAGCTACGAATAATATTTCAATAATAGTTTAAGATCAAATTCTATCCAAATCACATTTAATTACAAGATCATACATATTTTGTAAATTATTCAACTTAGTCCTCTATTTCAAAAATCAATCAGATTCATACCAATACTATTTGGCCAGTCATAATCAAATATCAATTCATTAAATATCTCAAATTGCAATTCATCATATTCAATTTATCAGTCAATTTATCATTCCTTTATAGTTTAGTCCATGTCACACCTCATTGTACCAAATTGCAAACAATTCAAATTACAAACATACAAAAAATTTCATAATTCAAGAATATATTACAAATATGTATAAAATGAACTTATCTAGTTAAATTAGCAAACAAGTTGAAACTTTAAGGACTATTTGATAATTTTGTCTTTTTCCCGATTATTTTTGATTTGGTCCAATTTTTGATCTATACAATTATTCCATTCAATTTATCAATTTCAAGCATCTTATATCATCCTATTATGTGCATGTATAAGTTCAATTTTATTATTCAGATGCCCCTAAAGTTTTACATTTTATTCAATTTAGTCTCTATAACTAAAATCGTCATAACTTTCACATTTGAGCTTCGATTTTGAAATCGATCTCAATTCCATACCTTTTACACCTTTCCAATATCTATTGTCACATAAATTTCATACAGATTTCAAAATATTTATAATTTAGTCCCTATGTTCAAAACTAGCAAATTTCACTTTACAAACTACTCCTTTTTCATATCTAAGCATCAAATCTAACCAAATAACACCAATTTCATCAAGAATTAATCAATGAAAATATTTAGAAACTTTAATAGTTATTAAAAAAAACACACGGGTTAGTTAAACTAAACTTCAACGATATCAAAAACATAAAATTTACGAAAAATGAACTTTTAATTTATTTACATGTAAGGGTCAAATACCTTCAAGCCAAAACAATGGATTCTCCTTGTTCTTTGTCTTACAATCGGTGGAATAGAAGAAAAATAAAGATGGTGACGTTATCTTTTTATGTTTCTTTTATTCTTTAATTATAAAATTTTTAATTTTATTTTATCAAAATCTCCAACCAACCGTGCACTAACATATAAAATGACCTATTTTCCGTTTTGGGCTATGATTTAATTACCACTATAGTTCTTTAGCAATTAAAAATCTATAACAAATAACTTTTACCACTTTTACAATTTAGTCCTTGTACCTTAATTAACTATCTGATTGACAAAAATAAAAGACCAAGTTTTAATTAAACTTTATACTAACCTCGTAAATATTATTTAATATTTACGGACTCAATCATTGGAAATGGGTTTCCGAAACCGCATTTTTCAATACCATTAATTTTAAGATCATTACACTTGTATCTTAATTAACTATCAATTAAACAAAACTACTAGACCAATTTTTAATATTTCTATTCTAGTATCATAAATATTAAATATATTCACGAACACGATTTACAGAAATGACATTTCAAAATCATAATTTCTGACACAACTGAAAAATCGAATTGTTACATTAGTAACTATGAATAACCTAATTATCCTATGCTTTATTTGTGTTGATCCCAATCTTAAACATGTTATACCAATACCTACCAACCATATTTTAGCACTATTAACGGATTCGTTAAGTTAATTAACTTTTAAAGCTCCACTTACATTTTCATTGTTCATTAACCTATCACATTATGGAATTCAAGTTTAATACTTTCATAAGTGATCCATATAGTATTTAATCCTTTGCGTCTTAGCTTTCAAACACTTATATATACACACATATTTTTTACACTTTACATTTTCATTTCCATTACTTTTACTAAGGCATGCATGATTATTAATTTCATTAATATTAATAAGGACAAGTTCATTAGGCCACTAAGATTTAGGGCACATTATCATATTAAATTCTTATTAGCCTACTTATTCATTTACTTCCTTTTCATCTCGTTTTGTTAAAAGATATTTAGTCCATGACACTTAGTTTTGATTTTAACCATTTAGAGCTACATTTAAAGTTTGGTAACAATATTTAATTTGTTTCACCCAGGGCCGTAGCCAAGGGGGGCTGGCATGGGCCCCGCCCCCCTAAAATGTAAAATTGCTTAAAAGGCCCTTAGAATTTTTTAAAAATTTTAAATTAATAAAGGTAAAATTACACTTTGGCCCCCCTAAAATTATAAAAATTCAATTTAATACTTTACAAATTATAAAGATATAAACTATAAAAAATTAAAATTTTATCCGTCCCCCCTAAAAAATTGTTCTGGCTTCACCCCTGTTTTCACCCATAGTAAACTCTAGTAAAATATGATTTGGATACTCGAGATTCTCATTCAAACTCCTCACATGTTGCACTAAATGTACATCCAACTTCAACACCATACATACATACATACATACATACATACATACATACATACAAATGGCCCAAGAGTGCGCCTAAGTGCTATGTTGAAACGGCACCATAACATAATATCATTTGCGATCTAGACCCAATTTATTATATATATATATATATATATATATATATATATATATATATATAATTTTTTGAAATTTAAATCTAGGGAAAACTACACCCAAAATCACTAAACTATTAGTAAGTTTATGTTTCGATCATTCAACTTCAAAAAGTTCCAAATGGTCACTGAACTATTTTAAAGTTTCATTTTAAGTCAATGAACTATTCAAAAGTTTTTATTTAAGTTATTGGAAGTTTCATTTTAAGTCAATGAACTATTCAAAAGTTTTTATTTAAGTTATTGGGCTGTTCAATTTTTTTTTTAAGTTTGGCTAGTGAGTTCCAAGTGATGATTCAAGGATTGTTATAGTGGTTTAGTACCTATTGATAAGTAGAACATACCTTAGATCCAAGTCAATCTAACGGTTAGTGTCAAATATTGGAAAAGGAAGTTGCTTTGATTTTAGTTTGCAGATTCATGACCTTCAAAGTTGTTTTATGAAAAAAAAAACTAAAATGTAGAAGAGAAAGAGAAGGAGATATTTTGATTGGTACAAGTGATGTGAATAGAAAATGCTATACAATAATGATTTAATTTTAACAGCCTAGTGACTTAAATGCAAACTTTAGCTCAATAATCATTTTATAACTTTTTAAAGTTGAATAATCAAAACGTAAAGTTATTAATAACATAGTGATACTAAGTATAGTTTTCTGTTAAATTTATTTATTAAAATATTGGCATAGACATAAGGGATTTGATTTTACTACCGGTTGCATGATAATAGGCATATTGTTGTCATATATCTTTGTCATACAGTATGCCTTGCGAATGCATATTTCTAAGGTTAAAATGTTGTGAAATAAAAAAAAGGATCATCTTTATAATTTTATATTAGTGCAAATGGAAATTTAAGTGATGGTTTATTACAATTTACTTTTACGCATTAAAGGTAATAAATTGGAAAATATATAATTTTATGTCAAAAAAAGCATTGATTTTTTTTTTTTGCAGGCGAAATAAAATAATGAGAAGCATTATTAACTGTAAGTTAATGTATAAATAATTTTATAATAAAAATTAGATTAAATCAAAATGCTTTTAAATAACGCAATGACTTTTTTTCCTTGTCACATGCCAAATATTTATAGTGTGAATATATTAAAATTTTAAGATCCTTGTAATATATAATATATTAGTTTGTATACTTGTATGATATAATGTTTGTCAATATATTTTTTTAAAAAAAATAAAAAAATAAAAATGTAAATTTAATCGTAACAAAAGAATCAATAATACATATTAGTAGTTATAAAATATATGTTTTATTATTAAGTTTGAAAATATTATATTAAAGTAATTATAATAAATAGATATGTTAATGTTTTATTATAAAATTTTGTAGTAATAAACAAATTAATTTATGAAAAATAATTATAATTAAACGTAACAAAAAGAATTGTATTATAATAAGATTAATTTAAAAAGGAGTCTTGTATAAATTGTAATAAATGTATAATAATTAAGTAATGTTTAATATTAATAATCTAATATAATTTAAAGGCAAGTAAAAGAGTAATTTATCCAAATTAAAAAAAAAAAAGGGCTTCAAATTGAGAGTGTCACATATTAAAAAATTGTAATGCGAATATATTTGTTTATTTTCATTTTTAAATAGAACATTGTAGGCTATCAAATTCTATGGTAATTGATGATTGAATTTTGTAGTAAAACATAGTAATGTTTTAGCACCTTGCAGCTGTTACATTACATGAGCAGGGTGGTGAGGGTGGATGCAGATTGCAGCTGATGGCCTTTGGCATGCATTGTTTTCTGCATCTTAATAGTTAGAGTTGAGTTGTAGGTATTTACCCATTGTATATGTGGAAATGGAAGTAGGTGGATGACATTGGTTTTTTGTCAATATTTTTTTTTTCTTTAGGGTATCGGGTGTAATGGCTAGCAGTACAAGTTTGACTGCTTTCCAGAACCAAAAAAAAAAAAAGAAAGAAAGATTTGGAATCAATTCAAGTTTGCTGTGACATTCAAAGCCTTGTGGTCTCTTAATCATTGTGCAAAACACATTTTTGTTTCCAGTTTGGGGTGGCGAATGGCTGTTGCGGCTTTTGGGGGTTCTATTTCATGCTTATAATGCCATTTCTTGTGCATGCTGCTCCTGATTAATGTTGAAATTGAAAAAAAAGGAAAAACAGTTTGAACTTTGAATTTTGTTTCTTTGAAAGGGATAAGCCGTTGTAGGTTGAAGGCATTTAATCTGAGTCACATGGTAAGAAAAGAGTAAATAGTGTAAAGCCACGACAAAAGAGGCAGAGGGGAGTGATTAACACTTGGTCAACTTCTATCTTAATTCCATACTGTTCATCTTTGACCAATTACCATCATCCATTTTCTTAATTTGGTGATGGTCAAAACAAAAGAATATAGTAATAGTCGTCGTTTCCACACTTTAATAAAAGAAGCGAAATTCCACCCCCCCCCCCCACATCTTTTCCCATTCATACAACCAATGCATTTTGGGTTAATAATGAGTATAACGAATATGGAAAATAAAGCAAATAAAATGGAGTTCATCTGACAAACCAAACAAACAAATATCAAAATTCAGCATTTATTTCCTTCCTTTTGACTGACTCCCCCCGCTGAAAATACCACTCATAAGTAATCTTATCTCATCAGCTTGCTTAACAAGCAATAAATCCCATCTGAGTTCCAAATAATATTAGAAAAAATAAGTCGAATTGGCATCCTTAAAGTAAAACTAGTATTCGCACGAGCTACAATTCCCTTATATTATATTAATCAAGTAGTACTATTTTATGTTCTGTAAATATGACCATAATGTAATCTCAACAATTATTAGTATATATGGTTTCTTGTACTACTTGCTATCGTTTATGTCATCTTCACTATCAATATGCCCTGGACTGCAAACTTTCTTTATTTTTCTACTTCACGAGAAACCCATGGCAGCAACTCAGAAATAGCCAGCAAGCTATAATTACTTGTTTCTGTGTTTGGGTTTGATAGAAACTGATTTTGGATGTATTTATCTTGAGATTGGCATGGAATAGGACTGATGTAAGAGGGCAATGTGGAAAATATGAATCTAGAAGCTTGCCCATTTTTATTATGTAGCTAGCCGGTATATTTGGTATGCTGACTTTTCAAAACCTACAATTTCCAATCTTGCATGTTATTTGGGCAAATTCAGCCTCCTTTACTGGGAATTGCCTCTCACCAATTCAATTCAATTCAAACTCATCTATATTTGATCGTGTAAGACATGTATCGTCATGTTCTTATGTATACATGCAACTTAATGGAGAAGAAAAACGGAGGAAAATAACCACACTTTAAATTCATTTGTTATTTTCAAGCACTAGGTTGACCGAGAAGCAAAGACCCACCAAAAGCAAAGGTCTAAACTTAGCCTATAGTGATGATGACCCATTTGATAATTGATATTAACACACGTTGTTTCCAGGAAGCTGCTCTGCTTTGGGCTAAAGCAGTTTAATCTTCTCTGTAAGCAGGGTCAAGAGTATACCTGTTTACTTTGACCAGACATTGTCTGTCACTAGTATATATGTATGAACAAATTGAAGCTAAAAGTTGTTCCTTTCTATAATCAAAGAATCCCCCCAACACACAAAAAAAAAAAAAAAAAAAGCAGCGAAAATCAGTGAACAGATATTATTCCTTTCCATGAACACCTCTACGGGAACCTCCAGTGAATGGATGCAATTCTATGAACAAAGTATGGATGAAATGTCGGCATCATCATCCTTGGGATTCTCTGATGTTGATGCCACTATTGTAGCCTCTTCGGAGAGCAACCAGCTGAACCTTAGCTCAGGAAGAGATGATCAGTTGGCAAAGGGTTCTTCCCCAAAGCCAATAAGAAGGCGGACAAGAGCTTCCAAGAAAACACCCACCACCCTTCTCAATGCTGACGCCAGCAATTTTCGAGCCTTAGTGCAACGATTTACTGGTTGTCCTACAACACCACCCCTTTCAACCAACAACAGAAGAGGCCCTATCAACTTGAACTTTGCTCTCGGGAGTGATCAAAATCAGAGCGGGACTGCAAGTTCCGTAATGCCAGCCGCTGCCAACGATTATTATTATCCACCAAGTCATCAACAACATCATGCGGTATCATTCCCCAATGTTCACCCCGATGCCTACTTTAGCTCTTCTAGCAGTAGAGCTAACGCCGATCAGATCCTCCACGATTTTGACTTGGATAATATTTCTTTGCAGGCGTTTAATAGGGACGTCCCTTACACCAATGAAAATGCAAATGATGGCAATTACTTCTTGTAAGGATTTATGTTTACTTAATCTACCCATTCATCACCTACTTTTGATGTCTTTATTCAAGTACTTGAATTTATTTAGTATATCTTTTGTCTGTATCCATATCATAGACAAGGAAACAGGAGCTACAATTTCTCTACTTTGATCTTTGAAGGATATGAACAATAAACATTGAAGCAGTGTCTTCTTCTTCAGACAATACTATAAATTTGTTCATATAGGAATGTAATATAGCAGCGCAGACAAAAATAAGGGTTATTCTATAAATCTAACCCCATCAAGGGGCTTTACTTTTCCTTCATTCAAATTTGAATCCATCGCGCTATCTCACTTCGTTGGGCATTGGAGCTAAAATAAACAAACCACCATATACATACACAACACTTGTATAGTTTTGCTACATAACACTCCCATCGTACAAGCTTATGATATCATCCACAACCAACAACAAGATAAGGAAGAAACCCAATAAATTATGGCAAGGGATTAATAATTGATGACCATGAGTCTCATGCATGTACAATTTATTTTTATTTTATTGTTTTTCTCTAAAAAGTTAACAACGATGATATAAAAGGTTGCACACTGAACCAATGAAAACATGTCATCTCTCTACCTTTTCTCCATGTAATGGTAACATGATCATCAATGAATATATATATTAAATCTTTCTAAAATTTATTTATATTAGTTATGTTATACAATATTTTGAATTTAATAAAATTTACTTATTTTTTGAATTTATATATATATGAATTGTTTATATTTTATACAGAATTTTTTATAATCTATATATTATAATTTTATTTTTATAAATCTTTCCAATTTAATAACTTTTTCATAATTTTTATAAAATTTTGAATCTAAATTTTTTTTTCCCAATTTTTTATTTTATATAATTTATATATTATAAAAAGTTCAAACTTTTTTTTAATTTAATAAACATTTATAATTTTTATATGTATTTTTTACTGTTATATAATTTTAAATATTTTACATATATATATATTTGAATGTTTTTAATGAATGTGACATCATCAAATGTAATGTAAGAGGTGTACAGCTTAATTGATTTAAACACAGTTAATTTTTTTAAGAAAAATAATAAATTGATAATTTAAATACTAATATTATATGAGAGAAAAAAAATAGAAGAATAAATGTAAATCGAATTCCAAAATCTAATGTAAGAAAAAGGAACAGTGAAAAAGCAGCTCAAGGAAATCATTGCTCTAAAAACTTTGAAATTCAATTCAGCTGATCAGAATGGAAAACCGTAGTGAATGCCTCATTAAACTTTCCAGTTATTTGCCGAGTGCCGGAAAGTTGATGTCAGCTTTTTATTCATCTAATAATTAATTTAACCCTTTAATATTTACGCATTTTATTAATTTAATTCTAAATATAAAATATTTAATAAATTTATCCATCAATATTTATAACATTTATCATTTTAATTTGAATTCTAAAATTTTAATAAATTTAACCCTAAAAATTTATAAATATTTTCAATAAATATAATCTTCAAATTATTATCCACAACAATTAGCCATTTCATTAAATTCGTATCTTTCCAATGGAGGATTTTGATAATTTTTTCTTTTCTTTTCATTTATTTAATCAAATTGTTGACATATTCTATGGCAAGAAAGATTCTATGGCTGAAACAGTGGTCACAACTTCAAACATTGTTTTATTGTCTCATTTGCCTATTTGACGAGTTGACAAACTTTAGAATAAAAGCATTGGGCTATTTATTTTGAAGACATTTAGACGAGTAAAGCCCAAACTTGAAGATTGATTTCTTGCTGATTAAGTTAAGTTATTTACGGAACAAGTTAAGTCACTTTATATGATTGAAGACTTTCAATTACACCAAAACTCTTATGGAAAGATTATCCTACGCTAATTTTTACCTTTACTTTATAGAAAAATGATTAGATTGTAACTCATCTGTAAACAAAACTTAATAAACCTAAGTTTTGTCTAGGTTAAAATATATATTGAGAGTAATCTTGAGATAAGAGAGCGTAAATTTGTTCAAGTTAGGAATGTTTTATGTGTGTATTGGGTTTGTAAAGAAATCAAGAAAGTCTCTTCTATTGCAAAACTAAGCTTTCGGGGGGAAATTTAGTAGAAGAGTGATCTAGTCTTTGTACAATGGTGAGGTCACTAAGGCTATGTTTAGTAGTACTTTTTAGAAGCACTTTTTTGACATGAAAATCACTTTTGAAGCAAAAGAAATGCTAAACAAACAACTTTTGAAGGAAATTTTTGGCTTTTCAAAAGCACTTTTCTACAAATGGAGAAATTAAAATTTTAACTTTTCTCTCCCAAAAATACTTTTGACAGCTTAATTATGTTTTCAACCCTCCAACACATGATACTTTCCTTTCTCTGATTAATTGCTTAAAAAATATTTAAAATTTATTTTTCATATATTAAAATATTAACAACAAATTATAATAAATTATTTTCTATATTATTAAAATATCATAATATTAACTAATTTGAACATTATTTAAATGTTTATTTGTTACTTTATAACATTATATCTAAAATGAATATTTTATTTCTCAAAAACACTTTTTGACAGCAATACTTAATAATTAAATCTTAAACCAAACTGAAACACCCCACACCCGGCCTACGAGCCTTGACCGGATCTGGTATGTTCCTCGATGTAAACCGGTTCAAAATTCTTTTGTTATTTAGGAAAAACTGTGTGTTTTGAAAGAAGATTATTGTTGGGTTGGGCTCGAGTTGAAAAACAGTTTATCTTATATTGAAATCCCTTTATTTAAGGTGTCAAACATTTAGGGTTTAGTTTAAAAGAAATTTACTTAATCTTTAATTGACAAAAATTTATAAACATAATAAATAAAAGTAAAATAAAGTAGTTCAACTATGGCCTTATTACATCAAATAAATCCCAAAATTAAATTCAAAGTACTTAAAATAAAAAGTCCAAATAAAAATAAATTCCTTGCTGAGCATGGCCACCCCTAAGCTTCTGCCGATCCGGTCCATCACTGATCATCACCTGTAAAATAATCCCACAACAGGGTGAGTCAACAGACTCAATGTGTAACCACAACACTAAGTCCTAACAAATTCAAGCATACAAGTCATACATGTACATATAACATCTATATAAAATGATGCAACCCCGAACCCAAACCTAGATGCCATCCGCTACACATCACCCGTACCAACCTGCACACCGTGGGGACTACTGAGTCAACCCTCCATCCGCTACACACCATCGAAGGCAGTCGCTGCAGTCGACGTGCTCATCGCCCTTATAAATATTGTGGCATAGCCACCAGATAATATTTTGTGTCATGAGATACCACATTCAGATAATTGTGACCGAGGTCACCACATTCAGATATCGTGACATAAGTCACCACATTCACTTCCCCTTTCATAATATCCCATATGCACCCTAAATCATTCATATCTTGCAATCTCATACCATAGGCCTTATTTCACATTCTTGTCATTATTTACACATGTACCATAACAAATCTTATTATAATCCTAGTAGGAGTAGGAAAACGTACCTGGATACTTTGTACCATAACATGGTACCTTAGCCATAGCTTTCACATCATTATAACACTTATATTAAATGTAATGCTTTAAATTTATTAAGTCTTAGAGGGTACACACCTGATTCACTTAGCAAGTTCACTGATCTCCCGAAAATCCGATCTATTGATTTAGATCTCAAGTTCCTACATTGGTTTAATCACTTAATGTTAGCAAAAAGCCTATTCGGCTAAATAACCCAAATCCCGAAGGATTAACACAACCACTTCTTACCTTGCTGCCGATTGGTCACTAACCAAATCCCAGAAATTCCCTGATATTCCTTCCTTGTAATCGACTAGACACCATATAACTAATCTAGTTAGTTTTGGCTTTTTAAACAAGTAAGAAATTGATCCAATTCACTAAATGGGCCTTGGCCGAATGTGTATATGCACTTACCTTGCGGATCTCAAATCCCGAAAGATCCTTTTCTGAGGTCGACAACACCTAAATCCCGAAAACCTTCCTCAAAGTTTCGGCCAAAGACATAAAGGGATCAGTTCCTAGATTTCGACAAGCCTAAAAGAAAAAGAATGGAAATCGATAACCACTAACCTTACCCTTTAACTTTGTAATCGACGGCTCCCTTGCTTGAGTCCTCAAAGATTCGGCTTAAGGCTTGGAGAATAATCGGCTATTAATCACTTATGTATTCAGTTTCAACAAAGATGAAGAGAGAAGGATATGAGGCTTAGAAAGAATCGATACTAATTAAATTTTGGAAGAAGTTTCGGCTAGAACATAGGGTATTTCAGCTTGGCAAAAAGAAAAGAGAAAAGAGGAGTTGCACTAAAGAATTCGGCAGAGAGAAAAAGGAGAAAGAAAGAAGGAATGAATGGCCTTATTTTTCCTCCTTTTGCCGAAATTACTAAGCTAGAGTCCCCTACTTGGCCAACACTCTCATATCCTTGTTTTCCTCTTTATCTCCTCATTTAAAATTAAAGATTAATCCATCATTTATCTCTTGAAAATAAAAGGATAAAAACTCCTAAAATTTAGCCTTGATGCCGTCCCCCTATTCCCCTCTCATTGACGTCACATGCAAAAATAAAAGCCTTAAAATTTTGCTTCCCACGCGACTCGAACACAAGCCCTTCTTCACATGCTGGTGGCATCATTTCCAGGGCCTTAAGTGGCACCTCCAAGCCACTTTTCCAAGCCCAATTTCATGTCAAATTTCCTCTATAAATTTTTTTAAGGCCACCTTGCCTTAGTTCCCTCTTTTAAGCTTTAAAATCAAGTAATTTCTAAAGTACTCACCCATGCACTAAGGTTCACAAAATTCATAATGCACATTCACAACACACACAAGCATGCTATTTCATATAACTTAGTATTAATGCATAGGCTATAATCCAGGATATTACAATTCTACCCCCTTAAAATAATTTCGACCTCAAAATTACCTGGCTAAAACAAGTGAGGGTATTGCTGTCGCATTGCCTCTTCTGGCTCCCACGAAGCTTCCTCCGATCCATGATTGCGCCATAACACTTTAACTAGAGGAACTGATTTCCTTTGTAGCACTTTCACATCTCACTCTAAGAATCTGAATCGGCTATTCCTCGTAGGACAAATCTGGCCTTAACTTTACCTCTTCAACTAGTACTACATGAGATGGATCCGATCGATAACGACGTAGCATGGACACATGGAATACGTCGTGCATCTGCTTCAACTCCGGTGGCAACTCTAACTGATATGCCAGTGGTCCAACTCGCTTCAACACTCGATAGGGTCCGATAAACCTTGGACTTAACTTCCCTTTGCGACCAAATCTCATCACCTTCTTCCAAGGCGATACCTTAAGGAACACCTGATATCCCACATCAAATTCTATCTCCTTTCGCTTAAGATCTGCATACGACTTTTGTCTATCAGAAGCTTCCTTCAACCTTGCACGAATTATCTCAACCTTCTCCTCGGATTCTGCCACAATCTCTGGACCCAAAAGTCGACGCTCTCCTAATTCCGTCCAACACGTAGGAGTATGGCACTTTCGTCCATACAACGCTTCATACGGCGCCATCCGAATACTAGCCTGATAACTGTTGTTGTAAGCAAACTCTGCTAAAGGCAAATATTCCTCCCAACTTCCTCTGAAATCCATCACACAGCCCCTTAACATGTCCTCCAACACTTGGATTACCCGTTTAGACTGCCTGTCCGACTGTGGATGAAAAGCCGTAGTGAAATCCAACTTAGTGCCTAAAGCTTGATGTAGAGCCTTCCAAAACCGAGACGTAAATCTTGGGTCCTATCTGAAATGATTGATACCGGCACTCTATGCAACCTCACAATTTCCGCCACATACAACTTTGCCAACTTCTGCAAAGAATAATCCACTATTACCGGAATAAAGTGCCCGGACTTGGTCAAACGGTCCACTATTACACATACCGAGTCCTTTTTAGTAGGCGTAAGGGGAAGCCCACTAACGAAGTCCATGGTAATTCTCTCCCACTTCCAATGCAGAATCATTATCGGCTGAAGCAATCCTAACGGAACTTGGTGTTCAGCCTTAACTTGCTGACACGTTAAGCACTTACCGACAAATTCTGTAACTTCCTTCTTCAGACTAGGCCACCAAAACTGTTCCTTTAGATCTCTGTACAACTTAGTGCCTCCAAGATGCATAGCATAAGGGCTACTATGCGATTCTTGAAGAATCCTCTGTCTTAGGTCATTGTCCTTAGGCATACAGACCTTACCCTTGAAGCACAACACTCCATCACTGAACATACTGTAATCCTCTAAACCACCATTCTGAACTTGCTGTATCTTAGCACTTAAATCCTCATCAGCCAGCTGTCCCTCTTTCACCTCATTCAACCACGTCGGCTTAACTTGCAGCTCTGCCAGCAGACTTCCATCATCATACAAGCTCAGATGTGCGAACATCGCCCTCAGATTCGACATAACCTTCCGACTTAGAGCATCCGCCATTACATTCACCTTGCCCGGATGATACTCTATCGAACAATCATAGTCCTTCAGTAATTCCACCCACCTTCGCTGTCTCAGGTTCAACTCCTTCTGAGTCAGCAAATACTTAAGACTCTTGTGGTCTGTGTAGATTATCGACTTTTCACCATAGAGATAGTGCCTCCACACCTTGAGAGCAAAGACCACTGCTGCCAATTCCAAGTCATGAGTCGGGTAGTTAACCTCATGTGGCCTTAACTGCCGAGACGCATAAGCGACTACTTTCCCGTCCTGCATTAGAACACATCCTAACCCCGTATGTGAAGCATCACAGTACACCATGAAATCCTTCCCGGCCTCAGGTTGAATCAAAACTAGAGCTTCCGTCAATACTTTCTTAAGCTTCTCAAAGCTTTCCTGTTGTTTATTCGTCCATACAAAAGATACTTCCTTCCTTAGTAACTTTGTCCGAGGTGCGGCTATCGATGAGAACCCTTCCACAAACCTTCTGTAGTAGCCTGCCAATCCCAAGAAACTATGAATCTCAGCCACCGACTTAGATGGTTTCCAATCCAACACTGCCTCAACCTTTCGAGGATCCACCCTTATTCCTTCTGCGGACACCACATGTCCCAAAAATGCAACTTCCTTCAGCCAAAATTCACACTTGTTGAATTTGGCATAGAGCTTCTTCTCCCTTAGCACTTGTAACACAATCCGAAGCTGCTCATCATGTTCCTCTTCAGACTTGGAGTACACTAGGATATCGTCAATAAACACAACGACGAACCTATCTAAGTAGGGTTGGAAAACCCGGTTCATCATGTCCATGAACGCGGCTGGAGCGTTTGTCAAACCAAAGGGCATTACTTCAAACTCATAGTGGCCGTACCTTGTCCTAAAGGCTGTCTTATGGATATCTGCCTCCTTCACCTTCAACTGATGATATCCTGACCTCAAGTTGATCTTTGAAAATACTGCGGCCCCCTTAAGCTGATCAAACAAGTCGTCTATCCTTGGCAAATGATACTTGTTCTTGATGGTCAGCTTGTTCAACTGACGGTAGTCTATGCACATACGCATAGTTCCATCCTTCTTCTTTACAAACAGGACCGGTGCTCCTCATGGAGACACACTGGGTTAGATAAACCCACGATCCAACAACTCTTGAATCTGAGCCTTGAGCTCAACCAACTCCTTTGGTGCCATTCAGTACGGGGCAATTGACACAGGAGCTGTCTCCGGTAGCAAGTCAATTCCAAACTCCACCTCCCTATCTGGGGGTATTCCTGGTAATTCCTCCGGAAACACATCTTCAAAATCCCTTACTATTCTAACTCCACTGACACCTTCTTCTTTTCCATCTAACGCACTTACGAAGGCTAAAAACGTCTTGCACCCTTTCCGAACCATCTCTTCAGCCTTTAGCGCCGAAACTATATTAGACAAGTAGTTTCTTCTTTCTCCTATCATAATGACCACCTCATCCTCCGGGGTCCTTAACTCCATTCACTTAGCTGCACAGTCCAACACAGCCCGATGTTCCACTAGCCAGTCCATACCAAGTATGAGATCGAATTCTCCAAAGGGAAGTTCTATCAAGTCGGCAGAAAATACTACGCCTTGAATTTCTAAAGGTACACTCCGAAAGATCTTATTAACCACTACAGTTTGACCTAGTGGGCTTACTACAGTTATCTCCCTATCAGAAAGTTCCGAGGCTATGTCTAGAGTTTCAACTACTCTACATGCAATATAAGAATGAGTCGAGCCCACATCAATTAAAGCAACATAAGGCTTGCCATAAATAAGGAACGTACCGGTTATAATGTCCGACGCATCTCCATCCTCCCTCCGGTGAACCACATAAACCAAACCCGGTTGCCTTGCCTCCGTATTAGCAGTACTTCTGCCTGGTGTTCCACGTCCTCTGCCAGCACCATTACCTCTGCCATTCGGACCACGACCTCGTTGAGACTGCTGTCCACCTCTACCAGCATGATTAACATTCTGAGCTGCTGGTCGATTCCCTTCTGGTTTCATAGGATAGTCCTTAATCATATGATCCTTGGACCCACACTTGAAACATCCCCCTGTCTTCTTCCAACACTCTCCTAAGTGTTTCTTTCCACACTGATCGCAAGTACGACATCGCTCCTCAGAGCAAGTGACATGTCGACTTCACGCCCATCAACTCTAGGCCTCTTTTGGACATTCCCAGCTGATCTAGAAGATCCAAAACCTCTTTTTGGCCTATTCCGATCCATATTCTGCTTTACAGAATCCTTAATCCCTTCAGCTACCTTAGCTTTCTCTACTAAAGCAGAAAACTCCCGCTCCTGATGTGGAGCTATTAACAACCTTAGATCATCCCTTAACCCGTCCTCAAATCAGACATATCGCTCATGCTCCGTAGTTACTACTCCTCGAGCATACCGGTTCAACCTCAGAAATTTAGCTTCATACTCCGCTACGGACTTGTTCTCTTGAACCAGCCTAGAAAAGCCTTCCTCTGCTCGTCAGTATAACGTGTGCCAACATATTTCTTCTGATATGCTGCCTTAACATATTCCCAGGTCAGACCCTCAGCTGTGGCACCATCCCGAACTGTGAGCCACCACTGATACGCTTCATCACGTAGCAGTGCCACCATTCCTTTCAATTTCTCCTCCGGGGTTAAATCAAGCTCATCTATAATGCGCGCTCGGTTGCCTCCAACCAATATTCACCGCATCTTGGGTGCTACACGTAACGCCACGGAACACCTCGGCACCCATTGGCACGGTTGCTCGGTACCGACTTTCGAGCTCCCGAATTCTCCCGCCGCACCACCACCAACTCAAGAACTCGCAAAGACGACCGCGATATAGCATCGTCTCTCGCCTAATCTCATTGCTTCAAAGACCGGTAGAAGTGGTGGTGGTGGTACCTCATTCTCAGACCCTTGACCCGATCTAACGGGTTCCGACACGGTCATTCTACCTCTACTGCGTCCTCGTATGTTACGACCACGTCCCCTAGAGCTCATGTCTATATCCGCATTTTAATCTGATATTAAGAAATTTTATGCATTAGCCATTGTTTCACTGATTATTCGCGAAAAAATTTTATGAAAGGTATTTAATAGTAGTTCTTTCGATCAATCAAAGTTCAAGTCTTCTATCCTAATTCAGAGGAGCACATTCATTCAAACATTCATTCAGTGACATCCATCACACCCATTCATTATCCTAACATTCTGTCTTATTCCTATCCCAGGGGTATTTTCGTCATTTTTCCTACAGGGGTATTGTGGTAATAAATCGGGGTCAAATTGAAAATCTTAATAAATCAAAGGTATTTTAGAATTTGCAAGACTTGGGGGTTATTTTTGAGAATTTGCCTTCCAAATCGGTGTTGCAGAAATTTTGAAGATCGGGGGTCATTTTGGTAATTTCGTGAAACAGGAGTAATCTCGTAAATTTCCAAATCAAGGTGTCCTAGTATTTTGTAACGATAAAGTTTTGGGACATTTTTGCAAAATCGAAAAGTGTTATTGAAATCGGGGGTAAAATTGAAATTTTTTTAAAACCAGGGGCATTTTAGTAATTTTACCATTAGGGGTATTTTCGTAAACTTTCCCAAATCAAGGCATTTTGATATTTTGCAAATTAGGGTTTTTGAACATTTTATAAGTAAGGAAATTTTGATAAGAACCGTGGGTAGTTTGGACATTTTATAAACCAAGGGCATTTTTGTAATTTTACAGCTAGGGGTATTTAGGTAATTTTGCAAATCGGAAATTCTTTGAAAATTTTCCAAAATAAATTTTTGCTACTATTTAAAGGGGTAATTTGGGGATTTTAAAACTAAGGTTTCCATGAAAATATGGCTAGTCCCTTTCGGGTTTTAGTTATTGGGTTTAGCCCGTGACTGAGTCCTCTTGGTTAGGGTGAACCGAGGCTACGCACCAGGTAGAATTCCAGTGAAGAGGAGGTGAGTCACTAGGACTGCTTAAGTACCAGGCTCTTTCGGATCCAATCCTAGACATGCACACAATGGTTGCCACACCCTAACTCGGCGACTTAGCCATAGGTTTGTTTACTTAGGCCCTTAAGTCTTATGTAATTGTTGGGGTAGACTAATCCTAGGGTTCAAGTACCTATCATACTATTCTACGTTCCATTTCTACCCTTCTACAGTTCATACTACAAATCACACAATGGATAGGGGTACTTACCTGGTGGACTGCGGATCGGAGACTTAGGTGCCATACTAGAAAACCTGCTTAAAAACTTTCTCAAAATTCATTTGGGCCTTAATTATAAAACATTGTGGGCTTTAAACCCCAGGCCGAGAGTTTAAAACTGGGCTCTGATACCAAGCTGAAACACCCCACACCCGGCCCACGAGCCTTGACCGGATCTGGTATGTTCCTTGATGTAAACCGGTTCAAAATTCTTTTGTTATTTAGGAAAAACTGTGTGTTTTGAAAGAAGATTATTGTTGGGTTGGGCTCGAGTTGAAAACAGGTTTATCTTATATTGAAATCCCTTTATTTAAGGTGTCAAACATTTAGGGTTTAGTTTAAAAGAAATTTACTTAATCTTTAATTGATAAAAATTTATAAACATAATAAATAAAAGTAAAATAAAGTAGTTCAACTATGGCCTTATTACATCAAATAAATCCCAAAATTAAATTCAAAGTACTTAAAATAAAAAGTCCAAATAAAAATAAATTCCTTCTTTGAGCATGGCCACCCCTAAGCTTCGCGATCAGGTCCATCACCGATCATCACCTGTAAAATAATCCCACAACAGGTGAGTCATCATGACTCAATGTGTAACCACAACACTAAGTCCTAACAAATTCAAGCATACAAGTCATACATGTACATATAACATCTATATAAAATGATGCAACCCCGAACCCAAACCTAGATGCCATCCGCTACACATCACCCGTACCAACCTGCACACCGTGGGGACTACTGAGTCAACCCTCCATCCGCTACACACCATCGAAGGCAGTCGCTGCAGTCGACGTGCTCATCGCCCTTATAAATATTGTGGCATAGCCACCAGATAATATTTTGTGTCATGAGATACCACATTCAGATAATTGTGACCGAGGTCACCACATTCAGATATCGTGACATAAGTCACCACATTCACTTCCCCTTTCATAATATCCCATATGCACCCTAAATCATTCATATCTTGCAATCTCATACCATAGGTCTTATTTCACATTCTTGTCATTATTTACACATGTACCATAACAAATCTTATTATAATCCTAGTAGGAGTAGGAAAACGTACTTGGATACTTTGTACCATAACATGGTACCTTAGCCATAGCTTTCACATCATTATAACACTTATATTAAATGTAATGCTTTAAATTTATTAAGTCTTAGGGAAGGGTACACACCTGATTTACTTAGCAAGTTCACTGATCTCCCGAAAATCTGATCTATTGATTTAGATCTCAAGTTCCTACATTGGTTTAATCACTTAATGTTAGCAAAAAGCCTATTCGGCTAAATAACCCAAATCCCGAAGGATTAACACAACCACTTCTTACCTTGCTGCCGATTGGTCACTAACCAAATCCCAGAAATTCCCTGATATTCCTTCCTTGTAATCGACTAGACACCATATAACTAATCTAGTTAGTTTTGGCTTTTTAAACAAGTAAGAAATTGATCCAATTCACTAAATGGGCCTTGGCCGAATGTGTATATGCACTTACCTTGCGGATCTCAAATCCGGAAAGATCTTTTTCTGAGGTCGACAACACCTAAATCCTGAAAACCTTCCTCAAAGTTTCGGCCAAAGACATAAAGAGATCAGTTCCTAGATTTCGACAAGCCTAAAAGAAAAAGAATGGAAATCGATAACCACTAACCTTACCCTTTAACTTTGTAATCGACGGCTCCCTTGCTTGAGTCCTCAAAGATTCGGCTTAAGGCTTGGAGAATAATCGGCTATGAATCACTTATGTATTCGATTTCAACAAAGATGAAGAGAGAGGGATATGAGGCTTAGAAAGAATCGATACTAATTAAATTTTGGAAGAAGTTTCGGCTAGAACATAGGGTATTTCAGCTTGGTAAAAAGAAAAGAGAAAAGAGGAGTTGCACTAAAGAATTCGGCAGAGAGAAAAAGGAGAAAGAAAGAATGAATGAATGGCCTTATTTTTCCTTCTTTTGCCGAAATTACTAAGCTAGAGTACCCTACTTGGCCAACACTCTCATATCCTTGTTTTCCTCTTTATCTCCTCATTTAAAATTAAAGAATAATCCATCATTTATCTCTTGAAAATAAAAGGATAAAAACTTCTAAAATTTAGCCTTGATGCCGTCCCCCTATTCCCCTCTCATTGACGTCACATGCAAAAATAAAAGCCTTAAAATTTTGCTTCCCACGCGACTCGAACACAAGCCCTTCTTCACATCTTTGGTGGCGTCATTTTCAAAGACCTTAAGTGGCACCTCCAAGCCACTTTTCCAAGCCCAATTTCATGTCAAATTTCCTCTATAAATTTTCTTAAGGCCACCTTGCCTTAGTTCCCTCTTTTAAGCTTTAAAATCGAGTAATTTCTAAAGTACTCACCCACGCACTAAGGTTCACAAAATTCATAATGCACATTCACAACACACACAAGCATGCTATTTCATATAACTTAGTATTAATGCATAGGCTATAATCTAGGATATTACATAAACTTTTTAAAAGTACTTTTCAAAATCACTTGTCTAAAGTACTTTTTAAAAGCACTTATTAAAAGCAATGTTAAACTAACCCTAAATTGGTGAGTGTAATGGCATTAAAAGCAATGTTAAACTAACCCTAAATTAGTGAGTGTAATGGCCCATTTTTGCCCGGGCCCGTTCAGAAAACAAAAACAATAAAAAAGTGTCCAAAGTCTTTTATACAGTCCATGTTACATAAATATGTTTTTGGCCCAAAATCAAACACTTACAGACTACCCAGTAACACTTGACCCAAACTTGGCCCAATACCCCAAATGACCCAAATTACACGGCCCAAAAGGGCCCAAAATCTTAAATAGCAATCAGAAGACCTAGGGTTTCTGAAACCCTAGGCGTCTCAACGTTGGGAACTCAACAGTCGCGCCGCAGCCTCGCACCCAGACCGATCGTCGCGCCGCAATCCTTGTTCGACCATCGGTCACGCCTCATTCCCTCGTCAAGCAGCGAATCGTGTCACCATCACAGCTCCACCACTGTCGCGTTCTCGTCGCCTGCACAGAAAAGGGAAGAAAGGAAGTAAAGCACAGAAGCAAACATGGCAACAATAGGTTTTCCTTTTTTATTTTCATTTTTCAAAGGCTATAATAGCCGATTATTTTGTAACAAAAGGGTGGAGAATACACTGTTACACAGAGAAAAAATACAGAAAAAAACAAATATTTCGCAATAACAAAGGTGATTTTATTTTCGCACTCTTTTATTTTTCATGCATGTATATTTATATATATAAAAATACGAAAACAGAGAAGAGGAATGTTACCTTCTGATTCGTGTCCGAAAAATGAAGTTTTCGGCCTCTGGCCATCGGCCACGGAGGCGCGTACAGCGCGTGAGGCGCATAGCTCGGAGATCCGGTGACCAACCCAAAATAGAGGAGCTGAAGACTCTGAGAGCGTTTTCTGAATTTTTTTAAAAAAACAAAGCTCCAAATGAATTTTTTGTACAAAAAGTGATTTATATAGCATTACAAAAACGACGCCGTTTTTGCTTAAGGCGATAAGCATAAAACGACGCCGTTTAGTCTTAACCCGAAAATCAACCCGACCCTTATTTTAGGATCCGCGTGTTTTCATTAAAATGGGGAATTTATACCTTTGGTCCTTCTGCAATTTAAATTTTTTTATTTAGTCCAATTCAAA
Organism: Gossypium bickii; assembly: GCA_025503065.1. Classification (NCBI taxonomy): domain Eukaryota; kingdom Viridiplantae; phylum Streptophyta; class Magnoliopsida; order Malvales; family Malvaceae; genus Gossypium; species Gossypium bickii. The sequence goes on along the minus strand of CP106716.1, from coordinate 13,727,308 downwards.
TTTTTATTATTTATTGAATTAGCCCTAAAACTTATACTTTGTCTCAATTTGATTCTCGGGCTATTTAAAAGTAAAAATCGGAACGACGCCGTTTTAAAAAAGGGCTTAATTGCCACATTAGTCCTTGGAATTTAACGCGTGTTTTTGATTCAATCCTTTTAATTTGTTTTAATTGCTATTTAACCCTGGCTTTCTTTGTTTTAATTTTATTTTCATCCTTTTAATTTTATTTTATTGTTTTATATTTTAATTATTTATTATATTAAATATTCTATATTATTTTCCTATATTTATTAATTTATTAATATTTTGAAATTTATATATATATTTATATCTATTATTTATTATTATTTTATATATTATTTTACTTGTTTAAAAACTTATATATTATTTTATAATTCATATATTATTTATTGTATTATATTTTTAATTTATATATTATATAGTATTATATTATATTATATATCATTTTTTAAGTTTTGTTTTGTATAAAATCTATTATATCATATAACTTATTTTATTTATATTATTTGTTACATATATAATTTTTGTGATTAGTATATTATGTATATATTTTATTTGCCCATATTTTTTCATTTATTCATTTATAATTGCCATTGTGTAATTATTAATTAATTGTTTTATGAATACATGTTTTGCAAAATTATCATATTTTATATAAAAGGTTTTTAAAATAAGGCAATGTTTTGTGTTTAGAAATTCGGGAAATAGTGCCCAATCGTGCTGGGTTGCGATTTTCCGTTTGGCTAAATAACTAAATACCCTTTTAATAAATTTCGTAAACTATGAGATGACTTTAATTACGAGGGTTTAAAAAATATCATGTCTAATCGTGCTGGATGTGATGTTTATATTCTTTCGGAATAAAGAAATCTCAAGTTTCATATAAAAAACTTATTCTTGAGAACTCAAAATGTTGTATCCTAACTTATTGATGTGATGTTTTGTGTCTTGAGGTAAGAATTTTCTAAAATAAAGATGTACCTAGCTTTAAAGTTATAAAATGCTATATCCTTACTTATTGGGTGTGGTATTTTTATTTCTTTGAAATAGGTAAGTCTTGGTTTTCCTTCTAATAAGGGATCTTATTTTAAACTTTTTAAATTTCAAACATTTGACATGATTTTATCAATTAGGTACCAATTTTTGGGCGTTATGAGGGTGCTAACCCTTCCTCATACGTAACCGACTCCCGAACCCGTTTTCTCGTTTTTCGTAGACCAAAATCAAATGTTTTAAAATGAAACATTTTACAAGGTGATCCAATCAAACTTAAGTAAAAAAGGATTGGTGGCGACTCCCATTTTTGTTTTTTTAAAGTCGATCCACATTTTCTAAACTCAATTTTTAAAATGGTTTCGACAGCTTGGCGATTCCACTAGGGACAATAAGAGAGTCAAGCCGTAAAAATGTTAATTTCATGTCCTTTTGTTCGAATTTAAAATTCTAATTATAAAAATATGATCCTTTTATTGCATGTGGTTTTAAATATATTTCTCTGCATTGCATTGCATGACCGTTGTGGTCACACCCATAAGTGGGAGTGAGAAACTATGTCTTCGTAAGGTTTTTACCTCCGCATGAGCTAGTGGACTGCTTCCGGGATACATCCGTACCTATGTCTTCGTGAGGTTTTCACCTCCGCATGGCCATAGGGAAATGTATTCCCCTGAACCGAACTCGGTCCATATGAGCCTATAATGGGTGAGGATCGAGGAATCTGCTGGTTCGGGTACCTTAGCTTTAGAGCTAAACCACATGTAGAAAACCTAAGGGATTACCGTAGGTAGAACTATGTCAAACCCTAGTGGTCACCCTAATAGGTGTTTTATATTATTTATTTTTCCTAAACTAACGCGTTCTCTTTTGTTTTGATTGCATTGCATTTATATCATAGAAAAGAGGTGTTGATTTCTAATTCGATTGCTAAATAGAAAAGTTTGTCATAAGAAAACATGTTTTTTGATAAAGTGGATTATAATACGGTCTCGTCCGAATATGGTCCAAGTAAACACAATAAGAGAATACTGATAGCCGGCGAAGGAAAACAAGACTTTATTACCCAAGGATTTAAGCTGACAAAGACAAATCGTGAATCATCACGACTTTCTTGAAGAAGCTAACGAGTATTATTGAGCAGGGAGTCGCGTCTCAGATCAAGTAAAAAGGAGCTAATGAAGGCATTTATTACAAGTTTGCGAGATTTGACCTGTGCGAGGAAGGGTATTAATGTTTTTTCTTGGAATATGAGGGCAAGGCCGTGTCTGCGATCCGTTTTATGTAAAGAAATTTGTTTTCTAGAAAAGTTTTTCTAATGTAACTGAAATCAGAATCAACGCCTCTCTATCTTTGCATTCATGCATTACATAACATCATATGCATTCAAATTTATAGAGAGAGTCTAACTAGTTTAAATGATAGGAGAGAGAGAGAAAGAAAATCTGAGAACGGAACACTCTCACGGTACCCGAGCTAAGTCAAGGAAAATGGACCAGTGAGTGGAGCAATTCCAAAGAAATATGCAAGACCAGATGCAGGAACAAATGGCAAAGCTTCAACAAGAGATGAGGGACTAGAACTTGGAAGCCCAAAAGAACATGATGGCCCAAATGGCCCAGATGCTGAGTGGGGCAATGGACAATGGAAAGGGTCTCATAATAAATACTGATGACAATGAAGATTTTCTGTAACATCTGGGATTTATGGCTTGTGCATTAATGCTTAATTGTATGAAATAGCATGTCTATGTGTGTTTTGAATGTGTTGTATGAGTTCTTGAGAACCTTAGAGTGTAGATAAATGCCTTAAGAATTATTAGATTTTTAATCTAAAAGAGGAAGCTAAGCAAGGTGGCCTTAAGAGAAATTATAGGGGAAATTAGACACAAAAATCAGCTTGTTAAAGTGGCTTGGAGATGCCACTTAAGGCTTGGTAGGTGACGCCATATGCAGTGGGCAAGGGGCTAGGTACGAGCTACAAGGGAAGCAGAAAAAGGTGTTTTATTTTGCTGCAAGTATAGGCAGAGGTGGACGGCAAGGGGGCACTGAGAGGATGAGCTTTAAATGTGGATAATTCTTTTTAAATTTCAGCTATAGGGTAGAGATAATTGGGGATTTATTTTAAATATTTTGAATATATGAAGAAGAGATAAAATAGGAGGAAAATAGGGATGGTGATAGGAAAGGATGTAGTGGCCGAATGTGAGACTCTTTATAGGGGTGATTTTCAGCCAAATTAGAAAGGGGAGTAGCCGAATTTCATAAAAAGATTTCAGCCTCCTTTCGTTTTCTCTTTTCTCTCCATAGAATCAAACCCCTCAATTCTCTCTTCTTTTGGTCTAGCCGAAACCTCTCTCAAAGTCTCCTCATAGCCAATTCTTCCTAAGGCTTCACACTTTTTCTTTTTCTTTCCTGTGTTGAAGCCGAAACTCTTTAAGTGTTCATCAAAAGCCGAAATCAACCTAGGCCATAGCCGAATAGCTCTGTGGATTCAAGTAAGGGTGTTGCCGATCCTAATATTAAGGGTAAGGATTCTATTGTCATCATCTTATTTCTTTTCTTTTAGCCGAAATCAAGTCTCTAACCCCTTAATGATCTTTGGTTGAATCTTTGAAGGAGGATTTCGGGTTTTTTGCTAAGTCGACTACAATAGAAGATCATTCGGGATTTTGTTAGATCGAAGGTGAGCAAATAAGATCTTAGGCCGAAGGCCATTTTATTGTAATTTAATGTTAGAATTGGATCTAACATGTACTCTGTAGGATTTCGACATCTCCTTGGTTAAGTGACTATTTTCGGGATTTGGAATCACAAGGTAAGTGAATGAGCATATTCGGCCATATTGGTTACTATGTTAGCCAAATCTAACTATGGATATTTAAGCGATCGGCGATGGTGGTATGCAAGGATTTCGGGATTTCGAATCGCAAGGTAAGTACATATGTACATTCAGCCAAGGCTATATTTGGTGTTTTAGATCTATTTCTTATTTATTCAAAAGCCAGAACTAACCAAGTTTAGCATGGGCCGATTGGAGGGTAGGAAGATCACAGATTTTTGGGATTTGATTAATAATCAAATCGGCAACAAGGAACTAGAATCTAAAGCATTAGATCAGATTTTTGGGATTTGAGTGAACTCACTAAGTGTACCAGGTGTGTACCCCACACTATCTCTAAATAAATTTATGGCACCCATTTAATATATGTGTATAATAATGTGAATGTGGCCAAGGTACCATGCAATGGTACAAAGTACTCAGGTACGTAACGTTAACTTTAAGTTAATAGAAGATATGAATATTTGGAATAAGTCACGTATGTGAACATGATAAGAATGTGAGATAAGGCTTAAGGCATGATATTGCATGATATATATGACATGGGGCATATGGGTGAATTTGAAAAGGGGAAGTGATCTGGTGGTTCTTACCACAAATATCTGAATGTGGTGACTCATGTCACAAATATCTGAATGAGGTGACTTATGTCACAAATAATTATCTGGTGGCTACGCCACAAAATTATAAGGGCGATGAGCACGTCGACTGCAGTGACTTCCTTCGATGATGTGTAGCGGATGGAGGGTTGACTTAGTAGTCCCCACGGTGTACAGGTTGGTACGGGTGATGTATAGCGGATGGTACCTAAGTTTGGGTTCGGGTTTGCATCATTCTCTTTATTTCTGCTATATGTACTTGTATGGACTGTTATGCCTAAACTATTAGGACTTAGTGTTGGTTGTACATACCGAGTCTGTATAACTCACCCCGTTGTGGGAATATTTTTCAGGTGACGCTCAGTAATGGACCGGGTCGGCAGGAGCTTAGTGGTGGCCATGCTTAGTTTGGGATTTTATTTAATTTTGGACATGTTATATTTTAAATACTTTGGATTTATTTCAGGTTTTAAATTTTGATGTAATAAGGCCATAGTATGAACTGTTTTATGCATGCTTTTTATTTGAATTTATTATGTTACAAATTTTTAGCAAATTAAACATTAAGTGACTTTATTTTAAAAAAAAAATAATAAACTCTAAATGTTTTGAGATACCCTAAACCAAATGGTTTTCAACATAAGATAAACTTGTTTCCAAATCGAGGCCAACACAAAAATAAACTTTTTTTCAAAACCACTCAGATTTTTCCAAAGTAACAAAGGAATTTTTAACCGTTTTACTCGAGGAACATACCAGATCCGGTCAGGGCTCGTGGGCCGAGTTTGGGGTGTTTTAGCTTGGTATCAGAGCCCAGTTTTAAACTCTCGGCCTTGGGTTTAAAGGCCACAATGTTTTAAAATAAGGCCCAATAAGTGTTGTGAACAATTTTGTGAATAAGCAGGTTTTTCTGGCATGGCACCTACGTCTCCGACCCGAAGTCACACCAGGTAAGTACCTCTAATTGTTGTATGAATTATAGTATGACTTGTAGAAGGGTACAAACGGAACGTAGATTAGTATGATAAGCTATTGAACCCTAGGATTAGTTTACCCCAACATAAGAATTACATAAAACTTTAAATGCCTAATTAAACAAACCTGTGAACTAAGTCGCCGAGTTAGGGTGTGGCAACCATTGTGCGCATGTCTAGGATTGGATCCGGAAGAGCCTGGTACTTAAGCAGTCCTAGTGACTCACCTCCTCTTCGCTGGAATCCTACCTGGTGCGTAGCTACGATTCACCCTAACCAAGAGGACTTATTCACGGGCTAAACTCAATAACTAAAACCCGAAAGGGATTAGCCGTATTTTCTTAAAAAATTCAGTTTTAAAATCACCAAATTACCCCTTTTAGATGGTAGCAAAATTTAGTTTGAAAATTTTTCGAAATATTTCTGATTTACGAAATTACCTAAATACCCTTAGTGGTAAAATTACTAAAATGCCCTTGGTTTGAAAAAATTTTAAGTTACCATACTATCCCCGACTTTTACTAAGATATTTTTTCCAAAATACAAAAAACCCCTATTTCGCAAAATAGTACCCTAATTTAGAAAATTTACGAAATTACCCCTGACTTATAAAATTACCAAAATGACCCTGATTTCCAAAATTTCTGCTACACCTCTGATTTGAGAAAATTTTCTAAAGTACCCTCGAGTTTTGAAAATTTCAAAGTGCCCTGATTTATTAAGATTTTCAAAATTGACCCCGATTTATTACCAAAATGCCCCTGTAGGACAAATTACGAAAATACCCCTAGGGTAGGAACAGACAAGAATGGTTGAATGATGAATGTGTGTGATAGGAACTACTGAATGGATTGTACTTCTCTGAACTAGGATAGAAGACTTGAAACTTTGAATGATTGAAAGAATTACTTCTAAACTTCTTTCATAAAATTTCTTCGCGGATAATCAGTGAAACAAGGACTAATTCATAAAATTTCTTAATCAGACTAAAGCACGAACGTAGATATGAGCGCTAGGGGACGTGGTCATAATGTATGGGGACGCGGTAGAGGCAGGATGATCGTGTCGGAACCTATTAGATCGGGTGAAGGGTCTGAAAATGAGGTACCACCGCCACCACCCCCACCAGCTGTTGGTGTTGTGCAGCAAGATCAGACGGGGGATGAGGCAGTATCGCAGGCGATGCTGCAAGTTCTTGAAATGGTGGCTGATGTAGGAGGAAAAATAGGAGCTCGAAAGTCTGTACCCTAGTGACTCCGAGCCAACGGAGCTGAGGTGTTCCGTGGCGTGTCTGGGACGACACCCAGTACGGCTAAGTATTGGTTGGAGGCGACTGAGCGGATCATGGATGAGCTCGATCTGACCGCTGAGGAAAAGTTGAAAGGGTTGGTGTCGCTTCTTCGCGATGAGTCATATCAATGGTGGCTCACAGTTCGGAATAGTGCTACGGCTGAGGAACTCACTTGGGAATATGTTAAAGCGGTGTATCGGAAGAAGTATGTTGGTACTCATTACATTGATGCACAGAGAAAGGCTTTTCTAGGGCTGGTTCAAGGGAATAAGTCCGTAACGGAGTACGAGGCTGAATTCTTAAGGTTGAGCCGGTATGCTCGAGGGATAGTGGCTACGGAGCATGAGCGGTGTGTTCGGTTTGAGGACAGACTAAGAGATGATCTGAGGTTATTGATAGCTCCGCAGCAAGAGCGGGAATTTACTGTGTTGGTAGAGAAGGCTAAGGTAGCCGAAGGAATTAAGGACTCGGTAAGGCAGAACTCTGATCGGAATAGACAGAAGAGAGGTTTTGGGTCGTCAGGATCGTCTGGAAATGTTCAAAAGAGGCCTAGAGCTGATGGGCTGCGAGGTCAGCAAGTTGGTCCAGGAGGGCAATATCGTACTTGTAACCAGTGTGGGAAGATGCATCTAGGAGAGTGTTGGAAGAAGACGGAAGGATGTTTCAAGTGTGGGTCTAAGGATCATATGGTTAAGGATTGCCCAATAAAGATAGACGGAAGTCGACCAACGGGTCAGGGTTATAATCAGGCTGGTAGAGGTGGACAGCAGCCTCAGCGGGGTCGTGGTCCGAATAACAGAGGTAATGGTGCTAGAAGAGGACATGGAACACTGGGCCGAGGTGTTGGTAATACTGAGGCTAGACAGCCGGGTCTGTTTTATGTGGTTCACCGGAGGGAGGATGGAGACGCGCTAGACATCATAACCGATACGTTCCTTATAGCGAACAAGCCTTATATTACTTTGATTGATGTGGGCTCGACCCATTCTTATGTTGCATGTAGAGTAGTTGAAACTCTAGGCATAGCCTCTGAACTATCTGATAGGGAGATGACTGTAGTAAGCCCATTAGGCCAAACTGTAGTAGTAAATAAGATCTTTCCGAGTATACCTCTAGAGATTCAAGGAGTGATTTTCCTTGCCGATTTATTGGAACTACCCTTCGAAGAATTCGATCTTATACTTGGCATGGACTGGCTAGTGGAGCATCGGGCTATATTGGATTGTGCAGCTAAGCGAATGGAGTTAAGGACGCCTGAGGATGAGGCGATAATTATGATAGGAGAAAGAAGAAACTACTTGTCTAACTTAGTTTCAGCATTAAAGGCTGATAAGATAGTTCAGAAAGGGTGCAAGGCATTTTTGGCCTTCGTAAGTATATTGGATGGAAAAGAAGAAGGAGTTAGTGGAGTTAGAACTGTAAGGGAATTTGAAGATGTGTTTTCGGAGGAGTTACCTGGAATACCCCCGGATAGGGAGGTGGAGTTTGGAATTGATTTACTTTCGGGAACAGCTCCTGTTTCAATTGCCCCGTACAAAATGGCACCAAAGGAGTTGGTTGAACTCAAGGCCCAGATCCAAGAGTTGCTTGATCGTGGGTTTATTCGACCTAGTGTGTCTCCGTGGGGAGCACCGGTCTTGTTCATAAAGAAGAAGGACGAAACTATGCGTATGTGCATAGATTATCGTCAGCTGAATAAGCTAACCATCAAGAACAAGTATCCGTTGCCAAAGATAGACGACTTGTTCGATCAGCTTAAGGGGGCAGCAGTGTTTTCAAAGATCGATTTAAGGTCAGGATATCATCAGTTGAAGGTGAAAGAAGCAGATATCCATAAGGCAGCTTTCTGAACAAGATACGACCATTATGAGTTTTTTTTAATGCCGTTTGGATTGACGAACGCCCCAGCTGCATTCATGGATATGATGAACAGGGTCTTCCAACCTTACTTGGATCGGTTCGTCGTTGTATTCATCGACGACATTCTAGTATACTGCAAGTCTGAAGAGGAGCATGACGAGCACCTCCGAATAGTGTTGCAAGTATTAAGGGAGAAGAAGCTTTATGCCAAATTCAGCAAGTGTGAATTTTGGCTGAAGGAGGTTGCATTCTTAGGACATGTAGTGTCCGCGGAAGGAATAAGGGTGGATCCCAGAAAGATTGAGGCAGTGTTGGATTGGAAACCACTTAAGTCTGTGGCTGAGATTCACAGTGTCTTGGGATTGGCAGGCTACTACAGAAGATTCGTGGAAGGGTTTTCATCAATAGCCGCACCTTTGACGAAGTTGTTAAGGAAGGAGGTACCTTTCGTATGGACAGAGACACAACAGGAGAGCTTTGAGAAGCTTAAGAGGGTTCTGACTAAAGCTCCGGTTTCGATTCAACCGGAGGCAGGAAAGGATTTCGTGGTGTATTGTGACGCTTCTCATACGGGATTGGGATGCGTATTGATGCAGGATGGGAAAGTAGTAGCTTATGTGTCTCGGCAACTGAGGCCTCACGAGGTTAACTACCCGACGCATGATTTGGAATTGGCGGCAGTGGTCTTTGCTCTTAAGGTATAGAGGCACTATCTGTATGGAGAGAAGTTAGTGATTTACACAGACCACAAGAGCCTTAAGTATCTGTTGACTCAGAAGGAGCTGAACCTGAGACAGCGAAGGTGGGTGGAGTTGTTAAAGGATTACAACTGTTCTATAGAGTACCACCCGGGCAAGGGGAATGTAGTGGCAGATGCCCTAAGTCGGAAGGTAGTGTCAGATCTGAGGGCAATGTTCGTACATCTGAGCTTGTATGACGATGGAAGTCTACTAGCAGAGTTGCAAGTGAAGCCGACATGGTTGAATGAAGTGAAAGAGGGTCAGTTGTTGGATGAAGAGTTAAGTACTAAGTTGCGGCAAGTTCAGAATGGGGGTTTAGAGGGTTACAGTATGTCCGGTGATGGAGTATTGTGTTTCAGGGGTAAGGTCTGTATGCCAGGGAATAAGAAATTAAGGCAGAGAATTCTTCAGGAATCGCATAGTAGCCATTATGCTATGCATCCTAGAGGTACTAAGTTGTACAGAGATCTGAGGGAACAGTTTTGGTGGCCTGGTCTTAAGAAGGAAGTTACAGAATTTGTAGGCAAATGCTTAACGTGTCAACAAGTTAAGGCTGAACACCAGGTTCTGTCAGGATTGCTTCAGCCAATTAAGATTCCGCAGTGGAAGTGGGAGAGAATTAACGTGGACTTCATTAGTGGGTTTCCCTTTACGCCTACTAAGAAGGACTCGATATGAGTAATAGTGGACCGGTTGACTAAGTCCGCGCATTTCATTCCCGTGCAAGTTGATTATTCTCTGCAGAAGTTGGCTAAGTTGTATGTGGCAGAAATTGTGAGGTTGCATGGGGTACCGGTATCGATCATTTCAGATAGGTATCCAAGGTTTACGTCTCGGTTCTGGAAAGCACTACATCAGGCTTTAGGCACCAGACTGGATTTCACTACGGCTTTTCATCCACAATTGGACGATCAATCTGAACGAGTAATCCAAGTGTTGGAGGATATGTTGAGGGGCTGTGTGATAGACTTCAGAGGAAGTTGGGAAGAATATTTGCCTTTGGCAGAATTTGCGTACAACAGCAGCTATCAAGCTAGTATTCAGATGGCATCGTATGAAGCGCTGTATGGACGGAAGTGTCACACTCCTACGTGTTGGACAGAATTAGGGGAACGTCGAGTTCTGGGTCCAGAGATTGTGGCCGAATCCGAAGAGAAGGTTGAGGTGATACAGGCACGGTTGAAAGAAGCATCTGATAGGCAGAAGTCGTATGCAGATCTCAAATGGAAGGAAATAGAATTTGATGTAGGAGATCAAGTGTTTCTTAAAGTCTCGCCTTGGAAGAATGTGATGAGATTTGGTCAAAAAGGAAAGCTAAGTCCAAGGTTTATAGGACCTTATCGGGTATTGAAGCGAGTTGGACCAGTGGCATATCAGTTAGAGTTGCCTTCGAAATTGAAGCAGATGCACGGTGTATTCCATGTTTCTATGCTACGTCATTATCGTTCGGATCCATCTCATGTAGTGCCAGTTGAAGAGGTGGAGCTCAGGCCAGATTTGTCCTACAAAGGGGAGCCGATTCAGATCTTGGAACGAGATGTGAAAGTGCTACAGAGGAAGTCAGTACCTCTAGTCAAAGTATTATGGTGTAATCATGGATCAGAAGAAGCTTCGTGGGAGCCGGAAGAAGCAATGCTACAGTAATACCCTCACCTATTTTAGCCAGGTAATTTCGGGGACGAAATTATTTTAAGGGGGGTAGAACTGTAACATCCGGGATTTATGGCTTGTGCATTAATGCTTAATTGTATGAAATAGCATGTCTATGTGTGTTTTGAATGTGTTGTATGAGTTCTTAAGAACCTTAGAGTGTAGATAAATGCCTTAGGAATTATTAGATTTTTAATCTAAAAGAGGAAGCTAAGCAAGGTGGCCTTAAGAGAAATTGTAGGGGAAATTAGACACAAAAATCAGCTTGTTAAATTGGCTTGGAGATGCCACTTAAGGCTTGGTAGGTGACACCATATGCAGTGGGCAAGGGGCTAGGTTCGAGCTGCAAGGGAAGCAGAAAAAGGTGTTTTATTTTGCCGCAAGTATAGGCAGAGGTGGACGGCAAGGGGGCACTAAGAGGATGAGCTTTAGATGTGGATAATTCTTTTTAAATTTTGGCTATAGGGTGGAGAGAATTGGGGATTTATTTTAAATATTTTGAATAGATGAAGAAGAGATAAAATAGGAGGAAAATAAGGATGGTGATAGGGAAGGATGTAGTGGCCAAATGTGGGACTCTTCCTAGGGGTGATTTTCGGCCAAATTAGAAAGGGAGTAGCCGAATTTCATAAAAATATTTTAGCCTCCTTTCGTTTTCTCTTTTCTCTCCATAGAATCAAACCCCTCAATTATCTCTTCTTTCGGTCTAGCCGAAACCTCTCTCAAAGTCTCCTCATAGCCGATTCTTCCTAAGGTTTCACACTTTTTCTTTTTCTTTCCTGTGTTGAAGCCGAAACTTTCTAAGTGTTCATCAAAAGCCAAAATCAACCTAGGCCATAGCCGAATAGCTCTGTGGATTCAAGTAAGGGTGTTACCGATCCTAATATTAAGGGTAAGGATTCTACTGTCATCATCTTATTTCTTTTCTTTTAGCCGAAATCAAGTCTCTAACCCCTTAATGATCTTTGGCCGAATCTTTGAAGGAGGATTTCGGGGTTTTTGCTAAGTCGACTACAATAGAAGATCATTCGGGATTTTGTTAGATCGAAGGTGAGCAAATAAGATCTTAGGCCGAAGGCCATTTTATTGTAATTTAATGTTAGGATTGGATCTAACATGTACTCTGTAGGATTTCGACATCTCCTTGGCTAAGTGACTATTTTCGGGATTTGGAATCACAAGGTAAGTGAATGAGCATATTCGGCCATATTGGTTACTATGTTAGCCAAATCTAACTATGGATATTTAGGGGTAGTCGACAGTGGTATGCAAGGATTTCGGGATTTCGAATCGCAAGGTAAGTACATATGTGCATTCAGCCAAGGCTATATTTGGTGTTTTAGATCTATTACTTATTTATTCAAAAGTCGGAACTAACAAAGTTTAGCATGGGCCGATTGGAGGGTAGGAAGATCACAGATTTTCGGGATTTGATTAATTATCAAATCGGCAACAAGGAACTAGAATCTAAAGCATTAGATTGGATTTTTGGGATTTGAGTGAACTCACTAAGTGTACCAGGTGTGCACCCCACACTATCTCTTAATAAATTTATGGCACCCATTTAATATATGTGTATAATAATGTGAATGTGGCCAAGGTACAATGCAATGGTGCAAAGTACTCAGGTACGTAACGTTAACTTTAAGTTAATAGAAGATATGAATATTTGGAATAAGTCACGTATGTGAACATGATAAGAATGTGAGATAAGGCTTAAGGCATGATATTGCATGATATGTATGACATGGGGCATATGGGTGAATTTGAAAAGGGGAAGTGATCTGGTGGTTCTTACCACAAATATCTGAATGTGGTGGCTCATATCACAAATATCTGAATGAGGTGACTTATGTCACAAATAATTATCTGGTGGCTACGCCACAAAATTATAAGGGCGATGAGCACGTCGACTGCAGCGACTGCCTTCGATAATGTGTAGCGGATGGAGGGTTGACTTAGTAGTCCCCACGGTGTGCAGGTTGGTACGGGTGATGTGTAGCGGATGGTACCTAGGTTTGGGTTCGAGTTTGTATCATTCTCTTTATTTCTGATATATGTACTTGTATGGACTGTTATGCCTAAACTGTTGGGACTTAGTGTTGGTTGTACATACTAAGTCTGTATGACTCACCCCGTTGTGGGAATATTTTTCAGGTGACGCTCAGTAATGGACCGGGTCGGCAAGAACTTAGTGGTGGCCATGCTCAGTTCAGGATTTTATTTAATTTTGGACATGTTATATTTTAAATACTTTGGATTTATTTCTGGTTTTAAATTTTGATGTAATAAAGCCATAGTATGAACTGTTTTATGCATGCTTTTTATTTGAATTTATTATGTTACAAATTTTTAGCAAATTAAACATTAAGTGACTTTATTTTAAAAAAATAATAAACTCTAAATGTTTTGGGACACCCTAAACCAAATGGTTTTCAATATAAGATAAACTTGTTTCCAAATCGAGGCCAACACAAAAATAAACTTTTTTTTTCAAAACCACTCAGATTTTTCCAAAGTAACAAAAGAATTTCTAACCGTTTTACTCGAGGAACATGCCAGATCCGGTCAGGGCTCGTGGGCCAGGTTTAGGGTGTTTCATTTTCCTCGGGGTTCCACTCCACCGCATGAACAATCGGAAGAGTATCCCCAAAGACCACTTGTCACGATTGGGCCTCAACAGGGGCAAGCTGATGATAGACAGGAGATAACCCTGCCAATCCTGTTATCCTTGATTTGGACATAGCAGAAAAAGAGGGAAAATAAAATTGAATCTTCAAGGAAATTGGAGAATCGCTGCAGATGGTTGGAAGAAAAGTTCCAGGCTTTGGAAAATGCTGACCATCATCAGGGTATTGACGCTAAGGACTTAAGTTTGGTTCCAGATTTAGCGCTTCATCATAAATTCAAGATGCCAGAGTTTGAGAAGTACAACGGGACTAGTTGCCCTGAAGCCCACATCACTATGTTTTGTAGACAGATGACTGGTTACGTGAACAATGATCAACTTCTGATTCATTGTTTCCAAGACAGTTTGGTGGGAGCAGGGTCTAGGTGGTACAATCAACTCAATCGCGCTAGCATTAGCTCCTGGAGAACTTAGCTCAAGCCTTCATGAAGCAATACAACCATGTCACGGACATGACGTCTGACAGAATTACTTTGCAAAACATGGAGAAGAAACTAAATGAAAGCTTCAGGCAGTATGAGCAAAGATAGAGAGAGGTTGCCATGCAAGTTCAGCCAACACTCCTAGAAAAGGAGACTACAATGCTCTTTATTAATACACTGAAGGCCCCATTTATCACGCATATGCTAGGAAGTGCTACAAAGAACTCCTCGGACATTGTAATGACGGGAGAAATGATCGAGAATGCCATAAAAAGTGGAAAGATCAAGGTGAGAGAAAGTAACAAAAGAATGGCCACAAGGAAGAGAGAAAATGAAGTGGATAATACAAGCATGAGGTGCTCAAAGTCGATTGCTGTTAAACAGCCAAAAATAGTGACTACTGGGTATCAAGGTTCATCAAGGAAATAATTTGGCACAAGGCAAAACAATGAGCAACTCTAGTTTACACCAATTCCAATGACATATAGGGAGTTGTATCAAAGTCTATTTGATGAACATGTGGTGGCTCCTCATTACATGGAACCAATACAACCCCCGTACCCCAAATGGTATGATTTGAATGCTCAATATGAGTATCACGCAGGAATAACGGGTCACTCGATCGATAACTACATGGCATTTAAGAAATTGGTCGAAAGGCTTATTAAAATAGGGGTTGCAAAGTTCGATGAGTCGGACGGAGCAGTGATAATTGAAGGAGGGGGTAGGAGAGTTGTGATTCCTTGAATAAGTCATCAGAAACCTAACAATCGGGGAATCAAAACGCCTATGACATATCCGAAGAGGGAATCGGGGAATAAAAGTTTCCAAGCCCTTACATACTTGGGAAAATTTTAAGCAATGGGACTGTGGAAGGGATCCCTGTATTTTTAGGGTTAATCTAGAGTAATATTCAAAACATGCTTGTTGCTTTAAGCCCAGAAGCAATAAGAATCCTTTTGTGAAATGGGCTTGTGTCCAGAATTTTTATTTCAATAAAATGCATCCTTTTAAGTAAATATTTTTTCATTCTTTACATTTCATACTGTACATTCTTTCATGTCTTAGAATATTCTTTCATTCTTTATTCATGACCATACCAATAATTATCCTTAAAATCATTTATTCTTTGGATTTGTTCACCTTCGTACCTAGGTACCCAGATATCAACGACATGAGCGACGTCGTTACTGACTCCCTTTTTGAATGAGATATGGGTCTAGGGGATCTAAGGACTTTGAAGATGACAGAGATTGTAACCTACCTTCTGATTTGTTAAAGATGGTAGCACAAGATGAAAAAAGACCTTACTCTACAAAGGGTCATTGGATATTATGAGCCTAGGGAAAAGGGGAAGACCGAAGCCTAGCTCACCACAAAAATAAGGCTAGACATCATTGAGTTGTTTTCAAGAATTCAAAGATGTTTTCAAACAATTATATCAGGACATGCCTTGGCTAATAAAAAGCAGGCTAAACAAAGAGGATCGGGCACTGTTGATTCACAATGGAAGGGGACTGCATCAGTCATACCGCAAATATGGAATTAAAGAAGACAATATTCATATGCCTACTGCAGTTCTTCACAAATTTTCCATACGTGGGGCATGGATGTGATGGAGCCAATCTCGTCAAAAGCTTTTAGTCAATATCGACTCATCGGCATAATTATCGTTTACTTCACTAAGAGAGTGGAAGTAGCTTCATATGCCAATGTTACAAGGTCAAAATCATCACATTCAAATTCATCAAACAAAAAATGAAGGAAAAGATCAAATGCCACAGAGGATTGCGTTTAAATAATTGTACAAAGTCAAAGTCTACAGTTTGTCCAAAGATCAGGCAGCATATCACAGTGTAACAAAAGTTGCCAAAACAAAAACAAAAAAAAAAACAAAAGAAAAAGAGAAGAAATGAAAGGTGGCTAAGACTTGTAAAGATTGGTATAAGAAGCTATCACTACTCTCTATGATTATCAAACGTTGGCTAGAATCTTCACTGGGGCAACATCTTGCCCATTATGGAATTGAAGCATTTTTGCCAATTGAACCTAATCGAAGAAGAGGTTAAAAGTTATCCATCACAGTCGGATGATGTGAGCTTACGACAAAAAGGTTCATCCAAGAGAATTCCACAAGGGGAACCTGATGTTGAAAAAAATTTTTCCTCTACAAAACGTGTACAAGGCCAAAATTGCTCGAGCCCATAACACTTAAAACCTAACCCAATGCCCCAAACCCACTTACAAAACCAATTAAAGACCCAATCAGCCCAAACCAAAGCCTAGCCCATAGAAGCCCAAAGCAAAATTAGAAAAAAACAAAACCCTAGGTCTTCCTTTGCGGCACCGAACCTACCTTCTGATGCCGCCACTGGCCACCACCGCCAGTGCCTCCATCGCCACTTGCGCCGTCGCCTGCAAGACAATAAAAGAGAAATGACATAAAGTTGTAAAAAAGTCGATTATAAAAAACTGATTTGAGCCATTGTAAAGAGGGGTTTTTTTTTGGAATAGAAACAGAGAGTTTTTTTTACAATACAAGAACTTTCGAATACCAACAACAGATCCAAACGCAAAAGTAGAGAAACACTAAAGGTAAACCATCCAAAAATAAAAAAAAATAGAGGCCAAAACAGAGGTGATTGTTTCTATTTTCGAAATTTTTTTCCTTTTTTTTCTCCTCTTTTTCGCATAAACATACACATATACACGCATATATATATATTATTCAAAAAAAAATTCAAAATCTTACCTTTTCGGGGTTTCAACCGCCGTGCAGGGCGGCGCTGGCGACGGAGCCCGCAGCGGAGACTAGCCAGACTTCACCCTCTTCCTGGACCTGCAGAGAGAACAAGGAAGGAAAGAAATTTTTTTTAGTTGGAATGAAAAAATGGCATTTTTACAAAGAGTTTTGGCTTATATACGCATTACAAAACGACGTCGTTTTGGTCATTGCCCTTAAACACCAAAACAACGTCGTCTGGCCTAGGATCCGCGCACGCGACCCGGCCCGACCTGAGGATCCGCGCGTTTTCATTGATTGGGTTAATTGCCCATTTGGTCCTTCTGCATTTCTATTTTTTTAGATAAGACTTTCTTTTATTTTAATTGCGCCCAGAAATTTCACACAGATTTAAATCTAATCCATATTTAAACGCTGCGTTTAATAGCTCGGGTAAAATTACGCTCCGCGTCCCTCACCATTTCGCGCGCATTTCATTTTAGTCCCCTTATTATTTATTTTTATAATTTGCCCCTTTTATTTCCATTTTAAATTCAATTAGGCCCGTTTTTAATTATTTTGCAATATTATTATTATTACTATTATTTAATATTTTATTTTTATCATTACTAATTATTTATTATTATTATTGTTATTTCATTATTATTTGTTACTATAATTTATTTATCTTTTACTATATTATTGTCTTATTATTATTGTTACTATCATTATTTTTATATTTACTATTATTTTATTCTTCTACTATTATTATTATTACTATTACTAATATTATTATTTTATTTATTATTATTATTATTATTATTTGTTATTGTCATTATTATTATTTTTTTATCATTATATTACCATTATTATTACTATTATTATATTATTATTATTTATATATATTTTTATTTATTTTATATATATTATTTCATTTATTAATTACCACCATTACTACCATCATTATTATTATTTTTTATATCATCATTATTATTTTATCATTATTTTCTACTACCGTTAATAAACATCTATTATCGTAATACTTTCATTTTATCACTACCTATATTATTATTTTTATTTTGTCATTATTATTGATATTTTAGTAACACTCGTATTAGCATATTATTTGGATTTCATATCGTTATTTTATTATTATATTATTTTCACGCGTAACGTCTTATTTTCATACTAATTTTTCTCAATGCATCAGTTTTATAATAATCAATATTTTGTATTAAAGATTTGAGGAGGTCGAGCCCTAATTTACTTAGTTTCGGTTCTTCTCGTTTAATCTAAATAACGGAATATCCTTTTTAAAATCGCTATATAAGTTTTGAATAAAATACTTGTTCTCGGAAATTCAAAATGTTGCGCCCTAACTTACTGAACACGACATCTAGATACCTCGATATAAGTTTTTAAAAGTGAAGGCAATATTTTGTATTTGGAATTTCGAGAAATCGAGCCCTAACTTACTGGTTTTCGGTTTCTCATTTGACAAATAACGGAATATCCTCTTCAAAGTTAAAGCCGAGTTTTAAAGTGAAAAGGCAAGCTCAGTTTCGGGAGTCTAAAGCGTCGTACCCTAACTTACTGGATATGATACTTTATCTCTTCGAAATAAGAGGGTCTTATCGTCCATCTCGATTTGTTCAAGTTTTGAAAATAAAAAAGGATCGTATTTTCGAATCTTTTCAAATTTTCAACATTAGGACATTAACTAATCAATTAGGTACCAATTTTGGGCGTATCGATGGGTGCTAACCCTTCCTCGTGCATAACCGACTCCCGAACCCGTTTTCTCAAATTTCGTAGACCAAAAGCATTGTTTTAGTAAACCAAAACGTTTTATTAAAACAAGGGTGATCCGATCACACCAAATAAAGATCGGTGGCGACTCCCAAGTTTTTCATTTTAATTTTCAAAACCAAGTCGATACCCATTTTTCTAAAAAAAGGTTACGACAACTTGGCGACTCCACTGGGGACTGTCTAGAGTCAGGCCATAGATTGATCAATTTTTGTCCTTTTGATTAAAATTTGGAAAGTGGTCTTGAAAATTCATGTTTCTTTAAATGCACTTTCGATGCTAATTGTAATAATATTGAGTCCCATAAAATACTTTGGCATTGCATTGCATGACCATTGTGGTCGCACCTTTAAGTGGGAGCGAGAAGCTATGCCTTCGTGAGGTTTTCACCTCCGCATGGGCTAGTGGACTACTTCCGGGATACATCTGTACCTACGTCTTCATGAAGTTTTCACTTCCGCATGGCCATAGGGAAATGTATTCCCCTGAATCGAACTCGGTCCGTATGAGCCTATAATGGGTGAGGATCGAGGAATCTGCTGGTTCGGGTACCTGAACTTTAGATCTAAACCATACGTAGAGAACATAAGAACCCACCCTATGTCGAACTATGCCAAACCTTAGTAGTTACCCAGATAGGTGTTTGTGTATTTTACTTGCTTTATATTTCATTCTGTGGTACTAATTGGTTATGTTTTATTTTCTCTGTATGTCATTTCATATTTTAAGAGGTATCGATTCATGGTCAGTTTCTGATTTAGAAAGCTGGTTATGGAAAACGAATTCCTTGATAAAGTGGAAGACAATGTAGTCGTCCGCATATGGTCAGAGCGAAGCTAATTAGAGAAAGGGGACAACTTAGCCGAGGGGTATGTGTCGGAACTACAGGATTTCACCAGTATCAGTGTCACGCAAAACGAACTCCAGGAATTGAAAGAAATATAGACCCAGTGGGATGATAGGGCAAAGCAGTTGTTCTATAACACTTATGGCGATCTACCTTACTTGCTCGACATCAAAGTAGATAAGTATCTGTTCCGAGCGATGACTCAATTTTGGAATGCTGCTTATAGCTGTTTCTATTTTGAAAAAGTAGATTTAGTGCCAACGGTAGAGGAATATATGACCTTGCTGCATTGTCCAAAAGTTCAAGTTGACAAAGCTTATTCCAAAGCTGTTAATGGCCCAACTTTTGTAAAAAAGTTAATAAATATCACGGGGATGGGCGAGCAGTGGGCCTCAGCTAGAATTCAGAAGAAAGGCGGGGGTAAATGCATACCTTGGATCAGTTTGAGGGACCTGATCCTAACACATCCCAATGTAAAGAAAAAGATTGACGTCTTTGCCTTGTGTATTTATGGTTTGGTAATCTTCCCTAAAGCTCTAAGCATGTAGATGAAACAGTTACTGATCTATTTGGCCGATTAGACAAAGCGGTCACGCCTGTGCCTGCGATCTTAGCTGAGACGTTCAGATCTTTGAATGCATGTCGAAGAACAGGTGAAGGAAGGTTCATCGAATGCACGCAGTTGCTATTAGCTTTGTTCCATAGTCATTTTTGAAAGATGGAGAAAGTGTCTTATGGGGTTTTCTTTGAAAATTACTCTCCGTTGAAAGAGATAGTAGCTACGCCAAGAAGAGAAGATGTGTCTGAGGAAAATTGGATAGCGCTCCTTCAAAATCTTCAAGAAGAAGACATCGAGTGGAGGGCTCCTTGGGCGATTCCCAGCGAAATCCTTTATCGATGTGGGAATTTCGACTGGGTCCTTTTATTTGGAATTTGGGGAGCCATTGGGTATGCCCCTTTGCTTGTACTAAGGCAGTATGGTTCAAAACAGTTCGTACCAACGACATATGGGCTGGCTCAATGTGAGTTTTCATATAGTGGGGAAAGTTATAGGAAAAGGGTTAAGGAGATTTCTAGTGCCTGGAATCAGATTCATAGAATGAAGAGATTATCTGCAGGCCCAATGACAACCTTAGAATACAATGGATGGAGGATTAGAAGAATTAATGATAACATCCCCAAGCCGAATCCAGAGGGTGCCCGATCAAGAGAAGAATGCTTGCGAGTGGTCTCATCAGAAGTAGAAATTGTGAAACAAGATTTCAAAAAGATGAGTTCAGAGCTTGGAAAGAGGATAGAGAAATTAGAAAAAGAAAAATGCTCCTAAAATTAGATGCGGACGTTCAAAAACTGGAGGCCGAGAAACTAAGAAAGGAAAAGTGGAAGATAGAGGAAGATCGAGATAGTTTAAAGGCAGAATATAAGAAGATGCGTCTGACAATGAAGAACGCTGGATTGGGAAAGACTTCAGAACAGTGGCAATGGGAGATTTGAGAGGAAAAATCCAAAGCTAATTGCTGGGAGAGAAAGTTTCAAGAGATGCAAGCGCAAAACAAAGCCCTAGAGAAGAATCTGGCAGAAAGCCAAAATGAGAAAAGCGGATTAAAAGCTAGAGTGTTTGAACTTGGACGGTGTCTTCATCACTATTGAAGTCGTAATTCTGAAATTGAGCTAAAATTAAGTCTGAACAAAATAGAGGAAATGAAGAGTAGGATTGAAGAATTAGAATCAGCACTACACAGTTATGAACTTCGGATCGAACTTCTCGAAACAAGAGAAGAACATTGGAAGGAAGAGTTTCACTGTTCCCATGATCAAGTTAGAAATCGAGATTACCTCATCGGTGAAGCAATAATTCAGATTCGAGAGGTAGCTGACCACCAACAGACTTTGGTAGTGCAGGCTGATATACTGAGCATGAAGTACGAGCTGCAGTTAGATCGTAGTCAAGAGCTAACTTTTTTACTTGGGATAATCAAGACTTTAGGCCTTATGGCAAAAGCATATCTGTAGTCTGTTTTATGTAAAGGATTTTGTTTTCTAATAAAGTTTTCTAAAATGAAGTTGAACCTGAATCGATACCTTCTTTTTGCATTCATACATTTGCATTGCATCATATCATATGCATTTAAAGCCATAAGAGAGAGCCTAACTAGTCAAAATTAATACAGAGAGGAAGAGAGAGAAAAGGAAAATTTGGAAACTGAGCATCGTTACAATACGCGATGCAGAACGAAAATAATGGATCAAAGAATAGAGAAATTAGAGCAGATGCAAAAAGACATGCAAGATCAAATGCAAGAGCGATTAGCCAAAATACAACAAGACATGATGGAGCGGATGCAAGAATCCTAAAATAATATGATGAGCCAGCTAGCGCAATTGATGGCTAAAGAACGTGAAAAAGGAAAGGGCCCTGCTGTTAGTGAAGAACTTTCCCACCCTCCGGGTTTTACTCCAACAAACACCCAAGGACAACCAGATATGTACCCCCAAAGGACGCCTGTCACCATCAGGCCTCAGTATCAGACTGATACTGCGATACCGATGCACTTTTCGATAGGCTTGGGTTTTAACCCATGAGATGGTCCAGCTAACCCTATGGTCCCTGATCTTGACGAAATGGCAGAAACAGACAAGACAAGAGTGGACCTGCCAAGGCAACTTGAGGACCGTTGCAAGTGGATAGAAGAGAAGTTCAAAGAAATGGAGACTGCTGACCACCGTTACAGGGTAAACGCTAAGGACTTAAGTTTGGTCCCGGACTTGGTATTTCTGCCAATGTTTAAAACACTGGAATTTGATAAATACAACGGGACTAGCTGTCTCGAGGTGCACATCACAATGTTCTGTCGATGAATGGCGGGACACGTTAATAATGACCAATTGCTGATTCATAGCTTTCAGGACAGTTTGGTCAGGTCTGCGGCTAGGTGGTACAATCAGCTCAGTCATGCCCACATTAAGACATGGAAGGACCTGGCACAGGCTTCCATGAAACAATACGGCCACGTGGCAGACATAGCACCTAATAGGATCATGTTGCAAAATATGGAGAAAAAGTCGAGCGAGAGCTTCAGACAATACGCCCAGCGATAGAGAGAAGTGGCAACACAAGTTCAGCCACCTCTCCTGGAGAAGGAAACAATCGTACTTTTCATCAATACTTTGAAGGCTCCTTTCATTAATCACATGCTGGGGAGTGCTACTAAAAGTTTTTCAGATATCATAATGTCAGGAGAAATGATAGAGAATGCAATCAGATGTGGCAAGATAGAGACAGGAGAAGGTGCTAGAAAAATGATCCTTAAGAAAAGAGAGAACGATGTAAACAACATAAGTACCCGTGACAAAAGTTATTCAAAGTCGATCACTGTGAGCCAGCCTAAAGCTATAATTACTGATCATCAAAGCCCATCTAGACAAGAATCTAATGCAAAGCAGAATACGAAGAAAATCCAATTCACGCCGATCCCAATAAAGTACAAGAAAATGTACCAGAACTTATTCGACGCACATGTTATTTCCCCGCATTACTTAAAGCTTCTGTAGCCTCCGTACCTTAAATGGTACGATGCGAGTGCACAATGCGAGTACCATGCATGGATTGTGGGGCATTCAATAGAGCATTGTCTCGCCTTCAAGAAATTGGTAAAAAAACTTATCCAGATCGGTGTTGTGAAACTTGACGACACCCCTAGTGCGGAACACCCGCTATCTAATCATGCTACTAATGCGATTAATATGATAGGTGAAAATATGGGGAAAAGAGTTAAAACGAGTATTGCTAAGGTGAGAACCCCAATGAGATGGGTTTGAAAAGAAATGACGAAGAGGGGATTAGTTGTATCAGATCCAATGAGAAAATATGAAGAAATGAGAAATGGCTGTGAGTTCAATAACCTAGAAGGGCATGAGATCCAAAACTGTATTGAGTTCAGAACTCTGGTGCAAAAGCTAATGAATGATAAAGAGATGAAATTTTATGAAAGTGATAAAAGCCAAGAAGGAGAAAGCATTTGTACGCTGGAAGATGAATCAGCAGCAAAAGCCTCAAAAATTAGCTATCCTTTGGTCATCCTCTCGCAGCCAAAGAACAATGAAGTCGGGGTAAAGATAACACCAAAGGTTGTGATTCAGAAACCTGCGGTCTTTTCATATGAAGATAACAAAAAGGTTCCCTGGAACTATGACTGCAATGTGACGATTCCTGGAAAGGGGGACTCATCTAGCACTGCAAAGGGAAATCAAGAGGTGGGCTCCTATACACGCAGCGGAAAGCGCTATGATACGACAAACACACGAGTAGAACTCACAGAAGAGAAAGCTTTGATAGGCGAACAAAAGAAGGAAAAGGCGACCAAACAGGAATCGCCTATAAACGAGCCAGTGAAGGAAGAAGAAGCTAAGGAATTCTTAAAATTCCTAAAACATAATGAGTACAGTGTTGTGAAGCAGCTGCATAAGCAACTGGCTCGCATATCTATGCTAGACTTACTATTGAGCTCGGAGGCGTATCGTAACGCACTGATGCAAGTACTGAATGAAATTTATGTTGCTAACGATATCTCCGTTAACAAGCTGGATCACCTGATTAGTAATATAAGTGCCGACAACTTCATTTTCTTCAATGATGACGAGATTTCGCCGGGAGGTATGGGTTCCATCAAAGCTCTCCATATTACCACACGGTGCAAAGGCTACACACTACCAGAGGTACTGATGGATAATGGATCGGCACTCAATGTCTTGCCACTATCGACGCTGAATCGATTACCCATTGATAGCTCTCACATGAAGGCCTGCCACAATGTAGTAAGGGCATTCGATGAAACTGAAAGAAAAGTCATGGGGAAAATCGAAGTGCCTCTGTTAATTGGCCTAGGTACATATGAAGTGGATTTCATAGTAATGGATATTAGGTAATCCTATAATTGCTTGCTGAGGAGACCTTAGATACACCCAGTAGGAGCAGTGCCTTCGTCATTGCACCAAAAGTTGAAGTTAGTTATAGAGGGTCGTCTGGTGACGATAAATGCTGAAGAGGACATCATTGTGATTGTAGCCAACGGTGCACCATATTTAGAGGTAAGCGATGAAGCAACTGAGTGTTCCTTTCGCTCTTTGGAATTTGTCAATGCAACATTCATCATCGAGGGGAACAAGATCCCAGTGCCTCAAATATCCAAAACCACAAAAATGGGTTTACAACTGATGGTCGGGAAAGGAGCTGTACCTAGGAAAGGACTTGGAAGGTATCTCCAAGGAAAGATCGAGGCCCCAAGGTTGAAAGAAAAATGAGACCTCTTCAACTTAGGATTCAAGCCAGATGCAATGCAAAAGAAGAAAGAGTTAGAAAAGAAACAAGAAAGAAGGAAAGCGCGTTTGAGTGGGGATGAGATTAAATGGGAACCGATGACAATTCCCCACATTTGTAAGACATTTATATCAGGAGGGATCATCCATCCAGGACGAGGAATGCAAAATAAGGAAATTGCAGAAGAAACATGGGGAAACATGCAAATCAATGCTATATCCGAGGGCGAAGAAGAAAAGCGGAATGGCATCGCCCTATGAGCAAAAGCAAAACATTTTAAACAACTGGACAGCGGAGGAGATCCCTGTAGCTTTTAGAACTTATTCAGAGTAATATTCGGAACGTACTTGTTGCTTTAAGTCTAGAAGCAATAAGAGTCCCTTTTGTGAAGCATGACTTTGTATAAGATATTGTTATTTTTAATGAAATGCATCTCCGCTACCTTTTGAACAAATCTTCTTCTATTTTACTTCATTCATCATCATTATTCTTTCTTTAGATTGTCTTTTAAATATTTCCATTATTCATTCATGATACCAATAAATATGCTTAGATTCCTTTGTCCTATGGATCTTTATTCATCTTCAAAACATGTCCCCAAATATCAATGATTTGAGTAACGCTACCAATGACTCAGAATGTCCTTTTGAGCAAGATATGGGTACGGAAGATTTTCAGGATTTTGAAGATGATCAAGGTTGTGACCTATCTCCTGAACTGTTAAGGATGGTAGGACAAGAGGAGAAACAGATCCTACCTCACAAAGAGTCAGTGGAAATAGTGAACCTGAGAGACAGGCAAGTAAAGAAAGAAGTGGAGATCGGAGCTGGTATTACCGTAGAGACAAAGCCAGACCTCATTGAGTTACTCCAAAAGTTCAAAGATGTCTTCGTGTGGTCGTATCAAGATATGCCCGGGCTAAGTACTGATATTGTGGTACACCGCTTGCCTATAAAAGAAGAGTACAAGTCAGTCCAACAGAAACTTCGAAGGATGAGGCCAGATGTTTTGCTGAAAATAAAAGAGAGGTCAAGAAGTAATTTGATGCAGGTTTCTTACAAGTGGTTAAATACTCGGAATGGGTAGCCAATATCGTCCGTCCCTAAGAAAGATGGGAAAGTACGAATGTGTGTAGACTACAGAGATCTAAATAGGGCTAGCCTGAAAGACAATTTCTCGTTACCTCATATCGACACCTTAGTGGAGAATACGACGGGTTATTCGTTGTTCTCCTTCATGGACGGCTTCTCAAGATATAACCAGATAAAGATGCATCTTGAAGACATGAATAAAACCACATTCATAACCATGTGGGGAACTTTTTGCTATAAGATGATGCCATTTAGGTTAAAGAATGTGAGAGCCACCATGTTCCATGATATGATGCACAAAGAAATTGAAGTTTATGTCGACGATATGATCGCCAAATCCCGGACTGAAAAGGAGCATGTCCAAGTCTTGAAGAAATTATTCTTGAGGTTGAAGAAATTCAAGCTAAAGCTTAACCCAGCAAAATGTACCTTTGGAGCCAGATCAGGGAAACTGTTAGGATTTATAGTCAGTAAAAGGGGGATTGAGGTTGACCTAGATAAGGTCAAAGCAATACAAGAACTGCCCCCGCTGCGCACCCAAAAAGAAGTTCGAGGTTTCTTAGGAAGATTAAACTACATTGCCAGGTTCATTTCACAACTGACTGAGAAATGTGACCCCATATTCTGTCTTCTTAAGAAACACAATCTAGGTACATGGGATGAGGAATGCCAGAAAGCCTTTGACAAAGTGAAGCAATACCTGTCCAATGCCCAGTGTTGACACCGCCTAATCCAGATAAGCCATTAATCCTCTATTTGACAGTACTTGATAATTCAATGGGATGTGTGCTTGGTCAATACGATGGGTCAGGAAAGAAAGAAAAGGCAATATACTACCTTAGTAAAAAGTTCACTGAATGTGAAACAAGGTACTCACTAATTGAGAAACTGTGTTGTGCCTTGGTCTGGACAACTCGGAGATTGAGGTAGTATATGTTGTATTATACAACTTGGCTTATCTCAAAGCTAGACCCTCTGAAATATATAATGGAGACGACTGCTTTGAATTCAAGGATGGCCAAATGGCAAATTTTGCTTTTTGAGTTTGACATAGTTTATGTAAACTAAAAGGCAGTGAAAAGGAGTGCAATAGCAGATTTTCTAGCCAGTAGAGTTCTGGAAGATTACGAGCCTTTAGACTTCGATTTTTCTAATGAAGACCTAATGTACGTGGTAAGCACCAAAGAAGGTACCCCATAAGATCGTCCTTGGAAACTGAACTTCGATGGGGCATCGAATGCTGTGGGCAGTGGAATTGGGGCAGTTCTGGTATCCCCAAACAGAGATCATTACCCATTTACTTGAAAATTAGATTTTGATTGCACAAACAATATGGCAGAATATGAAGCTTGTATCATGGGTATCCGTGTCGCTATAGAACGCAAAATTAGGGTACTGGAAGTATATGGAGACTCGGTACTGGTAATTTATCAACTTAAAGAAGAATAGGAGACGAGAGATCCCAAGTTGATCGAATACAAGATATTGGTCCAAGGATTGATCAAGGAGTTCGACGATGTCACTTTCAGTTATCTGCCAAGAGATGAAAATCAGATGGCTGATGCTCTGGCCACCTTGGCTTCCATGGTCCGAGTAAACAAAGGAGAGGATATGAAACCTATCCAAATGAGTATTTACGAGACCCCGACTCATTGTTACAACATCGAAGAAGAAGAGAAAAATGATCACCCGTGGTATCACGATATATTGCAATACATTAAAAATCATGAATACTCGGATCAAGCAACTGAGAACGATAAGAGGACTTTGAGAAGACTAGCCTCTGACTATGTCTTAGATGGATAGATCCTGTACAAAAGAAGAAAGGATCAAGTACTACTAAGATGTGTGGACACCGCTGAGGCTAAGAAAATTCTAGAAGAAGTCCATGAAGGTGTCTGTGAAACACATGCCAATGGTTTCACGATGGTTAGGCAAATCATGAGATTCGGGTATTACTGGTCTACCATGGAAAGAGATTGTATTGATTACGCCAAGAAATGTCATAAGTGCCAAATTTATGGGGACAATATTCATGTACCACCTTCACCTCTACATGTTATGACCTCCTCATGGCCTTTTTCTATGTGGGGCATGGACGTCATTGGACCAATCTCGCCAAAAGCTTCTAATGGACATCGGTTCATCTTCGTGGTAATAGACTTCTTCACTAAGTGGGTAGAAGCCGCTTCATATGCTAATGTGACAAAATCAGCAGCCATCAAGTTCTTAAAAAAGGAAATCATATGTCAATATGGAATGCCTGAGAAGATTATATCAGATAATGCGTTAAACTTGAACAACAGCATGATCGCAGAAGTCTGTAGGCAATTCAAGATCAGACACCACAATTCGTCACTATATCGCCCAAAGATGAATGGTGCAGTAGAAGCAGCTAATAAGAACATCAAGAGGATAGTGGGGAAAATGACCAAGACCTACTAAGATTGGCACGAGAAATTACCATTTGCCCTTTTCGCCTATCGAACATCGGTTAGAACCTCCACCGGGGCAACTTTTTTCTCACTAGTCTACGAAATGGAGGCAGTTTTACCCATAGAAGTTCAAATTTCGTCCCTTCAAGTCTTGTCCGAACTGAAATTAGATCAAGCAGAATGGATCCAAGCTCGATATGTCAGTTAAATTGGATTGAAGAGAAGAGAATGAAAGCTATCCGTCATGGTCAGATGTACCAAAAGTGAATGATACGAGCATATAACAAAAAGGTACACCCAAGAGAATTCTACGAAGGAGACTTAGTTTTGAAAAAGATCCTCCCCATACAAAAGAATTTCAGAGGGAAATGGATGCCAAATTGGGAAGGACCTTATGTGGTGAAAAAGGCTTTTTCTGGAGGAGCACTGATCTTGGCCGAGATGGATGGGAAAAACTTATCCAATCCTATAAATTCAGATTCAGTCAAGAAGTATTATGCTTGAAGAGGAAAAGGCTAAAATGAAAACCCACAAAGGGCGCTTTAAGACAAAAAAAAAAGAAAAAAAAAGAAGAGGCCAAAAGCGAAAACCGCAAAGGGCGCTTTGAGACCAAAGGGGATTTGAGTTGAAAACCTGACCAGGGCGGCTCAAATTCTGACAAGAGAAGGGATATGTGACGACTTTGTTCTCTCAGATTTAGCAAAAAGGGAGGAATGTTACACCTCCAGACATCTATAAAGCACTGTGGACCTCCCAACATCTATTCAGCTCAAAATGATCTTCAGAAAGATTGGATAGTGAAGCCCAGACTGACCTACTTTTTCTTTTTACCTATTTTTGTATTCTGATAATGTTCGCTTTTGTTGATCAATTCAATTCAATTCTTCATAAATTCCAGTGTTATCCATCATTTAAATTTTGTAAGCTATTTGCAATTGAAATAACAGTCGATGGACCCATAATGCTTCCATAAAAGGAGTTCTGCCTATTACTCTGGAAGTCTCTAAACAGTGCAGGAACCTGAAACAAGACTGTTGTCTAGAACCACCATGCCTAGGGGTTGGAAACAATCGAGAAAGAGGAGTTTAAAATCATGATCATCTCCCCAAATTCTCTATCAAAAATATCAGATGAGATATTGCGTCTGTGCCGTGACCTTGACGAGCGAACGAATAGTGACAACCCTAAGCATTAAAAAGGGGATCATTTCATTTTGCATTCGTACATCATCATCCTCATAACATTCCGCATTCATGCAAATGTCATAATATTAGGAGCATTAGATTCATTTCGATCATAGCATCTTAATCATTTGGCATAAGCACAAGCATATAAAATTGAGTCTACAAGATATGTCCCCAGAGGATGGTGTAGCAACATTGGTGAAGCCACCATCCTATTGCCACTGACCAGCAGTGGAATAGGTTGAAGATTATCCTATTGCCACTGACCAGCAGTGGAATAGGTCGAAGATTGTCCTATTGCCACTGACCAGCATTGTAATAGGTCAAAGATTGTCCTATTGCCACTGACCAGCATTAGAATAGGTCGAAGATTGTTCTATTGCCACTGACCAGCAGTGGAATATGTTGAAGATTATCCTATTGCCACTGACCAGCAGTGGAATAGGTTGAAAATTTTAGATTTTGTCGCCCTAACCAGTAGTGGGGCAAGATCGAAGGCAAATCTTGGCTCCCTAAACAGTAAGGAACACGATTTAAGCCATCCTATCTCCTTGACCAGCAGGGAATAGGTTGAAAATTGTAGATCTTGTCGCCTTAACCAGTAGTGGGGCAAGATCGAAGGCAAATCTTGTCTCTCTAAATAGTAGTGGAACATGATTTAAGCTATTATCCTATTGCCCTGACCAGCAGTGGAATAGGTCAAAAATTGAAAATCCTGTTGCCCTAAACAGTAGTGGAACATGATCGTCCTATCTCCCTGACCAGTAGTGGAATAGGCTGAAGATTACAAACCTTATCTTCCTGAAGATGCAGTGAAGAAATAAACGAATCTCATCCCCTCAAAGTTGCAGCAGGAGTAAATTGAAGCCACACGTCCTATCTCTCTGAAGTAGCGGTGGAGTGGATCAAAGCAACAAGATGCGGTGGACTAGAACAAAGCTACCTGAAGAAGATAAGCACCAAAGGAGTTAAGACTCAGCAAGACCGAGCAAATTTGGTCATTCTTTATGTCTTTGCTTTATTCCCGTTGCACGACAATGAGCAAAGAGGGGCAGTTGTACAAGCCCTAAATTGCCCGGGCCCATAACACTTAAAACCTAACCCAATGCCCCAAACCTACTTACAAAACCCATTAAAGACCCAATCAGCCCAAACCAAAGCCTAGCCCACAGAAGCCCAAAACCAAATCAGAAAAAAACAAAACCCTAGGTCCTCTTTTGCGGCGCCGAACCTACCTTCTAACGCCGCCACTGGCCACCTGATAAACCGTAAAAGTAACATATTTTAATCCCACATTTATTATGCTTTTTTGAAGATTTATGCCTTGTTTTATATAAAAAGGTGCTTGTAATCCTTTCTTTTCATGTCTTATACCCAGGAAAGCACCCGAGGATGAAAAGAACACAAAACGGGCCTAAAATAAAGCAAATGGACCTTTCCACGAAATCGACATGGCCTAATCCCGATTTACACGGCAGTGCCTCATTAAAGAAGTCTGAGCATGACCTCATCACCACCACACACGGCCGTGGCATAAGTAAAATCCAAACACGGTCAGGTCTCGATTTGCACGGGCGTATGACATGGCTGTGCCTCTATTGCTGGAAAGAGCAATTTCAGTCAGAAAAGGATACTTGAGGAGAAAGAATCGAATTCCAAGAGCCTATATATATCCCCTAAGTACCACCTTTGAAAGGGCGTCAAAGCTAGGCCAAGGAGCCAAGCCGAGAAGGTCAGAGTTAGGGAACAACGCGAAGATAGCCAATTGATCCATCCTAAGAAGCCGGAATTATACTCAAGACGGCGGAATTCTCCTTCAATTCCTTCAGGGAGTTCTAGGATTTTCTTATGTTTTGTTTTATCTTTTCTCTTGAGATGTTTTCTTGTTTAGTTATGAACTAAACCCTTCAGATACGTGAAGGGGATGAAACCTAGATGGATCTTTTTATTTGATTTTTTTTAAGTTATATGGTAAATTACTTAGTTTGTTCTTAATTATGTTGCTTAATCCAAATCTAATGTGCTTAGGTGGAGGAGGAATAGACCCTGCCTAAGAGTAGATCTAACATAATTAAGCGGAGTTGATCGGGCGCCTAGAGATAGGGTTACGAGATTTTACCGGATTAGGGTGAAACCTAATATGGGAATCCATTGATCGATTTACTATTTTCCTAGGGGGTTATTATAAGCGAACGAGAGTTCCACTAATTAACCTAGGATTAGACGTTATTCGCTTCGAGAGAGGGTTTAACATAGGTTAGGGAGTCTCACGGATCAAGCTAAGTAAAGAAATCGTATAATTTAGGGTTAGATAATAAATGAAGTCTAGGTGGATTCTTCCCGAGGGTATCATCAAAATCAACTGAGTCTTTTTCAATTTATCCCCAAATTCATCTTTTTGTCTTTGTTTCCTTAGTTTAGTCTTCGCCAATATAGTTTAAAGCAACTTCACTATATTTTTAAGGCTAAATAATAAAAAGAAATTGAGTATTAATACTTTTAGTTCCTTTGGGTTCGATATCCAGTCTTGCCTAAGCTATACTACTGTTCGATAGGTACACTTGCCTTAATATCGTTGTCAGAGTTGGTCTCCAGTTTTGATCATTCTTTTATAAATATTTAAAACTCTGATTTTACAGTGATCACCACCACTGCCAGCACCTCCATCGCCACTTGCTCCTTCGCCTGCAAGACAATCAAAGAGAAATGACATAAAGTTGTAAAAAAATCGGTTATAAAAAACCGATTTGAGCCATTGTAAAGAGGGGTTTTTTTTGGAATAGAAACAGAGAGATTTTTTTACAATACAAGAATTTTCGAATACCAACAACAGATCCAAACACAAAAGTAGAGAAACACTAAAGGTAAACCATCCAAAAATAAAAAAAACAGAGGCCAAAACAGAGGTGATTGACAAAGTACTTCGGGTCCCCTAAGCACATATTGAACTTAAAATGGTCCTCAAGAAGTTTGAACAAGAGAAGCTCAAGCTGCGATATCTGGGGCACCTAGTTTCCATCTTACCCATTCTGAATTTGTTATCTTATTCTTTTCAAAATATGTTCACAATAAATTTCCTTCTTGATTGCGATTGCTATCTTTGCTCAACTTATTTGTTTCGAGCTATGCTCCTAATTAATTTCCTTCTTGTCCATTGTTATGATTTCTTTCATGCATTTTGCATTGAAATAATGATTAATGGACTAATAATATTTTCATGAAAGGAGTTTCGCATATTACTCTGAAAGCTTCCGAATAACTCAAGAACTTGAAACACGACTATCGTTTAAAACCCACCAAGTCTAAGGGATAGAAATATTGGTGGAGGATGAGCCTAAAATGAGACTATCTCTCCAGATTTTTGACAAAAATGGTGATTGAACAAAATACAATCTTGACGGAAAATGGGCAATGTTAACACAAGTGTAAAAGGGAAATTATTTGCAAGAAGAAATGATATTCTGTATCCATGCAAATATCATGCATACACATTTGGTTAGGTTACCCGGGGAAGTGATTAGTTGATTGAACAAGTTATAGTCCTTTGCTCTTGAATTATGGTGGTATGGATGAAAAATGATACAAGTCCTGGGATGGATTGAAGAAGGAACAAATCTTACATTTTGGAGTCACAGTGGGATAGATTCAAATTCTATACCCCTAAGTCACAATCAAATGAACC
This sequence comes from Gossypium bickii, assembly GCA_025503065.1. NCBI lineage: Eukaryota > Viridiplantae > Streptophyta > Magnoliopsida > Malvales > Malvaceae > Gossypium > Gossypium bickii. The sequence goes on along the minus strand of CP106716.1, from coordinate 13,694,138 downwards.
CTGAAGTTGTAGTGGGGCAAATCTGTTGAGCAAGATATATTTGTTTTCTCAGGTTTTCCAACAAGAATGCCAGTTGAACGAGATGGAGTATGATACGTCAGTGATAAAGCTTTGATAAACAATGAGCGACGACAACCTTAATTTTTTTTTTTAAAAAAAGGGATCATTCTTATGAAATTCTGCATCATGCAAAACACATTTAGTTAGGAGCATTTGATTCATTCCGATCATTGCATCCTGATCTTGGTAAAAGACTATTCTCATAACATGCTGCATTCATGCAAATGTCGTCCATAATACATTTAGTTAGGAGCATTAGATTCATTCTGATCATTGCATCCTAACCATTTTGCATAAGCATCAACACAAAATTAATTTTTCAGGACAGGTCCCCTAGAGGACGTTGTCGCAACATCGGTGAATTCAAATATCTTACCTTCCCGAGCGAAGTAGATCGAAGATAGCAGATCTAACAATCCTGAGGTTGCAGGAGCAGATTGGAGACATCAGTCCTATCTCTCTGACCAGCATTGGAATAGGTCGAAGATTGTAGATCTTGTCGCCCTAAGCAGTAGAGGACCAAGATCGAACGACAAATCTTGTCTCCCTAAGCAGTAATGGAATAGATTTAAGCCATCAGTCCTATCTCCCTGACCAGCATTGGAATAGGTCGAAGATTGTAGATTTTGTCACCCTAAGTAGTAGAGGACCATGATCGAACGGTAAATCTTGTCTTCCTAAGTAGTAGTGGAATAGATTTAAGCCACCAGCCCTATCTTCCTGACCAGCATTGGAATAGGTCAAAGATTGTAGATCTTGTCGCCCTCAACAGTAGAGGACCAAGATCGAACGACAAATCTTGTCTCTATAAGAAGTAATGGAACAGATTTAAGCCACCAGCCCTATCTCCCTGACTAGCAGTGGAATAGGTCAAAGATTGTAGATCTTGTCACCCTAAGCAGTAGGGAACCAAGATCAAACGGCAAGTCTTGTCTCCCTAAGCAGTAGTGGAACAGATTTAAGCCACCGGCCCTATCTCCCTGACCAGCAGTGGAATAGGTCAGAGATTGTAGATCTTGTCACCCTAAGCAGTAGTGAACCAAGATCAAATGACAAATCTTGTCTCCCTAAGCAGTAGTGGAATAGATTTAACCATCAGTCTGGCATCCCTGAGTGTGCAGTGGAGCAGACCGAAGATAGCAGATCTGGCATTCCTGAAGTTGCAAAAACATATCGAAGACATCAGATCTTGCTTTCCTGAGCTTTACAGGAAGTAGATCGAAGATAGCCAATCTAGCATTCCTGAGCTTTGCAGGAAGCAGATTGAAGATAGCAGATCTGGTATTCTTGAAGTTGCAAGAAGCAGGTTGAAGATACCAATCTGGCATTCCTGAGCTTTGCAGGAAGTAGATTGAAAATGACGGATCTGACAATCTCTGAGTTTGTAGGGAGCAGATCGAAGACATCAGGTCTGGAAATTCCTGAGTTTGTAGGAAGCAGATCTAAGACATCAGTCTGGCAATCCTTGAGCTTGCATGGAGCAGATTGGAGATAGCAGATTTGGCAATCCCTGAGTTTGTAGGGAGCAGATCAAAGACATCAGGTCTGACAATTCCTGAGTTTGTAGGAAGCAGATCTAAGACATCAGTTTGGCAATCCCTGAGCTTGCAGGGAGCAGATTGGAGATAGCAGATTTGGCAATCCCTGAGTTTGTAGGGAGAAGATCAAAGACATCAGTCTAGCAATCCCTGAGTTTGCATGGAGTAGATTTAAAATAGTGGGTCTGGCATCCATGAGGTTCCAAGAAGCAGATCAGAAACATTAGATTTTATTTCCCTGAGTTTGCAGTGGAGCAGATCAAAAGATAGTGGATACTGCCTTCATGAAGTTGAAGATATCAAACTTACTGAAATCAAGATGAAGTTCCAATACCGTTGAAGTTGCAGTGGATTTGAAGTCATTTGAAGAAAGCGAGGATCAAGAAGCCGAGGCTTGGCCAAGACTGGGGAAAATTGGTCCTTTTATAGTCTTTGCTATATTCTCGTTACACGGCAATGAGCAAAGAGGGGCAGCTGTAATGGCCCATTTTTGCCCGGGCCCATGCAGAAAACAAAAAAAAAAAATATCCAAAGTCTTTTATACAGTCCATGTTACATAAATCTTTTTTTGGCCCAAAATTAAACACTTACAGACCACCTAGTAACACGTGACCCAAACCTGGCCTGATACCTCAAATGACCCAAATTACACGGCCCAAAGAGGCCCAAAATATTAAACAGCAATCAGAAGACCTAGGGTTTCTGGAACCCGAGGCGCCACAACGGTGGGAACTCAACAGTCGCGCCGCAGCCTCGCACCCAGACCGATCGTCGCGCCGCAATCCTTGTTCGGCCATCGATCACGCCTCATGCCCTCGTCAAGCCGCGAATCGCGCCACCATCATAGCCCCACCACTACCGCGTTCTCGTCGCCTGCACAGAAAAAGGAAGAAAGGAAGCAAAGCACAGAAGCAAACATGGCAACAATAGGTTTTCCTTTTTTATTTTCATTTTTCAAAGGCTAAAAGCCGATTATTTTGTAACAAAAGGGTGGAGAATACACTGTTACACAGAGAAAAAATACAGAAAAAACAAAAAAACAAATATTTTGCAATAACAGTGGAGATTTTATTTTCGCACTCTTTTGTTTTTCATGCATGTATATTTATATATATAAATACGAAAACGGAGAAGAGGAATGTTACCTTTTGATTCACGTCCGAAAAACGAAGTTTCCGGCCTCCGGTCATCGGCCACGGAGGCCTGTACAGCGCATGAGGCGCATAGCTCAGAGATTCGGTGACCAACCCAGAATAGAGGAGCTGAAGACTTTGAGAGCGTTTTCTGAATTTTTTTAAGAAAACAAAGCTCCAAATGAATTTTTTGTACAAAAAGTGATTTATATAGCATTACAAAAACAACGCCGTTTTTGCTTAAGGCGATAAGGATAAAACGACGCCGTTTAGTCTTAACCCGAAAATCGACCCGACCCTTATTTTAGGATCCACGTGTTTTCATAAAATGGAGAATTTATACCTTTGGTCCTTCCGCAATTTAAATTTTTCTATTTAGTCCAATTCAAATTTTTATTATTTATTGAATTAGCCCTAAAACTTATATTGTCTCAATTTGATTCTCGGGCTATTTAAAAGTAAAAATCAGAACGACGCCGTTTTAAAAAAGGGCTTAATTACCACATTAGTCCTTGGGATTTAACGCGTATTTTTGATTCAATCCTTTTAATTTGTTTCAATTGCTATTTAACCCTGGCTTTCTTTGTTTTAATTTTATTTTCATCCTTTTCATTTTATTTTATTTTTTATATTTTAATTATTTATTATATTAAATATTCTATATTATTTTCCTATATTTATTAATTTATTAATATTTTGAAATATATATATATTTATATGTATTATTTATATATATATATTTATTATTTTATATATTATTTTACTTGTTTAAAAACTTATATATTATTTTGTAATTCATATATTATTTATTATATTATATTTTTAATTTATATATTATATAGTATTATATTATATATCATTTTTTAAGGTTTTTTTTGTATAAAATCTATTATATCATATAACTTATTTTATTTATATTATTTGTTACATATATAATTTTTATGATTAGTATATTATGTATATATTTTATTTGCCCATATTCTTTCATTTATTCATTTATAATTGCCATTGTGTAGTTATTTATTAATTGTTTTATGAATACATGTTTTGCAAAATTATCATATTTTATATAAAAGGTTTTTAAAATAAGGCAATGTTTTGTATTTAGAAATTCGAGAAATAGTGCCCAATCGTGCTGGGTTGTGATTTTCCGTTTGGCTAAATAACTAAATACTTTTTTAATAAATTTTGTAAACTATGAGATGACTTTAATTACGAGGGTTTAAAAAAGTCATGTCCAATCTTGCTGAATGTGATGTTTATATTCTTTCGGAATAAAGAAATCTCAAGTTTCAAATAAAAAACTTATTCTTGAGAACTCAAAATGTTGTATCCTAACTTATTGGGTGTGATGTTTTGTGTGTAACACCCCAAACCCGGCCCACAAGCCCTGACCGGATCTGGTATGTCACTGCGGAAAACGTTTAAAAATATTCTTACTTAACAGTAAAAATCGTTAAAAATTTGTTGCCCTTGATAAAACATTTTCGTAATTTAAAACATTCTAAGTAAAATTAAGTGGTGATAAAAAAAATACCGGATTCAAAACTTTAATATGACTTTTGAGATATAAATAGCTTTTAAAATTAAACTACCAAAATATTAACTTAATTACAAACCTAACTGAAACATAGCAAAATTCAAATACTTTAAGGCCCTTATTACAACAAATAACTATTCAAAAATACTTAAAATACTGAAATTAATAAATTCTATTATATAATGAAAACAACTTCTTCTGCATGGGCCACCTCATACCCACTCCAGCCCGGTCCGATCACCACGAATCATCTGCGATGTTTAATAAAAATTGGGTGAGTCATACAGACTCAGTGTGTAATTAATCCACTGAATTCCACCCACATATTAACCACATATTAACCCATATATCAGATAACAAATATCATATTCACATATTATCACATTCTGGGCTTGGCCCGTATTCAAATCACTTATCAGGTAACAGGGTAATTAACCGCATAATTTCCACATATCGGGTTTAGCCCATTTCCGCACTGATCCACATTCATATACTGGGCTTGGCCCATTTTCACATCAAATACTCATATCAGATACAATATGCAAAGTGCACCTAACCCAACCTTGGGTCCATCCTCTACACACCCCCGTATCCAGCCACCACACACCAGGGGATTATCAAATCACCCTCTCCTTTTCACTCCAAAAGTCAATCAATGCCGTCCACGTGCAATTAAGCACAATAATCCACAAGGCGACCTCAGTCAGCGCCAATCCACGATGTAGCCATAGCTAACACCAAAACCACGATGGGACACATAGTCACTCATCAACCACGATATGGCACATAGCCGATATCAACCACGATGAGGCACACAGCCACTCATCAAGCCACGCGATCTAAATCGTAATTAATCCATAACGTGACCTCAGTCAACGTCAATCCACGATGTAGCTCAAGGCTAACATCAAACCACGTACTCGAAGTACACCCGTACCTTCTTTCATATCATATCCCAACCCATGCACATGCAACATGTAATAGTGGCATAATAATAAATGCATGCACATGTTATTAAGGCAGACAATCACATTTTCATAGGCATAGTCACATTCACATTGGCACTTTCACATTCTTATCGACAGATAATACTAACCTGATTATCGATATACCCCTTTCCAGGGTATCCATCTCATAACTTTTACTGCATTTGTTAGTACACAATCAACACATACAGATATAGCAAAAACCCGGAAAACGGTGGGTTAATCACACACCTTATAACGTGAAGAACTACGCTTTTGATCCCGATGCTATCGCTAAGCGACACTACGGCTATTTGCCTACTTTCTTGCTCTGACGCTGGTCCACACCCTGGTGGCCAATCCCTAACTGCAGAAACTGATCTCCTTTTAAACTTCGGAATAGGGGCTATCCCTTGTCCTCCTTGACTAGCATTCGCATCCATCGACAACACTTAATCAGATCAAACGGTTAAACACACCTTAATCAAAATATATCGAATCGAAACTACACTTACTAAATATCCTTACCGAAATAATCTTGAATCCCGAAGCTTGTCCTACTTCTGTCGACTTGCCCCTAGAAGACCATAATCCAAATCGGTCAACACTTAATCACATAGTATGGCCTAGGGCCGAGTACCATACTTGCTTACCTTAATCACTTTAATTCCAAAAGGGCTCCTTAGTGCTTCCTTGATGAAACGAATCCCGGAAAACTCCCTCAATGCACCTTGACGTTAGCTACACATAAGAGAGCATATCACTATGGCCTTAATGGACATTCGGCCCACCTTAGACCAAAGCCCACTATAGATTTCAGTATACTTATTAAGAAGAACTCAAAACCGATTGCTAGGAGAGAACTTACTGACCACTACGCCAGCACCCTTAGAGAAACGACTTCTAAATACCAAAAAGAAAGAGTTTCGGCACCTTAATGATGAAAAGAGATCACGCCAAAGTGGAGGGAATTTATGCTTAGATGATTCGGCAATAAAGAACAGGGGTAGAGGGGTTTCGGCTTTTGTCAATAATGGAAGAAAGAATAGTTCTTGGGGAAGATGATGATTTCGAATGAACAAAGCAAAGAAGAAAAGATACCTATGGCTACTTCAACATTCGGTTTTGGCTTCAAAGAAAAGAGAGGAAAAGAATGAATTTGCTTGACTAAAATTTTCAGCAATGAAGACTAGAGAAGAAAATAAATAATTTCGGCACTCTTTCCCCCTTCACTTGGCCGAATATTGCCTACCAAAGAGACCCATACTTGGCCACCAGTTCCCCACTTATCAAATCCCAAATTAAACTCCTATTTTAACTCTTTATCACTTTATCAAATAAAATAAAATAAACCATCACATTATCTCTTATCTACCTATCTAAAAATAAATAAAATAATTTATCACCTCATTTATCTATCATCTACCCATTCAAAATAAGTAAAATAAAATAAATACTTTATCTCCTCTTTATCTTGCTCAAAATAATTAAATCAACAATTATCCTACCTATTTAAAATAAATAAAATAACCAACAATTATCCCCACTGTTAGCCAAAATTTAAAAGAATAAACCAGGCTTATCCTCATCCTTTGGAAGCCCATGTGCCGTCCAACCCCTTCCATTCTCTTTACATCACATGCAAAAATAAAAACCACTTAATATTGCCAACAAGGCTCGAACTTGAGCCCTCCTAAAGCTCCCTTTGCCGCAAGCGTCCAAGCCACCTTGCTACTGGTTCTTTTGTGTCATCAACTCCCCATAATTTCTTTTAAAAGCTCCTTCCCTAGCTCCCCCTTGTCTTAATGCCAAAAGCAAAATAAAATCACGCCTACTGCTGTCAACAAGGCTTGAACCCAGGCCCTTCTCCCCTGCTCATGGCGTCATTCACTAAGCCCTTAAGTGGCGCCTTGCAGCCACTTTACCAAGGCTATTCTTATGTCCAAAAATGCCTAAAACTTCCCTTAAGGCCTCTTTAGCCCAATTCCCCTTTTTAAGGCCAAAATAAAAGTCTCCAATGCTTCCCACGTTGCTCGAACCTCCTCCCCCTTGGCACTCCCTTTGACGCAACCTTCTCCCCTTGCACTCTTGCGCCTTCATGCCACTTTACCACATGGTTCCTTGTGTCATGCTTCACACGGAATTCCTTTTAAAGCCTCATTTACCTAGCTCCCCCTTTTTAACTTAAAAACCAATAATTTTCCAAAGCTTTCTCTTCCATCCTAGAATTCTAAAAACCCTTAATACACTTCCAAACACTGCCAAAACCTACTAACCCGTGAATTATGCACGAACGTATAACCCCTAATCTAGGATGTTACATTGTGTCTTGAGGTAAGAATTTTCTAAAATAAAGATGTACCTAGCTTCAAAGTTATAAAATACTGTATCCTAAATTATTGGGTGTGGTATTTTTATTTATTTGAAATAGGTAAGTCTTGGTTTTCCTTCTAATAAGGGATCTTATTTTAAACTTTTTAAATTTCAAACATTTGGACATGATTTTATCAATTAGGTACCAATTTTTGGGCGTTATGAGGGTGCTAACCCTTCCTCATTCGTAACCGACTCCCGAACCCGTTTTCTCGTTTTTCGTAGACCAAAATCAAATGTTTTAAAATGAAACATTTTACAAGGTGATCCAATCACACCTAAGTAAAAAAGGATTGGTGACGACTTTCATTTTCGTTCTTTTAAAGTCGATCCACATTTTCTAAACTCGATTTTTAAAATGGTTTTGACAGTGAGTGTTATACTAGTGTTAGTACTTAAATAATTGGTTCTATTGTGAGAAAGATAGTGGATTATTGCTCTAGGTAGGGTCACGCAGACGTAGATTGAAGTTGAACTGCATAAACAATCTTGGTGTTCATAATTATCTTTACGCACTTTTAGTTTCGTGGTTGAAACAGTGATCATAGTTCCAAGCACTATTACAGCCACGTTTTCTGTTTATAAAAACATATAACCGGTCGTTTCTACACAAATAATGACACTTCATAAACAAATAAATAATCTAGATTTCTTTCTAATTTTTTTTTATAATCTTCCATCATCCGATCAATCAATAATATATATTTATAAATTTTTAATTTATCAAATAATAATAAATGTTCCTATTATAAGCAATATAAAAAAATTTATCTATGTACAACGTGAACCACCAACATCAATATTTTTTATATAAATATAAATTGTCAATGTTTAAAATAGTAATTCATATACTTAAAGATTATTTTTTAAAAGAAATTGTCATTTTAGTGAAATGAATTTTTTAAATCACAGTTTTTTTAGAATTAGAACTAAATTTATAATAGTTAAAAACTTTCAAAAATTTATTGAATTAGAACTAAATTGACAAATTTTATAAAATTTGAGGGCTAAATTTATTGATTTTTTTTAATTCGAACAAGAATAACAAATTTTGTAAAGACTGAGGGTTAAATTTATTGAATATTTTATATTTAGGATCAAATTGATAGAATGTGTAAACATTGGTGGGCTAAATTTATTATTAGACCAATAAAAAAGGCTAAGTAAGCTTTTCGTCACTTATCTAACGACAATTAATGAGAGAGTGACCAAAATATTTTTATTTCGAAAAGTTTAGTGATTAAATCAAAACAATTAATAGTTTAATGACCAAAATAAAATGAAAGCTATAGTTTAGTGATGGAAATAAGCTTTTATAGATCTCTTCCAATTTCATTTTCTAGCCTTTTTCTCACTTAATTGTTTTTAAAACTCATATAACACTAAAAGCTCTTTTTTTTTTTTGGTATTCTTCAATCTGTTCTATGATTCATATTCGAGGTGTGTGATTGTCCCTCCCAATAATCTTATCTTCAAGGTTTGAACCCGCATCTCTTGGGAATGAAATGTACCTTACTAAAATCTCAAATTTTCACTGCTCAAAAGGTTTCTTCTACTTCAAAACCCACAAAAAAGAATCTTATCAATATCCATTGCTTTTTCTTTTGATATTTTACTTTAGCTTAAAGCATCCCAAAATTCTAAGAAAACCCCAAAATATATACAAAATCTAGTTTAGAACATTTTTTTAAAAAAAATGATTCACGGTTCTCAGGTTTACACCTAATCAAAACAATTCTAATAAAATCCAGTTTGAATATGTTAGTTGAACTATTGGACTATTATGTTCTTGGCTGAACTCGTTGGTCCAATTTAGTTTCAACAAAATAACTTTAATGTCTCATTTGGTTACTAGTGTAATAACATAAGAAAAAAAAACTTATTTATTACATATATATTACAATATTAGACATAAAATAAATAATAGTTAGTACAAATTTAAGCTTGAAATTAGAAAGAGGAGCAAAAACTCTTATAAAAAAAAAGAGCTCTTCAAAATAAGCAAAAAAAATTTCCTTCTCTTTGCTCAAAATAAATCATTTGTTGAGGCAAGTTTTGGAAGTGGCTGATGGAAGTGCCCACTTCGGTCAATCATTGCACTAAACATGAAACTTACCTTATTTGTTGGCATGTTTGACCAAAATATTTTGATGATTTGCTTGTCTCTTTTTGAGGATTTTGTGTAGCCAATCTCATGTTTATCATTAGAGAAGAGATTGAATCGAACAAGATTAGTTTTCAAGGATTCTTATGTGATCTACTTACTTTGTATGTTGGGAGATGCTATCCAAGAAGATATGAGTTGACTTTATGATCTTTTGTATCCTTATATGAAGGATAATTGATTTGATGTGATTTAGGTAGATCATGATGGATTGAAGCTTACCTTGTGAAGATGGATGTGTGCTCTAAATATGGAAGGCTTGATCAACCTTGATAGAGGTTTGACTGTTGAAGCAAGTTGTATTGAATGACTTGAGTGGCACTCGATAGTGCCCATTGCAAAATGCCACTGAAGCAGTGAGGTTACTAGCCATAATTGAATTGGCAATTTAATGAAGTAAAATCTTTGGAAAAGTGAATCTATTGATATTTTGAGGATATTATGGACCATTTATGAAAAGAAATCCATAGCTATTGAAGATTGGATTGGATTCGAGTGAATCTATTCAACCTGTGTTATGTGGAGATTTGATCGAGACCATGTTGTTGATTTTAAGAGACCATATCTTTATCAGATTATGCTTTTACTGGTATATTATGTAATTGCTATTTTTAAGGGATTGCTTTGTATTCATTTAATTTCTATTTTAGTAAGCCAAAACGTATATATGGTTTGGGGCTTGTCTAGGCTTAGAAGAGAGCTTTAAGAGCATTTTATTATGTTCATCGTGGAATTTTGTTGAAAGAGTGCAATTGGTTTGAAAATCATTAGAGTTTATAGTCTAAATTCTCAAGGGGAGAATTTAAGGGTGAGTATTCTAGTCTTTAGGTACAAAGGTGATATCTCTATACTTGGGGAGTGATAGAGTGTGATTCACTTATTGTATTATAGATTAAAGATAGTGGAATTAATCATTGAGTTAGGCTTCGCAGTGTTAGGAAATGTGTCAATATTGTAGAAAATATATAATTGTTTTTCTATATATTTGAACGATGAATAAATAAATTTCACATTTCATTGTTATATCTTTTGTAATTTTTTCTTTCATATTTTCATGCATAGCGAAATTGTGACATTGTAAGAACGTTTACAATGTGAGAAAGACAACTTACTTCAGTAGATCACCTAAACGAGCTCGTAATCTCGTAAAAGAATCAAAGTGAGAATTTGATTCAAATGCTGAGAAAGATTATTATGTCATCTTCAATTCCAATTGAGAAGATGACTAGTCTTGGCTATTGGAGCAATTGACTTTGCGAGTAGAGACACCATGATGAATTTATTCTGAATCCATTTGCGAATTAATTCACTTGTGACATTCATGGTGTGATTTACCTAAATCCTAAGTTAGTCACTAACCATATGTATGTAACTCATGTGCTTTGATATAAGTGGAGACTTATGCTCTAAAGATGATTGAGCCGATATCCAGTACGTTGGGTGTAACACCCCTTACCCGAGACCGTTGCCGGAGTAAACTTAACTACTAATTCGGGGCATAAAAATTGAAACTATCCATCTGCGTCATGTTGACTAAATTAACTATAACTCGAGTTACAAAACTCGAAATTTAGATCCGTAAATTTTCTTTGAAACTAGACTCATATATATTCTTACTATAATTTTTCTAGAATTTTTCTTGTGGCCAATTAGTACAGTTTATTCATTAAAATTTCCCATGTTTCACTGTTTGATGGTTCTGACCTATCTTTACAAAAACTCATATATCTCATTGTACAAAATTAAATTAATGTTCTAGTTTTTTCTAATAAAAAATAGAGTCATTAAGTATTCTAATAATATAAACTATGATCCATGATTATTTTTTTTACAGTTTTTAATAATTTTTCTAAGACAGAATAGGGGATCACGAAGTCTTTCAGAACCAGTCTCCCTAAAATTTAAATATCTCATAATATAAAATTCCTTTTCCTACTCTATTTCTTTCATATAAAAATAGACACAATAAGATTTGATTCTATATCTTATTCACTTTCTAATTCCATTTCTCATATTTTTGGTGATTTTTCAAAATCACATCACTGCTGCTAACCAAAAACTGTTTCATTGCAAAATATGGTTAACAAGTTTATAACATCTTTATCCCATTTCATTTAAACCCTATACATTAACCATATTTATATATACCAAAACCACAACCAAACATGTTCATCAAGCCAAAATATAAATTCCAAGATTAACAAGATGGACAAGCCATTTTTGCATGGCTTATACAAATATATATAACTTCAAAACCAAACATTATATTACTAGCCTATACATGCCATATATGTTCATAGTTTCAAAAATTCAGTTTATAAAATACCAAAATGAGTCGATAGTGTGATAGACTTCGACGATGATCCCCGAGCTCGTAGTTAGACTTCAAAATCTATAAAATAATCAAATAAACACACACTGTAAGCTAACATAGCTTAGTAAGTTATAAGCAATTACATAACAAAGCCAAAATACATTGTAATAGTAATTTACACACTATTAACTCATAAACCGAATATCCCAAGCATTTAAAAAAATAGACTTCTCATAAGTCTTAAATTCATTCATCACTTGAATACAAAAGAATATTAACCTATCACTTTTCATAGTTCCAAAATCTGAACATACATACATTTAACAGTTAGTTTTTATTCATAAACTACTTATGAGATTTATACTTACCATTCAAATAATAAACTCTCATAGTATCGAAAACTTACCGATTTCAACCATTATAATGGTGTTTACACTCACACCTTCCATACTCATCGACCGAAATTCCTTTTGTACCAAACGTGTTTTAAAGTTCAATTCATGCAACTAAAATTCTTTGTCCGATTTCGCACACTTAGTGCTCGGAAAATAGATTCGCGCACTTCGTGCTTATTATCCTATTTCGTACACTTAGTACTCGGAAAATTAAATTCGCACATTTAGTGCTTACTATCCGATTTCGTACACTTAGTACTCGGATGTTAAAATTCGCACACTTAGTGCCACGTGACCGATTTCGCACACACAGTGCTCGGTATTCAAATTCACTCACTTAGCACATTTCTTGGTCTTGATACTTGTCTAAATAAACACACATATACATAAAAATTTGAATCCCAATCACATATATATATGTATTTAAAAAAAATAATTTATTCTTTTCTATATCCTTCCACATTCGGCTAAATATTAATAATAAACAATTATTCATCATTTTCAACTATATTCATTTCTTGACATCAATGTCTCACTTAGCCATGTCATGAGCATATATTTTATACTTCACATTCAACTAAATTCATCTTCCAACCAATAATACATTTGGCATTGACATATTGTACATATTACCTTTATTTAATTCATGTAGTTCATTATAGATAATAATTCAATTCAACCCAATTGCTTAAAAACTTTCCTCGGATATCGACGGACTACGTTTCCCGACTATTCGCTCAACTTTGCTTTTCCCCGATCCAATCCTGATCCTTTTTGTTCTTGATCTATTTAATTTCAAATTAAGCTCATTCAAACATATTTTCATACAATTTAATCCAAAAACACATAAGTGGGAAAATTACATTTTTACCCCTAATATTTCACATTTTCACAATTTAGTCCCTATTGCACAAAACACAAAATATTCAAAATTTGACTATGTCATGCTTAGGCCGAATGTTCCATAAACTCATACAAGTCCATACATTTTTTCTCAAATGAGCATTGTGACTATGTCATGCTTAGACCGAATGTTCCATAAAGAGTTAACGATATCCTCTCATTGGCATTGTGTGGATTGATAAATTGGAATGTGGCTAGGGTTGCTTGTTCTCAAATGAGCAACTTATCATAGTCATTTTTTGATAGTGATCATATTAATCATTAAGAAGAAACAATAGTGACAATGAGATAAAATAGAATTGTGTTGAGTGAACAGATTTAACTCAAATGAATCAATGACATCATATAAGGGTAACACACATATGATGAGGTCATTGGAAAAAGTAGTTGGATGTATTGCTTTCATAAAGAGTATATAATGAGGGGTTTTCAATCATGGTACTTCTTATGGACTGACTTTATGATTAAATAATTGCGAATTATTGGAACGATGCTTCTGGACATAATTACAATTACTAGATTTGACTTGTATATGCCCGATTGGTCCCTCCGCTACCTCAACAAAAGCTCGATCGGACTGCTTTGAATTAGAAGTAAATTCTACTACTTTGGAAATAATTTAATTGAGACGATTTATTTGATGTGGAATTAAATTGGGCGGTCATAAGAATTGTTCAACAAGAGAATTTAATTAAAGAATTTTCTTGAAAAAAATTTGGAAAATCTAAGTGATTTTTGAAAAAAATTAATTTTGATAAAGTAAAATTAAATTAATCAAATTAATTAAAATTAATATGATATTTTTGGAATTTAATTTTCAAGTCAGACAATTGGCCAAATAGGTAATTTAACTTGAAAATTGGACCTGAGATCATAAATTGGGCCTGTGAGCCCAAAACTGAGACCATGACCCAAAAACAGGTCGAATTGGGCCTGGTTTGTGAAATCGGGTAAACGTTCCAACCGGTAGCTGGACTGGACCGGTCGAGCCGTCATTGGCCCGAACCAAATCGACAAAAATCAAACAAGCTTGGGGTTCCGACTGTGACATTCCGGTGGTCGAAATATAATCGGTGGCAGTGGGTCTTTAGTGGTTGAGCAGTGAAAGAATTACACTCCTACTGGAACTCTACTACAGAATTTGATTTCAGATGAAATAATATTATTTTAATAGATTTAATATTAAATTTAATTTAAAACTTATCTTAATAGGATTTTATTAATTTAATATTAAAGTGATTATCTTATCTTAATATTAAATTTAATTTAATATTTATCTTGTAGATAAATATTCTATTAATTTAATAAGATTTAATATGAAATTTAATCTAATATTTATCTTGATAAATTTTATATTAATTTAATATTAAAGTGATTAAGTTTAATTATAATTGAACCCTCTAAAGTCTCCCTATATAAAGAGAGCCTTGGGTTATTATTTACACACTTGAATTCAAAAGAAAGTTAGAGAGAAAAATATCTAAAGAAACTACTTTAGAAAATTTCTAGAGATATTTTTTTTATTTACAACTTGGCCCAAAAGTTTAGAGAAATTGCAAAATTACCTCACTTGCAACATCCCAAACCTGGCCTAGACGTTATGGCTGGATCTAGCATGTCACATCAGAAGGTTGTTTAAAACTACACGTTCATTAAAAACCCTTCCTCAATTTAAAACTTCCTACGATTTAAAAATCCTGAATTTCATTGCCTACCAAAAACAAGATTTGCTCAAAGTTAATTTTCTTGCAGAAATATTATTATTTTCAAAACTTTGTTTGTTGTAGAAGTCTGACTTAAATAGTTGCGGAAACGTGATATTTTGAAAACAGTAGTTATTATTTTAAAAACCCGTGTTTAACAGATTAGCAGTTTGTAACTAAAAGAAATACCAAATAAAAGCTAAAAAGAAAATCCCAATGGCCTTATTACATAAATTATTAACCTAATAATTAAAATAAAGTAAAAATAGAGTTGCTAAGTTCAGCTTTAAAGTATGTCGGTCGTGTGGCCACCTCTGAGTTCCTCGCAGCTCCAAATCCTCTAAGACTGGGGATTACCTGCACGGTTAAAAGAAAGGGTGAGTTACCAGAACTCAGTGTGTAATCCCTTCTTACGGTCATCATCTGGACCGAGCCCATACGGTATCAGTCTGGGCCTAAGCCCTATTCGGTAACAATCTGGGCCTAAGCCCTATATGATAAGAATGCAATGAACATGTACCCAACCTATTCCAACCAAACTCTCCATCCGTACCAACCAATCTCTCCATGTGGGGACCATGTCAACCTACCCAGCCAAACTCTCTAATAATGCAGCCAAGCTACTTATAACGGTATATGTGATTGAGCCACTAATGTAAGAATATGTGGCGAATCCACTGTAACAGTATGTGGCGATGCCACTAGAACGGTACTTCCTCCAATCAGTAAACCCAACCCAATGCAAAATGTTATGTATGCAGTGTATTAAAATAATATACAGATATATATAAAAATCACATAACCAACGTTTAAACTACCACCAAGGGTATAACAGTCATTTTTTTTGTTTAGGGGTAAAACGGTAATTTCACCCCTCGGGGGTATTTCAGTAATTAACCCATTGAAGGTATTTCAGTAGTTTATCCACTAGGGGTATTTCGATAACTTCACCCATTAAAGGTATTTCGGTAATTTATCCACTAAGGGTATTTCAGTAATTTACCCATTAAGGGTATTTTGGTAATTTACCCACTTAGGGTATTTCGGTAATTTACTCATCTACTAACTTTTCGGAGGCAGACTGTTGCCCCGGGCGACAGTAGTTCCATTTCTGGTCAAAACGGTGTAATTGGGCCTAAAGTCCATTTTCGGCCCAAATGGGCCCACACACTCATGTAGCCCATTCAGCTCATTTCTGGTCTTGGTTTTGCGGACTTCGCAGTCGCATCAATCATCCAGCACTTACCACCGGTTTTGCTCATGTGGGCCCATTAACCCATTGAGTGCACTTAGCCCACTGTGGCTCAATAAGGCCCATTACAGCCTCAGTCCCACGAGAGAGTTCGTGACACTCCCAACGGTCTATCGCCATTACCAGTGGCTCAATTTATCTCTACGGGCGTTCGCACGCTCGAATGATCTCAGTTTCCAGTACTTCAGCTTTTTGGTATTTCAGCTTTTAGCCGATTCACAGAACATTGCACTATCAGGATAAACAAAAGTGTGAGATTACACACCTGCTTTGGATTGCCGATTGAGACACTCCCCGATGTACCTATGATAACAATGACCCTTAGTTAATCTCAACGCCCTCAAAAATCCATGATATCGAAATATACTACTCAAGCAAATTCACTTACCACCAGATACGATCTTCTACAGTGCAATGGTAATCGGCCCTATTCCTTGGCTAATGAAAACGGGTCTTTAACAATAAGGAACAAAAGAGAGAGTTAGCAACCATCCAACATTCGGCCCCCATAGGGAAAAAGGAGAAACCGAAGTTTGCTCGAATAATCACAATCGATCTAACTATAATCGAATTACAAGAATTACTAGCATTACTCCCCCTTTACCAAAGCACCACAAAAATTTGGCAGTTGTCAAACAAGAGGTTTCGGCCCTCACAACAGAGAACAAAAGGGGTTCGAGATGGAAAAGAGTAAGTAGATTCGGCCAAAAAGGTTCGGTTCATCGAAGAAGGAACAAGGTTTTCAGAAAGTTTGTGATTGGCTATCAGAGAAACGACAGAGGAAGAAGTGCAAGTATACGTCTTAGGGAAAAAGATAAGAGACGAACGAGGTGTGAAGAGAAATGGGAAGAAGGGTAGTGATTCGACCAACCCAGTGTTTAGGCTATTAGCAAAAGAAAGAAGAATAAAAACTGCACGAAAGGTATGAAGAAGAGAAGGAGAAAGTGCACAAAATGCTACCAAGGAGAAATTCCAAAATGCTTCCAAAAGAACTTTCAGCCGAAATACCTAATTGAAACAAACTCGAAGAGAACAAAAGAGGTAGTAGCACAAAGAAATTTTCGGTTTCTACATAAATTCAAAGCTACCGAAATTACTTCCCAATGCCACCCTCAGCCAAAATCTCCCCTTAGCCACACTCCAACATTCGGCTAACTCTCCCACTCTCCTCCTTCCCTTGATTTTCTCCGCTATCCTCTCCTTGAATCACTCCTAGCCTCCCATTCAAACCTGTTGACTAAGTCTCCAACTCCCCTTGTAACACCCCAAACCCGGCCCAACCACCATGACCGGATTTGGCATGCTACTTCAAAAGAATTTATAAAACCTCGTGAACTTCAGAAAAATTTTAAGTCCCTTTTCAAAACTCCAGGTTAGTTGTTTCAATAGAAAACCCGTTACTCATTTAAGGGAAAAATTTTAATTAGCCCAATTCATATGTTTATGTGACATTTGGACACACATATTGTTATATTAGATTAATCTAGAAGTTTGTCATAGAAACCTGTTTATAAACTCGTGTAATTAAATTGACCGCTGAAATCAGAGTTTTAAAATTTATAAAAGAATGACCAAAACCTGAAAACTAACTCTGACAACGATTAAAGGCAAGTGTACCTATCGAACAGTAGTATAGCTTAGGCAAGACCGGATATCGAACCCAAAGGAACTAAAAGTACTAATACTAACTTTATTTTTATTATTTAGCCTTAAAATTAGAGTGAAGTTGCTTTTAAACTATATTGACGAAGACTAAACTAAGGACACAAAGACAAAAAGGACCAATAGGAAAATAACTTTGAAGGAGAACTTAGTTGATTATGATGATACCTTCAGGAAGAATCCACCTAGACTTCACTTATTAATTAACTCTAAATTATATGATTTCTTTTACTTAGCTTGATCCGTAAGACTCCCTAACCTATATAAAACCCTCTCTCGAGGCGAATAATGTCTAACCCTAGGTTAATTAGTGGAACTCTCATTCGCTTATAATAACCCCTTAGGATAGCAGTAAATCAATCAATGGACTCCTATATTAGGTTTCACCCTAATCCGGCAAAATCTCGTAACCCTATCTCTAGGCTTTCGATCAACTCCACTTAATTATGTTAGATCTACCCTTAGGCAGGGTCTATTCCTCCACCTAAGCATATTAGATTTGGATTAAGCAACATAATTAAGAACAAACTAAGTAATTATCATATAACTTTAAAAATCAAATAAAAAGATCCATCTAGGTTTCATCCCCTTCAGGTATCTGAAGGGTTTAGTTTATAATGAATAAACAAAACATCGCAAGAGAAAAGATAAAACAAAACATAAGAAAATCCTAAAACTCCTTGATGGGATTGAAGGAGAATTCCGCCGTCTTGAGTATAATTCCGACTTTTTGGGATGGATCAACTGGCTATCTTCGCGTTATTCCCTAACTCTGACCTTTTCGGCTTGGCTCCTTGGCCTAGCTTTGATGTCGATTTCGGCTTCTGCCGAACTCTCCTTTCAAGTTGCCCCCTTGGGTGTTTATATAGGCTTTGAGATGCCTTAATTGGTCCCTAAGTATCCTAATTTAAGTAGAACTCCTACTAAGGTGTTTGAATAGGCTTTGGAATGTGTTTCTTTGTCTCAAAGTATCCTTTCCCGAATGAAATTGCTCTTTCCAGCAACAGGGACACGGCCATGTAGCACGCCCGTATGGATCGACTCCAGGCATTGTTTAGATTTCTAACTTGAGGCACGGTCATGTTTATCGGGGTCCAGACTATGTTCTAGTAATTTAATGAGGCACGACCATGTGGCTTGAAGTCCAGGCCGTGTCGATTTCATGAATTGGCCCATTTGGCCCGTTTTAAGCCCGTTTTACTTTCTTTTCATCCTTTGGTGCTTTCCTGAGTATAAGACATGAAAAGAAAGGATTAAGAGCACCTTTTTACATAAATCAAGGGATAAATCATCCAAAAGCATATTAAATGTGGGCTTAAAATATGTTACTTTTATGGTTTATCAAATACCCCCACACTTAAGCTTTTGCTTGTCCTCAAGCAAAATTCTCAACTTACAATTAAAACGAACCTTCCATGATTCATAATTCCTATCAACAATGCCTTATCTTAATTCATAGATAATTTATACATAGATAATTCAACTCAAAGATTCCTAAAGATTCAAACAAGATAAGTCATACATTTGTAGCACGAAAACATAGGTGTTTCCCTTCATCTAAATAATTACTTTTAATTCAAAACCTACAAGAATTAACATCCTCACAAAAGATTCACTCAAATCACTCAAAAAGTATTTTAAGGGTCAAAATTAAGCATTCATAAGTCGAACCTGAAAAGTTAATCCCATAGGCTTGCCTGAAAATCAAATCTCCACCACTGTAAAATGAAATGATAAATAGATCAAAAGGTCTTTGTTAGGGTTGTAATGGGGCTAGGGTTAAAGGTGTGGATAAAGGCTAAAATTAGAAGGTTAGAATCGAGATTGAATTGTTAAGTTACCTACCTAAAAATTTCTAAGATAACAATTGCATAAACTGAAAATAATCCTACTAATACGAGCTTTTCTTTTGATAATTAGACGTTAACTTATATAAGCTCGCTCTTCATAATACTAATATTGAATATACTTTTTTTTACAAACTAAATACAAAATAAATTTAACTACCAGAATAATAAACTTAGGTAACTAGCTCAAATCAAATCTCGATTAAGGGGTAGTCAAAAGAAAGGGTGATAACAAATATAAAGGTTTTTGGGTTAAAATTAGAGGGTAAGTCAATAAAAGGGTTGTTAGGCTCAACGGGGTTCACTAAGGGTTAATTATAAGGGTAGGCTATTTAGTGGAATTAATGGGTTAAAACCTAAGTGCCTTTATCATCTCAGTATATCAAATCATAACTGTGGTCTTGACATGTATAATCGAGGCAAGTTCTAGAATAACAGTTCATAGTTGACACACTCATAATAAAAGAATGAGCATGAAAAGAATGTATGCCCTATAGGGCTCAAAATCTCACAAAAATTATGGGTATTTTTTGCATCAACCTTATAAGTTTCAAACTTCAAGATAACATTCAAATTCAGGTTAACAACCTAAAATTTTAAATTTTAGAAAATTAGACTTATCATGCTTGATTCCCTAGTATTCTTCAAATTTAATCATCAATGCACAATTAACTATGACTTATTCCAAAACACATCAATAAAAATCATAAATCAAAGGAAATTTCATTCTAATCATAATTTAGGGATTTTCAAATAATACTATAGTTAACCCCCCACACTTAAGATATACATTGTCCTCAATGTAGAAAGATAGATAAATCAAAATAATCATAAAATCATAAGATGGGGAGAGAAGTGAAACTTCCTGAATTTTGGATGAAGAAACCGGATAGGATTGGAGGTGATCGTGGGGAAGCATCTCGAACCGTTTGAAGTTGAATCCTCGAAGCAGCCAGTCTGATTTTATTGTATCCTAAGCTAAATCTAAATATCATAAAGAATAAGGATAAAATAAAATAAAGTAAAATAATAATAATGAAATGAAATTAAAATAAAAACAAAAGTAAATAATGGAAAATGAAAGACAATTAGAAAAAGGAAGAATGATGTTTAAATAGAGATGTAGCCCGTGTTTTGGGATTTTGAATTTTTAGCGCGTTCAGGGTGTTCGGGCACGGTCGTAGGTGTTATGGCATGCCGGTGTCTTTCTTCACACGGTCATTTAATACGGACGTGCTCCTCTCGTGTTTGATAAGTTAGAATGTTGGCACGGTTGGAAGGCATGGTAGTGTTTAGCCCGTGCTTAACAAGTCAGTAACCTCGCACGGGGTGCGGCACAGGCATGGACTTTTATCGTTACCCGTGTTGGGGAATATTTTTTTCCTATGTCGTACACGGCTACTGGCACGCCCATGGTTCATCCCCTGGCTTCCACACAGCCACGGGCATGCCTGTGTGTAGGGCCGTGTGGCCTAGAAATCTGCTCTTTGGTTAGTTTATGGTTAGGTGCTAAAAGGAAAAAATAAAAATAATAAAAAATAAAAATTACAAAAATGAGGTTAGTGCTCGGGTTGCCTCCCGAGAAAAGCTCGTTTATAGTCTTAAGCTAGACTTTACCTCTCATTCGTATGGTCATAGTGGTTTGAGGAGGTGAAAATCCTTTTTCATGCAATCACTTCGGTTATGGATATATAGTTTAAGTTGAGTAATGTTTACCTCAAAAGTGTTGAATTTAGGATTGCTTACCTCGACTTTGCCATATAGGAAGACATTAAGTACCTTAAAAGTGATTTCTTCGTTTGCCTTGAGGTCTGAATTGGTGATTCGAGGGTCTTCCTTATTCAACAATACCTGATCCCCTATTTTGAAGTGATTTATTGTTCCTATTAGCTCGTTTGGGGTCTCCTCCGGTTTCACTTCATGCGGTTCTTGCTCCTCTTTGATTTGTGTTTCCTCCTCTTTTAGTTTGTCAACCCTAAGGCTTTGTTCCTTAGGTATTTCTTCTTTGTCGGCACTAGGTCTAAGATCTAGCTTAGCTAAGTGATTTCGTGATGCTTCCTGTAAAGAAGGTTGAACCAAATTATTATCAATAGAATTAATGTTCGTACCTTTATTACTTGATGTCCTAGCTGAGTCAAGAGCTTGAAGAGTGATTGTTTCATCATCTTCACGAAGTGTGAGTTCACCGGATTCTTCCTCTGTGTGGTCTTTCTTTATTGCATCGGGATATGGCACACGAGGTTGGTATTCTTTATTTGCCGGGTTTGGTAAATCATGGCTTACCTCAATCTTACCTTTACTTACCACAGTTTCTTGCCTTGGGTCAAATTCCACTAACAATTCACTGTTATGAGCTTGTACATCTTGGGGCCCATAATTCAGCTTAGGTTTGTAGCCTTGTGGTGTTTCCTGTGGTGAAAGTTGAACAATTAGATTATCAACTAAATTTACTTTCTCACCTTCATCACTTGATGTCCTGGCTGAGTCAAAAGCTTGTAGACTGATTGTTTCGTCACCTACACGAAGTATGAGTTTTCCTGTGGCAACATCAATTTTAGTCCTGGCAGTTGCTAGAAAAGGTCTTCCTAAAATTAAGGGAATTGAATTATCCTCATCCATGTCTAAAACAACAAAATCTACTGGGAAAACAAATTTATCAATTTTGATTAGAACATTTTCTATTATACCCCTAGGAATTCTAATAGTTTTATCAGTTAATTGAACGCTCATCTTAGTTTGTTTGGGTTTCCCTAGACCTAGTTGTTTAAACAGTTTATAAGGCATAGTATTTATGCTTGCCCCTAAATCGGCTAACGCATTTTCTATAGATAAACTACCAATTATGCATGGAATTGTAAAACTCCATGGATCTTTTAATTTCTGTGGTAGTTTATTTTGTAGGATTGCTGAGCACTTTGTGTTGAGTTCAATGTGTGGCTCTTCGTCTAATTTGCGTTTGTTTATCAAGAGCTGTCTTAAAAATTTCCTTGAGTCTGGCATCTGAAAAAGAGCTTCAAGAAGAGGTAAGTTAATGTGTAATTTTTTTAAAGTTTAAGAAACTTACCAAACTATTCCTCTGAATCGTCTCTTTTTAATGCTTCGGGATAAGGTATGCAAGGTTTGTACTCCTTGATTACAGGTTTTGGCTTTTCTTGTGTGACCTCTGTTATACTTTTGTCGATCTTACTTTTTGGAATTGGTTGTGGTTCATCTAACTCTTCGTTCTCTTGAGCTGTGATGGTTTGAATTTGCTCCTTTGGATTAATCTCGGTGTTACTTGGTAGATGTCCTTGTGGTTGTTCTGACATGAGCTGTGTGAGTTGTTCGATTGCATTAGTCATTTCCTTGATCGACTTTGCAATTTCACTCATTCGGCTCTCATTGCTTTTAATTGTTCTATTTATATCTTGTAGGCATTCTTCTGTGTTTGCTGATTTTTTTAGTTCCTCCTCATAGGGTGGTTTCTTTTCTCGTGGATAGGGCTGATTTTAGAAGTTCTGAGGAGGTTGTTGCCCTTGATTTCTTTGATTGCCTTGACCTCCCCATGAAAAATTTGGGTGGTTCCTCCAACTTGGATTGTAAGAGTTATTATAAGGATTATTATTAGATCGGAAATTATTACCTATATAGTTCATCTGTTCGTTTTCTACTTCCGGTTGATAGGGTGGGTACTCAGGATTCGCCATGGTTCCACTTGCGTCACACTGCATGACTCGATGTACCTGCGAGGAGCATAAACTATCAAGCTTTTTATTCATCATCTCAAGCTGCATTGATAGCATGGTCATGGTGTCGACGTTGAAGACTCCTGCCGATTTCGTTGGTTTAGTCCTCGAAGCTTGCCACTTATAATTGTTTAGTGCCATCTTCTCTATAGACTAAAATTATTTGCCAAAAGCAAAATAGAGGAAAAATTAGCAAAGTAAAAAAACAACAATGAAAATAGATTGCAATAATTAAAAAAAATGGCTAAAGTAATAAAAATAGAGCTTTCTTAATATTTTAGTTCCCCGGCAACGGCGCCAAAAACTTGATCGCAGAAATCAGAGTTTTAAAATTTATAAAAGAATGATGAAAATCTAAAAATTAACTCTGACACCGATTAAAGGCAAGTGTACTTATCGAACAGTAGTATAGCTTAGGCAAGACCGGATATCGAACCCAAAGGAACTAAAAGTACTAATACTAACTTTCTTTTTATTATTTAGCCTTAAAATTAGAGTGAAGTTGCTTTTAAACTATATTGACGAAGACTAAACTAAGGATACAAAGACAAAAAGGACGAATAGGAAAATAACTTTGAAGGAGAACTCAGTTGATTACGATGATACCTTTAGGAAGAATCCACCTAGACTTCACTTATTAATTAACCCTAAATTATATGATTTCTTTTACTTAGCTTGATCCATAAGACTCCCTAACTGATCACTGTGAAATCAGAGTTTTCAATATTTATAAAAGAATGATCAAACCTGGAGACCAACTCTAACAACGATATTAAGGCAAGTGTACCTATCGAACAATAGTATAGCTTAGGCAAGACCGGATATCGAACCCAAAGGAACTAAAAGTATTAATACTCACTTTCTTTTTATTATTTAACCTAACTAAGATAAAGGTTGTTTTTTAAACTAAATTGACGACAACTAAACTAAGGAAACAGAGACAAAAAGATGAATTTGGGGATAACTTGAAAAAGACTCAGTTGATTTTTATGATACCTTTAGGAAGAATTCACCTAGACTTCTCTTATTATCTAACCTTAAATTATATGATTTCTTTTACTTAGCTTGATCCGTGAGACTCCCTAACCTATGTTAAACCCTCTCTCGAATCGAATAACGTCTAATCCTAGGTTAATTAGTGGAACTCTCGTTCGCTTATAATAACCCCCTAGGAAAGCAGTAAATCGATCAATGGATTCCCATATTAGGCTTCACCCTAATCCAGCAAAATCTCGTAACCCTATCTCTAGGCGCCCGATCAACTCCGCTTAATTATGTTAGATCTACTCTTAGGCAGGGTCTATTCCTCCTCTACCTAAGCACATTGGATTTGGATTAAGAAACATAATTAAGAACAAACTAAGTAATTTATCATATAACTTAAAAATCAAATAATAAAATCTGTCTAGGTTTCATCCCCCTTCAGGTATCTGAGGGGTTTAGTTAATAATGTAAAAAGGAAACATCACTAGAGAAAAGATAAAACAAAACATAAGAAAAATCCTAAAACTCCCTGATGGGATTGAAGGAGAATTCCGCCGTCTTGAGTATAATTCCGGCTTCTTGGGATGAATCAACTGGCTATCCTCACGTTACTCCCTAACTTTGACCTTCTCGGCTTGGCTCCTTGGCCTAGCTTTCACCTGATTTTGGCACGCGAACTCCCTTCAAGTTGCCCCCTTGGGTGTTTATATAGACTTTGAGATGCCTTACTTGGCCCTTAAGTATCCTAATTTAAGTAGAATTCCTAATAGGGTGTTTGAATAGGCTTTGGAATGTGTTTCTTTGCCTCCAAGTATCCTTTTCTGAATGAAATTGCTCTTTCCAGCGACAGGGACACGGCCATGGCACACGCCCGTGTTAATCATGGCCAAGCTGTGTTCAGACTTTTAATGAGACACGGTCGTGTTTATCGGGGTCCAAGCCGTGTTCTCGATGTTAGGCGTGGCACGGCCGTGTGGCTTGAAGTCCAGGCCGTGTCGATATCGTGAAAAGGACCATTTGCTTCGTTTTAGGCCCGTTTTGTGTTCTTTTCATCCTCGGGTGCTTTCCTGAGTATAAGACATGAAAAGAAAGGATTAAATGCACTTTTTTTTATATAAAACAAGGCTTAAATCTTCAAAAAGCATAATAAATGTGGGATTAAAATATGTTACATTTACGGTTTATCACTAACCTATATTAAACCCTCTCTCGAGGCGATAACGTCTAACCCTAGGTTCATTAGTGGAACTCTCGTTCGCTTATAATAACCCCCTAGGATAGCAGTAAATCAATCAATGGACTCCCATATTAGGTTTCACCCTAATCCGGCAAAATCTCGTAACCCTATCTCTAGGCGTTCGATCAACTCCGCTTAATTATGTTAGATCTACTCTTAGGCATGGTCTATTCCTCCACCTAAGCATATTAGATTTGGATTAAGCAATATAATTAAGAACAAACTAAGTAATTATCATATAACTTTAAAAATCAAATAAAAAGATCCATTTACGTTTCATCCCCTTCAGGTATCTGAAGGGTTTAGTTCATAATGAATAAACAAAACATCGCAAGAGAAAAGATAAAACAAAACATAAGAAAATCCTAAAACTCCCTGAAGGAATTGAAGGAGAATTCTGCTGTCTTGAGTATAATTTCGGCTTCTTGGGATGGATCAACTATCTATCTTCGTGTTATTCCCTAACTCTGACCTTCTCGGCTTGGCTCCTTGGCCTAGCTTTGACGCCGGTTTCGGCTTCTACCGAACTCCCCTTTCAAGTTGCCCCCTTGGGTGTTTATATAGGCTTTGAGATGCCTTACTTGGTCCTTAAGTATCCTAATTTAAGTAGAATTCCTACTGAGGTGTTTGAATAGGCTTTGGAATGTGTTTCTTTGCCTCCAAGTATCCTTTCCCGAATGAAATTGCACTTTCCAGCGACAGGGACACGGCCATGTAGCACGCCTGTATGGATCAACTCTAGGTCGTGTTTAGATTTCTAACCTGAGGCACAGCCATGTTTATTGGGGTCCAGACCGTGTTCTAGTAATTTAATGAGGCACGACCATGTGGCTTGAAGTCCAGGTCGTGCCGATTTCATGAATTGGCCCATTTGACCCGTTTTAAGCCCGTTTTACGTTCTTTTCATCCTTTGGTTCTTTCCTGAGTATAAGACATGAAAAGAAAGGATTAAGAGCACCTTTTTACATAAATCAAGGGATAAATCATCCAAAAGCATATTAAATATGGGCTTAAAATATGTTACTTTTATGGTTTATCATAAATCATAAGAAAACTTATTTTTGAATTTTGTAAAAACATCTTGTCGAATATTTACAATTCAAAGCGTCTAAAATTTAAATCGAAATTAAGCTAAGTTATTAGCGGCTTTATTACATAACAAAATCCCAAAAATTTAGAAAAATAACGTTCTATTAAATAAACCGTGCATGGCCATCACATAATCCCCTCAGGCTCGGTCCACGACACTATGTATTACTTGAAAAAAAATGTTAAAGAAACAAAGTGAGTCTAACGACTCAGTGTGAAATTTCCAAGCACCATCACTGGGCTCCAAGCCCACACGAAATCAATCCTAGCCTTAGCCCCACAATACAGGATAGCAGATAATCAGATATCAATGCAATGTGATGAAAAACCCCAACCCAGCCTAAATTTCCATCCGCTACACACCACCCGTACCTGCCAATCGCACCAATGGGGATTTCTACAATCAACCCTCACCGCTACACACCATCGATGGCAGACATGCGGTAGTTAGCTGCTCATTGTCAGATTGTGATAGAGTCACCAGATATGTGGCATGGCCACCAGAACAGAGCGTGGCAGAGCCGCCAGAACAGATTTTGGCAAAGCCACTAGAACAGAACACTTCCCTTTTCATCAATATCATATGCCCATCCCCATGCAAACATATAATCATTATGTATGTATACAGCATGTTTCGGCATACATGTAATAGACATTCAGATCGTGCATGTAAACATGTCATCGTAAGCACTTGTATAGCACAGTCAGAATCACTAACCTGGCATTTCGTTTTTACCCTCCATGGGTAATCCAGCAGCCCATATCGAATTTCGGCATTTAACATAGCACATACATAAAGTGAACAGAAACAACCAGAAATGGTGTGGAAGTTACACACCTATAAACACACAGAACTACGCTATCGATCTCACTAGTGCTCTCACTCGCAGGGATCACAGCGATCTGCTTATCCCTCTCTGATGCCGGCCCACAACCCGGTGGAAAGTGACGCAGTGCTGAAACCGCTCGCAGCTTAAACTTAGGGGTAGGGACAACAAGTCCAACCCCCTCTTTCCCTTGACTAGCATTCGAATCCATGACAGATCTTGATCAGAGAACCAGGTTAAGCAATGGCAAGAACGAAAGAATAGCTACTCAAACGAAGGAGTTTTCTTACCTATATTGACAGAACCCGAAGGCTAACAAACTTGCACCAAGAATTCGACTGCGTCCTTACACAATCCCCGCATTCGGCCAATGTACCAAAGTACAAGGTTAACACCTTCATTCCAGCAACTTGCAAGGGAAGGGAACAAATCAAAAAAGAAAAAGAATACTTACCACAACGCATCAGAAGAAGCCGATTTGAGAAGGCTAGAAGAACACGTAGCGGCAACCCACTGAAACAAGGACGAATGAAGAGGTTTAACACCCAGAGAGATTCGACTAATAAGAAAATAAGAACAAACTCAGAGAAGGGATAAGTTTCGGCAGCAAAGAAACAATTGGAAGATATATTAAACAAGAAAGTGTTTCGGCTTTGATGAAGAACTCATGGCAAATGGTGAAAAGAAGATAAGGCACTGGGTTTGGTTGAAGAGAAAGAAAGAAAGATGAGAAGAGGAAGAAAGCAAGAAGAGAATAATCTCGAGAGAAAGTTGAAGTTTCGGCTTTGGGTAGATGAGAAAAGAAGCAAAATGTTCACCAAAGCAAGAGAGAAAAGAAAAAACTCCCAAGGTTTATCCGGCTAACTAAAATCTCCCAAAAAAAAATCACTCTAAGGGACGGCACACCCTTATGACCAACAATGCACATAAGAAATGAAGGGAAAGCCTAAAACTCAAAAGATTTTCGGCACCCACAACTCCCAATAACTTTTGGCACACCCCTCACTAAGCACAAAATCAAAACTCCCCCTTCAACCATACTATATTAGGCCAACAACCCCCAATAAGCCACCAATCCCTTGATCGAATCCTACATTCACTCTCCACCCATCACTTGAATGAGTTTAAATAATTCAAACTCCCCAAATGCCTCTCCACCCCCTATTTGAATATCTTGACCAAGTCTTCCCTATCTCCTCCAGAGTCTGATTACCATCCAACCACTTCCCTTGCCTGAGCCAAAAAATAATGCTCTCATACGCTACCTGAGGGATTCGAACCCTCCCCCCTCAGCTCCCTTGTGGCGTCACTCACCTGCTCCTCTTGTGGCGTCACTTGCCACTTTACCACTGTTCTTCTTGTGCCGTCAAGCCCCAAACTATAATACTTAAGACCCGCATCAGCCAGCTCTCCCCCAAAAATGCCCAGAATTGAAAATTTGACCAAGGCTTCGGCTTAACCCCAAGCCTTCCCGGGGCCCCCAAGCACAACCAAAATAATAGACATAACATACCAACACACAGAAACATACCAAATGTAAAGCCCCTAATTCCCGGATGTTACAACTCTACCCCCTTCAAGAAATTTCGGCCTCGAAATTACCTGGTCAAAAAAGGTAAGGGTGTTGTTGACGCATAACATCCTCTGGCTCCCACGTCGCCTCCTCCGAACCGTGGTTCCGCCACAAAACTTTGACAAATGGAATTGATTTCCTTCTCAGCACCTTAACATCTCGATCCAAGATTTGCACTGGTTCCTCTTCAAAGGACAGGTCTGGTCTTACTTCAATTTCTTCTACTGGCACAATGTGAGACGGGTCTGAGCGGTAATGCCTCAGCATCGAGACATGGAATACATCATGTATCTGATTCAACTCTGAACGTATCTCGAGCTGGTACGTCACTGGTCTCACACGTCTTAAAATCCGATAAGGTCCGATAAACCTAGGACTTAGCTTACCCTTCTGTCCAAACCTCATCACCTTCTTCCACGGAGAAACCTTCAAGAAAACCTGATCACCCACCGTGAACTATATCTCCTTTCGCTTCAAATCTGCATATGATTTCTGCCTATCACTTGCCTCCTTCAATCGAGTTCGAATCAACTTAACTTTTTTCTCTGCCTCTACAACCAACTCCAGACCCAAAATCTATCGTTCCCCCAATTCTGTCCAACAAGTAGGAGTACGACACATTCGTCCATACAATGCTTCATAGGGCGCCATTTGAATACTGGTCTGGTAGTTGTTGTTGCACGCGAACTCCGCCAACGGTAAAAACTCTTCCCAATTTCCCCTAAAATTTGAGACACAACCCCTCAACATATCTTCCAAGATCTGAATCACTCTCGGATCGCATCATCGATGCGTGAATGGAAAGTCAGATGAAGTCTAGCCTCGTACCCAATGCCTGATGCAGCAACTTCCAGAAATACGACGTAAACCTCAGATCTCTATCCGATATAATCAATACTGGCACCCCATGCAGCCTCACAATCTCCGCCACATACAATTTAGCCAACCTCTGCAGAGAATAATCGACACAAACAGGTATGAAATGGGCGGACTTCGTCAGTCGATCAACAATCACCCATACCGAATCTTTCTTAGTAGGCGTAAGAGGTAGCCCACTAACAAAATCCATCATGATTCTCTCCCATTTCCACTACGAAATCTTCACTGGCTGTAACAATCCCTAAGGTGACTTCCCCACAAACTCAGTAATTTCCCGCTTTAATCCAAGCCACCAAAACTATTCACGCAAGTCCCGATACATCTTAATCCCTTCAGGATGCATAGCGTAAAGGCTACTATGCACCTCTTGAAGAATCATCCGCCTTAGCTCAACATCCTTCGGCATGCAAACCCTCTCATGGAAACACAAAACCCTATCGCTGTTCAAACTATAATCCTCTACTTCACCGTTCTGCACCTGCAAAAGTCGAGCACTCAAGACATTGTCTAACAATTACTTCTCTTTAATCTGATTCACCCAAGACGGCTTCACTTGGAGCTCAACTAACAAACTTCCGTCGTCATACAAGCTAAGATGGGTAAACATCGCTCTTAAATCCGATATCACCTTCCGACTTAGCGCATCCGCCACCACGTTAGCTTTTCCCGGATGATATTTGATCGAGTAGTCGTAGTCCTTCAACAGCTCAATCCACCTTCGCTGCCTTAAGTTTAACTTAGATATTTCAAACTTTTGTGGTCGGTGTAGATAATAGACTTCTCCCCAAACAGGTAATGCCTTCAGATCTTCAGAGTGAACACTACCGCCGCCAACTCCAGATCATGCGTGGGATAATTTACCTCATGCGGTCTTAACTACCGAGACGCATACGTAACAACTTTCCCATCCTGCATTAACACATACCCTAATCCCGTGTGTGAAGCATCACAATAAACTACGAACTCTTTACTGGCCTCAGGCTGAATCAACACCGAAGCTTCCGTCAAGATCCTCTTCAGCTTCTCAAAGCTTTCCTACTGCTTGTCAGTCCAAACAAATGATACCCCTTTCCTCAACAACTTAGTTAAGGGTGCTGCAATCAAGGAGAAACCCTCAACAAACCTTCTGTAATAACCTACCAAACCCAAGAAACTTTGAATCTCTGCCACAGACTTAGGCGGTTTCCAGTCCAACACAGCTTCAATCTTCCGAGGGTCCACTCTAATCCCCTCTGCAGATACCACATGACCCAGAAAGGTAACTTTTTTCAACCAAAATTCACACTTGCTAAATTTGGCATACAGCTGCTTCTCCCTCAAAGTTCACAGAACCTTCCGAAGATGCGTGTCGTGTTCTTCTTCTGTCTTGGAATAAACCAGGATGTCGTCTATGAACACCACAACGAACCAGTCCAGATAGGGTTGGAATACCCTGTTCATCATATCCATGAACGCAACTGGTGCATTTGTCAACCAAAACGGCAACACTAAGAACTCATAGTGACCATAGCGAGTTCGAAACGCTGTCTTCTGAATATCCGCTTCCTTGACCTTAAGCTGATGATAACTTGACCCTAAATCTATCTTTGAAAGGACTGAAGCCCCTTTGAGCTGATCAAACAAATCATCAATCCTCAGCAGCGGGTACTTGTTCTTAATCGTCAACCTATTCAACTAACGGTAGTCAATACACATACGCATTGACCTGTCTTTCTTCTTCACAAACAGCACCGGCGCTCCCCACGGAGACACACTTGGTCGAATAAAACCACGTTCCAACAGTTCCTGGATCTGGGCCTTAAGTTCCACCAGCTCCTTCGGTGCCATTCTATAAGGAGCGATGGACATCGGTGCTGTACTCGAAAGTAGCTCAATTCTAAACTCCACTTCACGATCTGGAGGCAACCTCGGAAGTTCCTTAGGAAATACATCCACGAACTCCTTACTGTTCTAACATCATTAATAGTCACTTCCTTTGCATCCAACGCACTGATGAAAGCTAGAAATGTCTTGCACCCCTTCTGAACCATCTTAACAGCCCTTAACGCAGAAACTAGGTTGGACAAATAATTCCTTCTTTCTCTCGATCACAACCACTTCTTCACCCTCTAGGGTACTCAACACCATTCGCTTAGTCGCTCAATCCAACTTAGCCTGATGTCTCACCAACCAATCCATGCCCAAGATAAGATCAAACTCCCCGAATGGTAACTCCATTAAGTCTGCCGAAAACACTACTCCTTGAATCTCTAAAGGCATATCCCTAAATAGTTTGTTCACTACCATGGATTGTCCTAAAGGGCTAACCACCGTCATCTCTCTAGCGGCTAGTTTAGATTCTATACTTAAAGTCTCTGATACAGAACATGCAACATAAGAGTGGGTCGATCCAATATCAATCAAAGCAAGAAATGGCTTATCATCTATAAGAAACGTACCGGTTATGACGTCCGGTGCGTTGCCATCCTCTCGTCGACGAGCTGCATAGACTAAACCCGGCTGTCTTGCATCTGCACTCCCAGCGCCCCTACCGGGTGCTCTACGACCCCGACCGAAACCATTACCCCCTCTAGCTAGACCACAACCTCTCAGCGATTGCTCACCACCCGTCCTGAACTGATCAAAACCTCGCCCAACTGGCCGCATCTGATTCACTTGTGGACAATCCTTAACCATGTGGTCCATAGATCCGCACCTAAAACATCCACCTGTTCTCTTCCTACACTCACCAAAATGAACTTTCCTATACAAAGTACATGATCGAACCTGACTCCCTGCAGTAGGCGTCGGAACACGAGCTGGCCTATCAAACCTAGGCCTTTTCTGAAATCCCCCAGATGATCTCGACAACCCAAAACTCCTCTTGTTCTTCCCCCGATCCTTATCCCTATTCTGCTTATCAGTCCATTTTATCTCTTCGACTATTTTAACTTTCTCAACCAGAACGGTAAAGTCCCTTTCTCGCTGCGGAGCTATCAATACCCTCAACTCATCCCGCAGCCCATCCTCGAACCGCACACAGTGCTCATAATCAGTCGCCACAATGCCTCGAGCGTAACGACTCAAGCGCAAAAATTTTGCCTCATACTCAGCCACCGATTTGCCTCATTGTACCAAATTCAAGAATGCCTTCCTTTGAGCATCCATATAACTAGGCCCAACGTATTCCCCTTAAAATGTCATTTTAAAGAAGTCCCAGTCAATCTGATCTGTCGGAGTACCCTCTCTTACAGTGAGCTACCACTGAATGCCTCCTCCCGAAGTAGGGACACCACTCCTTTCAGCTTCTCCTCTGCCGTGCAGTCTAAATCATCCACAATCCTTTCGACCGCCTCTAGCCAATATTTAGCCACACTTGGAGCCACTCCAGAAATACCCCTAAATGTTTCACTCCGTTTGCCCAAGTCGTTTAGGAATATACTTCCGAGATGCTGTCCCGGTGCTTGCCCCAGCCACTCGCTCCAACACACGCAGCATTGCTTGAGACAGGGCATCATCCCCACCAGTTCTATCTTGCGACCCGCTTCTGCCACAGATGATGCTGGCGCTTCACCTTCAGGCTCACGCCTCGCTTCCGAGAGTTCAGCTTCAGCACCCCGGCCCCTACCACAGCCGCGTGTAACATGTCCACGTCCTCTAGCGCTCATGTCTAACATTTCGCCTTAATTTGATTTACAAATTTTATGCATTAGCGTTTTTTTCACTATTTGTTAATGAGCAGTTTTATGAGAATATAGTTGTTTTTTCTAGGAAACACAGGCATACCTAAAGGTTTCTGTTCCTAAAGTAAAGTTTCTTACTTTTATGGTCTACAACAATATGTACACATAGCACATTCATTTCATGCAAATCACCCAAATAGTCAGAAGACTTACCTTACGGGCTCGGGCCGGAGACTCGGGTGCCATGCTTTAGAAAACAGGTACATATGCATTCTGCTTTCTAACCATCTTAAACCCAAAATTTTAGAAAATGTTTCTGAACCCAAAAACCCATGGCCGAGCATTTAAACTAGGCTCTGATACCATATTGTAACACCCTAAACCCGACCCAACCATCATGTCCCTTTTCAAAACTCCAGGTTAGTTGTTTCATTAGAAAACCCGTTATTCATTTAAGGGAAAAATTTTAATCAACCCAATTCATATGTTTAGGTGACATTTGGAAACCTGTTTATAAACTCGTGTAATTAAATCATAAGAAAACTTACTTTTGCATTTTGTAAAAACATGTTGTCGAAGATTTGCAATTCAAAACATCTAAAATTTAAATCGAAATTAAGCTAAGTTATTAGCGGCCTTATTACATAACAGAATCCCAAAAATTTAGAAAAATAATGTTCTATTAAATAAACCATGCATGGCCACCACGTAGTCCCCTCCGGCTCGGTCCACGGCGCTATGTATTACTTGAAAAAAAATGTTAAACAAACAGAGTGAGTCTAACGACTCAGTGTGAAATTTCCAAGCACCATCACTGGGCTCCAAGCCCACACGAAATCAATCTGGGCCTTAGCCCCATAGTAGAGGATAGCAGATAATCAGATATCAATGCAATGTGATGAAAAACCCCAACCCAGCCTAAATTTCCATCCGCTACACACCACCCGTACCTGCCAATCACACCAATGGGGATTTCAACAATCAACCCTCACCGCTGCACACCATCGATGGCAGACATGCTGCAGTTAGCTGCTTATCGTCAAATTGTGACAAAGTCACCAGATATGTGGCATGGCCACCAGAATAGAACGTGGTAGAGCCACCAGAACAAATTGTGGCAAAGCGACCAGAACAGAATGCTTCCCCTTTCATCAATATCATATGCCCATCCCCATGCAAACATATAATCATGATGTATGTATACAGCATGTTTCGGCATACATGTAATAGACATTCAGATCGTGCATGTAAACATGTCATCGTAAGCACTTGTATAGCACAGTCAGAATCACTAACCTGGCATTTCGTTTTTACCCTCCATGGGTAATCCAGCAGCCCATATCAAATTCTGGCATTTAACATAGCACATACATAAAATGAACAGAAACAACCAAAAATAGTGTGGAAGTTACACACTGTAAACACACAGAACTACGCTATCGATCTTGCTAGCGCTCTCACTCGCAGGGATAACCCGGTGGAAAGTCACGCACTGCTGAAACCGCTCGCCGCTTAAACTTAGGGGTAGGGACTCCAAGTCCAACCCCCTCTTTCCCTTGACTAGCATTCGAATCCATGATAGATCTTGATCAGAGAACCAGGTTAAGCAATGACAAGAACGAAAGAATAGCTACTCAAACGAAGGAGTTTTCTTACCTAGATTGACAGAACCCGAAGGCTAACAAACTTGCACCAAGAATTAGACTGAGTCCTTACACAATTCCCGCATTCGGCCAATATACCAAAGTACAAGGTTAACACCTTCGTTCCAGCAACTTGTAAGGGAAGGGAACAAATCGAAAAAGAAAAAGAATACTTACCACAACGCACTAGAAGAAGCCGATTTGAGAAGGCTAGAAGAACAAGTAGCGGCAACCCACTGAAACAAGGACGAATGAAGAGGTTTAACACCCAAAGAGATTCGGCTAACAAGAAAATAAGAGCAAACTCAGAGAAGGGATAAGTTTCAACTGCAAAGAAACAATTGGAAGATATAGAAAACAAGAAAGTGTTTCAGCTTTAAAGAAGAACTCGTGGCAAATGGTGAAAATAAGATGAGGCATTGGGTTCGGTTGCAGAGAAAGAAAGAAAGATGAGAAGAGGAAGAAAGCAAGAAAAGAATAATCCCGAGAGAAAGTTCAAGTTTCGGCTTTGGGAAGATGAGAAAAGAAGAAAAATGTTCACCAAAACAAGAGAGAAAAGAAAGAACTCCCAAGGTTGATTCGGCTAACTAAAATCTCCCCCAAAAAAATCACTCTAAGGGACGACACACCTTTATGACCAACAATGCACAAAAGAAATGAAGGGAAAGCCTAAAACTCAAAAGATTTTCGGCACCCAAAACTCCCAATAACTTTCGGCACACCCCTCACTAAGCACAAAATCGAAACTCGCACCTTCAACCATACTACATTCGGCCAACAACCCCTAATAAGTCACCAATCCCTTGATCGACTCCTACATTCACTCTCCACCAATCACTTGAATGAGTTGGAATAATTCAAACTCCCCAAATGCCTTTCCACCACCTGTTTGAATATTTTGACCAAGTCTTCCCTTTCTTCTTTAGAGTCTGATTACCATCCAACCACTTCCCTTGTTTGAGCCAAAAAATAATGCTCTCATGCGCTACCTGAGGGATTCGAACCCTCCCCCCCCAGCTCCCTTGTGGCGTCACTCACCTGCCCCTCTTGTGGCGTCACTTACCACTTTACCACTGTTCTTCTTGTGCCATCAAACC
The DNA here is from genome assembly GCA_025503065.1 of Gossypium bickii. Classification (NCBI taxonomy): domain Eukaryota; kingdom Viridiplantae; phylum Streptophyta; class Magnoliopsida; order Malvales; family Malvaceae; genus Gossypium; species Gossypium bickii. Next base: position 13,657,573 of record CP106716.1, on the reverse strand, counting down.
CCAAACTATAATACTTAAGACTCGCATTAGCCAGCTCTCCCCCAAAAATACCCAGAATTGAAATTTTGACCAAGGCTTCGGCTTAACCCCGGGCCTTTCCGGGGCCCCCAAACACAACCAAAATAACAGACATAACATACCAACACACAGAAACATACCAAATGTAAAGCCCCTAATTCCCGGATTTACACCCCTTGAAGAGTTTGATCCAAACTCTACTTCCTCCCCTCTCAAGTCACAAAATAAAAGCCTCTAATTGTAACTTGTGGGATTCAAACCCCCTCCCTGCTTGCCTTCCTAATGACGCCACAGCCACCTTGCCACATGCTCAACTTGTGTTAGTAAAACACACACAAATTTACTTAAATCCAACTTCAACCAGCCCTCTTCTCTTAAAGGCCAAAAACTAAAAGTTTTCCAATGCTCAGACTTGAACCCAAGCCTACCTAGAACCCCCAAATACACTCAAATAACCAGCTGAGCAAGAAAACATGAAATTATGCAAAAATTACAACCCCTAATTTTTGGGACGTTACATCACTAGTAATTCTTTTGAATTTTTTTATTCAAAACGAACACACACTCGACAGATATGAGCTTGAGGATAGTGGAGAAGACTACTCGATTGAAACGTTCATCCTAGATGAATAGAAAATGTACAATTTTGATTAAGTGTTTATTACTTTAGATATTACAACCAAGTTCTTATTTTTGAATTTTTTTAAAAACTTTGATTTTTTCCTAAATTTATTTTCCGCTACGTTTTCTAAACTCAATTTTTGACACGCAGATGTAGGGAAACCAAATTTCATAAACAAACATGTGTGTTCTTTATTATTTTGTTTACATAGATTTTACTGTGTCAAGCCATAATGGCCACTACAGTCAGACACTTCTCTTTAACTTTAATAGTTCAAGCAATTAATGACTTTAGATGGTAGCAATTGGTATCAGAGCCTCCCATTTAACGCTGCTAGTGGTGTTCCTAGTGTTGATACTTGCTTGAGAGGGAAGAAGTTTCATTGTTTTGACCCTCTATGTTGGATGAAGCAAGTTATGCTTATTAGAAAGCTACAATGATAACCTTCATAAATTTTGTTGTTGAGGAAGCATGGAGATCAATTCTCAATGGCTAGGAGCCCCGTATTGTTGATTTTTCCAAGGTTAGAACTTCCAAAGTTAAAACCACTTGGACCACCTAAAAAAGGAAGCTTGGAAATGTGAACTCAAAGGCCTTTAATGTAATCTTCTGTGGTGTTGATTGTCAGGAGTTTAAAAGCATTTATAAATGTACTACTACTCGTAAAGCTTGGTTAATTCTAGAGACATCTTATGAAAGAACAAACACAGAGAAGTAACCGAAACTATAGATGTTGAGCATCTTGTTTAAGACTCTAAGGATGTTGGATAATAAAACTATTGGTTAATTTTATGCAAGGTTGTGTGACTTGTCAAATCAAGCTTTTGCTCTTGGTAATGAATATTCAAATTTGAAGTTGGTGAGAAAAGTCCTTTGATCTCTACCTGAGAGATTTGCAATCAAGGTAAAGGATATTGAGGAGATTAATAACATTGATCAATTGTAGAATGATGTACTCATAGGTTCACTTGAAACTTTTAAGATGAACCTTGGTAAATCTAAAAAGAGCAGATCCAAAGTTGAAAGAAATATTACTTTCCAAGTGGCAAAGGAAATGCCCACTTCTGACTCCACTTCGATTGAAAGTCTTCATAAACAAATAAAGTTGCTAATTGAAAAATTCAACAAGGTTTTCAAGAAGCTGTTCAAACAGAGAAAACAGTCTTAAGGTGGTCCAAGATTCAACTGAGAAAAAGAGAAATGTGTGGCTATTGATGAGAACTCTCGAGAAAAGAAGAAAGACATTTGATGTTATGAATGTGAAGGGTATGGTCATGTTCAAGCTGAGTGTCCAAATACTATGAGAAAAAGTTTACGTGTGTAACTAATAGTGATGAAGACTTCTCAAGCAACTCAGATTTAGATGAGAAGTGCTTTAATGGTTATATAACCTTCACTACAAAATTTATTTCCCCGAGTGCGACTAACTCGGACACAAATACTGAATCAGATCATGAGTTGAATACAGAGTTCCTACAAACCGACAAGACTATGTTGGAAAAATGGTAAGAAGTGTGTCATATGAATGCAAATTTGATAGATGAAAATTCCAACCTCAATGAAGAAAACCAAAGTTGATTAAGTAAATGGAGTTGAAATATTCTCCGAAGTCTATATTTATATATCAATAGGATATTTACGAGGCTTTTCCAAAGTTTATATTTATAGACGTAATAAATTATATAAAATTGAACTTCTAATGGACATTTGAGTCCTCAGTACATCAAACTTATCTAAATCTTGATGGATATCCACTTAATGATAAGATAGTCATAACACCCCCCATTGGATATTCATTGGTAGACAATGTGATTCGTTAAAATCTTACCAAGATAAAAACCCTGCGAAAAAAGAAATCCTAGTGAAGGAAAAAGTGTGCACATATTTATAATATGTATAACATGCTACCTTATTAAAAACCTTATTAGGAAAATCTAATGGGACAAAACATTGGTTAAGGGAAAAAAGTAGAATGCGTATTTACATCTCTCATGAAAATATCACTTGATATCTCAAATTTTATGTATTATAATCTTGAATACTAACTTTTCAAACAATCTCTTGAATGTATTTGCTAAGCATTTATATCACCATTCTTTTGAAAGTCATGAGTGAGGAAAAAATTAAGGAAATATATTTTGATCTCTTCAGGAGTTTCAACAATAATCATAACAAAAATTGATCATGATCCTTTTATAATAACAAATATGCTTAAATGAAATCAATAAATATTTATGCAAAGGTATTTGATCGTGTCTAAAAGTCTTAAAATTTATATAATGAATGATCGAGCCTAGAAACTAACTGTGACAACGATTAAGGCAAGCACACCTATCGTTTGGTACTATAGCTATGGCAAGACCGGAAATATCGTATCCTCAAGGACCAAGAGTACTAGTAAATACATATCTTTTTATTATTTAGCCTAAGAATTAAGGGAATTGTTGTTTAATCTAAAACTAACTAACTACTAAGCTAAAGATGCTAAGACACAAAGAATGAATTTGGGAAAATACTTTTGGGAAAACCAATTGATTAAGACAATACCCGAGGAAGAATCCACCTAGACTTCACTTGTTATTTAACTCTAAACCAGACAATTTATTCACTTGACTTGATCCGTACGATTCCCTAATTTATATTAATACCTCTCTCAAGGCTACTAACGTCTAACCCTAAGTTAATTAATTGAAATCTCTTTCTAATTAAAACCCCTAGAGTTGCATTAACTCGATCTATGGACTCCCATATTAGGTTTGAACCTAATCCAACAGATTTTCATCGTCCTATCTCTAGGAGTGCAATCAACTCCGCTTAATTATACTTGATCTACTCTTAATGTAACAACCTGGAAAGGGCCTATGCATTTTCGGTTTAATTGTACGAAATGACAAGTCTTAAGTACTATGAATAAATTTTTAATATTTTTGGAAACTTAGAAATGTATGGAAATGAAATGGAAATGAACATTTTTGGAAACCTGGAAATGCATGAACAAGAACATTTTTGGAAACCTGGAAATGCATGGACATGAACATTTTTGGAAACCTGGAAATGTAAGGAAATGATTCGAAAATGGAAAGTACACATTTTTGGAAACCTGGAAATGTAAGAAAATGGCAAGTTTACAGAGCCGATCGAAAATTTTTGGAAACTTAGAAATGACCTAGAAATGTCAAGTTTTAAATTTTAAAATAGGAAATCAAGGTAAGGTGGCCTTAAAAGAAAAAGTTTGTGAAAGTTGACACACAAACAGGCTTGGAAAAGTGGCCTGAAGGTGCCACTTAGGGCCTATGAAAATGGCGCCATGTGCAAGAGGAATGGGCCTAGGTTCGAGTCACTTGGGAAGCAAATAAAGGAGGTTTATTTTTGCTTCCATAAGCAAAGGAGTGGACGGCAAGGCTTCTAGAAAAAAAGGGAGGTTTATCCTCTTTAAAATTTGGCTAATAAGGAAAAATAAAGGTTTTTTTTAATTGGAGGGATAAATGATGGATTAAATGTTTTTAATTTAAATGAGGTGATAATTAAAGGATAATATTATCACATATGAAGAGTAATGGCCAAGTAAGGGACTCTCTTGATGATAATTTAGGCTAAAGAAGGAAAATTAAGTCTATTTTCCATTCATCTTCTCCCTTTGCCGAAAATTCCCTAAGCCATTACTCTCTCTCTGCCGAAATTTTCCTTAAGCAAAAATCCATCTTTTCTTCTTCTTTTCTCTTCTACTGTCAAGCCGAAACCTCTTTGATCTCTGTCTAAGTCTACATAGCCGAATCTTTGTGACTTCTAACAAAGGTGTCGTCGGCTGTGGTGTTAAGGTAAGAATAATGGATTCTTGTTGTTTAATCTCTTTCAACCAAGATTTAGGAACTGATCCTTTTTGGTTGTTTTTTTTTGCCAAATATTGAAGGAGGAATTCCGGGATTTCAGATCTAAGGAATTTCGGCTAATCAAGAAGAGAGTTTCAGGATTCAAGGATTTAAGGTAAGAAAAGCATGGTTTAGGCCAAAGGCCATTTGATTAAGTTTATTAAGTGATTTGGAAATCAGATCTAACACATGTGTGTAGGGATTTTGACATATCCATAGTTAAGTGGAATTTTCGGGATTTTAGATCCACAAGGTAAGTAAACATTATGTATTCGGCCAAGGCTGATGTAGCAACTCAGATCTATTTCTTATGATTTTCAGAGTCGAACTAACCATGCCTAATGATTTTAGTGCTAGCTGGTTTCAAGAAAGAGAATACTATCAATTTTTGGGATTTGAGTTTCAATCATTCAATTCGGCAACAAGGTAAGTAATACAAATCCTACTAGGATTTGGTTTTATAGCCAAATAGGTCTTTGCTAAAGATTACTATGTTAACTGAATATAGGCATTAAAGATCTAAATCTGTAAATCGGTTTTCTTCGGGATTTCAAGGACTTCGTTAAACGAATCAGGTGTGTAATCCCCACTATCTTTTAATATGTTACATGGCAATATTTAATCTATGAATATATATATATGAGCGTGAATATGGCTAAGTAGTACGATGTGTGGTACAAGAGTACTCAGTGCACGTTTCCTACTCCCATTAGGATTATGAAATATGTTATGTTATAACATGTGAAAATTTATAAGAATGTGAATTTAAGTACGATATGCATGATATGAGTAATATGGGTCATTCGGGTTATATGAAAAGGGGAAGTGAATGTGATGACTACGGTCTCACTTTCTGAATGTGGTGACTTCGGTCACATTATCTGAATGTGGTAACTTCGGTTACATTATCTCGAATCGGTGTCTTTTGACACAATTATATCTGGTGGCTATGCCATAAATTTTATATGGGCGATGAGCACGTCATCGCAATGACGCCTTCAAGGTGTGTAGCGGATGGAGGGTCGACTTAGTAGTCCCCACGGTGTGCAGGTTGGTACGGGGATATGTAGCGGATGGCATTTAGGTTTTGGGTTCGGGTTGCATCATCATTGTTATCTGTTGTATGAATAAGTGTGTGATATGAACATGTATGCCTGATCTACTAGAGTTAGTGTTAGTTTACACATTGAGTCTGTTGACTCACCCCGTTGTGGGAACACTTTTCAGGTGATGAACCGTGACGGACTGGGACGATAGATCTTGTGGTGGCCATGCTCTACTTGAAGATTATATTTAATTTGGACATTATCTTTCTTTAAGTACTTTTAATTTCATTTTTTTTTTGGGTTTTGATTGATGTAATAAGGCCATAAGGCCCAAGTTGGATTTTCTTTATTTCTATTTACTTTTAACTATTATGTTACGAATTATCTTTATTTTAAATTTTGAAATAAATTATTTCTTTACAAATAAACTCTAAAATGGTTTTGTCACCGTAATTAAATGATTTCTAAGTAGAATAAATGGGTTTTCCAACCTAAGCCCAACCCAAGACGATACTTTTCTAAAATTACACAAATTTCCTCTAAGTAACAAAGAACTTTGAAATCGGTTTACTCAAGGAACATACGAGATCCAGGTTCAGCTCGTGGGCCGAGTGTACAGGGTGTTTGATTTGATATCGTATCGAGCCCAGTTTTAAAACTCTCTGCCTGTGGGCTAAGGCCCAAAACGCTTTCAAATTGAGCCAAGTAAGCTTTTTGAAAGGATTTTATGAAATAAGCAGGTTTTTCTGGCATGGCACACAAGTCTCCGACCCGAAGTCCACCAGGTAAGTACCCCTAACTCTATGTGTGATTATGTGATTTATGAATTGTATAAGGGTAGAAAATGCATGGAACGTAGAATAGAAGGATAGGAATATTGAACTCTAGGACTAGTCTACTCAAACACAAACACATAAGACTTAATGCACTAAACAAACCTATGGCTAAGTCACTGAGCTAGGGTGTGGTAACCCCTGTGCGCATGTCTAGGATTGGATCCGGAAGAGCTTGGTATTTAAGCAGTCCTAGTGACTCACCTCCTCTTCGCAGGAATCCTACCCGGTGCGTAGCTTCGATTCACCCTAACTCAGAGGGCTCAGTGGTATGGCAACCTCTGTGCGCATGTCTAGGAATGGTTTCGGTGGGAGCTTGGTATTTAAGCGATCCGCGTGACTCACCTCCTCTCCACTCGAATCTGCACGGTGCATAGCTTTGGTTCACCTTGACCAAGAGGGCTCGGTCGCCAAAGTCAACACATAATAACTAAACCCGAAAAGGAACTAGCCATGTTTTAAAAAAACAAAAAAGAAAAACAACAAAACCCTAGTTTTAAAATCTTTAAAATCACTCTTTTTATTTGTGGAAACTATCTTTACAAAACTTTCCGAAAAAATTTTCGATTTATGAAAATTTCAAAAATACCCTTAGTGGTAAAATTACCAAAATGCCCTTGGTTTATAAAATGACCAACTACCCAACAGTTTTATCAAAATTTCATTATTTTATAAACACTCAAAAACCTTAATCCAAAAAAAATATATATCAAAATACCTTGATTTTGGAAAATTACAAAATTACCCCTAACTTACAAAATTACCAAAATGACCCCGATTTCCAAAATTTTTGTAACATCACCATTTTGGAAAGTACAATTCTCAAAAAGAACCTTCAAAGTTTTGTAACTTTCAAAACATCCCTAATTTATTAGATTTTACGAATTTATCCCGGTTTGTGGAAAATTACAAAATACCCCCGGATTTTGAAATTTTCCAAAATACCTCAGAAATTCAAAATTTCCAAAATACTTTTTGACAAAATCGCCAAGAAACTTTTTTAAAAAAATTACGAAAATACCCCTGTAGGACAAAATTACGAAAATACCCCTGGGTAGTGGAGAACCAACAACAATGAGAACTACAACGTTTCTCTGAATGAACGAAAGTTCATACTTGTTTGATGGATGAATGAATGAATGGAAAGACTGTGTGTTTGTATGAATACGAAAGAACCACTCCTAAATTCTTTTTCATAAAACTTCTTCGCGAGTAATCAAGTGAAACAAAAGTACTAATGCATAAAACTTCTTAATCAGATCTCGATGTTAGAAATGATCTCTAGAGGACGTGGTCGTCGTGGACGAGGTAGAGGTAGGATGACTGTGTCAGAACCCGTTAGATCGGGTCAAGGTTCTGACAATGAGATACCACCGCCACCACCACCCCCAGCTGTTGGTGTTGAACAACAAGCTCAGACGGGGGAAGATGCTATGTCGCAAGCTGTGCTGCGAGTTTTGGAATTGGTGGCTGGTGCAGGTGGAAATTTGGGAACTCGAAAATCTGTGCCTGAACGGTTCCGAGCTAATGGAGCCAAGATGTTTCGTGGAGTGTCTAGAGTAGCACCCAGTACAGCTGAGTACTGGTTGGAAGCAATGGAGCGCATCATGGATGAGATTGATCTGACCCCTGAGGAAAAGTTAAAAGGAATGGTGGCACTGTTACGCGATGAAGCGTATCAATGGTGGTTAACTGTTCGGGATGGTGCCACGGCTGAGGATCTGACCTGGGAATATGTTAAGGAGGCATTTCAGAAGAAATATGTGGGAACTAGGTATACAGATAAGCAAAGGAAGGCTTTTCTGGGGCTGGTGCAAGGGAGCAAGTCTGTTGCGGAATATAAAGCTGAATTCCTGAGGTTGAGTCGCTATGCTCGAGGAGTAGTGGCAACTGAGCATGAGCGCTGTGTCCATTTTGAGGACGGATTGAGGGACGATCTGAGATTGTTGATAGCACCGCATCAGGAGCGGGAGTTCTCTGCTTTGGTAGAAAAGGCCAAGGTGGCCGAGGGAATTAAGGATTCTACCAAGCAGGCTGTGGATAGGAATAAGCCCAAAAGAGGTTTTGGACCATCTGGAAAGGTTCATAAGAGGCCTAGAATTGATGGGCCGCAAAATCAGCAAGCTGGTACAGGATAGCAGTATCGTCCTTGTGAGCATTGTGGAAAGAAGCACTTAGGAGAGTGCTGGAAAAAGACGGAAGGATGTTTTCGGTATGGGTCCAAGGACCATATGCTCAAGGATTGTCCCAAGAAACCAGATGAGAGTCGACCGGCAGCTTAGACTGTTAGTCAGGCTGGTAGGGGCGGACAGCAGCCTCAACGGGGTTGTGGTTCGGGCAATAGAGGTAATGGTGCTGGCAGAGGCCGTGGAACACAGGGCCGAGGTGCTGTTAATGCCGAGGCAAGGCAACCGGGTTTGGTTTATGCGGTTCGCCGGAGGGAGGATGGTGACGCGACGGATGTTATAACCGGTACGTTTTTTATTTTTGACAAGCCCTATTTTGCTCTAATTGATGTGGGCTCGACCCATTCATATGTTGCATGTAGTGTAGTGGAAACACTAGACCTAGACTCTGAACTCTCTGATAGGCAGATGACTGTAGTAAGCCCATTAGGCCAAACTGTAGTGGTAGATAAGATCTTTCGGAATGTACCCCTAGAGATTCAGGGAGTGAACTTTCAGGCTGACTTAATGGAGCTACCCTTCGGATAGTTTGAACTTATACACGGAATGGATTGGCTAGTAGAACACCGAGCCGTGTTGGATTGTGCGGCTAAACGAATGGAACTAAGGACCTTGGAGGATGAAGTAGTAGTAATGGTTGGAGAAAGGAGAAACTACTTGTCTAACATAGTTTCGGCGCTGAAGGCTGAGAAAATGGTTAAGAAAGGGTGCAAGGCTGTAACACCCCAAACCCGGCCCATTTAATCCGACCGAATTTGGAATGCCACTGCGGAACACTTTCGAAGAACATTCTTACTTAAGAAATAAACCATTTAAAATTTGTTTCCTTTAATAAAGCATTTTCGTGACTTGTAATATTCTAAGTAAAAATCGAAGTTCATTATAAAAATATCAGATTTAAACTTGAGAAAAATAGAAGCCATTAGCAATCAACCTTTAAATTATCCTTCCATAATAGGGCATATTAATAACGATACTTAATAAATGGACTGAAACACTTTGGTGGGCCTTATTACAATACACACTTAATCAAAATACGAAAAATATAAATATTTAATTCATTAACAAGAGATTTCTTTGCATGAAAATCCACTTTTGCATGGCCACCTTTGTACCCGCTCCAAACCCGGTCCAAGCATTTTGCGCCACAGAAAGGTGTAAGAGAAATAGAGTGAGTCACCAAGACTCAAGTGCATAGTTAATACACATGTCCTCACATATGGGCTTGACCCATATCCACCTGATCCATGCACATAAATATACAATTACAAAACCCATATTCACATAGTTCATACACATAAATACACAATTTCAAAGCCCATATTCACATAGTCCATATATATAATTACACAATTTCAAAGCCCATATTCACACAAAGATCGGATATATAATTCCATGGCACATACTATTCAAAAATAATACACATCACATGTCATCACATTATTTTACACTCATCGATAATCATTTATAATCGAAAGAATTAATACAGTAACCACTAACCTGATTATTCAATCACCCACCATGGGTATCCATCATCATAGCTTTTATTTCGATTAACATGCTCAATATACATACTTTTACATGAAATAATACACACAACACATATAACAACAACAAAACAGTGCGATAACTACGCACCTAACTTTAGCGAGATTCTGATTTATCGATTCTAATATCAACTAAAGTCCCGAAGCTTCTGTTATTTATCGATTTGCCCCTTGAGCACTTTAATTCCCGAAATGGTCATTTCTGCTTTTTAAAACTAGCTTGCTTATTTCTATCACGAAACACCATTTATTCCAATCGATTATCTCCCGAAGTCATCAAAAGTCCTTGCTTGACAAAGTCCATTGAGCACTTCAACTCCCGAAAGGTTCCTTTTAAGAGCCCTAACACTTGTCACACAAAAGAGCACTTATAAGGACTTAATGCACATTCGGCCTTCTTAAAAAAAATTCAAGGTTTAACCTTTGATTTTGGGAACCTTAATAGAAAGAAATCTAAACCAATTGTTAGGGTATAACTTGCTTACCTAGTTTTCAAAGTCCCAAAAGATTTGCTTGCTTTGGTAGTTACCAAAGCTCCTTGCATAGCTTGAAACCAATAGGCTTCTTTAATACTCTCACTGCCCAATGGTTTAGCACGAATGAACAGTCCTTGAATCACTCTCTTGGGTTCGGCTATAACTAAGAATAATGCGCTATTGCCGATTTTCGGCTCCCAAAACCAAAAATGTATCACCCTAGAAATTCCTATTTTCGGCTAAAGCACCATAAGAGGAAGAGAAAGGAAATTTTAACATGGTATAGTGACTAAAGGATTCGGCTAACATCAAAGTGAGGAAGCCATGCAAGCAACATTTTATTAGCCGAAAAGTTCTCTAGCTCCTCCAAGACCCAAGCTTCAACTTGCTCTTTCAATCTCTCTCTCGATCAAGAACAAAAAGAAAGAAGAGATCAAGCAAAAACAATGGCCATGCACCCCAAAATGGAACAAGGTCATTCGGCTATGCCTTTGCATTCACTAGGCCGGCCATGCAAAAGAAAAATATGTGGGGAGATAGAAAACAAAACAAGGAAATTTGGCACCCATCTCTAACTTGAAAAACCCACCAAAATAGCTCCTAGAGAGATTCAAACGGCCAAGACAAAAATTTAGAAACAAAGAAAGGCCAAGCATGACATTCGGCCATGCATCCTTGCCAACCTCATGCCGGTCAACTCTCCCAAAACATGCTTCTATTGAGTTTATTTTCCAAGCAAAAGACCCATCATTAACATAAAATAACTAATAAAATATAATCTATTATAAATAATAAAAAGATTATTAAAACACAATAAAATAACAACCCATGCCGCACATGCTTTCTTTCCCCAAAGCCAAGACCTATGCTTGCTTAAACTAATAAAAATTATCATAAAATAATAATACCAAGCAAACAAAACTTATTCCATACTTTCAAAATAATTAAAAAGGAGAAGCAACCCTCCCAAGGCTGCATGCGTGCGCATGGGCCATGCAGGCCACATAGCTCCCACGCCGGACCAAAATAAAATTTCGCAGGTGTGCTTCCAACGTCTCGAACCCGAGACCTGAAGCAACATGCCCAAACGTCCAGCCACTTCCGCTAATAAGACTTTCATGCCAATATTGCTTCGAAAATTATTTTAAACCATTCTTCGCTAGTTCTCCTTTACTCTAGCGCCAAGCAAAAATTAAAGTTTCCGCGCGCCCCTAATGGGACTCGAACGCGAGTTCCCTTATCCGCGGATCTCAAGCAAGGTCTTTAACCACTCAGCCAGGCGCCTTTTTGTGATTCAATTCACCACGATTTCTTTTTTTAAGGCCTCCTTATGCAGCGCCCTTTTACAAAATAAAAAAATGCTTTTGCTGCGCCTAAGACTCGAACCACTGACGTGTTTTGGCGCTGACTCTTATGTGGCACACGGAAGCCACTTTACTACTGGACTTTCATGTCCAGAATTTTACAAAATTTATTATTAAGCCTCCTCAGCCAAATTTCCATTTTTAACCCCAAATTTTTAAAATTTCCAAAATGCTCCCATTTTATCCTCGGGCTTTAGGAACTTTAATAACACATTAAAACCACTCTGAGGCCCACTAACACTCGAGCTATTTATCAGACTCGCAACCCCTAATTCGGGATATTACAATTCTACCCCCTTAAAATAATTTCGTCCTCGAAATTACTTATTAACGAACATCCGTACCTTTCAATTCACCACACATTAATCACATGTACCCAATTATACACATATGTAAACATATCCAACCTCTTTCACATTTATCATTTTCACATATGGCCACTTTTCCATAAGCATATTCAAGCTTAAATTCCATTTTAGATAACTCATACACATCACTGGTAAGATCAATTGCACATATTAAAAGTCTTACCGAAGCTTCGACTATATCACATCTCACTTAATTCAAATGGGAAAAATACCAACTTATCTTATTCCTTGGAAATACGAAAGACTTGTACTTACCCGAGCACTTAGCTTATGGTAATAAACATGTTCCATCTTGTAAGTGATTCATGAAATCTCTATTATAACACATCACCGGCATTAAGCCTGCTAGGCATCAAAGCCTGAAATATACACCGGCACAAGGCCTACTAGGCATCAAAGCCCGAAATATAATACACCGGTACAAGGCCTGCTAGGCATCAAAGCCCGAAATATAATACACCGGCACAAGGCCTGCTAGGCTGAAAGCCCGAAATACAATACACCGGCACAAGGCCTGCTAGGCTGAAAGCCCGAAATACGAGATTATCATCATCTGAATCACATTACAAGCGGACCAAAATTATAAACCATATATAATTCACATCACTTGTATTTATCACCTCAATGATATTTCATGATAGATAGTCTATCCACATATCACTTGTACTTATCACTTGAGTAATGTTTCATGATAGGAAGTCTATCCACAGTCGGCTTTCACTATATTTATTACCAGGATTCCAACATGTACACAAGGTTATAACTAACCTTAACAATATTCAATTGCTTATAGACTTATACTTTAATAATATTCTCAATTTTTGGTTCCAACACTCGCCGACATGATATTTTCCACACTAAGCACACAGACGGTCCCGATTTCCCATAGCTGGCTTAATCACATGAGCAAAACTTTCAACCTTCGGTCTTTTTCGAAGATCCTCAAATAATTTAGACAATTCAAAATTTCTTCCATCACGGTTCGTATCCTTATCTCAGTTTTGTCTCATCGAGTTCTTAATCTTTTCAGCTATCTTAGCTTTTTCGACTAACACAACAAATTCTCATTCCTGTTGAGGAACTATCAACAGTCTCAGGCCGTTCTTTAATCCGTCCTTAAACCGGACACATCATTCATGTTTCGTAGTCACTATTCCTCGATCATATCGGTTTAACTTTAGGAATTAGCCTCGTATTTCGCCATGGACTTGTTCCATTGAACTAGTCCCAAAAACACATGCCTCTGAGCATCAGTGTAATAAGCTGACCATTAAGAACAAGTATCCTTTGTCAAGGATCGATGACTTGTTTAATCAGCTGAAGGGGGCCGCAGTGTTTTCAAAGATCGACTTAAGGTCGGGATATCATCAACTGAAGGTGAAGAAGGCTGATATCCATAAGACCGCTTTTAGGACAAGATACGGCCATTTTGAGTTTGTGGTGATGCCGTTTTGGTTGACGAACGCTCCAGCCGCGTTCATGGATATGATGAATCGGGTTTTCCAACCCTACTTGGATAGGTTCGTCGTTGTATTCATCGATGATATTTTGGTGTACTCTAAGTCTGAAGAGGAGCACGATGAACATCTCCGAGTTGTGCTGCAACTTTTAAGGGAAAAGAAGCTTTATGCCAAATTCAGCAAGTGTGAATTTTGGCTTAAGGAGGTGGCATTCTTAGGACATGTGGTATCCGCAGAGGGAATAAGAGTGGACCCTAGGAAGATCAAGTAGTGTTGGATTGGAAACCACCTAGGTCCGTGTGGTGAAATCAAGTTTCTTAGGTTTGGCAGGCTCTTACAGAAGGTTTGTGGAAGGGTTCTCGTCTATAGCCGCGCCTTTGACAAAGTTGCTAAGGAAGGAAGTACCCTTTGAATGGACTAATAAGCAGCAGGAGAGCTTTGAAAAGCATAAAAAGGTGTTGACGGAAGCTCCAGTGTTAATTCAGCCGGAGGCAGGAAAAGATTTTGTGGTGTACTGTGACGCTTCGCATACGGGTTAGGCTGTGCGTTAATGCAAGATGGAAAAGTGGTCGCTTATGCGTCTCGGCAGTTAAGGCCTCGTGAGGTTAACTACCCAACTCATGACTTGGAACTAGCAGCAGTGGTTTTCGCCCTTAAGGTTTGGAGGCACTACCTTTATGGAGAAAGGTCAGTTATCTACACAGACCACAAAAGTCTTAAGTACTTGTTGACTCAGAAGAAGTTGAACTTGAGGCAATGAAGGTGGGTGGAATTGTTGAAAGACTACGATTGTTCGATAGAATATCATCCGGGCAAGGCAAATGTGGTAGCTGATGCCCTAAGTAGGAAGGTTGTGACAGATCTAAGGGCTTTGTTCGCTCACTTAAGTCTGTATGATGATGGAAGCCTGTTGACAGAGTTGTAAGTCAAGCCCACATGGCTGAAGAAAGTGAAAGAGGGACAGTTAGCTGATAAGGACCTAAGTGCTAAGTTACAGCAAGTTCAGAACGAAGAATTAAAGGATTATGGCGTCAATGATGAAGGAGTATTGTGCTACAAAGGAAAGGTCTGTATGCCGAGGGACAAGGAGTTGAGATAAAGGATTCTTCGGGAAGCGCATGGTAGCCCTTATGCTATGCATCCCGGAGGCATTAAGCTGTATAGAGACCTAAGGGAACAATTTTGGTGGTCTAATCTTAAACAAGAAGTTACTAAATTCGTGGGAAAATGTCTGACGTGTCAGCAAGTTAAGGCTGAACACCAAGTCCCATCGGCATTACTCCAACCAATCAAAATTTCACAATGGAAGTGGGAGAGAATTACCATGGACTTCGTTCGTGGGCTTCCCCTTACGCCTACTAGGAAGGACTCGGTATGGGTGATAGTGGACCGTTTGACCAAGTCCGCGCACTTTATTCCAGTAAGAGTTGACTATTCTCTTCAGAAGTTGGCTAAGTTATATGTGGCGGAAATCGTGAGGTTACATGGAGTATCGGTATCAATCATCTCCGATAGAGACCTAAGGTTTACGTCTCGATTTTGGAGGGCACTTCATCAAACTTTAGGCACTAAGTTGGACTTCACTACGACTTTTCATCCACAATCGGACGGGCAGTCTAAACGAGTTATACAAGTGTTGGAAGATATGTTGAGAGGCTGTGTGATGGATTTCTGAGGAAGTTGGGAAGACTACTTGCCTCTAGCTGAGTTCGCCTACAACAACAGCTATCAGGCTAGCATTCGGATGGCACCATATGAAGCATTGTATGGTAGGAAGTGTAGAACACCTACTTGTTGGACGGAGTTAGGAGAACGTCGAGTTTTGGGTCCAGAGTTAGTGGCGCGGCGAAGAGAAGGTTGAGTTAATTCGGCACGGTTGAAGGAAGCTCTCCGAGGCGTAAGTCACGCAAACCTCAAGCGGAAGGAAATAGTGTTTGAAGTTGGAGACTGAGTGTTCCTGAAAGTCTCGCACTGGAAGAAGGTTTTGAGGTTCGGTCGTAAAGGAAGTTAAGCCCAAGGTTTATAGGGCCTGTAGAAATCTTGAAAGCGAGTTGGGCGATGGCATACCAATTGGAGTTGCCACGCACAGTGCAGCGAGATGCACGACGTATTCCATGTATCCATGCTACGTCGTTACCGATCGGATCCATCTCATGTGGTACCTGTTGAAGAGGTGGAGCTAAGGCCAGACTTATCCTACGAGGAAGAGCCGATTCGGATCTTGGAATGTGATGTGAAAGTACTACGAAGGAAGTCAGTTCTTCTAGTCAAAGTGTTATGGCGCAATCATGGATCGGAAGAAGCTTCATAGGAGTTAGAGGAGACAAGGCGACAGCAATACCCTCAATTATTTTAGTTAGGAAATTTCGAGGACGAAATTATTTTAAGGGGGTAGAACTGTAACATCCTGGAAAGGGCCTATGCATTTTCGGTTTAATTGTACGAAATGACAAGTCTTAAGTACTATGAATAAATTTTTAATATTTTTGGAAACTCAGAAATGTATGGAAATGAAATGGAAATGAACATTTTTGGAAACCTGGAAATGCATGAACATGAACATTTTTGGAAACCTGGAAATGCATGGACATGAACATTTTTGGAAACCTGGAAATGTAAGGAAATGATTCGAAAATGGAAAGTACACATTTTTGGAAACCTGGAAATGTAAGAAAATGGCAAGTTTACAGAGCCGATCGAAAATTTTTGGAAACTTAGAAATGACCTAGAAATGTCAAGTTTTAAATTTTAAAATAGGAAATCAAGGTAAGGTGGCCTTAAAAGAAAAAGTTTGTGAAAGTTGAAACACAAACAGGCTTGGAAAAGTGGCCTGAAGGTGCCACTTAGGGCCTATGAAAATGGCACCATGTGCAAGAGGAATGGGCCTAGGTTCGAGTCACTTGGGAAGCAAATAAAGGAGGTTTATTTTTGCTTCCATAAGCAAAGGAGTGGACGGCAAGGCTTCTAGAAAAAAAGGGAGGTTTATCCTCTTTAAAATTTGGCTAATAAGGATAAATAAAGGTTTTTTTTAATTGGAGGGATAAATGATGGATTAAATGTTTTTAATTTAAATGAGGTGATAATTAAAGGATAATATTATCACATATGAAGAGTAGTGGCCAAGTAAGGGACTCTCTTGATGATAATTTCGACTAAAGAAGGAAAATTAAGGCTATTTTCCATTCATCTTCTCCCTTTGCCGAAAATTCCCTAAGCCATTACTCTCTCTCTGCCGAAATTTTCCTGAAGCAAAAATCCATCTTTTCTTCTTCTTTTCTCTTCTACTGTCAAGCCGAAACCTCTTTGATCTCTGTCTAAGTCTACATAGCCGAATCTTTGTGACTTCTAACAAAGGTGTCGTCGACTGTGGTGTTAAGGTAAGAATAATGGATTCTTGTTGTTTAATCTCTTTCAACAAATATTTAGGAACTGATCCTTTTCGGTTGTTTTTTTTGGCCGAATATTGAAGGAGGAATTTCGGGATTTCAGATCTAAGGAATTTCGGCTAATCAAGAAGAGAGTTTCAGGATTCAAGGATTTAAGGTAAGAAAAGCATGGTTTAGGCCAAAGGCCATTTGATTAAGTTTATTAAGTGATTTGGAAATCAGATCTAACACATTTATGTAGGGATTTTGACATATCCATAGTTAAGTGGAATTTTCGGGATTTTAGATCCACAAGGTAAGTAAACATTATGTATTCGGCCAAGGCTGATTTAGCAACTCAGATCTGTTTCTTATGATTTTCAGAGTCGAACTAACCATGCCTAATGATTTTAGTGCTAGCTGGTTTTAAGAAAATGAATACTATCAATTTTCGGGATTTGAGTTTCAATCATTCAATTCGGCAACAAGGTAAGTAATACAAATCCTACTAGGATTTGGTTTTATAGCCAAATAGGTCTTTGCTAAAGATTACTATGTTAACTGAATATAGGCATTAAAGATCTAAATCTGTAAATCGGTTTTCTTCGGGATTTCAAGGACTTCATTAAGCGAATCAGGTGTGTAATCCCCACTATCTTTTAATATGTTACATGGTAATATTTAATCTATGAATATATATATATGAACGTGAATATGGCTAAGTACCCTGATGTGGTACAAGAGTACTCAGGTACGTTTCCTACTCCCATTAGGATTATGAAATATATTATGTTATAACATGTGAAAATTTATAAGAATGTGAATTTAAGTACGATATGCATGATATGAGTAATATGGGTCATTCGGGTTATATGAAAAGGGGAAGTGAATGTGATGACTACGGTCTCACTATCTGAATGTGGTGACTTCGGTCACATTATCTGAATGTGGTAACTTCAGTTACATTATCTGAATCTGGTGTCTTTTGACACAATTATATCTGGTGGCTATGCCACAAATTTTATATGGGCGATGAGCACGTCGACTGCAGCGACTGCCTTCGAAGGTGTGTAGTGGATGGAGGGTCGACTTAGTAGTCCCACGGTGTGCAGGTTGGTACGGGGATGTGTAGCGGATGGAATTTAGGTTTTGGGTTCGGGTTGCATCATCATTGTTATCTGTTGTATGAATAAGTGTTTGATATGAACATGTATGCCTGATCTATTAGAGTTAATGTTGTTTACACATTGAGTCTGTTGACTCACCCCGTTGTGGGAACACTTTTCAGGTGATGAACCGTGACGGCCTGGGACGGTAGATCTTGTGGTGGCCATGCTCTACTTGAAGATTATATTTAATTTGGACATTATCTTTCTTTAAGTACTTTTAATTTCATTTTTTTTGGGTTTTGATTAATGTAATAAGGCCATAAGGCCCAAGTTGGATTTTCTTTATTTCTGTTTACTTTTAACTATTATGTTATGAATTATCTTTGTTTTAAATTTTGAAATAAATTATTTCTTTACAAATAAACTCTAAAATGGTTTTGTCACCGTAATTAAATGATTTCTAAGTAGAATAAATGGGTTTTCCAACCTAAGCCCAACCCAAGACGATACTTTTCTAAAATTACACAAATTTCCTCTAAGTAACAAAGAACTTTGAAATCAGTTTACTCAAGGAACATACCAGATCCGGTTCAGGCTCGTGGGCCGAGTACGGGGTGTTTCACTTAAACAGAGAATTTTCCTCCACTGGCTAAGTACATCAATACTTGAATCAATATCTTGAAATATCAAAGCAAGAATTAAGAACACATAATTAAGAACAAATCAAGTATTTATCATATAGTTCAGAAAACAATAACAAGATCCGTCTTAGGTTTCATCCCCCTCAGGTATTTGAGGGGTTTAGTTCATGTTTATAAAAGAATACATCTCAGAAGAAAGTATAAAACAAAACATAGGAAAAACTGTAAAACCCCCTGAAGGAAATTGAAGGTAAGATCTTTTGTCTTGAGTATAATTTTGGCTTCTTGAGATGGATCAACTGGCTATCTTCCAGTAAATCCCACAATTCAGCCCTCTCTGGCTTGGCTCCTCGGCCTACCTTAATGCCCCCTTTTTAGGTTGTCCTCTAGGGTGTTTATATAAGCTTTTGGAGTGTCTTTCTTTGCCTCTAAGTACCTTTTACGAGTAAAATTAAAACAGGTCACGTCAGGGACACGCCCATGTGGCACGCCCGTGTGAATCGAGCCCAGGCCGTGTTCGGGTCTGTTAAAGAGGCACGGCCGTGTGGCTTGGGTCCAGGCCGTGTGAATTTCGTACTATGGCCCATTTTCTCCGTTTTAGCCCGTTTCTCATCCTTTTCATTCTCCGGTGCTCTCGTAAGTATAAACATGAAATTAAACGATTAGGAGCATCAAATTCCACAATTCAAGGGATAAATCATCCAAAAGTATGCTAAATGTGGGATTAAAATATGTATATATTATGGTTTATCAAATACCCCCACACTTAAGCATTTGATTGTCCTCAAGAAAAATTCTAAACTCATAATTAAAATGAACTTCCTCAATTCATAATATTCATCAATAGTGTTTCATCATAATTCATAGATAATTTGTACATGGATAATTTAAGTAGAAGGGTCCTAAAGATTCAAACAGTCAAAGTCATAGTTTTTATAGCACGAAAACATAGGTGTTTCCCCTTACCTAAATAATTACCTCTGATTCGAAACTGACAAGAATTGACATCCTCACTAAAGATTCACTCAAATCACTCAAAAGTGTTTAAGGTTCAAAATTAAGCACTCAAAAGTCGAACATGAAAAGTAAATCCCATAGGCTTGCATGAAAATCAAATCTCCACCACTATAGAATGAAATGATACACAGATCAAAAGGTTTTTTAAGAGTTGTAACGGGGCCTTGGTTAAAGGTGTGGATAAAAGCTGAATTAAAGGGTTAGAATTGAGATTGAATTGAAAAATTACCTAACTTAGAAAGATGAACTAAGACTCGAATAATTACATCAATTAAAATTTTATAACACGAGCTTCTTCTCAATATATGAAATTTTAAACGTATAAGCTCAATTAACATAGAACTAATAATGGATATACTTTTTTTAAGAACAAATCAAGTAAATAGATTTTAACAATTGAAATAAAGAATGTAGTTAGGCAACTGATCAAATCAAATCTCGATATAAGGGTAGTCAAGAGAATTGGTGATAACAAATACAAGCTGGGTTTTGGGTTAATATTAGTGGGTGAGTCAATAAACGGTTTGTTAAGATCAAAGGGGTTCACTAGGGGTTAATTGTGAAGGCAGGCTTTTTGGGAGTAAGTGGGTTAAATCCTAGGTGCCTTTATCATCTCAGTATATCAAATCAAAAGTGTGGTCTTGACATGTATAATCGAAGCAAGTTCTAGAATAACAAATCAATGTTGACACACTCATAATCAATAAAGTGAGCAAGAAAAGAATGTATGCTTTAAAAGGCTCAAAATCTCACAAAAATTATGGGTTTTTGATATCAACCTTGTAAATTTCAAACTTCAAGGTAATAATTAGATTCAGGTAGACAACCTAACAAAATTTTTAGTTTTTAAAAATAGACTCATCATCCTTGATTCTCTAGTTTCCTAAAGTTTAAATCATCACTGCACAATTATCAATGACTTTATCCAAAACATATCAATAAAAATCATGAATAAGAGGAAATTTCATACTAATAGTAACATGAGAGAATTACTTAAGATCAAGACATAATTCAGGGATTTGAGAATAATGCAAAAAGTTAGGAACTTTTCAAAATAAAATTCACCCCCCACACTTACAAAGATATATATGAAATCATAAGAGATAGGGAGAAGTGAAACTTCTTGAATTTTGGATGGATTCCTTGAGTTGGTAGTGGTCGTGGTGTGGTGATTCCCAAGCAGCCTTTAGAACCTAAAACCAAGAAACTAAAATAAAATAAACTAAATTAAGCATAAAAGAAATAAAGATAAGGAAAATAAAGGAGAAGAGAAAAGAAAAAGAAAAATTAAATGGACTCAAATGTCCTTAGCTAGGCGAATTAATGAAGCAGCTGGCATGAACTTATGTAATTCGGTCTCGCAAGG
This sequence comes from Gossypium bickii, assembly GCA_025503065.1. Classification (NCBI taxonomy): domain Eukaryota; kingdom Viridiplantae; phylum Streptophyta; class Magnoliopsida; order Malvales; family Malvaceae; genus Gossypium; species Gossypium bickii. The sequence continues at coordinate 13,636,286 of CP106716.1, read as the reverse complement.
GGAGACTGTGCTATGGTCCTTTTGCTTCTTCGACAAGGGAATGGTTTCGTTGGCCTTACCTTTGAGCATTGAGTGCTATTAGTAAGGATGGTGAAGAGAAATTATGGTGGCTAGGGTTGAGAGGAAAGGGGTTTGGTGAGGAAAGAAGTGAGTAGAAAAGGGGGTTTATATTGAAATAGGGGTCTGGTGATTTCCCACGCCTGTGTACCTTGGCGTGTTGGATCACACAGTCGTATCGCACGGCCGTGTTATGCTTCGTTCGTTTCTCCCATGCCTGTGTGCAGGTCGCCACGCTCGTGTTGATAAAATAGTGTCGACCACGGCTGTATCGCATGGCCGTGGTGTTTAATCTGAGCCCGTGGCTTGAAGATATTTTTCGTCTTGTTTCGTACTATCTCTGCCACGCTAGTACGGAAGTCTGTGGTGTCCACATGGCTACGGCCACGCCTGTGTGCAAGGCCGTGTGGGTAGAGAAACCTGCATTTTGGTTAGTTTATAATTAGGTGCTAAAAAGGAAAAATAAAAGTAAAAATAAAAATGTAAAAATTAATGGGGTTAGTGCTCGAGTTGCCTCCTGAGAAGCACTCGTTTAAAGTCTTAATCTAGACTTACCTCTCATTCGCATAATCATAGTGGTTTGAGGAGTTGAAAATCCTTTCTCATGCTATTAGTTCTATTATCAATATATAGTTCGAGTCGAGTAGTGTTTACTTTAAAAGTGTCGAATATAGGATTACTTACCTCAACTGTTCCGTATGGGAAGACATTGAGTACCTTAAAAGGGATTTCTTCGTTTATATTAAGGTCAGAAGTGGCGATCCGAGGGTCTGTTTTGTCCAACAATACCTAATCTCCGATCTTAAATTGGTTTGGTTCATCCTTAAGTTTGATATGGTTTTGCTTTGGTTCTGCTTCGTGTGTTCCTAATTTCTCTTTAAAATGTGTTTTCCACTCGTCTAGTTCATCGTTCTGATGCCTTCGTTCCTCATGAGTTATTTCCTTGTTGGTATGAGGTCTAGGATCTGGCTCAAATGTGTAGTTCCGTGGTGCTTTCTGAAAAGAAAGTTTTACCGAATGGTCATCAATAGAATTTATGTTCTCACCTTGATTACTCGATGTCCTAGTCGAGTCAAGAGCCTAAAAAGTTTTTGATTCATCACCTACACGAAGTATGAGTTCACCTGTACCAACATCAATTTTAGTTCTAGCAGTTGCTAAAAAGGGTCTTCCTAAAATTAAAGGAATATTATTATCCTCATCCATGTCTAAAATGACAAAGTCTACTAGGAATATGAATTTATCAATTTTTACGAGAACATCTTCAATTATACCCCTAGGAATTCTAATAATTTTATCAGCTAATTGAATGCTCATCCTAGTTTGTTTGGGTTTACCTAGATCTAGCTGTTTAAACATTTTATAAGGCATAACATTGATGCTTGCCCCTAAATCAGCTAAAGCATTATCAACAGATAAACTACCAATTAAGCATGGAATTGTAAAACTCCCTGGATCTTTTAATTTTCGTGGTAATTTATTTTGCAACATTGCTGAGCATACTGCGTTTAGTTCCATATGTGACTCATCGTCTAACTTCCATTTGTTTGTCAAAAGCTCTTTTAAAAATTTCCTGGAATTTGGCATATGTGAAAGAGCTTCAAGAAATGGTAAGTTAATAAGTAATTTCTTTAAAAGTTTAAGAAATTTACCGAATTGTTCATCTGTGTTATCTTTCTTCATCGCATTAGGGTATGGCACACGAGGTTGGTATTCTTTTATTACCGGTTTTGGTTTTTCATGGCTTACCTCAACCTTACCTTCATCTACCACATTCCCTTGCCTTAATTTGGGCTCATCTAACCCTTCACTATCTTGAGCTGTTATGGCTTGAAGTTGCTCCTTCGGGTTAGTTTCAGTGTTGCTTGGTAGGCTTCCTTGTGGTCGTTCTGAGATCATCTTAGCAAGATGTCCTAATTGGTTCTCGATCCCTTGAATCGATGCTTGTTGATTTTTAAGTGTTGTCTCGGTGTTTTGGAAACAAATTTCTGACACCGCAATAAATTTTGTCAGCAACTTATCAAGGTTCGGCTTCTTCTCTTACGGGTAGGTTTGCTGTTGGAAGCCTAGGAGGGATTGTCTTTGATTTCCTTGACCACCCCATGAAAAATTGGGGTGGTTCCCCCAACCTCAATTGTAAGTATTACTATAAGGGTTATTTTGAGGTCTAGAATTATTACCCATATAGTGAACTTGCTCATTTTCAGTGCTCGGGTTGTAAGGTGGATATTCTGTATTGCTCATCCCTCCTCCATTCATATCGCACTGCATAAATGGATGTACCAGCGAAGAACCACATAAAACATCAATTTTCTTGGTTAAATGTTTGACCTGGTTTGATAGCATGGCTACTGCGTCGAGGTTGAAAACACTGGCAGCTTTCGTTGGCCTTGTCCTCGTGACTTGCCACTGATAGTTATTCAGTGGCATCTCTTCTATAAAATCATAAGCCACTTCAGGGGTCTTGTTATTCAGGGTTCCACCGGCGGCTGAATCAATCAACTACCTAGTTGAGGGGTTCACACCATTGTAAAAGGTTTGGACCTGTAGCCACAAGGGTAATTCATGGTGTGGACACCTTCTCAATAGATCTTTGTATCTCTCCCATGCATCGTAAAGTGTCTCTAAATCCATCTGCACAAAAGAAGAGATATCATTCCTCAATTTAGCCGTTTTATCCGATGGGAAATATTTTAACAAAAATTTTTTGGTCATTTGTTCCCATGTGGTGATTGATCCTCGTGGTAACGAGTTCAACCACTGTTTAGCTTTGTTCCTCAACGAAAAGGGAAACAACCGAAGATGAATGGCATCATCAGAAACGCCATTTATTTTGAAAGTATCGCAAAATTCTAGGAAATTCGCCAAGTGATTATTTGGATCTTCATCCTGCAAACCATCAAATTGAACAAATTACTGTATCATCTGAGTTGTGTTAGGTTTCAGTTCAAAATTATTTGTAGCAATAGCAGGTCTAACAATACTTGACTCAGTTCCTGTTAAATTAGGTTTAGCATAATCATACATAGTACGAGGAGTAGGATTTTGATTTATCGGGTTTGCGGCAACCACAGGAGGCAGCGGATTGTTATTAGCCATCTCTTCGGTAGTATTGGTATCGTCCTCTTGCTCTTCTTCTATGTATTGTAAGCTTCGCCTTATTTCTCTTCTGTTTCTGCAAAAGGTACCTTCAATATCGCTATAAAAAATCAAGGGTCTTGACGGGTTCCTTGTAGTCATAAACTAGAAAAAACCTATCAGAAGCAAATAAAAGAAAATAAAAATTAGAAAAATAAATATAAAAAATAAATTGAAAATAAATAAAAATAACGGATAAAGTAATAAAAATCAAGTGTTCCTAATATCTTAGTCCCTGGCAACGGCACCAAAAACTTGATCGTGTCTGAAAGTCTTAAAATTTATATAATGAATGATCGAGCCTAGAAACTAACTGTGACAAAGATTGAGGCAAGCACACCTATCGTTTGGTAGTATATCTATGGCAAGACTGAAAATATCGTATCCTCAAGGACTAAGAGTACTAGTAATTACTTATCTTTTTTATTATTTAGCCTAAGAATTAAGGGAATTGTTGTTTAATCTAAAACTAACTAACTACTAAGCTAAAGATGCTAAGACACAATGAATGAATTTGGGAAAATACTTTTGGGAAAACCAATTGATTAAGACAATACCCGAGAAAGAATCCACCTAGACTTCACTTGTTATTTAACTCTAAACCAGACGATTTATTCACTTGACTTGATCCATAGGATTCCCTAATTTATATTAATACCTCTCTCGAGGCTACTAACGTCTAACCCTAGGTTGATTAATTGAAATCTCTTTCTAATTAAAGCCCCTAGAGTTGCATTAACTCGATCTATGGACTCCCATATTAGGTTTGACCCTAATCCAGTAGATTTTCGTCGTCCTATCACTAGGAGTGCAATTAACTCCGCTTAATTATGCTAGATCTACTCTTAAACAGGGAATTTTCCTCCACTGGCTAAGCACATCAATACTTGAATCAATATCTTGAAATATCAAAGCACGAATTAAGAACACATAATTAAGAACAAATCAAGTATTTATCATATAGTTCAGAAAACAATAACAAGATCCGTCTTAGGTTTCATCCCCCTCAGGTATTTGAAGGGTTTAGTTCATGTTTATAAAAGAATACATCTCAGAAGAAAGTGTAAAACAAAACATAAGAAAAACTGTAAAACCCCCTGAAGGAAATTAAGGGAAGATCTTCCGTCTTGAGTATAATTTCGGCTTCTTGAGTTGGATCAACTGGCTGTCTCGGAGTAAATCCCACAATTCGGCCCTCTCTGGCTTGGCTTCTCGGCCTACCTGAACGCCCCCTTTTTAGGTTGTCCTCTAGGGTGTTTATATAAGCTTTTGGAATGTCTTTCTTTGCCTCTAAATACCCTTTTCCGAGTAAAATTAAAACAGGTCACGTCAGGGACACGCCCATGTGGCACGCCCGTGTAAATCGAGCCCAGGCCGTGTTTGGGTCTGCTAAAGAGGCACGGCCATATGTCTTGGGTCCAGGCCGTGTGAATTTCGTACTTTAGCCCATTTTCTCCGTTTTGTCCTGTTTCTCATCATTTTCATCCTCCGGTGCTCTCCTAAGTATAAAACATGAAATTAAAGGATTAAGAGCATAAAATTCCACAATTCAGGGGATAAATCATCCAAAAGTATGCTAAATGTGGGATTAAAATATGTATATATTACGGTTTATCAGTATTGAACTATTTTCTAGGAATTTTTATATATTTTTAGCATTCTAAATCTTTTAAGGATTTTCATATAAACTTTCACTTTATAATGATTCATATAAAAGTCAAAACATCTACCATTAGACACGTGTTAAATCTTTTATGAATTGTTAGACTAGTGAGATATCTAAAGGTTTATTGCATCCATCACAAGAAAATATTATATGTTCGTATGATCAATGCCAACACTTAGTGAAAAAATTCATTTTTCTTATTTCGTTTTTGCAAAACTTGTTCATTTGCACCCCACTAGCTTTATACCTTTAGATGTTTTGATTTCTGGTAAAAAAACTTCTCGAATTCAATTCTAATTGAATTGCATCTTTCTATTTTGGTTAATCTATTTCATGTCTATATTTTTAAACAAATTTATTCAAGATCCTCATTTTCTTTCATTATCTAAAAAAGACTATTGCATGCGAAACAGTTGCCAACAACTTTTCTATTTCAGGGTTCCATATTTTGTTGTATTGACATAACTTATAGAAATCTCTTTATTTTCATCATTTCCATATCTAGGTACTTAAATCTCTTCTGGAGCTTTAATTATTAGTTATGTCCTTGGGTCTCTTCAAGAGCACCCGACTTTATTATATGACCATCTTGATTCATTATTTTCTTTTACGAGAATTTTTATTTTTAGAACCAATTAATCTACTTTGCTTTATGTAACACCCCTAACCCGTATCTGTCACCGTAATAGGGTTACGAAATATTACTAGAGTTTTTAGAACAATTACAGATAATTCATGTTAACTACTATTCATATTCTGAGATTATTCATATCGTCCCTTAAATGGACCCTCGAGGCTCAATATGAGTATTAGGATCGAGTCAGAAATAAATCGGGAACTCAGAGAACTTTCCGCAAAATTTCAAAAATTTTTTAAGATGCAGGGCACACATGCCCGTGTGACCCTAGTACACGCTTGTGCTGCAGGTCGTATTGGAAACTATGTAGCTCTCTAACTTGTGCCACACGGCCAGCCACACGCCCGTGTGCTAGGCCGTATGGTTAATTAAAATTTTCAAAATTAGGTACAGGTTTCACACGGCCAAGGCACACGCTCGTGTTTTGGATCGTGTAGCACACACGGCTGAGACACACGCCCGTGTCTCTGCTCGTGTGCTCAATTCTGAGCATTCTGTTTCTCAAATTTAAAGTGCGGGGGACACACGGCCTAACCATACGCCCATGTACCAGGCCGTGTATCACACACGATCAAGACACATGCCCGTGTCTACCCGTCTGGACAAAATAAAGTCATTTCTAGCTTCATTTCCCCCCTCAAAACTTTGCCAATAACCTACACCAAAACTTACATTCAAAAACCAACCAATCCAAGCCTTATAGTCAAGCTAATTCTATCATTTAACATGGTATATCATTATATGCACACATATTTATAATCTTACCTTGGTTTAGTCTATATGTTAAACATAATTTAATCAACCATACTTAACATATATGTAGATACCATATTATGACCTTATAAGTATATCAAAACAAACAATTACTAGCCATTCCAATGGCTAGATTACAAACATCATTTTCAAGCCAACAATGGCCAAGTTAACCTATACATGCCATTATACCAAAATAAGTTTACTAATTATACCAAAACAAACTAGTGGATAGTGTGATGATGCTCCAACCTTCTCAAGCTTCCGAGCACTATAAACAGAGAAATTAAAACCTAGTAAGCATTATATGCTTAGTAAGTTCGTATAACAGGAACTAAAACTTACCAATCACTTTTAATAACATTAAGCATTCAATAAAATGCTTTTCATCAATTTGGCAAATTTACCTAAACAAATATACACTCAATCAAGCAAGAAAAATATCATAACCCTTTCTAACATATTTTCATGCTGATATTGCTGAAATCACATTAGATAACCCATCTAATTTATCAGAGTCAACATGGAGTAACTCACCATTCTGACATTTCAACACAATATATTTCTGTTTACAATTCACTACTGCATCATGTTGGGTTAACCAGTCCATTCCCAAAATCACATCAAATTCATCAAATGGAAATAGCATCAAATCGGTCAAAAAGCAATATCCCTTTACGACCTTATCCACCATAACATACTAGCCCAGGGGATTTGAAACTTCAACCACAAATTCAGTGAATTCAATAGGTAAATTTTTAACAGACACTAAATTTGCGCATGTGTATGAATGTGTGGAACCAGGATCAATCAAAGTAGTAATATCAGTATCAAGTAGAGAAAATGTACCAGTAATGACGTCTAGTGCATAGGCATCTTCTCTAGCATGAATAGCATATGTCTTTGTTGGTTCTCATGCCTCAGATTTAATTGTTGTATCCCTTGTAGTACCTCAACTACCACTGACATTGCAGGGGTGACGGGGTGGTCTGCCTTTCGTAACAGGATTACTTTGCTTTGGAGTCTGTTCAATTTCTTTTTCATCTCTTTCTGGAAAATCTTTAAGAAAATGATCAAGAGATCCACATCGGTAACATGCTCTACTTCTAAACTGGCATTCCCCATGATGAAATTTGTTAGAGATCCACATCGGTAACAAGCTCCACTTCTAAACCAAAATTCCACATAATGAAATTTTTTACAATGTTTACACTTTGATTTGGGATTATCAACACTTCCAACATTGGTTACCGATGGAGTTGAAGACCTCGGGTTAGAGCGTTTAAAACCTCGCTCTTTTCTAGAATATCCCATTGATGTTGTAAAACAATCATAATAATTCTTTAATTTCTTAGAAGCAGATGATTGTGACTTAATCATAATTCATTTACTAGAAACCTGAGCTTTTGTGTCAGCTTGTTTCTTTTCTTTACTCAATTCTTCAGCTTTATGTGCTCGATCAGCTAACACAACAAATTCTTGTAATTTAAGGATTCCGATCAACAACTTGATGTCTTCATTTAAACCCTCTTCAAATCATTTGCACATACCAGCCTCGATTGGAACCCATTCTCTGGCATACTTACTTAATCGAACAAATTCTCGTTCGTATTCAGAGACAATCATATTTCCCAGTTTGAGCTATATAAATTCTTTCTTTTTCTGATCCAAAAATCTCTGACTAACATACTTCTTTCTGAATTCAGTTTGGAAAAATTGTCATGTAATATTCTCTCTAGGTACCACTGAAGTTATGGTATTCCACCAATGATAAGCTGTGTCTTTCAGTAAAGATACTGCACATTTTAAACATTCAGCTGGTGTACAAGATAATTCAGTTAAAACCCGGATGGAATTTTCCAACCAAAACTCAACCCTTTTTAGATCATCATCTACGGTAGCTCTAAATTCTTCTACCCCATATTTACGGATTTTGTCTACCAGAGGCTTAGCAGTTCTAGCGGGTTCAACACCTTGTGGTATTTCAGGAACTGATTGAAGAGCAGCTGGGGGAAGTTGTTGTACAACAGGATGTGGATGAGTTCTCAAATACTTAGTAAACCATTCACTCACTATTTGAAAGAAGGCTTGTTTTGCCTTCTCACTTCGGCCCTCAGATTCAGGCCTTCTACTACTAGATGCAGCTCTTTGAGCTAAAGCTGAAGCATTGCTCTCAGCTTCCTCGGATTCAACTCTAGCTTGGTTGGATGACATTACTATATAAAAAACACATTTAAAATGATTAAGAGATATCACACAATCGAAAATTATATAATGGCATGTATAGCTTAACTCGTACTTGCTACGTTCAAACTGAGAATCGACTAAACTCTAGCTCTGATACCAATAAATGCAACACCCCTATCTCGCAGCCGTCACCAAAACAGGGTTACAAAATATTGCTAGAGTTTTCAGAACAATTACTATTCATATTCCGAGATTATTCATATTGTTCCTTAAATTGACCCTCGAGGCCCAATATGAGTATTAGAATCGAGTCGGAACTAAATAGGGAACTCAGAAATTTTTTCGCAAAATTTCAAAAATTTTCCTAGATGCAGGGCACACACGCCAGTGTGGTCCAAGGGACACATCCGTGCTGCAGGCCGTGTTGGAAACTATGTAGCTTTCTGACTTGGCCCATGCGGCCAGCCACACGCCTGTGTTTTGGACCGTGTAGCACACACGGCTGAGACACACGCCCGTGTCTCTACTCGTGTGCTCAATTCTGAGCATTCTGTTTCTCAAATTTAAAGTGCGGGGGACACACGGCCTAACCATACGCCCATGTACCAGGCCGTGTATCACACACGATCAAGACACATGCCCGTGTCTACCCGTCTGGACAAAATAAAGTCATTTCTAGCTTCATTTCCCCCCCAAAACTTTGCCAATAACCTACACCAAAACTTACATTCAAAAACCAACCAATCCAAGCCTTATAATCAAGCTAATTCTATCATTTAACATGGTATATCATTATATGCACACATATTTATAATCTTACCTTGGTTTAGTCTATATGTTAAACGTAATTTAATCAACCATACTTAGCATATATGTAGCTACCATAGTATGACCTTATAAGTATATCAAAACAAACCATTAATAGCCATTCCGATGGCTAGATTACAAACATCATTTTCAAGCCAATAATGGCCAAGTTAACCTATACATGCCATTATACCAAAAAAAGTTTACTAATTATACCAAAACAAACTAGTGGATAGTGTGATGATGCTCCAACCAATCACCAACCTTCTCAAGCTTCCAAACACTATAAATAGAGAAATTGAAACCTAGTAAGCATTACATGCTTAGTAAGTTCGTATAACAGGAACTAAAACTTACCAATCACATTCAATAACATGCTTTTCATCAATTTGAAAAATTTACCTAAACAAACATACACTCAATCAAGCAAGTTAGTTACATAAATTTCACATATACATCAATAAGCATTACTGAACTCATCATGCTATATTCTTTCAAGACATTATTCATTTCATCTCATAATTCTCATATCATGTCAAGTATTTTATCCGTTGAATCATTGAAATCCTGATGGATATTCTGATAGTACACTCAAGGTGTACAATTCAATAACCCGTTAATTCATATTCAGGAGTACCCATTAGGGCACTTAATCAGAAAGCACACTCTCGAGCCACATATCATATAACAGGAGTACTTGTCCAAGGTAAATCCTGTTCCCAACATATGCTCACAAGAGCTTAATCAGGATTACCCGTCCGGGCTAAATCCTATCTGTAACATATGCTCAAGAGGGCTTATATCAGGATTACCAGTCTAGGCTAAATCCTTTCTATAATGAGGTCAATAGGATTACTCGTCCGAGCTAAATCCCATCAGCAAGAAATGTAAGACCTCATTCAATAAGGGAAATCAGATTTATCTATCGAAATCTAATATTCAAACGGAACTTAACCTTTTTCAAACAGTTTAAAGCATGTATTCATTTCTTATATTGTAACATCCAAGTAATTCACATAAATATAAATCATATTCTATACAAATACAAAATTCAATTCAACATATTTACATGCTCAATTAAGTTACACGAAATTACCTCGATAATAGTTCGTACAAGAAAATGTACTAATTCAAAACTTTCTCTTTTCCTCGATCTAGCTTCGAATTTGAGTTATCCAGATCTATATAAGTGAATTTAATCATCAATTTCTCACATTTCATATTCATTTGAACTCAATTTACATCCTAAGCAAAATTACCATTTTGCCCCTAAAATTTTCATAAATTCCAATTTCATCCATAGGCTCAGAAAATGAAATTCATGCAATTTACTCTTTATTCCAAGCCTAACCGAAATTTCAATATAAAATTTACAGAACATGTATTCTATAAAATTTAGAATTTTTCTTCAATTTTCACAACTTTACAATTTAGTCCCTAAATCATGCTTTCATCAAAATTCACTTTGTAAAAGTTGTTTATCTATCAACAACCTTTCATTTTCTACCATAAATTTCAACTTTTTAGCATATCATCCATTCAAAAATTTCTATACTTTGATAACTTTACAAATTGATCCCATAAATAGATAGATTAGACTATCCCGGTTTCAAAAATATAAAATTACTAAAAATGGAGCTTGAATACTTACCCAATTAGGCCAAGAAAGTTTGTTTTCTCTTTCCTAGGGTTTCCATGGAATATTTGGGGAAGAAGATAATATAAAATGTTTTTTGAATTCTATGTTAATTATTTATCATTTTTTAATTTCATTACTTTCCAATTTAGTACGCAGCCTTTTCTAATTTTTCCATGGATGAATAATCAAAAATATCTTCAAACTTTTCTTTAATGGTCTAATTACCATATAAGGACCTCAACTTTTGAATTCCATAGCTATTTGATCCTTCTAGCTACTAGAATCCAACTTTTTCATTTTATGCAATTTGGTCCTTTTCGTAATTAAGCACTTAATCGATACAATTTTATTATCAGAATTTTCATATGACATTCCTATCTAAATGCAAATCATGCAAGAATATAAAGATAAATTTTTGTTTCGGCTCGGATTTGTCGTCCTGTAACACCCCAAACCCGGCCCAAACACTACAACCGGATCCGGTATGTCACTTGAGTGATTTTACAAAACATGTCGCGTTTTGGAAAACAATTACTAGGTTTAATCGTTAGTACCAAAAATTTAGTAGTTTATTAAGTTATAAGAGATATAAAGTTATAAATTGCCTTGGTGAATTTTAAATAAAAACTGAATTTATTACCTGCCTTAACTTAATTAAAGGAAAAATTTAAACGTCTGACAATAATAAAAGCCCAAAATAAATCCGGAACAAAAATAAAGCTAGTGGCCCATGGCCTTATTACAATGGAATTAAAACCCATTAATTAAAGACATTAAAAATAAAACTTCTAAGTAAAGTCTTCTGCTGGATTTAATTACTTTCTCGCATGGCCACCTCGCACTCCTCTCCAGCCCGGTCCGATGCACTAAGTGCTACCTGAAATTGTTAAATAATAGGGTGAGTCGCGAGACTCAGTGTGCAACCCTCGTGCACCATTAAATTTTGGGCCTTAGCCCCACAGAATATATAACAGAATATAATATAACATAAATTATGCAAAGCCCAACCCAAGTCCTAGGTTTCCATCCGCTACACGCCACCCTTACCTACCAGTCACACCATTAGGGATTTCTACAATCAACCCACACTGCTACATGCCATTGATGGCAGTCATGCTGCTCATCGTCAAAGTTGTAACAGAATCACCAGGCTGAAATGGCAAAAACCACCAGAAACAGAGTTGTGACAGAGTCACCAGGCTGAAATGGCAAAAGCCACCAGAAACAGAGATGTGACAGAGTCACCAGGCTGAAATGGCATAAGCCACCAGAACAGATCACTTCCCCTTTCATCAATCACCCAACCCTAAACATACATAGAGATTGACATATAAAACATATTGTTTTTAACAGAGCATTCACTGATGAATGGCAGAAATCACTAACCTGACATGTAGCCTTTACCCTTCTCGGGTTTTCAAATGTTATGCCAGGATTTCAGCATTTAACAGAGCACAGTAGAGTTATTACATATATATATTAGCAAATAATCTAATGGTGTGAGAAGTTACACAACTGATTAATGTCGATACCCTTGCTAGACTGATCTACAACTTTGCTCAAAAAGCCGGAAAGATGTGAAAATAGGGCCTCTCCTATATTCGGCCAAGGGTTAGTAAATCCTGAATTTACACGTTGAAACTAATAGATCTTCTTACCTTGAAATCTCGAAAGTAACACGATTCGAGTGCTACCGATCTATAACTTAGAGATCTATGCGATTGACTCCACTAAAGTTCCCTTCAGATTTCGGCACAAGTAGGCACCACAGAAGCAATTCGGCAATCACAGGAGATGAGATCTAGGGATTTCGGCATTTAGGAAAATCCTGGAAAAAGTATGAACAAGAGAAGGCTGATATGTCTTTAGCTTTTAAAATACTTGAGTGAAGATTTTCGGTTTCTGACAGGAAAAGAGAAGAAGAAAAGAAAACAAGGAAGGGACTTAAAGATTTCGGCTAGGAAGAAAAGAATAGAAAGAGTTTCGACTTTTGAATCAAGGTGAAGATGAGGGATTAGGCTTAGAGATTTCAGCTTTTGCAGAGAATGAAGAAGAAGATGAAACTTTAGGAGTTTTCGGCTTTTACTCAGAGAAGAGAAAAGAATGAGAGAAAAACCCAAATGCCGAAATTGAAGAGATATTCCCCCTATTTATAGAAATTTCGGCACTTACCTAACCTTGCAGATAAATCCTATATTTTCTCCTTTATCTTAATCTACTAGCTCATCTAAAATAGATTTAATTATCTCTAACTTCTCCCTCCTTCATCAGCATATTATCCACATATTTTAATCACTAAAATCCCTAAATTTTAGCCTTTATCTGCTTATTATCCACATAAAATAAATTCCTAAATAATAGCCTTTATCTGGTTATTATCTACATATTTTAAACATTAAAACCCCTAAATTTTAGCCTTGTTGCCATCCACTCCACCTAATCCTAATGCCCAAAATTTAGCTAACTTAAATTAAAAGAATTGGGCTCCATGAAACTTAAATTTGGGCCCCTTACCCCTTTGTGTGGTGTCACCTCCTAAGATTGGGCCACCAGCCCACTTTGGTATTTTAAACATAGATACTACCTTTTAAACCCTATAATGCCCAAACAGATAATTTTAATCAAGGCCTCTACCTAAGCCTGAGCCCAATTTGGACCCCTAACACTTAAATTAACACATTAAACATATCCACCCATTAAACGCATAGGCCCAAAAATTCAGGATGTTACAGTTTTACCCCCTTAAAGAAATTTCGTCCTCGAAATTTCCAACTAACTACTAATCGTACTACCTAAGTCTCACTACCATGCTTTCGCTGCGCACTCCAATTCTAAACCCAAATTAAACACTTAGTACACTATGGTAGAGTATGCACCGGTATTCACATCTAGAGCGTCCTCGTCCCCTTGTACTCATGCTATCGGTTCGCGTCCTCGGTCCACTGATTATCCACGAACAGTCTTATGATTAGTAGTTTTAAGAGTAGTTCTTTCGAATTCGAACCTATCTACAGTTTCAGTCTCAAGTTTACCTTCTAATTCCAAGAAGCACACACATTCAGTCATCAGACATTAGCATACAAGTACATCCACAAACCTACATTCATCATGGAGGGGTATTTTCGTCATTTCACTACCCAGGGGTATTTCTATAATTTATCCTACAGGGGTATTTTCGTATTTTTTAAACTAGAGTTCCATGTTGATTTCATGAAATAAGGGTATTTTGGTAATTTTTGCAATTCAGGGGTATTTCGATAATTTTGTAATCCAAGTGTATTTCGATAATTTTGTAATCCAAGGGTATTTCGGTAATTTTACAAATCAAAGGTATTTTGGTCATTTCAAAAATTAGGGGTAATTTGGTAATTTTACAAATCAGGGATAATTTGGTCATTTTGCAAATCAAGGGTAATTTGTTAATTTTACAAATCAAGGGTATTTTTGTCATTTTACAAGTCAGGGGTATTTTCAAAAATTTTTACAAAACTAAGGGGGTATATATATATTTTTTAAAAACAAGGGTATCTTGGAGAATTTGATTTCAAAAGAATAATAGTAGTGTTCAGGTGTTTGTGGGTTTTTGGTTGTTGTCGTGTGTTGTATGTGTTTTTCTTTTTTTTTCTTTTTTTTTTAAGGAAAAATTTTGTTGACTTTGTAAATCGGGGTGTATTTGCAAATCATGGTATCTTGGTACTTTTTTTTTCAAAATAAGGGTATTCTAGTAATTTTGTAAAAATAATGTGGCTGGTCCCTTTCGGGTTTTAATTATAGATTTTGGCCCGTCAACAAATCCTCATGGCTAGGGTGAACAGTCACTACGCACCAGGTAGGATTCCAGCAAAGAGGAGGTGAGTCACTAGGACTGCTTAAGTACCAGGCTCTTCCGGATCCAATCCTAGACATGCGCATGCCTGTTGCCACACCCTAGTTTTACGGCTCGTTCACAGGTTTGTTTAGTGAAATTAAGTCTTATGAGATTTTAGGAGTTATTTCAGCTAGGCCTAAAGTCCATCAAGTTCTAATCTAACAAATCTACGTCCCATAAAGCCCATTAAGCTCACAAACTTATAATCACACAGTGAGTCCAGAATACTTACCTGGCGGACTTAGGCCGGAGACGCAGGTGCCATGCTGAGAAAATCCATCCTGTATAATTTATAAACATGCAAAACCCATCTTTAGAAAACGTTTTGAGCCCAAAACCCCCAAAGTCGAGTTTTGAACAGAGCTCTGATACCAATTTGTAACACCCCAAACCCGGCCTAAACACTACAATCGGATCTGGTATGTCACTTGAGTGATTTTACAAAACATGTTGCGTTTTGGAAAACAATTACTAGGTTTAATCATTAATACCAAAAATTTAATAGTTTATTAAGTTATATGAGATATAAAGTTATAAATTGCCTTGGTGAATTTTAAATAAAAACTGAATTTATTACCTGCCTTAACTTAATTAAAGGAAAAAATTAAACGTCTGACAATAATAAAAGCCCAAAATAAATCTGGAATAGAAATAAAGCTAGTGGACCATGGCCTTGTTACAATGGAATTTAAAACCCATTAATTAAAGACATTAAAAAAAAAACTTCTAAGTAAAGTCTTCTGCTGGATTTAATTACTCTCTCACATGGCCACCTCGCGCTCCTTTCCAGCCCGGTCCGATGCACTAAGTGCTACCTGAAATTGTTAAATAATAGGGTGAGTCGCGAGAATATATAACAGAATATATAACTGAAATTATGCAAAGCCCAACCCAAGTCCTAGGTTTCCATCCGCTACACGCCACCCTTACCTGCCAGTCACACCATTGGGGATTTCTACAACCAACACACACCGCTACTCGCCATTGATGGCAGTCATGCTGCTCATCGTCAAAGTTGTGACAGAGTCACCAGGTGAAATGGCAAAAGCCACGAAAAATGAGTTGTGTGAGTCACCGGTGAAATGGTATAAGCCACTAGAACAGATCACTTCCTCTTTCATCAATCACCCAACCCCAAACATACATAGAGATCGACATATAAAACATATTGTTTTTAACAGAGCATTCACTGATGAATGGCAGAAATCACTAACCAGATATTTAGCCTTTACCCTTCTCGGGTTTTCAAATGTTATGCCGAGATTTCGGCATTTAACAGAGTATAGCAAAGTTATTACATATATATATTAGCAAACAATCTAATGGTGTGAGAAGTTACACAACTGATTAATGTCGATACCCTTGCTAGACCGATCTACAACTTTGCTCAAAAAGCCAGAAAGATGTGAAAATAGGGCCTCTCCTATATTCGGCCAAGGGTTAATAAATCCTGAATTTAAACGTTGAAACTAATAGATCTTCTTACCTTGAAATCTCGAAAGTAACACGATTCGAGTGCTACCGATCTATAACTTAGAGATCTATGCGATTGACTCCACTAAAGTTCCTTTCAGATTTCGGCACAAGTACGCACCACAGAAGCAATTCGGCAATCACAGGAGATGAGATCTAGGGATTTCAGCTTTCAGGAAAATCTCAGAAAAAGTATGAACAAGAGAAGGTTGATGTGTCTTTAGCTTTTAAAATACTTGAGTGAAGAGTTTCGGTTTCTGACAAGAAAAGAGAAGAAGAAAAGAAAACAAGGAAGGGACTTGAAGATTTCGGCTAGGAAGAAAAAGAATGGAAAGACTTTCGGCTTTTGAATCAAGGTGAAGATGAGGGATTAGGCTTAGAGATTTCGACTTTTGCAGAGAATGAAGAACAAGATGGAACTTTAGGAGTTTTCGGCTTTTACTCAGAGAAGAAGAGAAAAGAATGAGAGAAAAACCCAAATGCCAAAATTGAAGAGATATTCCCCCTATTTATAGAAATTTCGGCACTTACCTAACCTTGCAAATAAATCCTATATTTTCTTCTTTATCTTAATCTATTAGCTCATCTAAAAGAGAGTTAATTATCTCTAACTCCTCCCTCCTTTATCAGCATATTATCCACATATTGTAATCATTAAAATCCCTAAATTTTAGCCTTTATCTGCTTATTATCGACATTAAATAAGTTCCTAAATAATAGCCTTTATCTGCTTATTATCCACATATTTTAAACATTAAAACCCCTAAATTTTAGCCTTGTTGCCATCCACTCCACCTAATCCTAATGCCCAAAATTTAGCTAACTTAAATTAAAAGAATTGGGCTCCATGAAACTTAAATTTGGGCTCCTTACTCCCTTGTATGGCGTCACCTCCTTAGATTGGGCCACAAGCCCACTTTGGTATTTTAAACATAGATACTACCTTTTAAACCCTATAATGCCCAAACAGATAATTTTAATCAAGGCCTCTACCTAAGCCTGAGCCCAATTTGGACCCCTAACACTTAAATTAACACATTTAAACATATCCACCCATTAAACGTATAGGCCCAAAAATTCAAGATGTTACATGTCCTGAAACCACGGTTCCGATTTCACTTAAATTGAGCTATTACAACTCTCCTCCTATAAGAATTTTCGTCCTCAAAAATCTTACTAGTAAAGAGGTTCGGGTATTGCTTCATCATGGAATCCTCCAATTCCCAAGTAGCTTCTTCAATACCATGTCGTTGCCATAGAAATTTTACTAATGCCACATTTTTATTTCTTAAGTCTTTTGTGTCACGTGCTAATATTTTGATTGGTTCTTCACTGTAAGTCATATCAGGCTGAATTTCTACCTCTGATGGAGAAATAACATGTGAAGGATCCGATCAATATCGTTCTAATATAGACACATGAAAAAAATTATGAATCCAATCAAGTTCTAATGGTAAGGCTAACCAATATGCAACAGGTCCAATCCTTTATATAATTTCATATGGCCCAATGAACTATGGACTTAAATTTCCCTTACAACCAAACCGAAGAACTTTCTTCCAGGGTGATACTTTCATGAATACCTTGTAACCAATCTGAAATTCTATTTCTTTTCGTTTCAGATCAACATAAGACTTTTGACGATTAAAGGTTGCTTTCAAAATGTCCCGAATTACTTTCATCTTTTCCTCAGTTTCACCGACTAAGTCAACTCTGTGTTACTTTTTCTCACTGAGTTCTGTCTAATACAATGGAGTTTTACATTTGCGACCATAGAGTGCTTCATACGGTGTCATTTTGATACTGGACTGATAACTGTTATTGTAAGCAAATTGAACTAAAGGTAGATATTTTTCCCAATTACCTTCAAATTCAAGCACACAACATCGAAGCATATCTTCCAAAATCTGTATTACTCGTTCAGATTGACCATCTATCTGAGGTTGGAATGCAGTGCTAAAATGTAACTGTGTTCCCAAAGCTTCTTGCAATTTGCTCTAGAAACGGGATGTAAATCGAGGATCTCTATCTGAAATAATGGAGATAGGTACTCCATGCAATATGACAATCTCAAAGATATGTAATTCAACCAATCTATCCAAGGAAAAATCCATACGTACCGGAATAAAGTGCGCAGACTTTGTCAATCGATCAACAATTACCCAAATGACATCTTTCTTCTTTGGAGACAAGGGTAATCTCGATATAAAGTCCATGGTAATTCTTTCTCATTTCCATTCCGGTATCGTATCTGGTTGTAATAATCCGAAAGGCAAATGATGTTCAGCTTTTACTTGTTGGTATATCAAACACTTAGATACAAAATTATAAATATCCCTTTTCATTCCCGACCACCAGTACATCTTTTTCAGATCATTATACATTTTATTACTACCAGGATGAATAGACATGTTACCATTATGAGCTTCATTCAAAATCTTCTGTACTAGTTTTGAATTCTTCGGTGCACATATTTTGTCTCTGAATAACAAACAACCATCTGTCCCAACCTAAAATTCTGAATCAGGAATCGATTTACATTGTATCCGTTTTGCTTGTAACTTACTATCATCTTTTTGAGCTTTATAAATTTGTTGCAAAAACATCAGTCTAGCTTTTAACTCAGCTATAATTGAACCATCATCAGATAACATCAATCAAGTATTCATTTCTTGCAAAGCAAACAGGGATTTTTTGCTCAGAGCATCTGCAACCACATTCGCTTTTCCCGGATGCTAGTCAATAACCAGATTATAATCTTTCAATAACTGAAGCCACATGCGCTATCTCAAATTCAAATCTTTCTATGACATCAAATACTTCAAACTTTTATGATTAATGAATATGTTACATTTTTCACCAAACAAATAATGTCGCCATATTTTTAGTGCAAATACAATTGCTGCTAATTCAAGATCATGTATCGGGTAATTTCTTTCATGTGGTTTTAACTGTCATAAAGCATAGGTTGTTACTTTACCTTCTTACATCAAAACAAAGCCTAAACCTTTTAACGATACATTACTATAGATTACAAATTCTTTACCCGATCCAGGTTGAACTAACACATGTGCTTCTGTCAATAAGGCTTTCAGCCTATCAAAACTCTGCTGACATTTATCAAACCACTCGAATTTCACATATTTTTGCAACAAGCGAGTCATCGAAGAAGATATCATTGAAAATCCTTTTACAAACCTCTGATAATATCCAGTAAGTCCTAGAAAACTTCAGACTTTAGACACATTTTTCAGTGGTTTCCAATTAACAGTAGTTGAAATTTTATTCAGATCTACTCGAATACCCTCTACAGATACAATATGTCCAAGAAAACCAACTTCCCGTAGCCAAAATTCACATTTACTAAATTTGGCATACAATTGCTTTTCACGCAATGTTTGCACCACTATTATCAAATGATCACCATGTTCATTTTCATCTCGAGAATAAACCAAAACATCATCAATAAAAACTACCACAAACCTGTCTAAATAAGGTCTAAAAATTTTGTTCATCAGATCCATAAACACTGCAGGTGCATTTGTCAAACCAAATGGCATCACGAGAAACTCATAGTGTCCATACCTGGTTCTAAAAGCTGTCTTTGGCACACCTGGATCTTTTACCCTTAACTGATAGTAGCCAGAACGGAGATCAATCTTTGAAAATACAGTGGCACCTTTCAACTAGTCAAATAAATCATTAATTCGAGGCAATGGATACTTGTTCTTTATTGTAACCTTACTAACCTATCTATAATCAATGCACAGCCTTAACTATCCATCTTTCTTCTTTACAAACAAAACCAGTGCATCCCAAGGAGAGAAACTGGGTAGAGAAAAGCCTCTATCAATGAACTCTTGTAACTGTGCTTTCAACTCTTCTAATTTGGTAAGAGCCAACCTGCAAGGTGCTAAGGATATGGGTGTTGTCCCCGGGACAAGATTTATGGAAAATTCCACTTCTCTAACTGGTGGTAAACTAGGCAATTCTTCCGGAAATACATCAGGAAATTCACATACAACTGGCACTGACTGAATCTTCAACTCAGATACTTTAGTGTCCAACACATATGCAAGATAACTATCATAACCATTTCTGACATATTTCTGTGCTGATATTGCTGAAATCTCATTAGATAACCCATCTAATTTATCAAAGTCAACATGGAGTAACTCATCATTCTGACATTTCAACACAATATATTTCTGTTTACAATTCACCACTGCACCATGTTGGGTTAACCAGTCCATTCCCAAAATCATATCAAATTCATCAATGGCATAGCATCAAATTGGCCGAAAAGAAATATCCCTTTACCATCAAAGGATAGTTTTTAAAGACCTTATCCACCATAACATAATGGCCCAGGGGATTTGAAACTTTAACCACAAATTCAATGAATTCAATAGGTAAATTTTTAATAGACACTAAATTTGTGCATATGTATGAATATGTGAAACCAGGATCAATCAAAGCAGTAATATCAGTATCAAGTAGATAAAATTTACCAGTAATGACGTCTGGTGCCTCTGCATCTTCTCTAGCACGAATAGCATATGTCTTTGCCAGTTCTCGTGCCTCAAATTTAACTGTTGTATCCCTTGTAGTACCTCAGCTACCACTGACGTTGCAGGGGTGACGGGGTGGCCTGCCTCTTGTAACAGGATTACTTTGCTTTGGAGTCTACTCAATTTCTTTTTCATCCCTTTCTGGACAATCTTTAAGAAAATGATCAAGAGATCCACATCGATAACAAGCTCCACTTCTAAATCGACATTCCCCATGATGAAATTTGTTACAATGTTTACACTTTGGTTTGGGATTACCGACACTTCCAACACTGGTTACAGATGGATATGAAGACCTGGGGTTAGAGCGTTGAAAACCTTGCTCTTTTCCAAAATATCCCACTGATGTTGTAAAACAAATACTTCTTTAATTTCTTAGAAGCAAATGATTGTGACTTACTCATAATTCTTTTACTAGAAACCCGAGCTTCTCTGTTAGCTTGTTTCTTTTTTTTACTCAATTCTTCAGCTTTATGTGCTCGATTGGCTAACACCATAAATTCTCGTAATTCTAGGATTTTGATCAACAACTTGATGTCTTCATTTAAACCCTCTTTAAATAATTTGCGCATATCAGCCTTGGTTGGAACCCATTCTCTGCATACTTGTTTAGTCGAACAAATTCTCGCTCATATTCAGATACAGTTATATTTTCCTGTTTGAGCTCTAAAAATTCTTTCTTTTTCTAGTCCAAAAATCTTTGACTAACATACTTCTTTCTGAATTCAGTTTGGAAAATTTCCCAGGTATTGTTCTCTCTAGGTACCATTGAAGTTATAGTATTCCACCAATGATAAGTTGTGTCTTTCAGTAAAGATACTGCACATTTCAAACATTCAGCTGGTGTGCAAGATAATTCATCTAAAACCCAAATAGTAGTTTCCAACCAAAACTCATCCCTTTCTGGATCATCCTTTGCAATAGCTCTAAATTCCTCTACCCCATATTTACGGATTTTATCTACCGAAGGCTTACCAGTTCTAGCGGGATCAGCACCTTGTGGTATTTCAGGAATCGGTTGAAGAGCATGCGGGGGAAGTTGTTGAACAACAGGATGTGGATGAGTTCTCAAATACTCAGAAAACCATTCATTTATCATTTGAAATAAGCCTTGTTTTGCCTCCTCACTTCGGCCTTCAGATTCAGGCCTTCTACTACTGGATGCAGCTCTTTGAACTAAAGCTGAAGCATTGCTCTCAGCTTCATTGGATTCAACTCTAGCTTGGTTGGATGACATTACTATTTTAAAAAAACACATATAAAATGATTAGGAGATATCAAACTATCGTAAATTATATAATGGCATGTATAGCTAAAGTCCTACTTGCTACGTTTAATCTGAGAATCGACTAAACCGTAGCTCTGATACCAATAAATACAACACCCTTAACCCATATCCGTCACCGAAACAGGGTTACAGAATATTACTAGAGTTTTAAGAACAATTATAGAGAATTCATGTTAATTACTACTCATATTTGGAGATTATTCATATCGTCCCTTAAATGGACCCTCGAGGCCTGATATGAGTATTAGGATCGAGTCGAGACTAAATTGGGAACTTAGAGAATTTTTCGCAAAATTTCAAAAATTTCCTAGATGTAGGGCGCACACGCCCGTGCTGCAGGCCATGTTGGAAGCTATGTAGCTCTCTGACTTGTGCCACACGGTCGTGTGGTTAATTAAAATTTTCAAAATTAGGTGCAGGTTTCACACGGCCAAGCCACACGCCTGTGTTCTGGGACGTGTAGCACATACGGCTGAGACACACGCCGTGTCTCTGCTCGTGTACTCAATTCTGAGCATTATGTCTCTCAAATTTAAAGTGTAGAGGACACACGGCCTAACCACACGCCTATGTACCAGGCTGTGTATCAGACACAGTCAAGACACACGCTCGTGTCTACCCGTGTGGAAAAAATAAAGTCATTTCTAGCTTCATTTCGCACCCAAAACTTTGCCAATAACCTAACTTACATTCATAAACCAACCAATCCAGGCATTATAATCAAGCTAATTCTATCATTTAAATCAAGCTAATTCTATCATTTAACATGGTATATCATTATTTGCACACATATTTATAATCTTACCTTGGTTTAGCCTATATGTTAAACATAATTTAATCAACCGTACTTAACATATATGTAGCTACCATAGTATGACCTTATAAGTATATCAAAACAATCCATTACTAGCCATTCCAATGGCTAGATTACAAACATCATTTTCAAGCCAACAATGGCCAAGTTAACCTATACATGCCACTATACCAAAATAAGTTTACTAATTATACCAAAACAAACTAGTGGATCATGTGATGATGCTCCAACTGATCACCAACCTTTTCAAGCTTCTGAGAACTATAAACAGAGAAATTAAAACCTGGTAAGCATTATATGCTTAGTAAGTTCGTATAATAGGAACTAAAACTTACCAATCACATTTAATAACATTACACATTCAATAACATGCTTTTCATCAATTTGGAAAATTTACCTAAACAAACATACACTCAATCAAGCAAGTTAGTTACATAAATTTCACATATACATCAATAAGCATTACTAAACTCATCATGCTATATTCGTTCAAGACATTATTCATTTCATCTCATAATTCTCATATCATGTCAAGTATTTTATTCGTTGAATCATTGAAATTTCGATGGATATTCAAATAGTACACTCAAGGTGTAGAATTCAATAACCCTTCAATTCATATTCAAGAGTATCCATTAGAGAACTTAATCAGAAAGCACACTCTCGAGACACATATCATATAACAGGATTACTTGTCCAAGCTAAATCCTGTTTCCAACATATGCTCACAAGAGCTTAATCAAGATTACACGTCCAGGCTAAATCCTATCTGTAACATATGCTCAAGAGGGCTTATATCCGGATTACCAGTCCAGGCTAAATCCTTTCTATAATGAGGTCAATAGGATTACTCGTCTGAGATAAATCCCATCAGCAAAAAATGTAAGACCTAATTCAATAAGGGAAATCAGATTTATCCATTGAAATCAAATATTCAAACGGAACTTAACCCTTTTCAAATAGTTTCAAGCATGTATTCATTTCTTATATTGTAACATCCAAATAATTCACATAAATATAAATCACATTCTATACAAATACAACATTCAATTCAACATATTTACATGCTCTATTAAGTTGCACGAACTTACCTAGATAATAGTTCGTACAAGAAAATGTACTAATTGGAAACTTTCTCTTTTCCTCGATCTAGCTTCGAATTTAAATTATCCAGATCTCTATAAATGAAATTAACCATTAATTTCTCACATTTCATATTCATTTGAACTCAATTCACGTCTAGGTAAAATTACCATTTGCCCCTAAATTTTCCATAAATTCTAATTTCGTCCCTAGGCTTGGAAAATGAAATTCATGCAATTTATTCCTTATTCCAAGCCTAACCAAAATTTCAATATAAAATATAGAGCACATGTATTCTATAAAATTCAAAACTTTTCTTCACTTTTCACAACTTTACAATTTAGTCCCTAAATCATGCTTTCATCAAAATTCACTTTGTAAAAGTTGTTTATCTATCAACAATGTAACACCCCAAACCCGGCCTAGAAGTTAGGCCCGAATCTGGCGTGTCACATTAAGGTGTTTTTTGAAAACCGCGTTTTTATTGAAAACCCTTCTTGATATTTAAAAACTAAAGTCCCAGTTTGCGATTGTTATTAATAATCGACATTTATTAAGAAGTGATTACCTTCAAAACCTTGTTCGTTGCGGAAGCTTAATTTAAAACAATTGACTTATACAAACTTGATATGTACAACTTAGTTGCGAAAGCGAAGTGTTTTGAAAACTGATATTATTTTGGAAAACCGCGATCAAATGTTGAACTTATTTAAAACATAATAAACTAAAAATCTCAAACTAAAAATTGGAATTTAGGAGAGGCCTTATTACAAAATATGAACCCAAAAATAAAATAAAAATAAGTAGAACACGGAAAACCGAAACTGCTCGTAGTGTGGCCACCTCCGAGTCCTCTTGTGCGTCGAACTGCCTACTGAGGATTACCTGAGAAAAATTAAAAAGAGGGGGTGAGTTTACGAAAACTCAGTGTGTACAACCCTCATAAGTAAGAACATGAATCACAACAGTTCTGGCTGAAGCCCATTTCAGTAACGGTGGCAATTGGACCTTAGCCCATAAAAGCCTCAGTTGGGCCTTAGCCCAATCATATGTCACATATCATAATTATCTAGGCCTAAGCCCATATCAATATTAAAAAACATATATGCAACGCATTAATGCCCATACCAACCCTGTACTCCGTCTCCTGTCCAACCGTACACTCCTGTGGGGATTTAATCGACCCACCCATTCGTACACTCCTTAAGTAGCACCGGTTGCGGCACTAACTTATCGGTGCAGCATGGCTGCTCGGTGGCTAAAAAGCCTGCGGTGGCTATAAAGCCTTCGGTGGCTAAAAAGCCTTCGGTATTGGTACAAAGCCCATAATTACGGTACGAAGCCCATATTAATGGCACACAGCCCACGGTAATATTATCGGTGCAGCATGGCTGCTCGGTGGCTAAAAGGCCTGCGGTGTTTATAAAGCCTTTGGTATTGGCACAAAGCCCATAATTACGGCACGAAGCTGATATTAATGGCACACAGCCCTCGGTAACATTATCGATGCAGCATGGCTGCTCGGTGGCTAAAAAGCCTGCGGTGGCTCTAAAGCCTTCGGTATTGGCACAAAGCCCATAATTACGGTACGAGGCCCATATTAATGGCACACAACCCTTGATAACATTATCGGTGCAGCATGGCTGCTCGCTGGCTAAAAAGCCTGCGGTGGCTATAAAGCCTTCGGTGGATCTACAGTCGTCAAGTGACCATGCGATCCTATTAGCACTTCCTCCGTATTAATAATCCCAACCCTATGCAATACGTCGTGTATGTCATGCTCAATCATTACACGTGTA
Organism: Gossypium bickii; assembly: GCA_025503065.1. Lineage (NCBI taxonomy): Eukaryota > Viridiplantae > Streptophyta > Magnoliopsida > Malvales > Malvaceae > Gossypium > Gossypium bickii. The sequence continues at coordinate 13,610,506 of CP106716.1, read as the reverse complement.
TGCAAAATGGCCATGCTCAGTAACAATTATTTAAACATGTAATAAAAGCATATCATTCATACAACCACAGTCAAATTAGTCCATTCATTGCACAAGTCGATCATTTACCTACAAGGGCAAATCAGTCATTTTACCCTATAAGGGTATTTCAGTAATTCTACCCTACAGGGGTAGTTTGGTAATTCTACTGATAACCAATCCATGTATGCAATGCATCTCAAACATAATCAATCATACAATTAACACATACAACGCTAGTACTACCACGAGGGTTGTAACACCCCAAACCCGGCCCAAATACCATGACCGGATCTGGTATGTCACTTGGGAAGAATTTATAAAACTTCGCGAACTTCAGAAAAACTTTTAAGTCCCTTTTTGAAAACTCCAGTTTAGTGGTTCATTTATAAACTCAATAATCATTTAAGGAAAATTTTCAGTTAGCCCAATCCTTGTGTTTAGGTGACGTTTGAAAACCCATGTTGTTACATTAGATTAAGCAAGAAGTTTGTCATCAGAATCTGTTTGTAAAATTGTTAGTTAAGTTTTGAGAAGAACTTTCAATTACATTTTGTAAAAATGTCTTATTGATTATTTTGTATTCAAAACGTCTAAAGTTTGAATAGAAATTAAACCAAATTAAAAGTGGCCTTATTACATAACAGAATCCCACAAATTAAAGGAAAGTAAAGTTCTATTAAATAAAACCGTGCATGGCCACCTCGTAGTTCCCTCCGGCCCAAATCCACTGCACTATGTCTCACCTGCAAAAATTTAAGCAGAGGGGGTGAGTCAAGAAGACTCAGTGTGTAATTACTCCACAAGAAACGTATCTGGGCCCGAGCCCATTCACATACCAACTGGACCTTAGTCTTTACAAAACCACAATGGCCGAAGTCCTTACAGAAACGAACTGGGCCTTAGCCCTGATAGCATGGTATAGCAATTAATCAGATAATCAATGCGATATGATGCAAAACCCAAACCAACCTAAATGTCAGTCCGCTACACACCACTCGATCCTGCCAATCACACCAGTGGGGATTTCTACAATCGACCCTCTATCCGTTACACACCATCGATGGCAGTCATGCTGCAGTTAGTTGCTCATCGCGAAATATGTGGCATAGCCACCGTAATAATGTGACAATGTCACCACCATATGTGGCAGAGCCACCTTTAATAATGTGACAACGTCACCGTAATATATGGCAAAGCCACCTTTAACACTGCCCCATTCATCATTATCATATCCCCATGCCCATGCAACATACAATCATAAAGGTATGAATGCCACATATAACAACATACATAAAACATTTAAGGCATATGAATATTCATGCTAACAACCATATTTACAAGGCATACTCAGATAAAGAACATACCTGGTGTCACGATTTTTACCCTCTATGGGTATCATCATAGCTATTATTGTGTTTTCGGCTTTCAAACATCACATAAATACATAATAATAGCATACATAAAGGTGCGGGAATTACACACTATCATACTAATCAACTCCTAAGGGTATAACAGTAATTTTACCCACCAAAGGTATTTCCGTAATTTACCTATCGAGGGTATTTCAGTAATTTCGCACCTACAATGGCCTTTCTGAAGGCCTAATGTCGCCTCGAGTGACACAACTACCATTTCTGGTCGTACTGGACTATTGGGCCTAAAACCCGATTTTGGCCCATTCGGGCCCACACGCTCGTGTGGCCCACCTAACACAAATCTAGCCACGTATATGAGATTCACCTAGTCTAGTTCACGATATACTACACCATCATACACTTTATTCAATTGGGCCCACTTCGCCCCATCGAGGCCCAAGCAGCCACAACCTACAAGAACACTACTAATGGCCTCAACTATCACATCGAAGCCCTCAAACGTGTGCTCGCACGCTCGTGTGGCTACTATCGCCGGGTGACCAACATTTCGGTAATTTGCCGCTCTACAGCTAGAGTAGAGAGAGTTACACACTTGATAGGAATCTGGTGCTAATCCGCGCTCTGACCACTCCTGTGCCCAAACGCCTACCAAGGTATATTCACTTTCCTCCTAAAATGCTCTATATATAGCTAGCTTCTCACCTTCCTTCTTTGTATCTTTCCAATGTGGGATCCCTTCATCAGTAAAGTTTAAATCCAACTCAAACTCTTGCCGACCAATTCGTAAAATAAATACTCTCTTGCTTTTCATGAGATTCGAACTCAGGCTCCCCTGTAGCATAATCCACGCCCTAACCACTTGGCCACAAGCTCCTCTTGTGTCTTAAACCATGCGCAACTAAATATAAATCTATAGCCAAATTCTAAGGTCCATGTAAAAAGAAAACCAAAATGTAAGAGCCAAGACTTGAACCCTAAACCTCATTCCTACCTTGTGGCGTCATCCCATTGCCTCTTATGTGGCGTCACTTTGCCACTACACCACACACTCCACTTGTGTCATTTTCCTCCACATTTTATTCTTAAAGCCTACTTACTAACTCTCAGGGTTTTTTCTCGCCTAAAACCAAAATTTCCCTAAAGCCAAAGTTTGATCCCGTGAGTTCATAGAAGCCCAACCTTCCAAAATCACTCACCTAATAGGTCCAACTTGCATTTAAGCTGATCTCTTGTTCTCAAAAAATTTAAACACTACTACGCTCAAGGCCCATTGGGCCCATTCCTACTAGGCCCAATTTCGGGATGTTACAAGGGTACAACGGTCATTTTGTCGTTTAGGGGTAAAACAGTAATTTCACAAATTGAGGGTATTTCGGTAATTTCATAACCCAGGGGTATTTCAGTAATTTTGCTAATCGGGGGTATTTCGGTAATTTTGCAAATTGAGGGTATTTTGGTGATTTCGCAAATCGAGGTAAAACAGTAATTTCACAAACCGGGGGTATTTTAGTAATTTCGCTAACTGAGGGTATTTCGGTAATTTCACAAATCAGGTTAAAACGATAATTTCGTAAATCGAGGGTATTTCGATAATTTCACAAACTGAGGGTATTTTGGTAATTTCACAAATTGAGGTATTTCGATAATTTCACAAATTGGGGGTATTTCAGTAATTTCATAAACCGAGGGTATTTCGATAATTTTACAAATCGAAGGTATTTTGGTAATTTCACAAATCGGGGGTATTTCAATAATTTTGCCAACAGGGGGTATTTTGTTAATTTCACAAATTGGGGTATTTCAGTAATTTTGCAAACCAGGGGTATTTTGGGTACTTTCGCAGACTGGGGTATTTCAGTACTTTTGTAAACCAAGGGTATTTTAAACAGAGATAACGATGCGAATGGGCCTAGGGCCCATTCTCGGCCCAAATGGGCCCACACGCTCGTGTGGCCCATTTAGCCCAAATCTAGCCACAGATATTAGATTCACATAGTCTAGTCTAATTTCTACTACACAGTCATACAACTTATTCATATAGGCCCACGGGCCTATTGGGCCCACTTGGCCCAAACAGCCTAACCCCCAAGAATACTCATGATGGCCTCAACTATCGCGTCCAAGCCCCTATACGTGCGCTTGCACGCTCGTGTGGCTACCATCGCCATGTGACCGGCATTTCAACATTTGCCGCTCTACAGCTAGAGGCCAAGGCTTGAACCTTGGACCTCCCTTGCTTCTTTGTGGCGTCACTCCCTTGCTCCTTAAGTGGAGTCACTTTGCCACCACACCACACTCCTTTTTGTGTCATTTTTCTCCACATTTTATTCTTAAAGCATACCTACTAACTCCCAGGGTTTTATTCACCTCTAAAACCAAAAGTTTCCTAAAGCCCAAGTTTGATCCCGGGACTTCATAGAAGCCCCCTAACCTTCCAAAATCACTCACCTAATAGGTCCAGCTTTCATAAATGTAGTTCTCATGTTCTCAAAAATTTTAAACGCTCCCACGCCTAAGGCCCAATGGGCCCAATTTCTACTAGGCTCCAAATTCGGGTCGTTACAAATCTCCCCCCTTAAAAAAAATTTCATCCCCGAAATTTCCAACTATAGGAACAGTCGCACATCCTAACCTACAACACTATGCTTACGCTGCGCACTCTGATTCTAAAACATTACCCAATAAAAACCTATCCACTAGAGTAGATAGATATCATACGAATACAATTTCCATATCCACAACATCACACAAAATAAATACAAAATCTAAATTTAAGCATCACAATACAGTCTAATATCTAAAGGAGCCACCGTATTCTAGCTCACTATGTTTAAATTTCTAAACAAATAAAAGTATTCAGAAAACTTACGGATTCGGTGCCGGAGACTCGGTGTACCACACTTTCAGAAAAACGGTCAATACAATTTCATAACTTTAAATATTTTCAGGCCTTTTTGAAACAATACTTTCAGAACTTCAATTTTGAAAACCCAATCCACAGCCGAGTTTTGCAATCGGGCTCTGATACCACTAAATGTAACAACCCAAAACCGGCCTAGAAGTTAGGCTCGAATCTGGCGTGTCATATTGAGGTGTTTTTCGAAAATCGCGTTTTCATTGAAAACCCTTCTTGATATTTAAAAACTAAAGTCCCAGTTTGCGATTGTTATTAATAATCGACATTTATTAAGACGTCATTACCTTCAAAACCTTGTTCGTTGCGAAGCTTAATTTAAAACAATTGACTTATGAAAATGTGATATTTACAACTTAGTTGCGAAAGCGAAGTGTTTTGAAAACAGATATTGTTTTGGAAAATCGCGATCAAATGTTGAGCAGATTTAAAACATAATAAACTAAAAATCCCAAACTAAAAACCAGAATTTAAGAGAGGCCTTAATACAAAATATGAACCCAAAAATAAAATAAAAATAAGTAAAATACGGAAAACCAAAACTGTTCGTAATGTGGCCACCTCCGAGTCCTCCTGTACGTCGATCCGCCTACTGAGGATTACCTGAGAAAAATTAAAAAAAGGGGGTGAGTTTACGAAAACTCAGTGTGTACAACCCTCATCAGTAAGAACATGAATCACAATAGTTCGGGTCGAAGTCCATTTCAGTAACGGTGGCAATTGGGCCTTAGCCCATAAAAGCCTCAGTTGGGCCTTAGCCCAAATCATATGTCACATATCATAATTATATGGGCCTGAGCCCATCTCAATATTAAAAATCATATATGCAATGCATTAATGCCCATACCAACCCTGTACTCCGTCTCCTGTCCAACCGTACACTCCTGTGGGGATTTAATCGACCCACCCATCCGTACACTCCTTAAATAGCACCGGTTGCGGCACTAACTTATCGGTGCAGCATGGCTGCTCGGTGGCTAAAAAGCCTGCGGTGGCTATAAAGCCTTTGGTGGCTAAAAAGCCTTCGGTATTGGTACAAAGCCCATAATTACGGTACGAAGCCCATATTAATGGCACACAGCCCTCGGTAACATTATCGGTGCAACATGGCTGCTCGGTGGCTAAAAAGCTTGCGGTGGCTATAAAGCCTTCGGTATTGGCACAAAGCCCATAATTACGGCACGAAGCCCATTTAATGGCACACAGCCCTCGGTAACATTATCGGTGCAGCATGGCTGCTCGGTGGCTAAAAAGCCTGCGGTGGCTATAAAGCCTTCGGTATTGGCACAAAACCCATAATTACGGCACGAAGCCCATATTAATGGCACACAGCCCTTGGTAACATTATCGGTGCAGTATGGCTGCTCGGTGGCTAAAAATCCTGCGGTGGCTATAAAGCCTTCGGTGGATCCACAGTTGTCAAGCGACCATGTGATCCTATTAGCACTTCCTCTGTATTAATAATCCCAACCCCATGCAATATGTCATGTATGTCATGCTCAATCATTACACGTGTATGCAAAATGGCCATGCTCAATAACAATTATTTAAACATGTAATAAAAGCATATCAGTCATACAACCACAGTCAAATTAGTTCATTCATTGCACAAGTCGATCATTTACCTACAAGGGCAAATCAGTCATTTTACCCTATAAGGGTATTTCAGTAATTTTACCCTACAGGGGTAGTTCGGTAATTCTACTCATAATCAGTCCATGTATGCAACGCATCTCAAACATAATCAATCATACAATTAACACATACAACGCCAGTACTACCACGAGGGCACAACGGTTATTTTTTTGTTTAGGGGTAAAATGGTAATTTCACAAATCGGGGGTATTTTGGTAATTTTGCTAACCGGGGGTATTTCGATAATTTTGCAAATCGAGGGTATTTTGGTAATTTCATAAATCAGGGTAAAATGGTAATTTCGCAAACCGAGGTATTTCGATAATTTTGTAAACTTATGGTATTTTTGTAATTTCATAAATCGAGGTATGTCGGTAATTTCGCAAACTGGGGGTATTTCGGTAATTTCGCAAATCGTGGGTATTTCGGTAATTTCGCAAACTAGGGTATTTTTGTAATTTTGCAAATCGAGGTATTTCGATAATTTTTCCAATCGGGAGTATTTTGGTAATTTCGCAAATCGGGGTATTTCAATAATTTTGCAAACCAGAGGAATTTTGGGTAATTTCGGAAGCCGGGGTATTTCAGTACTTTTGTAAAATAAGGGTAATTTAAACAGAGATAACGATGCGAATGGGCCTAATGCCCATTCTCGGCCCAAATGGGCCCACACGCTCGTGTAGCCCATTTAGCCCAAACTAGACACAGATATTAGATTTACATAGTCTAGTCTAATTTCTACTACATAGTCATACAACTTATTCATATGGGCCCATTGGGCCCACTTGGCCCAAACAGCCTAACCCACAAGAATACTCATGATGGCCTCAACTATCGTGTCGAAGCCCCCACACGTGCGCTCGCACGCTCGTGTGGCTACCATCACCATGTGACCGGCATTTCGGCATTTGCCGCTCTACAGCTAGAGTAGGGCGAGATACACACCTGATAGGAATCTAAAGCTGCTAATCCGCGCTCCGACCATCCTGTGCCCAAACGCCAACGAAGGTGTGTCTCCTCCCTCATAGATTGGTTCTATTTATAGCCAGCTTCTCACCTCCTCTCTTGCTAGCTTTCCGATGTGGGATCCCTCCATCAGTAGAGTTTAAATCCAACATAAACTCTTGCCGCCCCAATTTAGCAAAATAAATATCCCCTTTTTGCTTGCAATGGGATTCGAACTCAAGCTCCCTTGTAGCATAATCCATGCAGCTAGCCACTTGGCCACAAGCTCCTCTTGTGTTTAAAATCATGCGCAACTAAATATAAGTCTATGGGCCAAAGTCTAAGTTCACTTAAAAATAAATCAAAATGAAATGCCAGCGTCAAGGCTTGAACCTTGGACCTCCCTTGCTTCCTTGTGGCGTCACTCCCTTGCTTCCTAAGTGGCGTCACTTTGCCACCACACCACACTCCTTTTTGAGTCATTTTCTCCACATTTTATTGTTAAAGCCTACCTATTAACTCCTAGGGTTTTATTCACCTAAAACCAAAATTTTCCTAAAGCCCAAGTTTGATTCCGGGACTTCATAGAAGCCCCCTAACCTTCCAAAATCACTCACCTAATAGGTCTAACTTGAATAAATGCTGTTCTCATGTTCTCAAAAATTTTAAACGCTCCCACACCTAAGGCACAATGGGCGCATTTTTTAATAGGCCCCAAATTCGGGTCGTTACAAACAACCTTTCATTTTCTACCATTGATGTGTCTCTAACTAACTACGATCACTATAAAGGCAAGCGCACCTATCGTTTAATAGTATAGTTATGGTAAGACCGGAAATATTGTATCCACAAGGACCAAGAGTACTAGTAATTACTATCTTCTTATTATCTAGCCTAAGAATTGGAGTGATTTCTTTTAAACTAAAACTAATTAAAGGCACGATAGAGAATGAATTGGGAAAATACTTTTAGAAAACTTTGTGAGAGAGGCAATACCCAAGGAAGAATCTACCTAGACTTCACTTATTACTTTTGATTCATATGATTTATTCGCTTGACTTAATCCGCAGAAATCCCTGGTTTATGTTAATATCTCTTTCGAGACTAAAAACAGCTGACTCTAGGTTGATTAATTGAAATCTCCTTCTAATTAAAACCCCTATTGTCGCATTAACTCGATCTATGGATTCCCTTATTAGATTTGACTCTAATCCGGCAGATTTATGTCGCCCTATTTCTAGGGTTGGAATCAACTCCGCATAATTGTGTTGATCTACTCTTAAACAGGGACTTTTGCTCCTCTGAATAAGCACATTCGACTTGAATCAATAACCTAAATTATCAAAACAAGAATAAGAACTCACAATTAAGAATAAGAACAAGTATTTATCTTATAAATCAAATATTAATAAGATCCATCTTAGGTTTCATCCCCTTAGATATTTAAGGGATTTAGTTCATAATGATAAAGCGAAACATCTTAAAATAAGGAAAACTACAAAACATAAGAAAACCCAAAAACTTCAAGAGAAATTGATATGATATCTTTAGTCTTGTTGGAGATCCGTCTCACAAGCTACTCTTGATGGCTGTCTTTGAGTATTCTCTGCTTTCTACTCTGCTTTGGGATGCCTTTCTTGGTCCACAAGTAGCCTTTTTCAAATAGAATTAAGCCTGGGTTCGGTAGGGACACGCCCGTGTTCGATAGCCTTAGGCCGTGCTCGACTCTGCTCGTCACACACGGTCGTGTGGTCTGCCCGTGTGCGACATTCCAAGCCGTGTTTGATTCTGCTCATAACACACGGTCGTGTTCGATAGTCCAGGCCGTGTTGATTTCTTAGGTAGGCCTATTTTGCCCCTTTTAGACTCGTTTCTCGTTCTTTTCGACTCCCTAGGCTCTCTTGAGTGTAAAACATGAAATTAAAGGATTAGGAGCATCTAATTCATCAAATCTAATGAAAATTCATCCAAAAAATAAGCCAAGTATGGTGTCAAAATATGTATAAATTATGGTTTATCAACCATAATTTTCAAATTTTCAGCATATTCATCCATGGAAAAATTTCTATACTTTGATAACTTTACAAATTGACCCCATAAATAGATAAATTAGAATATCTGGCAATTAGGCCAAGAAAGCTTGTTTTCTCTTTCCTGGGGTTTCCATGCAATATTTGGGGAAAAAGATGATATAAAATGTTTTTTAATTCTATTTTAATTATTTATCATCTTTTAATTTTATTACTTTCCAATTTAGTCGCTAGCCTTTTCTAATTTTTCCATGGATGAATCATTAAAAATATCTACTAACTTTTCTTTAATGGTCTAATTAACATATAAGGACCTCAAGTTTTGAATTCCATAGCTATTTGATCCTTCTAGCTACTAGAATCCAACTTTTCATTTTATGCAATTTGGTCCTTTTCGTAATTAAGCACTTAATCGATAAAATTTTCTTATCAGAATTTTCATATGACATTCCTATCTAAATGCAAATCATGTAAAAATATAAAAATAAATTTTTCTTCCGGCTCAGATTTGTGGTCCCGAAACCACTGTTCTGATTTCACTGAAATTGGGCTGTTATAGTTTAGACATGCATTACTTTCATTTATTCTAACAGGATGCCTTACTGGGACTTTAAAACATCAGTTATTATATAACACTTGGTTATTCTCATTACGTAAGAAAATTCATCGACAATTAACTTGTAATAAAGTGAATTATCTTTTTGAACTTTTGGTTCAAATTACTTTCTACAAGAATCTAGATAATGATAATTCATTCCAAGTAATCATTTCATCTAGTTATTATTTCTATCCTCCTAATGTTGGGAAAACTATCAAATTAAAATACAAATCATGTCATAATTGAACCTCCAATTCGTTCAAAACATCGAATAATACAGGGAAATTCATAATTAATAAATATTCCAAACATTCTTTGGATACGCATTTTATGCTTTGTGGTGAAGCAACTTAAACATTTACTGCACATTAAAAAAAATCTATAATGAGTTTTATTTGACTCTTGACTAAAATCCAATTGTAATGGTGATTATTTATCATAACTTGTTGGCATGAGGCATACAAGTGTCGGTTCATGTAAAATATCATATCCTTGTACATATATACAAAAAATTTTGTTCTCAAAAGATATGGTTTCACTACTTACTGGAGGCATTTACTTCATAAATTCTACTCAACCATTTTATACACATAAGCAACAAGCTTTGCGATAGTTATTCGCACTAACAATCTAGCATACAATATTATTTTAAAGGCTGAGAAATAAATTCATTAACATTAACAAGAATTGTCTCGATTGTATAATCTGAAAGTTTTGTTCTTGCACTAATAATCAAATAAGTAATCTCACAAACTACAGGTTGTGAGTTAATAACTCACATGTGATTATCTTGTAAATGCATCTATCAAAATAATATCAAAACAGAAAACCACTTGTTATATAAATGGGCTCATATTTCTTTTAGAAATGCAATAGATTCAATCTCAACTCTTTCTAGTTAGGTTTAATCTTATTTGAGAACAAACAACACTTGATAAATAAAGAATCTTAAGGTTCTTTAATCAATATTCATGTAAATTCATATCTTTTCGCATCATTATTGATCAAGATGCTCTAAGCAATCATGCCAACTAATTAGTACATTTAGACTAGTAAACTTCTGATTTACTATGCACATGATTCCACAATTCTAATGTAAACTTCTGGTTTACCAACTCATGTGATTTAACCATACAAACATAAATACTAGCATTGTATCGAAGAAAACACCAAATTAATAAGTTTGAAGGTAGTTACAAATGTCATCTTTAAAGAATCCAAACATAGAACATTAGCCTCAATACAATATAGCCAAAGCCAAATCCCACATGCAATTGTTGCAAATAGAATTTATCAAATTTAAAAAATGTGAATAAACAAATATCTTCTTTGTATAGATATATGTGCAAAATAAAGCAAAGTGCATGATTATACCATAAATGCACTCAACATCAATCTTATCATTAGTCTTCACATTATGTTCATTTTTTTCCATTTCTGGTGTAAGAAGATTACTATTACCATCCCTTTTACGATTATTATGAAGTCATTTATTACGTCCATGTCAAAAATTGAGTCTTTATATATTGCTACATTTACTTCAAGGAATGGAGTAGATCTAATACAATGAGCTTTATGGTTTTTCATTTATTAGCTCATTATTTAATTCAACCATAAGTAAATGAGACATTAATTCATAAGATATCTTAAAACCTTTTCATTGTATTGCTACTACATAAGCACATTCGCAACATGAAAAGTTGAAAATAAATTTCTTTAATAGGTTCTCATTAGTAACATTATTTGTAACACCCCCAAACCCGGCCCACGAGCCTCGACTGGATCTGGTTATGTCACTGCGGAAAGACGGGTGAACCGTAGCTACGCACCAGGTAGGATTCGAGTAAAGAGGAGGTGAGTCACTAGGACGGCTTAAATACCAAGCTCTTACTGAATACCAATCCTCGACATGCGTACAGTGGTTGCCACACCTTAACTCGGCGACTTATTTCACAGGTTTGTTTAGTAGCCTTAAGTCTTATGCATATGTTTGAGTGCACTAACCCTAGGGTTCAATAGTCCTAACATTCTATTCTACGAGCCCAAATAAACCCATAACAATTCATATAAACAAATCATTTCAAAAGTCCGAAGTACTTACCTGGTGGACTTCGGGTCGAAGGTACAGGTGCCATGCCAGAATAACCTGAAAAATATTTCATAAACCCATATTTTTGAAAAGCCCATTTTAAAAATGTTTTTGGGCCCAAAACCCTCAAAGCCGAAGTTTTGAACGGGGCTCTAATACCAATTTGTAACACCCTAAACTCAAATTTACGAGCCTCGAATAGGATGCGGTTATGTCACTGCGGAAAGACGGTTGAAAATTTTTTTTTTTTGACCTTAGAATAAAACGTGAAAATTTGTTAAATTTTGATAATCATGTCTATTTAAAATTATAAGTAAAACGTTGTTATTATAAAATATCCATATTAAAACTTTATTAACTTATATTTTGAATAACAGGTGGCTAACAATAAAATCATCTTTATATAATAATTTAACTTTATCAAACCATAATTAAAACAATACCAAAAATAATAATAAGGCCCTTATTACAACCAATACTTAATCAAAATACTTAATATTAAAACGCATAAAATAATCAAAATATCTTCTTCTGCAAGGCCACCTCGTATCCACTCCAACCCGGTCCAAGCTCATGAATCACCTGTGATGGTTTAGAAAAATAGGGTGAGTCCACAGACTCAGTGCATAATCATCACACATGCCTCCACATATGGGCTTGGCCCATATCCACACAGATCATACAAATAGAGATGCAATTACGAAACCCAACCCAACCTAGGTCCATCCGTTACACCAACCTTAGCAGACTCCCTGCTCAAGGCCGTGGCTAATCCACCACTGATCACATCGTGATCCACAAATCCTACCTCGACAGACCTGCTGCACAAGGCCGTGGCTGAGCCACCGATCACATAAGTGATCCCAACACTAATCCGTCTACGGTGATGCACACAGCCATCAACCGCCGAGATGGGCACCTAGCCAACACCTCCCTTGATGTAGCACATAGCTAATCATCAAGCGCTAATGTAGCACGAGGCTAACATTAGACCACGTACATAAATATGTACCCCCATCCTTCCTTGATCAAATCCAATCCCCATGCATATATGTTAATGTATCATGTCAAATCATCATATCGAAGGAGTATACATTACATGCTCATTATTATATCACATATACATCATAAATAATTTACTATCACAACATACTAACCTGTTAACCGATTACCCCAAACATGGGTATCCACCACTTTAGCCATTATTGTCGGCTACCACAAATCATACACAAGTATATACATCAATAAACAATTAACAGGAGAAGCGAAGTCGATAATTACGCACTGCTTGGTACTGATCGACTAAATCCCAAAATCACACGTTGCACCTAAAAGTCACGAAATCCCTTGAAGAATAGAATCCCGAGAGCTCCTTATCCTTGTCGGCTAGCCCCTTGATGTTCCAATACCCGATAGATCTCTTTTAAGGCTCCTTAGCGTCGACACTACACGTTGAAGAGAATAGAAGATCACAAGCACGTAGTCGACAGCCCCTCCAATAAAGATTCGACTATGGTGTTCGGCACTTTTAATAATAGAGAAATAGAGTAGAAAATGAGGCTTTAAGGTTTAGCTATGATTCTAATTGCGAATGAGGTATTCGGCCATATGAGAAAAGATAGGGAGTTAGAGTTGGAAGAAAGAAAATACTAAGAATGGATGGTGAGAAAGAATTCGGCACCAAGAGAAAAAGAGAGGAGCAACTTTCGGCATAAGCAAATCAAAGGAAGAAAAAAGATGGCTACAAAAATGGCCCCACTTTCAGCCATGGCTTCATCAAATCCCAAAATTCCTTCCTATTTTATCTCATATTTTATCTCCTTATCATATTCAAAAATAAACCAATAACAACCATTATCTCCTATTTACTAATTTAAACTAAATAAAATAAACCTACAATTATCTAAAATAAATAAAATAAAGTAACCCTTATCAGTTACCCTTCCAGCCGAATTCTAAAAGGATTAAACAAACTCAGCTCAATCTTTATCTATTTGATGCTCCCACGTGCCGTCCACCTTCACTCCACCCCTTCACGCTAGCAGCAAAAATAAAAACCCAAACTGCAGCTTTCCTGGTTCGAACGTGGAACCTATTAGGACAAGCGACCAGGTAACGCCCCAGGCCACTCGGCCAAAGCGTTATTTGTGACATAAATCCGCCATATTTTCTTTTAAGCCCTCCTTCCTTAGTTCCTTCCTCTTTAATGCCAAAAACAAAAATAAAATACCCGTTTGCTGCTCACGCCACTCGAACGTAGGACCTGCTGGAACCACCACACGCTGCCAACCGCTTTGCCAAGGCGCCGTTTGTGCCATAGACTCGCCCCAACTTCTTTTATGGCCTCCTTCGTTAGCTCCCTTGCCTTAAAAACAAAAATAAAAACGCAGCAGGCGCTTCCCTCATGGCTCGAACTTGCGTCCCCTAGCCAAGACCTTTAAGTGGCGCCCCAAGCCACTCCACCAACCCGTCGTTCTTGTGTTTTAACCTCCCAAATAATTCTCTTAAGACCTCTTTTAGCCAAGCTCCCCTTTTTTTAACACTAAAAACCAAAAATTTCCTAAGGCATCTCCTACCTTCTAGGGTTCTCCAAACCCCTTAAAACTCATCCAACTTCACTATAAGCCTTCCATCACCTGAGTTATGCACTAAATGCATAACCCCTAGAACCCGGATGTTACAATTCTACCCTCCTAAAAATAATTTCGTCCTCGAAATTACTTACTATCGTTCAATCGTGCATCCTTAACTCATCATACTACGCTACTGCTGCGCACTTTGATCAAAAAGAACTAACATGCTTTCTAGACACATTTTCTAAGTTCATAATCAAAATTCCATACACTTTACTAGCAACATAAGAACGAACTAACTTAACCACAATCAAAACAATAGAGGGTATTCCAGAAATAAGAAACTTACCCGATGTCACCTCTGGCACATCTTCCCCCTCGCGACCGACTGCATAAACCAACCTTGGTTGCCTTGCATTAGAACCTTCAGCACTTCTATTTGGTGTTCCACGACCTTGGCCGGAACCATTCCTTCCATGGTTCGGACCACGACCTCTTGTCGCTTGCTGACCATCTCTACCCGGCTGCACATAACCTTGGCCTAATGTCCGAGCCCTATTCGGATCCTGAGGACAGTCCTTAATCAGGTGTGACTTAGACTTACACCTAAAACATTCTCGATTCCGATTCCAACACTCGCCGACATGATACCTTCCACACTGAGCATACAGACGGTCTAAATTTCCCGTAGCTGGCTTAGCAACACGAACCAAATTTTCAACTCTCGGTCTTTTTTGAAGACTCTCAGATGATTCCGACGATCCAAAATTCCTCCTGTCCCGGTTCTTATCCTTATCTCTATTCTACCTCACAGAGTCCTTAATTCCCTCAGCTACCTTAGCTTTTTCGACTAACACCGCGAACTCCCGCTCCTGGTGTGGAGCTATCAACAGTCTCAGGTTGTCCCTTAATCCGTCCTCAAACCGAACACATCGTTCATGCTTCGTAGCAACCACTCCTCGAGCATATCGGCTTAACCTTAAGAATTCAGCCTCGTATTCCGCTACGGACTTGTTCCCTTGAACTAGCCCCAGAAATGCCTTTCTCTGAGCATCAATGTAATGAGTTCCAACATACTTCTTCTGGTATGCCCTCTTGACATACTCCCAAGTGAGATCCTCAGCTGTGGCACTATCCCGAATTGTTAGCCACCATTGATATGCCTCGTCGCGAAGCAGCGCCACCATTCCTTTCACTTTCTCCTCAGGGCTCAGATCGAGCTCATCCATAATTCGCTCGGTTGCTTCCAACCAATATTCAGCCGTACTGGGTGCCACGCCTGATACGCCCCGAAACACCTCAGCTCCATTAGCTCTCGAGTCGCCAGGTGCAGACTTCCTTGCTCTCATATTTCCACCCGTTCCACCCACTATCTCCAAAACTCGCAAAGACGACCTCACGATATCGCATCATCCCTCGTCCGATCTTGCCGCTCATTACCAAATCTTTGGTGGTGGAGGGGTACTTCATTTTTGGACCGCCGACCCGATCTAACGGGTTCCGTCATCGACCATTACGCGCCGACCACGCCCACGGCGACCACGTCTTCTAGAACTCATTTCTAGCTACTCGACTTAGTCGATTTAAGAAATTTTATGCATTAGAAATTTTGTTCCACTATTTATCCACGAGCAAATTTTATGAAACAAAGTTTTCAGGAGTTGTTCTTTCGATCAAGCAAAGTTTCAATTCGAGTTCACTACTCTAATTCGGAGGATCACCTTCGTTCCTCAATAGGGCACATTCATTCATCAACAAGAACTCATTTATTCAGTGGTATCTACCACACCCATTTACTATTCGGACATTTCTGCCCATTTCTACCCCAGGGGTATTTCCGTCATTTTTCCTACAAGGGTATTTTGGTAATAAACCGGGGTCGATTAAAAATCTTAATAAATCAAGATATTTTGACTTTAAAAACTCCAGGGTATTTTTGGAAATTTTTCCCAAATCAAAGGTATGAAATTTTTTTTTTTTGGAATTAAGGGTTATTTTGGTAATTTTGTTCATCAAGGGTAATTTTTGTAAATTTTTCAAATCAGGGTATCTTGAATTTTCGCAAAATAGAGTTTTTGAATACTTTTGCAAAGTAGGGAAATTTTATTAAAATTGGGGTTAAACCGGAAATTTTAAAAGTCAGGGGCATTTTAGTAATTTTCAACACAGGGGTATTTTCGTAAATTTCCCCAAATCGGAGTATCTTGATATTTTGAAAACTAAAGATTTTGGTATTTTGCAAAGTAAAATCATTTTAACAAAAGTTGAGTGTAATACGGTAATTTTACAATACAGGGGCATTTTTTGTAATTTTGCCGCTAGGGGCATTTTGGTAATTTTGTAAATCGGATATACTTTAGAAAAATCTTCACAAGAATCTTTTACTACAGTAAAAAGGGTAATTTAAGGGTTTTAAAACTAGGAATTTTATAAAACTGCACGGCTAGTCCCTTTCGGGTTTTAATAATTGGTTTAGCCTATGAACAAGTCCTCTTGGTTAAGGTGAACCGTAGCTACGCACTAGGTAGGATTCGAGTAAAGAGGAGGTGAGTCGCTAGGACTGCTTAAATACCAAGCTCTTACTGAATACCAATCCTCGACATGCGTATAGTGGTTGCCACTCCTTAACTCGGTGACTTATTTCACAGGTTTGTTTAGTAGCCTTAAGTCTTATGCATATGTTTGAGTGCACTAACCCTAGGGTTCAATAGTCCTAACATTCTATTCTACGAGCCCAAACAAACCCATAACAATTCATATAAACAAATCATTTCAAAAGTTCAAAGTACTTACCTAGTGGACTTCGGGTCGGAGGTACAGGTGCCATGCCAGAATAACCTGAAAAATATTTCATAAACCCATATTTTTGAAAAGCCCATTTTAAAAATGTTTTTGGGCCCAAAACCCTCAAAGCCGAGTTTTGAACTGGGCTCTAATACCAATTTGTAACACCCTTAAACTCGGCCACGAGCCTCGACCGGATCTGGTTATGTCACTGCGGAAAGACGGCTGAAATTTTTTTTTTTGACCTTAGAATAAAACGTGAAAATTTGTTAACTTTTGATAATCATGTCTATTTAAAATTATAAGTAAAACGTTGTTATTATAAAATATCCATATTAAAACTTTATTAACTTATATTTTGAATAACAGGTGGCTAACAATAAAATCGTCTTTATATAATAATTTAACTTTATCGAACCATAATTAAAACAATACCAAAAATAATAATAAGGCCCTTATTACAACCAATACTTAATCAAAATACTTAATATTAAAATGCATAAAATAATCAAAATATCTTCTTCTGCATGGCCACCTCGTATCCACTCCAACCCGGTCCAAGCTCATGAATCACCTGCGATGGTTAAGAAAAATAGGGTGAGTCCACAGACTCAGTGCATAATCATCACACATGCCTCCACATATGGGCTTGGCCCATATCCACACAGATCATACAAATAGAGACGCAATTACGAAACCCAACTCAACTTAGGTCCATCCGTTACACCAACCTTAGCAGACTCCCTGCTCAAGGCCGTGGCTAATCCACCACTGATCACATCGTGATCCACAAATCCTACCTCAGCAGACCTGCTGCACAAGGCCGTGGCTGAGCCACCGATCATATAAGTGATCCCAACACTAATCTGTCTACGATGATGCACACAGCCATCAACCGCCGAGATGGGCACCTAGCCAACACCTCCCTTGATGTAGCACATAGCTAATCATCAAGCGCTAATGTAGCACGAGGCTAACATTAGACCACGTACATAAATATGTACCCCCATCCTTCCTTGATCAAATCCAATCCCCATGCATATATGTTAATGTATCATGTCAAATCATCATATCGAAGGAGTATACATTACATGCTCATTATTATATCACATATACATCATAAATAATTTACTATCACAACATACTAACCTGTTAACCGATTACCCCAAACATGGGTATCCACCACTTTAGCCATTATTGTCGGCTACCACAAATCATACACAAGTATATACATCAATAAACAATTAACAGGAGAAACAGTGCGATAATTACGCACCTGTTTGGTACAGTCGACTAAATCCCAAAATCACACGTTGCACCTAAAAGCCTGCCGAAATCCCTTGAAGAATAGAATCCCGAGAGCTCCTTATCCTTGTCGACTAGCCCCTTGATGTTCCAATACCCGATAGATCTCTTTTAAGGCTCCTTAGCGTCGACACTACGCGTTGAAGAGAATAGAAGATCACAAGCACGTAGTCGACAGCCCCTCAAATAAAGATTCGACTATGGTGTTCGGCACTTTTAATAATAGAGAAATAGAGTAGAAAATGAGGCTTTAAGGTTTAGCTATGATTCTAATTGCGAATGAGGTATTCGGCCATATGAGAAAAGATAGGGAGTTAGAGTTGCAAGAAAGAAAATACTAAGAATGGATGGTGAGAAAGAATTTGGCACCAAGAGAAAAAGAGAGGAGCAACTTTCGGCATAAGCAAATCAAAGGAAGAAAAAAGATGGCTACAAAATGATCACCCCCTACTTATACTACTTAATTTGGCACACTCCCCCTAACAAATCCCCCAAACCGATCAGCACTCTAAGTGCCCCACTTTCGGCCATGGCTTCATCAAATCCCAAAATTCCTTCCTATTTTATCTCATATTTTATCTCCTTATCATATTCAAAAATAAACCAATAACAACC
Source organism: Gossypium bickii (assembly GCA_025503065.1). Lineage (NCBI taxonomy): Eukaryota > Viridiplantae > Streptophyta > Magnoliopsida > Malvales > Malvaceae > Gossypium > Gossypium bickii. Next base: position 13,591,621 of record CP106716.1, on the reverse strand, counting down.
ATTATCTCCTATTTACTAATTTAAACTAAATAAAATAAACCTACAATTATCTAAAATAAATAAAATAAAGTAACCCTTATAACTTACCCTTCCAGCTGAATTCTAAAAGGATTAAACAAACTCAGCTCAATCTTTATCTATTTGAAGCTCCCACGTGCCGTCCACCTTCACTCCACCCCTTCACGCCAGTAGCAAAAATAAAAATCCAAACTGCAGCTTCCCTGGTTCGAACTTCGAACCTGTTAGGACAAGCGACCAGGTAACGCCCTAGGCCACTTGGCCAAAGCGTTATTTGTGACATAAATCTGCCATATTTTCTTTTAAGCCCTCCTTCCTTAGTTCCTTCCTCTTTAACGCCAAAAACAAAAATAAAATACCTATTTGCTGCTCACGCCACTCGAACCTAGGACCTGCTGGAACCACCACACACTGCCAACCGCTTTGCCAAGGCGCCGTTTGTGTCAAAGACTCGCCCCAACTTCTTTTATGGCCTCCTTCGTTAGCTCCCTTGCCTTAAAAACAAAAATAAAAACGCAGCAGGCGCTTCCCTCATGGCTCGAATTTGCGTCCCCTAGCCAAGACCTTTAAGTGGCGCCCCAAGCCACTCCACCAACCCGTCGTTCTTGTGTCTTAACCTCCCAAATAATTCTCTTAAGACCTCTTTCAGCCAAGCTCCCCTTTTTTTAACACTAAAAACCAAAAATTTCCTAAGGCATCTCCTACCTTCTAGGGTTCTCCAAACCCCTTAAAACTCATCCAACTTCACCATAAGCCTTCCATCACCTGAGTTATGCACTAAATGCATAACCCCTAGAACCCGGATGTTACATTATTCCTACATAATTGAGGACTCATATTAAATACTGTAGAGTTATACTCATATATTTAAATTATTGCAACTTCAAGTGCATCCAATCATAACGAGCTTTAGATAAATTTATCATACCCCGATGGTCATTTCTTTCGCTTAATTTAATCAACAATTCAAGTGGATCTTTCACAATCAAAACTCAATCTTTCTCTATCATTTTCAAAATAAATATAGATATCCAAGTATCAGGCATAATATAATTTGATAATCTACCAAAACATGTAGACATTCATAACAAGACTAATTTATACTAAAATATAATATTTTTCTCATTCACAATCTCAATATAAGATCCATTACAGTGAATATTTTTTAAAGCTAATGCATTAATCATCACAAATTTTGTTCTTTCAGATATTGATATATTAGCTCTTCTGGAGCTTTCAACTAATTTTGTACAGACAACCAAATATTACAATAATTGTAACATCCTAGATTAGGGGTTATGTGTTTGTGCATAATTCATGAGTTAGTAGGTTTTGGCAGTGTTTGGAAGTGTATTAAGGGCTTTTAGAATTTTAGGATGGAAGAAGAAAGCTTTGGAAAATTATTGGTTTTTAAGTAAAAAGGGGAGCTAGGTAAATGAGGCTTTAAAAGAAACTCCGTGTGAAGCATGACACAAGGAACCATGTGGTAAAATGGCATGTTTTATGAATTATGTATGAATGTGTTATGTGAATTCTAGAAATAAGGAAATGTATGGAAATATATGGAAATGTATGGAAATGTATGGGAATGTATGGAAATGTATGGAAATGTGTGGAAATGTATGGAAATGTAAGGCAATGTAGGGAAATGTAAGAAAATGTAAGGAAATGTAAGGAAATGTATGGAAATGTATGGAAATGTAAGGAAATATAATGAAATGTATGGAAATGTAAGGAAATGTAAGGAAATGTCTTGTCTTGGAAATGTAGGGAAATGTCCTAAAAATGTAAAGGAATAAAGAGGAAAGTGAACATTTATGGAAACTAGGAAATGTAAGGAAATGATTCAAAATGGAAAGTGAACATTTTCGAAACTTGAAATGTAAGACAATGGCAAGTAAACAGAGCCGATCGAAAATTTTAGGAAACTTAGAAATGATGCAGAAATGTCAAATTTTAAGGTTCAAAATAGGAAATAAAGGCAAGAGGGCCTTAAAAGAAAAAGTTGGAGAAATTTGGCACACAAACAGGCTTGGAAATGTGGCCTGAAGATGCCACTTAGGACCTATGGAAATGGCACCATGTGTAGGAGGCATGGGCCTGGGTTCGAGTCACAAGGGAAGCAAATAAATGAAGTTTTAATTTTGCTCCCCAGGCTATGAGGTGGACGGCACATGAGTTGGAAAAAGGGGGTGTTTTAATTCCATAAATACATGATTAAAAAGTGATAAATAAGGGATTTTTAATTTGGATTATTTGGAAGAGATAATAAGGATTTTTCTCTAGTTTATTTTAAATAAAATAGATGATGAAAGAGGAGTGGTGGCCAAGTAAGGGACTCTCCTAGGTTGATATTTTCGGCTATAAAAGGAGGACAGGAGGGCTACTCATCAATTTTTGCTTCCTCCTCATCTCTGCCGTTGGGGAATTATTTTTCAGGTGATGAGCAGTAATGGACCGGGTCGGCAGGAGCTAAAGGTGGCCATGCAACACTTGAAGAATTTATTAGAATTTGGACTCTATTTAAATTTAGTACTTTAAATTTTATTTTGGGTTTGAATGATGTAATAAGGCCATAAGGCCCAGTTGGATTTTCTTTACCTCTGTTTATTTTCATTTGATTATGACACAACTTATTTTTGATTAAAGTTAAGTAAATTTATTTCTTTTAAAATAATAAACCCTAAAATTATTTTGTCACCTTATTTAAGTTGGATTTTCAAAATTTATTAAATGGGTTCCAATTTAAGCCCAACCCAAAATGAATTTTTCTTAACTACACAATTTTTTCTAAGTTATTCAGACATTGAAAACCGGTTTACTTAAGGAACATACAGATCCGGTTCAAGGCTAGTGGGCGGGTGGGGGTGTTTTTGATTTGGTATCAAAGCCCATTTTAAACTCTCGGCTTTTGTGGGCTAAGGCCCAAAATGTTTTCAAAGTGAGCCAAATGATTTTTTTGAAATTAAGCGGAGTTTACGGCATGGCACCTCGCCTCCGACCCCATCCACTGTAAGTACCCCTAACCATTTGGGCGATTATGTGATTTATATTATGTTATGGAAGGGTAGAAAAAGGAATGGAACGTAGAATAGCATGATAAGAACTTGAACCCTAGGACTAGTCTACTCAAACACAAATACATAAGACTTAATACTTACTCAAACAAACCCATGACTAAGTCACTAAGTTAGGGTGTGGTAACCCCTGTGCGCATGTCTAGGATTGGATCCGGAAGAGCCTGGTATTTAAGCAGTCTTAGTGACTCACCTCCTCTTCGTAGGAATCCTGCCTGGTGCGTAGCTTTGGTTCACCCTGACCGAAGAGGGCTCGGACATAGGCTAAACACAATAACTAAAACACGAAAGGGAACTAGCTGTGTTTTTATAAAAACCCTAGTTTTAAAACTCTTAAAATTATCTTTTCAATTTGTGAGAACTATTTTTACAAAAATTTTCAAAAAAAAATTTGATTTATGAAATTACAAAAAATACCCCTAGTGGTAAATTACAAAAATGCCCTTGGTTTATAAAAATGTCCAAAATACCCACAGTTCTTATCAAGATTTCATTACATTAGAAAATGTTCAAAAACCCTAATTTGCAAAATATCAAAATACCTTGATTTGGAGAAAAATTACAAAATTGCCCCTAACTTACAAAATTACCAAAATGACCCTGATTTTAAAAAAAAAATTTTGCGACCTCACCGACTTGAAAAACAAATGCTCAAAAAAGAACCCTCAAAGTTTTGCAAATTTTGAAATACCCCTGAATTATTAAACTTTACAAATTTACCCTGGTTTGTAAAAAAAAATTACCGAAATACCCATGGAATTTCAAAATTACCGAAAGGCCCTGGGATTTCAAAATTACCAAAATACCCTTATTGACAAAATCACCAAGGAACCTTATTTTGACAAATTACGAAAATACCCCTATAGGACAAAATTACGAAAATACCCCTGGGTAGTGCAAAAACAACAACAATGAAAACTACAACATTTCTCTGAATGAACGAAAGTTCATAATTGATTGATGGATGTATGAATGTAAAGACTGTGTGCATGTATGAATACGAAAGAACCACCCCTAAAATTCTTTCCATAAAACTTCTTCGCGGGTAATCAGTGGAATAAAGACTAATTCATAAAATTCTCTTAAATTAGATTAAATCGCGACGTTAGAAATAAGTTCTAGGGGACGTGAACTTAGAGATTGTGCCTAGAAAGTATGATGGTTCTATTAAGATCAGAGTGCGCAGCGTAAGCATAGTGCGGTGAGAAGGATGGTACGACTGTTAGTAAGTAATTTCGAGGACGAAATTATTTTTAAGGAGGGTAGAACTGTAACATCCTAGATTAGGGGTTATGCGTTTGTGCATAATTCATGAGTTAGTAGATTTTGGCAGTGTTTGGAAGTGTATTAAGGGTTTTTAGAATTTTAGGATGGAAGAAGAAAGCTTTGGAAAATTATTGGTTTTTAAGTAAAAAGGGGAGCTAGGTAAATGAGGCTTTAAAAGAAACTCCGTGTGAAGCATGACACAAGGAACCATGTGGTAAAATGGCATGTTTTATGAATTATGTATGAATGTGTTATGTGAATTCTAGAAATAAGGAAATGTATGGAAATATATGGAAATGTATGGAAATGTATGGAAATGTATGGAAATGTATGGAAATGTGTGGAAATGTATGGAAATGTAAGGCAATGTAGGGAAATGTAAGAAAATGTAAGGAAATGTAAGGAAATGTATGGAAATGTATGGAAATGTAAGGAAATATAAGGAAATGTATGGAAATGTAAGGAAATGTAAGGAAATGTCTTGTCTTGGAAATGTAGGGAAATGTCCTGAAAATGTAAAGGAATAAAGAGGAAAGTGAACATTTATGGAAACTAGGAAATGTAAGGAAATGATTCAAAAATGGAAAGTGAACATTTCTGGAAACTTGGAAATGTAAGACAATGGCAAGTAAACAGAGCCGATCGAAAATTTTAGGAAACTTAGAAATGATGCAGAAATGTCAAATTTTAAGGTTCAAAATAGGAAATAAAGGCAAGAGGGCCTTAAAAGAAAAAGTTGGAGAAATTTGGCACACAAACAAGCTTGGAAATGTGGCCTGAAGATGCCACTTAGGACCTATGGAAATGGCACCATGTGTAGGAGGCATGGGCCTGGGTTCGAGTCACAAGGGAAGCAAATAAATGAAGTTTTAATTTTGCTCCCCAGGCTATGAGGTGGACGGCACATGAGTTGGAAAAAGGGGGTGTTTTAATTCCATAAATACATGATTAAAAAGTGATAAATAAGGGATTTTTAATTTGGATTATTTGGAAGAGATAATAAGGATTTTCTCTAGTTTATTTTAAATAAAATAGATGATGAAAGAGGAGTGGTGGCCAAGTAAAGGACTCTCCTAGGTTGATATTTTCGGCTATAAAAGGAGGACAGGAGGGCTACTCATCAATTTTTGCTTCCTCCTCATCTCTGCCGAAATTTTTAGGGCTCTTTTCTCTTTTCTTTTGTCTAGCCGAATGCTCTAGCCTCATCTTTCTTTTTCTTTTCTTCTTCTTCTTCTTTTTCAAAACCAAATCCAACCTAGTGAAATTCGCCAAAGCCAAGCTCAATCTAAGTGGTGTCGGGATAGATCTGTCGAATTCAACACTTAAGGTAAGAATCTTGTGGTTATTGATTTATTCTCTTCTTTAAGCCGAAAAATAGGGATTAATGTTATTATTATTGTGGCTGAAACTATAAGGAGTATTTCGGGATTTCTAGTGCTATCGACTACAAGGGAGAGATCATCCGGGATTCAAGAATCTAAGGTAAGATATACACATATTTGGTCAAAAGTTATGGAATATATGTGAGATTAAAATTAACATATAATTATAGGGATTTTTGATGGACATACAAGGCAAGGAATCCTTTTTGATTTGGAAATTTTAAGGTAAGTAATACAAATCCTAGTTGTATTTGGAAAAGTGGCCGAATGGTCTTTTAAAGTGATTAACGAATATAGGAGTGAAAGATCTAGATCGGTAGATCGTTCTTCGGGATTCAAGGAACCTATTAAGCAAATCAGGTGTGTACTCACACTAACTTTCAATATGTTATGGCAATAATTATGTTTTAATATGTGAATGTGCATAAGAATGAGAATGTGGCTATGTACCACAAATGTGGCAAAAGTACCAGTGCACGTTTCCTACTTTTGATAGGATTATGAATGTGTTATATTCTGAAAAGTGACATGAATGTGAATTTAAGTATGATATGAATGATATGAAATAATTGGGGCATTTGGATATATGTGAAGGGAGAAAGTGAAGGTGATGACTACGGTCTCACCAACGAAGGTGCTGACTTCAGTCTCACCAATGAAATATGGTGGCTACGGTCCCATTAATTGAATATGGTAACCGGTTACATTATTCGAATATAGTGTCTAAAGACACAACGTAAGTGGGCGATGAGCACGTCGATCGCAATGATCGCTTCGATGGTGTGTAGCAGATGAAGGGTCGACTTAGTAGTCCCCACGGTGTACAGGTTGGTACGGGTGGTGTGTAGCGGATGGACAAATAGGCTTGGGTTTGGGTTGCATCATCCTTTATTTTGTATGAACATGAAATTGATATGACTTGTATGCTCGATTTGTTGAAAATTAGTATTGTGTACACATTGAGTCTGTGGACTCACCCGTTGGGGAATTATTTTTAGGTGATGATGAGCAAAGAATGGACCGGGTCGGCAGGAGCTAAAGGTGGCCATGCAACACTTGAAGAATTTATTAGAATTTGGACTCTATTTAAATTTAGTACTTTAAATTTTATTTTGGGTTTGAATGATGTAATAAGGCCATAAGGCCCAGTTGTATTTTCTTTACCTCTGCTTATTTTCATTTGATTATGACACAACTTATTTTTGATTAAAGTTAAGTAAATTTATTTCTTTTAAAATAATAAACCCTAAAATTATTTTGTCACCTTATTTAAGTTGGATTTTCAAAATTTATTAAATGGGTTCCAATTTAAGCCCAACCCAAAACGAATTTTTCTTAACTACACAAATTTTCTCTAAGTTATTCAGGACATTGAAAACCGGTTTACTTAAGGAACATACCAGATCCGGTTCAGGCTCGTGGGCCGGGTGTGGGGTGTTTCAATAATATTGGTTTATTTAAGTACCAAATTAGATATTTCTTTCTATCTGTAAGGGTCGTATTTAATTCATTGTGGAAAATTAAGCTCTTTTCAACACTTAATGAGCATGTATTCAAGTAATTTTGTAACAGCCCAATTTAGGGGCTAGTCGGAACAGCGATCTCGGGATCACTAATTTGAAGTTAGGGAAAATTAATTTCATGTTATTTTATGAGTTAGTATATGATTTTATAAGTATATGAGAATTTTGGTACTTTAATTTTAGCGATTTCATGCCTAATCGTGAAAAAGGACTAAATCGCATAAAGTGCGAAAGTTCTATTTTATTTGCTAGAGGTGCCAAATAGCTATGGATTATTAATATGAGGTCCCAAATGTGCAATTTGGCCTAATTTAAGTGAGTTGGCCAGCCATAGTATGCATAGGAGACAAAGATGGACAATGTTGGTCAAAGTTGGTGATAGTAGGTGGACTAAATTGCTAGTTTAATATTAAAATAAAAAAAGAAAGATATCATCTTTCTCTCCATCTTTCTCCACCGATTTTAGCAAGAAAAATAGAGGTTTGAAAGCTCAAAAATTTTTAGCAAGCTCTCCTCCATTTTAGTAAGTGATTTTGATGATTTTTTCTTAGTAATAGTTGTACTTTTGAGACACCTATAGCTTAAGCTTTCAAATGAGGGGACTATTGTGTAATTTGGTGAAAAGTTTAGAGTTTTTCCGTGAGACCTATCATTTTTATTTGCTGCATTTTTATGGAAGAAATTGAGTCTTAGTTGTTAGATAAACAACTTTTGTGAAATGTGTTGTCTTGAAAACACCTAATTGGACCTTGATGAAAAGGTTACAAAGTTGTAGTAACTATGTGAAATGCTGAGTTTTGATGATATCTATAAGAGTATTAAATGTTCACCTAGGCTTGTTGAAGGTATAAATGTGGTTAGAATTTATTTTCGAGCCTAGGGGTAAAATGGTCATTTTGCCAAAGTATAGGGACAACATAGTAATTTTACCAAAGCACGATTATCTAAATGATTTTATTAATATGGTGATTAAAATAAGCTAAATTTTTATTATAGATCAAGAGATACGAAGCCCAGATCAAAGTCGAGGCAAGAACAAAGTCGAGGACTAAATTGCATATCTATATACATTTTGAATACCGAGGTAAGTTTGTATGAATTAACGTTTTACATTCATTCTCATTAAATTACTTATTATGTTGTAAAATGTACATTACTTCTATGAAGTTAAATTATTGATATTATGATGAGAATAGTAAATGACAATTTGTAAAAGAATGTCCCAGTTAAAGTCTCAGAATAATGAGGATACTAATATCACAACATGAAACAAGGAAAATCCGTGTAAGACCATGATAAGACATGGAATCAGCATAAGGCAAGGATATCATGTAAGTCCATGACAAGTCATGGCATTGAAAGAGTATTATTAGGCAAAGACTCCATGTAAGTCCAAGCCAAGGCATGGCATTGGAGAATTTATAAGGCAAAAATGTCATGTAAGTCCATGTCAAGACATGGCATTGATAAGTTTCATAAGGCAAGGATACCACGTAAGACCATGTCAAGACATGGCAATGGTAAGTTTCTTAAAGAAACAGACAAGGAAAGTCTCGTATAAGACCATGTTTGGGACATGGCATCGACAACAAGTTAAGAGATCCCATGTAAGACCATATCTGGGATATGGCATTGGCATCATGAGGCGGTCCCATGTAAGGCCATGTCTAGGACATGGCATTGGCATCGAGATACATGTTGGATGAGACTGAGTAACCTCAATTATTCCGGGAAATTCAGCGGGTAAAAGAGCCAAATATTAATGAGGCAACAAAAAAATCAAGTAAAGATAGTACTAACTTAAGTTACACAAGGTTAATATAAAGCATTTTTCATGATAAAAAAGATGAAAGTTAAGTTTACTATTGCATCAGCAAATTGTACTAATTTATGTGATCAAGTGGCACAGGTACCATGATTATAATGCAAGTATGAAATTATTAAGTAACTTATGAGGAGTAAGTAAGCCATGCACTTGTAATTTATGTTGCTCTTATCTTGATATGGTTGAGTTATAATGAATTAATATATTGCTATACGAGTTTCATGCAAACTTACTAAGCTTTATGCTTACCCCTTTCATTGCCCTTTTTCCTTGTAGCATTGCCAAGATAGCTCGAGGATCGTGGACGTAGGAGTTCGGAAATCACACTATCGACATCACTTTGGTATAACAATTTAGACTTATTTTTAGTATGGCATGTATAGGACTCGAGTATTTTGTTAGGTAGTAATTATTGGCCAAAGTGTTGGCTTTGTAAAGTATAAAAGTCTTTTTGTAATGGTTTATTAAGTTAGGCCAATACTGGGTAAACTCTTATGTTAAATGAAAGTGATTTTCTTGAAATGTATGCCCTTGTGTATGAATGTGGAATTGAGTATTCAGATGTGCCTTTAGGTTACTAATTATGTTGAATTGAGTTGGTGTATGTGTGTGTGTACAATGTAAGTGGCAAAGGGCTTGGTAGATAGCCTGCTAATTGTCCACATGGGTAGACACACGGATTGTGTCCAGACCATGTGGAAGGCACGACTAGCACATGGGCATATACCCAGGCCGTGTGAAGTCTGAACCTTGCACTTGGAATTTAAATCGTCACACGACTGGAGCACATGGACGTGTGTATAGGCCGTGCGGATAAGTCAGAATAACAAGGTTTGGCACACGGGCGTGTCAAGGCCATTCGAAATTAGTCAATGTCGACCACGGGTGAAAGACACGGGCATGCCTTAGGGGAACACGGGCGTGTCCTTAGACCAACACGTGCGTGTGGCCCCTATTTTGTTGGAAAATTTCTCGAACTCGTAAAAGTTCCCGGAATAGTTCTGATACCTCTCAGAAGTATGTTTAGGGCTTCCTAGGCCGAGCATGTGCAAGCGATGGGTTTTGATGAACCGTAATATAAACATATTTTAATCCCACATTTAGCATACTTTTGGATGATTTATTCCCTGAATTATGTAATTTGGTGCTCTTAATCGAGACCACAAATCCGAGGTCATAAAAATATTTTAATGATATTTTCTGTGTGAATGATATGTGACATAGTCTGTGTGAAAATTCTGTGTGATAATTTGATTGTTTATGTGTCGAATTAAGAGAAAGGACTTAATCGCATAAATGTAAAATGTTGTATGCTGATTTATGAGTACTTATATGTTGCGGCTTTGAAATGATGGAGGTTTTATATGGAAAATTATCCATTTCTTTAGATAGTGGATGGTATTAGTCCATATTAACCTTTGAAAATGTGTTTTATAAGTTTATATTATAAGGTTAAAATGGGAAATTGGTTATTAAAGAATTATAATATGATAAAAATATGAAAATGGACATTATTTCATGCATTCTTCCACCTAAATTCAAAAGAAAATAAAGGTTAAAAGCTCTCATACATTCGGCTACTATCAAGCTAAAATTAAGGTATGTTTTGAGTCAGTTTTCGATAATTTCTACGTTTTTGCAATCGTTGCTTTGTGCTTTAGCTAACCCATGTTGAAATTTTGTGAATTGATGGTGTTTTTGTGATGAGCCATTGATGAACATTTGAGCTATGTGCTAGTTGATAGTTAAATATGAGAACTTGGTGTTACATGTGTTGTTTTTGAATTTTTGGTAAATTTAGCTAATTAGGGCTAAATTCTGAAAATAGCAAATTGAAGGGTTAAAATGTGAAATAAATGAAATGTGTGGACTTGTATTAGCATGGGAAAAATTCAGCTAGGCTTGTGCTAAGCGAAATTATGTGAATTTGATGATTTTGTGAAATAGGGACTAAAGTGTCGAAATGTGAAAACGTGAGGGCTATTTTGTAAAATGCCCTAAATGTGTGTGTGTGGACTAAATTTAATGAGTTAATGATTGAATTTGAATGTGTATAGAACAAGAGAGAAGAGGTTCGGATCGAGATCGAGGCAAAGATAAAGTGCTTGATTAATCGACCGTATCGATAGTCGACATCCGAGGTAAGTTCGGATATAATACATATTATTAACATATGTTTTTGTATTGTGAAATGAATGTGTATATGTGTATGAAATTGAGATGCTATGTGCAAGGTTTAGTTAAGGGCACTAAGTGTGCGATATTGAAATCGAAACAGAAATGAATAGCACTGTGTGTGCGATGTTATGAAAGCTTTGGCTTATAGAATTGGCACTGTGTGTGCGTTACCGAGATAAGTCAGTTGAAAGATTAGGCACTAAGTGTACGATGACTAATATGTATCGACCATGTATATAGCACTGTGTGTGCGATTAAGTTGAAGGAATATCAAAGGATGATCAACAAGTAATATCGAGCATTGAGTAGCTTGGAAATTGAATAACTATGTATTAGCTAAGGTATGTCTTGAACCTTTGTGGTTGATGAATTTATAGATAAAGCTATAGATGGATGAATGAGTATTTTGGCTAGAGATGATATAGTATGGATAAGAGAGAAATGATCTATGCGATGGTTATTGATTATATTGGTTTGGTTTAATGACACAATTATATTGTATATCGAACTTATTAAGCTTTGGAAAGCTTACTGTGTGATTTCTTTCTCTGCTTTGCAGTATCAGTACAGCTAGCTCAGATCGGGGGATCATTAGCATCTTAGTCACATTATCGGCAATCTATTTTGGGGTATTTTGGAAAGATGTACATAGTTAAAATATGGCATGTATAGGCTAGTTATTGAAATCATGTTTGTGATATGTGGGTAGCCATAAGATGTGGCTAGATGTGTACTAGTTTTAGCATGAATGACTTTGATATATATGATGCATCTTTTGGTATGAATTGTGAGTTGAGAAATTGACTATGAATGGTAACTTTGTGTTGGTAAAATGCTAGTATGAATTTTGTGATATTGAGAAGGAATGATGTTGGGTATTGAATGTGTTTCAAGTTGATATGTTTGGAAGTGAGTTTGTATGAGTTGATTGATTGTTCATGTGCTAGGAAATGGTTGCCAAAATGTGTGTATAAGATGCTTATATGTGCTGATAGAAGTGACCCTAAGTGGGTGATATTTTGGCCTTGAAAATGGCCTATAATGTCACACGGCTATGGCACACGGGCGTGCTTGGTGGCCGTGGTGGAGAAGTCAGTATGTGGCCTAAGAGTACACGGCCTTGGCACACGAACGTGCCTACTGCTTGGTAACCGTGTAAAATTTGGCAGATTCGACCACGGTTCGAGCACACGGGCGTGCTTAGTGATCGTGGCAAATAAGTCAGTTTCGACCACAGGGAGGGCACACGGGGGTGTCCACCAGCTGTGGAGGGGACACGGTTTCCTCCCACGGGCGTGTATCCTCTGTATTTTAGAAAAGTTTTAAATTTCCATGAAGTTTCTGTATGTGTTTCAGTTTAGTCCCGACCCTCCTTTAGAATGTGATTAAGGTCTTATATGCCTTAATAAGGGACTATTTGTTTATGTTTAATGTATTATGATGATGATTGACTTTGTGTCGTAAACGAGTAGTGAAATGATCTTATTGTCCGGTAATGCCTCTTAACCCTGATCTGGCGACGGTTTCGGGATAGGGGTGTTACATTGCAAGCACAGAAAATAATATTAAAATATTTTTCTGACTCAGATTTGTGGTCCTGAAACCATTATTCCGACTAGGGTCTAAATCGGACTGTTACAAGTAGTTAATTCAGAAACCGGGATTTAGATTGGAGAAAACGTATGTTTACCAATTGTGCATATTCTAAAACTCAAGATGTTAACTTACGTAAAACTTATTTCAAATGTGTAGCGGAAAACCCATATTTCTTTAATTTTAAAAATCAAGACTTCCTTTTAACTTAATAGAAATCATGTAGAAGACTTTAGCTAAATAACAAACAAAAAACCCAAACCCAAAACAAAATCTGAAACTTAGTCCGAAATTTAAAAGTCCAAAAAACTTAATTAAAAATAATTCAAACCATAATATCAATTAAATCGAGAAAATGATTCGAGCTCCTGCACGATGTTCGATCTTAAATTTACTGATTACCTGAAATGGTCATTGTAACGCTCAGTTTGTGCAAGTGTACACGGTTGTTATCAAGTAATAAGTAAGTAAAAGAGTTATCGCCTCCACAGAGACTGTGTATGTTAATCAATATATTGCAAAATTAAAGTTAATAATTTGATGATAAAAACACAATATCTTGAGTGATGGGTGATTAACTAAATTAAATTATCTAGATGTAAGATTGATCCCTAATGCATTTAAACTAAATGCGAAGTATGAAATGAAATGTATGAATCAATTTAGCAAAAAAACAAACTTCAACAATCAATAACATGAATAGGCTAGGATAATTACATCATTCAACTTAGCTTATTTTTATCATGCTTAACAGTGTTCGAAAACTATTCCATGGCAACTCGATCTTTCATGAGTTTGGAAACCAAATTAAGTGCTTTCAGAATCTTTTACTTAGTAAAACATGCATTTTACTGATCATATTAAACTAATGGTTTCTTAGTATTCATGTGAAGTAACAGAGGCAGGTTAGGTTTGAAACAGTTTAATCACATAAACCTAAAAACTATGCAAGATAATAGAGCTCGTTAAAGTTATTATGAACCTTTAATTTAGTCGGGTTAGGATCTAAATTAAGAATGCACATTTCAATTGTTGTTTCCACTAGCTGTCATATGGTTAGGATCACTTAGCTAATTCTAATGCATCCAATCATGTATGAATGAAATACATACTTGAGTTTAATTGAAAACATGATCAACTAAGGCAAAAACACTATAGACATGATTTAAACAAACTTCATTAAATAAATGCAATCATCCTAGCTAAACAAAACTAAGCTACCATTGTTGATAACAAGATAATTAAGCACATTGCAAACATGATTAAAATAAAAATAAAAAAGCAAAGGAAGAATAAACTCTATCGAATCAGCAGTCTTGTGAACTCTGATTGAAGATGTTTTCCTCCGATCTTTGTGTTGTTCCTTTGCTAATGGCTCCTGAAGGTGGCCGACTAAGAGATAATCATATCAAGGTTTTTGGCTAAGAAAGAAAATATGGGATGCTATGTGTGGAAATGGAGAGAGGAAATGAGAGAATGAATTATGATTGAGAGATGTGAAGAATGAGGCATGTAGGGAAGAGGGATGATTGAAATGGGGAATGAGTGGGGGTATTTATACTTGAAGTAGATGGTAGAGTTAACTAAAAATAGGGATTGGAATCCCTTAATCTTCTCCATTACTTGGCCGGCCATATTTTGTGGAAGAAGATTAATTATGGTTCCTTTAATTGAGCATAGAATCATGCTAAATTTAGGCATGGGTTGGACAGTTTCAAGGGCAATCTTTCTGTAACACCCCTAACTCATATCCGTCACCGGAATAGGGTTTCAAAGCATTACCGGACTAATCAATTAAACAATCATACGATTTTCATATCCAAAAAAATTATCATTTAAATACAATCATATAGTCCCTAATATGAGCCCTTGAGGCCTAAAACAAACATTAGAAGCGATTCGAAACTAACCAAGAACTCAGGGAAATTTTTGGAAAACATAGAAAATTTTCTAAGTACAGGGGACACGCCCGTGCGGCCCGACCATGTGTCTCACACGACTAAAGACATGCCCGTGTCACAGGCCATGTGGACATTCGAAATGGGATCACATTGCCGTGTCCCAGCCTGTGTCCTACCCCGTGTAACTCACTAACTTAGGTCACACAGCCAACTACACGCCCGTGTACCCATCGAAATGGCCTCACACGCTTGTGTGCCAGGCTTGTGCTAGGCCGTGTGAAAACTGGAGGGTATACTAACTTATGCCACACGGCCAAGTTACACGCCCGTGTGCTGGGCCGTGTGGAGCTCCTGACTTGGTTTCTAAATAAGTACCAGGGGACACATGGCCGTGTCACCTTGCCATATGTCACACACTGCTGAGACACACGCCCGTGTCTCTGCCCGTGTGGACAAAAATAGGTTATGTTTCAAGCCACATTTCTGACCAAAAATGATGTCAACCTAGGTTCAATAATGCACAAACAACCAATGTATAAATAGGCACTTATAACCAACCCATTTCAAACCAAAATCATATATTAGCAATACCAGCAACCAAAATGCTCATAAGCATCCCAAATAGCCATTCAAATTCATAAAATGCTCATAAGCATCCCAAACAGCCATTCAAATTCATACCAATTTCACATCCAAAATCACCTAAATGATCAAACTCACCTATTAGACTTTATGCCTAAATCAACATGTGTACCACATTCTCAAATTCAATCATTTTGTACTCAAAATACCAATTCACAACAAAGCATTCACATATCAATTATAAACCAAATATCAAAGGCCATTTACACATATATACATAACCAAATATACCAAAATAAGCCAAGTCACATGCTAAACACATAACCAAAAACATAAATCATTTACAAGCCAACCCAATTGGCTATCAACATTACAAACATATAGACCATATTAACCACAACACCTATACATGCCATATAATGAAGTACACAAGTTCAAAAATACCAAAACAACGACTAGATAATGTGATGAGATCTCCGACAACTCCCAATCTGAGCAAGCTTCCAAATCACTATAAAACACGGAAAAATAAACAAAGTAAGCTATAAATCTTAGTAAGTTCGTATAGCCATAACCTCAACTTACCATATGAACACAATTTAAGTAACCAAACATATCATAATATAACTCATTGATCCACAAACCTATCACATATTCATTCACAAGGTTAGATATCAAATTCACAAGTTTCATAGACTCAAAGCTTATATGATTCACATACATACTTGTTATGATACGTATCAATCCCTTATTCTTTCATACCATCAATATACCCATTGAACCATTTGGAATAATATCGAAAACTTGGGAATCTCACACCCTAAGTGCCAATACATGGTCGAAACCATCTCAGTCTTATATCTCATATGTAAATGTTCATCTCGAACTATCATCGGGTCTGCTCACACAAGCAGACGGTCAAGATGTAGCTGCACGATGCTGCTCACACAAGCTGATAAGTAACCGCAACACATGCTGGAAAACTCAGCCACCGGTAGAACGTACGGACCAGCACCCAAAACACAATAACTCCTAATGACATGTCATTTGTATCCTATCTATTCCTAATGTTCAACTAGGATTTCACACGTTGCCAAATCTTTGTCGAATATTTTCGTGAAGTAGTAATTATCAATAATGCAATAATAAAGCATTTAAAACACAATTACATTAATGTTTATTAACATACGAACGAACCTCGATCGCAAAAATGACGTAATAGGATCGACTAGTCCAAAATTTTATCTTCCCCTCGATCTATATCCATACGAGGCTTAACTTGATTTAAATAATCAAATTCAATCCATTTAGATTACATTCTATTCAATTCAATCCAAAAATACACATTTTTACAAATTTACACTTTACCCCTATTATTTTAACATCTTTACAATTTAGTCCTTAGCTTATAAAAATACAAATTCATGCAAATTAAATTTCAACCCACTATAGCTGAATATTATCTAGACCCATAGCAACACATAATTTTCATTATTTCACACAATTATCATATAATTTTCATTTTTCTCAATTTAAACCCTAATTTGTAATTTCATTCAAAATCACTTAACAAATGTTGTTTATCTAACAAAAACCATTCATTTTTTACCATTAAACATAAAAAAATATACTATTTCATCAATGGTAAAACCCTATACTTCTAACAGTTTCAAAAATTAGTCCTTGGGCTAGCTAGATTAAGCTACAATGTCTCCAAAAACATAAAAATCACTAAAATCGGGATGAAAATACACTTACATGCACTAGATTAAGCTTGCCGAATGCTCAACCCTAAAAATGGCTTCCCTTTTCTAATTTTTGGTTGAAAAATGAAGAAGAAAGATGATGTCTTTCTTGTTCTTAATTTAATTTAAGTTGATTTATTAATTTACAATTTTAACCTTTATAATTAACATGCATAACACTTAATTAAATGCCCATATTTGTCCACTCAAGCAACCAATGGTCTAATTACAACATAAATCCCTTAACTATTTAATTTCATAGCCATTTAGTACCTTTAACTTATAGAACTCTAAGTTTATACTTTATGCGATTTAGTCCTTTTTATAGAATTGAGCATGAAAACGATTAAATTTCTTAACGAAATTTTCATACAATCATACTATCATGTTGTAGACCTCAAAATAATAAAATAAATATTTTGAACTCGGATTTGTGGTCCCAAAATCACTATTCTGATTTCACTAAAAACGCCTTTGATTCTCCAAATGTAGGGACCTACAATAAATATCCTAAAAGAGATTTTTGGGTAGCCAACATGCTTTTGCTGAGTTTGGGCTTGACTCCCCCTTTTTGGACAATTCTGTGACCCATTAAATAATCAGACTTGTCCACCATGTAGCATCATTTTAACTGGGTCAAAATAACACATTGTTGACTCATTTAGCATAATTTTGCTATCCAACATAGGAAATAAATAGCTCATGTTCATGAAACTTTATAATAAGCTCTTTCTTAAATCAACTTCATGGTCCCACTGCACAATTAAATATAACACATTAATAAATAACATGAAATAATTTAATTTATGCACAAAATTCATGTAATAAAGCGCAAATTTGCATATTTTACAAATTCATGTCCATTATCGAGGTTTAAGCAAAATTCACTAAATTAATTAACAAATACTCGAGATTAACATTATTTTTAAGTAAAAAGGTGGTAAAAGCTACTAGAGAAAACCTATATAAATTAGAGTTTATAGTCATATACAGAAGGGTGAGTTATAAATCTCAGTGCATAGCTGAATTCAAACAGAAACACAAATAACATATTAAGCAGATCAAACATCGCAAAGAAACTATCAAATTCAACTATCAAATGGTTATGACAATGAAGTATTTTGGGAAAACATAATGTAGATTTTTAGAAAACTTTCTATCCAACTCCGTTACACACCAAAAAGAGTTCCCCAGAACTCGTCCATCCAAAATACACCAACAGATAATTGTGGTTGATGCCACTAGAGTTGCCGTTCAAACTGCCAGATCAGATATATGTGGTCAAGCCACTATACTGCAGCTAAGCTGCCAAAACATATATGTGTGGTCGAGCCGCTATAAATGCAGTCAAGCTACCATAACAGATAGTGCAGATCATTAAATTGCTAGAACTTTCTCCTTACAATATTATCCCAACCCCATACAATGTGACATGGCATAAAATAAAAAATATGAATAAAATGCATGTAAGACATGCAGTTGTACAATAACTAAAATCGGAAGGTATGGAATTTCATGCTTTGCAGAACAGATGTGTCACATACTCAACAAAAGAAAACCAGTTTCTCATAAAGTCACATACATGGTCATATAAAAGATTCAAAAATATACAAATTAGCATAATCAGATAGCATATACAAACATAACAAATTAGAAACATATCATTAGAACTATCAGTATACAAATTAGGCAAATATATTTTACATACATTTTCTGCATTACCTATAGTATCATTCTATCAGATATCATGTTTTCAAGTCCAATTTGTACAATATGGACCCTACAGAGTCGCTAAATACGCATAACAGAAAAATACCATCCTAAGTGAAATCTCTAAAAAATGGGCCTACACACCCGTGTGGCCCACATGGCCCAAAAGGTCCAGCCCGTATGGCCCACACGACCCAAAAGGTCCAACATATGTGTCTCACATGGCCTAACACATAGCCGTGTGAAGTCGATAGCTGGCTTTTCGACATCACGCCGTTCGTTGTTTTTCAAGTTTTTTTGTTACACACCTGATCATTTTCGATGCCAACAGATTAACGAGGATTCTAGAGCCTAAAACGATATTTAAAACGACCAATTAAGCAATGATACATTAAATCTGAACCACAGATTCAGCCACCACTGTTAACATTTGGCCTCAACAAACCAAATTAGTCTTTAATCAAAAGCATTAATCTAAATTACTTATACTTCATTACCCAATTGCTAATGGAACTTAACCTAAACTGATAAAACAATTTGTTTAACATAAATTCTCTCACAATTGTTTCTAATTACGAACAAATTGAGGTCTCTAAATTCCACTTTAAAACATAAAAACAACTTGTTTAGACATTTGTAAACTTTTTAAATGAAATAAGTATAAACGAAATTGAACGTTATAATTTTGCCTAAATTAAACTTTCTATTTTGAAAAATAGTAATGCAAAGATATTTATTCAAAAATCTTCTTAATTGCATATCTTGCAAATAAAAACAATGATCGACTAGACCTCTTCCAAATTTCTTTATTTAATTGAAAATACTAGAATATATTACAAAATTGTGCTGCACAAAATCATTAAATGGTGACATAAAATAGTCCAAAGATATAACCAAAAATAAACAAATCAGACTCATCAACTGTTAAATGACTTGTTGCATCAACAATCCAACTAACTTTACTAAAACCACTAGTCTCAAGAATCAATTCAGCATCAACTGTAAATATTTTAAATTTGGTCTCTTTATTTTTTCTTTTTGTTCAAAGTTTGGCTATTAAATCATGCAAATACAAAGAAATGCATAGTATACAATTTTACTTTGAGTAAAATAATGTATGACTTAACACATCAATCAATTCAGTGATATAATTTGTTAAAAAGATTAAAAAAATAAGATGAAAATCTCTTAATTCTATAGAATCTTGTTTTGTCAAAGTTGGTATTAGTTATGCACATTTTTCAATCAACATCAATAATGCACCTCCATTCTACGAAAGCATTGAAAGTAAAAGAAACTTCAACCTAAAACCTAAAACACTAGAAGATTTCAACTTTAGATTACATGATGAAGCAGCAAAAGAAACTTACAACTAAAAGAAACTTACCCAATTGAACAATAGCGCCAAAAATCCCTTAATTCGCCACAGAATTACTTGTTATCGAAACTCACCACCCATCGATGAAACTGTTTAAAAGCACAAGATGACATCGATCTTCACCAAAACATATTGGAAACAGAAGGCAGCTAGAATGATATAATAATGGTTGATAACAAAATAGAATAGTAGGAACTCACAGGAGCAAAAATGAAGAAACTTGAAAATAGGAAACTTTGGGGAAAACAATGGAACGACAAAAGTGAGAGAGGGAGACGTGTGAGGAAAATGGGAGGAAATTTCTCAAAAATAAAATAAAATTTAAAACAAAATCCCAACCCAGTGAAATTTTCTACTAACTTATTAGTTTGACCCAAGTTTGACTTTAACCCAAACAAAAACACTAAAGAAAAAATATTCCCGTTAACACACAAGGACTCAAACAAAGAACTTTTGGATAAGTTAAAATCGTACCGCTAAATCAGCAACTTCATTCTTATTAACAATTGAATGAAAATAATATATATGCTACATGTTCAAAGATAAAGGTTACAACAAAATTACTAAAAATTCAAGGAAACAGATTTGAACACAAAATCTCACACACAAGCACAACACTTATCCACTGAATCAGATTAATTCATTTTACATAACTTCACAACATTTAACTAAAAGTAGGGCGAGACCACTTTCTTAGTCTATTAATCCAATTTCTATTAACCCGATTTTCGGGATGTCGCAATCTTGAGAACTCTCATTGTTTTCTTATTTATTACTACATTTCCACTTTTATTATGCCACTTATGACATTGATGATTATATCATTTAATTTATTTTTATCATGCCACTTATCGCATCGATGATTATATCGTTTAATTTATTTTTATCCTGCCACTTATCACGTTCATGATTTTATTATTTAATTGTGAACTTAATCATGCAAACCTTCCATGCATGTAACCCCCTATTCAAATTTTTCTAACTTATGTTCTTCAATTCTATTCATGTTATGTTTTTGAAACTCCCATGTTAATTCACCTTCAATACAATCCAACTCCCTTGTCTCCTCATGAAGGCCATGTTGGAAGTTTGAATTTGGAATTTGAATTAGTTGTGTTTGGTTGTGTTATTTCTCTATTGCCATTTGGTAGCAATTTCTTTTTATTTTTTCATACAGTTCTCACATTTCCTCCTCCCTTTCAACAACCGTGAGTCACCCTCTCTTAGAAGTTTTCACTACTTTTTACATTATTTTCCTTTTGTTGTTTTTCGTCTATCACTTATCCTATACCTCTATTATTTTTGCACCACCACTTGCCTCCTATAACCACCATACCACTACCAAAAAAACCACCTTATGCCACTACTCTTCGCCAACTTTCACCTTTGCATCACCACTCTTAACCCTTCTGTCTTTTCTTCTTTTCCTTTTTCTTTCATTTCTTTTCATTTTATTTCTTTTGATTAAAACAAATTGTCATTCCTCTTCCATTTTTTTTCAATTCATCTTTTTGATTCACCACCGTTGTCCATCATTGTACACCACCGTCCGCCACCGTTCGTCACCTAAAATTGTGTATTTTTATTTAGTTCTCCTTTCTTTTCTTCTACTTTCTTCGTAACATATTTTTTTTTTGGTTATGAATTTATCATACTAATTTCTTCATCTTGTAGATTGTAGGTTCTCACATCAATTCCGGTCAAATCCTCGATTAAGTCGTAGTGTTGTTCCGACTTACCTTTAGTATTTGATTAGGATTTTAATTCTCATTGATGGTCAAGTGATCATGCTAACCACGGATTATTTTGGATTGAAGGATTCTTTACCAACATATCAAATCAATCATGAATTGAAGGACTAATTAAATAATAAGTTGTTTAAGTATTGTGATGAGGAGTTTACAAGATTTAGATTGATGATTTTGGATCGTTTGTCAAATGTGTGTGTTTTATCTCGATAAGTATAAAACATGTTTTGATTTTTGATTGATTTTATAATGTGAAAATTTTTACAAGCAACATAAAGTGGTCAAATGTGCCAAATGATTTTTTAGTTAAAAAAAAAAAAAGGTAAGTATTCTATTTTTATGTGTTTAATGATTGTTATGTGATTATTGATAATTTATTATTTGTTCTAATTCTCATGGCATGTGACATTGTGACAGTTTTGATTAAATTAATTTGTTATAGCATGGAATCCTGTGCCTACTGATTTCTGTTAAATATCTGATTGTATGTTCAACATACTTACTATTTTGATTCTGGATTTGCATGCCATGTCACATTGCATGGGGTTGGAACGATGTTGTACGGAGGAAGTTCTGACAGTTTAATGATCTGCATTACCTACTGGTTTAACCACATATATGTTTTAGTAGCTTAACTGCAATTCTGGTGGCTTGACCACATATATCTGTTATGGCAGCTTGTTTGCGATTCTGGTGGCACTATCCACATTTATCTATCGGTATGTTTTGGATGGACGAGTTCTAGAGAACTCTATTTGGTGTGTAGCGGAGTTGGGTAGGAATTTTCTGAAAAATTTGCATTGTCATAAACATGCTTTCTAAAGTCTACAAATTTAAAATTTGTGAGTTCTTTATAATGAATTGATCTGTTTGATATGTTAACTGTTTGTATTCTCAAGTTAAAACTCACACCAAGCTTCCTAGCTCACCTTTTATTTTCCAAACCTTTTTCAATCTTACTCGTGCCTAGGACTTGGATAGCACATCGAAGGGAGTCTCTCAGAATAAGATTTGATATAAGTATTTTATGATTAACTAGGACTTGTTTAGATTTTGGATTGTTTTTATTTGTGACATAGGGATTTTACGTTGGTAATTTGTTTGCAAGCATATACTTTGAATTTTTTAAACTGTTCAATTATTTATTTTAATGAACAAAATGTTTTATCACATTAAAAATGTTTTTAAACAAAAATACAAATTTTTCATTTATTCCGCTGCAAACTTTGATAATAAAATTTTGTAAAATAACATTTTCAATTCGAAAACAAGTTTTTTTTTTCTTTCAAAACAATCAAAATGTAACAATTTGAGTTACAATGTAAATTTACTTAAACTAAACATGTTTTAATAAAAATCTCGATGACAACATTCTCTTTAAAAACAAGCAATATTTTCAAAAAGACGAGTTAAACACAATTAATTTGGAAATAATTTCTTGGTAGCCATTGTAGCTCCCGAGATTTGGCCATAACATTCAGGTTGAGTTTGGGAGGTTACATTAATTCTTTATTATGCTTGCGTTCACTTTGAAGAATACCACAGATCTAGTAGGACGAACTTCTAAACGTTGACATAATTTTTTATTATTATTTAAATTATATATAATCTCCCAATGTTTAATAAAAAAACACCTACTTCAAGTTATTTCAATTGATTGAAATCTTTATAGTTCAATAACTCCACAAATTTGGATGAAAGTACGAAATCAATTTAGAGACAAATTACTGCCTCACAATACATACATATAAATATCGTTTAGACAATATAAGCTCTTTTAACATCATAAAAATAAACCAAAAAGATCAGCTAAAGAGAATCATAATTGCTTAATTTTTTTTTATAAAATAATTGCTTCATTTATTAATAGGGCACACGGAAAATCAATTAATAATTTCAATATATACCAAACTAATCATAATTCAACTATCAAAGAAATTAAATAGACCATGAAAAAATATTGAGTCTAAGCAAAGAAGAGTTGATCCTACAAAAATAAGTTATCAAAAAGTAAAATGTACCACAATTGAAAACAATAGTTGAAATATATAAGCTTGTTACCAAATTTCAACTTTACCTGTGCTTGTACAACCAAAAATCAAAGATCAAGAATAAAAACTAAAATCCATTTTGAAATTAAATATTTCAACATCCTTAACAACATAGAAATAAAATAAATTAATCAAAAAACTTCTCGCAAATGTCTGCATCTTATCATCTAAAACTTTAGATAAAGAATCTTGTTGTATAAATCTGACAAGGGCTTGTAAAGTATGTGCTTAGCACAACTTTGAATATTTTCCGTCATTTTTCAGCCTTGTTTTTCTTCTATGCAACAGTAAACTTATGGACTTATAAATATCTTAGCATGAGATATTAAAAATTCTAGAGTAGCCAAGCAGCTAAAATTGACTAACGTCTGAACTTGGTTGGGAGATTGAATCTTACTACTAGAATTGGGTTTGATTTTTTTTTTTTTTCCCCTTCTTGAATCAGATGCAATTGGTTTTTCAGTTTCTTCACATATATGGTATTCAAAGGTTTGGATTAGGCGATTGGCTTTGGGTTAAAATTTGATAGTTGGGGCGCTGGGTCAATCCTAGCAGAGTAACAAAATTCTTTTATCAGAATCACAAAATTTAGTAGAGGATTTAGAAGGGTATTGTTAAGAAAATTCGAGAATTGTGAAAAGAATGGCTATCAAAGATTTGAAAAAAATTGGTAATAACGTGTTATGAAATAAATAATGAAAAAAGTAAAAGAATAAAGAAATTAGAGAGCAAAAGAGAATATATATTTTATTTATCAATGGGATATTTACGAAAATTCTTTAAAGTCTATATTTATATACATAAAAAATATACATGATATAAAATTTTACTTTAATGAACATTAAAGTCTCAAATTTATTTTAATCTATATCCACTTAATGATAAAATATTCAAAACGGTTTTCAAATTTAATTTAATATAAAATTGATTTATACAGTCTTACATTCTTATTTTTTATTTTAAGGTTTCATATCAATTTTTTTAAGGTTTGGAAATGATTCTTTTTCCAGGTTTCACTATAACTTTTTTTTTTTTAGTTATATATCTATATCTATATATATATATATATATATATATATATTAGATTATATATGATATTTAGATATTTAATCCGTAAATAGTATATATTAGAGTAACTTCTGATTTAACTAAGGTTGAAGGGTGTAAAAAATATTCAAATTTTTTTAAGAAAACTAATTAAACCTTTGTTTTTTTTTTTTCCTCTACTTGGGTACTTAAACTTTCAATATGCATAAAAAAAATCTTAAAAAATTTTCAAAAAAAAATTTAAGCCCCTATTTTTTTCATTTATTGCGTATTTGAACTGTCAAAATGTATTCAAAAAATCCTCAAAAGTTTTCAAAAAAGCAATTAAACCCTTTTTTTTTTTGCACTCAATTGCCAAAATGAATAAAAAAATGCCCTTTGATCGTAAACTTTAGTTAACCATTAAATTTAACTGTCCCTAATTTTTTCCAGTTAAAGTCACCTCGTGTGTGACAAAAAAATTATAAAAATTATAAAAATTTAATAAAAAATATAAAAAATTTAAAATTTACTAAAAATTACAAAAATATAAAAATCATAAAAAATATAAAAAAATTTTAAAATTTTATAAAAATCATAAAAAATTACAAAGTGCATAAAAATACCATTAACCATTAACTTTAACTATTAACCGTTAAAGTTAGCTATCCCCAGTTTCTTTTTTTTTTTTTTTTAAATTATAGTCATCGCGTGTTGCAACACAACGTGACATGTGGTGAAAAATGATAAAAAATAAAAATCAATAAAAGTTATAGAAAATTATAAAATACTTATTTTGGTATGATAATTTTTATAATTCTTTTACAAATTTTATGTTTCTTTGCATTTTTTATCATTTTTCTTATGACTTTATAAAATTTCATATATATTTTTTATTTCTATATATATTATAATTTTTATGATTTTTATAATTTTTTCTACTTTTAAAAAAAATATTTCTTATATTTTTAATATTAAAATTTAATAATTTTTATAATTTTATTGGTTTTTATTTTTATCAATTTTTGCCACATGTTACGCTTGATTGTGACATGTGGTGACTTTAACTGAAAAAAATTAGGGCCGGTTAGCTTTAATGGTCAAAGGGCCTTTTTGATGCATTTTGGCAATTGAGTGCAAAAAAGAAAAAGGAGGAACTTAATTAATTTTTTGAAAAAGTTTGAGGGTCTTTTTGATACATTTTGGTAGTTCAAGTACCCAATTGAGTGGAAAAAAAAGTAGGGGCTTAATTGCTTTTTTTTATTAAAAAAATTAAGAGCTTTTTACGATTTACACCCTTAAGCCTTTAACTAATGTTGGGGTAAAATTAGATATTTAATCTGTTAAAATCACATTAATATATTAGTTATTAACATTTTAAATGCAATTAACGTGTTTAATGGATTATAATTGCCTCATAAAAAATATGCGAGCTATAAAAATTTGATTATAACAAAATTAAATATGTTATGAATATCATATTAAGTGGATGTCCATCATGATTAAGATAAAATTTTGATGTACTTTAAATTCTAATAGTTATTAGAATTAGATCTCTACTTCTTTTATACTTCTTATATTTATAAATAGAGACTCTGATGAAGCATTGTAATCACCATTTTTGATCAATAAAGTATATTCTATATTGCTTTCATATTTTTTTTGTTCTTTATTCTCCCCATCTCTCTTTATTTTATAACATGTTATCAGCACGATCTTGCTCAAAGTGATAGCTCCTTTTATCGACGATCAAATTTATCCACCATAATTTCAATTTCTTTGACGGCAAGTGTAACATTCCGGTTTTGACCCTACTCAGAATAGTAGTTTCAGGATCACAAATCTAAGTCAGAAAAATATTTAAAAATTATTTTTTATGTTTATTATGTGTGAATTTATATCTATGAAATTTTCGTGTTTTAATTTTGTTATTTGAGTGCCGATTTAATAAAAAGGGCTTAATCGCGTAAGATAAAAAAGTTGATAGTTAAATATGTAAGGGCTGAATTATTGTTGTCTTTAAAATTTATGATGCAATTAGACCATTTAATTTATGCATGGACACTTTTGGACATGAGTCAGTGGAAATGGAATAAAATGATAAAGATTAAAATAGTAGTTAATATATTATAATGTAATTATAATAAAACAAAATTAGAAAGACACGCATTATGTCCATCCTTCCACCTAAAATACAAAAGAAAATAAAGAAAAGAAGAACAACTAGGTTTGGCTTTGATCTTGGCTAAATTAAGGTATGAAATTTGTTCTTTTTTTATAATTTTTACGTCTTTGTGATCGTTGCTTCGTGTACTACAAAGCTCATGCTTTAATTTTATATTTTGATGAATATTTTGAGTAAATTCATTGATGAATTCATGAGTTTTGTGATGTTAGATGATAGATTATGAAAGATATGTTTTGAATTAATATGTTTTGTATTGGAAATTTTGATGATTTTGAGTAATTAGGGCTAAATTGCAAAAATAATAAATTGAGGGACTAAAATGTGAAATAAATGAAATGTATGGACTTTTATGAGCATGGGTAACATTCGGCTTAAGCATGATGTGTGTAAATTTGGCATATTTTGTGTTTTATGCAATAGGGACTAAATTGCAAAAAGTGTAAAATGTCAGGGGAAAATGGTAATTTTCCCATTTATGTGTTTTTTGATTAAACTGAATAAAATGGTGCTTAAATAAGTTTAATTTGAATGTTTAGATCAAGAACCGAAGAAAACGGGTTTGGATCGGGGAAAAACAAAAATAAACGAATAGTCGTTTATTTCGTCCATCAATATTCGAGGTAAGTTTATAAGCGTATAAATGTTGTTAAATTTGAATATATATAAATTTTATATGTTGAATTGAATTTTATAAATGTACATGTGATTGGCCTAATGTATTTAAGCTTGGAAGCTATATTTACGAGTTCGATTTGATCGAGATAAGATGTCCGAAAGTCCCGTACGAACCTTAGGAATAGCTAGGATACATATGTCATGACATAGGATTCCGATATGTGTTTTCACGTAAGACCACGTCTGGGACGTTGGCATCGACTTGTGTTTACATGTAAGACCATGTCTGGGACATTGGTATTGTATTTGATTCGTGTAAGACCCTGTCTAGGACAGTGGCATCGATATGTGATTATATGTAAGACCACGTCTGGGACGTTGGAATTGTACGATATGTTCGACTATCCGAGTATCCTTTTTAATTTCGAATGCTTCAACGGGCAATAATAAGTTAATATCGAGTATAACATCGAGTTAGAAAAGCTCAGGTATGTACTCATACTAAGTTATGAAAATAAGGTAAGTTGAATGTTTGAATTGATGATATAATGCTTTATGTTAATGTGAACTATGTGTATATAGATGTGAATGAATGTATATTCAGCCTAAGGCTATAATTGTGTTAAAGAAAGTAAAGGTTAAACATATTAATGTTCAATTGATTATTCGGCCAAAGGAAAGTTATTACAAGTTATATAAGTTTTGATATATAAGTTGATAAGTTGGATTATATATGAAATTATGATGGTTTATTACTACTTGTCTAGCTTAAATTATGTAAATGATTAAATGTTTATTTTCTTATGGCTTTCTAAGCTTTGATATCTTACTATGTTTATTTGCTTTCCGTTTTATAGATTTTGGAAGTTGGTTACGAGCTCGGGGATCGTCAAAGAAGTCTATCACACTATCGAATGTTTCGGTACTTTTATAAAGTTGAACTTAATCCTATGGCATGTATAGGCTAGTTTGTGTTATGTTTGATTTTGGGTATGTACATATTAAAGCCATGCGAAAATGGCTAGAAATGATGTTTAAGCTTAGGTGATTTCGGTTATGATATATATATGTGTGTGATGTGCTTGGCATGATTTGAAATTGTGGTTTGATATATTAGTTGAGTGATATGCATGCTACATGTGTGTGATGTGTTTGGAATATGCGTTAAGTTTAAGCAAGGTTAAGTAAAGTTCATGATTATCTATTTGATACATTTGATATACGAGGTTGATGAATATATTTAGGTTATGCTTAGTTAATGAATTATTATTGGGATGCCTAATTTGTAACATGAATTGGTTTGAGCATTGTTTATAAAGTATTTATGTATTAGAATATGAAATGATATATATATGTGATGGTTTGAAGCTATTTATAATTCGGCTATGTTGTTTAAATCTTATCATCAAGTGTTTAGTTATAAGTTAATGATGAAATTGTGGTATTGGACATATGTAAATTAAGTAGGCTATGAGAATTGGATTAAGAAATGTAGTTTTTGTATTGATTTGAAATGGCATGCTTGAATGGATAATTTGGTTTAGAAATGATAAAATACGTGTATATGTATATATGATTAAGGCATTGTAACTATAAAGATAAGCCTGAGATTTGGTTGATAGCATATTTACATAAATAGATTGAATGTTATATATAATGACCAAATATGAAATAACTTAGCTTGGTTGTGAAAACGAAACATGGATGTTCGGAAATGGTTTAGTTGGTGAATGCATATGTGTATAAATTTGTATTAAGAAGATAGGTATGTTCTGGTCTTATATATTAATGCATAGTTGAATTGAAAATAAGTTTAAAATTAGTAATAATGCATGTACATATTCGGCTAATATTAGTTAAATGAGTAGAGCATGATTTGGATTTAGTTTTTATAGGTTAATTGGCTAGCTGAATTCAGGATATTATGACTGGCAATGTGTACACATGATCTATGTTTGAATGATTCAAATTAGATGTAGAGAATTCGCATATGTATTTTATTACTCAATGAAGTATATTAAATCAATTTGCACATTTGTTAATGCCGCATATGAGATTGGATATAAGCTTTGTGATATGATTTGTTTGGTCTAATATGTATAGGTTTATTATTAAGAAATAAAATTTGCATTAATTTAGTATGTATTTTAATTCCATATTAATGATAAGCACATGATTCGTGCATTTATTTTGGAAGTATAATTATATCTTTGAGGTAAAATTATTAAGGTGTAATTATGATTGTATGCATGAGATATTATATTCTTTTTTACGATTAATACTGTATGTTTAATAATTAAAAAGTTATTTGTTTACTTTATTCGAATATAATAAGTGTGCATATGTAGTTGTTCGAAAGTTGTGTTTTATTCGGTAATGCCTCGTAACCCTAATCCGGTGACGGATACGGGTTAGGGGTGTTACAGCAAGATGCAAAGTTTTTAAAGGAAGTTTCTTTTATTTAATGTTTCATATTTGATTATTATTTTTCATTCTTCTTTCATTATATGTTATCATTGTTTTGATTAACTTATTTTACTTTTTGTTTTTAAGGATGGTGAAAGATTTGATATCGTTATCCATATGAAATCAAGAATATTTTGGAACTATCTCATACCTTCTAGTGATGACGATAATGTTAAAGATCTTCAGGTATATTTTACTATGTTTTATTTATTGTTTATTATAATTGGAGACTAATCATGCATGATAGATTGTTATTTGAAATCTCAAGCATGTTTGCAATGGTAATTATGAAATAAAGAATCTATTGGGATGTTTATAAGTCCGTCCTACAAGATTTGTTGCATTCCCCGAAATGAATGTAAACATAAAGAATATAAAAGATATACTCATGGACCACTAAAAATAGGAACATAGTAATGAATAATTGAATAATGAGAGTTCTCAAGATAACTTTTCAAAGGATAAAGATAACTTATGTTATCAATATGATATGAAAAATTATTGGCCACATATGTGGCGTATGCTCAAATATTTTGTTTCTGTTAATATTCTTTGAGGAATGATATGAAAATGTAGTAATGAATTATATCATTACATATAGAAAATATTTATCTTATTTGGTACGGAAACAAAAAAATATTATTCCAATATTTGATAATACAAAATTAGTTAAAAGCTCCAGAAGAGCTAATATATCACTATCTAAAAAGCACAAAATTTGTGATGATTAATGCATTACTTTTAAAAGTTATTTGTAATGGATCTCATATTGAAATTGTGAATGAGGAAAATATTATATTTCATATGGAGAAAAAAAGGGGATTGAATTATTAATTTATAATATTTATGATATTCTTTTGTCATCATCCCTATTAAAGGGTTGAAAGCAAAATATTTGACTCTGAAAGATCTACTCATGAGCAATAGAATATGATAATTCTATCTAAAGCTTATTATGGTTGGATGCATCTAAAGTTACAAGTATTTTTTAAAAAGTATGAGTATAACTCTACAGTATTCAGAATATGTGGTAAAATATTACTGATGAGAACTTGCAAGAGAGAAAAGTTATGTATGAAAAGTTATTAGTTATGTAACATCCTGAAATTGGGCCTAGTAGGATTGGGTCGATTGGGCTTTGGGCTTAAGGAAAAATTAGAGTATCAACTTATTACTTGTGTTAGCTCGGATATGATGTTTATTGTGTGCTTAGTATAGTTTTGTGAAGGCTTGGAATTATTAGCTAAGCTAGAATAATTATTAGTATTAAAAATTTAGTGAAGTGGATTAAGTGAACTTGACACTTAAGTTAAATTAAGTGTTAAATTCAAGCATATGAGGAGTTAGTGGTAAGGTGGCTAAGGAGCTTGGAAAGTTGCTTGAGGGAAGTGGTTCGAGTAGCATGGAAGGCATATTGAGGACTTTATTTTTATTCATCCTTACATTAAGTGTTGGTCAAGTTTTAATTATGGTAAGGATGGACTTTGTTATTTTTGGATGGTAGACTAAAGGAAAAAGGCAAGTACTTATTTATGGGGTGATGTTTTGGAAACTCTTCTATGGCCATTAGTCCATGTATGTGGACGGCATTTTGGTCTAGGGGGAGGGTTGACCGATTTTGTTGGAGGCTTTGGTAAGTTGAATGATAGTTTAGGTAAGTTTGATGTTTGGGAAAGAAATCAATTGATTAAAGGATGATGTGAGAACATAAGGCATGATATAAGGTGTGTTGTTATGGAAAGTTTTGTGTGGATAGGTTTGACTTTGAAGTCCATGTATTTGGACGGTTTTGGAGCCTAGGGGGGGAGTGGCCGAATTTTGTATTGTTGGTTGCTAGTTGGTGCCAAAATTTCTTTTGGTTAGGTGGTCATTTTCGGCTAGTTTGGTAAGCTTTCAATCTTTGTTTTGTGTCATTTTCGAAACCTTCTTGTGTATGCCGAATTCTCCTTAGTGCACCAAAGTGAACCATAAACCGAATGTCCTTAGGTGTTTGTTGTTTTTCCTCTTAAGCATTAGGCCAAAACTCATTTGGAACCTCCCTCTCATCTTTTAATTCTTTGTAACCGAAAAGAACCTCTTTTGGTTCTCATTTTCCTATTCTTTTCTTCTCATATTTGTTAACACTTATAAATTTGCTTTTACTTTCTTTTAGCCGAACCTCTTTCTTCCCCAAACTCTCTTTTCTTTTCTTCCATTGTTGCTTAAGCCGAATCCTCCCTCTCTTATTTTTATTATCTTTTCTACTCACGTACTTCATTTCTTTTATCCACATATCAATTGCTTTCTTCTTTCAAAACCATAGCCAAAACTTTACATTTTCTTCTTGAATTGTTTTGGCCGAATATCAACAATAGTAGGTTTTCATTTGGTTTTTATAATCGGTTTTGGAAGATAGGGTCTTCAGGACTTTGGAAGCAATCGATTTTGGGGACTCTATCGCTCGACTATTATTATTATTTTTCTGTGAACGTTAGATTTTGGGGCAATCAAGAATAGGTTCGAAAAGAGCGGTAAATAGTGTTTGGAAGAAGGGTGGTTCTGCTATACCCTCAAATTTCAAACGAAGGGCTGTGTCGAGAGTCCGAGACTTTCCACTGGGATGTGGACCCTTTGCCAGCGAAGATCGATTATTTGAAGTCCTACGTACTCCCGAGCCATTGTTTGTTCGTGGTTCTTCATCAGGTTATGAACCATCAATTGGAGTGAAATCGCATATAGTTGTTGTTCGGGATTCCGAGGGTAAGGATTTAGATTACTTATCATTTGTATAGTTTTATGAATGTTAGTGTTCTAATCAAGAGTGATAAATATTTAGGTATCGACGAGCGGGAAAGTATAGTTCTCACTATTATCCGGTGCGTAGTTATCGTACTGTCTCTTGATTGTGTGTATGTGTTATATTTATGTATATGTGATATGATGTGAATGGTAGCCGAATTAAGGGCTAAGATTGTGAATAACCGTGGTGGGTGATCGAATACTCAGGTCAGTGAATTACGATATTAAATGATCATTGATGAATATATAAAATGTGATGGCATGTGATTCATTATTGTTCAAGTGATATGTTGCCATGATACACATATATATATATGCATGGGACTTGGGATGTGACTATCGAAGGAAAGGGTGTACTTTATGTACGTGGTCTAATGTTAGCCTTGTTACAATTTGGTATCAGAGCCTAGGTTCAAAACTCGGCTTTGAGGGTTTTGGGCCCAAAAATATTTTTAGATGGGCTTTTCAAAGATTTGGGCTTTTATAAATTTTTCAGGTTATCCTGGCATGGCACCTATATCTCCGACCCGAAGTCCACCAGGTAAGTACCTCTAATTGTTGTGTGAATTATTATATGATTGGTATGTGCGTATGATGGGAACGTAGATTAGTATATTAAGTTATTGAACTTTAGGACTAGACTACTCAAACACAAGTACATAAGACTTAAGGATTATCGAACAAACCTGTGACTAAGTCGCCGAGTTAAAGTGTGGCAACTGTTGTACGCATGTCTAGGAGTGGATTCAGTAAGAGCTTGGTATTTAAGCAGTCCTAGCGACTCACCTCCTTTTTACTCAAATCCTACCTGGTGCGTAGTAACCGTTCACCCTAACCAAGAGGACTTATTCGCGGGCTAAACCAATCACTAAAACCCGAAAGGGACTAGCCATACTGTTTTATAACGATCTTAGTTTTAAATTTATCAAAGTACCCCTCTGATTTATAAAATCCTTTTAGACTTGAGAATTTTCCAAAATACACTCGATTTACAAAATTACTAAAATACCCCTAAGCGGTAAAATTACAAAAATGCCCCTGGTTTATAAAATTACCATGTTACCCTTGACTTTTATGAAAATATTCTTACTTTACAAAACACCAAAACCCCTGTTTTGCAAAATGCTAAGATACCTTGATTTGGAAAATTTACAAAATAACCCCGATTTCTGAAATTTTTGCAATACCATTGATTTGGTAGAATTTTCAAAATAACTTCGAGATTTGTATATTTTAGAATGCCTTTGATTTGTAAAGATTATTTTCGACCCAATCCTACTAGGCCCAATCCCATGCATAGTCTCGGGTATGCATAGCCTTGGGTAGAACTGTAACATCCCATGATTTGGTAGAATGATTTGTAACATGTTAGTTTTATTTTGTGTTGGCTCGGGTATGAATTTTGTGTGTTCAGCATAGTCTTGTGAATGCTTGATTTTAATTATTTATGAAGCTAGAATAATTCTTAGCATTGTATATTTAGTGAAGTGGATTAGGTGAACTTGACACTTAAGTTAATTTAAGTGTTAAATTCTAGCACATGTGGAGTTAGTGGCAAGGTGGTTATGATGCTTGAAGGGTTGCTTGAGGGTAAAGGTTCGAGTAGCATGATTAGCATTTTGAACTTTATATTTTTATGAATCCTAGCATTAAGTGTCGGTCAAAATCTATTTATGATAGGTTGGACTTTAAGTTTTATGGTAAGTTGAATAATGGTTTAGGAAAGCTTGTATTATGGGATAAGAATTTTAAGAATTAAGGAAGGATGAGGGACAAAAGGCTTGGTTGATGGAGCGTGTTTTGGAAACTTTTCTAAGGCCTTTAGTTCATGTATGTGGACGGCATGTGTGGCTAGGGGGAGTGGCCGAATGTTGATAGGAAGTTGGGGGGGAATTGGTTGGTATTTTTGCATTTTGTGCATCTTTTTGTTTTTTCTTTTCCTCTCCAAAGCTATCCTCCTTAGCCGAATGTACCTTGATCTTTAGGTGCAATTTTGTTATGTTTTAGCTCTTATTTTGTTGTAACCAAATCCTATTTTTCTTTCTTTCATTTATCCTCTTGAAATCGAAACTACATTTAAACTTTGTGCACTTTTCTTCTTGGGTAAACTAGGTGTTGGCCGAACTTCTTACTCCCATTTCTCTCTTTTCTTTCTTTTGATATTGTCCGAAATCACATTTCTTTTTACTTTCTTGGCCGAATCTTCCTTCTTCCCATCTTTCTTTTCTTTTCTTTCACTTTTGCTCAAAACCGAAAACATCCCTCTCCCATTATAATTTCTTTCTTTCTCTTCCTTTTTCCTTTCTCTTTCACCACTCTAGCCGAATCCTTTTTGTTGTTACAAATCAACCATATTGCCGAAACTTCCCATATCCTTTTTGTTTGTCTTGGCTGAATATCATCAAGGGTAGGACTTCTTTCGGTTTTCTTCAATCGGTTTTGGAAGATAGGTAAGTGTTCATGGCCGTATTTCCTTTCTATTTTTTATGTCATTTTCTTGAGGGCAAAGGCCACTTTCTAATGCTTTTTGGTATAGAGGCCGAAACTAATATGGTTCCATTTAGGGATTTCGGCAGACTTTTAGGTGCAAACGTGTGATTTCGGGATTTAGTCGTCTGTACAGAAAAAGGTGTATAGTTATCGCACTGTTCTTTTGTTGTGTGTATGTGTTTTATATATATATATGTATATGATGTGCATGGTAGCCGAATTAAAGGCTAAAAAGGGTGGATGCCCATGTTGGGTAATCAATTGACAAGGTCAGTATTTTATGACTTTAATTTACATATGATATATGTATGAAAATGTGATGGCATGTGATATATGCTTATTTTAATGATATTGTGGCGTGATACATGGGACTTGGGATGTGACTATCGAAGGAAAGGATGTACATTATGTACGTGGTCTGATGTTAGCCTTGTGCTACATTGGCGCTTGATGATGGCTATGTGCTTCATCAAGGGAGGTGTTGGCTAGGTGCCTATCTCGGCGAATGATAGCTGTGTGCATCACCGTAGATTGAGGATGACCTCGAGTCACCTCGTGGATATAGATATGTGGATCACTATGTGATCGGTGGCTTAGCCACGGCCTTGGGCAGCAAGTCTGCCAAGGTAAGATATGAGGATCATTATTTGATCGGTGGATTAGCCACGGCCTTGGGCGCGAGTGTGCCGAGGTTGGTGTAATGGATGGAACTAGGTTGGGTTGGGCTTCATTTTGCATATTTATGTATGTGGACTGTGTGGAATTGGGCCAAGCCCATATGTGGGGACATGTGTAATAATTATGCACTGAGTCTGTTGACTCACCCAATTTTTCTCAAACCTTACAGGTGATGCTTAAAGCTTGGACCGGGTTAGAGTGGATACGAGGTGGCCCATGCAGAAGATAAATTTATTTGTTTTACACTTTTTTTTTATGAAAGGTTATTTATTGTAATAAGGGCCATTTAAAGTATTTATGGACTTTTATTATGTTTTAAGTTGGATTGTCGATTACATTATTATTTGAAAATGTTTTATTTTAAACAACTTAATTTTATTTGGAACTTTAATTACACAATGTTTTAGTAAAGACAACAAAATTTTATGTTTTTAATCTCTAAGTCAAAAGTTTTTCAAACGATTTTCGCAGTGGCATTTCAAATTCGGTCATAGCGAATGGGCAGGGTTTGGGGTGTTACATGAAGAGAAGTTCTGGTAGCTCTGCTACATAAATCTGGTGGCTCTGCCACAAATTTGAAAAATGGTAATGCCATGTAAATTCTGTTAATCTGGTGGCTTGTCCACAAATTTGATATAAATGGCTTAATGCCTACGTTTGGTGTGTTGGCGGGGTGGGATGACTAAAGATCTCCCACAGGTCTGTTGGTTGGTATGGGTGGTGTGTAGCGGATGGAAAACTAGGTTTGGTTTGGGAATTGCATATCATTTGCATATTATATATATGATACATTCATATTATTGTAAACGGGCTTTGGCCCAAATAATGGCTTAATGGATTTTGGCCCAATGGACAACGGTAGTGGGTTACACACTGAGTTCTTGTAACTCACCCCCCTTTTTTTCTTAATCCTTGTAGGTAATGCTCCGTAGTGAGGACTAGGGCCCATGGATGACTCGGTGGAGGCTATACTTCCGAAATAGTGTTATCGAATTTTAAATTTTCTATTTCCGTTTATTTTATTATTTTGCTATTTTTGTTTAAGTTGTAATAGGGCCTCTGGAGTATTTTATTATTTGCTTTATGATTGATATACTTATTATTTTGCTTAAATTGTTTTAAACAAGAATTTTTCTAAAAACTTAAGTGAAGGTTTTCCAAAACCGATTAACAAATGGATTTCAAAATAAACTTTTACAAATATGATTTAACTCGAAATTTCTTTCAAATTATTAACGACATTTTCAAAAGTCACGGATTTAAAGTTCAATTCCTTGATTTGTGATTCATCAATCAATCTCTCAAAAATACTTGTATTTTATCTACGTTTCCACAATGGTTCAAAATGTTTTTGCAACTCTATTTCAAATGTCACATTTTCGTAAATCGTTTATTTCAAATATGCTTTCGCAACCGAAAAGGTTTATTAAAGATAATTATGTTTTCACGTAGACACAATCGCTTAAGTGTTTTGGGTTTTAACAAAGAGGCTGTAATTCTCAAACAAGTTTTTAACAATTGCAAAGATGGTTTTGAAAAATACTTCTATGTGGCACGCCAGATTCGGGCCTAACTTCTAGGCCGGGTTTGGGGTGTTACATTTTATGGTATCAGAGCCTAATTTCAAAACTCGGTTGTAGTTTGGGTTCAAAAACATTTTCCAAAGCTGTTTTGGATTTTAATGTATGTTTTACAAGAAGTATGGCACCTCGAGTATTTGGCACCAAGTCAAGTAAGTACATGTTATCATTATATGATTATGAATAATGTGATATGGCTGTAGGAACACTCTAGAACTTTTAATTTTAGGAACTGAAACTATAGAGATTGAGACTCTAGGATGCGTTTTACGAGAACAACTTTACTTTTTATACTTCATAAAACATTGTTTAATAAACACTGAAATAGTATACTGATTCATAAAACTCGTAATCAAGATTAAATCGACTTAGTGAACATGAACGCTAGAAGACGTGGACGTGGTAGAGGCCGAGGTGCTAGGGCTAGATCTTTGGCACCGAGGCATGTTTCTGAAAGGGAGGCGTTAGCATCGCCAGTGGCTGAGACGGGGTCTCATGACCGAGCTGGGGTTGTCGAGCTGACTCAGATAGTTAAGGAGGTATTGGAAGAGGTTAAAGGAATCGGTGAAGTGCTTCGAGTTGGGTCTGTGGACTGTAAGAAGAAAAGAGATTTTGGTTCTTTGGGTCGTAGTCTCGTTCCGTGAAGCGTGTCAAGGCACGTCCAAACTTTTTGGCTTGCGATTATTGTAGAATGCGTCATGCGAGAGAATGCTGGAGGAGGTTAGGAGCATGCTTGAGATGCGGGTCTAAAGAGCATAAGGCTCAGGATTGTTTCATCACCATCAAGTCAGGTATGTTTTGGTTGGACGTGATGATTGAAAGTAGAAAATTCTAAGTATAAATGGTAGATAACTATTTGCTTCTGTGGTTAGACGTTTGGTTGTGTGAAAGAGGATTCAAGATTATGTTAAAGGTACATTAGTGTTATTAAGATCAGAGTGCACAGCGAAAGCTTAGTGGTGTGATTTGAGCGATGCATTTAGTAGTTGGTTGGAAATTTCGAGGACGAAATTTCTTTAAGGAGGGTAGAATTGTAACATCCCGAAATTGGGCCTAGTAAGATTGGGCCCAATGGGCCTTGGGCGTAGGAGTGTTTAAAATTTTGAGAATAAGAGAATGGCATTATTGCATATTGGACTTATTAGTTAAGTGAATTTGGAAGGTTACGAGGTTTCTATGAAGTCTCGGGTTTAATTGGGCCTTAGGAAAAATTTGGTATTTTAGCACTTTAAGGAGAGATGGTAAGTAGCTTCAAGAGTTATAGAAATAGATGAGTAATGTGCTAGCATAAATGAGCAATTAGTAAAGAGCTTATGGCATCAAGTGATGGACCTTGAGGGAAGAGGTTCGAATCCCTTTATGTGCATTTTTGACTTCTATTTTTGCACTTTTTCCTTAAGTGTCGGCCAAGAGGTATTTATGGTAAGGTGGACTTCTTTATTTTTGGTAAGGTGGCTAAAAGAATAAGGCAAGGTTGAGGTTGGGGAAAGGAATCAAAAGAAATAGGTAAGTAAGGGGAACAAGGGGCTTATTTCGTGGACAGTGTTTTGGAAAGTTTGGGTGGCCAAACTTTTATCCTAGGGGGGATGAATGTGGACGATTTTGGGGGTAGATAGGTAGCTAAAATTTTTACTTTGGCATTTGGTAAGAGAGGTCAGAATCATTAGTCAGTGAAGCAAGGGAAACTTTATGGAATAAACTGTACTAAA
This sequence comes from Gossypium bickii, assembly GCA_025503065.1. Taxonomy (NCBI): domain Eukaryota; kingdom Viridiplantae; phylum Streptophyta; class Magnoliopsida; order Malvales; family Malvaceae; genus Gossypium; species Gossypium bickii. Next base: position 13,552,114 of record CP106716.1, on the reverse strand, counting down.
TGGTTAAGCTAAAAATTCTGGAAATATTATAGGAGAAAGATATATGAGTCTAGTTTCTAGGAAAATTTACGGATTTATATTTTGATTTTTCTAGCTCGAGTTATGGATAATTTTGTCAGTATGGCGCAGATGGACAGTTTTGATTTTATGCCCCAAATTAGTAGTTAAGCCTAGGTTGCAAAATTACCATAATACCCTTAGAGGGTAAGTTATCGAAATACCCTGGGCTGCGAAATTACCGAATTACCCTTAGTGGGTAAATTACTGAATTACGAAATTGCCCTTACGGGCCGAATTATGGAAATGCCCCTAAAGGGCCAAAATACGAAATTACTTATGGGCCAAATTGAGATATTTGCTATATGGGCCAAATTGAGATATTTGCTATATGGGCCAAATTGAGATATTTGTTATATGGGCCGATTTGTTATAAATTGTTAAATGGGCCAAGATGATAATTTGCTTAATTGGCCTACTTGATAAATTGTTATAATGGGCCAACGATTTTGTAAGAAATATTTGAATACATTATTGTAAATTGTTATGCATTATATACATGTTTTGCATGGGATGGGATAATGATGAAGAGAAGTTCTGGTAGCTCTGCTACATAAATCTGGTGGCTCTGCCATAAATCTGAAATATGGCAATGCCATGTAAATTCTGTTAATCTGGTGGCTTGTCCACAAATTTGATATAAATGGCTTAATGTCTACGTTTGGTGTGTTGGCAGGGTGGGATGACTAAAGATCTCCCATAGATGTGTTGGTTGGTATGGGTGCTGTGTAGCGGATGGAAAACTAGGTTTGGTTTGGGAATTGTATATCATTTGCATATTATATATATGATACATTCATATTATTGTAAACGGGCTTTGGCCCAAATAATAGTTTAATAGATTTTGGCCCAGTGGACAACGGTAAGTGGGTTACACACTGAGTTATTGTAACTCACCCCCTTTCTTTTTTAATCCTTGTAGGTAATGCTCCGTAGTGAGGACTTGGGCCCATGGATGACTCGGTGGAGGCTATACTTTCGAAATGGTGTTATCGAATTTTAAATTTTCTATTTCCGTTTATTTTATTATTTTGCTATTTTGGTTTAAGTTGTAATAGGGCCTCTGGAGTATTTTATTTATTTGCTTTATGGTTGATATACTTATTATTTTGCTTAAATTGTTTTAAACAAGAATTTTTGTAAAAACTTAAATGAAGGTTTTCCAAAATCAATTAACAAATGGATTTCAAAATAAACTTTTACAAATATGATTTAACTCGAACTTTCTTTCAAATTATTAACGACATTTTCAAAAGTCACGGATTTAAAGTTCAATTCCTTGATCTGTGATTCATCAATCAGTCTCTCAAAAATACTTGTATTTTATCTACGTTTCCGCAATGGTTCAAAATGTTTTTGCAACTCTATTTCAAACGTCACATTTTCGTAAATCGTTTATTTCAAATATGCTTTCGCAACCGAAAAGGTTTATTAAAGATAATTATGTTTTCACATAGACACAATTGCTTAAATGTTTTGGGTTTTAAAAAAGAGGCTGTAATTCTCAAACAAGTTTTTAACAATCGCAAAGATGGTTTTGAAAAACACTTCCATGTGGCTCGCCAGATTCGGGCCTAACTTCTAGGCTGGGTTTGGGGTGTTACATCACCCCCCCTTTCTCTTAACTCTTGTAGGTAATGCTTGATGATATGGACTTGGGCTATGGATGACTCGAGGGAGGCCATACTTCAGAAATGGTTTATTTGGACTTTAGACTTCTTTCTCGTTTATTTTATTACTTTACTATTTTGGGTTAAATGTTGTAATAAGGCCTCTGGAGTATTTTATTATTTGCTTTATGTTTGATATACTTATTTTCTTACTTAAATTGTTTTAAATGAGAATTTTCTAAAAACTTTAAAGGTTTTCCAAAATTGATTAACAAATGGATTTCAAAATAAACTTTTACAAATATTTTAACTCGAATATTTTCTGTCGAACTATTAACGCTATTTTCAAAAGACTCGGATTCTCTTTCGAATTTTCAACGTCGTTTTCAAAAGTCACGATTTATAAATTCTCTAGTTCAAATTTATCGATTTATCAATCAATCTTCGAGGTTAGTAGAAATTTTATCAAATATTTCAAATCAAACTTATTTTCTTGATTTTAACAAATCAATACCTATTTTAGTATGAATAAAAAGGATTTAACATGTTTTGCTCATGTGACATACCAAATCCGCTCGTAATGCATGGGTCGGGTTTGGGGTGTTACAATGTGCCATGGCCGTGTAACATTAGGCTAACTACTGACTTAACCATATGAAAAATACAATGACAATAATGGTTCTCATAGAAAATACATCACATATAGCATTTGGCTCGTTTGCTTAGCCATATCTTACCACATTCTTCAACTCAAATGTCACATATACACCTAACTCATTTAAGCATATCTTCACATGTCATCTCATCATTCCATTGCACATATTCATCTTAGTAAGTACATATAAGTACTTACCTTTTATATACACTTAGTGTACATATCAAACGTACCTGGAACGGATATACAAATCACATAGTCGTTCGTATCTCGGATTCTCCTGTTGAACCGTTCGGAATCTAATAGGTTATGCAGGAGTGCAATTTTGACAATAATTGGAACAGTGGTTTCGGGACCACAAGTTCGAGTCAGAAAAATATTTAAAAATTATTTTCTATGTTTATTATGTGTGAATTTATATCCATGGAATTTTCGTGTTTTAATTTTTTGTTTGAGTGTCGATTTAGGGCTTAATCGCGTGAGATGAAAAAGTTGATAGTTAAATATGTAAGGGCCAAATTGTTGTTTTCTTTAAAGCATAAGGTATTTATGATGCAATTAGACCATTTAATTTATGCATGGACACTTTTGGACATGAGTTAGTGGAAATGGAATAAAATGATAAAGGTTAAAATAGTAATTAATACATTATAATGTAAATATAATAAAACAAAATTAGAAAGCCATGCATTACGTCCATCCTTCCACCAAAAATACAAAAGAAAATAAAGAAAAGAAGAAAAACTAGGTTCAGCTTTGATCTTGGCTAAATTAAGGTATGAAATTTGTTCAGTTTTTGATAATTTTTGCGTTTTTCTGATCGTTGCTTTGTGTACTACAAAGCCCATGCTTTAATTTTTGATTTTGATGAATATTTTGAGTAAAGCCATTGATGAATTCATGAGTTTTGTGATGTTAGATGATAGGTTATGAAAGATATGTTCTGAATTAATATGTTTTGTATTGGAAATTTTGATGATTTTGAGTAATTAGGGCTAAATTGTAAAAATAATAAATTGAGGGACTAAAATGTGAAATAAATGAAATGTATGGACTTGTATGAGCATAGGTAATGTTTGTCCTAAGCATGATGTGTGCAAATTTCGCATATTTTGTATTTTATGCAATAGGGACTAAATTGCAAAAAGTGTAAAATGTTAGGGGAAAAATGATAATTTTCCCATTTATGTATTTTTAGATTAAATTGAATAAACTTATGCTTAAATAAGTTTAATTTGAATATATTTAGATCAAGAATCAAAGAAAATAGGTTTGGATTGGGGAAAAACAAAATTAAACGAAAAGTCGTTTGTTTCGTCCGTCGATATTCGAGGTAAGTTTATTAGCGTATAAATGTTGTTAAATTTGAATATATATAAATGTTATATGTTGAATTGAATTTTATGAATATACATGTGTATTGGCCTAATGTATTTAAGCTTGGAAGTATATTTACGAGTTCGATTTGATCAAGATAAGATGTCCGAAAGTCCCGTACGAACCTTAGGAATAGCTAGGATACATATGTTATGACATAGGATTCTGATATGTGTTTTCATGTAAGACCACATCTGGGACGTTGGCATCAACTTGTGTTTACGTGTAAGACCATGTCTGGGACATTGGCATCGTATTTGATTCATTTAAGACCCTGTCTAGGATAGTGTCATCGATATGTGATTACATGTAAGACCACGTCTGGGACGTTGGCAATGTACGATATGTTTGACTATCCGAGTATCATTTTTAATTCCGAATGGTTCAACAGGAAATAATAAGTTAAGATCGTGTATAACATCGAGTTAGAAAAGCTCAGGTATGTACTCATACTAAGTTATGAAAATAAGGTAAGTTGAATGTTTGAATTGATGATATAATGCTTTATGTTAATGTGAACTATGTGTATATAGATGTGAATGAATGTATATTCGGCCTAAGGTTATAAATGTATTAAAGAAAGTAAAGGTTAAACATGTTAATGTTCAATTGATTATTCGGCCAAAGGAAAGTTATTACAAGTTATATAAGTTTTGATATATACGTTGATAAGTAGGATTATATATGAAATTATGATGGTTTATTACTACTTGTCTAGCTTAAATTGTGTAAATGATTAAATGTTTATTTGCTTATGACTTACTAAGCTTTGATAGCTTACTGTGTTTATTTTCTTTCTGTTTTATAGATTTTGGAAGTTGATTACGAGCTCGGGGATCGTCAGAGAAGTCTATCACACTATCGACTGTTTTGATACTTTTATAAAGTTGAACTTAATCTTGTGGCATGTATAGGCTAGTTTGTGTTATGTTTGATTTTTGGTATGTATATATTGAAGCCATGCGAAAATGGCTAGAAATGATGTTTAAGCTTAGGTGATTTTGGTTATGATATATATATGTGTGTGATATGCTTGGTATGATTTGAAATTGTGGTTTGATATAGTAGTTGAGTAATATGCATGCTATATGTGTCTGATGTGTTTGGATTATGCTTTAAGTTTAAACAAGGTTAAGTAAAGTTCATGATTATCTATTTGATAAATATGATATACGAGGTTGATGAATATATTTAGGTTATGCTTAGTTAATGAATTATTATTGGGATGCCTAATTTGTAACATGAATTGTTTTGAACATTGTTTACAAAGTATTTATGTATTCGAAAATGCAATGATGTGTGTGTGTGTGTGATGGTTTGAAGCTATTTATAATTTGGCTATGGTGTTTAAATCTTATCATCGAGTGTTTAGTTATATATTAATGATAAAATTGTGGTATTGGACATATGTAAATTAAGTAGGCTATGAATATTGGATTAAGAAATGTAGTTTTCGTATTGATTTGAAATGGCATGCTTGAATGGATAATTTGGTTTAGAAATGATAAAGTACGTGTATATGTATATATGATTAAGGCATTGTAACTATAAATATAAGCATGAGATTTGGTTGATAGCATATTTACATAAATAGATTGAACGTTATATATAATGACCGAATATGAAATAACTTAGCTTAGTTGTGAAAACGAAACATGGATGTTCGGAAATGGTTTAGTTGGTGAATGCATATGTTTATAAATTTGTATTAAGAAAATAGGTATGTTTTGGTCTTATATATTAATGCATAGTTGAATTGAAAATAAGTTTAAAATTAGTAATAATGCATGTACATGTTCAGCTAATGTTAGTTAAATGAGTAGAGCATGATTTGGATTTAGTTTTTATAGGTTAATTGGCTAGCCGAATTGAGGATATTATGACTGGCAATGAGTACACATGTTCTATGTTTGAATGATTCAAATTAGATGTGGAGAATTCGCTTATGGATTTTATTACTCAATAACGTATATTAAATCAATTGGCACATTTGTTAATGCCGCATATGAGATCGGATATAAGCTTTGTGATATGATTTGTTTGGTCTAATATGTACAGGTTTATTATTAAGAAATAATATGTTCATAAATTTAGTATGTATTTGAATTCCATATTAATGATAAGCACATGATTCGTGCATTTATTTTGGAAGTATAATTTATATAGCTTTGAGGTAAAATTATTATGGTGTAATTATGATTGTATGCTTGAGATATTATATTTGGTTTACGATTAATGCTGTATGTTTAATAATTAAAAAGTTATTTGTTTACTTTATTCGAATAAGTGTGCATATGTAGTTGTTCGAAAGTTGTGTTTTATTCGGTAATGCCTCATAACCCTAATCCGGCGACGGATACGGGTTAGGGGTGTTAAATTTTATTAGTATTAGAGCTACGGTTTAGTCGATTGTAGGACTAACGTAGCGAGTGTGAATCTAGCTATACATGCCATCTTTTTATATTGCAGTAGTGTGATAATTCCTAACAATTGAAATGTGTTTTCTTATAGTAAATGGATTCCGATTGAGCCGTAGCCGATGATGCGGAAAGTAATATGCCCGCTCCTATTCAGGGGGCAGCGCTGGTTGATTCTCGACCGACTTCAAGTAACAAAAAGGGAGAGGCTAAACAAGCCTTTTACCAAATGATGAACAATTTGTTTACTCTGTATATCCGGACGAATCCGGCTGTTCCACAACCTCCTACCCCACCGATCCCCCCTCAAATACCTGTAATGCTGCAAGTTACTAATCCAGTACGATTGAATAAGCCGCCGGTTGATAAAATTTGAAAACACAGGGCTGAAAAGTTCAGAGCCACTGGTGATGATGATGCTGAGCGAGCTAAATTCTGGCTCGATAATCCTATCCGTGTGTTTGATGAGCTATCTTGCACCCCCAACGAGTGCTTAAAATGTCCTATATCTTTGTTACGTGACACTGTATATCACTGGTGGAATACGCTAGTATCAGTAGTTCCGAAAGAACGGGTCACCTGGGAGTTCTTTCAGGCTGAATTCCGAAAGAAATATATCAGTCAGAGATTCATAGATCAAAAACGCAAAGAATTTTTTGAGTTAAAATAGGGTCGCATGACTGTGACAGAATATGAACAGAAATTTGTAAGACTCAGTAGATATGCCCAAGAATGTGTGTCGATAGAAGCTATAATGTGTAAAAGATTCGAAGACGGGTTAAATGAAGACATTAAACTACTAGTTGGCATTCTTGAAATAAAAGAGTTTGTTGTACTTGTTGAGCGAGCATGCAAAGCTGGAGAGCTTGGGAAAGAGAAAAGAAAAGCTTATTTTGAAACCAGAGATTCCCGTAAAAGGTCATCGAGTAAGACATGGCCAACATCAAAGAAATTCAGAGATGATGTTAGTCGTTCAAAGGCTACTGTGGGTTATTTTAAACGTGATCGAGATAGACCACCTGTGAGTTCGAGAGCTACCTCAGTAGCTAGTGTTGGTAATGTCAGATTGAATCAACCTGAGTGCAAACACTGCGGCAAATGACATCCCAATATCTATAGGTTGATTGCTCAGGCCTGTTTTAAATGTGGATCGAGGGATCATTTCATTCGTGAGTGCCTAGAGTTAGTGGAGCAAAATACCATACAGAGTGCGAGACCGAGTAACATGTCAGCTCGAGGTAGACCACCTAGAAACACAGGTAATATGAGCAGCGGTCAGAAAGGAACTAAAGACACATTGGTTAGATCTGAGGCTCGCGCACCTGCCAAAGCTTATGCTACTCTTGCTCGAGAAAAGGCTTTATCCCCAAACATTATTACTGGTACTTTCACTCTCTATGATACTAGTGTTGTTGCATTGATTGATCCTAGTTCGACTCATTCTTATGTATGTGAGACTTTAGTATCCAGTAAGACTTTTCCTGTAGAGTCTACTGAGTTTATGATTAAAGTATCGAACCCCTTAGGTCGGTGTGTTTTGTTTGATAAAGTTTGCAAGAATTGTCCATTAATGATTTGAGATTCATGTTTTCCTGCTGATTTGATGTTGTTGCCATTCGACGAGTTTGATATAATTCTGGGTATGGATTGGTTAACTCTACATGATGCTATTATGAACTACAAATGGAAGACTATTGATTTGCGATGTCAGAATAATGAGATTATTCGGATTGAGTCTAATGATCTAAATGGTTTACCAGCAGTGATATCTTCGATGTTAGATCATAAATATGTGAGAAAGGGTTGTGAAGCTTACTTTGCTTATTTGCTTGACTCTAAAGTGACCGAAAAGAAGATTGAATCAATATCAATTGTGTGCGAGTATCCGGATGTGTTCCTTGAAGAATTACTGGGTTTGCCACCGATCCGAGAGGTAAAGTTTGGTATTGAGTTAGTGCCAGGGATGACTTCAATATCGATAGCTCTGTACAGAATGGCACTGATAGAATTAAAAGAGTTGAAGACTCAGTTGCAAGAGTTGACTGATAGAGGCTTTGCACGACCGAGTTTCTCTCCCTGTGGTGCACCGGTTTTATATGTGAAAAAGAAAGATGGAACTATGAGAATGTGCATTGATTATCGATAGCTCAATAAGGTGACTATAAAGAATAAATATCCTTTGCCACAGATTGACGACTTGTTCGATCAGTTGAAAGGGGCTACGGTGTTTTTGAAGATAGATCTGAGATCAGGCTACTATCAGTTGTGAGTTAAAGACTCTGATGTTCTGAAAATTGCTTTCCAAATGAGGTACGAACATTATGAGTTTCTGGTTATGCCTTTCGGACTTACTAGTGCACCTGCTGTTTTATGGATTTAATAAACCGGATCTTTAGATAGTATATGGGTCAATTTGTGGTTGTGTTCATAGATGATATATTGATCTATTCCTGTGATGAATCTGAGCTTGCTGAACATTTGAGATTAGTGCTACAGACTTTGTGTGATAAGCAGTTGTATGCGAAGTTTAGTAAATGTGAGTTTTGGTTACGAGAAGTCAGTTTTCTGGGTCATGTTATATCATCATCGGGTATTCGAGTTGATCCGAACAAGGTTTGGACTATACTTGATTGGAAGCCTCCCAAAAATGTATCCGAGGTCTGAAGTTTTTTGGGATTAGCTGGTTATTATAGACGGTTTGTAAAAGGTTTCTTTATAATTGCAACTTCAGTGACGCGATTACTTCAGAAAGATGTTAAGTTCGAGTGGTCAGAAAAGTACCAGAAAAGTTTTGATTAGTTGAAAACCTTGTTGCCCGAAGCTCTAGTGCTAGTTCAGCCAGAATCGGGTAAAGAATTTTTTATTTATAGTGATTCATCTTTAAGTGGTCTCGGTTGTGTTTTAATGCAGGAAGGCAAAGTCATAGCTTATGCCTCGAGATAGTTAAAGCCGCGCGAAAAGAATTATCCAACACACGATCTGGAATTGGCAGCTATTGTATTTGCATTGAAGATATGGCGCCACTATATGTTCGGTGAGAAATGTCATATTTATTCTGATCACAAAATCTTGAAATATTTGATGACTCAGAAATATCTGAATTTACGACAACGAAGATGGTTAGAGTTGCTAAAAGATTACGAGCTTGTAATTGACTACCATTTGGGGAAAGCCAATGTTGTTGTTGATGCTTTGAGTCAAAAATCATTGTTTGATCTACGTGCCATGAATACTTAATTGACCCTATCTGATGACGGTTCACTTGTAGCTGAGTTGAAAGTGAAACCATTATTTATTCATCAGATTTGTAAGGCTCAAAAAGTTTATGATGAATTGATAGCGAAAAAGGCTCAATGTGGTGCGAATATTGATTCAGAGTTTCGAGTTGATACTGAAGGTTGTTTGAGGTTTAAAGACTGAATGTATGTTCTGAGAAATTCAGAGTTGATTCAGATGATTTTGAATGAAGCTCATAGCAGTCGGTTATCTGTTCATCCAGGTAGTACAGAAATGTATAATGATTTGAAACAACTTTACTGGTGGCTTGGTATGAAACGAGACATCTCTGATTTTGTTTCAAGATGTTTGATCTGTCAACAAGTCAAAGCTGAGCATCAGGTACCTTCTAGGTTACTTCAGCCGATTATGATACCCGAGTGGAAATGGGACAGAGTTACGATAGATTTTGTATCGGGTTTACCTTTGACACCGAGTAAGAAAGATGCAATTTGGGTATTGTGGATAGATTGACTAAATTGGCTCATTTTGTTCCAGTTTGCACAGATTATTCGCTTCATAAACTTGCTGAATTGTATATTTCTCAGACTGTGAGATTGCATTCTATTATTTCGGATAGAGATCCGAGGATCACATCGCGATTTTGGAAGAAACTGCAAGATGCATTGGGTACGAAATTACATTTTAGTACTGCTTTCCATCCGCAATCAGATGGACAGTTTCAAAGATTTATTTAGATACTCGAAGATATGTTGAGATATTGTATTCTTGAGTTTGAAGGTACCTGGGAATGATACTTGCCACTGATTGAATTTGCATATACTAATAGCTTTCAATCGAGTATCAAAATGACACCTTATGATGTTTTGTACGGACGTAAATTTTGAACACCTTTGTATTGGACTGAGCTCAGTGAAAATAAGATACACGGGGTCGATTTGATCAAAGAGACTAAATAGAAAGTGAAAGTGATTCGTGATAGTTTGAAAGCTGCATCAGATCATCAAAAGTCATACGCAGATTTAAAACATAAAGATATTGAGTTTCAGATCGGGGATAAAGTGTTTTTGAAAGTCTCACCGTGGAAGAAAATACTCAGATTTGGTCGTAAAGGCAAGTTGAGCCCGAGATATATTGGGCCATATGAAATTGTAGAGTGTATCGGGCCGGTTACTTAAAGATTGTTGTTACGATCTGAGTTAGAAAAGATCCATAATGTATTCCATGTTTCAATGCTTCGACAGTACCGATCCGACCCATCACATGTGATTTCTCCAATTGAGGTTGAAATTCAATTTGAAATGACGTACGAGGAAGAACCGATGCGGATTTTAGATCGCGAGGTGAAAGAATTGAGGAATAAGAAAATTTCTTTAGTAAAATTTTTATGGCATCGACACGAGGTTGAAGAAGCTACGTGGGAGCTCGAAGGCGCTATGAGAGAACGTTATCCAAACCTATTCACCGGTAAGATTTTCGGGGACGAAAATCCCTAAGGGGGAGAATTGTAACAGTCCAGTTTTGACCCTAATCAGAATAGTGGTTTTGGGACCACAAATTCGAGTCAGAAAAATATTTAAAAATTATTTTTTTGTTTATTATGTGTGAATTTATATCCATGAAATTTTCGTGTTTTAATTTTGTTGTTTGTGTGTCGATTTAATAAAAAGGGCTTAATCGCGTAAGATGAAAAAGTTGATAGTTAAATATGTAAGGGCTGAATTGTTGTTGTCTTTAAAGCATGAGGTATTTATGATGCAATTAGACCATTTAATATGCATGGACACTTTTGGACATGAGTTAGTGGAAATGGAATAAAATGATAAAGGTTAAAATAGTAATTAATATATTATAATGTAATTATAATAAAACAAAATTAGAAAGCCATGCATTACGTCCATCCTTCCACCAAAAATAAAAAAGAAAATAAAGAAAAAAAGAACAACTAGGTTGGGCTTTGATCTTTGTAATATTCGGGATTTAGGGCTTGTGCATTCTTGCTTAAATATATGTGGAAGCATGCCTGTGTGTATTTTGAATGTGTCTTGGGGATTTTAAGAACTTTAGAGTGTAGGTGAATGCCTTAGAAATTATTTGATATTAAGTCTCAAAGGGGGAGCTAGGCAAATGAGGCCTTAATAAAATTTATAAGGGAAATTGGACATAAAAATGGGCTTGTTAAAGTGGCAAGGAGGCGCCACTTAGAGCCTTAGTAAGTGACGCCACAAGCATTGTGCAGGGCTTAGGTTCGAGTAGCAAGGGGAGCACTTTTGGAGTGTTTTTGCGTCAAGCTAAGAGGGGAGTTGGACGGCACTAAAACACTAAGGAGATGAGCACTAGATGTGGTCAAATACCTTTTAAAATTCGGCTAGGGGCAAAGGATAATTGTTGTTTTATTCAAATTATTTTGAATGGGTAAAGAAGAGAGGAAATAGGAGAAAAATAAGGGAGCTGATAAGGGGAAGAGTGTTGGTCGGCCTAGGGACTCTCTTGAGGTGATTTTTGGCCGAGTTAGTAGGGGAGGAGTAGCCGAATTATGTTAAGGGGTTTTATGTTTTCTTTGCCGAAATTTAGCTCTTCTCTTCACTCTTTTCTTTTCCATACACGAACCACACCAAAAACGCCTCTCTTCCTCACTTGATCATCATTGCCGAAACTTCTAAGCTTCACACTCTCCCTCTCCATATTTTGATAAAGGCCGAACCACAGTACCTGTAACACCCTAAACCCGGTCAATACGCCATAACCGAATCTGACATGCCACAGAGGAAAACATTTTGAAAAGAATCGAATTTAACAGATAAATTTTTAGTGAGAAACTCTTTGTAATTCTATATTTGTAGAAATCAGGTGTAAAATAAGTTAACACCAAAAATTTACTTGAAATTTCATAAATAAAAACTTTAAAACTTAGTCGATAAATCATAGGATAGAAAACATTTATATCTTTTAAGAAAAATCCGAATTATTACTTTGGAAACCGATTGCATTTGAGTATAGAAACTTGAATTTTGGAAATCACTTAAATTGTAGAAAACATTTAATTTATAATTTTGCCAATAAACAATTTGTATTACCCGATGGTAAGATTTTAAAACCATTGCGATTTTATAGTTTAGAAAACTTTGGGTTCAATTATTAAATTAACCAAGTAATTTATAAATCACATTTTAAAACATGTCCAAAACATATAAATAATCCAAAAATATAATTTAAAGAGGCCTTATTACAAATCCATAAAATATGAAAACCAAATAAAATAAGTACCCAAATGGAAGTACATATAAAACCAACTTTTATTGCATGGCCTCCTCGAGTTCATCAGGCTCCTCGTCCGCAATCTCACGAATCACTGAAATGATAAGGGAGAAGGTGAGTCACCAAGACTCAGTGCATAATCCCTCTCCCGGGTAAATGCCACATACTTACACCAATTATAACAAAGCAACATATATGTATAATGCACCCAACCTAGCCATTCATAACTCCTTTTCTACCCCGTGTGGTACCAAACCACTGGTGGTGCCAAACCACTGGTGTCTCAAAGACACAAATGTGATACCAAATCACTGGTGACCGTAGTCACAAATAATCCATTTGTGGGGCCAACCCACGTGTGATACCAAATCACCGCTGGCGGCGATCCCATATCTCAAAAGTGGGGTCAACCCACGGTGGTGTTAAACCACAGGGACAAGTCGCTATGAGGTGCCAAACCTCTGGTGTCCGAAGACACGAATGTGATACCAAATCACTGGTGGTGCCAAACCACTGGTGACCGAAGTTATGAATCATCAAGTTGTGGGGCCAACCCACGTGTGATACCAAATCACTGGCGACAATCCCATATCTCAAAAGTGAGGCCAACCCACGATGGTGTTAAACCACATGGGCCAGTCATTTATGAGGTCCCAAACCTCCGGTGTCAGAAGACACAAATGTGATACCAAATCGCTGGAGGTACCAAACCTCGGTGTCAGAAGACACAATATCAATCTTCCCCCTCCTCTCATATTGCCCATACCAATGCAATAGATAGACAAATCATGTCAATATACTTTGATATAAATCACATAATGAAAATATCATAAATCGTAGATCATGATTTCAATCCACATATATCAACAACATATAGAAACGGACTTACCCGAATCCTCATTCATACCATCATGGTATCATATCAAGATCTCATCGTATTTCCCACTTGGATAATATGATTAGTAACTTAATATTATAAATACATATACATAACCGAGTTATAAAGTGTGTAAGGTACACACCTTTCACCAAAAGCAAATACTAACGTCCGAAGATCCGATCTACCACACTAGATCACTTGTCCTACAATCGGCCAAATCACAATATTTTAAACAAAGGCCATTCGGCCAACATCATAACACTTTAATCCCAAAAACTTTAGTCTTTTCAAAAGAATGATGAATCGACAAGAATCCTTACCCCTTTGACTTACCAACCTTAGATTGCTAGAGAGATAGGGCTTAAATCGATTGCTTCCAAAATCCCAATGAGCCCTTTTTATCCAAAATCGATTGAAGAAACCGAAGAGAGTCTACCCTTGAATAATCGGCCAAACTAAAACTAAAAGGAAGTAGAAGATTTGGCTATTTGGTTATGAGAGAAGAAAACAATTGATTTGAGTCTAATAGGATATGAAATACGAAAGTAGAAGAGAAGATAAAATGAGAGAGAGAATTCGATTTAATCAACAATGGAAGAAGGAAAAGAGAGTGTTTGGAGAAGAGAATGGTTCGGCCAAAAGAAAGAGAAAGAAAATGCGGTTGATCAAAAATCAAAAGAAGAAAAGAAAAGAGAGAGATGGGAGAAATAAGGTTCGGCCAACACCTATTTTGCCTAAAAGAAAAGTGCATAAAAGTCCAATGTTGTTTCGGTTTCAAAAGGATAAATGAAAGAAAGAAAAAATAGAATTTGGTTCCAACAAAATAAGAGCTAAAACAAAAGCAAAATTTGCACAAAATACACAATAGACATTCGGCCAAGGTGGAAGTTTTTGGAGAGGAAAAACAAAAATGTAAAAAGATGCATAAAAGAAAAATTGGCCAACTATCCCCCCAAGCTACCTATCAAAATTCGGCCACCCCCTAACCTTACATACCGTCCAGATACATGCTCTAAAGGCCTAGGAATACTTTCCAAAACATCCTCCTAAAACCAAGCCTTATGTCTCCCCAACCTTCCATAATTTTAAGATTCTTATCCCCAATTTCATGCTTTCCTTAAACCAACATTCAACTTACCAAAAGATGAAAGTCCAACCTATCATAAACATAGGTTGACTGTCCATAAATGCTATGAAGAAAAATAAAATCCTCAATATGCTTTCCATGCTACTCGAACCACTAACCTCAAGCAACCTTTCAAGCTCCTTATCCACTATGCCACTAACTCCTCATGTGCTTTAATTAACACTTAAATTAACTTAAGTGCTAAGCTCACTTAATCCACTTCATTAAATAAACCATACTAAAAATTATTCTAACTTCCTAAATAAAATCAAGCCTTTACAAGACTATGCTAACACACAAAATTCATACCCGAGCCAACACAAATGATACTCAAATTTTGGGATGTTACAATTCTACCCCCTTAAGAAAATTTCGTCCTCGAAATTACCGCTCAAAAGAGTTGAGATATCTTCTTTGCCTCATCGCATCCTCTGGTTCCCACGTAGCTTCTTCTACACCATGATTCTGCCATAAGACCTTCACTAAAGGAACTGTCTTCCTATGCAAAACTTTCACATCTCGATCTAGAATCTGCACAGGTTCCTCTTCCACCGTCAAATCTGGACTCACTTCTATTTCCTCTACTGCCACGACATGCGATGGATCAGAACGATAGCGTCTAAGCATGGATACATGGAACACATCATGGATCTGACTCAATTCCGCTGGCAACTCAAGCTGATAAGCTACTGGTCCCACTCGTCTCAACACCTTAAACGGTCCAATGAACCTTGGACTTAACTTGCCTTTTCTTCCAAATCTTAACACTTTCTTCCATGGTGAGACCTTCAGAAAAACTTTGTCACCCACAGCAAACTCTATATCCCTCCGCTTGAGATCGGCATACGACTTTTGCCTATTCGAAGCTTCCTTTAGACGAGTCTGAATCATCTTAACCTTATCCTCAGTCTCTGCAACCAACTCTGATCCTAACATCTGACGCTCACCCAACTCTGTCCAGCAAGTAGGTGTGCGACACCTCCTACCATACAACGCCTCATATGGGGCCATCTTAATGCTTGCCTGATAACTATTATTTTATGCGAACTCAGCTAACAGCAAAAACTCTTCCCAGCTACCTCTGAAGTCCAAAACATATCCTCTCAACATATCCTCTAAAATCTGAATAACTCTTTCCGATTGCCCGTCAGACTGTGGATGAAATACGGTACTGAAATCCAACCGCGTACCCAAAGCCTGATGCAACGCTCTCCAAAACCTGGACGTAAATCTGGGATCTCTGTCTGAGATAATCGACACAGGCACACCGTGCAACCTCACTATCTCTGCCACATACAACTTAGCTAACCTCTGAAGCGAATAATCCATTCTAACCGGAATGAAATGAGTTGACTTAGTAAGCCGATCCATAATCACCCAAACTGAGTCCTTCTTACTAGGCGTAAGAGGTAAGCCACTGACAAAGTCCATAGTGATCCTCTCCCACTTCCACTGTGGAATCTTCACTGGCTGAAGTAACCCAGACCGCAACTGATGTTTAGCCTTGACTTGCTGACACGTCAGACATTTACCCACAAACTCAGTTACCTCCCGCTTCAGACCTGGCCACCAAAACTGCTCTCTTAAATCCTGATACATCTTGTTACCTCCAGGATGCATAGCATATGGGCTGCTATGTGCATCCTAAAGAATCCTTTGCCTCAACTCAACATCTTTCAGCATACAAGCTCTCCCTTTAAAACACAAAACTCCATCACTGGACAAACTATAATCCTCTAAACCTCCATTCTGAACCCGCAACCTCTGATCATTCAAACCATCATTCTTCAACTGCTTCTCCTTTATCTGATCTAACCAAGTCGACTTGACTTGCAATTCTACCAAAAGAATCCCATCGTCATACAAGCTAAGATGAGCAAACATCGATCTTAAATCTGATACAACCTTACGGCTCAACGCGTCTGCCACCACGTTAGCCTTGCCGGGATGATACTCGATCGAACAGTCGTAGTCCTTCAATAACTCGATCCATCTACACTGCCTCAAATTCAAGTCCTTTTGAGTCAAAAGATACTTAAGACTCTTGTGATCCGTGTAGACTATCGACTTCTCTCCGTACAAATAGTGTCTCCATATTTTCAAAGCAAAAACCACAGCAGCTAATTCCAAGTCATGCGTAGGATAATTAGCCTCATGCGATCTCAACTGCTGAGATGCGTAAGCCACAACCTTCCCTTCTTGCATCAGCACACATCCCAGACCAGTATGTGATGCATCACAATAAACCGTGAATTCCTTGCCTGCCTCAGGTTGAATCAAAACCGGAGCTTCAGTCAGAATCTTCTTCAACTTGTCGAAACTTTCTTGCTGCTTCTCAGTCCAAACGAATGGAACTCCTTTCCTCAACAACTTTGTCATCGGTGCAACGATCAAAGAAAATCCTTCCACAAATCTTCGATAGTACCCTGCCAGACCTAGGAAAATTCGAATCTCAGCTACTAACTTAGGCGGCTTCCAGTCCAACACCGCCTCAATCTTCTGAGGATTCACTCTAATCCCCTCGGCTGATACTACGTGACCCAAGAAAGTCACCTCCCTAAGCCAGAACTCGCACTTACTAAATTTGGCATACAGCTGCTTTTCCCTCAGAATTTGCAAACACTACTCGCAAATGCGCATCATGCTCCTCCTCTGACTTCGAGTATATCAAAATATCGTCTATAAAAACCACAACAAACTGATCCAAAAACTGCTGGAATACCCGATTCATCATATCCATAAATGCTGCCGGCGCGTTAGTCAACCCAAAGGTATCACCAAAAACTCGTAGTACCCATACCGAGTGCGAAAAGCCGTCTTATGGATATCAACCTCTTTCACCTTTAGCTGATGATATCCAGACCTTAAATCTATCTTGGAGAAAACCGCAGCCCCTTTAAGCTGATCAAACAAGTCATCTATCCTTGGCAAAGGATACTTGTTTTTGATCGTCAACTTATTTAACTGGCGGTAGTCTATACACATCTGTATCGTACCATCTTTCTTCTTGACAAAAAGTACCGGCGCTCCCCATGGCGAAACACTTGGTCAAATGAAACCTCAATCCAACAACTCCTGAATCTGAGCCTTCAATTCCATCAATTCCTTCAGTGCCATCCTATACGGAGCTATAGACACTGGCGCCGTTCTGGGTAACAGATTTATACCGAATTCAACTTCACGATCCGAGCGATCCGGAAGTTCTTACGAAATACATCAAGATATTCCTTTACAAATCAACATTCCCCACAAATGAGATTCCTTAGCCTCCAAAGCACACACATGGACTACAAACACCTCACAGCCCTTCCTGACCATCTTCACGGCTTTCAACGTAGATACCATGTTAGATAGATAATCTCTTCTAATACCTATCATGACCACCTCTTTACCCTCAACTGTCTTCAAAACCATGCGCTTAGCAGTGCAATCCAAACTTGCTTGGTACTTGACCAACCAATCCATTCCAAGAATTAGATCGAACTCCTCAAACGGCAGTTCCATCAGATCAGCTACAAACACTACCCCTTGGAGTTCTAGGGGTACATCCCTATACAGCTTATCTACTTCTACAGAGTGACCTAGAGGACTAAGTATTTTCATGCTCCTAGAAGCAGTCTCAGAAACTAAGCTCATAGTCTCTCCTATGCTACTAGCAACATATGAATGCGTCGAACCCACATCAATCAAAGCAGTATATGGAACACCAAAGATTAAGAACGTACCGGTTATAACGTCCGGTGCGTCCCCCTCCTCACGACGTCTCGCAAAGATACACCAAACCAGGCCGCCTTGCCTCGGTGTTGCTTGCACCTCGCCCGATGCTCCGCGGCCTCGGCGTAACCATTACTACAACCTCTGCGCAGTGCTGGTCCTCCTTTTCGAACCGAGCATGACCTTGACCCTCGAGTTGATTCACGGCTTGCTTACGTGGACAATCTCTCACACGATGATCCAGCGAGCCACACTCGAAACATCCTTTCCCTCCGGTCCAGCATTCACCCCAATGATACTTCCCACATCGGTTACACTGCGCTGGCCTCTGATTAGCAGTAACAGCCTTCTAGATTGATTTGGCCCACTCTGCCTAACCCTCTTCTGAGCATTACCGGCTGACCCGGATGATCCATAACCTTTCTTATGCTTGTTCCGGTCGTAACTCTACCTTGCAGATTCCTTGATTTCTTCAGCTATCTTAGCCTTTTCAACCAAAGCAGCAAACTCTCGCTCCTGATGTGGAGCAATCAGCAATCTCAGCTCGTCTCTCAAACCATCCTCAAATCGGACACAACGCTCGTGCTTCGAAGCCACAATACCTCCAGCATACCGGCTCAATCTTAAGAACTCAGCCTCATACTCTGATATAGATTTACTTCATTGGACCAAATTCAGAAATGCCTTACGCTGTGCATCAACGTAATTAGACCCAACATATTTCCGCTGATACGCTGCCTTGAAATAATCCCAAGTGAGATCCTCCGCTGCAACACCATTCCGTACCGTGAGCCACCACTGATATGACTCATCTCGAAGAAGCGATACAATCCCTTTCAGCTTTTCCTCCGTATTCAGATCCAGATCATCCATGATTCGCTCCGTCGCTTCTAACCAATATTCAGCCGAGCTGGGAGCTACACTCGAAACACCTCGAAATACCTCGGCTCCGTTGGCTCGGAGTCGCTCAGGTACAGATTTTTGAACTCCCGCGCCTCCACCTACTCCAGCTACCCTCTCAAGAACTCGCAGCATCGCCTGAGACACTGCGTCATCCCCCGTTTGGTCCTGATGCTCAACTCCAACCGCTGGTGGTGGAACTGGTGGTACCTCATTCTCGGATCCTTGACCCGACCTCACTGGCTCAGACACAGCCATCCTACCTCGACCACGTCCACGCGTAACACGACCTCGACCTCAAGTACTCATGTCTAACGTCTCTTCTTATCTAAGTTAAAAGTTTTATGCATTAGTCATTATTCCACTTTCTTTAAAGCACAGTTTTATGAAAAAATTTAAGAAGAGGTTGTTTCGCAAGTACACAAAACCTATAGTTTTAGGTCTCTAAAGTAGTTCCTACTACTATACAGTCATGCCAACATCATCATATCATCAAAATCAACAGTTTGATGTACTTACCAGGGCGGATTGATACCGGAGACTCGGGACCATGCTTTTCCAACCATAAAATTTTAAACAATAACATTTTGAAACCATACTTTAAAACATTTTGGGCCTCAGGCCCACAGCCGAGCTTTTAAACTTGGCTCTGATACCAATTTGTAACACCCTAAACCCGGTCAATACGCCATGACCGAATCTGACATGCCACAGAGGAAAACATTTTGAAAAGAATCGAATTTAACAGATAAATTTTTAGTGAGAAACTCTTTGTAATTCTATATTTGTAGAAATCAGGTGTAAAATAAGTTAACACCGAAAATTTACTTGAAATTTCATAAATAAAAACTTTAAAACTTAGTTGATAAATCATAGGATAGAAAACATTTATACCTTTTAAGAAAAATCCAAATTATTACTTTGGAAACCGATTGCATTTGAGTATAGAAACTTGAATTTTGGAAATCACTTAAATTGTAGAAAACACTTAATTTATAATTTTGCCAATAAACAATTTGTATTACCCGATGGTAAGATTTTAAAACCATTGCGATTTTATAGTTTAGAAAACTTTGGGTTCAATTATTAAATTAACCAAGTAATTTATAAATCACATTTTAAAACATGTCCAAAACATATAAATAATCCAAAAATATAATTTAAAGAGGCCTTATTACAAATCCATAAAATATGAAAACCAAATAAAATAAGTACCCAAATGGAAGTTCATATAAAACCAACTTTTATTGCATGGCCTCCTCGAGTTCATCCGGCTCCTCGTCCGCAATCTCACGAATCACCTGAAATGATAAGGGAGAAGGTGAGTCACCAAGACTCAGTGCATAATCCCTCTCCCGGGTAAATGCCACATACTTATATCAATTATAACAAAGCAACATATATGAATAATGCACCCAACCTAGCCATTCATAACTCCTTTTCTACCCCGTGTGGTACCAAACCACTGGTGGTGCCAAACCACTAGTGTTTCAAAGACACAAATGTGATACCAAATCAGTGGTGACCGTAGTCACAAATAATCCATTTGTGGGGCCAACCCACGTGTGATACCAAATCATTAGCGACGATCCCATATCTCAAAAGTGGGGTCAACCCACGATGGTGTTAAACCATAGGGACAAGTCGCTATGAGGTGCCAAACCTCTAGTGTCCGAAGACACGAATGTGATACCAAATCACTGGTGGTGCCAAACCACTGGTGACCGATGTCACGAATCATCAAGTTGTGGGGCCAACCCACGTGTGATACCAAATCACTGGCGACAATCCCATATCTCAAAAGTGGGGCCAACCCACGGTGGTGTTAAACCACAGGGACGAGTCGCTATGAGGTCCCAAACCTCTAGTGTCCGAAGACACAAATGTGATACCAAATCACTGGAGGTACCAAACCTCTGGTGTCCGAAGACACAATATCAATCTTCCCCCTCCTCTCATATTGCCCATACCAATGCAATAGATAGACAAATCATGTCAATATACTTTGATATAAATCACATAATGAAAATATCATAAATCGTAGATCATGATTTCAATCCACATATATCAACAACATATAGAAACGGACTTACCCGAATCCTCATTCATACCATCATGGTATCATATCAAGATCTCATCGTATTTCCCACTTTGATAATATGATTAGTAACTTAATATTATAAATACATATACATAATCGAGTTATAAAGTGTGTAAGGTACACACCTTTCACCAAAAGCAAATACTAACGTCCGAAGATCCGATCTACCACACTAGATCACTTGTCCTACAATCGGCCAAATCACAATATTTTAAACAAAGGCCATTCGGCCAACATCATAACACTTTAATCCCAAAAACTTTAGTTTTTTCAAAAGAATGATGAATCTACAAGAATCCTTACCCCCTTGACTTACCAACCTTAGATTGCTAGAGAGATAGGGCTTAAATCGATTGCTTCCGAAATCCCAATGAGCCCTTTTTATCCAAAATCGATTGAAGAAACCAAAGAGAGTCTACCCTTGAATAATCGGCCAAACTAAAACTAAAAGGAAGTAGAAGATTCGGCTATTTGGTTATGAGAGAAGAAAACAATTGATTTGAGTCTAATAGGATATGAAATACAAAAGTAGAAGAGAAGATAAAATGAGAGAGGGAATTCGATTTAATCAACAATGGAAGAAGGAAAAGAGAGTGTTTGGAGAAGAGAATGGTTCGGCCAAAAGAAAGAGAAAGAAAATGTGGTTGATCAAAAATCAAAAGAAGAAAAGAAAAGAGAGAGATGGGAGAAATAAGGTTCGGCCAACACCTATCTTGCCTAAAAGAAAAGTGCACAAAAGTCCAATGTTGTTTCGGTTTCAAAAGGATAAATGAAAGAAAGAAAAAATAGAATTTGGTTCCAACAAAATAAGAGCTAAAACAAAAGCAAAATAAGAGCTTAGTGGTGGCCAATGTCAGCTCAGTGTTATTTTAATTTGAGACTTTACATTTAAGTTTTGGATTTATTTCGGGTTTTGCTTTGATGTAATAAGGCCATTACTATTAACTGTTTTAAGCATGCATTTTATTCGGTTTATTATGATACGATTATTATTAAATCAAGATTAAATAACTTTTCTTAAAAATAAATTTTAAATGTTTTGACACCTAAACACAAACGATTTTCAATTTAATGTTAAACTCTAAAAACTCGGCAATACTTTTAACTTATTGATTTCAAGTACAAATAAAAATATTGTTTTAATAAAATCTAGTCTTCAAGAACAACACCGTTTTCAATTTGAACTCAACACAAATCAAACTTTCTTCAAAACCACACAAATTTTCCAAAATAACAAGCAAGTTTTAAACTGTTTTACTCAGGGAACATACCAGATCCGGTCAAGGCTCGTGGGCTGGGTTTGGGGTGTTTCAATCTTGGCTAAATTAAGGTATGAAATTTATTCGGTTTTTGATAATTTCTACGTTTTTGTGATCGTTGCTTCGTGTACTACAAAGCCCATGCTTTAATTTTTGATTTTGATGAATATTTTGAGTAAAGCTATTGATGAAATATTGAGTTTTGTGATGTTAGATGATAGATTATGAAAGATATGTTTTGTATTGGAAATTTTGATCATTTTGAGTAATTAGGGCTAAATTGTAAAAATAATAAATTGAGGGACTAAAATGTGAAATAAATGAAATTTATGGACTCGAATGAGCATGGGTAACATTTAGCCTAAGCATGATGTGTGAAAATTTTGCATATTTTGTGTTTTATGCAATAGGGACTAAATTGCAAAAAGTGTAAAATGTCAGGGGAAAAATGGTAATTTTCCTATTTATGTGTTTTGGATTAAATTGACTAAAATGGTGCTTAAATAAGTTTAATTTGAATATGTTTAGATCAAGAACTGAAGAAAACAAATTTTGATCGGGGAAAAACAAAAATAAACGAATAGTCGTTTATTTCATCCATCGATATCCGAGGCAAGTCTATAAGCGTATAAATGTTGTTAAATTTGAATATATATAAATATTATATGTTGAATTGAATTTTATGAATATACATGTGTATTGGCCATATGTATTTAAGCTTGGGAGCTATATTTACGAGTTTAATTTGATCAAGATAAGATGTTTACGAGTTCAATTTGATCAAGATAAGATGTTCAAAAGTCCCCTACGAACCTTAGAAATAGCTAGGATACATATGTCATGACATAGGATTCTGATATGTGTTTTCATGTAAGACCATGTCTGGGACGTTGGCATCGACTTGTGTTTACGTGTAAGACCATGTCTGGGACATTGGCATCGTATTTGATTCATGTAAGACCCTGTCTAGGACAGTGGAATCGATATGTGATTACATGTAAGACCATGTCTGGGACATTGGCATTGTACGATATGTTCAACTATCCGAGTATCCTTTTTAATTCCGAATTGTTCAACGGGCAATAATAAGTTAAGATCGTGTATAACATCAAGTTAGAAAAGCCCAGGTATGTATTCATACTAAGTTATGAAAATAAGGTAAGTTGAATGTTTGAATTGATGATATAATGTTGTATGTTAATGTGAACTATGTGTATATAGATGTGAATGAATGTATATTCGGCCTAAGGCTATAATTTTATTAAAAAAAGTAAAGGTTAAACACATTAATGTTCAATTGATTATTCGGCCAAAGGAAAATTATTACAAGTTCTATAAGTTTTGATATATAAGTTGATAAGTTGGATTATATATGAAATTATGATGGTTTATTACTACTTGTCTAGCTTAAATTATGTAAATGATTAAATGTTTATTTACTTATGACTTACTAAGCTTTGATAGCTTACTGTGTGTATTTGCTTTCCGTTTTATAGATTTTGAAAGTTGGTTATGAGCTTAGGGATCGTCAGAGAAGTCTATCACACTATCGACTGTTTCGGTACTTTTATAAAGTTGAACTTAATCCTGTGGCATGTATAGGCTAGTTTGTGTTATGTTTGATTTTGGGTATGTATATATTAAAGCCATGCGAAAATGGCTAGAAATGATGTTTAACAGTTATGATATATATATGTGTGTGATGTGCTTGGTATGATTTGAAATTATGGTTTGATATATTAGTTGAGTAATATGCATGCTACATGTGTGTGATGTGTTTGGATTATGCTTTAAGTTTAAGCAAGGTTAAGTAAAGTTCATGATTATCTATTTGATAAATTTGATATACGGGGTTGATGAATATATTTAGGTTATGCTTAGTTAATGAATTATTATTGGGATGCCTAATTTGTAACATGAATTGGTTTGAACATTGTTTATAAAGTATTTATGTATTAGAATATGAAATGATATATATATATGTGTGTGTGTGTGTGTGTGTGTGTGTATGTGTGTGATGGTTTGAAGCTATTTATAAGTCAGCTATGGTGTTTAAATCTTATCATCAAGTGTTTAGTTATAGGTTAATGATGAAATTGTGATATTGGACATATGTAAATTAAGTAGGCTATAAAAATTGGATTAAGAAATGCAGTTTTTGTATTGATTTGAAATGGCATGCTTGAATGGATAATTTGGTTTAGAAATGATAAAGTACGTGTATATGTATATATGATTAAGGCATTGTAACTATGAAGATAAGCATGAGATTTGGTTGATAGCATATTTACATAAATAGATTGAATGTTATGTATAATGACCGAATATGAAATAACTTAGCTTGGTTGTGAAAACGAAACATGGATGTTCGGAAATGGTTTAGTTGGTGAATGCATATGTGTATAAATTTGTATTAAGAAGATAGGCATGTTTTGGTCTTATATATTAATGCATAGTTGAATTGAAAATAAGTTTAAAATTAGTAATAATGCATGTACATATTGTAACACCCCAAACCCGGCCTAGACGTTATGACCAAATCTAGCGTGCCACATCAGGTGTTGCTTGAAAAACTTTGCGTTCGCTAGAAAACTCATCTACGAATCAAAACTTTCTACCGTTTAAAAATCCCAATTTTCGTTGCTTATTAACAAAACAAGTTTTACTCGAAAGCATTTCCTTTTGTAAAACATTATTATGCATTCATTATTTTTTTTTAAAACCTTGTCTGTTACGGCAGTTTGTCTTAAACAGTTGGAGAAACGTGATATTTTAAAAAACAGTAGTTATTGTTTTAAAACCCTTGTTTAATAAATTAGCAGGTTGTAAGGAAATACCAAATTTAAAGTTAAAACAATTCTAATGGCCTTATTATAAAAATTATTAACCTAAATACATAATGGACGTGTGCCCACCTCCGAGTCCCTCGCAGCTCCAAATCCTCTAAAGCTGGGGATTACCTGCACAGTTAAAGAGAAAGGGTGAGTTACGAGAACTCAGTGTGTAATCCCCGTATTACAACCACAGTTTGGGCCTATGCCCATACTATATCAACCTGGGCCTAAGCCCTATTTAGTAACGGTTTGGGCTGAATCCCTATTCAGTAACAGTCTGGGCCAAAGCCCTATAATATGCAAAATAGTTATGCACCCAACCCAGTCCAACCAACACACCACCCGTACCAACCAACACACCTATGGGGACCAAGTCAACCCACCCAACCAGCACACCAATGACGCAGACTAGCTGCTAATAATAGTATATGTGGCTAAGCCACTAAATCAGTATAAAGTGGAAAAAGCCACTCAATCAGTATAACGTGGTAGTGCCACTAGTACAGTGCTACCTCCAAATCCATAACCCAACCTTTGCAGCCATGTCATAATTAAATCATGTAATCAGTGCATCAACATCGACAACAATCATACAATTACTACTCACACATCGATGATCCTACCACTAAGGGTAAAACTAAAATTTAGGGTAAAACAATAATTTTGTCCCCCGGGGGTATTTCGGTAATTTTACCCACCAAGGGTATTTCGGTAGTCTACCCATCAAGGGTATTTTGTCATTTACCCACTAAGGGTATTTTGGTAATTTACCCACTAAGGGTATTTCGGTAGTTTTACCATTACAACAGCCTTTTCGAAGGCCTACTTTCGCCTCGAGCGACACGATTTCCATTTCTGGTCAAAACAATGGTATTGGACCTAAAATCCAATTTCGGCCCACACGCTCGTGTGGGCCAATCAGCTCATTTTCAGACTCGATTCTGCGGACTTGACAGTCGCATCCATCATCTGACACTTTTCATTGTTTTCGCTCATATGGGCCCATTAACCCATTGGGCCCACTTAGCCTACTTCAGCTCAACAAGGCCCATTACGACCTCACTTCCATGAGAGAGTTCACGACACTCCCAACAGCCTATCGCCATCACTAGTGGCTCGGTTAAACTCTAGGAGTACTCATACACTCGAGAGCTCTTAGTTACCGATACTCTGGCTTTTCGATATTTCGGCTTTTAGTCGATCACAGTACATCACATATCAAAAGAATAATGGAGTGAGAGTACACACCTTGATTACGAGCATGTCGCCAATCCCTTAGCACCGATCCTATATTAAACAAGGTCAATGATTAGCCAAACGATTAAGAGGGTTATCCACCCAACCTTAACAAACCGAAATCACACTTACTCCTACTTGATTTTACCGAGTTGCTAAGCCTTTTCCGATTTCCAGTGAGGATTAAGAATTCTTGAATGAACTCTGCAGTATAAACCCCTTCTTAAAAAGAGATAAAGTAAACATGTGGTTCAAGTCCACCCTTGATAAATACAAAGCGAGTACACCTATCGGATTAAGGCTATGAGTACGAAACATCTGCTTCCAAACGCTTGTCTCCTCCTACACCTCGAGTGAACCTACATATCAACCACATCAGACCACAGAAGATGGGGAAGATTCGGCACTGGAGACACAAATGATAACCCCCACGAAAGTGATTGAAAGAAAACTGATATACTTACTCCTTAGATTTGGCAAGACAGCTTCCCTTGAATATGGCCCCAAAAATGTGACTATAAAAGAAAGGTGAGAAGATATTGATCTCGGTTTGTTCAACATAAAAGACAATAGGAAACATTGAAGACCAAGAAGAAGATAGGTTCGACCAACTAGAAGGGTACAAAGAAAACTACGAGAGAAAGAGGGGAGATTTGATTCGGCTTTAAATAAGCAAAGAGAGGAAGGGAAAATAAGTGGAAAAGAAAATGTGCAGTCATCCAAAGGAGAACCGAAGGAAGAAGGGATTTTTTAGCAAAGTACTAACGAAAAGAAAAAGAGCAATCAAGAGAAGACTGAGAATTTGATAAAAGAACAATGAGGAGAAAGGACCCGAAATGCTAGAAAGTATACCCGAAATGCAAAACTCCCAAAAGAATCCAAATAAAATTCGGTACACTCTCCCCTCTCCAAACCGAATATACACACTCACATGCCTAACCATAGCCGAAATTCCCTATCACATTTCCCCACATTCGGCCAACACTAACACACTCCTCCATCCCTTAATTCTCTCCACTCTTTCCTCCTAATTTTGCTTTCCTTCATCCATTTGAACTATTTGACCAAGTCTCCAATGCCCTTTGAAGAGTTTGATCCGAACATTGCTTCCTCCACCCATTTGACACAAAATAAAAGCCTTTAATTTGTAAAGTGAGGGATTCGAACCCCTTCCCTCCCTGCTCTCTCTCATTGACGCCACAGCCACTTTGCCACATGCTCAACTTGTGTCTCCCAAATGAACATAATTACAAACTCGAACCCAAGCCTCTTTAGGACCTCCAAATACACTCAAATAACCAGCTGAGCAAGCACAACCTGTAACATGCAAAAATTACAACCCCTAATTTTTGGGACGTTACACATATTCGACTAATGTTAGTTAAATGAGTAGAGCATGATTTGGATTTAGTTTTTATAGGTTAATTGGCTAACTGAATTGAGGATATTATGACTAGCAATGTGTACACCTGATCTATGTTTGAATGATTCAAATTAGATGTGGAGAATTTGCATATGGATTTTATTACTCAATGAAGTATATTAAATCTATTGGCACATTTGTTACTGCCGCATATGAGATTGGATATAAGCTTTGTGATATGATTTGTTTGGTCTAATATGTATAGGTTTATTATTAAGAAATAAAATTTTCATTAATTTAGTATGTATTTGAATTCCGTATTAATGATAAGCACATGATTCATGCATTTATTTTAGAAGTATAATTTATATATCTTTGAGGTAAAATTACTAAGGTGTAATTATGATTGTATGCATGAGATATTATATTTGTTTTACGATTAATACTGTATGTAATAATTAAAAAGTCATTTATTTACTTTATTCGAATGTAATAAGTGTGCATATGTAGTTGTTCGAAAGTTGTGTTTTATTCGGTAATGCCTTGTAACCCTAATCTGGTGACGGATACGGGTTAGGGGTGTTACAGCAAGATGCAAAGTTTTTACAGGATGTTTCTTTTATCTAATATTTCATATTTGATTATTATTTTTCATTCTTCTTTCATTATATGTTATCATTGTTTTGATTAACTTATTTTACTTTTTGTTTTTAAGGATGGTGAAAGATTTGATATCGTTATCCATATGAAATCAAGAATATTTTGGAACTATCTCATACCTTCTAGTGATGACGATGATGTTAAAGATCTTCAGGTATATTTTACTATGTTTTATTTATTGTTTATTATAATTGGAGACTAATCATGCATGATAGATTGTTATTTGAAATCTCACACATGTTTACGATGGTAATTACGAAATAAAGAATCTATTGGGATGTTTATAAGTTCGTCCTACTAGATTTGTTGCATTCCTCAAAATGAATGTAAACATAAAGAAAATAAAAGATATACTCATGGACCACTAAAAGTAGGAACATAGTAATGAATAATTAAATAATGAGAGTTCTCAAGATAACTTTTCAAAGGATAAAGATAACTCGAAATGAATGTAAACATAAAGAAAATAAAAGATATACTCATGGACCACTAAAAGTAGGAACATAGTAATGAATAATTGAATAGTGAGAGTTCTCAAGATAACTTTTCAAAGGATAAAGATAACTTATGTTATCAATATGATATGAAAAATTATTGGCCACATATGTGGCGTATGCTCAAATATTTTGTTTCTGTTAATATTCTTTGAGGAATGATATGAAAATGTAGTAATGAATTATATCATTACATATAGAAAATATTTATCTTATTTGGTACGGAAACAAAAAAATATTATTCCAATATTTGATAATACAAAATTAGTTAAAAGCTCCAGAAGAGCTAATATATCACTATCTAAAAAGCACAAAATTTGTGATGGTTAATGCATTACTTTTAAAAGTTATTTGTAATGGATCTCATATTGAGATTGTGAATGAGGAAAAGATTATATTTCATATGAACAAAAAAAGGGGATTGAATTATGAATTTATAATATTTATGATATTCTTTTGTCATCATCCCCATTAAAGGGTTGAAAGCAAAATATTTGACTCTGAAAGATCTACTCATGAGCAATAGAATATGATAATTCTATCTAAAGCTTATTATGGTTGGAAGCATCTAAAGTTGCAAGTATTTTTTAAAAACTGTAAGTATAACTCTACAGTATTCAGAATAAGTTCACAACTAAAATTATATGGTAAAATATTACTGATGAGAACTTGCAAGAGAGAAAACTTATGTATGAAAACTCATTAGTTATGTACCTGTTATACACATGGAAAATAAGATTCACTCTCAAAGTTTGCTATTAGTAGATTTTTGGGCATTTGAAGATTTTTGTAACACCCCTAACCGATATCCACCGCTGGATTAGGGTTAAAGGCATTACCAGACAGATCAAAAACTTTTACAGACATTTCATACAACCATTCATCAATCACAATCAAATTGTCCCTTTCATAGGTCAACGAGACCTTACTCATACTTTAGAATAGGATCGGGACTAAACTGAACACAACTAAAATTCTCAAAAATTTATAAACTTTTCTAAGTTATAGAGGCTACACGCCTGTGTGGGCAGGCCGTGTGGCTCCCACGGCTACTAGACACACCCATGTGTCCTGGCCATGCCAAATCAGAGCATGTATTCTGACTTCTCCACACGACCACCAGGCACGCCCATGTGCCATGGCCATGTAACATTAGGCTAACTACTGACTTAACCACACAGCTACCAGGCACGCCCATGTACCATGGCCGTGTAAAGTTAGGCTAGCAACTGACTTAACCACACGGCTACCAGGCACGCCCATGTACCATTGAAACACCCCAAACCCGGCCCACGAGCTTTGACCAGATTTGGTATGTTCCTCAAGAAAACCGGTTCAAATTCTTTTGTTACTTTGGAAAAACTTGTGTGTTTTGAAAGAAATATTGTTTTGGGCTCGAATTGAAAACAGGGTTATCTTATATTGAAATCCCTTTATCTTAGGTGTCAAAACATTTAGGGTTTAGTTTAAAAGAAATTTACTTAAACTTTAATTGATAAAAATTTGTAAACATAATAAATAAAATAAATGTAAAATAGTTCAACTATGGCCTTATTACATCAAATAAACCCAAATAATTTAGAGTACTTAAATAAAAATAAAATGTCCAAATAAAATTCCTTGTTGAGCATGGCCACCTTTAAGCTCCTATCGACCAGGTCTATTACCGATCATCACTGAAAAATGTTCCCACAACGGGTGAGTCAATGACTCAATGTGTACACAACACTAAATCATAATAGAATCGGGCATAACAAATATTACACATTCATATCATAGCATACAAATTATGATGCATTCCCAAACCCAAACCTAATAAGCCATCCGCTACACTCCCCGTACCAACCTGTACACCATGGAGACTACTAAGTCGACCCTCCTTCCGCTACACTCCATATCGTGGTCTTAGGTCACCGCATTTGTGGTCTTAGGTCACCACATTCAGAAATCGCAGTCTTAGGTCACCGCATTTGTGGTCTTAGGTCACCACATTCAGATATCGCGGTCTTAGGTCACCGCATTCAGATCACTGTGGTCTTAGGTCACCACATTCAGATACCATGGTCTTAGGTCACCACATTCAGATATCGCAGTCTTAGGTCACCGCATTCAGATTACTATGGTCTTAGGTCACCACATTCAGATACCACGATCTTAGGTCACCGTGTTCGTGGTCTTAGGCCACCACAATCACTTCCCCTTTTCAATAACCCATATGCCCCATTTTGTAATATGCATTAATATACCAAAGTTCACACTCTTATTCTCATGTTACAAATAACATATTTCATATTCCTAGTAGGAGTAGGAAACGTACCTGAGTACTTAGTACCATAACATGGTACC
Source organism: Gossypium bickii (assembly GCA_025503065.1). Lineage (NCBI taxonomy): Eukaryota > Viridiplantae > Streptophyta > Magnoliopsida > Malvales > Malvaceae > Gossypium > Gossypium bickii. Next base: position 13,520,590 of record CP106716.1, on the reverse strand, counting down.
TTAGCCACTTTCTTATTCTTAATATCACATATTTTAATTAGACATAGCCATAAAACTTATTAAGAATTAGTGTGGGGTACACACCTGATTCGCTTAGCAAATTCCTTGAGATCTTGAAATCTGATCTATCGCTTAGATCCTTAATCCCTACATTTGATTAATCATTTACTAATTTAATAAAAAGCCATTCGGCCATAAATCCAAATCCTAGTAGGATTAGTATACTAAAACTTACCTTGTTGCCGATTTGATAATTAATCAAATCCCGGAAACTTGTATTCTTCCCCTTTGAAATCGGCTAATCACTAGATCCCTTGAATCGGTTAGTTTTCAGCTTAAAACACATAAAAATAGATCTAACTACTAAAATAGGCCTTGGCCGAATATTTATAGTCACTTACCTTAAGGATCTTAAATCCCGAAATTATCCCTTGGTTATAGCTTCTGTCGAAATCCCTAAAACCACATGTTAGATCAACTTCTAACCTTTAATCACAATCAATGGCCCTGGGCCAAATGTCAGATATGACTTACCTTGATGGTCAAATTTCGAAGATCTTTTCCTTTATAGTTGACTATGGCAAAAATCCCGAAAGAATCCTTCCAAATTTTGGCAAATAAGAATATTGATGGGATTAGTCCTAGATTTCGACAAATCTAAAAGAAAAGAATAGAAATCAAACCTTGTTCTTACCCTTTCTTGAAGAAATCGACAGCACCTATGCTTGAAGCCCCTCAAAGATTCGGCTTTTGATGGATTGGAAAGAAAAGAAATTGGCTAATGGCGATATCTTGAATTTTTGGCTTTGGCTAACAAAAGAAGAAGAACAACAAATGTTCTAGGAAATTCTACAGAGAGAGAAGGGTTGAGAGAAGGAATGATGAATGGCCCTCTTTTTCCTTATATAGCCGAATTTACTAACTTAGAATCCCTTACTTGGCCATCACTCTTCTATTTTGATAGCTTTATCTCTTTAATTATCTCCTAAAATAAAAGATAATTCAGCAACTATCCTTACTTAGCCGAAATTATTAAACTCAAAGTCCCTTACTTGGCCATCACTTCTCCCTTATTTTCCTAATTAAAGAATAATTCCTCATTTATCTCTTGAAAATAATCTAAAATAAATCCATTATTTATCCCTTATTTATCCACTATTTATCTCTTAAAAATAAAAGAATAAAGGCTCCTAAATTATAGCCTTGTGCCGTCCCTTGCTGCTACTCTCTGCTGTAAAATAAAACTTTTATTTTGCTTCCCCTACAGCTCGAACCTTGGCCGAATACTCTTGTATGTGGCGCCATTTCCAGAGGCCTTAAGTGGCACATCCAAGCCACTTTTCCAAGCCCAATTTCATGTCATATCCTCCTACATTTTCTCTTAAAGCCACCTTGCTTCATGTCCCTCTTTTAAACTTTAAACTTGACATTTCTAAAGCATTTCCTTACATTTCTAAGACATTTCCTTACATTTCCAAGACATTTCCTTACATTTCCAAGACAAGACATTTCCTTACATTTCCAAGTCATTTCCTTACATTTCCAAGTCATTTTCTTACATTTCCAAGTTTCCAAAAATGTTCACCATACATTCATAACACATAAGACATGCCATTTCGTATAATTAAATCAAAAATGCATAGGCCCATTTCCAGGATGTTACAACCATGGCCGTGTAAAGTTAGGCTAGCTAATGACTTAACCACACGGCTACCAGGCACGCCCATGTGCCACAGCCGTGTAGGCAAAATAGGCCATTTGCAAGGCCAAAATACCACCCACAATAGGATCATACCTACAAGCATTATACCAATTCATTTCTTACACAATTGACAATCAAAGACATGCCAAATAATCAACAAGTCTCCACAATCAATCCTATTTCCAATCATACCACTTTGCCCAAACATACATACTCATAATGCTTTCACATACTTACCAAAATCTTAGCCAATTCATTAACTATCAAACCATACCAAATCAAGCATCATATATCATAATCACTTATGCATATCATCAACATTTATCTGGCCATATCTAATTGCCATTTATACACATTTCAACCATAATCCAAAACAACTAGCCTATACATGCCATATTTAGCTATATACACATTTCAAAAGTACCAAAATGAATTTGAGTAGTGTGATGACGATCCTCAATGATCCCTGAGCCTTCAGTAGCTTTGACGATCTATAAAACAAAGTAAACACACACACACATAGTAAGCTTTCAAAAGCTTAGTAAGCCATATACAAATAAACTTAACATAAAATACACATAACCATATTGATACAATGTCAATAATGGTTCTCAAAGCAAATACATCACATATAACATTTGGCTCATTTGCTTAGCCATATCTTACCACATTCTTCAACTCAAATGTCACATATACACATAACTCATTTAAGCATATTTTCACATGTCATCTCATCATTCCATTGCACATATCCATCTTCGTAAGTACATATAAGTACTTACCTTTTATACACACTTAGTGTACATATCAAACGTACCTAAAACAAATATACAAATCACATAGCTGTACGTATCTCAGATTTTCCCGTTGAACCGCTCAGAATCTAATAGGTTATGCAGAGTGCTCGGATTAGTCGTACAATACCAACGTCCCAGACATGGTCTTACATGTAATCAAATATCGATGCCACTGTCCCAGACAGGGTCTTACACATATCAATACGATGCCGATGTCCCAGATATGGTCTTACACGAAAACTCGAATCAATGCCAACGTCCCAGACGTGGTCTTACATAATATCACGTAACAGACACCTATGTCATGACATAGCTAATCCTATCTATTCCTAGATTCGTACGGGACTTCTCGGACGTTAGCAATGTGTCAATCTTATCTCAAATTTCATATATTCAACATCTCATATGCATTCATCATTATCAATAGTCATATGAACATTCATAATTCAATACAAACACATTTATTTGTATATCGACTTACCTCGGATTCAGATATTCGTTTGGACTCGGTTATTCGACTACCTTTGCTTTCCCGCGATCTAAGTCCGTTTTCTTCGGTTCTTGATCTATACATATTCAAATTTAACCTTTTCGTTCATCAACTTATTCAATTCAATCCAAAAACATACATTTAGGGCTATTTACAACTTAGCCCCCACATTTGCACATTTCATCAATTTAGTCCATTTTTCTCAAAGCATGAAATACACAAAATCACCATATACTCATGCTTAGCCGAATGCTCATATATCTCATACATGTCCAAACATTTCATTTATTTCAAAATTTAGTCCCTCATAATACTATTTTCACAATTTAGCCCTAATTAGCTAAATTCACTAAAAATTCAAGAACAAAATATGTTCATTAAACACATATCTTTCATTTAACACCAATACTCATAAAAAATCTCACCATTTCATCAATGGCACATTTCATAAACATTATCAATTCTTCAAATTACAACATGGGTTTTAAAGTAGACTAAGCAACAATATCAAAAACATAAAAATCATCAAAAATCAAAGTCAAAACATACCTTAATTTTGCTTGTAAAGGACCGAAACCTAGCTTGGCTTATTCATTCTTTTCCTTTCTTCAATTTAGGCACAAAAAGGATGATAAAAGCCATCCATCATGTTTTATCTTATTATAACATTTATATTAATCTATTTACCTTATTAACCTCCCAATTAATAATTAAAACAAACATACATTAAGGATCTATTTGCCCTTTATCCATCCACTAACTAAATAGTGGTTTAATTTCCTCTTAAGACCTCCTCTTTTAAAAGCCACAACACATATGTGCTTTAATAAATAGCATACAAATTTTGCATTTAATGCAATTTAACCCTTTTCTCAAATTAAGCATACAGACGGACAAATTAACTTATGGAATTTTAACACATGCTTAATCACATACTAAAGGCACAAAAAAATAATATTAAAATATTATTCAGGCTCGAATTTGTGGTCCCGAAACCACTGTTCCAACTAGGGTCTAAACCAGACTGTACAATTCTCCCCCCTTAGGGATTTTCGTCCCCAAAAATCTTACCGTTAAACAGATTCGGATATTGCTGTCTCATTGAATCTTCAAGTTCCCACGTAGCCTCCTCAATTTCGTGTCGATGCCATAACACTTTTACTAACGGAATTTTATTATTTCTCAACTCTTTTACTTCATGAGCTAAGATACAGATCGATTCTTCCTCATAAGTCATATCGGATCGAATTCCAATCTCAGACGGTGTAATTACATGTGATGGATCGGATCTGTATCGACGAAGAATTGACACGTGAAATAAATTATGTATCTTTTCTAACTCGGAGGGCAACAACAATCTGTACGCGACAGGTCCAACACGCTCGATGATCTTATACTGTCCGATGAACCTCGGACTTAACTTGCCTTTATGTCCAAATCGGAGTACTTTCTTCCACGGAGACACTTTTAAGAAAACTTTTTCACCGATTTCAAATTCAATATCTTTTCTTTTCAAGTCTGTGTAAGACTTCTGACGATCAGATGCTGCTTTTAGACTGTCACAAATCACTTTCACTTCCTATTCTGTATCTTTTATCAGATCGACCCCATGTATCTTACATTCACTGAGCTCGGTCCAGTATAGAGGTGTTCGACATTTGCGTCTGTAAAAAGCTTTATATGGTGCCATTTTGATACTCGACTGAAAACTATTATTATACCCAAATTCAATCACTGGTAAGTACGATTCCCATGTACCATCAAACTCAAGAATGCAGCATCTCAACATATCATCGAGAATCTTAATAATTCATTCGGGCTGACCATCCATTTGTAGATGAAAAGCTGTACTGAAATGCAATTTCGTGCCTAAAGCCTCTTGCAGTTTCTTCCAGAACCTTGATGTCAATATCGGATCTCTGTCTTATACAATGGATAGTGGCACCCCGTGTAATCTCACAATCTCAAAAATATAAAACTCAGCTAATCTATCGAGTGAAAAATCAGATCGTACCGGAATAAAATGGGCAGGTTTTGTCAATCGATCAACTACAACCCAAATCGCATCTTTCTTTCTCGGAGTCAGAGGCAATCTAGAAACAAAATCCATCGTCACTTTATCCCATTTCCAGTCAGGAATTAGAATCGGTTGTAACAAACCAGATGGAACCTGATATTCAGATTTAACTTGCTGACAGATTAAACATTTCGATACAAAATTAGATATATCTTGTTTCATACCAGACCACCAATAGTGTTGATTTAAATCACGGTACATCTTTGTACTTCCTGGATGAACAAATAGATGACTGTTATGAGCTTAATTTAGTATCAACTGAATCAACTCTGAGTTTATCGGAACACAAATTTGATCTCAAAACCTTAAACAATCATCATCATCAACTCGAAATTCAGAATCAAAGTTCGACTCACACCGAGCTCGTTTCGCTAACAATTCATTATCAACTTTCTGAGCATCACATATCCGCTGTATAAACAATAGTTTCGCTTTCAATTCAACTATCACTGAACTATCATCAGACAGATCTAATTGAGCATTCATAGCACACAATGCAAATAGTGATTTTTGACTCAGTGCATCGGCTACGAAATTTGCTTTCCCTAGATGATAATCTATCACAAGCTCGTAGTCTTTCAACAATTCTAACCATCTTCTCTATCGCAGATTCAAATCTTTTTGAGTCATCAGATATTTCAGATTTTTACGATCTGAAAACATATGACATTTCTCACCGAATAGATAATGACACCAAATCTTTAATGCGAATACAATCGTAGCTAGCTCAAGGTCGTGTGTTGGATAATTCCTTTCATGCAGCTTTAGTTGTCTTGAGGCATAAGTTATTACTTTGCCTTCTTGCATCAGAACACATCCCAGACCATTTAATGAAGCATCACTATAAATTACAAACTCTTTGCTCGATTCTGGCTATACTAAAACTGGAGCTTCGGTCAAAAGAGCTTTCAACTTATCAAAGCTTTTCTAAAACTTATCAGACCATTCATATTTTACATCTTTCTAAAGCAATCTAGTTAACAGAGTAGCTATCATCGAGAAGCCTTTTACGAATCTTCGATAATAACTAGCAAGTCCCAGAAAACTACGAACTTTAGATACATTTTTCGAAGTTTTGCAATCTAAAATAGCAGAAATCTTACTCGGATCAACTCGTATACCAGAGGCTGATACAATATGTCCTAGAAAACTGACTTCACGTAACCAGAATTCACATTTACTGAATTTTGCATGCAATTGTTTTTCTCTCAGAGTTTGTAACACAATTCTCAAATGTTCAACATGTTTAGTTTCATCCTGTAAATAAATCAAAATGTCATCAATGAAAACAACAACAAATCAATCTAGGTACAGTCTGAAAATTTTGTTCATCAGATCCATAAAAATAGCAGGAGCATTCTTTAATCCGAAAGGCATAACCAAAAACACATAATGCCCGTACCTCGTTCTGAAAGAAGTTTTTGGAATGTTTGAATCTTTCACTCTCAACTGATAATATCCTCATCTTAGGTCAATCTTTGAAAATGCAGTGGCTCCTTTTAGCTGATCGAACAAATCATCTATTCTGGGTAACGAATATTTGTTCTTTATTGTCACTTTTTTTATCTAACGATAGTCAATGCACATTCTCATCGTGCCATCTTTCTTTTTCACAAACAAAACAAGAGCACCCCAAGGTGAAAAACTAAGTCTTGCAAACCCTCTATCCGTCAACTTTTGCAAGACTTTAACTCTTTCAATTCCGTTGGTGCCATTCTATATGGAGCTATCAAAATAGGTGTCGTACTAGGCAAAAGATCAATACCAAATTCGACTTCTTGTATCAGAGGCAATCCCGATAATTCCTTGGGAAATACACCAGAAAACTTACAAACAACTGGCACCGATTCAATTTTCTTTTCAGACACTTTCAAATCAATTACATAAGCAAAGTAGGCTTCATATCCCCTTTTTACATATTTCTGAGCTTTCAATACAGATATCACGACAGGCAACCCATTCAAATCATTAGACTCAACCTGAACTATTTCATTATTCGGACATCTCAAATCAATAGTCTTTCTTTTACAGCTCACAACGGCATCATGCAATGTCAACCAATCCATACCCAGAATAATATCAAACTCATCAAATGGTAATAACATCAGATCAGTAGGAAAACAGATATCTTGAAACTTTAACGGACAGTTCTTGCATACTTTGTCAACTATGACACTTTTACCTAAGGGGTTCGATACTTTTATAACAAATTCAGTAGACTCTGCAAGCAAAGTCTTACTAGATACTAAGTTCATACATATATACAGATGTATAGAGCCGGGGTCTATCAATGCAATCATAGATGTATCATAAAGTATAACTGTACCCGTTATAACATCTGGAGATGAAGCTTCCTCACGAGCTCGAATAGCATACACTCTGGCAGGTGCTCTAGCTTCGGATCTCGCAATCGTATCTCTCGTAGTTTTCTGACTACCACTGACATTTCTTACATTTTGGAAAGGTCTACCTCTCACCGAAGTATTATCAGATCTCAGATTCTGGGCAGTCTCTTGCTCAACAGACTCTGGGCAATCACAAATGAAATGATCTAATAGTCCACATCTGAAGCAAGCTCAATCATTTAATCTACAACTTCCCGGATGCATTTTTCTACAATGTTTACATTCAGATTTTTCGAATTGAACATTTCCAGTACTTGCAATAGAAGCTGCTGGAGTTTTGGAGCTCATTTGTGATCTAGCTCGATCTCTATTCAAATGTCCCACATTAACTCTTGAACGACTTTGTTCATCTCGAAATTTCTTTAAAGCAGACTGAAATGATTTGCCCGGAAATCTCTTTCTCACCTCTTTAGCTTCAGTCACAGCCTTTCTTTTATCTTTCCTGAGTGCTTCAGCTTTGCACGCTCGATCAACGAGTACAACGAACTCTTTTATTTCCAGAATCCCAACAAGTAAATGGATGTCTTTGTTAAGACCATCTTCGAATCTTTTGCACATTATTGCCTCGGTGGATACACATTCATAAGTATACTGACTCAGTCTCACGAACTCTCATTCATATTCCAAAATAGGCATACAACCCTATTTCAATTCCAGAAATTCTTTTCGTTTCTGATCAATGAATATTTCACTGAGATATTTCTTCCAGAACTCAATTTGAAAGAAGTCCCACGTGATCCGCTCTTTCGAAACAACAGAAATCAAAGTCTTCCACCACTGATAAGCTGCATCTCTTAGCAGTGAAACAACACATTTAATACTTTCTTCCAGAGTCAAAGACATCTTATCGAATACCCGAATAGTGTTTTCTAACCAGAACTCGGCTTTCTCGGTATCATCATCATTAGTAGCCCTAAACTCTTCGGCCCCATACATTACGAATTTTGTCAACTGGAGGCTTGTTCAACATATTCAGATTTGTAGTCGGAGGCATAGCAGATGTCTAAGGGGGATTAGAACGGGGCAGAGGTTGTGAAATAGCCAGATTATTTCTCATAAATTGAAGGAAACATTCACTCATCATCTGGAAGAAAGCTTGTTTAGCTTCTCCCTCTTAACCGCTCGTAACGGGTCTTGAATCAGAGGGCATTGTCTCTTGCACGGAAGTAGGCGCATTGCTTTCTACATCGTCAGCTACGGCTTTTTCAGGATCCACTACTATACGAAAAATCACATTTTACACGTCAGGATTCATCACACTATCAAAGTTCAGATATATGGCATGTATGACTAGACTCTCACCCGCTATGTTAGTCTGAGAATCGACTAAACCGTAGCTCTGATACTAATCAAAAGTAACACCCCTAACCCTTATTTGTTGCTGAATTAGGGTTAAAGGCATTACCAGGCAGATCAAAATGTTTTACAGACATTTCATACAACCAATCATCAATCACAATCAAAGTGTCCCTTTCATAAGTCAATGAGACCTTACTCATACTTTAGAATAAGGTCGAGACTAAACTAAACACATTTAAAAATTCTCAGAAATTTATAAACTTTTCTAAGTTATAGAGGCCACTCGCCACGTGTGCCTCCCACGGCTACTAGACACACTTATGTGTCCTAGCCGTGCCAAATCAGAGCATGTATTTTGACTTCTCCACACGGCCACCAGGCACGCCCGTGTGCCACAACCGTGTAACATTAAGCTAACTACTAACTTAACCACACGGCTATCAGGCATGCCCATGTACCATTGCCATGTAAAGTTAGGCTAGCTACTGACGTAACCACACGGCTACCAGGCACGCCCGTGTACCATGGCCATGTAAAGTTAGGCTAGCTACTGACTTAACCACACGGCTACCAAGTATGCCTGTGTGCCACGGCCGTGTAGGCAAAATAGGCCATTTGGAAGGCCAAAAGGCCACCTACAATAGGATCATACCTACAAGCATTATACCAGTTCATTTCTTACATAATTGACAATCAAAGACATGCCAAATAATCAGCAAGTCTCCACATTCAATCCTATTTCCAATCATACCACTTTGCCCAAACATACATACTCATAATGCTTTCATATACTTACCAAAATCTTGGCCAATTCATGAACTATCAAACCATACCAAATCAAGCAACATATATCATAATCACTCATGCATATCATCAACATTTATCAGCCACATCTAATGGCCATTTATACACATTTCAACCATAATCCAAAACAACTAGCCTATACATGCCATATTTAGCTATATACACATTTCAAAAGTACCAAAATGAATTTGAGTAGTGTGATGACGATCCTCGACGATCCTTGAGCCTTTAGTAGCTTTGACGATCTATAAAAAAGAGTAAACACACACAAAGTAAGCTTTCAAAAGCTTAGTAAGCCATATACAAATAAACTTAACATAAAATGCACATAACAATATTGATACAATGACAATTATGGCTCTCATAGCAAATACATCACATATAGCATTTGGCTCATTTTCTTAGCCATATCTTACCACATTCTTCAACTCAAATGTCACATATACACATAACTCATTTAAGCATATTTTCACATGTCATCTCATCATTCTATTGCACATATTCATCTTAGTAAGTACATATAAGTACTTATCTTTTATACACACTTAGTGTACATATCAAACGTTCCTGAAATAGATATACAAATCACATAGTCGTTCGTATCTTGGATTTGCCCATTGAACCGTTCGAAATCTAATAGGTTATGCAGACTGCCCGAATTAGTCGTAGAATACCAACGTCCCAGACGTGGTCGTACATGTAATCAAATATCGATGCCTGATCGCTATAAATCAGAGTTTTAAAATTTATAAAAGAATGATCAAACCAGGAAACTAACTCTGACAATGATTAAAGGCAAGTGTACCTATCGAACAGTAGTATAGCTTAGGCAAGACCAGATATCGAACCCAAAGGAACCAAAAGTACTAATACTAACTTTCTTTTTATTATTTAGCCTTAAAATTAGAGTGAAGTTGCTTTTGACGAAGACTAAACTAAGGACACAAAGACAAAAAGGACGAATAGTAAAATAACTTTGAAGGAAAACTCAGTTGATTGTGATGATACATTTAGGAAGAATCCACCTAGACTTCACTTATTAATTAATCCCAAATTATATGATTTCTTTTACTTAGCTTGATCCGTAAGACTCCCTAACCTATATTAAACCCTCTCTCGAGGCGAATAATGTCTAACCCTATGTTAATTAGTGGAACTCTCGTTCGCTTATAATAACCCCCTAGGATAGAAGTAAATCGATCAATGGACTCCCATATTATGTTTCACCCTAATCCGGTAAAATATTGTAACCCTATCTCTAGGAGTTCGATCAATTCTGTTTAATTATGTTAGATCTACTCTTAGGCAGGGTCTATTCCTCCTCCACCTAAGCACATTAGATTTGGATTAAGCAACATAATTAAGAACAAACTAAGTAATTATCATATAACTTAAAAATCAAATAAAAGGATCCATCTAGGTTTCATCTCCTTCAGGTATCTAAAGGGTTTAGTTCATAATGAATAAACAAAACATCGCAAGAGAAAAGATAAAACAAAACATAAGAAAATCCTAAAACTCCCTGAAGGAATTGAAGGAGAATTCTGTCGTCTTGAGTATAATTCCAGCTTTCTTGGATGGATCAACTGGTTATCTTCGCGTTTATTCCCTAACTCTGACCTTCTCGGCTTGGCTCCTTGGCCTAGCTTTGGCGCCTCTTCAAAAGTGGTACTTAGGGGATATATATAGGCTCTTGGAATGCGATTCTTTCTCCCCAAGTATCCTTTTCTGATTAAAATTGCTCATTCTGACGACAGAGGCACGGCCATGTAGCACGCTCGTGTGGGTCGACTCCATGCCGTGTTTGGATTTTTTACTTTATCGGGGTCCAGACCGTATTCTAGTAATTTAATAAGGCATGGCCGTGTGGCTTGAAGTCCAGGCCGTGTAAATTTCATGAATTGGCCCATTTGGCCCATTTTAAGCTCGTTTTACGTTTTTTTCATCCTTTGGTGCTTTCCTGAGTATAAGACATGAAAAGAAAGGATTAAGAGCACCTTTTTACATAAATCAAGGGATAAATCATCCAAAATAATATTAAATATGGGCTTAAAATATGTTACTTTTATGGTTTATCAAATACCTCCACACTTAAGCTTTTGCTTATCCTCAAGCAAAATTCTCAACTTACAACTAAACGAACCTTCCATGATTCATAATTCCTATCAACAATGCCTTATCCTAATTCATAGATAATTTATACATGGATAATTCAACTCAAAGATTCCTAAAGATTCAAACAAGATAAGTCATACATTTGTAGCACGAAAACATAGGTGTTTCCCTTCATCTAAATTTAATTCAAAACCTACAATGATTGACATCCTCACAAAAGATTCACTCAAATCACTTGAAAAGTGTATTAAGGGTCAAAATTAAGCACTCATAAGTCGAACCTGAAAAGTTAATCCCATAGGCTTGTCTGAAAATCAAATCTGCACCACTATAAAATGAAATGATAAACAGATCAAAAGGTCTTTGTTAGGGTTGTAACGGGGCTTGGGTTAAAGGTGTGGATAAAGGCTGAAATTAGAAGGTTAGAATCGAGATTGAATTGATAAGCTGCCTACCTAAAAATTTCTAAGATAACAATTGCATAAACTGAAAATAATAATCCTACTAATACGAGCTTTTCTTTTGAATATAGTCTTTAACTTGTATAAGCTCGCTTTTCATAAAACTAATACTAAATATACTTTTTTTTTAGGAATCAAACTAAATACAAGATAAATTTAACTACTAGAATAATAAACTTAGGTAACTAGCTCAAATCAAATCTCGATTAAGGGGTAGTCAAAAGAAAGGGTGATAACAAATACAAAGGGTTTTAGGTTAAAATTAGCGGGTAAGTCAATAAAAGGGTTGTTAGGCTCAACGGGGTTCACTAAGGGTTAAATATAAGGGTAGGCTATTTAGTGGAGTAAGTGGGTTAAAACCTAAGTGCCTTTATCATCTCGGTATATCAAATCATAACTGTGGTCTTGACATGTATAATCGAGGCAAGTTCTAGAATAACAGTTCATAGTTGACACACTCATAATAAAAGAATGAGCATGAAAAGAATGTATGCTCTATAAGGCTCAAATTCTCACAAAAATTATGGGTGTTTTTGACATCAACCTTGTAAATCTCAAATTTCAAGATAACATTCAAATTCTGGTTGACAACCTAAAATTTTAATTTTTAGAAAATTAGACTTATCATGCTTGATTCCCTAGTATTCTTCAAATTTAATCATCAATGCACAATTAACTATGACTTATTCAAAAGCATATCAATAAAAATCACAAATCATCAGAAATTTCATTTTAATTAGTAATATGAGAAAATTACTTTAAAAACAAGGTTAAAGTTAGGCATTTTCTTGGATTAAATATTCAGCCCCCACACTTTAGACATACATTGTCCTCAATGTATAAGGATAAATAATGACATTTTAAAGATAAATCAAAAGAGAAGGGGGGAAGACAAAACTCTCTGAATTACTCATGGCTGCTTGGAGAATGTGGAAAATGTGTGGTATGAATTGGCTTGTTGATTTTCCCTAGTTGTGCTTTCCTGTAGGTATAGTGAATAGGTTATTCTGTAAAGTCACTGTTCAGTGTTTTTAGATATGTGGTTAGGAATGTTGGAATAGTTAGATAACCATCTTAAAGTGCACCCTAATAATAAAAGTTTAATAATAAATAAGAATTAGAAATAAAGTTTGTAAAATAAAATGAAAATAAAAACAAACAAGACAAATTAAAAGGACTCAGAGGTCCTCGTCGCGGGTTGGGTCCAGTGATGGTGCTGAGGGTGAGATTTGGAGGTGCTGGCAGATTTGTTGTAACGTGGCCTCTATCCCATCAAAGCGTTGAGTGTTGTCGGCAAAGTATAACTCGAACCAGTCGAGTCGTGTGGAGATGTCTTCCAATGATGGTGCTGCTCAGTGCGACCGCTAGCTCGGGTTTGGCACCTCCTCTGAGACACATCATCAGGAATGTCTCCGTCCTTCCTCTCGTTTGTGGGTTGTCATAGTCGATACTGAGGGGGTTTGGTTCCGCGACGTTTTGTGATCATCCTCATATGTAGCATCGTCTGGATGCCTTGGGGTACCATGTTACCCATCAATGTTAGAGCGGTGATCTGGTCATCGGTGTTGAGGAGGTTGAAGTGTCAAGCCAACCTCGTAATATAGGGCCCCATCAATAAAATCCCCTTCCTGTGGGATTCGGTTTGATGCTGCATCGCGCATACGATGAAATATGCCAAGTTGAACACATGTCCTATAGACATGCAAGACAGGAAGTAAACGTCATGTTTGTTAACGACGCTGGTGCTCTCCTTTCGACCTGTGATGGTATGTGCGAGTATGGCATGAATGTACCGTAGGGCTGGAGGATGGGCTGTCACTTTAGATTGACTGGGGTTGTAGGTGGCCGTCGTGGGTTTGAGGTTAAGCCAGTAATGGAATGGAAGGCTGTGAGGTTCTCGGTTTAGACCGTCTAGTGGGTTTGCCTCTATGAATTCTGCCGTGTAGAGACCAAGGGCTACTCCGAATTGGGGTACGCTCAATCGACGTACTTCGCCCCCGAGAAGGAATTGTATGGTGCCTGGGTCATCGAATTGAGCCATCACCGTTTGTAGCGTGAATGTGGAGCAGAACTCGAGTGTAAGCTCAAGGTATGTAGGCTCATTAATTGCGAAGAAGGTTTCCCATGGATCAGTCGACAGTAGTGCTTGGATATCAGTAGCAAGCCCTACTTGTCTGACGACTTCCCAATCAATTCGTCGTCCAGTGCCTATTGGCCTATCTCTGATGGCTTTGTACCGGTCCTCCTGAGCGGCTTATGGAAAACGGAGAAACGGGTGTCGAAGTTCGGTGCTTGTAGAAGAGGATCCGGGTCCTTTACATTTCTTGCATGGGACGGCTCGTTTAATTCGTGACGACGACATATTCCTGCAAATCAAATGTAAAGCAAGTTTTCTAGTTCAACCAATATATTGTAATATTTCACAATCGGATTGTACCAATATCAGAGCATTAATTCTCCAAGAACAGAATAATCCTACAACAATCGATTCTAATCATGCATTAAAAAAAATGAATCAAACATTGAAAATCTTGCAATTGAAAATTATATAAGCAAAAAAAAGTAATAAGAAAGACACAAGAGTATGTGTAAACTAAACAAGAAATAGTCTAATCTAAACAAAAAATGACAAAAAGGATAAATATGCAAAAATGGGAGGAAGATTTTAAGAAAAAGAGAACCAGAATTGGTCATGAATGACAGCACAGACGGCGCGCACGGCGGTGTTGCTGGGTTTGTGGTGTGGGCACAGCGGTGGCGTGGGTGTGTGGTCGGGTGGCACGACTGTGGTGCGGTCGTGCGGAAAGTTTTTGCTGTGTTTTTGGAAGGAAAAGTTGAGGAGAGGTGGGTTTTAGGGGTGGGGAGTGGTTGTGTGGTCAGAGTTGGGGAGAAGGGGGATTTAATTCTAATTTAGGGTTTATTTTTGGGGAAAGATGACGGTTGTTTTATTTATAGGGGGCACGGTTTGTCGACACGCCCGTGTCATTTTGAAATTGCCCGTGTTTTTCACGTTTTTCAGGGTTTGGCACGTTCAGGATTCGTGGTATGGCCGTGTGTCTCTTTGGCATGCCCGTGCTTTGACAAAGTAAATGGTAGGCACGGTGAGGTCCCACGGGCGTGTGTAGCTCGTGCATAACAAGTCAGTATCTTTAGAATTTTCACAGGGTTATGCGGCACGACCATGCTGGTCCCGTGTCATCGAAGAAATTTTACTCTGTTTAGGCACAGTGCTTGGCATGCCCGTGGCCTATTTCCTGGCTATGCACGGTTATGCACATGCCCGTGTTGAGGGCGTGCTTGGAACACCTGCATGCAATTGAACTAATTTAGTGTAGTTAACAAGTGGATTTAATTTGTTAGTTTAGCTAGTGCTCGGGATGCCTCCCGAGAAGCGCTTGTTTATAGTCTTAAGCTAGACTTTCCCTGTTTTCAGTTCTGAAAGAAGGTTCGTGGAGCCTAAGATCCCCTTTCTTATCGCCTAAATCTGTACCATTATAGATTTTAAGTCGGTGTCCATTTACCTTGAAAGTGCCTTTCGTGGGGTGGGTTACCTCGATGGTGCCATACGGAAAAATTGTTTTGATCATGAATGGGCCCGACCACCTTAACTTTAGTTTTCCCGGGAATAATTTAAGCCTTGAATTGTACAGAAGGACTAAGTCTCCTACTTCGAATTGCCTTGATCTCTTGAGCCGAGCATCGTGGTGTCGCTTTGTTGCTTCCTTGTACAGTTTTGAGTTCTCATAGGCTTCTGTTCTCCACTTGTCCAACTCGTTCATCTGCATCATTCTCCTTTTTCTTGCAATTTTGAGATCAGTATTCAAGAATTTTATTGCTCAAAAAGCTTTGTGTTCTAGCTCAAATGGTAGATGATAGTTTTTCCCGTATACAAGTTTGTATGGGGATGTTCCTAGAGGTGTTTTGAATGCGGTTCTATAAGCCCATAAGGCATCATCTATTTTAACTGCCCAGTCTTTTCTATTTGATTCAACCGTTTTTCTAGAATGCGTTTAAGTTCTCGGTTTACTACCTCAACTTGTCCACTGGTTTGGGGGTGATAAGGGGTTGTTGTCCTGTGGTATACTCCATATTTCTTTAAAACCTTTTCAAATTGAGTATTGTAAAAATGAGTGCCTCTATCACTAATGATGGTTCTTGGTGTGCCAAACCGGGAAAATAGTTTTTTGAGAAATTTAACTACTACCCTAGCATCATTGGTAGGTAAAGCTTCTGCTTCTACCCATTTTGACAAGTAAACAATTGCTACTAAGATGTATTTGTTTCCAAACGAACTAGGGAATGGTCCCATAAAATCAATACCCCATACATCAAATATTTCACATGATAGCATATATGTTTGAGGCATTTCGTCACGTTTAGAGATATTACCTATTCGTTGGCATCTATCACATGAGGTAACATACCTGTTGGCATCTTTAAATAGAGTGGGCCAATAAAAAATTGATTCGAGTATTTTGTGTGCTGTCTTAACACCATTGTAGTGTCCTCCGGATGGTCCTGAATGGCAATGCTCCAAGATTTTGTTTGCTTCTGTCTTTGTAGCACATCTTCAAATTACCTGATCTGCACAAATGTGGAAAAGAAAGGGATCTTCCCAAAAATAAATTTTCACATCAGTAAAGAATCGCTTCTTTTGGTGATGTGTTAATTTTCTTGGTAAAATGTTAGCTGCTAAATAATTCGCGATATTTGCAAACCATGGTACCTCAGAATGTGATATAGAAAAGAGTTGTTCTTCTGGAAATGAATCATTTATTTCACCTTCGTCGATCTCTTTGGCGTGTGGATTTTTAAGTCTAGAAAGATGATCCGCTGCAAGATTCTCAGCTCCCTTCTTATCTTATATTTCTAAGTCAAATTCCTATAAGAGTAAAATCCATCGTATGAGTCTGGGTTTTGCATCAGATTTGTTTAAAAGGTAACGAAGAGCTGAATGGTCAGTATAAATGACAACTTTGGATAAGATTAGATACTGCCTAAATTTATCAAAAGCAAAAACTACAGCTAGCAATTCTTTCTCTATGGTGGTGTAGTTTTCTTGCGTAGGTGTTAGTATTCTGCTAGCATAATAAATTGGCTGAAAATGCTTGTCTCTTCGTTGTCCCAAAATTGCACCTACTGCAAAATCACTTGCATCACACATTAGTTTAAAAGGTAAGTTCCAATCAGGTGCAATTATAATCGACGCATTTATTAGTTTCTCCTTAAGAATATTAAATGCATCTGAACATTCATGACTGAAATTAAAAGGAACATCTTTTTCTAGTAATTTTGTCAAAGGCTTAGCTATTTTAGAAAAATCCTTAATAAATCTTCTATAGAATCCTGCATGTCCTAGAAAACTTCTAATGGCCTTAACAGAACTAGGGGGAGGTAATTTTTCTATGGCTTCAACCTTTGCTTTATCTACCTCAATCCTTTAACTAGAAATCTTATGCCCTAACACAATTCCTTCTCTAACCATAAAATGACATTTTTCCCAATTCAAGACAAGATTTGTTTCCTCACATCTCATTAGAACTCGTTTTAAATTTTTAAGGCAGAGATGGAAAGAATTACCGAATACTGAAAAATCATCCATAAAAACCTCCATGATGTCTTCTACGAGTTCGTCAAAGATTGCTAACATGCAGTGCTGAAAAGTAGCAGGAGCATTACATAATCCAAAAGGCATTCTACGATAAGCAAACATACCGTATGGGCATGTGAATGTCTTCTTTTCTTGATCTTCAGGAGCTATGGGGATTTGGAAGTAACCGGAGAGTCCGTCCAAGAATCAATAGTACCTATGTCCAGATAATCTTTCCAACACTTGATCAATGAAGGGTAGAGGAAAGTGATCTTTTCTGGTGGCATCTTTCAGTTTTCTATAGTCACTACAGACTCTCCAACCTATAACTGCTCTTGTGGGAATTAACTCATTTTTTTCATTGGGTACTACCGTCATTTCTTCTTTCTTTGGAACTACCTGCACAGGACTTACCCAAGTACTGTCAGAAATAGGATAAATTATTCCTGCATCTAGAAGTTTAATTACCTCGGTTTTGACTACTTCTTTCATGTTAGGATTTAACCGTCTCTGGGGTTGCATGCATGGCTTATATTCTTCTTCCATTAAAATTTTTTGGGTGCAAAACGCTGGGCTTATTCCTTTGATGTCAGAAATTTTCCAAGCTTTTTTTGTGTTTCTTAGTACTTTTATCAGCTCTTCTTTTTCCTTGGGTTCTAGTTCTGAAGAGATAATTACCAGTAGCGTAGAAATGTCCCCAAGGAATGCGTATTCTAAGTGTTTTGGCAACTGTTTTAATTCCAATTTGGGTGGCCCTTCTGAAACACCCCAAACCCAGCCCATGAGCCTTGACCGGATCTGGTATGTTCCTCGATGTAAACTGGTTCAAAATTCTTTTGTTACTTTGGAAAACTGTGTGTTTTGAAGCAAGTTTATTTGTGGGTTGGGCTCGAGTTTAAAACAAGTTTATTTTAAATTAAAAACCCATTTATTTCAAGTGACAAAATATTTAAAGTTTATTTCAAATTGAATTTTTCTTGGTCTTTAATGAACAAAAAGTTCGTGACATAATAAATAAACAAAAACAGAAATAAAAGAGTTCAATTGTAGCCTTATTACATCAAATAAAAATCCAAAATCCAAAATTATAAAGTACTTAAAAGAAATAAATAGTTCAAATTAAATAAAACTTCAAGCTGAGCATGGCCGCCACAAGATCTGCCGTCCCGGTCCATCACTGTTCATCACCTGAAACATGTTCCCACAACGGGGTGAGTCAACAGACTCAATGTGTACTACTACACTAAATCTTAACAACTTAGGCATACATAATCATATCACATATCAATTCATATAACAGATCAAAATAATGATGCAATCCCGAACCCAAACCTATATGCCATCCGCTACACATCCCCGTACCAACCTGCACACCGTGGGGACTACTAAGTCAACCCTCCATCCGCTACACACCATCCAAGGCAGTCGCTGCAGTCGACGTGCTCATCGCCCTTATGAGTATTCGTGGTCTTAGGTCACCACACTCAGATATCGTGGTCTTAGGTCACCACATTCAGATTATCGTGATTATTCGTGGTCTTAGGTCACCACACTCAGATATCGTGGTCTTAGGTCACCACATTCAGATTATCGTGGTCTTAGGTCACCACGTTCAGATACAATGGTCTTAGGTCACCACATTCAGATTATCGTGGTCTTAGGTCACCACGTTCACTTCCCCTTTTAAATAACCCATATGCCCCAAATCATATATTATGCATTAATATGCCAATTTTCACATTCTTATAACTTTTCACATGTTAAAAATAACATATTTCATAATCCTAGTAGGAGTAGGAAACGTACCTGAGTACTTTGTACCATTGTATGGTACCTTAGCCATACTTTTCACATTCTTAAAATCACATACATATATTTAAACATTGCCATAAAACTTATTAAGAAATAGTGTGGGGGTACACACCTGATACACTTAGCAGCTCACTTAAATCCCGAAAAGCTTGATCTAATGCCTTAGATCTCAAGTCCCTACATTCGGCCAAACTTAAAAAAATTTAATAAAAAGCCATTCGGCCATAAATCCAAATCCTATTAGGATTGTATAACCCAAAACCTACCTTGGCGCCAAATTTTGAGATCTTTACTATACTCTTCTTGTATTCGGCCAAGCTTTAAATCACTTTAACAAATTAGTTTCGGCCTTTGCAAAAAAATAAGGAATAGATCTTAGTCAACAATTAAGGCCTTGGCCGAATGTACATATGGACTTACCTTGAAATTCTCAAATCCCAGAGTCCCTGTATACCTCTGTCGAAATCCCTATATACTTATATATATTAGATCTGATTTTCAATCACTTAAACATAAGAAATAACCTTAGACCGATTGACTCACCTTAGATCTTTGAAAGTCCCGACAGATCTCCTCTTGTATTTGACAACCACTAAATCTCGAAAGAACCTTCATGATTTCGGCCAAAGACATTAAGGGGAATTAGTCCCTTGATTTCGGTTAAAAGAAAAGGAATGAAAATCGATAACTACTAATCATACCCTTAATCTTTGTAATCGACAGCACCTTTGTTTGAAGCCCTTCAAAGATTAGGCTATGAAGACTGAATAGTTGTCAAGGATTTTGGCTTTTGGACTTAATGGAATAATCAGCTAAGGCTAAGAGAACCTGCTTTCGGCTTTTGGAAAAAAATAGCAGAGAAGAGAGGATTTTTGCTAGGTAAATTCGGCAGAGAAGATAGAGAAGGAGAATGAATGAATGGCCTTAGTTCTCCTCCTTGTGCCGAAATTACTAGGCCAAGACTCCCTTACTTGGCCATCACTCTTCCTTATCATTATCCCTTAGTTTTAAAATTAAAGAATAATCCCTTATTATCTCCTTGAAAAATAATTTAAGATAAATCATCATTTATCCACCTATTAGCCGAAATTTTAAGAGAATTTAAACTCCTCCCTTGGGTTCCTTAGTGCCGTCCACTTCTCTGCTTCTGGAAGCAAAAATAAAACTTTATTTTGCTTCCCATATGACTCGATCCTTGGCCCTTCCTCACATGCTGGTGGCGTCACTTCCAGGGCCCTAAGTGGTGCCTTGTAGCCATTTTACCAAGGCTATTTGTATGTCATATCTCACATACATTTTCTCACATACATTTCCACATTTTCATAACACATAAGACATGTCATTTCGTACAATTAAACCGAAAATGCATAGGCCCTTTTCAGGATGTTACAGTTCTAACCCCTTAAAATAATTTCGTCCTCGAAATTTCCTAGCTAAAATAATTGAGGGTATTGCTGTCGCATTGCCTCTTCTGGCTCCCACAAAGCTTCTTCCGATCCATGATTGCGCTATAACACTTTGACTAGAGGAACTGACTTCCTCCGTAGCACTTTCACATCACGTTCCAATATCTGAATCGGCTCTTCCTCGTAGGATATTCCAATATCTGAATCGGCTCTTCCTCATAGGATAAGTCTGGCCTTAGCTCCACTTCTTCCACTGGTACTACATGAGATGGATCCGATCGGTAACGCGTAGCATGGATACATGGAATACGTCATGCATCTGCTGCAACTCTGATGGCAAGTCTAACTGATATGCCACTGGTCCAACTCGCTTCAGTACTCGATAGGGCCCTATAAACCTTGGGCTTAACTTCCCTTTGTGACCAAACCTCATCACCTTCTTTCAAGGCGAGACTTTCAGAAACACTTGATCTCCCACTTCAAACTCTATTTCCTTCCGTTTAAGGTCTGCGTACGACTTCTGCCTATCAGAGGCTTCTTTTAACCGTGCTTTGATTATCTCAACCTTCTCTTCAGTTTCTGTCACTAACTCTGACCCCAAAACTCGACGTTCTCCTAGCTCGGTCCAACAAGTAGGTGTTCGACACTTCCGACCATACAACGCTTCATATGGTGCCATCCGAATGCTAGCCTGATAGCTGTTGTTGTAGGCGAACTCTGCTAAAGGTAAGTAGTCTTCCCAACTTCCTCGAAAATCCATCACACAGCCTCTCAACATATCCTCCAACACTTGTATAACCCGTTCAGACTGCCGTCTGATTGTGGATGAAAAGCCGTAGTGAAGTCTAACTTAGTGCCTAAAGCTTGACGAAGTGCCCTCCAAAATTGAGACGTAAACCTTGGGTCTCTATCAGAGATGATCGATACTGGTACTCCATATAACCTCACAATTTCCGCCACATATAATTTGGCCAACTTTTGAAGAGAATAATCAACTCTTACCGGAATGAAATGTGCAGACTTGGTCAAATGGTCCACTATTACCCATACCGAGTCCTTCTTAGTAGGTGTAAGGGGAAGCCCACTAACGAAGTCCATGGTAATCCTTTCCCACTTCCACTGCGGAATCTCGATTGGCTGAAGCAATCCCGATGGGACTTGGTGTTCAGCCTTAACTTGCTGACACGTCAGGCATTTTCCCACGAATTCAGTAACTTCCCGTTTAAGACCAGGCCACCAAAACTGTTCTCTTAAATCTCTGTACAGCTTAATGCCTCCGGGATGCATAGCATAAGGGCTACTATGCGCCTCCCGAAGAATCCTTTGTCTTAACTCCTCGTCCTTTGGCATACAGACCCTTCCTTTGTAGCACAATACTCCTTCATCATTAACGCCATAATCCTCTAATTCTTCGTTCTGTACTTGCTGCAACTTAGCACTTAGGTCCTTATCAGTCAACAGTCCCCTTTCACCTCATTCAGCCATGCGAGCTTGACTTGCAATTCTGGTAACAGGCTTCCATCATCATACAGACTCAAGTGTGCGAACATAGCCCTTAGATCCGACACAACCTTCCGACTTAGGGCATCAGCCACTACATTTGCCTTGCCTGGGTGGTACTCTATCGAGCAATCATAATCCTTCAATAACTCCACCCACCTTCGCTGCCTCAAGTTCAACTCCTTCTGAGTCAACAGATACTTAAGGTTATTGTGGTCTGTGTAGATTATCGACCTTTCTCTATAAAGGTAATACCTCCAAACCTTAAGAGCAAAAACCACTGCTGCCAATTCCAAGTCATGGGTTGGGTCGTTAACCTAATGTGGCCTTAACTGCCGAGACGCATGAGCGACTACTTTTCCATCTTGCATTAGAACACACCCTAACCCCGTGTGCGAAGCGTCATAGTACACCACAAAATCCTTCCCTGCCTCCGGTTGAATTAACACTGGAGCTTCTGTCAACACCCTTTTAAGCTTTTCGAAGCTCTCCTGTTGCTTATCCGTCCATTCAAAGGGTACTTCCTTCCTTAGCAACTTTGTCAAAGGCGCGGCTATTGACGAGAACCCTTCCATGAACCTTCTGTAATAGCCTGCCAAACCTAAGAAACTTCGGATCTCAACCACGGACCTAGGTGGTTTCCAATCCAACACTGCTTTGATTTTCCTAGGATCCACTCTTATTCCCTCTGCGGATACCACATGCCCTAAGAATGCCACCTCCTTAAGCCAAAATTCACACTTGCTGAATTTGGCATAGAGCTTCTTCTCTCTTAACACTTGCAGCACAACTCGGAGATGCTCATCATGCTCCTCTTCAGACTTGGAGTACACCAAGATATCATCGATGAACACAACGATGAACCTATCCAAGTAGGGTTGAAATACTCGGTTCATCATATCCATGAACGCGGCTGGTGCGTTCGTCAATCCAAACGGCATTACTACAAACTCAAAATGGCCGTATCTTGTCCTAAAAGCGGTCTTATGGATATCTGCCTCCTTCACCTTCATCCCGACCATAAGTCTATCTTCGAGAATACTATGGCCCCCTTCAGCTGATCGAACAAGTCATCGATCCTTGGCAAAGGATACTTGTTCTTAATGGTCAGCTTATTCAACTGACAATAGTCTATGCACATTCGCATAGTTCCATCCTTCTTCTTCACAAACAGGAACGGTGCTCCCCGCGGAGACACACTGGGTCGGATGAACCCACGATCCAGCAATTCTTGAATCTGAGCCTTGAGCTCAACTAACTCCTTTGGCGCTATTCGGTATGGAGCGATTGACACAAGAGCTGTACCAGGTAGCAAGTCTATTCCAAATTCCACCTCCCTATCTGGGGGTATTCCTGGTAATTCCCCCAGAAACACATCTTCAAAATCCCTTACAATTCTAACTCTACTGACACATTCTTCCTTTCCATCCAACGCACTTACGAAGGCTAAGAACGCCTTGTACCCTTTCCTAACCATTTTCTTAGCCTTCAACGCCGAAACTACGTTAGACAGGTAGTTTCTCCTTTCTTCGATCATTACTACTACTTCATCCTTCAGAGTCCTTAGTTCCATTCGTTTAGCCGCACAGTTCAACACAGCTCGGTGCTCTACTAGTCAGTCCATACCAAGTATGAGGTCAAATTCTCTGAAGGGTAACTCCATTAAGTCAGGCCAAAAGTTCACTCCCTGAATTTCTAGGGGTACACTCCGAAAGATCTTATCCACCACTACAGTTTGGCCTAATGGGCTTACTACAGTCATCTGCCTATCAAAAAGTTCAGAGTCTAGGCCTAGTGTTTCCATTACACTACATGCAACATATGAATGGGTCAAGCCCACATCAATAAGAGCAAAATAGGGCTTGCCATGAATAAGGAACGTACCGGTTATGACGTCTGACGTGTCTCCATCCTCCCACCGGTGAACCGCATAAACCAAACCCGGTTGCCTTGCCTCAGCATTGGCAGCACTTCTGCCCTGAGTTCCACGTCCTCTGCCAGCACCATTACCTCTGTTATTCGAACCACGACCTCGTTGAGGCTGTTGTACACCTCTACCAGCCTGACTAACCTTCTGAGCTGCTGGCCGACTCTCCTCCGATTTCTTTGGACAATCCTTAATCATGTGGTCCTTGGACCCACACCTGAAACATCCTCCTGTCCTCTTCCAACACTCTCCTAAGTGTCTCTTTCCACACAGATCACAAGGACGATACTGCCCTCCAACTTGCTAACCTCGTAGCCCACAAACTCTGGGCCTTTTCTGCCCACTCCCAGACGATCCTGACGACCCATAACCCCTCTTGGGCCTATTCCTATCAGAGCTCTGCTTTACTGAGTCCTTGATTCCCTCGGCTACCTTAGCCTTTTCCACTAACGCAGAAAATTCCCATTCCTGATGTGGGGCTATCAGCAACCTTAAATCATCCCTCAACCCATCCTCAAATCGAACACACCGTTCATGCTCCGTAGCCACTACTCCTCGAGCATAACGGCTCAACCTCAGGAACTCAGCTTCATACTCTGCCACGGACTTGTTCCCTTGAACCAGCCCATAAACGCCTTCCTTTGCTCATCAGTATACCGGGTACCAACATACTTCTTATGATAAGCCATCTTAACATAGTCCCATGTCAGATCCTCAGCTGTGGCACCATCACGAATTGTGAGCCACCATTGGTACGCTTCATCGCGTAGGAATGCCACCATTCCTTTCAGCTTATCCTCAGGAGTCAGATCTAGTTCATCCATAATCCCCTCAGTTGATTCCAACCAATACTCAGCAGTATTGGGTGCCACTCCTGACACTCCACGGAACACCTCAGCTCCGTTGGCACGAAGTCGCTCAGGTACCGACTTCCGAGATCTCGAATTTCCTCCTGCACCTACCACCAGCTGAAGAACTCGCAGCACAGCCTGCGACACAGCTTCATCCCCCGTCTGAGCTTGCTGCTCAACACCAACAGCTGGGGGTGGTGGTGGCGGTGGCGGTGGTACCTCATTGTCAGACCCTTGACCCGACCTCACGGGTTCCGACACGGTCATCCTACCCCTACCACGTCCTCGTACGTTACGTCCACGTCCCCTAGAGCTCATTTCTATCGTTGCGATCTGATTAAGAAGTTTTATGAATTAGTCCTTGTTTCACTTAATTACCCGCGAAGAAGTTTTATGAAAAGAATTTTAGGAGTGGTTCTTTCGTACTCATACATGCACACAGTCTTTGCATTCATACATCCATCAATCAATTATGAACTTCCGTTCATTCAGAGAAATGTTGTAGTTTTCATTGTTGTTGTTTTTCCACTACCCAGGGGTATTTTCGTAATTTTTGAAAAGAAAAAGTTCCTTGGTGATTTTGTTGATAAGGGTATTTTAGTGATTTTGAATTCTTGGGGTATTTTTGGAAATTTTGAAATCCGAGGGTTTTTAGGTAATTTTGAAACTTAAGGGTATTTTGGTAATAAACCAGGGTAAATTTGTAAAGTTTGATAATTCAGGGGTATTTCAAAACTTACAAACCTTTGAGGGTTCTTTTTGTGAATTTACTTTCTATTTTGATGATATTGCAAAAATTTTAGAAGTTAGGGTCATTTTGGTAATTTTGTAAGTTAGGGGCAATTTCGTAATTTTCCAAAATCAAGGTATTTTGATAGTTTGCAAATTAGGGTTTTTGGACTTGTTATAAAGTAATGAAAATTTTGATAAGAACTGTGAGTATTTTGGAAATTTCATAAACCAGGGGCATTTTTATAATTTTACCACTAAGGGTATTTTTGTAATTTTATAAATCAAAATTTTTCCGAAAAAATGTTGTAAAAATAATTCTCACAAATTAAAAAGGTAATTTTAAGAGTTTTAAAACTAGGGTTTTTATAAAAACACGGCTAGTTCCCTTTCGGGTTTTAGTTATTGTGTTTAGCCTATGACCGAGTCCTCTTGGTCGGGGTAAACTAAAGCTACGCACCAGGTAGGATTCGAGTGGAGAAGAGGTGAGTCACGTGGACTACTTAAGTACCAAGCTCCCACCGAAACCAGGTCCTAGACATGCGCATGAGGTTGCCACACCCACCGAGTCTTCTTGGTTAGGGTGAACAGGAAGCTACGCACTGTAGGATTCCAATGAAGAGGAGGTGAGTCACTAGGATCGCTTAAATACCGTGCTCTTAGGATCCAATCCTGAGACATGCATTGTGGGTTTACACACCTAAACTCGGCGACTTAGCCATAGGTTTGTTTGGTTAGGCATTTAAGTCTTATGTATTTATGTTTGAGTAGACTAGTCTTACGGTTCAAGTATCTAGCATGCTATTCTACGCTCCATTCCATTTCTACCCTTCTACAATTCATAAAGCACACAGATGGTTAGAGGTGCTTACCTGGTGGACTGCGGGTCAAAGACTTAGGTGCCATGCCAGGAAACCTGCTTATTTCATAAAATACTTCCATAAAGCTTACTTGGGCTCGATTTGAAAATGTTTTGGGCCTTAGCCCACAGGCTGAGAGTTTAAAATTAGGCTCTGATACCAAACTGAAACACCCCAAACCCGGTCCACGAGCCTTTACCGGATCTGGTATGTTCCTCAATGTAAACTGGTTCAAAATTCTTTTGTTACTTTGGAAAACTGTGTGTTTTGAAGAAAGTTAGTTTGTGGGTTGGGCTCGAGTTGAAAACAAGTTTATTTTAAATTAAAAACCCATTTATTTCAAGTGACAAAATATTTAAAGTTTATTTCAAATTGAATTTTTCTTGGTCTTTAATTAACAAAAAGTTTGTGACATAATAAATAAACAAAACAGAAATAAAAGAGTTCAATTGTAGCCTTATTACATCAAATAAAAATCCAAAATCCAAAATTATAAAGTACTTAAAAGAAATAAAGAGTCCAAATTAAATAAAACTTCAAGTCGAGCATGGCCATATAAGATCTGCTGCCCCGCCCATCATTTGTTTATCACCAAACATGTTCCCACAACGGGGTGAGTCAACAGACTCAATGTGTACTACTACACTAAATCTTAACAACTTAGGCATACATAATCATATCACATATCAATTCATATAACAGATCAAAATAATAATGTAATCCCAAACCCAAACCTATATGCCAACTGCTACACATCCCCGTACAAACCTGCACACCGTGGGGACTACTAAGTCAACCCTTCATCCACTACACACCATCGAAGGCAGTCGCTGCAGTCAACGTGCTCATCGCCCTTATGAGTATTCGTGGTCTTAGGTTACCACACTCAGATATCGTGGTCTTAGGTCACCACATTCAGATTATCATGGTCTTAGGTCACCACGTTCAGATACAGTGGTCTTAGGTCACCACATTTAGATTATCGTGGTCTTAGGTCACCACGTTCACTTCCCCTTTTAAATAACCCATATGCCCCAAATCATATATTATGCATTAATATGCCAATTTTCACATTCTTATAACTTTTCACATGTTAAAAATAACATATTTCATAATCCTAGTAGGAGTAGGAAAGCGTGCACACGAGTACTTTGTACCATTGTATGGTACCTTAGCCATACTTTTCACATTCTTAAAATCACATACATATATTTAAACATTGCCATAAAACTTATTAAGAAATAGTGTGGGGTACACACACGATACACTTATGACTCACTTAAATCCCAAAAGCTTGATCTAATGCCTTAGATCTCAAGTCCCTACATTCGCCAAACTTAAAAACTTTAATAAAAAGCCATTCGGCCATAAATCCAAATCCTATTAGGATTGTATAACCCAAAACCTACCTTGGCGCCAAATTCTGAGATCTTTACTATACTCTTCTTGTATTCGGCCAAGCTTTAAATCACTTTAACAAATTAGTTTCGGCCTTTGCAAAAAAATAAGGAATAGATCTTAGTCAACAATTAAGGCCTTGGCCGAATGTACATATGGACTTACCTTTAAATTCTCAAATTCTGGAATCCCTGTATACCTCTGTCGAAATCCCTATAGACTTATATATATTAGATCTGATTTTCAATCACTTAAACATAAGAAATAACCTTAGACCGATTGACTCACCTTAGATCTTTAAAAGTCCCGACAGATCTCTTCTTGTATTTGACAACCACTAAATCCCGAAAGAACCTTCATGATTTCGGCCAAAGACATTAAGGGGAATTAGTCCCTTGATTTCGGTTAAAAGAAAAGGAATGAAAATCGATAACTACTAATCTTACCCTTAATCTTTGTAATCGACAGCACCTTTGTTTGAAGCCCTTCAAAGATTCGGCTATGAAGACTGAATAGTTTCAAGGATTTCGGCTTTTGAACTTAATGGAATAATCGGCTAAGGCTAAGAGAACCTGCTTTCGGCTTTTGGAAAAAATAACAGAGAAGAGAGGATTTTTGCTAGGTAAATTCGGCAGAAAAGATAGAGAAGGAGAATGAATGAATGGCCTTAGTTCTCCTCCTTGTGCCGAAATTACTAGGCCAAGACTCCCTTACTTGGCCATCACTCTTCCTTATCATTATCCCTTAGTTTTAAAATTAAAGAATAATCCCTTATTATCTCCTTGAAAAATAATTTAAGATAAATCATCATTTATCCACCTATTAGCCAAAATTTTAAGAGAATTTAAACTCCTCCCTTGGGTTCCTTAGTGCCGTCCACTTCTCTGCTTCTAGAAGCAAAAATAAAACTTTATTTTGCTTCCCATGTGACTCGATCCTTGGCCCTTCCTCACATGCTGGTGGCGTCACTTCCAGGGCCCTAAGTGGTGCCTTGTAGCCATTTTACCAAGGCTATTTGTATGTCATATCTCACATACATTTTCTCTTAAGACCACCTTGCCTTAGTTTCCTCTTTTTAAACTTTAAAACTTAACATTTCTATGACATTTCCTTACATTTCCAAGTTTCCAAAAATTTTCGTTTCCCTCTTTAAACTTGACATTTCCTTACATTTCCAAGTTTCCAAAAATGTTCACTTTCCTCTTTTGAATCATCTCTATATCATTTCCTTACATTTCCTAGTTTCCAAAAATGTTCACTTTCCTCTTTTAAACCTAACATTTCCATAGATTTCCAGGTTTCCAAAAATGTTCAAAATATATTCATAACACATAAGACATGTCATTTCGTACAATTAAACCGAAAATGCATAGGCCCTTTTCAGGATGTTACACCTTCGATAGCGGGTTTTTGCTCATTTTCAATGCTTTCTTCTTTCATTTGTCTAGATGATGAAGTAGTCAGATTCAACTCATCGTCTTCATCTTCTTCCCCCTCTTCTTGAGCCAGGCACAGTTCCAACTTGTCGTCATGGATGATTTCCTGTAATGAATTTTGAATGATGTGATCAGTAGTATCAACAAAATAACAGGAATCATCTTGCTCTTTAGAGTATCACATGGCATCATAAATTTGAAAAATGATCTCCTCATCACCTATCCTTAGCGCGAGTTTTCTATCACCTACATCAATAACGGCTCTAGCAGTGGCTAAAAATGGATGCCCTAAGATTAAAGGAACATTAATGTCTTCATCCATGTCTAACACAACAAAATCTACTGGGAAAATAAATTTGTCAATTTTTACCAAGACATCTTCGATAACTCCTCTAGGATATTTAATGGATCTATCTGCTAACTGAATACTCATTCTAATGGGTGTTGGTTCCCCAAGATCTAGTTGTTTAAACATTTTATAAGGCATTAAATTTATACTAGCGCCTAGATCAGCTAGTGCTTTCTTAATATTTAAACTACCAATTAAACAAAGGATAGTAAAACTTCCTGGGTCTTTTAATTTGGTTGGTAGCTTATTTTGGAGAATGGCTGAACACTCTTCGTTGAGTTTCACCGTTGATACTTCTTCAAGTTTTTGTTTATTCATCAAGAGTTCCTTTAAGAATTTTGCATACTTTGGCATCTGTGAAATGGCTTCAACGAAAGGTAAGTTAATATGTATTTGTTTAAAAAGTTTAAGAAACTTACTGTATTGGGCATCAATTTGTTCCTTCTTGAACTTTTTTGGATATGGGATTGGTGCGTTCTTCTCATTGCGTAATGGAGTTACCTCTTCCATCCCCTCATTTCTTGCTTTGTTATTCTCATTTGGGCTTTGTTTCTTCAGTTCGCCTAATTCCTTTCCACTTCTTAGTGTGACTGCTTTTACATGTTCTATTCCCTTAGGAAAAATTCCTGCTTGGTTTTCACAGATCATCTTATAAATAACTCCAACCGCCTTAGTGAGTTCTCCAAACGACTCAGAAAATTTTTCAACTAATGTTTGTTGATTTTTAAGGGTTTTTTTCAATATCTTGTATGCATTTTTCTGTGTTTTCCGATTCCTCCTCATGGGTTGGTTTCTTTTCCTGTGGATAGGGTTGATTTTGGAAGTTCTGAGGAGGTTGTTGCCCTTGATTTCTTTGATTGCCTTGACCTCCCTATGAAAAATTTGGATGGTTCCTCCAACCTGGATTGTAAGTGTTACTATAAGGATTATTATTGGATTGGAAATTATTACCTATATAGTTCATCTATTCGTCTCTGCTTCTGGTTGGTAGGGTGGGTACTTAGGATTCGCCATGGTTCCACTTGCGTCACACTGCATGACTGGATGTACCTGCGAGGAACATAAACTATCAAGCTTTTTGTTCATCATCTCAAGCTGCGTTGATAGCATGGTCATGGTGTTGACGTTGAAGACTCCTGCCGATTTTGTTGGTTTAGTCCTCGAAGCTTGCCACTGATAATTGTTTAACGACATCTCATCAATGAACTCGTAGGCTGCTTCTGGAGTTTTGTTGTTCAGGGTTCCACCGGCGGCTGAATCAATTAGTTGTCTTGTTGAGGGGTTTACACCGTTGTAGAATGTTTGGACTTGTAGACATAAGGGTAAGCCATGGTGTGGGCACCTCCTCAAGAGATCTTTGTATCTCTCCCATGTGTCATATAATGTCTCTACATCTATCTGCACAAAAGAAGCGATATCATTCCGTAATTTGGCCGTTTTAGCCGGTGGGAAAGATTTAATTAAAAACTTTTCGGTCATCTGATCCCATGTAGTGATTGACCCTTGTTGTAACGAGTTTAACCACTGTTTAGCTTTATTTCTTAATGAAAAAGGGAATAACCGACGTATGGCATCATCATAAACGCCATTTATTTTGAAGGTATCATAGAACTCTAAAAAGTTAGCTATATGCATGTTTGGATCTTCGTCCTGCAAACCATCAAATTGAACAAACTGTTGAATCATTTGTATTGTGTTAGGCTTTAATTCAAAATTATTAACAGCTATAGCAGGCCTAACAATACTAGATTATGCTCCTGTTAAATGCAGTTTCGCATAATCAAACATTGTACGTGGAGCGTTGCGATCTCCCACATCGCGTGGTGGTGGGTTGTTTTTGCCCATCCCTTTAGTAGGATTGGATCTGTCTTCTTCCTCTCTTTTGTGTAATTTAGGGCTCGCCTGGTTTCCTGACGATTCCTTCGAGCGGTAGTTTCAATATCACTTACGTATACTAAAGGTCCTCTTGGGTTCCTTCTAGTCATAAACTAGAGGTACCTGGAAAGAAAAGAAATAAAGGAAAAATTAGCAAAATTAAAATTTATCCTAAAAATAAAAATAAATTGCTGAAAAATAAAAAAATAATGGGTAAAGTATTAAAAATAGAGTTTTCTTAATATTTTAGTTCCACGGCAACGGCGCCAAAAACTTGATCACTGTAAATTAGAGCTTTAAAATTTATAAAAGAATGATCAAACCAGAAAACTAACTCTGACAACGATTAAAGGCAAGTGTACCTATCGAACAGTAGTATTGCTTAGGCAAGACCGGATATCAAACCCAAAGGAACTAAAAGTACTAATACTAACTTTCTTTTTATTATTTAGCCTTAAAATTAGAGTGAAGTTGCTTTTGATGAAGACTAAACTAAGGACACAAAGACAAAAAGGATGAATAGGAAAATAACTTTGAAGGAAAACTCAGTTGATTGTGACGATACCCTTAGGAAGAATCCACCTAGACTTTACTTATTAATTAATCCTAAATTATATGATTTCTTTTACTTAGCTTGATACGTAAGACTCCCTAACCTATATTAAACCCTCTCTCGAGGCGAATAACGTCTAACCCTAGGTTAATTAGTGGAACTCTCGTTCGCTTATAATAACCCCTTAGGATAGTAGTAAATTGATCAATGGACTCCCATATTAGGTTTCACCCTAATCCGATAAAATCTCGTAACCGTATCTCTAGGCGTTCGGTCAATTCTGCTTAATTATGTTAGATCTACTCTTAGGCAGGGTCTATTCCTCCTCCACCTAAGCACATTAGATTTGGATTAAGCAACATAATTAAGAACAAACTAAGTAATTATCATATAACTTAAAAATCAAATAAAAGGATCCATCTAGGTTTCATCCCCTTCAGGTATCTAAAAAGGTTTAGTTCATGATGAATAAACAAAACATCGCAAGAGAAAAGATAAAACAAAACATAAGAAAATCCTAAAACTCCCTGTAAGAATTGAAGGAGAATTCCGTCGTCTTGAGTATAATTTCAGCTTCTTGGGATGGATCAACTGGTTATCTTCGCGTTTATTCCCTAACTCTGACCTTCTCGGCTTGGCTCCTTGGCCTAGCTTTGACGCCTCTTCAAAGGTGGTACTTAGGGGATATATATAGGCTCTTAGAATGTGATTCTTTCTCCCTAAGTATCCTTTTCCGACTGAAATTGCTCATTCTGACGACAGAGGCACGACCATGTAGCACGCCTGTATGGGTCGACTCCAGGCCGTGTTCGGATTTCTTACTTGAGGCACGGCCGTGTTTATCGGGGTCTAGGCCGTGTTCTAGTAATTTAAGGAGGCATGGCCGTGTGGCTTGAAGTCCAGGCCGTGTCGATTTCCCATTTAGCCCGTTTTAAGCCCGTTTTATGTTCTTTTCATCCTTTGGTGCTTTCCTGAGTATAAGACATGAAAAGAAAGGATTAAGAGCACCTTTTTACATAAATCAAGGGATAAATCATCCAAAAGCATATTAAATGTGGGCTTAAAATATGTTACTTTTACGGTTTCTCAATGCCACTGTACCAGACAGGGTCTTACACTAATCAATACGATGTCGATGTCCCAGTCATGGTCTTACACGTAAATCTCATCCCGATGCCAACGTCCCAGACGTGGTCTTAAACGAAATCTCGAATCAATCCCAACATCCCATACATGGTCTTACATGATATCACGTAACAGACACCTATGTCATGACATAGTTAATCCTATCTATTCCCAGATTCGTACGGTACTTACGGATGTTAGCAATGTGTCGATCTTATCTTAAATTTCATATATTCAACATCTCATATGCATTCATGATTATCAATAGTCATATGAACATTCATAATTCAATACAAACACATTTATTTGTATATCGACTTACCTCGTATTCGAATATTCGTTCGAACTCGATTATTCAACTACCTTCGCTTTCCCGGGATCTAAGTTCATTTTCTTCGGTTCTTGATCTATACATATTCAAATTTAACCCTTTCATTCATCAACTTATTAAATTCAATCCAAAAACATACATTTAGGGCTATTTACAACTTAGCCCCTCACATTTGCACATTTCATCAATTTAGTCCATTTTTCTCAAAGCATCAAATACACAAAATCACCATATAGTCATGCTTAGCCGAATGCTCATATATCTCATACAAGTCCAAACATTTCATTTATTTCACAATTTAGTCCCTCACAATACTATTTTCACAATTTAGCCCTAATTACCTAAATTCACCAAAAATTCAAGAACAAAACATGTTCATTAAACACACATCTTTCATTTAACACCAATACTCATCACAAAGCTCACCATTTCATCAATGGCACATTTCATAAACATCATCAATTCTTCAAATTACAACATGGGTTTTAAAGTAGACTAAGCAACAATATCGAAAACATAAAAATCATCAAAAATCAAAGTCAAAACATACCTTAATTTTGCTTGTAAAGGACCGAAACCTAGCTTGGCTTATTCATTCTTTTCTTTTCTTCAATTCCGGCACAAAAAAGATGATAAAAGCCATCCATCATGTTTTATCTTATTATAACATTTATATTAATCTATTTACCTTATTAACCTTCCAATTGATAATTAAAACAAACATACATTAAGGATATATTTGTCCTTTATCCATCTACTAACTAAATAGTGGTTTAATTGCCTCTTAAGGCCTCTTCTTTTAAAAGCCACAACACATAGGTTCTTTAACAAATAGCATAAAAATTTTGCATTTAATGCAAATTAACCCTTTTCTCAAATTAAGCATACAGACGGACAAATTAACTTTCGAAATTTTAACACATGCTTAATCACATATTAAAGGCACAAAAAATAATATTAAAATATTATCCAGACTCGTATTTTTGGTCCCAAAACCATTGTTCCGACTAGGTCTAAACCAGACTGTTACAATTTTGGCATATTCCCTGAAGCGAATATTGTTTATAATTATTTGGAAATTATATTTATTAACTTGGTGGCATTATAGACTTTGTAATAGGCCCAATTAGCCCGGGCCCAAACCAATACAACCAAATAAAAAAAAACTCCAAAATAAATAAAATTAAACAGTCCAGATTACAAGCCCAGAATCAAGTCAAAACTTCAAGGCCCAATTAGCCCAAAAATTAAAAAAAATTCAGAAAAGCTAGAAACACTAGGGTTTCTGGTGCAGCAGCCTCCCTCAACCGCCGCGCCCGCACCTCGTCCCGAGGCCTAGCTCAGCCTCCTGGCTCACCCCTCTGCCGCCGTTGCACCAAAATGGCAAAAAGTGGAAGTTTCCGCCTCCGTCAATGCTTGCAATAAGAAAAAGAAAGAGCAACAACGCAGAAACGGCAGAGAAACCAAAAGCAATAATATATGTTGTATTTTTTTCAGCTATAAAAAGCTAGAACGATTGTAATTAAAAGGATACAAAGAAATATAGAGGCAGTATTAATCGAAAATTCAAAGTAAAAACAAAACGTGATTCAACTTTTGTTATCTTTTTTTGTTTTATTTTCGGAAAATAAAACATAAAAATAAAAAGGGCTAAAAAACTTACCTTTTTTTGGTACCTCACGACCGTCGGACTCCTCTTCGTCGGCGGAAGTCATGGGACCCCTTCGGGGTCTAAGCCTGGGCTTCGCTTAAAGAGAAGTCGAGGGGCAAAAGGCGAAAAAGGGGCAGTAGTAAATTGTTCTCCCCTAGATCTAAAACCTAGAAGGATAAAGAAGGAAAAATGCCTTTTTTTTTAACTCTGGCCATCGAAGGCAACGGTCGCCGTCACCGATGACCGGTGGCCACAGCGGAGCCACGGCAGAGGCTTGCCAGAACTCTAGGCCGGAGAAGGAGAATTTTGAGAGAAAAAAAGGGGTTTTCTATTTTTTTTTTAAACAGAAAGAAAAAAAATGAAATTTTAAAAAATTTTGGCCTTATATAGGGAAAGAAAATGGCGTCGTTTTGTTTAGGGTCTTTAAGTGCCAAAACGGCATCGTTTTGACGCTTACCCGCACGTCGACCCGATCCGCCAGAGGGGATCCGCTTGTTTTTTTTTTTACTTTTGGGGCTATTTGCACTGCAAATCCTTCCACTTATTAAGTGTTTTGCGATTAAGTTTTTTATATTTTTAATTTTTAACCTATGTTTTATTGCGATTTCATTTTAGTCCTACAAGGAACAGTGTCGTTTTGGTGTTAGACCGGAAATTTGACCTTCCCCTTTGATAGGATCCGTGTGTTTTTTTAAATGGACTATTTTCATCTTTAATCCTTCTGCTTTTGCAGCTGGTTTTAACCCAATCCTTTTCCTTCTATTTATTTTTTTGATTCTGCCACAAAACTTTGGATTTGTTTCATTTTGATCCTTTATGAAACGCTGCGTTTTGGAACAGGGAATAATTTCCCAATTGGTCCCCCTATTTTTATGCGCATTACATTTAGACCCCGATTTTTTCTTTTAAATTTGGCCATTTAACTTTATTTTAGTTTCAATTTAGTCCCTTTTTTAAAAAAAAAAACTATTATTTGTCTATTATAATTTAGACTCGCGATTTTGCTTTAATTCCAATTTAATCCCTATTTATTTTATTTTGACTATTTATAGATTTTATTTTTTTATATATTATTTTATTTAATCCATTTATTTATTTATCTTTATTTTTAGGTATTTAAAATTGATTTGTTTCATTTTTTATGGGGCATTTCCATCCATTTATTATTATTATTATTATTTTATTTTATTTTTATGCTTTTATTATTGTTATTTTTATTTGACTATTTATTCGCTCATTCATTTATTTATTTATTTATAAAGATTAGATTTGTTTACATTTTCTTACTTGCCTATTTGTTATTGTCATTATTTTTAATATCATTTTTATTTCTTCTATTTTTGCCTTTTTGTTGCTATATTATTTTTTTGAGTATTCTTAATGTTATTTTTATCTAGTTTTTATTATTATTGTCATGCACTTTCCATTTTTTTTAAAGATTTTATCATTTATTTTATTAATATTACAATTTGATCATTAATATTATTGTTATTATAACAATTATGTTCGTATCATTAAAATATTCCATTTATCATCATACTACACATTAAGTTTGGATAGATTTATTTATTAATGTACTATATTTAAACAAAATAAGTATTTTTTAAACCTCATACCTATTATTATTCAAAACAAATTTTCAAAATAGGCAATGTTTGGTATTTGGGAAGTTTGAGAAACGTACCCTAACTTACGGGGTTTCGGTTTCCTCATTAAACTTAAATAACCGAATATCCTTTTAAATTTTAAAATCCATATGATTTCAAAATAAGAAACAAAGGCAAGCTTATGCTCGAAGATTTGAAATGTTGTTTCCTAACTTACGGGATACAAGATTTTATTATCTCGAAACGAGTTAGACTTTAACGTTTATTTATTCAAGCAATTTGTAAGCAAAATGATATAATGCAAAAAAGGATTTTGGTTTAAATTCTTTCTGAGTTTTCAGCTTTCGATATAAAGGCATCAAATAGTCAGTTAGGTACCAATTTTGGGCGTAACGAGGGTGCTAACCCTTTCTCGTGCGTAATCGACTCCCGAACCCACTTTCTGGATTTTTGTAGACCGAAAAATATTTTTTTAATAAATCAAACCTCTTATTAAAACGATGAAATCACTAGGTGATCCGATCACAACTCATAAAAAAGATTGGTGGCTACTCCCAATTTTTATTTTTTAAAATAAAAGTTGACTTGTCAAAAAAATGGTTTCGATGGCTTGGCGACTCCACTGGGGACAAAATAAGAGAGTCAAGCCATGAATTGATTATTTCTTGTCTTTTTTTTCGAAAATTGATAATTTGGTTTAAATTTACGATCCTTTCGTTGCATTTCATTTTTGTGGTCTGCATCATTTCAATATGGTTGCTTTATTGGTCCGAGTCTTTTAAATGTATCTCTGCATATTGCATCGTATATTTGGTCGGTTTTACCCTTTAAGTGGGAGTGAGAAACTATTCCTTCGTGGGGTCTTCAACTCCATATAGGATAGCGGATAGCTTTCGGGATACATCCGTACCTATGTCTTCGTGAGATTTTCATCTCTGTATAGCCATAAGGAAATGTATTCCCCTAAACTGAACTCAGTCCGTATGAGCCTATAATGGGTGAGGATCGAGGAAATTGTCGAGTCAGGTACCCTTACTTTAGAATCGAACCTCATACAGTGAGCCCTAAGAACTTACCCTAGGTAGAACTGCACCAAACCCTAGTGGTTACCCGAATAGGCACTTTATTTATTATTTCTTGCTTGCTTTAAATTCTTGCTTTGTATACTAACTTGTTTGTTTTGCTTTGATTGTGATTGCATGACATTTTCATCATAAAAAAGGGTGTTGATTCACGTTCTATTACTAAATAGAGAGCTTGCCATGGAGAACGGTTTTCTTGATAAAGTGGAAGATAATGCGGCTGTCCAAATATGGTCCGAGAAAATGCATGTAACATCCTGGAAAGGGCCTATGCATTTCCGATTTAATTGTACTAAATGACAGGTCTTAAGTACTATGAATAAATTTCTAACATTTTTGGAAATGAAAATGGAAATGGATATTTTTGGAAACCTAGAAATGCATGGAAATGGAAATGGAAATGAACATTTCTGGAAACTTGGAAATGTAAGAAAATGGCAAGTTTACAGAGCCGATCGAAAATTTTAGGAAACTAAGAAATGATGCAGAAATGTCAAGATTTAAAGTTTAAAATAGGAAAGTAAGGCAAGGTGGCCTTAAAAGAAAAAGTTTGTGAAATTTGACACACAAACAGGCTTGGAAAAGTGGCTTGAAGGTGCCACTTAGGGCCTATGGAAATGGTGCCATATGCAAGAGGAATGGGCCTGGGTTCGAGTCACTTGGAAAGTAAATAAAGGAGGTTTTATTTTGCTTCCATAAGCCAAGGAGTGGATGGCAAGGCTTCTAGAAAAAGGGAGGTTTATCCTCTTTAAAATTTGGCTATTAAGGATAAATAAAGGATTTTTTTTTAATTGGAGAGATAAATGATGATTTATCTTAAGTATTTTCAAAAGGGAATTTATTTATCATAATTTCCATGAGATAAAGGCTGGATTAAACTCTTTTATTTTATGATAATTAAAGGATAAAGCTATCAAATTGAAAAGTGGTGGCCAAGTAAGGGACTCCTTAGCTGATAATTTCGTCTATAAAAGGAAGGAAGGAGGGATACTCATCAGTTTTCTTTTTTTCTCTGCTCTGCCGAAATTCTTAGGGTTCTCTCCTCTTCTCTTTTCTTTTCTAGCCGAATTCCCTAGCCTCCCCTCTCTTTTATTGAAAACCAAAAACACAATCCAACCAAGCCGAAATTCTGCCAAAGTCGATGTGACAGAAGGGTGTTGCTGATTTCATTCAAAAAGGTAAGATCAGCTATTATTTGACTTTCAATCTCTCTTTAGCCGAAATATAGGAATCTAACTCCTTTAGAATTCCATGACCGAAATTTGGAAGGTTTTCTTCGAGATCTAGTAGTTGTCGACTACAAGGAGAAGTACAACGAAGTTTTGGGATTTCTAAGACTCAAGGTAAGTCATATGAATATTCGGCCATAGGCCATTTAAAGATGATTAAGTGTTAGAAATCAATCTAACATGTGCTTATAGGATTTTCGACAGCATCAAGGAAGCAAGGATCTATTTCGGGATTTGAATAATCAAATCGACATCAAAGGTAAGTTTTTAGAATACAAATCCTATTAGGATTTGGTTTTTAAGCAGAATAGGTTTATTGATGTGTTTAAATGATTGATCGAATATAGGAGTAAACGGATCTAAGGCAAAGATCAGTCTTTCGGGATCTCAAGGAAATTATTAAGCGAATCAGGTGTGTAATCCCCACTATCTTTTAATATGTCACATGGCAATATTTTAATCTATGAGTATATAAATATGAATGTGAATATGGCTAAGTACCCAAATATGGTACAAAAGTTCTCAGGTACGTTTCCT
This sequence comes from Gossypium bickii, assembly GCA_025503065.1. Lineage (NCBI taxonomy): Eukaryota > Viridiplantae > Streptophyta > Magnoliopsida > Malvales > Malvaceae > Gossypium > Gossypium bickii. The sequence goes on along the minus strand of CP106716.1, from coordinate 13,480,592 downwards.
ACTTCTAGTAGAAATATGAAATATGTTATTCGTAACATGAGAATTTTATACGATTGTGAACTCTGGTATATTATGTTTATTAATATATGGGGCATATGGTTGTATATTGAAAGGGGAAGTGAAAAGTGGTGACTTAAGACCACAGTAATCTGAAAAGTGGTGACTTACGACCATAGTAATCTGAAAAGTGGTGACCTAAGACCACAGTAATCTGAAAAGTGGTGACCTAAGACCACAGATGCGGTGACTTAAGCCGCAATTTGGTGTGTAGCAGAAGGAGGGTTGACTTAGTAGTCCCCACGGTGTGTTTGGTTGGTACGGTGGTGTGTAGCGGATGGCATCTAGGTTTTGGGTTCGTGATTGCATCATTATTTTGAATTGTAGTGTTGGTTACACATTGAGTCTGTTTGACTCACCCCGTTGTGGGAAATATTTTTCAGGTGATGAGCAATAATGGACCGGGTCGGCAGGAGCTAAAGGTGGCCATGCATAGCAAGGAGAAATCTAAAGATTTGGACTTTTATTTTTACTAAGTACTTTTATTTTAAGTTTGGGAGTTGCTTGATGTAATAAGGCCATAAGGCCCAAATTGGATAGTTTATTTCTTTGCTTTTATTTTTAATTATTATGTCACGAGTTACTTTTAATTAAGTTCAATTAAATTTATTTTAAAAATAAACCCTAAATTGTTTTGTCACCATATTTAAATGATTTCTAAGTAAAATAAATGAGTTTTCGCTCTAAGCCCAATCCAAAACGATATTTTCTCTAAAATTACACAAATTTTCCCTAAGTAATAAAGAATTTTGAAACCGGTTTACTTAAGGAACATACCAGATCCGGTTCAGGCTCGTGGGCCGGGTGTAGGGTGTTTCAATGCAACTAGAGAAAGGTGATAGTGTGATGGAAGGGTACGTATTAGAATTGTGGGACTTCACTCATATCAGCATGACCCAAAACAATCTCCAAGAATTGAAAGAGATATGGGTCCAATGGGATGAAGAAATCAAGCAGTTATTTTACTGTAATTATGGTGATTTGCCCCATCTACTCGATATCAAAGTGGACAAGCACTTGTTTTGAGCTCTGGCTCAATTTTGGAATCCCGTCTACAGTTGTTTTACTTTTGGAAAAGTGGACTTAGTACCTACTGTGGAAGAATACACGACCTTATTTCATTCCCCAAAAATTTGGCCCGACAAGGTTTATTCCAGAGCCGCTAATGTCCCAACCTTCCTCAAGAAACTAATGAATATCACGGGGATAAGTGAGCAATAGGTTGCAGCCTGGATCAAGCAAAAGGGAGATGGAAAATGTATACCTTGGAATAGTTTGCGAGATTGGATCTTAGCATACCCAGATATGAAGAAAACGGTCGATGTCTTCACTTTGAGCATTTATCGGCTGGTTGTTTTCCCTAAAACACTAGGGCACGTGGACGAGGTAATTTCAGATTTCTTTGATAGACTTGATAAGAGGGTCACACCCGTCCCTGCGATTTTGGCCAAAACATTCTGATCTTTAAATGCATGTCGAAGAGTGGGCGAAGGAAGATTCATTGGATGCGTACAACTCTTGTTGGCATGGTTTCATAGCCATTTTTGGAAGGTAGAAAAATTTTCTTATCGAGTATTCTCTGAGAACTACTCTCCATTAAAAGAATTATTTGCTACACCGAGGCAAGACGACATTTTAGAAGAAAAATGGATAATGATACTCTAGAATATCCAAGATAAGGACGTCGAATGGAGAGCCCCTTGGATGATCCCCGATGAGATTCTATACCGGTGTAGAGATCTCGACTGGACTCCTCTACTTGGGATTTGGGGAGCTGTTGGATATGCTCCTCTACTCGTGTTGAGGCAGTATAGATTGAGACAATTCATACCAACAACACAAAGGCTGGCTCAATGCGAGTTTTCCTATAAGGGCGATAACTACAAGAAAAAGATCCGAGAAATGTCTAACCCTTGGAACCAAACCTGCCGAATGAAAAGATTTGCTGCAAGTCTGACGACGACCCCCAAATATAATGGATGGTGGGGTAAAAGAGTCAATGATATCATCCCTGGTCCAAGTCAAGAAGGCACTCAACTAAGGGAGGAATACCTGCGAGTGGTCCCATCTGAGCTAGAGATCATAAAGCAAGATTTTGAAAGAAGAAATTCAGAGTTAGGAAAGAAGATATAGCAATTGGAAGAAGAAAATATGCAATTAGGAATAGATGTTGATGTCCAGAAGCTAGGGTCTGATAAATTGAGGAAAGAAAAACAAGGCTGAAGAAGATCTGGATAGTTTAAAAATGGATTACAAGAAGCTTCGGTTATCAATTAGGACTGTCGGGCTGGGAAAGACATCAGAACAATGGTGGCAAGAGATCAACGAAGAAAAGAATAGAGCTGAGCAATGGAAAAAGAAATGCCAAGATGCCCAAATTCGAGGAAATGCCTTAGAAAGAGACCTAGTAGAATGCCAAAATGAAAAGGTCAGATTAAAAGCAAAGGTAGCAGAACTAAAAAAGTCACTTCATTAGTATCGTAATCGCAACTCCATAATTGAGCTGAAAGCGAGCTTAATCAAGATTGAAGAGTTGAAAAGTAAAATAAAAGAGATCGAGATCGTATTACAAAATTGTGAACTCCGATTCGAACTCCTTGAAGCAAGAAACGAGCAGTGGAAAGAGCAATTTCACCATTCTCAAGGTCAAGTTAGGGATAGAGACTACATATGGGTGAAGCTGTAGCTAAAATCTGAGAGGTGGCCGATCATTTGCAAACCCTAGCGGTTCAGGCTGACGTACTAAGCTTGAAATATGAATCAGAATCGGATCGGAGTCAAGAGTTAGCTTGGCTTCTTAGTAACGTTAAGGTTTTGAGCATTAGGGCAAAGTCGTATATGTAATCCATTTTATGTAAAGAAATTTGTTTTCTAGTAAAGTTGTTCTAACGGAATTGAATCAGAGTAATTGCTCTTTTTGCATTCATGCAATTGTATTACATTGCATCATATACATTAAATTTCACAAAAAGACCCTAATTAAACGAAATTATTTTAGTTAATCTGGAAACCAACAAGAATCAACCACCCGAACATCGTTACAGTACTCGCGCCAAAACCAAAGAAATGGACCAAAGATTGGAAAAGCTAGAGCAAGTTCAAAAAGAGATGCAAGACCAGTTGCAAGCGCAACTACAAGAACAATTAGCAAAAGTGAAATAGGAGATGAGGGTTCAGATATTGGAATTCCAAAGAAGTATTATAAATCAATTGGCGCAGTTATTGACTGGAGAACGAGAAAAAGGGAAAGGCACCATGGTCAACTCAGGGGATGATAAGGAGGATCCAATTTACCCCCTGGGTTTTACCCCGATAAATGCCCAGGCACAACCAAAGGCGTACCCACGAAGGGTACCCGTCACAATTAGACCCCAACAGTATCAAACAGGTATCTCAACACCAATGAACTTCCAAACAGGCTCAGGTTTCAATCCGGGGGATAACTTAACCAATCATGTTGTTCCGAATCTAGATGATATGGCAGAAATAGAAAAAACAAGAGTGGAACTGCCAAAGCAACTTGAAAATCGATGCAGATGGCTACAAGAAAAATTTAGAGTAAAATGACACCCGACAGAATCACACTGCAGAATATGGAGAAGAAGCAAAATGAGAGCTTCAGGCAATATGCCCAAAGATGGAGAGATCTGGCAATGTAAGTCCAGCCACCTCTTTTGGAAAAAGAAACCACGATGCTTTTCATCAACACCTTGAAAGCCCTATTCATCAACCATATGTTGGGGAGTGCTACTAATAGTTTCTCAGATATAGTGATGTCCGGTGAAATGATTGAAAACAAGGTGAGAAGTGGTAAGATTGACGTGGGGGAAAACTCCAAAATATCGGCCCCGATGAAGAAGAAAAATGAAGTGAATAATGTGGCACATACAACAATGATTACTCAAAGTCAGTTACCATTGGCCCTTCAAGGACAATAACCACTAATCTTTAGGCCCCTCCAAAGCAAGAATCCAATCAAAGGCCAAATATAGAAAGTCTCCAGTTTACACCTATCCCGATTACTTATAGGGAGTTATATCAGAGCCTGTTTGATGCACATGCAATATCCCCCTTCCACCTGAAGCCCATGCAACCTCCATTACCCAAATGGTATGACGCAAATGCTCAATGTGAGTACTACGCAGGAATCAAAGGATATTCAATCGAAAATTGCATCGCATTTAAAAAGTTGGTTGAAAGGTTCATTAAAATGGGAATTGTAAAGTTCGACGACCCATCGGGACCTAATGTGGCAGCAAATCCGTTACCCAATCATTCTGATAAAGGGGTAAATGTGATAATTAGGAATAGAGGGAAAAGAACCAAGATGGATGTAGAGGAAGTAAAAACCCCGCTGAAATGGGTTTGGAAGAAAATGGTAGGAGGATTAATCAAACAGGATTCACAAGAGAAACTTGAAGGGATAAGGAACTACTGTGAGTTCCATGCTAAGAAGGATCATGAGATCCAAGAGTGCGTTGAATTCAAGGCCTTAGTGCAAAAGTTGATGGACAATAAGGAGCCAGAATTCTTTGAATATGCTATGGGATCCGAAAAAGAATATGTGTGCGCCTCAGAAGAGGGGTCAATAGAGAAGGTCTATAAAGTCAACCACCCAGTGGTTATCATTTCATGACCAAGAAGCACTGAAGTTGGAGTGCAACGTGACGATCTCAGGAGAAGAGAACCTGATTAGTACTTCAGAAGAAGGCCAAGAGGTGGGTTTCTACATGCACAGAGGGAGGCGTTATGATCCATCAAATGCAGGAGCTGAGCATGTTAAAGGAAAGACCCCAATGGCTGAACAAAAGAAGGAAAAGATGGTCAGGCTCAAATTGCCATTTAGCGAACCAGTAACTGAGAACGAGGCTAGGAAATTTCTGAAATTCTTAAAGCATAGTGAGTACAGCATTGTAGAACAGCTATATAAGCAACTAGCTTGCATCTCAGTGCTACCTTTACTCTTAAGTTCAAAGACACATCATGACACATTAATGAAAGTGCTAAACGAAACTTATGTCACTAACGATATCTCTGTGGACAAGCTGGGCCGCCTAGTCAACAATATAAGTGCCAACAACTTCATCTTCTTTAATGATGATGAGATACTGCCAGAGGGCATGGGATCTATAAAGTCTTTTCACATCACCACCTGCTACAAAGGGTATACATTACCAGGGGTGTTAATTGATAACGGGTCTACACTAAATGTCCTACCCCTATCCACCCTCAATAGGTTACCTGTGTATAGCTCTCATATGAAGACATGTCAAAACATAGTGAGAGCATTCGATGGTACCGAAAGGAGAGTGATGGGAAGGATCGAGATACCCCTCTTGATTGGTCCAAACACGTATGAAGTAGATTTCTTGGTGATGGAAATTAAACCTACCTATGATTGTTTGTTGGAAAGGCATTGGATTCACACGGCTGGGGCAGTGCCGTCATCACTGCATCAGAAGCTAAAGTTGATAATCGAGGGTCAGCTGGTAACAATAAATGCAGAAGAAGACATTATTGCATCTGTAACCAGCAACGCGCCATACGTAGGGACAGACGATGAAGCGATAGAATGTTCATTCTGATCATTGGAATTTGTTAATGCAACCTTCATCGTTGAAGGGAACAAGATCTCGATACCCAAAATATCCAAAACTACTAGGATGGACCTACAATTGATAGTCGGTAAAGGAGCCTTGCCTGGAAGAGGACCTAGAAAATGCCTACAATGAATGGTCAAGCCACCTATGTTGAAGGACAAACGAGACTGCTTTGGTTTAGGATTTAAGTTAGATGAGAGGCAAAGGAAGAAGGAGATGGAGAAGAAACAAGAAAAGAGAAGAGCGCGATTGAGCGGGGAAGAGGTCAAGTGGGAACCGATGACCTTCCCTATATATCCAAGACATTTGTATCTAGAGGAACTATTCATCCGAAAAGAAAGATACCAATGGAAGAGATTGCAGAAGAAATGTTGGGAAACATGAACATCAATGCCATATCTGAAGAAGGAATCTGGGGAGAAAATTTATCAGATATCTGCCTTAATGTACCTGGAAGTGTTTTGAACAACTAGACTGTGGAAGAGATTCCTGTAGTTTTTAGAGCCAATACAGAGTAATGTTCAAAACACGCTTATTGCTCTAAGCCTAAGAGCAATAACAATCCTTTGTGAAATAGGCTTATGTCCACAATCTTTATTTCAATAAAGTGCATTTTTGCGTATCATCTTGAGCAAATATTCTTTTATTCTTTTCATTTCATTAATAATCATACCATACAAATAATTATTCTTATATTCTTTTGTTTTTTGGATTTTTTTCTTCATCCCTATAACAGGTCTCCAAATATCAATGATATGAGAGACATTGCTATTGACTCAGAATCTCCTTTTGAACAAGATATGTGCACGGAAGATTCTCAAGATTTTGAAGATGATCGAGACTGTAACCTACTTCCTGATTTGTTGAGGATGGTAGTTTAAGATGAGAAACAAATCTTACCTTATAAAGATTCAGTGGAAATTGTGAGCCTAGGAGAGGAAAAAGGGGTGAAGATAGGAGCTTACATTACAACAGAGACGAAACAAGACCTTATTGAATTATTCCAAGAATTTAAGTATGTCTTCGCATGGTTATACCAAGACATGCCTGGGTTAAATACTAATATCGTGGTACATTGGCTCCCCATAAAGGAAGAGTGCAAGCTGGTTCAACAGAAGCTCCGAAGGATGAGGCACTATGTTTTACTAAAAATAAAAGAGGAAGTTAAGAAACAATTCGATGCTGGTTTCTTACGGGTGGTTAAAGACTCAGAATGGGTAGCCAATATCGTGCCCGTCCCTAAAAAAGATGGGAAAGTAGGAATATGTGTGGACTACAGGGACTTGAACAAAGCCAGCCCGAAAGACAATTCTTCATTGCCACATATCAACACATTAGTGGATAACACGACAGGTTATTCACTGTTCTCTTTCATGGATGGTTTCTCGAGATACAACCATATAAAGATGTATCCTAAAGACATGGAGAAGACCACATTCATGACCATGTGGAGAACATTTTGCTACAAGGTGATGCCATTTGGATTGAAAAATGCTGAAGCAACTTATCAAAGAGCCGTGGTAACTTTGTTTCATGATATGATGCATAAAGAAATCAAGGTTTATGTAGACGATATGATCGCAAAGTCCCAAAAAGAGAAGGAACACATACAAGTCTTGAGAAAATTGTTTTTGAGATCGAAAAAATTCCAACTGAAGCTCAATCCAGCAAAATGTACCTTCAGGGCTAGGTCAGGAGAACTGTTAGGATTTATAGTCAGTAAAAAGGGGATTAAGATCGACCCAGACAAAGTAAAGGTTATACATCAATTGCTTCTACCACGCACTCAAAAAGAAGTTCAAGGTTTCCTAGGAAGACTAAATTACATTGCCCGGTTTATTTCACAACTAACTAAGAAATATGACCCCATATTTCGTCTCCTTAAGAAACACAACCTAGGCATTTGGGATTAGGAGTGCCAGAAGACTTTCGATAAGATCAAACGTTACTTTTCCAATGCCCCAGTACTGATGCCACCTAACCTAGATAGGCCGTTGATACTGTACTTGGTAGTATTCAGGAATTCCATGGGATGCGTGCTTCGTCAACATGATGAGTCCAGAAGAAAAGAAAAAGCGATATACTATTTTAGTAAGAAATTCACTGAATGTAAGACAAGATATCCGTCAATCGAAAAGTTATGTTACTCCCTGATTTGGACAACCCGAAGATTGAGACAGTACATGTTGTACCACACAACTTGGCTCATCTCAAAGCTGGACCTTCTAAAATACATGATAGAGTGGACTGCTCTAAATGGAAGAATGGCTCGATGGCAAATTCTGCTTTCCAAATTTGACATAGTCTATGTTGACCAGAAGGCAGTCAAAGGAAGCGTAATAGCAGATTTTTTGGCTAGCAGAGCTCTAGAGGATTACGAGCCTTTGAATTTTTATTTTCTGAATGAAGATCTAACGTATGTTGCAACCACTGAAGAAGACTCTCAAGAAAGTCATCCTTGGAAGCTAAACTTCGACGGAGCCTTAAATGTTGTGGGTAACAAAATTAGAGTAGTTCTAATATCCCCAAACGGAGATCATTATCCATTCACTAGCAAATTGAATTTTGATTGCAAGAACAATATGGCAGAATACGAAGCATGCATCATGGGAATCCGTGCAGCCATAGAATGTAAAATCAAAGTGCTAGAGGTATATAGAGATTTCGCACTAGTGATCTATCAACTCAATGAAGAGTGGGAGATAAGAGATCCCAAGTTAATCAAGTATCGAAGTTGGTTCTTGAGTTAATCGAGGAGTTTGATGACATCACCTTTTATTATCTACCACGAGATGAAAATCAGATAGCTGATGCCTTGGCTACCTTGGCTTCGATGGTCAAAGCAAACAAACAAGAGGATGTAAAGCCTATCCAAATGAGGATTTATGAGGATCCAGCTCATTGTTACAACATCGAAGAAGAAGAAGAAGAAAAAGAAGAAGAAGAAGAAGAAGAAGAAAAGGACGATCACCCTTGGTACAACGATATATTGCGATATGTGAAGAGTCGTGAATACCCTGACCAAGCAATTGAGAATGAAAAAAGGACGTTGAGAAGGCTGGCCAATGACTATGTCTTAGAGGGGGAGATCCTATATAAAAGGAGAAAGGATCAAGTGCTACTAAGATGTGTAGACGCTGTCGAGGCCAAGCAAATCTTGGAATAAGTCCACGAGGATGTTTGTGGAACACATGCCAATGTTTTTACAATGGCCAGGCAAATCATGAGATTCGGGTATTATTGGTCCACCATGGAAGGTGATTGCATCAATTACATCAAGAAATGCCACAAATGTCAAATTTATGGAGATAAAATTCATGTACCTCCCTCATATCTTCATGTTATGACTTCTCTGTGGCCTTTCTCTATGTGGGGCATGAATGTCATTAGGCCAATTTCACCCAAAGCTTCTAACGTGCATCGATTTATCTTCGTGGTCGTCAATTACTTTACAAAGTAGGTAGAATCCACTTCATATGCCAATGTCACGAAGTTGGCAGTCAGCAAGTTCTTAAAGAAGGAGATCATATGTCGATATGGAATGCCAGAAAGTATCATATCTGACAATGCGCTAAATTTGAACAATAGCATGATATCAATAGTCTGCATTCAGTTCAAGATGAAACACCACAACTCATCACCATATTGCCCAAAAATGAATGGCGTAGTAGAGGTGGCCAATAAGAACATTAAGAAAATCATGGGAAAAATGACCGAGACTTATAAAGATTGGCATGAGAAGCTACCATTTTCCCTCTATGCTTATCAAACATCTGTCAGGACCTCAACCGGGGCAACACCTTTCTTTTTGGTTTATGGAATGGAAGCAGTTTTTCCCATCGAAGTCGAGATTCCTTCTCTCCGAGTTTAGAAAGAATTAAAGTTGGATAAAATAGAATGGATCCAATCCCGATATGATCAGCTAAACTTGATTGAATAGAAAAGGTTGAAAGCCATCCGTCATGATCAGATGTACCAAAAGCCAATGATGCGAGCTTACAACAAAAAGGTTCGTCCTAGAGAATTTTATGAGGGGGACCTAGTATTGAAAAAGATCTTGCCCATATAGAAGGATTTCAGAGGGAAATAGATGCCAAATTGGGAAGGACCTTATGTGATAAAGAAGGCCTTTTTCTGAAGGAGCGTTGATTTTGATTGAGATGGATGGAAAAAGCTTGCCCAATCCTATGAATTCAAACTCAGTCAAGAAACACTTAACCTAAAATAATAATGGGGAGAGGCCAAGGCGAAAACTCACAAAAGGGCGCCTTGAGAGCAAAGGGGTTTTGAATTAAGAACCCAGGAAAAGGTAAATTCAAATCTTGATCAAATATGGGGCATGTGGTAGTCTGGTTATCCCTGAATGAATAAGAAGGAGAGATGCCACATCTTGGGACATCAACAAAGTGTTTTGGATCTCTGAAACACATATCAAGTTCAAAAGGGTCCTCGAAAATTTAATACGAAGAAGTTCATGCTATGATATCTGGGGCATCTATTTTCATCTTATTCATTTTGTATTTAAGCACATTTGCTATTTTGATTAATCTATTCATTTCGAGCCTTGCTCCTAATAAACTTCGATCTTGTCCATTACTACAATCTTTTTTTCAAGCATTTTTACATTGAAATAACGATTAATGGACTAATACTATTCAAATAAAGAGAGTTTTGCATATTGCTCTGAAAGGTTTTCTAAAATAGTACAAGGATCTAAAAAACAGGACCACTATTTAGAACTAACCAAACTTAGGGGTTTGGAAACATTTGAAAAAAATAGTCTAAAAGGTGACTATTCCTTTGAATTTTCTGTTAAAGATACCAGCTGAACAAGAAGGCAAGGTAACACATCAGTAATAGAACCTTGATAAATATCGAGCAATGACAACCTAAGCATTAAAAAGGGACCATTCTCGAAAAATGACATTCTGCATTCATGCAAATATCATGCATACAAATCTAGTTAGGAGCATTTGATTCATTAAGATCATGACATCCTAATCACTAGGCATAAATAGGCCCATGAAATGGATTCTACAGGTCATGATCCCCAGAGAACAGTGCAACAGATCAGTGAAACCACAAATCCTATACCCCTGAAGTTGCAGTGGGACGGATTATAGTTATCGTGACAGATCTTATCTCCTTGAAGTTGCAGTGGAGTAGATTGATGACAGGCTACAAATCTTACCTATCTGAAATTACGGTAGAGTAGATTCAAGCTACAAATCGTATCTCCTTGAAGTTGCAGTGGAGCAGGTTGAAGTTATAAATCTTATCCCTCTGAAGTTGCAATGGGGCAAATTGAAGATAGCAAATCTTATCTCTCTGAAATTACAGTAGAGTAGATTAAAACTACAAATATTATCTCTCTGAAGTTGCAGTGGATGTAACACCCCAAACCCGGTCAAAACGCTACGACCGGATCTGGAATATCATAGGAAAGAAGATTCGAAAATATTGGCTAAGCATCATGATTTGGGAAAACGTTTTGTTTTAGATATCCCATGTTAAGGGCTATTCATAAATTGATTAACTTAAAGCTAAAAAAAATGTAACATCCCGAATTAATGGGCTTATGCGTTTAATATGTGTAGACATGTTTAATGTGTTAATTTGAGCATTAGAAGTCCAGATTAGGCTCAAGGATTGGGCCGAGGCTTTGACTAAATATTTTGTTAGACACTCTAGGGCCTAAAATATAGTAGTTATTGTTTAAGTTAGCAAATTGGGCTTGTGGCCCAGTAACAAGGGGCGCAGTAAAGGGGAGTTATAGGTGGCGTCACTAGGCAAGGGGAGAGGCCCAATTTGTGGCCATTTGGAGCCCATAAAATTCGGCCAAATTCGGCACTTATAAGGGGTCTAAAGGGGGGACGGCAACAAGGCTAAAGTTTAGGGAATTTTTAATGTTTAATTAAGAGGATATTATGTTGATAAAGGGGGAGGTAGTGGTGTAATGTAGGACTCTTTTGGATGTGAGTTCTGATAAAGATAAAGGAAGACGTTTAGGAATTATCTGCTAAGCACAGTGGTGGCCGAATTTCCAACTCTAGGGGGGGATGCCGAAATTCTCTTTAAATAGAGGGGATATCTCTTCAATTCCGACATTTGGAACCCTATTCTTTTCTTCTTTCCCTGTGCCAAAAATTTGAAGGCCATCTCACTTGTTTTCTTTTCGCATCTTTTCTCTTCTAAAAGCCGAAAATCACCACCTCCCTCACCTTTTCTCTTCTTTTTCTTTGAAACTTCCTTTTAGCCGAATCTTCTGATCCCCATTGTTATTCTTCTCCCATTCACTAAAAGCCAAAATTCCTCATTCAATTCTTTTAAAAGCCGAAAAACACATCTAGTTCATCTTTTCAGGATTTTCTTAAAAGCTGAAATTCCTAGATCTATATTCTTCTACGCTTCGATCTTCTTCTGGGACTGCCAAATCTTTCTGCAAGGGGGTAGCCGAAATCATCTGTAGAGGTAAATGTCAATTTGTGTATTCTTTTCTGGCTTTTAGAGATCTTAGCCGAATGGCTATATGGTTAACTAATCGGGTGTTTTCTATCGTTTGCGGCATTTTGATATTTGAAGGGGATTCAATCACTTAGATTTCTAAGCCAGAGTTCAGTAGCCTTTGGATCGTATCACTTTCGAGATTTTGAGGTAAGGAGATCTGTTAATTTAAGCACATAATTCGGGTAAAACACTAACCCTTGGCCAAATATAGGAGAGGCCTTATCTTCGCGTTCTTCCGACTTTTGAGCAAAGTTGTAGACAAAGGACAGTAGATCTGATTAGTGAGGGTATCGACATAGAGAGTAGTCCTACGTGTTATCAGGTGTGTAACACTCTCACACCATTTAGATTGCTTGATTAGTATGCATATAAACCTGTTATATTCTATATATTCTGTTAAATGTCGAAATACCGGCATGGCTGTTGAAAACCCGAAAAGGGGTAAAGGTTAATCACCAGGTTAGTGATCTCTGTCATTCTAAAGTGAATGTTTCTGTTGAGATGATATATTATGTATGCATGGGGTTGGGTGATTGATGAAAGGGGAAGTGCTCTGTTGTAGTGGCTAATGCCATGATCTGTTGTAGTAGCTTTTGCCATGATCTGTTGTAGTGGCTTTTGCCATTATCTGTTGTAGTGGCTAATGCCATGATCTGTTGTAGTGGCTATTGCCATGATCTGACGATGAGCAGCTATCTGCAGCATGACTGCCATCGATGGTGTGTAGCGGTGTGGGTTGATTGTAGAAATCCCCAATGGTGTGATTGGCAGGTAAGGGTGGTGTGTAGCGGATGGAAACCTAGGATTGGGTTGGGCTTTGCATAATTTCTGTTGTATAATATTCTGTTATTCTGTTCTGTAGGCTAAGGCCCAATCTGATGGTGCACGAGGGTTGCACACTGAGTCTCGCGACTCACCCTATTATTTAACATTTTATAGGAGACACTTAAAGCATCGGACCGGGCTGGAGAGGAACGCAAGGTGGCCATACACAAGCTCATTTTGGATACTGCAAAAGGCTATATTTTGTTTATTTACATTTAGGCCTCCTTTGGTTGCACGTTGAAGGCCAGTGAGGTGCAGTTGGCCAAAAAAAATTGCTGCCCACCGCACTTTCTTTGTCTTTGTTTGGTTCAAAGAAGATGATTCGATGGAAATGAATCTCCACCACACTGGTCTGCATAAACTGAACTGGGAGTAAAAGCAGCAGTTGAAATGGGGGCTGCAGTTGGAGTTTTTAACAGACAAAAATGCCCTTACTTTTATTTATTAATTTACTATTTTATCCTTGAAAGTTTAACTATTTTCTTTCCCAACCTTATTTGTTTTCAGATAAGGGAAAAAATCAGCAGTTTCTTGCTTTCTCCCCTGCTTCTTGCTTTCTCCCCTCCTTCGTGTTATTCCACTATTTGCGAAAATAATATTTATCATTGTTATAAAAAAATATTTAACTATAAAAATTAAAAATAATTTTTATTTTATCTAATAAATAATTTAAATTGATTATATAATTCATTAAAATATTTATAATAAAATATTAGAAGATACATTTTAATATTTTATTAAATGAATTCATAAATTCACATACTTTAATAGATTTATATAAGTAAAATAATTTAAAAACAACTATTATATATCAATTCTAATATGATGTCCTTAATGGTCATTTTTATTTCCACCTCACCGCTACAAATTTGCGTTTGAATCCAAACACACACTCCACCATTGTTTTTAATCTCACCACTCTGATGTCCAATCTCACCGCTGATGAAGAATTAATCTCACCGCCACCGCTGTTTTTAACCTCACCGGAGGTAAACACACCGCCCATCCAAACTAGCCCTTAATATTTTGAATTAAGTTTGTGTTATATTTTATTGTAATAAAGCCACGGGCTATTCATTTTATATTTTTGGGTTTTGGGCTTTATTTTTAGACACTTGAATTATCCGATAAAAAAAATTGAGACTAAAGCATATACTAAATTTCGGCTTTTAATTCATAAAGGTTTTGTGTAAAATTTATATCTTGTATACATTATCAAATTACAAAGTTTTTTTGGTTAAAATGTATAAACTCAACAAATGTTTTTCCAAAGACTCGACATGTATTATAAAATCTTCTCAGTGACATGCCAGATCTGGTCGTGGAGTTTGGGCCGGGTTTGGGGTGTTACAAAAAACTTTTAGTAAAAGTAACTAAATGATAAAAATCGGTTGATTTATTATTATCTCTTTTGAAAAGAAACCAAGTCTTGAAGATTTCGTAAAATAACATTTTAAAAGCAACGTTGAGGTACGCGGTCTTTTGAAAATAGTATTAGCAATGTTGAGAAAAATACCAAGTTAAATTGTTTACGACTTATTATACATTCGTAGAATTTTTGGAAAGCCTTCATTTACGTTTTAAGAAAATCTCATTTTCCTTGTGGTTCTTGACATGTATAAAATCAACATATATCAAACCCCAAAATAAAAGTAAATTTTAAGCGGCCTTATTACAACTTGAAATCCCAAATCAGAAATAAATTAGAGATAAAGTTCGAGTTTACTAAAGGAAAACGCAACGCATGGCCACTTCGAGTCCATTTCAGCCCAAAACCCGCCATTTACTGATTACCTGCAAAATTAGCAAAGGGGTGAGTCATCGAGACTCAGTGTGTACATTTCCCCATGTAACATAAATAGTGCCTTAGCCCACTCAGTACAATTCGTGTGATGTGCATGCAATGCAACCCATCCCAGATCAGCTCTCCATCCAAAACACCCGTGGCATTATGCCACTGTGGTTCATGACCACCGTGGTCTTAGACCACTCATGACCGTAGTCACTCGTGACAAAGTCACTATACTGTACTCGTGGGGCCAACCCACTGTGGTCTTAGACCACCTTGACGATCTCTGATAAATATTGCATACGTGGGGCCAATCCACTGTGGTACCTGACCACCGAGATAAGTCACTGATATAAGCAATCATGGTATTAACCATCGTGGTACTTGACCACTCATGACATTAGTCACTCATTAGTTTACTCGTGGTTTTCAACCACCGTGGTACTTAGACCACTCGTGACAAAAGTCATTCGTGACCGTAGTCACTGATTCTCCCTCCTCCTTCATTCAATCCCGAGCCCATGCTCTTAATATCGTGCACAATATGTATGCAGCTTATTTCACAGTGTATAATAGATCATATACATGCCTAACATCTAGAATATACATACATGCAAATTAACAACAATGTCAGTTTCGAGAACTTACCCAGCGTCTCCAACCCTACCCATAAGGGTAGTTAACCTATCACAACAGTTATTTCGGCTATTCGCCCTTTTGTTTTTCAGTTAATAATTCAATAGCAATAACAATGAAGGCATGTGAGTAATACACACCTGATAACACGTAAGGTAATACCCTCTACGTTGACGCTTTCACTAGCAGGAACGACAACTATCTGTCTATCCCAAACAATCGTTGGCTCTCTACCACAGCCCGACGGAAAGTCTCGAACTGCCGACACAGCACGTTTCTTAAACTTAGGAATGGTCACTATGGGTACACTCCCCTCCTCGACTTGAGCATTTCTAGCATCCATGAAACGGACTTGATCAGGGATCAGAGAGAGACGTCGCTTGTCTAATAAAGAAACGTTGATTAAGGCAACCAAAACCCAGAAAGAATACTAATCATGGGATCTAAAAAGATAACCTCTTACTTTGATTACTGATGAATAGCACCAACTGATTCGGCTTACAGCTTCAGATGATCCCCAAAGGACTTTTGAAGATCAAAGTCGAAAGAAAGATGATCGCTAGCAAGGGTGCTTAGATTCGGCCTTTCACAAGTCGACTGCTGATCAGCAAAGGGAATGATGGAGTAAGGGATATACGACACTTGACAAAGATAAAGATAGAATATCCGAAGAAGAAAAGAAGAAGATAGCAGGGGTTTCGATTTGGCAAGCGAAAAGATAATAGGAGAGAGGTGCGGTTATCGTGTTTAAGGAAAGAGCAATAAAGATGAAGTGATTCGGCAAGGCTTCAAGAGTTTCGGCCACAAGAATGGGGAGAAAGATATGGAGAAATGAATGATGAGGGAAGATGAGAAAAGAAGAACAGAGAAAGAGTGTAACAGGTTTCGGTTTTTACCAAATAGAGATGAAGCAAATAGGTCTTGAGAGTTGCGGCAATCATAGAATAATGGGAAGAGAAGAGGCAAATATGTTTCGATTTTTGGCTCGTAGAGAAATGAAGAGAAAGGTTCAAAACAAAAGAGAGAAGAGAGTGTTTCCCTAATCGGTTCCCCAACACTATGCTCAATGTGACTCTAAGAAGAAATCGGCACAACAAGGCACCTCTAAGACCGATTGAACCACCACCAAAAGAGGGACCAAGTGCCACTAGCCTTAAGATTTCGGCACATACCGAACTAGACCCCCAACCGAAACCTCTCCCCCCTCTCAAGTTTCCCTTAATCGCCATTACTTCCATCCACTTCAAAATCCCTTACTTTGCTCCTACATTCACTTTTGTTCATCCATTCGAAATAATTTGAATAATTCAAACTCTCCATTTTCCACATGGCCTCCCATTTAAATCATTTGACTCATTCAACACCTATCCATGCAGTGCCCTTGCCGAATCCATCACCCAAGCTCCTTAGGCGCAAAAATAAAGCACCTATGTGAGACTTACGAGATTCGAACCTCCTCCTTACTGCTTCTCCCTTGTGACGCCACTTCTAAGCACCCTAAGTGGCGTCCCTTAGCCACTTTACCACCTCTTTCCTTGTGTCATCAAGCACAAATATTAATTCCTAAGTCCTACATCTGCTAGCTCCCCCCTAAAGTGCTTAAAACAAAATTTTCAGCAAGGCTCAAGCTTAACCTCGAGCCTTCCCGAGACCCTCAAACACATCAAAATAGCAAACAAAACATGCCAACACACAGCAACATAGAATAATGCCAAGCCCCCAATTCCAGGATGTTACAGTGGAGCAGATCGAAGCGACAAGTCCTATTCCTCTGAAGTTGTAATGGGTCGAATTATATCAACAATAGCAAGTCTTATCTCCCTGAAGTTGCAGTGGAATAGACTAAAGCTACAAGTTACAAACCTTGTCTCCCTGAAGTTGCAGTGGAGTGAAGCTTCAAATAGTATCTCCCTGAAGTTGCTATGGAGCATATTAAAGATAGAAAATCTTATACCCCTGAAGTTGCAGTGGGATAGATTGAGGCTACTTGAAGAAGAGAATCACTAAAGAAGTCGAGATTCAGAAACCGGGCAAATTTGGTCCTTCTTAAAGGTCTTTGCTTCATCCTCGTTACATGACAATAAGTAAAAAGGGGCAGCTAGCCCGGGCGCAAACCAATACAACCAAATAAAAAAAAAAGGTCCAAAATAAATAAAATTAAACAGTCTAGATTACAAGCCCAAAATCAACCCAAAAGTTCAAGGCCCAACTAGCCCAAAACTTAAAAAATTTTCGAGAAAGCCAGAAACCCTAGGGTTTCTGGCGCCACAGCCTTCCTCAATCGACGCACCCGCACCTCGTCCCGAGGCCTAGCTCACCCTCCTGGCTCACCCCTCTACCGTCGTTGCACCAAAACGGTAAAAAGCCGAAGTTTCCGCCTCCGTCAATGCCTACAACAAGAAAAAAAAAAGAGTAAAAACGCAGAAATGGCAAAGAAACCAAAAGCAATAATATATGTTGTATTTTTTTGGCTATAAAAAGCCAGAACGATTGTAATTGAAAGGGTACAAAGAAATACAAAGGCAATATTAATCGAAAATTCAAAGTAAAAACAAATCGTGATTCAACTTTTGTTATCATTTTTTGTTTTATTTTCGGAAAATAAAACATAAAAATAAAAAAGGCTAAAAAACTTACATTTTTTTGGTATCTCACGACCGTCGGACTCCTCTTCATCGGCGAAAGTCACGGGACTCCTTCGGGGTCTCAGTCCGGGCTTCGCCTAAAGAGAAGCTGTAACACCCCAAACCCGGCCCAAACATTACGACCGAATTTGGGTTGCTACTGAGGAAACGTTTTGAAATCTTTTTAAAACCAATTTAAATTTTGTTAAAAACCTTGCATTTTCAAGTTTCTTGTTAAAAACCATACTTAGTGTTGATTAGAAATATTTATTAAGTCGGGTTGTTTATAGATTGCAAAGGTGCCCGATGGCATTTTTAAAACATTTTACGTTTGATTGAAAACATATGTACTTAATTTAATATTAAGAAATAGTTTAGACAAATTAGTCCAAACATAGAATAATAAAAATATAACTAGGAGGCCTTATTACAACTTAACAAAAATATAATCAACTTTAAAATTTAATAAAATAAAACCCAAGTCCGTCAAATTAAAATGTCCACTGCATGGCCACCTCGAGTCCATCCGGCTCCACCTCCGAGATCTACTCATCTGCAAAATGTTAAGGGAAGGGGTGAGTCGCCAAGACTCAGTGTGTAATCCCCCACCCGGTAAGGTAACTCATACACAAGTCATTAATAAACATGCACATGCAACCCAACCTAACCATCCATACTCCTTTTCTACCCTGTGTGGTCAAAACCACTGGTGGTCAAAACCATCGATGACTTAGAGTCACAAATCGGATGATGGGGCCAACCCATCGTGTGGTCAAAACCACTGATGACCATAGGTCACAATATATCAAATGTGGTCAAAACCACTGGTGGTACCAAACCACTGGGACTTAGTCGCAAATAATTAATTGTTGTGGTTAAAACCACTGATGACCATAGGTCACAAATAATCTGATGGGGCCAACCCATCTTGTGGTCAAAACCACTGACGACAGTCCATAATATCATCCCCCTCCTCTCATCAATCCCACCATCACATGCTTTTATAACAATTTTTCATAGTTCATACCGTAGCATTTAATCATCATGTGATGGCATACAAATCATATATCAAAAATTATGAGTTAGGGGACTTACCCGGAATCCATGTTTAAGCCCACAAGCATATCATAGATCACTACCAAAATTTATACTCAAGACAAGAATATAGTAAGTTTATTAATAAAGTGTTTAAAGAGCTTACACACCTGTTTCTACCGGAATTCCTAGATCCCGAAGATCCGATCTACGTCGCTAGATCTCAACCTCACACGTCCTTTGAACACTAACCACCTTACAATATGTACATCCGTTTCACTTCCCTACAATCGGCACTTATCCAAAATTAATAGCCTTCGGCTTTGAACACCAATTAAATAAAATAGTCTCACCAAAATCAATTGATAGGGGATGGAGAGTCAGATCTATTGCTTGAAAATCCCGTAGTTCCACACTATGAAATTCGGCAGCACTTAATTTAGGGGGAAAAAGAAGGTTCGGCCAACACTAATGGAAGGGCTGAAATTTTGAGAAGAAAAAAAGATGCTGGAAACTTTGAACAGTTTTGGGCTTAAGAACAAGGAAAAATTCGGCAGCAAAGTAGAAGAAAAAGATGCTGGAATTTTTAAATGGTTTTGGCTATGAAACAATTTGGAAAAAGAAATAAAATAAAAGAAAACCCATTTAGATGAAATTCGGCACCCCCCCTTAAGCTTGCCGTCCACTCTTCTCATGAAGAGTTTAAATTTCGGCAATCACCTAAAATCCCTCTTGGCCATTAGCTTGAATTAATTCAAAAAGAATTTGAATTGATCCTATGCCTACTTTTTCTCCTTGCCACCTTTTTAGATTAATCAAATAATAATCTAATTAAAATCTAATTTAATCCTTATTATCCCTTATTATCCCATCAAATAAATAATTAAAAAAAAACAAAGAAGCCATGTGCCCCTCAACTTCCTTCCAGCCGAATGCAAAAACAAGAAGGAACCATGTGCAGGCCAATTCTCCTTTTCACGCCAGCCTTCAAAAAAAATAAAAACCATTTGCAGCTGCTGGGGTTCGAAACCAAGACCCCACTGCAGCCCCCCTCTTCCAACGCCCTTGCCACTTCTCCCATTAGACTTTCATGTCAATTTACCCTTTCCTTTATTTATAAGACCTACTTATTTGCCCTTTTTCTTCTAACGCAAAAGCCCAAAATAAAAATGCTCCCTGCGTCCTTCGAACCCAAGACCTGCCTCTTCTAAACTCTCAAGTGGCGCCCCAAGCCACTCTTATTACCTGGGCTTTGATGCCTTGAACCTTCACGAATTAATTTTAAGGCCTTCCTACTTAAGCCCAACTCCCTTAACGCTAAAAAAAAAAATAAAACTCATCTGCTTCCCTTGTTATTCGAACTCCTTCCCTTGGCACTCCCTTTTCACCTTAGCGCCCCAGCCACTTTGCCAAGCCCATTCTTTGTGTTACAATTCGCCCAAAATTTTGTTTAAGCCCTATCTCACCTAGCTTCCTCCTTTTAGACACTTAAAAAGAAAATTTTTAATACTGGGTCAGGCCTAGATCGGGTTATTTTTAGACCCTTAAACATGTCAAATAAATCCTAGAATTTAACTCTTCAAGCACACACATGGGAAAGTATTTAAAATAATTAAATTTCCAAACAACCCCTAATTCAGGATGTTACAGAAGCCGAGGGGCCAAAAGCGAAAAAAGGGCGGTAGTAAATTTTTTTTTATTTTTCCCTAGATCTAAAACCTAGAAGGAAAAAGAAGGAAAAAGGCCTTTTTTTTGAACTCCAACCACCAGAGGCGACGATCGCAGCCACCGATGACCGGTGGCCACGGCGGAGGCTGGCTGGAACCCTAGGCCGAAGAAGGAGAATTTTGAGAGATAAAAAGGGGTTCTTTTTTAAAAAAAAAAACAAAATGAAAAAATGAAATTTTAAAAAATTTTGGCCTTATATAGGGAAAGAAAACGACGCTGTTTTGCTTAGGGTCTTTAATTACCAAACGGCGTAGTTTTGATGCTTGACCCGCGCGTTGACCCGATCCACCAGGGGGATTCGCGTGTTTTTTGCTTTTGGGGCTATTTGCACTGCGAGTCCTTTCGCTTTTTAAGTGTTTTGCGATTAAGTTTTTTTATATTTTTAACTTTTAGCCTATGTTTTATTGCAATTTCATTTTAGTCCTACAAAGAACGATGTCGTTTTGGTGTTAGACCCAAAATCTGACCCGCCCCTTTGATAGGATCCGCGTGTTTTTTAAATGGACTATTTTCATCTTTAGTCGTTCTGCTTTTGCAGCTGGTTTTAATCCAATCCTTTTTCTTTTATTTATTTTTTTAATTCTACCACAAAACTTTGGATTTGTTTCATTTTGATCCTTCATGAAACGCTACATTTTGGGAACAGAGAATAATTTCCCAATTGGTCCCCCTATTTTTACACGCGTTACATTTAGACCCTGACTTTTTTCTTTTAAATTTGGCCATTTAACTTTATTTTAATTCCATTTTAGTCCCTTTTTTTTTGAAAAAAATTCTTATTTGTCTATTATAATTTAGACCCGCGATTTTGCTTTAAATCCAATTTGATCCCTATTTATTTTATTTCGACTATTTATACATTTTATTTTTTTATATATTATTTTATTTAATCCATTTATTTATTGTTCTTTATTCTTAGGTATTTAAAATTGATTTGTTTCCTTTTTATGGGGCATTTCCATCCATTTATTCTATTATTATTATTATTATTATTATTATTATTATTATTATTATTATTATTATTATTATTATTATTTATGCTTTTATTATTGTTATTTTTATTTCACTATTTATTCGCTCATTCATTTATTTATTTATTTATTTATAAAGATTAGATTTGTTTACATTTTCTTACTTGCCTATTTGTTATTGTCATTATTTTTAATATCATTTTTATTTCTTTTATTTTTTCCTTTTTCGTTGCTATATTATTTTTTATTATTCTTAATGTTATTTTTATCTAATTTTTATTAATATCATACATTTTCCATTTTATTTTGTTTTTTTTAAGATTTCATCATTTATTTTATTAATAGTACAATTTGATCATTAATATTATTGTTATTATCACAATTACGTTCGTATCATTAAAATATTTCATTTATCATCATACTACATATTAAGTTTGGATAGATTTATTTATTAATGTATTATATTTAAACAAAATAAGTATTGTTTAAACCTCATACTATTATTATTCAAAACAAACTTTCAAAATAGGCAATGTTTGGTATTTGGGAAGTTTGAGAAACGTACCCCAACTTACGGGGTTTCGATTTCCTCATTAAACTTAAATAACCGAATATCCTTTTAAATTTTGAAATCTATAAGATTTCGAAATAAGAAACAAAGGCAAGCTTATGCTCAAAGCCTTGAAATGACGTTTCCTAACTTATGGGATACAAGATTTTATTTTTTCGAAACAAGTGGGTCTTTAACGTTAATTTATTCAAGCAATTTGTAAGCAAAATGATATAATGCAAAAAGGGATCGTGGTTTAAATTCTTTTCGAGTTTTCAACTTTCAATATAAAGACATCAAATAGTTAGTTAGGTACCAATTTTGGGCGTAACGAGGGTGCTAACCCTTCCTCGTGCGTAACCGACTCCCGAACCCATTTTCTGGATTTTTGTAGACTGAAAAATATTGTTTTAATAAATCAAACCTCTTATAAAAATGATCAAATCATGAGGTGATCCGATCACACCTCATAAAAAAGATTGGTGGCGACTCCCAATTTTCATTTTTTAAAATAAAAGTCGACCTGTCAAAAAAAAAATGGTTTTGACAGACTTCACATTAATTTAGACATTTCCAGTAGTCAATGTCACAATAGTACTTATATGTGGATACAAATTAAAAGGAACGATAATAAAATTATCAATTTGTTACAATTTAGTACAATTGAAACACATGCCAGAAGTTTACTAATACAAATGTGTTTACTATTTGGCATGACCAGTTAGACCATCCTGGATCGTATATGATGCGAAAATTAATTGAGAATTCATATGGACATTAAATTAAAGAACCAGAAGATCTTTAATTTAAAGAATTCTCATTTGTTGTTTGTTCTCAATGAAAATTGATTCTTAGAAACTCACTAGTTAAAATTGAGATTTAATGTCTTATATTTCTTATATGAATATGGCCTCATTCATCCACCATGTGGATGGTTTTGATATTATATGATTTTGGTAGATGCATCTACAAAATTATCACATGTGTCATCAACTCGCAACCTGTTATTTGCGAGATTTCTTGTTTAAATAATTAATTTTAGGTTATGCAATTAAAACAATTCGTCTTGCTAATGTTGGTGAGTTTACATCCCAAGTTTTCAATGATTATTGCATGTCAATTGGGATAAAAGTTGAACATCCTATAGCTCGTGTTCGCACACAAAATGATTTAGCTGAATTGTTTATCAAATGCCTCCAACTAATAGTTAAATCATAACTTATGAGAATTAAACTTTCTATTTCAACATGAGATTATGTTGATTTATATATTGTACGCATCTAGCCAATAAGTTATAAATACTCCCATTACAATTGGTTTTTGGTCAAGAGCCAAATATTTCCCATCTTACAATTTTTGGCTGTGCGGTATATGTTCCAACTGCTCCACCACAACGCACAGGCCATAATAAGATATTGGGAATGTTTATTTATATGAGTCTCCTTATAATATTTTTGAGCAATTAATTCAAGATTTAATTGTGACATGAAATGTCAGTTTTCCCAACATTAGGGGAGCAAAATAATAACTTGTAATGAGTTAGGGGGAAGTAATTGAACCAGAAGTTCAATAAGGATAACTCATTACAAGTTAACTATTAGATGTATTTACAACCTTAATGAGAATAACCAAGTGTTATATACCATCTAATATTTTAATTTGAATTAAAATCCCAGTAGGACAATCAGTTAGAATAAATAATAGATTGATTAGTTCCAAAGATGAAAATTATTCTAGATGATCATATGGTGGAGGCGGGTGATCTAGAAGGGACCCAAGACATAACCAATAATTAAAACTTCAGAAGAGATTTAGGTACCTGAAACTAAATTTTAAAATAATGAAAATAATATATCTCAATAAGTTATGTCAATTCGAGAATATGTGGAACCGAATGATAAAAGTGGTCGACAATGATTTTGCATGCAATATTATTATTGAAATAATGAACTAAAAGGAGGATATTGAATAAATCTATTGAGAAATATAAATATAGAATAAATTGATCAAAATAGAAAGATGCAACTCAAGTACAATTAAATTTGTGGAGTTTTTGAACCAGTAGTCCAAATATCTAACGGTATAAAGCTAGTAAGGGTGCAATTAAAGTAGTTTTGCAAAAGTAGAATAAAAATATGAATTTTTTTAGCTAAGTCCTGACATTGATTATGAAAAGATATAATATTCTTTTGTGATGGATGTAATAACCTTTAGATATATTATTAAATTGATAATTCATAAAAGATTTAACTTGCGTCTAATGGTTATTATTACAACCTTTTATAAATCACTATATAATAAAGTTTATATTAAAATCCTTGAAGGATTTAGGATGCTGGAAGCATATTGAAAATCTCGTGAAATTGTTCATTTATATGAATTGAAATAAATTGAACATATGTGGTAAATTTGACTTAATAAATAGTAGTTGAAAGAGGATTATAAATTGATCCAAAATACTTATTTTTATTTTTATAGAAGAATCATGATTAAAGTTTGTTATGATTAATGTTGAATATCTTGAAGAGATCAAAATATATTTGTGACACCCTAAACCCGGCCCAAACGTTATGGCCGTATCTAGAAATGTCACACGATAGTATTTTTGAGACCTCGTTGTTACGATGAAAACATTCTACGTTATTATCTTTAGTAAACCTTTGTTAGAACTTAGGAAGTCGCTTTCATTCATTTAAAACATTTGTTTTGAAACATCACTCGTTGCGGAAGCTTTAATAAAACAGTCTAGGTGATCATGCATTTAGAAATTACTTTAACTTTTTGAACACTGAATTTCCTACGACTAGAAGGTATAAATCCATAAAGTAAAATAAATAAATAAAAACCCAAATTTAAAACCAAAGTCCCAGAGGGTCTTTAAATTACAACCCAAATAATCAATAATAATCAAATCATAAATCGTAAATTGAAAACCATGAAGTCCAAAAATTAATGTGGTCACCGTTGAGTCCTCCGTCGCACCGGTCCGTCTAAGTCTGGGGATTACCGGTGCACATTAAACAAAAAGGGTGAGTTTACATAAACTCAGTGTGTAATCTAGCAGAAACAAACAAACAATTAGTATTCGCAGTGCACAGCTGAACAGTCTTGGGCCTATGCCCTTTTCAGTATCAGTGATAGTTTGGGCCTTAGCCCATCTCAGTACAGTGTCAAAAATGCAATAGGGCCTTAGCCCATCACGAGATCGATGGCGATATGATTATGCAAAGAGCAAAATCCTACCTAACCAACCTCTACACACCATCTCCGTCCAACTCTACACTCCATGTGGGGATATAATCAACCCACCCATCCCTACACTCCAAGTAGTATCGAATGCGTGAGAATCTGAGAGTTTGCAAACTGAGTCACAAGAAATTATGCTAAAGCCTTTCAGTACACTTCCTCCAAATAACAACCCCCAACCCAATGCAATGTAACACACAATAGATGACATGCTATTATGCAATTTCAGTACATATATTCAGTTCAGATATTAACATGCCCAGTACAGATATCATTTAGCCAATTTCACACATTTAGGGGTCTAAGTAGCGCTTATCGGCCTACTGATGAGGGTTCATGATCGACTTGGGCGACCTGCGCAACCTTAAAAACATTTCAGTAAAAATGGGCCCACATGACCATGTGATCTACCTGTATGGGCCCACGCACTCTGGTAGCCCACTCGTCCCAAATTAGCCTTGGCTGTGTGATCCATTTTTAAAGTAACCCATGCTAGCTCAATACTCATATATGTTTTCAGTATTTAATTATATGTTCATTCAAAGCTATCTACTTGAGTCATTATCACTAAATTATTTATATCTTGAGCTATAGAATTCCAAATTACAATCCGCTTAATGTTTTTGAAACTAGACTCAAATACCTTTCTACCATAAAATTTTAAGAATTTATAGTTTATCGAATAAGTATAGTAAAATCTTTAAATTTATCCTTATTCTGCTATTTGATAACTTCATCCTTTCCTTACTAAAAAGTATTTATCTCTTAGTACGTAATTTAGATTGTGTTTCCGTTTGTTTCTCTTGAGAAATATACTCAATAAGGATATAAATATATAAATTTAAGGCCCTAATTATTTTTTTACAATTTTTGGTGATTTTCCTAAGTCAAAATAGGGGAACTATATCTCATGATTTACAATTCCATTGCTTACACTGTTTCTTCCATGAAAAACTAGACTCAATAAAATTTAATTTCATATTTTATTCAACCTTTAACTCTATTCCCACTATTTTTGATGATTTTTAAAATTTAGACTATTGCTGCTGTCCAAAACTATTTTAGTACAAAATGTTTATTTCCTTTCTCTACAATTTTTCGCATCATTTTCTCTTATTTCTCGATAGCAAGCAATTTTGGCTTTTCCCTGAATCCTGTTTTCTACATTTCGGGTACACACCTGGTATTATTTCTGTTGCGTAAGCATTCCTAAGCCTCTAGAACCTAAAAATCAACCAACATATCTCCATATTAACCACTTAATTCGTTTTTAATCAACCAAATTCGGAAGGAACTCGCTTAAAAACCTAGCAAAACCCTTACCTCGTGATAAACCATAACTTATACATATTTTGACCCTATGCTTGGCATATTTTTGGATGATTTATGATGAGAATTAGTGGATTCGATGCTCCTAATCCTTTAATTTTAAGTTTTACACTTAGCAGAGCTTAGGGAGTTGAAAAGAATGAGAAAAGGGCCAAAAAGAGACAATATGGGCCTACCTCAGAAATCAGCACGGCCTAGATTATCGTACATGGGCACACTACACGGTCGTGTGTGACGAGCAGAATCGAACACGGCTAAGCTATCGCACACGGGTGTGTCACACGGGCGTGTCCCTACCAAACCCAAGTCTAATTCTATTCAGAAAAGACTACTTGTGGGCCAAGGAAGGTGCTCCAAAGCCTATATAAACACCCTAAGGGAGGACTTAAAAGGGGGACGGAGAGGGCGGAGAGTAGCTTGCAGAGATTACTCGAAGGAAGCCGTTGAAATCATCTCGAAGCAGGATCTCATCCAAGATTGAAGATCTTCATCGAGTTCTTTAAAAGTTTTTGGGTTCTTTATGTCTTGTTGTTTTCTTAATTCTATGATGTTTTCCTTTTACGTTATGAACAAAACTCCCTAAATACCTAGGGAGGATAAAACCTATGATGAATCTTATTATTTAATTATCTGAATTACATGATAAATACTTGCTCTTGTTCTTAATTATGTGTTCTTAACCCTTGCTTTAATATTTTTAGGATATTAATTCAAGTTTAATGTGCTTATTCAGTGGAGCAAAAGTCTCTATCTAAGAGAAGATCTACCCTAATTAAGCGGAGTTGATTGCAACCCTAGAAATAGGATTATAAAAATCTGCGGGATTAGAGTCAAATCTAATAAGGGAATCCATAGATCGAGTTAATGCTATAATAGGGGTTTTAATTAGAAAGATATTTCAATTATCAACCTAGAGTCAGTTGTTCTTAGTCTCGAAAGAGATATTAACATAATTTAGGTATTTCTACGGATCAAGTCAAGTGAATAAATTGTTTAATTTAGAGTCAGAATAATAAGTGAAGTCTAGGTGGATTCTTCCTTGGGTACTGTCTTTATTCATTGGTTTATTCGATTACTTTCTTCACTCTCTGTCGCATTCATCGTTAATTAATTAGTTAGTTAAATTTTAGTTTGAAACAAAACCCATTAATTATTAGGCTAGATAATAAAAAGATAGCTATTACTAGTAATTTTAGTCCTGGAGGATACGATATTCCGGACTCACCAGAGCTATACTACTGTTCGATAGGTGTGCTTGCCTTTTTCGAAATATTAGTTAGTTTCGAGTCAATCAAGTTTTTGGCTTCGTTGCTGGGGACTAAAATATTAGGAACACTAAATTTTTATTACTTTAGCCATTTTTATTTTATTGCAGTTTATTTTTATCTTATTGTTACTTTTCTAATTTTTCTCTTTGTTTGCTTCTAGCAGTTGTCTCTATTTTATGACTAGAAGAAACCCGTCAGGACCTTTGCTTTACGACAGTGAGATTGAGAGTACAGCTCATAGAAATCGAAGAGAGATAAAGCGAAGCCTACAATACATACAAGAAGAGCAAGAGAACGATATCACTAATACCAAGGAGATGGCTGATCCCCAGTATAATCCGCTACCTCCTGTGGTGGCTACAAATCCAGTAAATCAGAATCCCGCTCCTCGAGCTATGTATGATTATGCTAAGCCTACTTTAACAGGAATTGAATCAAGTATTGTTAGACCTGTTGTTGTTGCAAATAATTTTGAACTGAAACCTTACACTATTTAGATGATTCAACAGTTTGTTCAGTTTGATGGTTTGCAGGATGAGGATCCAAACAATCACTTGGCAAATTTTTTGGAATTCTGCGACACTTTTAAAATTAATGGCGTTTTTGATGATGCCATTCACCTTCGGTTGTTTCCCTTATCGTTGAGGAACAAAGCTAAACAGTGGTTGAACTCATTACCACGAGGATTAATCACTACAAGGGAGCAAATGACTGAAATTTTTTTACTTAAATATTTTCCGCCGGCTAAAACGGCTAAGTTGAGGAATGATATCTCTTCTTTTGTGCAGATGGATTTAGAAACACTTTACGATGCATGGGAGAGATACAAGGATCTACTGAGAAGATGCCCTCACCATGGGTTACCATTATGGCTACAGGTTCAAACATTTTACAATGGTGTGAACCCCTCAACTAGGCAGTTGATTGATGCAGCCGCCGGTGGTACACTAAACAAAAAAAAACTGAGGCTGCCTATGAATTCATTGAAGAGATGTCACTGAATAACTATCAGTGGCAAGTTATGAGGACGAAGCTAACAAAGGCAGCCGGTGTTTTCAACCTCGACGCAGTTACCATGCTATCAAACCAGGTAGAGCTTTTAAATAAAAAGATTGATGGTTTGTGTGGTTCTTCGCAGGTACATCCAGTGATGTAGTGCGATACGAATGGGGGAGGAATGGGCAATACAGAATATTCATCCTACAACCCTAGCATAGAAAGCAAACAGATGAACTATATGGGTAATAATTCTAGACCTCAAAATAATCTCTATAGTAACATTTACAATCCAGGTTGGAGGAACCACCCAAACTTTTCATGGGGAGGACAAGGAAACCAAAGACAGCAACCCCCTCAAGGCTTTCAGCCACCTTACCAACATGAAAAGAAGCCAGACCTTGAAGATATGCTAGCAAAGTTTATTTCGGTGTCAGAGACTCATTTTTTCGAAATACCGAAACGGTGTTGAAAAATTAGCAAGCATCGGTTCAAGGGCTTGAGAATCAAATTGGACAGCTGGCTAAGTTAGTTTCCGAAAGGCAACCAGGTAGTTTACCTAGTAACACCGAACCTAACCCAAAAGAGCATGTGAAGGCAGTTACACTAAGGAATGGGAAGGTGTTGGTTGAAGCTGAAAAGAAGATGCCATAAGAAACTGATAAGGCGAAGGGTAAGGAAGTAAACGAGAATGTAACACCGGTACTTAAAGAGTATAAGCCACCGATCCCATATCCAGCAAAGTTGAAGAAAGACCGCACAGATGAACAATTCAGTAAATTGTTTAAACTTTTTTAAAACATTACATATTAACTTACAGTTTATTGAAGCTCTTTCGCAAATGCCCAATTCAGTAAAATTTTTAAAAGAGCTTTTGGTAAACAAACGGAAGTTAGACAATGCGTCACATGTGGAGCTAAATGAAGTTTGCTCAGCAATTTTACAGAATAAACTACCCCGCAAATTAAAAGATCCAGGGAGTTTTACGATTCCTTGCTTAATTGGTGGTTTATCTGTTAATAATGCTTTAGCTGGTTTAGGGGCCAGTATCAATGTTATGCCTTATAAAATGTTTAAATAGCTAGGCCTTCGGAAACCCAAATCAACTAGGATGAGCATTCAATTGGCTGATAAAACCATTAGATTTCCTAGGGGTATAATTGAATATGTGCTAGTCAAAATTGATAAATTCATATTCCCAGTAGACTTTGTTGTTTTTGACATGGATGAGGATAGTGACGTTCCTTTAATTTTAGGACGACCCTTTTTAGCAACTGCTAGGACCATTATTGATGTTGGTATCGGGGAATTAATACTTCGTGTGGGTGATGACATGATTAAACTCCAAGCACGTGATTCTGTCAGAATATCTAGTGGTCAAGATGATACAAGTCTTGTTCATGTAAGTGAACTTAATGCTCAATCTTCTTTACAGGAAATTCCTCGAAAAAAGATGACAGAGCCATGGTCTAGCTCTCATATTGAGAACAGAACTGTTCATGAGGAACGAAGGCTCCAGATCGAGGAACTAGATGAATGGCGAACACAGTTTAAGGAGAAATTGAAAGTACACGATGAACCAAAGAAGATCCATGACGAGCCTAAAAATAAAATGAGTCAAATTAAGGTTGGAGACCGAGTTCTAATGGATAATGTAGATCCTCGTGTTGCCACTTCTGAACCTAATGGAACAACCCCTTTCACGGTACTTAATAGTTTCCCATACGGTACAGTCGAGGTAACTCATTCCAAATTTGGCACATTCAAGGTAAATAGTACTCGTCTAAAACCTTATTTTAACAAAATTGATAGCAGGAACGAGGAGTTTCAGCTCCTCGAACCACCATGATTATGCGAATGAAAGGTGAGTCGAGCTTAGACTCTAAATAAGCGCTTCTTGCGAGGCAACCCCAGCACTAACCTTATTAATGTCCATATTTTTGATTTTTAGCACCTAAATAAAAACTAAACAAATTAATAGGCGCAGGTTTCCCTCATGCAAAAACAGGACAAAAATTTTCCCCAAAACATGGGCTACAATAAAATGTCACGGCCATAGACGAAACTAACTAAAGAACACGGGATGCAATAAACCCACACGGCAGTGCCTATAGGCAATGGTCGATGCTGATTAATTAACACGGGCGTGTGAACCTCTACACGGGCGTAGGAGAAATGAATGGAGCATCACACAGCCGTGCGATTCGACCGTGAGACCCAACATGCCTAGGGAACATGGGCGTGGGCCAAGACTCAGACACCCCCTAAACCAACATTTACGAAACACACGGGCTAAACACAGGGCACACGGGCGTGGGCTGCGACCGTGTGCCCCAATCTCCATTTAAACCCCCGTCTACTGTTCACCTTCTCCCCCAAATTCCCCTCCCCCCCAAAACCCTAGTCGCTCTCTCACCCAAACACCCTCTCTACTCCTTCTCCCCTACTCCGGCAACCACCACCTCCACCTCGTGAACCATCTATTGATGAGGACATTTAAGTCCATTTATTTTTATTTTTCTTTTATTTTAATTTTTAAACTTTTTCTCTTTATCTTTCTTGTCTTTGATTTATATTAGTATATTTTGATTTCTTTATATCTCTGGCTGTTTATTATCGAGTAACCATAACGAGGTCTATTAATAAAACTGCCTAAAACTTTACTGATGACTCCGCAGTTTCAAAAGGTTCAGGGTGCTACTAAGGAACGAACAAGCTACTGGAGTATTCTCCCCCACCTTCACCTCTGCCTAGTTCATCATGCTTCTCATTGGATCTATTTCTACAATTTTCACTTTTTAAGGATTTCATCCATAATTCAGGAAGTTTCACTTCTCTCCCTCTCTTATGATATGCTACTTATACTGTCATTACATATATTCATACATTGAGGACAATGTATGTCTTAAGTGTGGGGAGGTTATTTATATGATTATTATAAAATGTCTGAATTATGTCTTGTATTCAAGTAATTTTCTCATTTTACTATTAGAATGAATTCTTATCGATTTGTGATTTTTATTGATATGTTTTAGATTAAATTCATAGGTAATTGTGAATTGATTGTTTAAACTTTAATACATTAGAGAATCAAGTATGATAAGTCTATTTTCAGGAAAAAAATATATAGGTTGGTTCCCTAAATTTAAATATTACTTTGAATTTTGAAATTTGCAAGATTGACATCAAAAACCGTAATTTTTGTGAGATTTTGAGCCTTGAGAGCATACATTTTTCTTGCTCACTTTATTATTGGTTATGAGTGTGTCAATATTGATTTATTATTCTAGAACTTGCTTCGGTTATGTATGTCAAGACCACACTTTTGATTTGATATACAGAGATGATAAAGACGCCTAGGTTTTAACCCACTTATCCCAAAAAGCCTACCTTCATAATTAACCCCTAATAAACCCATTTGATCCTAATAAACCATTTCTTG
Organism: Gossypium bickii; assembly: GCA_025503065.1. Lineage (NCBI taxonomy): Eukaryota > Viridiplantae > Streptophyta > Magnoliopsida > Malvales > Malvaceae > Gossypium > Gossypium bickii. The sequence goes on along the minus strand of CP106716.1, from coordinate 13,447,989 downwards.
ATATACCCTTAATATTAACCCAAAACTCATTCTTTTTTATTCATTAAGAATCTTCCCTATTGTATTAACCCTTTTTTTTGTCGAGATTTGATTTGAGTAGTTGCTTAACTATGTTCTTTATTTCAGTTGTTAAATTCTTTCTTATTATTGTACGTGAAAAAATAGTTGGAAATTTATTCATTATTAGTTCTATGAACTTAAACGGTTAATTTCACACTTTGAGAAGAAGCTCGTGTTATTATTGATAAGTTTTCAATTGATGTAATTATTCAATATTAGTTTATTTTTCTAGTTAGGTAAATTGTCAATTCAATCTCGATTTTAACCTTTTTTTTTAGCCTTTATCCACACCTTTAACCCAAGCCCATTACAACCCTTCAAAGACCTTTTGATTTGTGTATCATCTCATTTTATAGTGGTGGAGATTTGATTTTCATGAAAGCCTACGGAAATAACTTTTCATTTTTGACTTTTGAGTGCTTAATTTTGAACCTTAAACACTTTTAGTGATTGAGTGAATCTTTAGTGAAGATGTCGAATTTTGCGGGTTTTGAATTAAAGGTAATTATTTAGACAAGATGAAATACCTATGTTTTCAGGCTTTAAAAATATGTGACTTGGATCGTTTGAATCTTTAATACTCTTTTAGTTAAATTATCAATGTGTGATTATTCATGAATTATGATAAAACATTATTGATGAGAATTATGAATTGAGAAAGCTTAATTTTAATTATGAGTTGAGGATTTTGCTTGAGGACAAGCAAATGCTTAAGTGTGAGGATATTTGATAAACCATAATTTATACATATTTTGACCCCATGCTTGGCATATTTTTGGATGATTTATGATGAGAATTAGTTAATTCGATGCTCCTAATCCTTTAATTTCATGTTTTACACTTAGGAGAGCTTAGGGAGTCAAAAAGAACGAGAAACGAGCCAAAAAGGGACAAAATGGGCCTACCTCAGAAATCAACACGGCCTGGACTATCGTACACGAGCTGACCACACGGTCATGTGTGACGAGCAGAATCGAACACGACCTAAGCTATCGCACACGGGCGTGTCACACGGGTGTGTCCCTGCCAAACCCAAGTCTAATTCTATTCGGAAAAGACTACTTGTGGGCCAAGGAAGGTGCTCCAAAGCCTATATAAACACCCTAGGGGAGGACCTAAAAGGGGGATGGAGAGGACGGAGAGTAGCTTGCAAAGATTAGTCGAAGGAAGCAGTCAAAATCATCTCGAAGCAGGATCTCATCCAAGATTGAAGATCTTCATCGAGTTCTTTAGAAGTTTTTGGGTTCCTTATGCCTTGTTGTTTTCTTAATTCTATGATGTTTTCCTTTCACGTTATGAACTAAACTCTCTAAATACTTAGGGAGGATGAAACCTATGATGAATCTTATTATTTAATTATCTGAATTACGTGATAAATACTTGTTCTTATTCTTAATTATGTGTTCTTAACCCTTGCTTTAATATTTTCAAGATATTAATTCAAGTTTAATGTGCTTATTCAGTGGAGCAAAAGTCCGTGTCTAAGAGAAGATCTACCATAATTAAGCGGAGTTGATTGCAACCCTAGAAATAGGATGACATAAATCTACCAGATTAGAGTCAAATCTAATAAGGGAATCCATAGATCGAGTTAATGCGACGATAGGGGTTTTAATTAGAAAGAGATTTCAATTAATCAACCTAGAGTCAGTTGTTCTTAGTCTTGAAAGAGATATTAACATAATTTAGGGATTTCTACGGATCAAGTCAAGTGAATAAATCGTTTAATTCAGAGTCAGAATAATAAGTGAAGTCTAGGTGGATTCTTCCTTGGGTATTTTCTTTATTCATTTGTTTATTCGATTACTTTCTTCACTCTCTGTCACGTTCATCGTTAATTAATTAGTTAGTTAAATTTAAGATTGAAACAAAACCCAATAATTATTAGGCTAGATAATAAAAAGATAGTTATTACTAGTAATTATAGTCCTTGAGGATACGATATTTCAGACTCACCAAAGCTATACTACTGTTCGATAGGTACGCTTGCCCTTGTCGAAATATTAGTTAGTTTCGAGTCCATCACCTTGCTTGAGTAACCACGACTTCGCACAATCACAGCGTCGATTGAAAACCACCAGCCCCTTGTTTAACTCCTAAACACCAAAAAGGAATCCCCCTTTTAGAGATTAACCAAGAATGATTAATAATAGACAAAACCGTTACTTACCAAACATGTGCAACAAACGATGAACAACCAAATCAATTGGAAAAAAAAAAGAAATAGAAGGGGAAAAAATAATGGAAATTTAGGCTGCAACTAGGTGAAAGAATCGGCAGAGGAAGGAAATAAAGAAGAAAAAAATGTCAGAAAAAGTTTAGGGAATTTGAGAGAAAACCAAAACTCTACTTTTCTTTTTTTGCAACAAAAAGATAATCAGATTATTTTCTGATAGATCTCCCCAATTATCTCCTAAAATTACTTCCTATTAATCCATTAAAACACAACTCTTAGCCGAAATTTGAGTAAAAATACTATATCCACACCATCACAGAGAATTAAACACTGGACCTCCAACACTCCAACACTCCACTTAACCACCAGACTTGCAGGCCCATTCTGATATAAATTTACCAACAATTAAACTTAAGCCCTTTTCACAAGGTTAAGGCTTTATTTATAAAAATACCAAAATTTTCCCAAGGCTTGAACTTGGGACCTCTCACACACACCCAGAACACATAACCATTATAGAAAATAAACATTGTGTGTCACACATACACGAAATCAAAAATTAAAATTTTGGGGTGTTACAATTCTACCCCTAAAAGAAATTTTCGTCCTCGAAATTTACATGGACAGAACATATGAGAATATTACTGACGCATGGTATCCTCAGGCTCCCACGTAGCCTCTTCGGTGCTATGATTACGCCAAAGAACCTTTACCAGTGGAATAAATTTCCTCCTCAGTACTTTTACATATCAATCTAGAATCTGAACCGGCTCCTCCTCAACGGTCAAATCTGGCCTAACCTCAATCTCCTTAATGAAAACAATGTGAGCAGGATCAGAGTGGTAGCACCTCAACATCGTGATGTGGAACACATCATGGATACGATCTAACTCTGGAGGCAACTTCAACTGATAAGCGACCGGTCCCACTTATTTCAGAACCCTGTACAGTCCAATAAACCTAAAGCTCAACTTGCCCTTACAACCAAACTTCAGATCCTTCTTCCATGGCGAGACTTTAAGAAATACGAAGTCCCCCACGGAATACTCAATCTCACATCGCTTCAAGTCCGCATAGGATTTCTGTCTGTCAGATGCCGCTTTCAATCGATCCCAAATCAGTCTAACTTTATCCTTAGTCTAAGCAACTAACTCAGGACCCTAAAGACATTGTTCACCCAACTCTGTCGAATACAAGGGAGTGCGACACTTACGACCATACAGTGCCTCATAAAGTGCCATCTGGATGCTAGACTTGAAACTGTTATTATAGGCGAACTCCGCTACCTGTAGATAGTCCTCCCAACTGCCTCAAAAATCAATAGCACAGCTCCTAAATCTAAGCCTTAAGCTCCACAAGCTCCTTCAGTGCCATTCGATAGGGAGCAATGGACACCGGAGCTATACCTAGAAGTAGCTCAATCCTAAATTCCAACTCGCGATTCGGAGGTAACCCCGGTAGCTCCTCAGGAAAGATGTCCGAAAAATTCTTTATCGTTCTGATATCCTTAACTGTAGAATCCCCGAAATCCGAAACACTTACATAGGCCAAGAATGTCTCACATCCCTTACGAACCATCTTCTCTGTCACCAATGCAGAGATCACATTAGATAAGTAATTATGGCGTTCTCCAACCATGACTATCTCCTTATCCTCCTCAGTCCTTAGTACGACCCTCTTAGTCGCACAGTCCAAGCTAACACGATGTTTGACCAACCAGCCTATCCCCAGAATTAGGTCGAACTCCCCAAATGAAAGCTCCACCAAATCAGTCAGGAAGATTGCCCCTTGTACCTCTAAAGGAACGTCCCTATACAGTTTGCTAACTCTAACAGATTTCCCTAACTGGCTCAGTACCGTAACCTCACTCGTAGTGCTCTCAACTGAAATCTTCAAGTTTCTAAACACAGTACAAGCTATATAGGAGTGAGTGGATCCTATATCTATCAATGCAATATAAGGTACATTATGAATAAGGTACGTACCAGTAATAATTTTCGGAGCATCTCCATCCTCTCGGTGACGTGCAGCATATACTAGAGCCAACTACCTCGCCTCAGTCTATCTAGCACCTTTGTCCGATGCTCTCTGCCCACGGCCCATACCATTTCCACCCCTAGCCTGACCATGGATTCTCGGTGGCTATTGTACTACACTCTGTGGATGTGCATTACCAGTACCCTGAGCTTGCATCTGATCAGCCCTCAATAGAGACTCCCTAATACGGTGATCCAATGATTCACACCTCAGACATGCCCCAGTCCTCCTCCAACACTCCATCCTGGTGGCTTCTACAACAATCAATACATGGCTACCGGGCCCGAAGAGCAAAGAATGTGGGGCCCACTCTAATCGGCCCATCAACTCTGGCCTTTTTCTTAGGCCTCTGTACAGAACTCGAGGGCTCTGAATCCCTCTTGTTCCTACCTCTCTCTATCCCGATTTTGGCGCTCAGTGCGCTTAACCTCCTCGGTGATCTTCGTATTCTCGACCAAGGCAGAAAATCTCGCTCCCTCTGCGGAGCTATCAGAACACTCAAGTTATCCCTAAGGCCATCCTCAACGCGAACACATCGCTCATACTCTGATGCCACCATACCTCGCGCATAGCGGCTAATTCTCAGAAACTCGGCCACTGATCGATGTCCCTATGCCAGATTCAGAAATTCCCTCCTACAAGCGTCCACATAACTGGCTCCCACATATTTTCCTTGGAAGGTGATCTTAAAGAACTCCCAGGTCAGAACTTCGGTTGAGTGCCCTCCTTAATAGTAAGCCACCACTGATAAGCCTCATCCCGTAATAGTGAGACTGCACCCTTTAATTTCTGCTCAGAGGTACAATCTAAATCATCCATAATCCTCTCCATGGCCTCAATCTAGTACTCGACTACATTAGGGGTAACTCCAGTGACACCACTGAAGAGCTCAGCTCCATTGGCCCAGAGTCATTCCATAACCGACCCTCTCCAAAATCCTTAGCATAGCCTGAGACAATGCGTCGTCCCGAGCCATGCGATCTTGAGACCTATTCTCAATAGCAGGCGACACTGGCATCTCACTCGTATCCAAATTTGGTATGCTACACAGTGAAGAGGACTCAGCTCGAGCTCCTCTGCGGCCTCTACCTCGGCTCTAGTACCCGGTCTGGGGATACCTCGTGCGCTCATTATCTAATCACATTTATCTGTATTAATAGTTTTATGAATTAGTTATAGTTCCAGTATTTATTAACAAATGTTTTATGTAAAACAGTATCGATTATTCAGAGTTCATTTTTGTAAATTGCAGTCTCACTACAGTTTTCAGTTTCCCTACAATTTTCAGTATACACTAACTAGAGTGTTTTCAGTATATTTTACTACCTATAGTAGCTTCAGAATATATTATCCATAACAGTTTCAGTTTAAAACAAATCACAGTTCAGAATACTTACGGGATCGGTGCCAGAGACTCGATGTACCACTTACTCGGTAAAAACATTTCAAATCATTTGGAAATCAATCAATTTTTGAAAGCCCGTTTTTTTATAAAACCCAAAATCCACAGCTGAGTTTTGTAACCTGGATCTGATACCACTAAATGTAACACCCCAAATCCCGCCTAGACGTTATGGTCGTATCTGGCCATGTCACACGATAGTGTTTTTGAAACCTCGTTGTTACGATGAAAACATTCCATGTTATTATCTTTAGTAAACATTTGTTAGAACTTAGGAAGTCGCCTTTATTCATTTAAAACATTTGTTTTAAAACATCCCTCGTTGCGGAAGCTTTAATAAAATAGTCTATGTGATCATGCGTTTAGAAATTACTTTAACTTTTTGAAAACCGAATTTCCTACGACCAGAAGGTATAAATCCATAAAGTAAAATAAATAAATAAAAACCCAAATTTAAAACCAAAATCCTAAAGGGTCCTTAAATTACAACCCAAATAATCAAAACCAAATCGTAAATCGTAAATTGGAAACCATAAAGTCCAAAAATTACTGTGGTCACCGCTGAGTCCTCCATCGCACTGATCCGTTTAAGTTTGCGGATTACCGATGCACATTAAACAAAAAGGGTGAGTTTACGTAAACTCAGTGTGTAATTCCGCAGAAACAAACAAACAATCATTATTCACAGTGCACAGTTAAACAGTCTTGAGCCTAAGCCCTTTTCGATGATCGGTGATGTGATTTGGGCCTTAGCCTATCTCATTACGATGTCAAAAATGCAAGAGGCCTTAGCCCATCACGATGATCGATGAGCGTGTAACAATTATGCAAAGTAGCAAAATCCTACCCAACTAGTCTCTACACACCATCTTCGTCCAACCCTACACTCCATGTGGGGATATAATCAACCCACCCATCCTTACACTCCAAGCAAAGATCGAATGCGACACAACAATCTGAGAGTTTACTGGTGAAAGTGCACAAGAAATTAGGCTAAAGCCTATCAGTACACTTCCTCCGAATAACAACCCCCAACCCAATGCAATGTAACACACAATAGATGACATGCTACTATGCAATTTCAGTACATATATTTAGTTTAGATATTAACATGCCCAGTACAAATACCATTTAGCCAATTTCACACATTTAAGGGTCTAAGTAGCGCTTACCGACCCTACAGTAGGTTCATAGTCGACTTGGGCGACCCGTGTAACCTTAAAAGCATTTCGGTAAAAATAGGCCCACATGCCCATGTGATCTGCCCGTGTGGCCCACTCGGCCCAAATTGGCATTGCCCTGTGATCCATTTTTAAAGTAACCCATGCTAGCTCAATACTCATATATGTTTTTAGTATTTACTTATATGTTCATTCAAAGTTGTCTACTTGATTCATTATCACTAAATTATTTATATCTTGAGCTACAGAATTTCAAATTAAGATCCACTTAATATTTTTGAAACTAGACTCAAATACCTTTCTACCATAAAATTTTCAAAATTTATAGTTTATCAAATAAGTACAGTAAAATCTTTAAATTTATCTTTATTCTGCTATTTGATAGCTTCATCATTTCCTTACTAAAAAGTATTTATCTCTTAGTATGGAATTTAGATGATGTTTTTGTTTATTTCTCTTGAAAATAGACTGATCAAATATTTAAACATATAAATTTAAGCCCCTAATTATTTTTTTATTATTTTTGATGATTTTCCTAAGTCAGAATAGGGGAATCCGAAATCATTCTGACATTATCTCACAAAATTTATTATATCTCATGATTTACAATTCCATTTCTTACACTGTTTCTTCTATAAAAAACTAGACTCAATAAAATTTAATTTCATATTTTATTTAACCTCTAACTCAATTCCCACTATTTTTGATGATTTTTAAAAGTTAGACTACTGCTACTATCCAAAACTATTTTAGTGCAAAATGTTGATTTCCAAGTTTATAACACCCTTATTTCCTTTCTCTACAATTTTTCTCATCATTTTCTCTTATTTCTCGACAGCAAGCAATTTTGGCTTTTCGTCGAATCCCATTTTCTGCTTTTTGGGTACACACTTAGTATCATTTCTGATGCGTAAGCACTCCTAAGTCTCAGAACCTAAAAATTGACCAACATATCTCTAGATTAATCAGTTAATTCATTTTTAATCAACCAAATTTGGAAGGAACTCGACTAAAAACCTAGCAAAACCCTTACCTCGCTTGAGTAACCACGACTTCGCACAATCACAACGTCGATTCAAAACCACCAGCCCATTGATTAACTCCTAAACACCAAAAAGGAATCCCCATTTTAGAGATTAACCAAGAACGATTAACAATAGACAAAACTGTTACTTACCAAACACGCGTAACCAACGATGACCAACCAAATCAATTGGAAATAAAGAAAGAAACGGAAGGGGAAAAAATAATGGAAATTTCGGCAACAACTAGGTGAAAGAATCGGCAGAGGAGGGAAGAAGAAGAAGAAGAAGAAGAAGAAAACGTTAGAAAAATTTTGGGGAATTTAAGAGAAAACCAAAACTCTACTTTTCTTTTCTTTTTTTTTTTTTTGCAACAAAAAGATAATCAGATTATTTTCTGATAATCTCTCCCCAATTATCTCCTAAAATCACTCCCTATTAACCCACTAAAACACAACTACTCAGAATTTTGACCAACACAACTCTTAGCCCAAATTGGAGCAAAAATATTGTCTCCACACCATCACAGAGAATTAAACACAGGACCTCCAACACTCTAACACTCCACTTAACCACCAGACCAGTAGACCCATTCTGATATAAATTTACTAACAATTAAACTTAAGCCCTTTGCACAAGATTAAGGCTTTATTTATAAAAATATCAAAATTTGCCCAAGTAAGGCTTGAGCTTGGGACCTCACACACACACCCAGAACACATAACCACTGAAGCAAATAAACATTGTGTGTCACACATACACGAAATCAAAAATTAAAATTTTGGGGCGTTACAATATTTCCCCAAATTTCCTTCACTCATGACTTTTAAAAGAATGGTAATATAAATGCTTAGCAAATACATTCAAATAGTCATTTGAAAAACTAGTATTCAAGATTGAATACGCAGAATATGATAAAATATGTGATGTTTTCATGAGGGGGTAAATACGTGTTGTACTCTTTTTCCCTTAACCGAGGTTTTGTCCTATTGGGTTTTCCTGTTAAGGTTTTTAATGAGGCAGCATATTATGCGTATTATAGATGGTGTACTCTTTTTCCTTCATTAGGTTTTTATCCCACAGGATTTTTCCTAATAAGGTTTTAAAGAGGCACATTATCTACCAATAGACATCTAAGGAGGAGTGTTATGAATATCTTATTAAGTGGATGTCTATCATGATTAAGATAAAATTTTGATGTACTTTAAATTCTAATAGCTATTAGAATTAGATCTGTACTTTTTTTATACTTCTTATGCCTATAAATAGATACTCTGATGAAGCATTGTAATCACCTTTTTTGATCAATAAAATATATTCTATATTGCTTTCATATTTTCTTTGTTCTTTATTCTCTCTATCTCTCTTTATTTTATAATAAAATAACAATTAATATCTTTTAAAAAATATGTAAGTTAAAAAAAATTTAATTATTAATTTAATATATAGTTATAAAAAATATAAAATGATATAGTTATTATGTCAGAGATTTTTGCTGCTGCAAAGAGATGTTGGTCGCCACCCAGAGGTTGGAAGTCATGTTAGAAAAATGAGTGGATTTGTATAAAATATAAGGTTTGAAAAATGAGATTAAGTAAAATTTAAGGCTTGTTTTTTATATGGGTTGAATTTTGGGTAAAATTTTTTGACTCAAGTTTGGCTCGAATTTTATGTTATAAAATAATATTATATTAATTATATATATTAAATAATAATTATATATATTTATATTAAACCATTAATCTCATTACAATTAAACCTATTGTATAAGATTTTAAAAAAAATTATCCAACTAAATAACTCAACTCAAGATATAAAATTTTAAAATTTATATTTAATAAAATAAAGTATTTATTATATTTATTTGTGTTTTTTAATATAATAAAATATTTATTATATTTATGGTAGTGTTTTTTAATATAAATATTTTATAATGTGTTAAAAATTTTATTTTAACTTTTTTTAGTACATTTAGTGTATTATATATTGTTAAAAAATTTAACTTTAAATAAAAATCAATTTAAAAAAAATTAAATATGAAGGGATTGGATTGAGTTTGAATTTACTTTTCTTAAAGCGAGTCAATTTGTATAAAAAAAGTCAACTCATTTTTCATACTAAGCAAAAACTTAAAAATATAATATATATACACCCATCTCGACTTACGAGTAATTTTAATTGTGAATGTGAATGAAAACGTATGGTAGAAATTTCCAAACATAGTACATAGTATAATTTAATGATGTTGGTTTGAAAGTACAAACTACAAAGTGGTCAGAAGAATGCTTTGGAAAGCAATGGAAAATAGGAAACCAAATACGTACAAACCAGTCCACCTCCAACCTCATCGTTGTGTGTTGGGCTGGAATACAATTTCCTTTCATCTTCCCTTGGCTCTATGTATCCATTTATTATTGGCCAACATGGGATTAAATTCCAGTCAGATGTCGCTACGGCTACCACTTAAATATTCATTTCTGCAATGACTTTCAAGCAGGATATATATGCCATTTCCATGGAGGCCCTTCGTAATGCATTTTGGTTTTCCGGTATTTAAAGAAAAGATAGTATAAATTAAAGAGTAAATTATTATTATTTTGTTAAAATTTTATTTATTTTTATTATTAAAAATTAATTTTATATATCAGCAACATGATGCGTTATGTACACTATCTAATTATATCATTAACCACGCTATTTTTTAACAATATAAATAATTAAATTTTTAATAGGAAAAATCAATTTATTCTTTTTTAAAAAAATAGTAAAAGTAAAATGTGCATGCATCCATAATTCTTTAACCAATGTAACTAGTGTTAAAAAAACTAAAAGTTTGGGGTATTTTCAAAGTAAAACTTTGGAATAAATTAATTAGAGAAAAATTGATAATGAAACAAGGGGAGGGGATTGACTCAGTGGCAGCACTGCCTGATATCAGCCTTTCCTAATTAATTATACTACCAAATTCTTAATTCCTCCGATAGACGACGCTTTAGTTTTCAAATTCAACATTAACCCAATAAGACGGGTGGATCTGTTCAAACTTCAATCCATCTGAAAAAAAAAAAAAAAACATTACTTCTAGCCCAATTAAAGAAATATGCTGAATTTTTAAGATATTTAAGGATTTATGTCCTTTTTTTTTATTATATATATGTTAGAATCGACCCGATTAAGCAACAAGAAAAAAAATAGCAGAATAAATTGAGAAATTAAACACACACAAATTTAACGTGGAAAAACCCTTCCAAAGAGGATAAAAAATCACGGGCAAAGATAATTTTACTATAATGAAAAAAGAACGAAGAGTACAAAAGATAGAGATAAAAACTAAACCCCGAAAACAAAGAACCCTCAAAACGCAAACACAAAATTCTCTAAATGTGTTATGAGTTCTAATATGTAATGGGTGTATTTTCTAAGGTTGTAAAAGAGCCTATTTATAGGCTAAAGTCATAGGTCAAATAATAATAAAATAATCTAAAGTAATCAGTGTTTGATTGAAACAAATAAACAGAGTTTAACTAGAAGATTACTTCTCAAATTTGACTGAAATAGGAGTCATACTTAACAAATCTCCACCTTGACTCATACTTCCAAAATGCCATCTTTGCCAAAGCCCGCCACGAGCCTATCTTGAACCATGCAGGGAACTAACTGAGTCGAATCTGTGCTTAGAAACTGGAAGACTTCTAGCCTTCGACTTGTACACTACCAAATCAAAACTAACCCGGGTTTGATTTTCACAAACACAGTGCCCTAACTTTTCAAAACCTGCATCCAAAAGAGAACATCTCTTCAACGAAACGGTCATACATTTTTCCCTCCTATGACCAAGTTGCCTCCGCTCTAAATGAGTTGACTTCGACTCTGTAACGGACGAGGGACATCCGATTTCACCGGTCATTGTAGAACCTTCCAAAATATAAAGACTGCCAGTTCTTTTACCTTTTAACAAAACGAGAGCTGTACGACATACTTTAATGCCGCTCGACTCGATGTTGATTCTGCATCCTTTCAAATCTAAAATGCTCAAGGAGATGAGATTCTTTCGTAAATCAGGTACATACCTGACATCTGAAAGTGTCCTAATCGTCCCATCGTGTATCCTAATTTTAACAGTACAAATACCAATTACCTTACTAGATGAATCGTTTCCCATGCACACAACTCCACCTTCAACTGAACTATATGTGGAGAACCATTTTCTATTGGGACACATGTGGAAAGAACATCCCGAATCTAGGATCCACTCGGACGTGAGCTTGGAGTTATCGCTCGTTGACACTAACAAGAAATCATCACCACTTCCATCGGCCAAATTAACACCAACTACATCTTCTTCGCTACTCTCAGCAGCTTTTTCTTTCGCGGTTTATAACAATCTGCTTTGATGTGACCTAACTTTTTACAATAGCAACACATTTTGTCTCGTTTCTTTGATGCTATCAAAATGGAAGCTTGCCTATCTGCCTTGCTATCCAAATGAAGCTCATTGTCAAATTTGTCTCTTCTCAGTAAATGACCCTTCACCTCTTCGAATGAGAGTTTGTCTCTGCCATAAATCAGGGTCTCCTTGAAAGACTTGTATGAAGGGGGTAAAGAGCACAATAATAGCATAGCCTGATCTTCATCGTCAATATGAACCTCAACATTCTTTAAATCATATAAAAGAGTAATAAATTAACTGATGTGATCTCTAAGAAGCTCACCTTTGTTCATGCGAAATGTAAATGGATGTTGTTTCAACACTAAACGGTTAGCCAGAGACTTAGTCGCATAAAGAGTTTCTAACCTTTTCCACAAGGCAAATGAGGTCTTCTCCATCAATACCTCCTGCAATACCGTATTCGCGAGGCACAACTGAATTGCAGACAAGGCCTTTTCATCAAGCTCTTCCCATTCTGTTTTATTTATATTCTCAGGCTTTTTCCCGGTAACAACCTTTTTCAAACCTGATTGAATTAGAATTGCCATCATCCGAACTTGCCACAGATTGAAATTTGTCTCACCATCAAACTTCTCAATTTCAAACCTTGTTGTTGCCATATCTGAATGAGCTGATCTATGAAAATTGAACTAGCTCTGATACCACTTGTTAGGATCGACCCGATTAAGCAACAAGAAAAAAATAGCGGAATAAATTGAGATATTGAACACACACAAATTTAACGTGGAAAAACTCCTCCAAAGAGGATAAAAAACCACGGGAAAAAATAATTTTACTGTAATGGCAAAAGAACGAAGAGAACAAAAGATGGAGATAAAAACTAAACCCCGAAAACCCGAAAACAAAGAACCCTCAAAACGTAAACACAAAATTCTCTAAATGTGTTATGAGTTCTAATATCTAATGGGTGTATTTTCTAAGGTTGTAAAAGAGCCTATTTATAGGCTAAATTCATAGGTCAAATAATAATAAAATAATCTAAACTAATCAGTGTTTGATTGAAACAAATAAATAGAGTTTAACTAGAAGATTACTTCTCAAATTTAACTGAAATAGGAGTCATACTTAACAATATATTTATCGAAATATACTGTTTTTGAGAAGAGAAATAAAACACATCCTAAAGGACACGTTTTTAGGCCAATAATAACTTTTCCCCTAACGGTCACAATTCCAACGGCTACAATACCCCAACAACCATATATTTTCCTATATAAATCCCTCCAAATTTCAATTTTTTTTAAAAAAATTTAAACTCATTTTTAAATTTTAAATTCTCTCGATAATTTCATTTTAATTCTTTCTCTGAATAGGTATGACAAATCAACTTATTTGTTTGGATGACAAACACATCTCCAGTGTTTAATTTACAAATGGTAATAAAATATTATTAAATTATTTAATTTCAATTAGTTAATTATTCATCTTTTTTGCACCTCACAATAACTCGTCCCTGCCGAAGATCTTGTTGCCCCCAACTCTGTCAGAAATTATAGTAACGGGCTCATCGCCTTTGGTGGTGATGGATAAAATGAATTACTTGATTATACTCAAAGACCGCTATATTTTTTGTCTTTAACTTTTGTATGGGTTTTATAAAGCATTCTCCTATGATGAGGTAAAACTCATTGTCGTGGCCGCATAACCACTACCAACTAGGGTCCATATATGCTTCATCACTTGATAGCATAACCTTTGTAAATTTGAAGCCCTAGTAAAACTTCAACTCAAGACCATATAATCACTGTCGCTGAGACCTTGAGTTGCAATGTGATCCGACTTCTCAAGGTGATGACTTTATATTCACATGCCAGATGAAAATTGTAGGTCGCTGATCTCCACAACATCATCGTAAATGCAAACATACCTTAAAGCTATAACATTTTTTATATTAAACACAAACAAAATAAATCTATAAACTTCTAATTTTCAATCGCAAGAAAAAAAAAGAACAAGTTTTAACAAAGTGAAAATGCATCCTACAGGGCGCATTTTCATTCTCTCTCCTAAAAACGCGTTTCCAACATCAAAAAAAAAAAATTCAACTAAGTGGAAACGCGCCCTATATAACGTGTTTTCATTTATCTCAAAAACAGCATATCCCGATAAATATAAAAAGAATAGCGCAAATCCTTAAATTTTTATAAAAAAATTCAGCATATAAGTTTAATTCGGCCAATTATTTTCCAGTGGATTTTTTTATATAGTATGATTAAAGCATAAAAAAAAATTTTGCTCTTCCAACTTTATATATTTTAGTCTTTTATTTAAAAAATTTTAATCTTTGAATTTATATATATATATTTTTGTTAAATCATCCCAAAATGGATAAAAAAGTTAATGTTTGTTAATTTTACTAATGTGAGTTGTGACATACACGAGGATAAATGTTTCTTAATTTTACTAATGTGAGTTGTGACATACACGAGGATAACATGTCAGGATTTAATTATCTTTTTAAGATTTTAAAAATATTAAAAAAATGTTTTTATAATTTTTATTCCTTTTTAATAATTTTAATGATTTTTAATTTTTAAAAATATTTTTATAATTTTTTGAATTTAAAAAAATAATTAAATGCTGACATGTCATTCACATGGCAATCCACATGTATGCCACATCAACAAAGTTAAAAGACATTACATTTTCCATTTATTTTGGGGTTAGTTGACAAAAAATGTAAATTTAAAGATAAAAAAAAAAAGAGGAAAATTAAATGATTAAAATGATTTTTTTTGTAAAGTTAAAAGGCCAAAAGAGTCATTATGCCTATAATTAAAAATGAGATAAATGTCTCATTGGTTTTTATAGTATTTTTTCTACTATAATTTATGAGACACATGTTGCACACTCAACACACTTGTAAAGTCTAAAAAACTTGAAAAGTTATAGATAATATAGTTTTCTTTACTCCTATAAATGTATACTATTATTTACACTAAATTTTTATAAAAATTATTTACTCAACACGCATTTTGCTTAATGCGCCACTGTTTCTTGCATGTAGGTTTTGAGTAGAGATCATGAAGCCAACTCATCTCCTTGAATCATATCACCATTGCGAGACTCAAAGAGTATGAAACTTTGATATCTGTAGTTGTGGCTCCTTAGTGGCGCGTACTTAGGGTTTCAATTATGTTGTATATATATTAGTTTCATATTACTAGAAAGTCTCAATGTTGGAGGTTATTAAAGCTTGAATTCAAAACTACATTTTGAATGATTTCCAATGATTTGGACTTAGAGCCATGGTTGAATGTTAATTAACTTCTAGATGCATGTATGTACTATAGCTAATTATTTGATATATTTTGCTTATTGTTTGAATATGATATATTTTTAGATGGTTATGTGACCACTATATCGTGTTTGAATGATTTCACAAGTGTCTTAAACCTTTTTTAATGATGTATCATATGTTGGTTATGTTTGGGTGTGGATTGGAATGGTTTAGAAGTGTTTTAGTATCTAATTTTTGGTCCCCTACTCCAAGGTCTCGAGACATGACATTTATGTCTAGAGACATAAAAGTTCAAGGCCAAAAATTTACAGTGGACAAGGTCATGTCTTGAGACATTGACCCTAAATCTAGAGACATGAGGACAATGTTTAGAGACATGCCCTACTAAACCTACACAACTTGATTTTTTAGTTCTTTTGAGTTATCAAAAATTTGTTTTATGCATTTGTCATGTCCTAAAATCTAGAAAATATAACACCCCCAAACCCGGCCCAAACACTACAACCGGATCTGGTATGCCACTAAGGAAATTTTACAAAAAGATATGGCACTTTGAAAAGCAATTAGCAGGTTTAAATATTTATACCGAAAACTTAATAATTGATCAACTCATATAAGATATAAAGTTATAAAATGCCTTGGTGAATTTTAAATAGAAACTGAAATTTCGTACATGTCTTAGCTTAGTTCAAACATAAAATTTAAATGCCCATAAATGAAAGCCCAACATAAAACCAAAACATAAATAATAGTCTAGTGGCCCAAGGCCTTATTACAACGAAATATAAAACCCACTTAAAACAAGTTTCTTAAATATAGGTAAATAAAGTAAAGTCTTTTGCTGAATCCTCAGTACTCTATCCCATGGCCACCTTCCTCTCCTCTCCAGCCCGGTCTGATGCACTAAGCGCTACCTGAAATTGTTAAAATAATACGGTGAGTCACGAAACTCAGTGTGCAATCCCTCGTGCACCATCAAATTGGGCCTTAGCCCGTAGATCAGAATATAGAACATAATATAGTAGATAACGTACATAAAACCCAACTCAATCCTAGGTTTCCAACCGCTACACACCACCCTTACCTGCCAATCACACCATTGGAGATTTCTACAATCAACCCACCCTACTACACACCATCGATGGCAGTCATGTTGCAGTTAGCTGCTCATTGTCAAAGTCGTGACAGAGTCACCAAGCTGAAATGGAAAAAGCCACCAGAAACAGAGTTGTGACAGAGTCACCAGGCTGAAATGGCATAAGCCACTAGAACAGATCGCTTCCCCTTTCATCAATCACCCAACCCCAAGCATATATAAAAATCGACATATAAAACATATCGTTTTTAACAGAAACATTCACTGATGAATGGTAGAAATCACTAACCTGATATTTAGCCTTTACCCTTCTCGGGTTTCCAAACGTTATGCCGGGATTTCAGCATTTAACAGAGTATAGCAGATTTATTACATATATATATATATTAGCAATCAATCTAATGGTGTGAGAAGTTACACACCTGATAACACGTAGTACTACTCTCTATGTCGATACCCTCACTAGTCAGATCTACTGTCCTTTGTCTACAACTTTGCTCAAAAGCCGAAAGAACGCGAAGATAAGGCCTCTCCTATATTCGGCCAAGGTTAGTGTTTTACCTAAATTATATGCTTAAATTAACAGATCTCCTTACCTTGAAATCCTGAAAGTGATACTATCCAAGGGCTACTGAACTCTGGCTTAGAAATCTAAGCGATTGAATCCCCTTCAAATCCTGGAATACCGCAAACGATAGAAAACACCCGATTAGTTAAACATATAGCCATTCGGCTAAGATCTCTAAAAGCCTAAAAAGAATACACAAATCGACATTACCTCTACAGATGATTTCGGCTATCCCCTTGCAGAAAGATTCGACAATCCCAGAAGAAGATCGAATCGTAGAAGAGTATAGATCTAGGAATTTTGGCTTTTAAGAAAATCCCAAAAAGATAAACTAGATGTGTTTTTCAGCTTTTAGAAGAATTGAATGAGGAGTTTTGGCTTTTAGTGAATGGGAGAAGAATAACAATGGGGATCAGAAGATTCGACTAAAAGGAAGTTTCAAAGAAAAAGAAAGAAAAGATGAG
This sequence comes from Gossypium bickii, assembly GCA_025503065.1. Classification (NCBI taxonomy): domain Eukaryota; kingdom Viridiplantae; phylum Streptophyta; class Magnoliopsida; order Malvales; family Malvaceae; genus Gossypium; species Gossypium bickii. The sequence continues at coordinate 13,430,292 of CP106716.1, read as the reverse complement.
GGAGGTGGTGATTTTCGGCTTTTGGAAGAGAAAAGATGAGAAAAGAAAACAAGTGAGGTGGCCTTCAAATTTTCAGCACAGGGAAAGAAGAAAAGAATAGGGTTCCAAATGCCGGAATTGAAGAGATATCCCCTCTATTTAAAGAGAATTTCGGCTTCCCCCCTAGAGTTGGAAATTCAGCCACCACTGTGCTTAGCAGATAAATCCTATCTTTTCTCCTTTATCTTAATCTATCCATATCTCCAGAAGAAACCTAGACAGCACCAACTCTTCCTTCTTTTATCAGCACATTATCCACCTTATTATCTTATTAAATAATTCCTATTTTTAAGCCCTATTACTGTCCAAACTACTCCTCCTTTAAGCGCCGTAAATGGCCCAATTACATGGGTTACATGCGACTAAAACTTGGGCCTCCTCCTTTGCCATTGACGCCAACTCCCTTCTCTCTTAGTGGTGCCATTTTGCCACTGGGCCACAAGCCCAGTATGTCATTTAAACTACCAAGACTTTATTTTAAGCCCTAGAGTATCTAAGCAGAATATTTAATCAAGGCCTCGACCACATCCTGAGCCCAATTTGGACCCCTAACACTTAAATTAACACATTAAACATATTCACTCATTAAACACATAGGCCCAAAAATTCAGGATGTTACAGTTCTACCCCCTTAAAGAAATTTCGTCCTCGAAATTTCCAACTAACTGTTAATCGTACTACCCAAGTCTCACCACTGTGCTTTTGCTGCGTACTCTAATTTAATAATATAAAACATTGCACGCATACAGTTTCTATACCCAAAGATATAGCACCCACACAAAACATACCCGACTTAATGGTGATTGAACAATCCCGAGCCTTGTGCTCCTCAGACCCGCATCTTAAACACATTCCTGACTTCCTCCAACATTTGCCCGGATGACGCCTTCTGCAATATTCACAAACTCGGAAGTTTGGACGTACCTTAACATACTTCACAGAACGAGACTGCAACCCTAGAAAACTACGATCTCTTTTTTTTCTTACAGTCCACGCACCCAACCCGAAGTGTTTCACTGATTTCTTTAACCTCCTTCAGTACCTCCTAACTAGCTGAGTCAGCACATCAGTCCTAACACTTCCACAGCCTCGACCGCGGCCTCTTCTTCCTCTTCTAGCGCTCATCATTGATTCTCGTATTATCTGAATTAGAAATTTTATGAATTATTAATTTCTTTCACTGATTAACCATGAACAATCTTATGGGAAGTAGTTTTAAGAGTAGTTCTTTCGAATTCGAACCTATCTATAGTTTCAGTCTCAGGTTTATCTCCTAATTCTAGAAACCACATACATTCGACCATCAGACATCAGCAAACATATAACATCCATGAACTCATATTCATCACATAAGGGTATCTTCGTTATTTCACTACCCAGGGGTTTTTTCGTAGTTTTGCCCTACAGGGTATTTTTTTCCAAATAAAGTATCTTGGAAATTTTCTTTGAATTAGAGGTACTTTGGTACACCTTTTTTTTTGTAAAGCAGGGGTACTTTGGAAAATTTAATTTTGCAAACCGGGTTGCTTTTGTAAATCTAGGTATTTTCGGGTAAATTTGCAAAATATGGGTATTTTATAAAATCACGGTTGTTTTGGAAATTTTCACAAACCAAGGGTATTTTAGAAATTTTGCCAACCGGAGTGTTTCGGTAATTTTCATAGATTTTGGTAGTTTTACAGTTCTGGGGTATTCTGGGAAATTTTATCAAATCAGGTGTATTTTGAAATCCGAAGGCATTTCAGTAAATTTTACTAATCAGGGGTACTTTGGTCATTTTACAAATTAGGGGTATTTTGGTCATTTTATAAATTAGGGGTAATTTGGGAATTTTGCAAAATAGGATGGCTGGTCCCTTTCGGGTTTTAATTATAGATTTTGGCCCATCAACAAATCCTCGTGGCTAGGGTGAGCAAATACTCACGCACTGTAGGATTCCAGCGAAGAGGAGGTGAGTCACTAGGACTGTTTAAGTACCAGGCTCTTCCAGATCCAATCCTAGACATGCGCATGCCTGTTGCCACACCCTAGTCTTGCGACTTGTCTACAGGTTTGTTCGGTTGGATTAAGTCTTATGCAATTGAGAGTTGTTTAACTAGGGCTAAGGTCCATCAAGCTCTAATTAAAATAATCTACGTCCCTTAAAGCCCATCAAGCCCACATATATATATAACACACAGTGAGTTCTGAATACTTACCTGGCGGACTTGGGCTGGAGACGCAGGTGCCATGCCGAGAAAACCCTCCTGTGTTATTTATAAACATGCATGTTTTTAAAAACCCATTTTTAGAAAATGTTTTGAGCCCAAACCCCAAAGCCGAGTTTTAAACCGGGCTCTGATACCAATTTGTAACACCCCCAAACCCGGCCCAAACACTACAACTGGATCTGGTAAAGTCTTTTACTGAATCCTCAGTACTCTATCGCATGGCCACCTTGCTCTCCTCTCCAGCCCGGTCCGATACACTAAGCGCTACCTGAAATTGTTAAAATAATAGGGTGAGTCGCGAAACTCAGTGTGCAATCCCTCGTGCACCATCAGATTGGGCCTTAGCCCACAGATCAGGATATAGAACATAATATAGTAGATAACGTACATAAAACCCAACCCAATCCTAGGTTTCCAACTGCTACACACCACCCTTACCTGCCAATCACACCATTGGGGATTTCTACAATCAACCCGAACCGCTACACACCATCGATGGCAGTCATGCTGCAGTTAGCTGCTCATCGTCAAAGTCGTGACAGAGTCACCAGGCTGAAATGGCATAAGCCACCAGAACAGATCACTTCCCCTTTCATCAATCACCCAACCCCAAGCATATATAAAAATCGACATATAAAACATATCATTTTTAATAGAAACATTCACTGATGAATGGCAGAAATCACTAACCTGATATTTAGCCTTTACCCTTCTCGGGTTTCCAAACGTTATGCCGGAATTTCGGCATTTATCAGAGTATAGCAGATTTATTACATATACATATATTAGCAATCGATCTAATGGTGTGAGAAGTTACACACCTGATAACACGTAGGACTACTCTCTATGTCGATACCCTCACTAGTCAGATCTACTATCCTTTGTCTACAACTTTGCTCAAAAGCCGGAAGAACGCGAAGATAAGGCCTCTCCTATATTCGGCCAAGGTTAGTGTTTTACCCGAATTATATACTTAAATTAACAGATCTCCTTACCTTGAAATCCCGAAAGTGATACGATCCAAGGGCTACTGAACTCTGGCTTAGAAATCTAAGCGATTGAATCCCCTTCAAATCCCGGAATGCCGCAAACTATAGAAAACACCCGATTAGTTAACCATATAGCCATTCGACTAAGATCTCTAAAAGCCGGAACAGAATACACAAATCGACATTACCTCTACAGATGATTTTGGCTACCCCCTTGCAAAAAGATTCAGCAATCCCAGAAGAAGATTGAAGCGTAGAAGAGTTTAGATCTAGGAATTTCGGCTTTTAAGAAAATCTCGAAAAGATGAACTAGATGTTTTTTTCGGCTTTTAGAAGAATTGAATGAGGAGTTTCGACTTTTAGTGAATGGGAGAAGAATAACAATGGGGATCAGAAGATTCGGTTAAAAGGAAGTTTCAAAGAAAAAGAAAGAAAAGATGAGGGAGGTGGTGATTTTCAGCTTTTGGAAGAGAAAAGATGAAAAAAGAAAACAAGTGAGATGGCCTTTAAATTTTTGGCACAGGGAAAGAAGAAAAGAATAGGGTTCCAAATGCCAGAATTGAAAGATATCCCCTCTATTTAAAGAGAATTTCGGCATCCCCCTAGAGTTGGAAATTCAGCCACCACTGTGCTTAGCAGATAAATCCTATCTTTTCTCCTTTATCTTAATCTATCCACATCTCCAGAAGAAACCTAGACAGCACCAACTCTTCCTTCTTTTATCAGCATATTATCCACCTTACTATCTCATTAAATAATTCCTATTTTTAAGCCCTACTGCCGTCCAACCTACTCTTCCTTTAAGTGCCGAAAATGGCCCAATTACCTGGGCTACATGCGGCCAAAACTTGGGCCTCCTCCTTTGCCATTGACGCCAACTCCCTTCTCTCTTAGTGGCACCATTTGCCACTGGGCCACAAGCCCAGTATGTCATTTAAACTACCAAGACTTTATTTTAAGCCCTAGAGTATCTAAACAGAATATTTAATCAAGGCCTTGACCACATCCTGAGCCCAATTTAGACCCCTAACTCTTAAATTAACACATTAAACATAGTCACCCATTAAACGCATATGCCCAAAAATTCAGGATGTTACAGAATATTTATTCAAAAATATTTTAGAATGTGTTCAAAGATTTGAATATGACAAATGATTTTCAGTGGATTTTACTAAATTGATTAAATGGTGACTTTGGTTAGACAAAAAATAGTATATGCTTAGGACGTGTCAATGTGGCATCACTTAATCGTGTTGGCCGGCAGACTGGGTAAGGGGTGTTTCAATGATAAAGTCAATTGACATTGTGGTACATGAGGAATATGTCCAGTGTAAAGGTTTATTTTAAGATTTTGAAATTGTTGAGCTTGAAACTGATAAATCAGAGTCTGAAAGTTCAAATGTGGCAATTGTTGCCCAACCATAACCAATGATTGTTATGTAGAATGACAATCAATGATTGTAAGATTTGCTTGTTACACTTCTATGGTTAAACCTAAGAAAGTAGAAGTAGCCCTATAAGATGAGTTACGGACCCAAAAAATGCAAGAGGAAATGTTTCAATTTCAAATGAATGATTGTCACACCCGGTTTCCCCTAAGGACTCAAACTTAAAGAGGAGTCAGAAATTCAATTGTATAGAAATAGAAATTTGTGGACTCTAACAAGATATTTAGAAACATAAGTGGTTGGTTAGGGAATAGTCAAGATTCAATATTGGTTCAGTTAGATTGGAACCGATTGCTTCTATAGTGGGGGACATGATTAGAATTTAGTGGAAATAATAGTCTGTGGAGACCGTGTCGATGGGGTATATATATAAGTGTGGGTGTGTGAAACAGAATTCCTAACAATTATGCTTTCCCAAAATCTTTTTCTCTAAGCTTTGTCTTCTTCAGTCGCTCCGAATAAGAAGGGCATGTAGCTGAAGGAAGCTCTGCATGTTGCAATCATCGTGTGATTTGGAATCTGGAAGTAGAGAAATTGGGAACTGGTAAGTTTCCTTATCCCTCTAAACTTGTGGATGGAATAAAATAAGTAAAGTAAGAACACTCAAACCTTTTGAATAATTGTGGATTATGGGTGTAACAGCCTGTTTTTAGTCAAATCAGAACAATGGTTTCGGGACCACAAATTCGAAGTCAAAATATTTATTTTATTAGTATTATAATGTTTATAACATGGTATGATAATTGTGTGAAAATTTCGTTAAGAAATTTTATCGTTTGAATGGTAAAATTGATAAAAAGGACTAAATCGCTTAAAGTGTAAAAGTGGAGTTCTAATAGCTAAAGGTGTCGAATAGCTATAGAACCTTAAAGTTAAGGTCCTTAAGTGGTAATTAGACCATTTTAATTGTGAGTGGACAATGATGGACACAAAATGGATGTTATTAAATGGTTTTATTAAAGGTAAATTTTGTAATTTACTTATTAATCATAAAATAAATAAAACAAAATTGATAATTTGTGTCCATCTTCTTCTCATAATCACCAAAACTGGTTCTAAAATGAAGAAACCATAGCTAACGTTTGGCCAAGCTCATTTGTGCAATTGTAAGTCCGTTTTTGTCCCGTTTTTAATGATTTCTATGTTTTTGTGATCGTTGCATCTAGTACTAGCTAGCCTGGGGACTATTTTGCAAAAATGTTAAAGATTTTGAAAGTTACCATTGATGAAAATATGTGTTCTTTGATGTTTTATGATGAAATATGAAACCTTCTTGTTAGATTTACATATTTTGTAAAGTGATTTTGAGTAAAAATGCAAAATAGGGATTAAATTGAGAAATGTTGAAACTTTGTGGTGTTGAAATGTGAACTAAATGAAAAATATGGGCTGCTAGGGGCATAATAGTAATTCAGCTAGCATGGGTTTATTTTGAATTTCATTAATTTGTGATTTTGTGTAATAAGGACTAAATCGTAAAAATGTGAAAGTTTAGGGGCAAATATGTAAAATAGCCCTAATGTGTAATTTGGACTAAATTGAATAAATAGATGATTAAATAATTAATTTTGAATATATTTAGATCAAGAAAAATGAAATTCAGATCTAGATCGGGGGAAAATTAAGTTATCGACTAATTGACTTAGTTCGTCGTTTCCACATTCGAGGTAAGTTCGTATGTGATAAATTCTATTTCAAACGTATACTAAATGCTTTGATATTGTATATGTTGTGAATACGAGACTTCGAATAAGTTTGACAATGACTCGATGGTAATTCAGCATTCAAAATCCGGTTGAACCTGAGGAATAGTTTAGGATACTAGTGACATGTCATTAGGGGATACATTGAGTTGGCTTCGGGCCATGATATTAGCACCTTGGGTGCAAGTTATACCTATTTGGCTTTGGGCCATGCATATCGACTGATTTGGCTTCGGGCCATGATATCAGTGCTTCGGATATAAGCTACCTTGATTTGGCTTCGGGCCATGGTATAGGTGCTTATCGTGAGAAACTCCTGAGTATCCGACTTCTATTCTGAATGGTTCAACGGGTAAATGAAAGACGAGAATATGTATGAGATTGGTACAATATGGTACAAGTATGTGCATAAACCATAATAGCTTTGAATCGAAGAAATGGTGAAGAAAGTATATAGTTTTGTGAATGAGTAATTGAAGGTTTAATAGTTGATGTGAATTCATGTATCTATATTCACTTGCTGAATTATGTGTTTATGAGTATATTAAGTTATTTCATACAAGCTTACTAAGCTATAAAGCTTACATTGTTTATTTGTCTATGTTTTATAGTGATTTCAACGCTAGCTCGAATTTGGGGATTGTCGGAGGCATCGTCACACTATCTATCTATCAATTTGGTACTTTTGTGCTTGTGTTTTGGTTATATGGCATGTATAGGATTTATGGTCATTTTGGTTATGAGTTGGTAATGATTTTAGCCATTTGAATTAGCTTGTAAATGTCTAAAGTTTGGTTTGTATATTTGGCCATGTGAGTTGGCTTATTTTAGTTGATTTGGTTATGTTTATATTTATATTGAGGTTGAGTTCATGATGCATATTGATAATAGGTAATTTGAATGTCAAACGATTGATAATTGGGGAACTAAATGCTTGTGAATTGGTGCATGATAATGCATGTTTGAAAGGGTTTAACTAGTTAATTTGAATATGTGAAGTTGGTATGGTTTGAATGAGTAAAACATGAGATAATAAGCATGTTAGTTGTTGGTATTGAAGTGGTATGTTTTATCCTTGATTGTGGTTGAATTGGATGTCCACTTATGCTATGAATAAGTACCATTTGAATTGTGTAAGTTTGCACAAATTTGGGTGGCAAATTGGCTTGGTAAATAGCCTATTTTTGTCTACACAGGCAGAGACACGGGCGTGTGTCTCATCCATGTGTGACACACGGTTATGTTACACGGTCTTGTGTCCCCTGGTGTGGTTTTAGAAACCAAGTTAGTATGCTCCACACGGCTTCACACATAGGCGTGTGACTTGGCCGTGTGGCATAAGCTAGTATACCCTACAGGTTTGGCACGGCCTAGCACACGGGCATGTATGGCCATTTTTAGGGCACACGAGCTAGCCACATGGGCATGTGTGTTGGCCGTGTGACCCAAGTCAGAGAGTTACACAAGGTCGGACACAGGCTGGGACACGGCCATGTGCTCCCATTTTGAATGTAGACACGGTCGATGACATAGGCGTGTCTGTTGACCGTGTGAGAGACACGGCGGACCACACGGGCATGTGTCCCCTGTTTTGAGAAAAATTTTATAAGTTTTGTAAAAATCTCTTGAACTATCGTTTTAGTCCCGAACCACTCACAAAGCATGTTTAGGGCCTCGTAGGCTTATAGGGACATTATGCTTGAGTTTGAATAATGTTTGCATGAAATGGGAAATTATATGTGAATTGAATGATTAAATGTTTATTAGGTTACGTAATACTCCGTAACCCTATTCCGGCATTGAACACGGTCGAGGGGTGTTACAATGGGTTTTAAGGGTTGAACACCTTTAGTTTAATTAATAAATGGTTTTCATTCTTAGCTGCTCGGATGGAGGAGGCTTTGGCATTTGAACAAGCTAAGCTGTCAAGGATAAGAAAACAAGGTAAGTTTGTACACTTGGCCTTCTGGTTAATTAATGTTATTGTGTGAACTTGCCAATAATTTTCTGATAATTTAATATTAGATAGTTTTTTAATGGTTATATGGTGTGATGTATACATAATGGTATGCTTGAGTATTGTATGCATGTTACAATGCGAAAAATGGTTAGCGAATTAAATGAAGTTAGGATTGGAAAAAAGGGTGATTCTACTAAATATCGTCATATGGTGTTACTGAGTGCACCCGTAATGATCGACCCTCTAGACCTTGCGGAAGGGACATTGCGGTGTTCAAGCATCAATGTTAGGAAAGATGTGATGGAGGAATGGGAAGTGGAATCGAGAAATTGGAATTTCATTAAGATTTCATCATCCGGGATTGTTGGGAGCAAACCACGATATGTAAAGCTTCGAGCCTTGTAGGGGGAAACTTCGGTGTTTGAGCATCAAGGTGAAATGTGAAATAGTTCATTCGGGACGACACCGTGATGACGATTATTAGGTTTCATAGAGCAACACCACAACGAAGGTCAACAAGCTCTATGGGGGTGACACCGCGGTGGCAGTAAAGTCCTTTAAGGTGAAACCTTTAAGAGGTTAAAGGTGTAAGACCATAAATCGATTATGGCGACCAATAAAATCCATCGAGACGGTAAACAGGGGGTAGTCTACTGGGATGGTAAACACGGGGTAGTTCGTCGAGACAAAAAACACGAGAACATTCGCTAGGACACTTAACATGGAGTGAAGGTGTGTAAGACCATAGCTCAGCTACAACATCATAAGGATTCATCGGTATAGTGAACCAGATAATTATAAAGTCTCAATAGTGGTGATAGGTGAATATTGTCAAATGGAATGAAATCTAAGGATGATAGAATAAGGTAAATCTCCTTACGATGATTTACTATGCCAAGTTATGAAGAACTCATGGGTACAAAGTTATAGATCTTTGGCAAATACCTTGTAACAAGGGTTATATTAGAAGATTGAAAGGAACCAAGGGGTTTCACCAAAAAGGGACTACTAAAGGCGATATGGTCTATTGAAACCTACATTGAGGTAAAGTTATTTGGAATAATTGAAGGGATACTCCACCAAGGACTGACTTGACATAGGCAATCCACTTAGAATAAGGGAGGATAAGAAATTGAGACATAAGAAAGTAAATGTAAGATTACCAAAGGCAAACATTGGGTTCACCTCCAACGTTGCGAGAGAAAGGAAGTTTAGGTTGAGGTGTAATCAAGATCGTATTTCTAGAGGACCCTTACCTTGAAGAAATACATGTATTCTTTAACCAAAGAATAAGTCAGTCAAAAATAAGCTACAGATAAAAAAAGGGGGCATCAATTTTATCGGTAAATCTGCTGATGGCCAAGGATGACCAGGGAGTGGAACTTCTTTTTTAAACTTTCTTTTCCTAACATTTTGAATTTTGTTATATGGTCGTTATGCAGAATCTCACTAAGTACTATTGAACTTAAATATGGTTAGCTTAATTGCATGATGAAGTTTTCACTTGAGGATCGAGTGGAGGGCTAAGCCAAACCTCGCCAAATTGAGGATAAAGGGAGCAATAGCCGTAATGCGTATAGAGGGCATTCCTAGAGGTTTCACCTTGAGGGATTATTCGGGTTCTTTAGAATATATAATGTTTTAATTCAATATATTCGATAAGACTTTAAGGTAATGCCTCTTAAATCGTGTATATGATAATATAGTTTAAGATGTATATTAAAAGATGAGGAATAAATAAGATTCGTTCTGAGACAGTCGGTACCCAAATCCGGTAATCGGATCGGGTATAGGGTGTTGCAAGTTTAGTAGTATTAGAGCTTAGGTTCAGCCGATTCTCTAGACTTAGGAAGGTAAGATATAGATCTATAAGCATGTTACGATAGGTCTATCTATGTCCCTCAAGTCATTATATAAGACTAATGTATATTAAAGAAATGGATGTAGTGGTGCGAATTGTAGAAGTCGGTATTGGGCATACCATAGCCGAAGGAAATGAATGCGAGGCAAAGCATAAAAGACAATGAGATAAAGCAAAAATAATTTTCATTGAAAGTCTAGAAAATTATTACAAGATATATACGTATTTCAATGCTCCCCTTAAGCAGACTCTCTTGTAGAATTAAAGTTGGATGCATTCGCATCTTGGTTATAAAGGAGTTTTCTAGATTTTGTCCATTCCCTCTAGAATTCCTTGTATCTTGCTCCTGAAGGGTTGTAAATGTTGAAGCCAAAGTCAGCAGTGGTAAACTAGCAAAGGCAACTAAAGTTTATTTGACTTAGGTCAAAAGGACCTACGACGACCTGTGCGTGTAGTACTAGGTTAACCCTTAATTTAGGCAGAAAATCTTGAATGTCCTATTGGGTGTCTGCCTTGTACTTTGCCAGTGCCCTCTCATTCTCTTTCTGGATGTGCATCATAACGACGAGGTAATGTTGCTCGTAGGTCTCTAACTGGTAGACCATTTCCTTCAGCTCTTTTGCACTAGTCCCTAAGGAGTGGTACTTGGTCTCTTAGATGGAGACAAAATTTGTGAGCTTTGCGATTTGTTATGCAGAAGCCTCATGTAACTGGTAAAGTTGGGCAAGTGATTGGTTGCTAGAAAGAATGGCCCTTTTAGACTCGGCCTATATGGCCTCAGATTTAGCACAAGCCTACGGGATAGCCCAATTCGCGAGGCCACTTTCTACCGATAGCATGGAAAAAGAACCCACCAACTCGCAGAATGTGGGCTTATGAAAGCTAGAAGAAGGAGAGAAAGGGTAGGCTAACTCCTTTAATTCTATATACAGCTCCTAGCCCTAACGTTGTTGTATAACAGAAAGAAGAAAAATGGTACTAGCCCGTGTGAAAATGATTTCGCTAGGGGAAGAAGGTTTGGACTTTTCTTGAAGGAGGAGTATAGGTAAGGGCACCAATAGGGGAAGTGTGGGGAGCTAAAATAGTAGCAAACGGGTCCACAATACTAGCAGACTCAATGCGAGACTTAGGAAAAACTAGAGGTGGGGACAAAGAGCGTATTGGAGAAATGGATGATAGGAATGTTATGTGGGGGACTGATAAGGGAGCAGAGGATCCACCCTCTAGAAAGACAAATTTTTTGTCACTTTTTAGGTGAGGCAACCTGTTGCCACTGCTCTCCCCAGCGTTAGAGAACCCTATTTCAAGTATCGATCTCTTACTACTGCTGATACCAACTTGTGCACTTGAAGGAACCACATCTGTGGTTTGTTGTGCACTCTCAAACAAGCCTTAATGTCCATGACTCCGACTAGGACGGGGGTGTTGGGGGACAAGAAATAAGTAAGACCTATAGGGGGAACACTGGGATCAGAAATGTTTTTAATTAAGTCCCTACCTGAAAACTCACCCATGAACCTCGGAGTTAAGGTAAACTAGTGGTAAGGTGTAATATTAGAAACAGTGTAAAAGAAATCAGTGGGCTCCCTTCATTTTCCCATAAGAGCCCAAGCTAACTCGCCATCAACCCCAAAATGCCATGCCTCTTCGACAGATTGAACCATTCTAATAGTAAGGAGTCAACTTAACTCCAAAGGCCGCATTAGACTCAATCTATCAACTTGCGTTACAACGATTTCTGTGTCTAAAGACTAAGATTGGGTGCAAGTAGACTCGATAGGAATAGACCACCTCGTGGAAAATTTGAAACCGTAAAATAATCTTCTCAACCCAATTAAATAATCTTCTCAATCCAATTCTAATTTCGTTAAAATCATGATGAATTTACCGTAAAAGAATCTATGAGAAAATATATTTAATATTTCTACATTCAACGATTTACTATGACCAAATGATTTAATTCTATTTTTGAATATAATTTCATTCGGAAAACATACTTTCATTTCCAAGTTATTTTCATTTTCATTTTGGAGAAAATCATACTCATTTCTAAATGTTTCACACTTCTCCATTTTCACCATTTCTATTCATTTTTGTTCATTTAATTCAACTTGCAATTCATTTTTTGTTTCAACGAGCTAGCGGAGGGACCAATTAGACATTCAATTGAGGCTCAAATCGTTTATAATTAAGTTTCAGCTTTTCACCTATTAATTATAAACTCATTTAGTCCTGAACTCATTCCACTATAGTATCATGACTGAGCTCTCCCCAATGACATACCATTATGAAAGCAACTTGATTAGTGCTCGTCGTATTTTATATCATGTTAACCATTACATATTACTTCATGAAAAGCTAATTACTATCAAATAGTAATCAAGTCGTTCATCACAAAGACTAGACTCATGGCCACGTTTACTTTTCATCAACCATGTAATTCTAATGAAAGGATATCATTTACCCATGTCTCGGGCTACGAATTCTGCTATTGTGAATGGCATTACATACTGCAGAAGTCGTATACCCAATGCACCAACTTTTGGTTCCTTATCTATTTGAACTCAAGTTTTTACTTACATCAAAGTATATGAGTCACGCATACATAGTCCGTCATCCACTCATGATTTTGGTATGACACACTATGAACATCACAAGTGCATAAATCTATAAAAGAATTTAGGATATATTCTTCTGGGGTCCAGTTCGATGTACTGTCAGTCCAGTCAACCACATCTATATCTTTACCTTTTGAGAGTCATCCGCTTCGATGCCCAAGGCAAAACATCTCTCCAAATGGACTTGATAGACGACATATTAGTCTTTCAATCGGTTTGCTTATTTCCGATTATACTAAGGACTTGTTTAGGTTCATCTACTAATACAAGTTGTCTTTCCATATTACGATCTGACCATGTAATACCTCTTAGTATTAATTAAACATTAGACAACCAGTGGGCTAATATTTGCTTCTATTTTTCTTTGCATGCAAAAACCCTGTGAGGAAAATATAAAAATTATTAACGTAATTCATTAATAAGTTTATTAATCAATCTGTTCAAAAATATTACAAGCATATTTAGACGAAAATACTACATTTAGGGTATCGGATCCAACAATATCACATTCATATAGCCATTGCATTTTCATTCTTAACTATATTTTAATTGGAGCCTGATGTATACATAATTGAATTTGTAGGATATATGGAATTATCATAGAGGTTCTTCGAAAAGCTAATATAATAGAGGTGCACCAAAGTGCTTTTACAAAGTCGCACCAAAGTGCTATAACAGAGTTACACAGAAGTGCTGTAGTAAAAGGCATGTTGATTGTTTCCTATGGCATGTCATCTATATCCTACTAGTTCAAATCTTGTCTACTTGGGCAATTACAATAGTTCTAGTATCATATTTACATTTCAAATAGTCATTTATAAACTTTTACATTCTTTACAATTTAGTCCTCATCATCATGGAATTCCATAACCACTTTTATAACACTTCAACATTACTTTATATATAAGGCATAATGTAAAAAATAGCCCCTAATGTTTGGTTGTTTGGTCACTTTTGCCCTTTATGTTTTTTTTGGAGCACTTTAACACTTAACTTTTTTTTGTCAAATTGGTCTGTTTTTAACGGACATGCTGGCATGGCTGTTAGTTGACTAACGATCAACACTAATCACTGACGTGGTAGTTCAAATGTAATTAAATGCTGACGTGGCATTATTTTGTCTTATATGCCACATCAGCAAATGCTTTTAAAATTATTTAAAAAAAACCCACTCCATCACGTCCCAAGTCTAACCCTAATCCTTATCATCTTCATCTTTCACTGTCGATCACCTAAAGAAAATGCACAGCCAATCCTGTACTATGCTTCTCCTCAATTCCTTCCTCTTCATCTTTCACTTTTATCTTCATCCACCTTCCATTTCACCCCCAAACACATTAACTGCTTCTTACCATGAACCCTCGTAACCCTCATTAAACAAGGATGGAATGTGTTTTAACATTAAACAAAAAGACAAGTCTTTGCAAGATTCAGAATTTAGATTTTCTTTGGTACAAAATTCTAGGGTTTTTGAAGAATCTTTTGGTTTCTTCAAAGGATGGGTTTTGTTTTTTTTCGGTGGCTAATGGTTTAGGGTTTTATAGTTTAAAGCTCTTTCAATGGCTTCTAGAAAGAAATAAAAGAGATCAAGATTTGATTTTTGTGATGCAATAAAAATACAGTGAAGTTTTAGATAGTTGAACAAGAAGAAGAAGAAGAAGAAGAAGAAGAAGAAAGTAGTGAAATTAATGAAATGGGTTGATTTGATTCTTCAATTAACTTGGCTATAGATGGGAAATAGTTGTTGGAATTTTGCTCAATTTTAATTGCTACTATATGATGTAAGGAATTTGATTGGTTCCAACTTTTCATATCATACATCCCTAAATTTTCTACACTTCCATTTATCCCTTCAGTCCAAATTAAGTCTATTTGAGAAATATTACGCTCAAACCCAAATCAAAATTGGAGGTAAAGTTGACAAAGAGTTATCAGCAGTTTCTAATGTTTCTTTCGTTGTTGTATTTGCAGCTCTTATTTTTACTTTGGTTACCTTGTCGGTTGCTGTTCAGGCACAATCCTCTGCTCCCACCCCCACCCAACAACGACAATTTGTTCTTTCCCTCTCTTTGCTTCTTTTTCAAAAACAATGGAGAAGAAGAAACGATGATGATGATGATTTTAAAATAATTTTAATAATTTTAAAAGCACTTGCTGACGTGGCATACAAGATAAAATAGTACCATGCAATCATTTAATTACATTTGGACCGCTACGTCAGTGATTAGTGTTGACTGTTAGTCAACTAACAACCACGTCAGCATGTCCGTTAAAAACAGACCAATTTGACCAAAAAAAAGTCGGGTGTTAAAGTGCTCTAAAAAACATAAATGGCCAAAGTGACCAAACAGTCAAATTTTAGGGGCTATTTTTGGCATTATACCTATATATAATTCACTATCATATATCACTTCATTTATACACTCAAACATAATATTTAATTCCATATCAATTTTACACATTTTACAAGTTAGTCATTTCCCATGCTTTCAATACATAACATCTTATCAATTTGTAATTAAAGTTAAATTAATATCAATACATTCATTAATCAATTTTATGTTAAATATTAACATATCATATACAAATTATTCACATGATTATTAATATATCTAATCTAACATACTTTTACACTTAATTTTATTAGGTAAAGTAATTGTTGTACTTACAACCAAAAGCTTGGAGCAAGCTTTCTTTTTCTTCTTCTACTCCTTAGCTACCTCTTTTCCTTTGTCACCTACTTGAAATTCACCTTTCTTCTCATTCTCTTCATTTTCATATAAAAAATATACATGTTTCAACATCAATACAATAATCAAATATTGTTTCCATGCACTTTGTATAAAATAAACATAAAATTCATGAAGATATCTTATCATTCTGGCCTTAAAACCTTAAGATTTCACTTAGACTTGAATTTATCTCTCTTCCTAAATGAACATACTTTCTTTCTACTTGAAACTATGGTTGCTATGTTTTTGTTCTATTGATTTCACTATGAATCCATGGAATATTTTGAAGGAATTAAACTTGAAACGGGTGAAAAAGGCCTAAATGTAATAAAAATAAAAGTTGAAAGGATGAAGAGAGAAGTGTCGCATAAGAATTGGAGAAAGATGGTGAGTTTTCTACATTTTCTACCCAAAATATCTAATTAATTTAATAATTAAATTTTTTAAAATATATATATATTTAAGAAAAGACTATTTTGCTCAACTTTCTCTAGAATTCCATCCATGATTCTTATCGCTCTCATGGTATATTTACTCTTCTAAACTTTCCTCTTTTTCCCTTTTCTTCAATTCATACTTTTAATTTTCACACTCTTGCCCCAACACTTTTTATTCTCTTTCAATTTAATCTATACCCCGGATTTATTTCTCTCAATGAGTCTTTTCAATTACCTTCAATATCACTTTCACTTTAAACATTGGTAATTTCAATTTTATTGCCTTCGCCTATTCACATACATATCTTCCTGATTTTAATACCATTCCCAACTCAAAAGGTATTTGGGATATTATAAGTATAACTTTGGTATGTTGTCTAACATGTTTAGGTACCTTTTAAAGCATGGTTACATAGCTTAAAGACTTGTTTTCCTGCATTTATGGGCTTGCGTCTCGAGACAAGACAATCATGTCTCGAGACAAGATAAAAAAAAATTGGGTTGAGCATGCATTTCTAGGTGCATGCCTTGAGACTTGATGGGCTAAGTCTCGAGACATGGCTCATCGTCTTGAGATATTAAAAAAAAAAAAAAAGCTAAATTAGCTTTAATGAGGCAAGTATCAAGACAGAAACCTTCTACTTCGAGACAACAGAATTTGTTTCGATATATTGGCTCAAGTATTGAGATCTAGCTCTTAGATTTTGAATTTTGGGCTCAACTTCAATGTTTTAAACCCCATTTAAGCTCATTTTTTGCTTGTAGTGATTTTTTTGTTGCTTAAAATGATTAATTGCATGTTATTAACACATATTTAATTTTTTTTAATTGTATGATTGATATTTAAGTTGCTTCGGTGATGAACGTTGCATTCTTTATTTGGTTGAGCTTCTAAACTGGGTAAGAGGAAGTATATTTGGTATTTTAAAGCGTAGTTTAGTCACTCCTAGGTTTGATTTGAATTCATTACAATAGTGAGTGTAGTGTACATGTCATTAAGATTTTGTATTGTGTTTCCATAATGCATTGAGGCTTTCATGTTGCTCTTCTTTGTTGTGAATAGATCGAGATGTCCTCTGATTCTTGGTATAGTGTGGATGATGAGATTGAGAGTCATGCATCTCCTCTACCTCAAATTGAGGAGGAAGCCAGGGATGAAAATAACCTTAAGATGCCAGATGTGGGGAGTACTGACAAGCCTGGGTGTTGCAGGGTATAATGTGCCAAATCAAGGCGCACTTTTACATGTGATTGCAAATGCTTTCCATATAGTTGAGGGAGTCATTCCTCGGGCTCAACCTATTGTGGTTGTTGGACGAGCTCCAATGGGGAAGCTCAATAGATATTGTGTGGTGGACTTTAAAGAAGCAAAGGGAGATTGAGGCTATACATATAGCCTATTGAGAGGATAATCTAACCTATGAATATATATATAATTATAATTAAATATGAGAGAAAAACACTCATTCAATTTAGATTTCTAATTTTCCCCTAAGCTTTTTTTTTTATCCTTAAATAAAAAAAGACAGTATTTTATTTTTTTTCCTCATCATTTTGGCATTCCCCCCCTCCTAACACAACATGGCATAAATAAATTTAATAAAAAACAAATGTGAAATCAGGGTGGAAAACGTTAACATAATATTGTAACCATATATATGTATTGCATGAGGGTTATCAAATTTGAAGTTCCCAAGTACAATATATACAATAATAAGCACATGGCGGTTGGCCATGGTCAATGTTAACGGCTTTATATTTTTTTTAAGGAAAAGCGGGTTTTTTTTTTTTTTTTTTTTTGTGGTTAGTAAAAACGGTACGATAAATAATCCTCTACAGCTTAAAATAACGTAGTATTAGCCTATCAACTGCGAAAAGTGAAAACCCAAAACTGAAGGTCGTTCCCATATTAATTATATAATATATTTGAGCCTGGAACGAGTGAAGTTTATGATATGGACTTGAGGTGTTATTTGATTTGTAATGCTAATTAACTTTCGTAGTAATTTTTTTTGGCAATTTGTATGTTTAATTAATCTCTTTCTTTTAATTTTTTTTTTTCATATTTTACCGTATATTTATAAAATTTTTGCCTTCAGTTTTACTCACTAATTAATACTCAACGCATTGTATTATGATAGAACTTGGGTCTTTGCGGGAGAGTACGGTCAACTGAGGATATTATAGAAGTAAAAATGTCTCTATCTCTGACCATTTATTTCCACAGTTACCTATATTCTCTCTTTACGCACACAAATGACTTGCCATTGTCTGCCTGCCATTCATAATAACCAAAACTATGCTTGAAGCTGAAAGTTGAAATCTCATCTAATTGACTGGAAGGAGTTATAACTACCTAACCCAGGAGAATTATACGTTTCAATGTATTCGGATTCATATCCTCCTACATTAGTAACAATATTCATACCAATCAAATTAAAACTTAATCGACATTTTATTTTTATTTTTTATATCAATTTTTTTAAATCTATAACAACCATAAAGGCTAGCTCATTAATTATCTTTTGTTTCAAATTTTAATAAAATTAGTTTTGTTCTTAAAAGAATTAAAATAACAATTTTCAGTTAACATATTATTTCAATAAAATGTTAAAATTTTATATAAAATTATATTTATCATGTTTTATTAAATATTTAATAAATAAAATTATTTTTGTAAATTTTATTAAAGATACTATCTTTTTTCTTTGAAAATAATTAAATATACTATCTAAATCTCACTAATTAATATTATTAAAATATTATAATTTTTATTTTAAATTTAATTTTTTTAAAATCAAACATATTCTAAAATTTAAATGTTAACAATCACATTTCTATAAGATTCAAAATTTTAGCATACAATTGAGGTTAGCTGTAAAGAGGGTTGATTGTATTATATTTATATGATACCATTAAATTGGAAGTAAAAAAAGGCAAAAAATATTACGGAAGCCCCTGCACTAAGTCAGTGTATTTTATATTCTTTACTGAAAAATGGGTAATTAGTTCTTTTATCTTATATCCAAGAGTAAATTAGTTCTTTTTGTTAACAATTTTATTTATTTCTACGGTTAAAAACTGGCATGGTTAACGGAATAACTAAACAATTGCATGTTGCATACCACTTGTATTTTATGTTAACGTACATGAACTAATTTTTAATAGTTAGAAATGAATAAAATTTTTAATAGGAAGACTAGATTACTTTTTAGTCTAATGTATATAGACTAGTTTGTAATAAATTACAAACCAACTCGGAAAAAGAGGTTGAGAAAATTTGAGTAAGAAGCAATAGTGTTTCATGCGGTTATTAATTTTCCCAGTCTAACAAATTGATAATCAAATGGTTTTAAAATAATAGATGAATACATATGAAGCAATCAGTAAAATGAAGTCGAGTTATTTTCATAACAATTTTTTGACCAAGAAACGAGGTGAGAGAGCATCATTTATATATAATATCTTTATTAATATAAGTATACAATTGTTTGATAATCAAGTTGTAAGGAATTTGACGTGGTTTAAGCAACATTTTAAGATTAAATATTATAGGTAGAGAAAATAATGTAAACAGATATTTTATCTCTATTTAAGAGTTCGATCTAATTTAACTTTAAATTTAATTGAAACTCAATATTATTATCGAATATTAAAATAGACTCAGATTAGTATAGAAATAAGAGAGAATTAATATATAGACATACAGTTCATAATCTCGGAGATGATGATCTCATTGACATAAACAGGGGCTGCTTCCAGGAAATTACGTAAACGTAAGCATCCTTCGGCAATAAGTCACCCCACTCTGATTCGTTAAAGAATGGTCAAGAATTGATATGTCTTACTTTGACCAGGCCGATCCTTACACAACTATTAAGGCTCACCAACTCACTCTATATTCATACTATATAAGCTAAACAACCCCACTTGAATTTGTGTGGTGGAATTGGGAAGGCTTAGTAACTAGTACTAGGAGAGAAACAAAGAGAAAAAAACCAAATGTCCACCACCTTTGGAACCATGAATGAAACTCTGTGTACCTCTTCTTCTTCTGAGTGGAAGCAACTGTATGAACAAACCATTGATGCTTGTTTCGGATTCTCCGATGCTACTGCCGTCACCGTCACCACGAACAACTTAACCTCCAACACTTCATATGCAGCCGCCGTTGACCACTACTTGGCCCCCAAGGCCTGTATATCAAAGTCTACTCGGAGACGATCTAGAGCTTCAAAGAGGACACCCGTCACCCTCCTCAATGCCGACGCCAAAAACTTCCGATCCTTGGTGCAACAATTCACGGGCTGTCGCCGTCGTAGCACCTCCATTTCATTTGCCAAAAACCCAAGAGGTCCCGTCAATATAAATTTTGCCCATGTTAATCCAAAGAACGACCACCACCACCACCATAATTACACTAGTCATTCCGATCATGCTTCAATATTACCACAGCCCGGTACTAATGATTGTTGGAAGTCTCAACTGCTGCAACCGCAAGAAAAGCATGAACATCATCATCATCAACAACATGATGATGAGTACCAACAGCGAGTGTCAAATGAAGAACAAGAAGGCGAGTTTTCTTTTGACAGTATCACGTCGACTGATCATGATGATCTATTTCCGCAAGGGTTTGTGATGGATGATTTGTATTTCCTTACATGAAGTTTGGCTTTTGGCGTTAGTATTCCAATTATTACCAATTCCTTTATCAAATATTTACCTTTTTTTGTATTAAATTATTATATAGATGTTGTAGAGAGAAAGTCAATAAAAGTAACTACTGAATCTGAAGGCTGTTCATCTTCATCATCAAGTGTTTTGACATTGTCATAATCAAAGCAACGCAAAACATATCCCCCCAAAGTTACTTACACTATAATTTTTTAACTGGACATCTATACCCTCCAAGAAATTATATACAGTAAAAGATTTAACCACTTATTTATTTTGAAAATTTTTATTTACTCTTTCAAATATTCATCTTGGATTATTTTATTCAAAAATCACACATCAATATATGGATATATATTAAAAACAGGTGTAAAAATTATAAAGAAATTTACAATGTTTAATTCTCTCATTTTCTATCCACTTTCTAAAAAAAAAATGATGTTTTTATAGTATGTGAAAGAGATGAGGCATCAAAGATTATTGCTACTTATCTTTTGTTGAAGTCTTTTTAATGTCAAATTTGATGAGTTTAGAGTTGTGGGAAAGTAATTTGGAATTTCTTTAAGTAATTTGAGTTTTTAAATGCAAATAAGTAAGAGGAATACTCTCAGAATAAGAGGTTATTGAAACTGTCTTACCTATTCTTTTACATAGGAACTTCATGTAATTTTATATTTGATAAATGTAAATTAGATGTATATTTTGTAAGTGGTGTAAGCTATTTAATGGTATAAAATTCACAGTTAGTATGCAAATTTTCTCTAAACTTGTTTAAAGTATCTAGTTGGTACTTAAACTTTTTCTAGACTTAGCCAATACTTGAATTTATATTTTGTCATTCAAATTAGTACATCTGCATTAATACCATTAGTTTGTGCTAACGTGGCACTGATAGTCAATCAAGTGGTGATACGTAATAGCCTCTCAGTATGCGTGGGACATAAATTAATAAAAAATATATATTTGTTCACATTAAAAATGAATCTAGACAAATTATTATCCAGATACATTTTTAGACACCAACTTGTCTACATTCATTTCAAATGGATTTTTTTGTAAGTTTATATTTTTTTTTATTTTTTTAATAATATATTAGGTTATTTATATTTTTATTCTTATTATTTTGAAATTTAAAAATATATAAAAAATTTAAATTTTAAAATATATAAATTGATAAAAATATATAAAAAGTTTTTACATCAAGAATAAACCTAGACAAATGGTTATCTAGATTCAAATGCATTAAACAATCATTTGTCAATATTCACTGTAAATGTACTTTTTAATTGTTTTATATACTTATATTTTTATAAATTTATAATTTTTTGTTCTTTTGTATATTTATATAAATTTATAATTTTTTTATTTTTGTTAATTTAGTATAATATTATAAATTTTTATATGCTATCCAAAATATTATAGGTTTTTTTATATTTTTATAAATTTAGAATCTATATCTATTTAAAATAATAACCTAAAAAGTTTATATTTTATAAAAAAAATTAAAATATATAAAGTTACTAAAAATACGTCTAGAATGAATCTAGATAAATGGGTGTCCAAATTTCAAGGTATCTATAAACTATTTGTCCATGTTAATTCTTAATATTAAAATAAGTCATACTTTTTTATTAATTTATATATTTTTAAAGATTTTTTATTTTTTAATTTATTCCCCACATGGCATACTGAAAGGCTACCATGTGTCACCACAAAATCGACTATTAAAGTGACATCAGCATAAATTAATGATATTAGTGCAAAGTATCAACCTAGATGACAGAATACAAATCTAGATATTAACTAGATAAAAAAATCTAAATACTGTTGAATAAATTTAAACAACAAACATATTAACCCTAAAATTATTATTCATATTCTCTAAATTTCATGATGTTTGCTATATGAAAGCATGACTCAAGTTCATATTTCACTCTATCAGTTCCAATAAAATAAGGCTTAATGCAACTTTTTGTTAGGAGCTTGCAATGTTATTGATTTATTTAAATAAATAGTATGAAATAAGTTATTTTTTTATGAATAAACAAATAAGCTAAGTGACAAGCCCATTAGATTAAGCCTGGTTAATGGGCTTTTATATATCATGTTGTTGATATTTCTAGTGTAACTTTTTTATTTAAATGGTGAATATTTGGTATATTGATTGTATATTTTTTTATCTTATAAGCATTCTTAAAAAATTGACATGTGTACCAAATAATTTTTCTTATTTGAATTATAATTTTTAGAATATATTTTTGCATTAGAACGGTTGTGTTGAAATGATACAACACTTTAACTAATTATGTCATGTGATGTAACAACACAAATTTTATCAATAACTGCATTCTGAAAAGACATGGCTTTTAATGAATAACAATCATTCAATGACACAAGTTATGGCAATCGTTAAGTTATATGTAGCATTATTTAATAACTTTTCATTATCAACCATTTACTATTTCTTCTTTTGGGATGTTTTATGACTTTGTTGTATCCTGGAGACATAAAAAACCTCGAGGAAAGTTTTTCATGCCTCAAAGTCTGTCTTGATTATTTCCTTAATTGTTTTCTTGTGTTACAAGTTTGTTTCTTGCACCACAATTTTTATAACACTTTTAGTCTCTAAAAAGGTTAGAAAATGAGAAAATATTTTCATAATTTTTGTTTTTTTATTTTTTTATTATTTAGGATTTTTTATTTTATTATGGTTATATATATATCTTTTTAGGATTTTTATTATTATTTTCATTTTTCTTAGATTTGATTTATCACACTTTTGATATAATAACATTTAAGATAAATTCTACATATTTATTCCTAAATCATTTTGTTTTGAAAATCTAATTAAAAACATTTAAGTTTTTAAAATACTCAAGAACATGTTCTAAATATGTTCTATTTTATACCAAATCTTTGAGTTGATCTCAAGTTATTTTAAAATGTTAAGATGGTTTTAAAGAAATTTAGTGGCTAAGTACTGATACCAAGTGTTTAAATATCAATATTGTGGGAAGTCATTAGCCACAGGCAATTCTAGAGAGGCAAAGTATTGATTACCTATTCTTGAGGTATCAATACTTGAACCTTAAGTAATGATACCTTGCTTCATGGTATTGATACCTAAGTTTATTTGTGGGCAACTTTTTCATAGAGGTATCGATACCCGCTTTAATGATATTTATATCAAAGGCTACAAGGAACTTTTTCAACACGATTTTTTACATTGCAATGCCTATTTTTTATCCCCAATAACTCCAAATGATTACAAATCAATTCCTTGATATATAAACACTTCAAGTACACTACAAGACATGGAAGATCAATATCCAAACAACAAATCAAGATAATACAGTTTTTTCTTCATTTTCTTCATTCTCTTATTCATAATTTCGAGAGAGCTTTCATTGATATACCTTTATATAACTATTACTCCATATTTGAGTGAGCTTATTCTATATAAACACCTCCCTTTGAGATGTTTTATTTGTTTATATAATTTCTCAAATGTAAATTGGAAGGGTTACTAGTTTAACCACAACAGTTAGAGAGGTTCTAGTTTAAGCCTTGAAAACTAGAGGGAAGAGGTTTCTATCTTAGCCCAAGTAAAAGATAAGAATTGTATAGGTTATACCTTGTCCTTGAAAGATAGCAATTCAAAGTAGTGAATTGGAAAAATCATTGGCAATTGGTACTAAGGTAATAAAGGTAGGCAATTGAGGTCAAATCACTATAAAAATCAATTTTGTCAAGTTTTGCTACTCTTTCTTAACTTTTAGAAAAGATTTTAAAATCCTAATTCACCCTCTCTTCGTATTTTTGAGCTTAAAATTTGGTATTAGAGCTAGGTCTCCTTCAAAGGGTTCACCATTGAGAGAAAATATTCAAGCTCAAAAATTTTGTATTGAAGAATGAAAGTTGATTTCGGCTTAACAAGCTTAGGTGAAGGCCAATCCATTGTGAGACCTTCATTCTTCAATGATGAAAGCTACTCTTATTGGAGTACAAATATGAAGTTTTTCATTAAAGGAAATGATTATTTTGTTTGGAAAATAATCATAAATAGTGATTTAGAAGTGGGCAAGGATGAAGACGGTTGGGATGCAAATGACAAGAACAAAGTTCAACTCAATGCCAACGCCATTAACACTCTTTTTTGTGCATTGAGTTTAAATGAGTACAATAGTGTATCCCAATGTTAAACTAACAAGGAAATTTGGGATAAATTGACATCTTCTCATGAAGGAACTAGCCAAGTCAAGGAACTAGAGATTTTGTTGGGATTTTTCTTCCTTTCTTCTTCATTTTTCTTGCTTTTTCTTTTTTTAAGGGGGATTTTTCCATAACCCAACACTCAAAATTTGAGATTTTGTTAACATCACTTGAGAAATCACCTCCTAAACTCATTATCATCATCAATCCTTTAATTTTTAGCCTAAGGTTTAGATGAGTTTAAAGAGAGAAATTGAAGTTAGAGAAACAAAGCTTTATAAAGACTTGTAATGGTGTTTTCCAACTTTCCTAACTTGAAATTTGTTATAAGTTGTTAGGAGATAGCTTCGAAAGTTTAGATATTAATATTTGGTTATGTTTGTGTGTACGAGAATATGAAAAAATGTTGAGAAAGGGGTTTCCAAGCTATTTTAAGGATCATAACAAGTATTCAGAAGCTTGACTTTAAGCATTGAAGCATTCAAGAGGTAAGTATGTAACACACTACACCCGACTCGATCGTCGGGTCTGAGTTCTGAAAATCACAATTAACTTGTATTACTTAACAACATTTCTAACTTTACTTATTCACAATACTTAGACCACAACGAATTTAAACCATGTTTACCATATAACTTTATTCCAATTTCTTAGCTATCAAACACGTTCTATGAATAAACATTCAATAAAACTTCTTATTATACGAGTAACAAGATAAGTTGATTATAGTTCTTACAATTGTTTCGTTTATTAAATATATATCATATGCATCCCGATATTAAATTCTACTAATTGCGCTTAACCTAACCTCGAGGCGTAGCCTCTAAGGGTGACCCTCTATATGCATGATATCGCATCAAAACATTCACATCGATTCCACGAGCTCTGGCTTTGTCCCTTCCTACAATTTCCATGTTAGCCTTTGATCCTACAATCAAGGCAAATCACTCATAAGTCCGAATGAACTTAATAAGATTCCATACATCAATTATTAAATAATAACTCTTGATATTACGAGTAGTAAGAATCAATACACGTAAATAAACTCTCTGAGTTTCATATAAGCTTTCGCAATTTGACTGGAGTGGTCGACGCCTATACGTTCTTCTTGAACGAATCATTAGTAGACCTATCGAGGCAGATTTGGACGTAATTGCACTCTTTTTGACAACCCCTTTTTGAAACTTGACTTTGTCAAGCTTCATCTCAAACTTTTATTCTAGCTTGCTGGTTTGACTCATCAAAAGAGAGCAATGCAAGTAGATATACAAATTGTCATCTAACTTTGGCAAACTTGCAGGTGCTTCTTCAAAAAGATAGATTCTTACCCTGATTCCTTCATTCCGCATTGAACTCAATATCAACTTACTGTATTACCCCAACATTTACTTTCTTATAACTTAGCTTGTGCATATACCCTTCCAGAGGAAAACCAGTTTACTTGCATCCTCGTATATGACTTTCGAATCTACGATTTGATAGATAGTTTAAACACCACTCTTTTCTTCCAAAATTTTACTTGTAAGATAGTCTCACTGCACTTTCCCTATTCAAGATAGTCTGAATAGACATTGCCCTAATTAGATAGTCCAAATGGACTTCCCAGCAACAGATAGTCCCCAACAAACTATCACCTTATTAGATCATAAATGGTGGACATTGACCACATCCAAACGTGAAAATGTTTACAGTTAAAATCGTACAAATAAATAGATATAAAATCAATATGGTATCTGCAAGTAAATAGGTCAAATTGTAATATAGTTTAGTGTTACAATGGAACTCCGGTAAGTATTTCGAGGATCGTACCTAAGGGATTGCAGATTGGAGAAATTTATTATTAAATTAATTACAGAAAATAATTACTAATCTAAGTGATTTACAAGTTAGTAGTGTCAATCCAAATTAAAGTATTTATTAAACTAATTAAATTAATTAAACTAAAATTAACCTAATAGAATTTCCTATTCCTAGTGTCAACGATGCAAACTTTAGCCTAAGTTTGGTTAACCGATAAAAGATTAACTTACTTAAATGGTTGTAATTAACAAAAGAACTTGGGTTTTGATGAGTAATTAACTATTAACTAAATAATATTACCTCTTGGCCTCTATTGCCTAACTAATCAACTAGTACACGCTTACCTCCTGGCCTCACTTTCCTAACCTGGATAAATCCACGATTTACTCAGTAACCTCGTCTATCGATCCATTTACCTATATTACTTCTTAGGATCGCCGATCCTAGGGTTTAAAAACACATGAATTTATAACAATTATTTCATAAGAGAGACCCTCGTTAATTTTCTAACTCCTCACACATCCACTCGTTAAACTACTTAATCAATTGAACAATTCCATAACCGAAACATGCTAGATATAAATAAAGCATAATAATTTATTCAATTATTCATACAAACGCTAATTGATTAGGTTAACAAAAATGTAAATAAAAGAATAAGAGATACGAGAAAGCTCATGAATAAATATAAGCGCGGTTCCGGAGTAATCTCCGCTTGCAATCGTCTTCACATTGGAACTGGAAGAATTCTAATTACCTGAACATAAAAATAAACTACAACTAAAAAACTAAATAAATTTGTCTCTACAGGTTGACTCTATATTCTAATGTGGTTATAAGGGTGTTTATATAGCAAATATTAATATTTTAGGTGTCTAAAATACCCTTGATACTTTGAGCGCAAGTTAGAAATAAAATCTAAGAAAATCTGCCCAAAATACGGCTACTGATGTTAGCACTGCGTCATGATGCCATTCAGGCTATGTTGCGACACTGGGTTTTGGTGTTGCAACACCAATACCTATTTCGTTCCAAGATTTTTTGTCGCTTTGATCTTCAGTTTCGCGACACAGGATTCTTATTTCGCAACATGGTTGTCGTCCTTTATGTTTTGGGGCCTAAATGGCACATTGCACACTTAAATAACATATTAGTCATTCTCGAGGCCTAAGTTGGCTAACAGGTCATCGAGACACTAAAAGATGCATAAAAATAATTATTTTGCTATTAATCACATCTAAGTTACTAAAATAGAAAATGAAACAAACTAACATAAAACGACTTGAAATCAAGCACATTAATTGCCAAAAATAGTCTAATTTGCCACAACGAATTGAGACAGATCAGACTTCCCATTTATAAGATAGTCCTTAATGGACTCCTCAACACTAGATAGTCCTAACGAACATCCTCTTCATTCGTTAGCCCGTGGCTAACTTTACAGAACAAATAGTCCTTAGTGGACATTCCACATACGATAGTCTTTGGCGAACTTTCCATGTAAGATAGTCTTAAGCGGACTTTCCTTTTCTGGCAACCTCTTTGCCAAGAAACACTTAGAAATAGAATCTAGAGAACCATATCGCTTTCTCATAAGCAATGTTGGCTTGTTCGTTACTTTTGGCAGACTCTTAATGGCGAATACATATTTCCAAATAATATGAAGGAAAACCCCTTTTTCCACACATATCCACGCATAATACATTTTTACATATTTCTCTTGCCTTCGCATCTTGGCGGGGCCTCTTCTCCACAAGCTTGCCAGCACTCCTATACATACCATAACCGTTATGACAGACTTTTCATCAAACAAGTCATATAGTGGTTTTCACATATATGCCCTGACGGGCTTCCATGTTTATTGTCCTAAAAAACTTCATTATTTAATAAGGACAAACTTGTCCTCCATTAGATCATGCCATGGCTAGCCGTGGACTTTTGACTCCAAAGAGTTAGTAGACCATTTTCATTGTGTCACTCCATAGAGCCAGTAGATCATTTCCATGATGCCACTTTGTAGAACCAGTAGACCATTTATCCAACCAAACCTTCTCAAATCCTCATTATTAATTTGAACACCTAAGTGTTCACCCGCAAGGTCAGGCCATTTCATATTTCAGTGACTCCAATTTCTGTTTAGTCTTCTCATTCCTCCATAACAAAAATTTTTCTATCTTCAACTAACCCTCCAAATAATCATTCTATACTCCATATTTTATAAACATATATTTTGCACACAACATTTTCACTATTATAAAATCGAGTAAGCCACATATCAGCTCATCGATACACAACCATATTATACATTCAGATAACATACTTGCAAACATTCATATAATTGCACAGCCATATGCATACATAACCTTTCCAATAAGCAACGATCATATATAGCTAAAGAACTCAAACTGAACTCAGTGCAGAACACACAAGCATCACAGGAACCAGAACAACACCCAAATAGTAGAGTACAGAAACTCACCTGTTTTCCTTCCTCCCTGCCAGCTAAGTTTTTCCAAATACCAGTCTTTTCCATCCTAGTTAATTAAGCTTGACAACCAAAAAATCCAGATAAAATGAAGGCATTCATGCTTTAAAATCCAGAATCCAGAAACTTGCAAAAGCCTTTCAAATTTTATAAAAACCCTCAACTTCTTTGTTTTATCAAATCCACGAGTATAAAAAAGATTAGAACGCTTACCAGCTCATCAGATTCTTATCTTTTCATATTCAATCCTCTTGTTCATCATTCCATGCAAAATTCTCCTTGAACTTTCTCTTCTTTAGAATAGCTAAATAAGAAGATGAAGAATAGGAGAAAATGAAACAGAATTGAGAGGAATTTTCCCCCGGAATAACACTTCTCAATTATAAATAATCTTACATGCACAGTCACCTAAAAACCCCATCAAAACCAGCAGCCGACATCATTATGTTTCCCACTCAGGAACCAGTCAGTTCTAACGTAACTGAACCAGAATTAAAACCCAACTATTTTCTATTCAGCCACTAAAATTTTCAGATTTTACAGTAGAGGCTGCCAAACCTATGGTTTCTTTCAATTAACTCCCAACTCTTATCTAAATTTTAGACCTCTATGAAAATCGGGTGTGACAAAGTTTCCTTGGATACTCATACTTCTCCTATCTTAATATGTTTAGGAGATTGGTAAAATTGTGTGATAAGAATGTGAAATTGGTTATATATATAAATGATTATAATATGATAATATGGGAAATTCCATGGCTTAAAGATGTGCAAATATGTAACAGTCTGGTTTATACCCTAGTTGGAACAGTGGTTTCGGGACCACAAATCTGAGTCCGTATAATATTTTTAATATTATATTCTATGTTGTCGATATGAGGTTTAGATGTGTTAAATTTCCGTAAGTTAATTTGATTGTCTATGTGGTTAAATTGACAAAAGGATTAAATTGCATGAGATGTGAAAGTTTATTGTTAATTCCTAAAGCACCTATGTGTTGTGGCTTTATAAATGTGAGGACTTAAATGGCAATTAAGCCATTATTATAAGTAGTGGATGGTAATAAATGTGGCACATGCATGTTTTTTTTTTTATGTGATTAGTAGTTTATTTTATATGTTACTAATATATTATTACTTATCCATTAAGTAATAATTATTTTTTTAATAAAAGAAATTTAGTGGATGGTGGAATGACATGATAACCATTGTTTATGTTTGTCCTATATGATTATTTTAAGGCTAATTTAGTAAATAGATTATTATGTATGATATATTTGATAAAAGCATGAAAATGGACATTTTCTCATCCATTTTTCCACCGAATTTGGGAAAGAAAAGAAAGAACAAAAGCTTTCAAATTTTCAGCTATTACAAGTTTAAATCAAAGGTTAGTTTTTGATCCGTTTTTGATAATTTTTACGTTTTTGTAATCGTTGCTTTGAGAGCTACAAAACCCATGTTTTAATTTGATGAATTGATGTTGTTCATGAAATGTGCCATTGATGATATATTGAGTTTTATGATGATTTATGGTGTTAAATGAAAGATTTGAGCTTTATGAACATGTTTTGTTCTTGAGATTATGATGAATTTAGCTAAATAGGGCTAAATTGTGAAATAGCAAATTGAAGGACTAAATCGATGATTTGATGGAAAATATGGGCTTGTATGATATATATGTATATTCGGTTAAGTATGTGTATGTAATGATTTTGTGAATTTGATGTTTTGAGAAAAATGGACTATATTGATAAAATGTGCAAATGTGAGGGTTAATTTGCAAATAGCCCTAAACGTGTATCCATGGATTGAATTGAATGAATTAGTGAATAAAAGGGTTAATTCTGAATATGTTTAGATCAAGAACCGAAGAAAACAGACTTAGATCGTGGGAAAACGAAAGTAAACGAGTAGTCGTTTTCATTTCGAAAAACCGAATCCGAGGTAAGTCACTATGCAAATAAATGTATATGTATGCAATTATAATTGCTTTTATGATTGATGCTGATCATGAATAATATTGATAAGCTATACTTATGAATTCCGAGAAAAATTTGATATAGTGACTAAGTCCAAGAAATCCCGTGTGAACCTAGGAGTAGATAGGATTAGTTATGTCATGACATAGGTGTCTGTTCTGTTTTATCATGTAAGACCACGTCTGGGACGTTGGCGTTGATTTAATACTAGTGTAAGACCACGTCTGGGACGTTAGCATCAAAATAAGTTTTACGAGTAAGACCACGTCTGGGACGTTGGCATCGATATAAGCTTTATGAATAAGACCAAGTGAAACACCCACACCCGGCTCACGAGTCCTGACCGGATCTAGTATGTTCCTCGAAGAAAACTAGTTCAAATTCGTTGGCACTTTGAAAAAAAAATTTAAGTGATTTTGGAAGAAAGTTCGATTTGGGTTGGGCTTGAGTTGAAAACAAGTTTGTTTTATATTGAAAGCCCATTTGTTTCAAGTGACAAAATATTGAAAGTTTATTTTAAATCAAATTGACTTAATCTTTAATAAATATAAATGTCGAAACAAAGCGAATAAAACAGAAAAATAACTTAGTTCAGTTGTGGCCTTATTACATCAAATAAAAAACCCAAAATAAAATTATAAAATACTTAAAATAACAAGAGTCCAAAAATAAGGAAAATCTGAACTTCGCATGGCCACCACTAAGCTCCTGCCGACCCGGTCCATCACTGTTCGTCACCTGAAACATGTTCCCACAACGGGGTGAGTCAACAGACTCAATGTGTAACCAATACTAAAATTTAATAGATCAGGCATTCATTATCATGTCACACATCAATACATATAACAGATAAAAATAATGATGCAACCCGAACCCAAACCTAGATGCCATCCGCTACACATCCCCGTACCAACCTGCACACCGTGGGGACTACTAAGTCAACCCTCATTCCGCTACACACCATCGAAGCGATCGTTTGTGATCGACGTGCTCATCGCCCATATAAAATTTTGTGGCATAGCCACCAGATAATTGTGTCATGAGACACCACATTCAGATAATGTAACCGAAGTCACCACATTCAGATAATGTAACCGAAGTCACCATATTCAGATAGTGAGACCGAAGTCACCACATTTACTTCCCCTTTTTCATATAACCCGAATGCCCTATATTATTCATATCATGCATATCATACTTAAATTCACATTCATGTCACTTTTCACATGTTAAAGTATAACATATTTCGTAATCCTAGTAGGAGTAGGAAACGTACCTGAGTACTTTGTACCACAATAAGGTACCTTAGCCATATTCACATTCTTATTCATACTTATACATACTTATATTAAATGTGCCATAGATCGTATTAAAAATTAGTGTGGGGTACACACCTGATTCGCTTAACGAAGTCCTTGAAATCCCGAAAAATTGATCTACTGATTTAGATCTTTAATGCCTATATTCAGTTAACATGGTAATCTTTAGCAAAGGCCTATTTGGCTATAAAACCAAATCCTAGTAGGATTTGTATACTGAAAACCTACCTTGTTGCCGATTGACTTAAAAATCAAGTCCCAAAACTTTGTTGTATTCCTTCTTTCATTCGGCCAATATTAAAACACATCATAGGTTAGTTTCGGCTTTTGGGAATAAATCCAAATACTTAAAATAGGCCTTGGCCGAATGTCTTAAACACATACCTTGTGATTTCAAATCCCGAAAAGTTATCTCTTGACTAATGAGATGTCGAAACCTACAGGGAATATGTTAGATCCACACCTAACCTTTAACCTTAACAACTGGCCAAATTTCTCAAAGCTTACCTTGCGATTTTAAAGTCCTGAAGGAGCCTTTCTCTTGTAGTCGACAACTGTCAGAAATCTCGGAATTCCTCCTTTACTATTCGGCCAAGAGACAACAAGAGAATCAATTCCTAGATCTTGGTTAAAAGAGATTGAACAACAAAAATTCATTGTTCTTACCTTAACACCACAGTCGACGGTACCCTTGTTTGAAGCCACAAAGATTCAGCTATGGAGACTTAGACAGGGATCAAAAAGGTTTCGGCTTTGACAGTAAAAGAGAAAAGAAGAGAAGGATTTTGGAGAGGAAAAGAATCGATGAAAGAGAGGCTACTTGGTCAAGGGAAATTCGGCAGAGAGAGAGTTGGCTAGAGGATTTTCGGCAAACACTTAGAAAAGATGAAAGAATACCTCACTTTTCCTTCCTTAGCTGAAATTACTAGGCTAGAGTCCCCTACTTGGCCACCACTCTTCCTATGTGATAATATTATCCTTTAATTATCACTTTATTTAAATTATAAGCATTTAATCCAACAATTATCTCTCTAAAAAAAATAATACTAAATCCCTTATTTATCATCTTTTATCCTCAAATAAATAAAAGAATAAAGGCTCCTAAATTAAAGCCTTGTTGCCGTCCACCTCTGTGCTTCTGGAAGCAAAAATAAAACTTCTTTTATTTGCTTCCCTTGTGACTCGAACTCAGGCCCAACACCCTTGTATGTGGCGCCATTTCCAGAGACCCTAAGTGGCATCTTCAGGCCATTTTTCCAAGCCTGTTTGTTGTCAAATTTCACCTACTTTTTCTCTTAAGGCCTCCTTGCCTTAATTTCCTCTTTTAAACTTTAAAACTCGACATTTCTAAGCCATTTCTAAGTTTCCAAAAATTTTCGTTCGGCTTTTAAACTTGACATTTCCTTACATTTCCAAGTTTCTAGAAATGTTCACTTTCCTCTTTTGAATCATTTCTAAATCATTTCCATACATTTTCAGGTTTCCAGAAATATTCACTTTCCACTTTTTAACTTAACATTTCCATACATTTTCAGGTTTCCAAAAATGTTCATTTCTAACTCATTTCCGTTCATTTCCGGGTTTCCAAAAATGTTTAAAATTTATTCGCAATACATAAAACATGTCATTTCGTACAATTAAGCCGAAAATGCATAGGCCCCTTTCAGGATGTTACAGTTCTACCCCCTTAAAATAATTTCGTCCTCAAAATTTCCTAGCTAAAATAATTGAGGGTATTGCTGTCGCATTGCCTCTTCTGGCTCCTACGAAGCTTCTTCTGATCCATGATTGCGCCATAACACTTTGACTAGAGGAACTGACTTCCTTCGTAGCACTTTCACATCACGTTCCAATATCTGAATCGGCTCCTCCTCATAGGATAAGTCCGGCCTTAGCTCCACTTGTTCAACTGGTACCACATGAGACGGATCCGATCGATAATGACGTAGCATGGATACATGGAATACGTTGTGCATTTGCTGCAACTCTGGTGGAAACTCCAATTGTATGCCACTGGTCCAACTCGCTTCAGTACTCGATCGGGCCCTATAAACCTTGGGCTTAACTTCCCTTTGCGATCAAACCTCATCACCTTCTTTCAAAGCGAGACCTTCAGAAACACTCGGTCTCCCACTTCAAACTCTATTTCCTTCCGTTTAAGGTCTGCGTGCGACTTCTACCTATCAGAGGCTTCCTTCAACCGTGCCAGTATTATTTCAACCTTCTCTTCAGTTTCTGCCACTAACTCTGGACCCAAAATCCGACTTTCTCCTAACTCAGTCCAACAAGTAGGAGTTCGACACTTCTGACCATACAATGCTTCATATGGTGCCATCCGAATGCTAGCCTGATAGCTGTTGTTGTAAGCGAACTTAGCTAAAGGCAAGTAGTCTTCCCAACTTCCTCGAAAAATCCATCACACAGCCTCTCAACATATCCTCCAACACTTGTATAACCCGTTCAGACTGCCCGTCTGATTGTGGATGAAAAGTCGTATTGAAGTCTAACTTAGTGCCTAAAGCTTGATGAAGTGCCCTCCAAAATCGAGACGTAAACCTTGGGTCTCTATCGGAGATGATTGACACCGGTACTCCGTGTAACCTCACAACTTCCGCCACATATAACTTGGCCAACTTTTAAAGAGAATAATCAACTCTTACCGGGATAAAGTGCGCAGACTTAGTCAAACGGTCTACGATTACCCATACCGAGTCCTTCTTAGTAGGCGTAAGGGGAAGCCCACTAACGAAATCCATGGTAATTCTCTCCCACATCCACTTTGGAATCTCGATTGGCTGAAGTAATCCCGATGGGACTTGGTGTTCAGCCTTAACTTGCTGACACGTCAGACATTTTCCCACAAATTCAGTAACTTCTCGTTTAAGATCAGGCCACCAAAATTGTTCCCTTAGATCTCTATGCAGCTTAGTGCCTTCGGGATGCATAGCATAAGGGCTACTATGCGCCTCCCAGAGAATCTTTTGTCTTAACTCCTCGTCTCTCGGCTTACAGACTTTTCCTTTGTAGCACAATACTCCTTCATCATTAACACCATAATCCTCTAATTATCCATTCTGTACTTGCTGCAACTTAGCACTTAGGTCCTTATCAGCCAACTGCCCCCTTTTCACCTCATTCAGCCATGTGGGCTTGACTTGCAACTCTGCCAACAAGCTTCCATCATCATATAAACTCAAGTGTGCGAACATAGCCCTTAGGTCTGCCACAACCTTCCGACTTAGGGCATCAGCTACCACAATTGCCTTGCCCGGGTGGTACTCTATCGAGCAATCATAATCCTTCAATAATTCCACCCACCTTCGCTGCCTCAAGTTCAACTCCTTCTGAGTCAACAGATACTTAAGGCTCTTGTGGTCTGTGTAGATCACTGACCTTTCTCCATAGAGATAGTGCCTCCACACCTTAAGGGCGAAAACTACTGCTGCCAATTCCAAGTCATGGGTTGGGTAATTAACCTCATGCGACCTTAACTGCCGAGACGCATAGGCGACTACTTTTCCATCTTGCATTAGGACACATCCTAATCCCGTATGTGAAGCGTCACAGTACACCACAAAATCTTTTCCTGCCTCTGGCTGAATTAACACTGGAGCTTCCGTCAATACCCTCTTAAGCTTCTCGAAGCTCTCTTGTTGCTTATCCGTCCATTCAAAGGGTAATTCCTTTCTTAGCAGCTTTGTCAAAGGCACGGCTATTGACGAGAACCCTTCTACGAACCTTCTATAATAGCCTGCCAATCCTAAGAAACTTTGGATCTCAGCCACGGACCTAGGTGGTTTCCAATCTAACACTGCTTCGATCTTCCTAGGATCCACTCTTATTCCTTCTGCGGATACCACATGTCCTAAAAATGCCACCTCCTTGAGCCAAAATTTACACTTGCTGAATTTGGCATAGAGCTTCTTCTCCCTTAACACTTGCAGCACAACTCGAAGATGCTCATCATGCTCCTCTTCAGTCTTGGAGTACACCAAAATATCGTTGATGAGCACAACGACGAACCTATCCAAGTAGGGTAGGAAAACCCGGTTCATCATATCCATGAACGCGGCTGGAGCGTTCGTTAACCTAAACGGCATTACTACAAACTCATAATGGCCGTATCTTGTCCTAAAAGCGGTCTTATGGATATCGGCCTCCTTCACCTTCAGCTGATGATATCCCAACCTTAAGTCTATCTTCGAGAATACTGCGGCCCCCTTCAGCTGATCAAACAAGTCATCGATCCTTGGCAAAGGATACTTGTTCTTGATGGTCAGCTTATTCAACTGACGGTAATCTGTGCACATCCACATAGTTTCGTCCTTCTTCTTTACAAACAGGACCGGTGCTCCCCATGGAGACACACTGGGTTGAATGAACCCACGATCCAACAACTCTTGAATTTGAGCCTTGAGCTCAACCAACTCCTTTGGCGCTATTCGGTATGGAGCGATTGACACAGAGTCGTCCTCTGTAGCAAGTCTATTCCAAATTCCACCTCCTATATCGGGGGTATTCTCAGTAATTCCTCGGAAATACATCTTCAAAGTCCCTTACGTTCTAACTCCACCGACACCTTCTTCCTTTCCACCCAACGCACTTATTTAAGGCTAAGAATGCCTTGCACCCTTTCCTAACCATTTTCTCAGCCTTTAACGCCGAAACTACGTTAGACAGGTAGTTTCTTCTTTCTCTGATCATTACTACTACTTCATCCTTCGGAGTCCTTAGTTCCATTCGTTTGGCCGCACAATCCAATACGGCTCGGTGCTCTACTAGCCAGTCCATTCCAAGTATGAGTTCAAACTCCCCAAAGGGTAGTTCCATTAAGTCAGCCCGAAAGTTCACTCCCTGAGTCTCTAGGGGTACACTCCGAAAGATCTTATCCACCACTACAATTTGGCCTAATGGGCTTACTGCAATCATCTGCCTATCAGAAAGTTCAGAGTCTAGGCCTAGTGTTTTCACTACACTACATGTAACATAAGAACGGGTCGAGCCCACATCAATAAGAGTAAAATAGGGGTTGCCATAAATAAAGAACGTACCGGTTATAACATCCGGCGCGTCTCCATCTTCCCTCCGGCGAACCGCATAAACCAAACCTGATTGCCTTGCCTCAGCATTAGCAGCACCTTTGCCCTGTGTTCCACGTCCTCTGCCAGCACCATTACCTCTGTTATTCGAACCACGACCTCGTTGAGGCTGTTGTCCTCCTCTACCAGCCTGACAAACATTCTGAGCTACTGGTCGACTTTCATCTGGTTTCTTAGGACAATCCTTGAGTATATGGTCCTTAGACCTACACCTAAAACATCCTCCCGTCTTTTCCCAGCACTCCCCTATGTGCTTCTTTCCACAATGATCACAAGGACGATATTGCCATCCTGTACCAGCTTGCTGACCTCGCGGCCCATCAACTCTAGGCCTCTTTTGAACCTTCCCAGACGATCCAAAACCTCTTTTGGGCCTATTCCAATCCGTAGCCTGCTTTGTAGCATCCTTAATTCCCTCGGCCACCTTTGCCTTTTCTACTAAAGCAAAAAACTCCCGCTCCTGATGCGGTGCTATCAACAATCTCAAATCATCCCTTAGTCCGTCCTCAAAACGGACACAGCGCTCATGCTCGCTACCACTACTCCTCGAGCATATCGGCTCAACCTTAGAATTCAAACCTCATATTCCGCCACGGACTTGTTCCTTGAAACCACCCTCGTAAATGCCTTTCTTTGCTCATCCGTATACCCGGTTCCAACATACTTCTTTTGATACGCTTTCTTAACGTAGTCCCTGTGTCGATCCTCCATTTGTGGCACCGCCCCGAACAGCTTAACCACCATTGATACGCTTCATCGCAGAATAAAGGCCGCCATTCCTTTTAACTTCTCCTCGTGGGTCGGTCAAGCTCATCCATGATGCGCTCACATTTCCAACCGCATTCACGGCATCTTGGGTGCCACATCCGATACTCCACGAAACATTTCGGCTCCATTAGCTCTGAGCCGTTCGAGCATGCACTTTCGATTTCCGAATTTCCTCCCGCACGACCACCAACTCCAAAACTCGCAAAGACGACTGCGACACAAAGATCATCATCCCCGTCCCGAGCTTGTCGCTCAACACCAACGGTGGGGGGGTGGTGGTGGTGGTGGTATCTCATTGTCGGACCCTTGACCCGATCTAACGGGTTTTGACACAGTTATCCTTCCTCTACCTCGTCTACGACGACCACGTCCTCTAGAGCTCATTTCTATCGTCGAGATCTGATTAAGAAGTTTTATGTATTAGTCCTTGTTTCACTTGATTACCGGCGAAGGAATTTTATGAAAAGAGTTTTAGGAGTGGTTCTTTCGTATTCATACATGCACACAGTCTTTTCATTCATTCATACATCCATCAATCAATTATGAACTTTCGTTCATTCAGAGAAACGTTGTAGTTTTCATTGTTGTTATTTTTCCACTATCCAGGGGTATTTTCGTAATTTTGTCCTACAGGGGTATTTTCGTAATTTTTTAAAAGAAAGAGTTCCTTGGTGATTTTGTCAAAAAGTATTTTGGAAATTTTGAATTTTTGGGGTATTTTGGAAAATTTCAAAATCCGGGGGTATTTCGGTAATTTTTCACAACCAGGATAAATTCGTAAAATCTAACAAATCAGGGATATTTTAAAAGTTGCAAAACTTTGAGGGTTCTTTTTGAGGATTGTACTTTCCAAAACAGTGATGTTGCAAAAATTTTGGAAATCAGGGTTATTTTGGTAATTTTGTAAGTTAGGGGTAATTTTGTAATTTTCTAAAAATCAAGATATTTTGATATTTTACAAATTAGGGTTTTTGAATATTTATAAAATAATGAAGTTTTGATTAAAATTGTGGGGTAGTTGGACATCTTATAAACCAAGGGTATTTTGGTAATTTTACCACTAGGGGTATTTTTGTAATTTCATAAATCGAAAATTTTTTGAAAAATTTTGTAAAGATGGTTTTCACAAATTTAAAAGAAAGTTTTAAGAGTTTTAAAACTAGGGTTTTGTTGTTTTTATAAAAAAACACGGCTAGTTCCCTTCGGGTTTTAGTTATTGTGTGTTTAGCCTATGACCGAGTCCTCTTGGTCGGGGTGAACCAAAGCTACGCACTGTGCAGGATTCGAGTGGAGAGGAGGTGAGTCACGCGGATCGCTTAAATACCAAGCTCCCACCGAAACCATTCCTAGACATGCGCATGAGGTTGCCACCCCATCGAGCCCTCCGGGTTAGGGTGAACCAAAGCTACGCACTGCAGGATTTCTGCGCAAGAGGAGGTGAGTCACTAGGGATCGCTTAAATACTGTGCTCTTCCGGATCCAATCCTAGACATGCGCATAGGGGTTACCACACCCTAACTCGGTGACTTAGCCATAGGTTTGTTTAATGGAATTAAGTCTTATTTGTTTGTGTTTGAGTAGACTAGTCCTAGGGTTCAAGTTCCTATCATGCTATTCTACGCTCCATTCCTCTTCTACCCTTCTATAATTCACATAATCACACGATGGTTAGGGGTACTTACCGTGGATCATGGTCGGAGACTTGGGTGCCATGCCAGAAAACCTGCTTATTTTCAGAAATATTTCCATAAAGTTTATTTGGCTTGATTGGAAAACGTTTTGGGCCTTAGCCCACAGGCCGAGAGTTTAAAAACTGGACTCTGATACCAAACCGAAACACGCCACACCCGGCCCACGAGTCCTGACCGGATCTGGCATGTTCCTCGAAGAAAACTAGTTCAAATTCGTTGGAACTTTGAAAAAAAAAATTTAAGTGATTTTGGAAGAAAGTTCGATTTGGGTTGGGCTTGAGTTGAAAACAAGTTTGTTTTATATTGAAAGCCCATTTGTTTCAAGTGACAAAATATTGAAAGTTTATTTTAAATCAAATTGACTTAATCTTTAATAAATATAAATGTCGAAACAAAGCGAATAAAACAGAAAAATAACTTAGCTCAGTTGTGGCCTTATTACATCAAATAAAAAACCCAAAATAAAATATAAAATACTTAAAATAACAAGAGTCCAAAAATAAGGAAAATTTGAACTTCGCATGGCCACCACTAAGCTCCTGCCGACCCGGTCCATCACTGTTAGTCACCTGAAACATGTTCCCACAACGGGGTGAGCCAATAGACTCAATGTGTAACCAATACTAAAATTTAATAGATCAGGCATTCATTATCATGTCACACATCAATACATATAACAGATAAAAATAATGATGCAACCCGAACCCAAACCTAGATGCCATCCGCTACACATCCCCGTACCAACCTGCACACCGTGGGGACTACTAAGTCAACCCTCCTTCCGCTACACACCATCGGGCGATCGGCTGCGATGACGCGTGCTCATCGCCCATATAAAATTTTGTGGCATAGCCACTGATAATTGTGTCATGAGACACCACATTCGATAATGTAACCGGTTACCACATTCGGATAATGTGACCAAGTCACCATATTCGGATAGTGAGACCGAAGTCACCACATTCACTTCCCCTTTTTCATATAACCCGAATGCCCCATATTATTCATATCATGCATATCATACTTAAATTCACATTCATGTCACTTTTTACATGTTAAATACAACATATTTCGTAATCCTAGTAGGAGTAGGAAACGTACCTGAGTACTTTGTACCACAATAAGGTACCTTAGCCATATTCACATTCTTATTCATACTTATACATACTTATATTAAATGTGCCATAGATCGTATTAAAAATTAGTGTAGGGTACACACCTGATTCGCTTAACGAAGTCCTTGAAATCCCGAAAAATCGATCTACTGATTTAGATCTTTAATGCCTATATTCAGTTAACATGGTAATCTTTAGCAAAGGCCTATTTGGCTATAAAACCAAATCCTAGTAGGATTTGTATACTGAAAACCTACCTTATTGCCGATTGACTTAAGAATCAAGTCCCAAAACTTTGTTGTATTCCTTCTTTCATTCGGCCAATATTAAAACACATCATAGGTTAGTTTCGGCTTTTGGGAATAAATCCAAATACTTAAAATAGGCCTTGGCCGAATGTCTTAAACACATACCTTGTGATTTCAAATCCCGAAAAGTTATTTCTTGACTAATGAGATGTCGAAACCTACAGGGAATATGTTAGATCCACACCTAACCTTTAACCTTAACAACTGGCCAAATTTCTCAAAGCTTACCTTGCGATTTTAAAGTCCTGAAGGAGCCTTTCTCTTGTAGTCGACAACTGTCAGAAATCCCGGAATTCCTCCTTTACTATTCAGCTAAGAGACAACAAGAGAATCAATTCCTAGATCTTGGTTAAAAGAGATTGAACAGCAAAAATTCATTATTCTTACCTTAACACCACAGTCGACGGTACCCTTGTTTGAAGCCACAAAGATTCGGCTATGGAGACTTAGACAGGGATCAAAAAGGTTTTGGCTTTGACAGTAAAAGAGAGAAGAAGAAAAGAAGGATTTTGGAGAGGAAAAGAATCGATGAAAGAGAGGCTACTTGGTCAAGGGAAATTCGGAAGAGAGAGAGTTGGCTAGAGGATTTTCGGCAAACACTTATAAAAGATGAAAGAATACCTCACTTTTCCTTCCTTAGCCGAAATTACTAGGCTAGAGTCCCCTACTTGGCCACCACTCTTCCTATGTGATAATATTATCCTTTAATTATCACTTTATTTAAATTAAAAGCATTTAATCCAACAATTATCTCTCTAAAAAAAATAATACTACTAAATCCCTTATTTATCATCTTTTATCCTCAAATAAATAAAAGAATAAAGGCTCCTAAATTAAAGCCTTGTTGCCGTCCACCTCTGTGCTTCCGGAAGCAAAAATAAAACTTCTTTTATTTGCTTCCCTTGTGACTCGAACTCAGGCCCAACACCCTTGTATGTGGCGCCATTTCCAGAGACCCTAAGTGGCATCTTCAGGCCACTTTTCCAAGCCTGTTTGTGTGTCAAATTTCACCTACTTTTTCTCTTAAGGCCACCTTGCCTTAATTTCCTCTTTTAAACTTTAAAACTCGACATTTCTAAGTCATTTCTAAGTTTCCAAAAATTTTTGTTCGGCTCTTTAAACTTGACATTTCCTCAAATTTCCAAGTTTCTAGAAATGTTCACTTTCCTCTTTTGAATCATTTCTAAATCATTTCCATACATTTTCAGGTTTCCAGAAATGTTCACTTTCCACTTTTTAACTTAACATTTCCATACATTTTCAGGTTTCCAAAAATGTTCATTTCTAACTCATTTCCATTCATTTCTGGGTTTCCAAAAATGTTTAAAATTTATTCACAATACAGAAAACATGTCATTTCGTACAATTAAGCCGAAAATGCATAGGCCCTTTTCAGGATGTTACACCACGTCTGGGACGTCGGCATCAATATGACTTTTACGTGTAAGACCCTGTCTGGGATAGTGGCAATAATATCTGAGTACATGTAAGACCACGTCTAGGACATTGGCATTGTATAACTATTCCGAGCTATCTGAGTATCCTGCTAGCTTCTTATTGGTTCAACGGGCAAATTTATGATATGTATTGCAAATTCAAGCTATGAACAAATATGTGATTGTAAAACCATTTCAGGTATGTTGACTATACACTAATTGTGTATACAAGGTAAGCATCTATGTGATCTTATTATGGTGCTATGAATATGGAATTGATAATATGATATGAAAAGTTTTGGTTAAATGAGTTATACGTTTATGTGATTCTTGAATTGTGAATATGGCAAATGTGATCAAAAGTATATGAGTCAAAGCATATATGTGACAATTTGCTAAGTGATCGATATGTGTTAATGTATTTATTTGCATATATGCCTCATATGCTAAGTTTGTTTGTATATTGACTTACTAAGCTTTTGGAAAGCTTACTCTATGTGTGTATTTTCTCTGTTTTATAGGTCGTTAAAGCTATTGAAGGCTCGGGACTGTCAAGGATCATCATCACACTTCTAAACTCTTTTGGTACCCTTTTTGAAAATGTATAGGCTAGATATGTGTATATGATTTTTGAAGTAAACTTAGTCAAGTGTTTGACAAGTTTTGAGTTTATAAATGCTTGAATGAATGATCTTTATGATGCAAATTTTGATATGGTTTGATGCTTATGAATTGGCTAAGTTTTGTTTAAACAATGGATGATTTTGATTGTGTATGAATTAGGTGTTTTTGGTGTGTTTTAATAGCCTAAAAATGGTGAAAATAGCAGTTTTCACACGGCTTAGACAAATGGGCGTATGCCCAGGCCGTGTGGCAAAGTCAGTAGCTAAGAAAATTTCACACGGGCAGGTCACACGGGCATGTCCCAAACCACACGGCCATGTGCCCCTATTTTCAAGAAAAAGTTTCTAAAGTTTCTATTTTAGTCCCAAATCATTTCCTAATCATATTTTGGGTCTCGTAGGTCCATATTAGGGTCGTAAAGATGAAATTTGAAAAAAATTTAAACCGTGCCTCGGGATTATGTCCCAATTTACTCGTTCATTTATGTTTAACTCTGGTAATACCTCGTAACCCTGTTCCAGTGACGGTTTAGGGTTAAAGGGTGTTACAAAATAAGTGATTGGGTAAACTTTTGACTATAAAGTCAACTATCAATTGTTAATGTACTATATAAATTGGTTGTCATGGAACAATCAATGAACATGATTTGTAATTTGTGAATAAATATGAAAATGAGTATGTAAAGGAATGTATGTAAGTCTTTATGTGTTAAAGTGTTGAAAATAAGAGATTAGTTGTGAAATGTGTAATTAATACAAAAAAATTTGTTAATGCCACCTTGGTAAAATTTTGGATTAATATGTCATTATAGGCCTTTTTTGTTTAATGAGACAAATCACTGTATGATAATATGTACACAATGTATGATAATATGTACACGTAGCCATAAATGAAGTTTTGGCTTTGAGTATATATTTGAGGTCATAATGACCCCTCTCAAGTTTTGTAAGAC
This sequence comes from Gossypium bickii, assembly GCA_025503065.1. NCBI lineage: Eukaryota > Viridiplantae > Streptophyta > Magnoliopsida > Malvales > Malvaceae > Gossypium > Gossypium bickii. The sequence continues at coordinate 13,385,829 of CP106716.1, read as the reverse complement.
TATGATGTTAATAAGCAAATAAACATATCATAATGCTTAAATTTGAATATGAATTTAAACATCTATGTGGAGGCACTTAAAGTGCCTTTTTGAGAAATGTGAATATATAAGAGGTATCTTAAAGTGTCACGAGCCGCAATTCAAAGCCCGTGACTATCGCACCAAATGTATCCCATGGAGGTTTATCGTTTTGACGGGGATAATTTGGCCCACAAGAACTGGCTCGATTCAAATAGCTGTTGGAGAAGCCTGTCATATTGAACCCCGGGTGGCCCAATGATGAAGATATGACAACATAGGTGTAACACCCCAAACTCGGCCCAAACATTACGACCGAATTTAGTATGTTATAGAGGAAAATATTTTGAAAATCCCTTCTTTCCAATTCAATTTCTTTTGTAAAAACATTTCATTTTTAATAGGATATTGTCTTGTTTAAAACAAGTGAGGTGTATGAAGAAAACAACACTTAGCTTAGTTATTAAAAATCTATTAAGTTATTTTGTTACCAATTTTATCGGATGTGCCCGATGGCACAAAAAAACATTTACGTTTGAATTTAAGAAAACTTGTTTAACCATATTAAAGTCATTAAGTAATTTAAAATTTCATCCAAAACATGTAAAATAAACAAAACGAAATTTTAGGAGGCCTTATTACAACTTGAACAAATAAAACCGAAAATAAAACGAAAATAACTCAAAGTTCATTTAAACTACATTTCCACTGCATGGCCACCTCGAGTCCATCCGGCTCCTCATCCGCGATCTACGAGTCACCTGAAAAAAATTAAAGGAGAAGGTGAGTCACCAAGACTCAATGTGTAACCCTTCCCCCGGTTTAATGTAACATCATACACAAGTCATAACCAAGTTTAACATGCACCCAACCTAGCCATCCAAAACACCTTTCTCTACCCCGTGTGGCACCAAACCACTGGTGGTGCCAAACCACTGGTGACCCGAAGTCACAAATAATAAGTTGTGGGGCCAACCCACGTGTGATACCAAATCACTGGCGACGATCCCATAATATCTACCGTGGGGCCAACCCACTGTGGTGCTAAGCCACTGGGACAAGTCGCTATGAGGTGCCAAACCTCTGGTGACCCAAAGTCACGAAATGTGGTACCAAACCACTGGTGTCCAAAGACACGGATATCACTTCCCCCTCCACTCAGATCACCCACCATAGCATAATATGCATGTAAAAGAAATCATGCCAGTCATGCCTAAAATAATAACATGCACTGAATAGGTCATAAACAATATTTTTACGTATCACATATACCAAATATGTCATGCATCCATATGCACTATATCGTAAGCTCATATCAACAAGGACTTACCTGAATCCTTGCTCATACCTTTACGGTACTAAATCCAAATCTACATAAATCCAGTTTAGCATATACAATATATTAGTTATGAAGTGTGTATGTACACACCTGTTACTAACGTGAATCCTAGATCCCGAAGATCCGTTCTACCCCACTTGATTTCCTTGCTCCTATATTCGGCCAAACATAAAGATTAGTACCAAGGCCATTCGGCCAACCCAAATAAACCCAAAGGGTTAACACTTGAAACCCGAGACCTTACCAAAACGCCCATTGGATACTAGCCACCACACACTATGTGATTCTACTTCACTTCCCTACAATCGGCAATCATACATCCATATTAATAGCCTTCGGCTTTCGATTACTTAAAAGAATTAGTGATCTTAAAATGGATCCTTATCACCTTTACCAAAGTCGATTGTCAAAGAATAGAGGTTTGGATTGTGTACTTCAAAATCCCGGAGTACCTTTACAAATCGATGGAAGAGAAAATCCCGAAAAGTATCTACACCCACTTGCTATTCGGCCAAAGTTGATCTCCTAGGAAAAAGGGGATTTCGGCACACCAATAGAGTATACTCGATTAGAGAGAAAGAAAGAAATAGGGAGATAGGGGTTTCGGCAAAGAAAAGAGTAGAGGGGTTTTGGTGTTTAAGCAAAAAGAAGAAAAGAGAAAGGTGATAATGGTGGTTTCGGTTTTGAGAGAATGAGAAAGGAGAGAAAGAAAAAGATAGAAGATGAGAGAGTAGGGAAATTCGGCTACTTTCAAAGGGAAAGAAAAAGAATTAAAGTGCAAGGAATAGGTGCCTTAAGAAAATCCGGCACTCCTCCCCCTTCACTTAGTCTCCTTGCCGTCCACTCCTCTTCAACAAGGAGTTTAAAATTCGGCCACCTCCTAAAAATGCTCTTGGCCACTAATTCAAACAAGTTTGAATTAGTCACATTCCTAAATTTTCTCTCTGCCAACCATTTGAATATTTTGACTTGGTCCATCATTATCTCGACGTGAAGTTGAGCTGCACACAACTCCTTCCTCCTTGGCGCCAAAATAGAAAGCAAAAGGTGGGATTTCATTTGCTTTCGAACATGGGACCTCCTTCCCTTGCAAGTGGCGTCAATCCTAGGCTCTAAGTGGTGCCTCTTTGCCACTTTGCCAAGCCCTTTTTAGTGTTAACTATTCCCTTTTTAAAACTTGTAACCCCTATTTACTATGGCTCCTTGTTTTATTAAAGCTTACAAATGAAATTTTCCTACCGCTCGAGCCTACTCAAGATCCATAACTAAGTCTTATTACACTATAAATAGTATTATAGCAATCCAATCATATGTACAACAATACAATCACAAATAACCCCTACTTTAGGATGTTACAGTTCTACCCCCTTAAAAATAATTTCAGCCTCGAAATTACCTGATCCGAAGAGTTGGGGGTATTGCTGCCGCATCACATCCTTGGGTTCCCACGTAGCCTCCTCCGTACCATGGTTTCGCCATAGTACTTTCACCAAAGGTACTGACTTTCTATGCAGAACTTTGACATCTCGATCCAAGATCTGGACCGGTTCCTCTTCGAAAGATAAGTCCGAGTTTACCTCAATCTCTGCCACTGGCACAACGTGTGATGGATCTGACTGATATCGTCTAAGCATTGACACATGGAAGACGTCATGAATCTGTCTTAACTCTGCGGGCACTGAGGTGATAAGCTACCGGTCTCACTTGCTTCAAACATCAGATATATGGCCGATGAACCTAGGGCTTAGCTTCCCTTTACTCCCAAATCTCAATACCTTCCTCCAAGGCGACACCTTCAGAAAAACTTTATCTCCTACTGCATATTCCATATCCTTGCGCTTAAGATCAGCGTAAGACTTTTGCCTATCTGACGCTTCCTTGAGACGAGCCCGAATCACCTTAACTTTACTTTCAGTTTCTGTCACTAACTCTGGACCCAAAACTTGTCGTTCACCTAACTCCATCCAACACGTAGGAGTGCGGCATTTTCGTCCATACAGTGCTTCATATGGTGCCATCTGAATACTCGCTTGATAACTATTGTTATAAGTGAATTCTGCCAACGGTAGATACTCCTCCCAACTACCACTGAAATCCAAAATACAGCCCCTTAGCATATCTTCCAAGATCTGTATTACCCTTTCCAATTGCCCGTCAGTCTGTGGATGGAAAGCCGTACTGAAATCCAATCGTGTACCCAACGCTTGATGCAACGCTTTCCAGAACCTTGACGTGAACCTCGGATCCCTATCCGAGATAATCGATACTGGCACACCATGCAATCTTACTATCTCAGCCATATACAATTTTGCTAGCCTCTGAAGAGAATAATCCACTCTCACCAGTATGAAATGAGCTGGCTTGGTTAGTTGATCCACAATTACCCAGACCGAGTCCTTTTTACTAGGCGTGAGGGGTAGCCCGCTGACAAAGTCCATGGTGATCCTCTCCCACTTCCACTGAGGGATCTTCACTAGTTGAAGTAAACCTGATGGCAACTGATGTTCAGCCTTAACCTGCTGACACGTCAGACACTTTCCCACAAATTCGGCATTCACGCTTCACCGCGCCTGTAATCTGCTGCAAATCTCCATACATCTTGCTACCTCCAGGATGCATAGCGTATGGGCTGCTATGTGCATCCTGAAGAATTCTTTTTCTCAATTCCACATCCTTCGGCATACAAGCTCGCCCTTGAAAGCATAATACTCCATCACCAGACAAACTATACCCTTCTAAACAACGATCTTGAACTTGCAACCTCCGCACATTCAGACTTTCATCTACTAACTGTTTTTCCTTAATCTCCTCGATCCAAGTTGGCTTAACCTGCAATTCCGCCAAAAGACTTCCATCTTCATACAAGCTGAGGTGGGCAAACATCGCCCTTAAGTCCGTCACGACCTTCCGGCTCAAAGCGTCAGCCACCACGTTAGCCCTGCCCGGATGATACTCAATTGAACAATCGTAGTCCTTCAACAGCTCAATCCATCGGCGCTGCCTCAAATTCAAATCCTTCTGAGTCAAGAGATACCTCAGACTTTTGTGATCCGTGTAGACTATTGATTTTTCTCCATACAAGTAGTGCCTTCATATCTTCAAAGCGAAGACTACTGCCGCTAATTCCAAGCCGTGAGTCGGATAGTTAACCTCATGCGGTCTTAGCTGACGGGACGCGTAGGCCACTACTTTCCCGTCTTGCATTAACACACATCCCAAACCAGTATGGGACGCATCACAGTAAACCGTGAAAAGCTTCCCTGCCTCAGGCTGTACCAGAACCGGAGCTTCCGTCAGAATCTTCCTTAGCTTGTCAAAAATTTCCTGCTGTTTATCCGACCATACAAATGGAATTCCTTTTCTTAACAACTTAGTCAACGGTGCCGTGATCAAAGAGAATCCTTCCATAAATCTTTGATAGTACCCTGCCAGACCCAGAAAACTCTGAATTTCTGCCACCGACCTAGGCGGTTTCCAATCCAACACTGCTTTAATCTTGCGAGGGTCCACTCTAATCCCTTCAGCTGACACTACGTGACCTAAGAAAGCCACCTCCCTCAGCCAAAATTCGCACTTACTGAATTTGGCAAATAACTGTTTCTCTCTCAGTACTTGTAGAACTATTCGCAAGTGCCTGTCGTGTTCCTCCTCTGTCCTTGAGTAAACCAATATGTCGTCTATAAATACTACAACAAATTGGTCCAAATATTGCTGAAACACCCTATTCATTAAGTCCATGAACGCCGCTGGTGCGTTGGTCAACCCAAACGGCATCACCAGAAACTCGTAATGCCCATACCGAGTACGGAATGCCGTCTTGTGAACATCAACCTCCTTCACTTTAAGTTGATGATACCCCGACCTAAGATCTATCTTTGAGAAAACCGATGCACCCTTCAGTTGGTCAAACAAGTCATCAATCCGGGGCAACGGATACTTGTTTTTGATAGTCAGCTTGTTTAGTTGGCGGTAGTCGATACACATCCGCATTAAACCGTCTTTTTTCTTGACAAACAGCACAGGTGCTCCCCACGGAGATATACTTGGTCGGATAAACCCTCGGTCCAAGAGCTCCTGAATTTGAGCCTTCAACTCCATCAACTCCTTCGGCGCCATTCGGTATGGTGCTATAGACACAGGCGCCGTTCCGGGCAACAAGTCTATACCGAACTCAACTTCCCTGTCCGGAGGCAGACTCGGAAGTTCTTCTGAAAACATATCAGCGAATTCCTTTACTGTTCGGACCTTCTCCACTGCTAATTCCTTAGCCTCCAAGGCACATATTTGAACCAAAAACGCCTCGCAACCCTTCCTGACCATTTTCTCCGCCTTCAGTACAGAGACCACATTTGATAGGTACTCCCTTCTGATACCTATCATTACCACCTCCTTGCCTTCCACTGTTCTCAACACCATACGCTTAGTCGCGTAATCTAAACTGGCTTGGTACCTCACCAGCCAATCCATTCTGAGAATCAGATCGAACTCCTTAAATGGTAGCTCCATCAAATCCGCTAAGAACACTACCCCTTGGAGTTCTAAGGGTACATCCCTATACAACTTGTTTACTTCTACAGAGTGGCCTAAAGGGCTAATTACTGTCATCTCCCTAGAAGTAATCTCAAAGTCTAGGTTCATAGTCTCTACTATGCTACTAGCAACATATGAATGCGTCGAACCTACATCAATCAATACAACATATGGAAGACCAAAAATTAGAAACGTACCGGTTATGACGTCCGGTGCGTCACCCTCCTCTCGACGCCTCGCTGCGTAGACTAAACCAGGCTGCCTGGCTTCTGTGTTGCCTGCACCTCTGCCCAGTATTCCGCGACCTCGACTAGAACCATTGCCTCCTCTACCATTGCCACGACCCCTCTGTGGTGGTTCTTCATTTCTAACCTGAGCACGATTCTGACCCTCTGGCTGATTCTTAGCTAACTTCCGAGGACAATCTCTCACACGGTGATCCAACGATCCACATTGAAAGCATCCTCTTTCACCCATCCAACATCCTCCCCAATGTGATTTCCCACAACGATTACACTGAGCCGGTCTCTGATTAGCACCCATGGGCCTTCGTGCCTGATTCGGCCCACTCTGCCTAGCCCTCTTCTGCGTATTACTACCCGATCCAGTCGACCCGAAGCCTCTTTTCTGCTTGTTGCTTTCGTAGTTCTGTCTCACGGACTCCTTGATCCCTTCGGCTACCTTAGACTTTTCCACTAAGACAGAAAACTCACGCTCCTGCTGTGGAGCAATCAGCAACCTTAGATCATCCCTAAGCCCGTCTTCAAAGCAGACACAACGTTCATGCTCCGTTGACACAATTCCCCGAGCATAGCTGCTCAACCTCAAAAACTCTGCTTCATACTCAGACACGGACTTATTCCCTTGCACCAACCTCAGAAAGGCTTTCCTCTGTGCATCAATGTAGCTGGTGCCCACATACTTCTTCTGATAAGCTGCTTTGAAGTACTCCCAAGTAAGATCATCTGTCGTGGCACTATCCCGAACCGTGAGCCACCACTGATAAGACTCATCCTTGAGAAGCGACATCGCTCCTTTCAGCTTCTCCTCATTCGTCAGATCTAGGTCATCCATGATTCTCTCAGTTGATTCCAGCCAATACTCTGCCTACTGGGTGCCACTCCCGATACACCCCGAAACACCTCAGCTCCGTTGGCTCGGAGTCACTCGGGTACAGATTTATGAACTCCCATACCTCCACTTGCCCCAGCCACCATCTCAAGGACTCGCAGCACGGCCTGCGATACTGCCTCACCTCCCGTCTGATCCTGCTCCTCAGCACCAAAAGTTGGGGGCGGTGGTGGCGGTGGTACCTCATTCTCAGACCCCTGACCCGACCTAACGGGTTCTGACACGGTCATCCTGCCCCTACCGCGTCCACGACGGCCACGTCCTCTAGAGCTCATTTCTAACTATTGCGCTTTAATCTGATTAAGAAATTTTATGGATTAGTACTTGTTTCATTGATTATCCGCGAAGGAATCTTATGGAAGAGTTTAGAAGTTGTTCTTTCGATCCATCAAGTTTCAAGTCTTCTATCCTAATTCATAGAAAAGCACATCCATTCCCTATCACCTTTCATACACATTCACTCTTCGGACATTTCTGTCCGTTCCTATCCCAGGGGTATTTTCGTCATTTCTTACAGGGGTATGTTTGTAATTGATCAGGAAAATTTTGAAAACTTTTATAAATCAGGACATTTTGAAATTTCCAAAACTGAAGGGTATTTCCGAAAATTTCTCAAATTAAAGGTGTGGCAAAATTTTAGAAACCAGGGGTATTTTGGTAATTTTGTCCATCAGGGGTAATTTTGTAAATTTCCAAAGTCAGGGATACAGGGTTTTTGGATACTTTTGCAAAGTAAAAGTTTTACTGAAATCGGGGCAATACAGTAATTTTAGAAACCAATGGCATTTTCGTAATTTTGCCACTAGGGGCATTTTGGTAATTTTGTAAATTGAAAGTATTTTGAAGATTTCCCAAAAATAAATTTTTGCTACTATTTAAAGGGGTACTTTAATGATTTTTAAAACTAGAGTTTTCATTGGATACTTTTGCAAAGTAAAAGTTTTATTGAAATCGGGGCAATACGGTAATTTTAGAAACCAATGGCATTTTCGTAATTTTGCCACTAGGGGTATTTTGGTAATTTTGTAAATTGAAAGTATTTTGAAGATTTCCCAAAAATAAATTTTTGCTACTATTTAAAGGGGTACTTTAATGATTTTTAAAACTAGAGTTTTCATAAAACATGGCTAATCCCTTTCGGGTTTTATTTATTGTGTTTAGCCTATGACCGAGTCCTCTTGGTTAGGGTGAACCGAAGCTACGCACCAGGTAGGATTCCTGCGAAGAGGAGGTGAGTCACTAGGACTGCTTAAGTACCAGGCTCTTCCGGATCCAATCCTTGACATGCGCACCAGGGTTACCACACCCTAACTTGGCGACTTAGTCATAGGTTTGTTTAATTAGGTACTTAAAGTCTTATGTGATTTGTTGGGGTAACTAGTCCTAAGGTTCAAACACTTATCATACTATCTACGTTCCATACCTACCCTTCTACAGATAATAATTCATACAGTAGTTAGAAGTACTTACCTGGGCGGATTGGTGCCGGAGACTCGATGCCATGCTGTTCAACCAAAAACCATTTTCATAATATTTCACAGAGGCCTACCAAAAACATTTTGGGCCCTGGGCCCCCACAGCCGAGTTTTGAACTGGGCTCTGATACCAATTTTGTAACACCCCAAACCCCGCCCAAACATTACGACCGAATTTAGTATGTTACAGAGGAAAATATTTTGAAAATCCCTTCTTGCCGATTCAATTTCTTTTGTAAAAACATTTCATTTTTAATAGGATATTGTCTTGTTTAAAACAAGTGAGGTGTTTGAAGAAAACAACACTTAGCTTAGTTATTAAAAATCTATTAAGTTATTTTGTTACCAATTTTATCGGATGTGCCCGATGGCACAAAAAAACATTTACGTTTGAATTTAAGAAAACTTGTTTAACAATATTAAATTCATTAAGTAATTTAAAATTTCATCCAAAACATGTAAAATAAACAAAACGAAATTTTAGGAGGCCTTATTACAACTTGAACAAATAAAACCGAAAATAAAATGAAAATAACTCAAAGTTCATTTAAACCACATTTCCACTGCTTGGCCACCTCGAGTCCATCCGGGTCCTCATCCGCGATCTACGAGTCACCTGAAAAAAATTAAAGGAGAAGGTGAGTCACCAAGACTCAATGTGTAACCCTTCCCCCGGTTTAATGTAACATCATACGCAAGTCATAACCAAGTTTAACATGCACCCAACCTAGCCATCCAAAACACCTTTCTCTACCCCATGTGGTACCAAACCACTGGTGGTGCCAAACCACTGGTGACCCAAAGTCACAATATCCATCAACATTGTGGTGCCAAACCACTGGTGGTGCCAAACCACTGGTGACCTGAAGTCACAAATAATAAGTTGTGGGGCCAACCCACGTGTGATACCAAATCACTGGCGACGATCCCATAATATCTCTTGTGGGGCCAACCTTTGTGGTGCTAAGCCATTTGGGACAAGTCGCTATGAGGTGCCAAACCTCTGGTGACCCAAAGTCACGAAATGTGGTACCAAACCACTGGTGTCCAAAGACACGGATATCACTTCCCCCTCCACTCAGATCACCCACCATAGCATAATATGCATGTAAAAGAAATCATGCCAATCATGCCTAAAATAATAACATGCACTGAATAGGTCATAAACCATATTTTTACGTATCACATATACCAAATATGTCATGCATCCATATGCACTATATCGTAAGCTCATATCGACAAGGACTTACCTGAATCCTTGCTCATACCTTTACGGTACTAAATCCAAATCTACATAAATCCGGTTTAGCATATACAATATATTAGCACTTTTATTAGTTATAAAGTGTGTATGTACACACCTGTTACTAACGTGAATCCTAGATCCCGAAGATCCGTTCTACCCCACTTGATTTCCTTGCTCCTATATTCGGCCAAACATAAAGATTAGTACCAAGGCCATTTGGCCAACCCAAATAAACCCAAAGGGTTAACGCTTGAAACCCGAGACCTTACCAAAATGCCTCTTGGATACTAGCCACCACAGCTATGTGATTCTACTTCACTTCCTTACAATCGGCAATCATACATCCATATTAATAGCCTTCGGCTTTCGATTACTTAAAAGAATTAGTGATCTTAAAATGGATCCTTACCACCCTTACCAAAGCCGATTGTCAAAGAATAGAGGTTTGTATTGTGTACTTCAAAATCCCGGAGTACCTTCACAAATCAATGGAAGAGAAAATCCCGAAAAGTATCTACACCCACTTGCTATTCGGCCAAAGTTGATCTCCTAGGAAAAAGGGGATTTCGGCACACCAATGGAGTATATTCGACTAGAGAGAAAGAAAGAAATAGGGAGATAGGGGTTTCGGCAAAGAAAAGAGTAGAGGGGTTTTAGTGTTTAAGCAAAAAGAAGAAAAGAGAAAGGTGACAATGGTGGTTTTGATTTTGAGAGAATGAGAAAGGAGAGAAAGAAAAGGATAGAAGATGAGAGAGTAGGGAAATTCGGCTACTTTCCAAGGGAAAGAAAAAGAGTTAAAGTGCAAGGAATAGGTGCCTTAAGAAAATTCAGCACTCCCCCCTTCACTTAGTCTCCTTGCAGTCCACTCCTCTTCAACAAGGAGTTTAAAATTCGGCCACCTCCTAAAAATGCTCTTGGCCACTAATTCAAACAAGTTTGAATTAGTCACATTCCTAAATTTTCTCTCTGCCAACCATTTGAATATTTTGACTTGGTCCATCATTATCTGACAGAAGTTGAGCTGCACACAACTCCTTCCCCTCCTTGGCGTCAAAATAGAAAGCAAAAGGTGGGATTTCTGCTGCTCGAACATGGGACCTCCTTCCCTTGCAAGTGGCGTCAATCCCAGGCTCTAAGAGGCGCCTCTTTGCCACTTTGCCAAGCCCTTTTTAGTGTTAACTATTCCCTTTTTAAAACTTGTAACCCCTATTTACTATGGCTCCTTGTTTTATTAAAGCTTACAAATGAAATTTTCCTACCACTCGAGCCTACTTAAGGTCCATAACTAAGTCTTATTACACTATAAATAGTATTACAGCAATCCAATCATATGCACAACAATACAATCACAAATAACCCCTACTTTAGGATGTTACAATAGGCTACCTTGGTAAATTTGAAAACTAATCTTAAAAGATTGAGGGGTATCATATCTTGTAAGATTAGATTAGATTTTATTATGTAAATCGATTATGTAATCTTTTAATATCCCTAGATTTAAGGGATAGGCTAATCTCGTTCGTCGATGTAACTTGATCTAGACAGTTGATTTTAGAGGAGCTCAACTATAAATAAAGAGCCTCCCCCTCACTTGTAACATATTTCATTCTTTATTGTTTCTTGTATTCTTTGAGATAAAGTAATACAATTGAGAGCATTTACTCAAAAACCTCTCATGCAGAATTTTTTGTGGCTTTCTGTTCTTTTTGCCTTTGGGCTATGCAGTCACATGAAGATTCTGATGCCTTCAAGCTTAGTACTTCGATGCTCGTTGGTGTTTTTGGTGGGATCGCCTTTGGGCTTAGCATTTCAGTGCTCAATTTGGTTTGTTTTGGTGGCTCGACACATTGGTGCCCCTTGGTGCGTTTAGGAGGGATGTGGTGTGGTACCTAACACTATGTGCTCCTTGGTGCTCGTGTATTTGAGTCATTTCCCTAGTGTTTACTATGGGCTAATTAAACAAAATCTTGGTAATGTGTTAAAATCTTAACAAGTTAAAAGACTATGTATTCTAAAGTGTAATGTGTTAAAATCTTAACAAGTTAAAAGACTATGTATTTCACAACAAGGTTAAAATATGAGCCATAAGACACACCATTGAGAGTAAAACTTATGAGTTTCATATGCCCTAATAGAAAATTGAACAAAGTTGTGGATAACTTGCATAAGGAACCAATGGTCATAAGTAATCTTAACAATTTAGGGAATTTGATTAAAAATATGAACGTAGGTATGATTCAACACTCATTAGGGCCACATGTTTAATATTCATAATGGAAATAACTAACATACCATTAATATGTAAGTTGAGCCTCATAATTTGGTAATTAGTATGGACTCGTTAGAAAGATTAATTATGACATTTAAGAATTCTAAAAATTTTGTACTAAAGCGTCTCAACGTCAATAACCAGATAGGATAAGCAGGATTAATCTTGAGTATTTATCGAGCTCATTGAGCTCACGTGTTAGTTGTTTAAACGCGTAAGTATCAAATTCATCAAGAAATTTTGAGTTCGGCTTGGAAGCTCCACATCACCTTGAAATTGAGGTAATTATATTAGTTTTTATTCATATAAGGATTTTGCCATATACATAAAGACTTAGTTTGAATAATGTATTTTAAAAATTTTGAGTTGTAATACAAAGTCATTTTGATGTTATTAGTTAAGTTGTAATCCATCGTTCGGATTTAACGTGTTTATGACTTGGATTTTAAGCTTAAATGAGTTTAGAAATTGAATTATGATTATTTGAATCTTTATGAAATGATATGGTAATGTTTGAGGATGATTTTAGGTGTTTTCGAATTGAATTTCAGCTCCGAAGGCCCAAGTATGCTTCACCTCTCTGGTATTGCAACAAGTCAAACAAAATACAAATTGCTATAGTTTCAAGTAGTTGTTCTGCAACAATTGTTTCGCAACATGGAATAGTTGTATTGGAACAACAACTCCTACTCCTACAAACTCATGTTCTTGAGCTCCAAAATGACCCAAATGATGCCCAAACGTTCTCATATTGTAATGAGACTTTGGAAATGGTCTAAAATCACTTTTTAAGACGTCAAAAATATTTGAATGAAGGGTGAAAATTGATGATGGATTTTGATTTTGGATTTAATTTGTTCTTACTTGAATCAATTTGGATTTAACTTGTTTGAATTGGGTGTGCCCAAACACTTGGGAAATGATTCAAAATGATTTTAAAAATATATTCAAGTTTATTAATGTTGAGAATTGTTCTAAATATTTTTTATATAGTTCCTAAATGATGTTTTATTAAAATAAAAAAAGTATTATACAATTTAAGAAAGTATTCAATAGCATCTCCTCTTCGTATCAACTATTAGGACAAGCATGGGATGTTGAAAAAAGACTCATTGTAGCACTCATAAAAAGCAAACACGTATAAGCTTTTTCTTTTTTCTTTTTTTTTTTTTTTTTTTTTGTCAAATTAGATTTGGGAAATGTTTTTGAGAGAAATTAAAAGGCCGAAAAATAAGTTGAAATGTTACATAAGATATATTCGCAATCACCACGGCTAACTAGACAACCATTATTTTAATTAATTAAATCGCCCACTCTTTCATCTTTTTAACTGAATTTTAAGTTGCGCATGAGAGGATAAGCAATTGGCATTTGGAGGTTTGCTGGTAATGGGGTTAGATGATGGAAGACGATAGATGGTGATGGAAGTTTGCTGGCAATGATGTTAGGTGAAGGAGAAAAGAGAGAAAAATATAATATTTTTAAATTAAATTAATTTTTATTTTATATTAATTTACTTAATTATTTTCTTTTCTTGCTCCAAGCCAAATGAAGGGAAAATAAATTTTTAATTACATGTCAACTCTTAATTGAGCGAATAGGCTCAAGTCAAGTGTAAGTATCTAGTTCGATAAAAAAAAAATTAATACATAAAAATGAATAATTGCCGCAGTACAAGAAAAGACATGCGCTGTGATCATTCATGCACAAGATTTCATTCGCCCGATGAAGTCAGAAAAAACTAAATAATGTGTTATATACCCGCGATCCAAGCTACATCAAACGTTACTTTAATGCCACAGTGTAAAGTAGAATGACTTAACATTCAGGAGGATAACTTTTACAATTATGAAACAAAAAAATTGCACAACCCAGACAGCTTGAAGATAACATAAGTAGGTGGCAGAAGCTTACTGCAACAAGAAACAAACTTCCCTCCAAATTTTATCACCTGGTTTGAATGAAGCTCATTACGCAGATGAAAATTCCACTGTTGGCAGCTGCAAATAGTTGTGAGCTCTCAACGTGGAGGCAAGACAAAAGAATCCGTTGCAGGCAGGCAACACTATATATTTCCTTCCTCTTACAGAAACTTTACACTAGAGATGTCCTAAATGATCCCTATATTTGCTAGTTAATCACTCGCTGCATCATGCCTACAAAAATTCGAGCACATCAAAGAATAATTTGTTTCACTGTTTACTCCTGTATACCAGCTTCATGCTCACTCACAGGATGATCTGACACAGTGCCTTCTGATGATATGTCCTCTACATCAGGTTGTTCAGGTCGAGAATGATCTGACTGAGTCTTGCTAGAATCCCCACAATCAGGTTCTTTTCTCTCCTCTAGTAATTGATCCTGGACATCAATGGTCGGGCTCAGTTTAGCTTTCCCTTTGACAGATACACCTAGTGAATCTGGATATCCAACTTGGTTAACAGGTTTTGGCAATGGAAGTTTGCCATCATGTAAGCTAGAATTCGTCATGCCAGAAGTTAATGACAAGTGTGGCCCTGGAGCAACACAAGATGCTACCAGTTGAAGCACTTCAGGGGAGGGGGATAATCCCATGCTTGATTTCTTTGGTGGAATAAGATACGCTGATGAAGATGATGGATTTATCATGCTTAAGTTAAGAGGAGACCTGCTGTAATCAGATTCAATCAAAGGAAGCCCTGCAGTTCCAGTAACTGATTGTGGAAGCAATTGAAATGGTGGTGCCAACGGAATTGAGCATGCCGGAGAGAGACTACTACTTCCAGCTGTGTCCGGTAGGACCTGCCTGAACATGTGCGACTTCCGTTTCTTTTTCTTTTTTAGACTGTGTCTCGGGTCCTTTGGTTGAGGAGGAGGGGGCCCAGGTACCACAAATGGGGGAATGGTAGGCTTATCTTCTCCATACAGTACACGAACTGACTGAGCTATTGCTGAGACAGTTGGTGGTAGATCAGGATCTGGAGGTTTTGCAGGAGCGCTAACAGCTTCACGAAGCCAGTGAGGTAACTTGTTCTTGGAAGAACTATTTCCAGCTACTTCTTTTCCCTTTGAATAAGAAAGATTCAGCCCTTTATTTGGATCGGAGAGAAACCCAGAGCTGGCAGATTCACCACTTCCACCATTATTGAGAGAATCACGTAACATATTTAGCGATTTATCAAGAACACTAGGCAACTTCCCATGCTTCATTGAACCATAATCATCCTCCTTCCTGTGTAAATCAGGGCTACTGCAGCAATTCAAACTTGAACCCAAGTTGCTGGCTCCAAAGGAATTGAGAAAAAAAGGTTTTTCACCAGGTACACTCACAGACGGCCCTGGCCTATCAGAGGGCCCAGCAACTGAATCTCCAGAAAAGTTTGCACGAGATTTGTCAGGATTCCTTGTTGGAATAGGGGGAAAACTATCATTTTGCAAACCAAGTTGGTCTGATAGCTCAAAGTGAGGCAGGCTAGAAGCTAGATCACCAAAACCCAACTTCATATCAGTCAGGTGAGTTTGAAATTTTGAGGGTGCAACAAATCTACTACCCTGCAATGCCCGCGTCATCATTCCATCAGGAATGCTTGGAAACAAGGAAGAAGGTTTGGTCGTTTTTGTTAGCTTGGGGAATTTTGGAACTGGAAAAGCTGAACCATCCAGAATTTTAAGTTGCTCCTCCTCCCACCTAGCTGCCAAATCTTCTGAAGTTTTGTACTTTGAAAATCTTAGCCTGGGGTCTCTAAGCATGGCATCCCAACTACCTCGTCCGTGTCTACGAACACCAATCCAGAGAAAATCCAGTTCATCCTCTGACCAGCCCTCTACCTTCAATTTCTTTTTATACAAGTTCCCAGATCCAGATCCAGTCCTCATCATAATATTTTCAAGCACCCTCCTATGGTTTTCAGGAAAAGAAGAAATGGGAGGCAACTGACTCAAACCCAATGTTGGAGGCATGTCCCTCTCTTGTTGATTGTACCTAGGCACATCTTGTGGAGGATATTTTAAATTGGGCAGCAATGGCATTGTAGGAAGGTCTTGCACTGACTCAGTCACAGCATCAAGCCTACTCCCTAAAGATAAGCTAGGCAATAGGTCATGATGTGATGTCATCATGCCTTTGGTAGGAAGGGAGAACCGAGGAAGCAATTTCTCATCAAAAGGTAAATTAGGCAGTGGCATCTTTTCCTGAAAATCAGAAGAACTAGCACCAGAACTTTCTAATCGATCAAAAATTTTTCCTTGTGAAGAAGCAGAAGGATACTGCAAGAAAACAAGTCTTGTCATCATATATTAACATAGAAAGGAAGGTTTTGTATTTGACAACTAAAGAAAAAAAAATGCTGACAAAGAGAGTTACCGGGTTAAATGGGAGCCAACTATCTTGGTTTCCAATTTTAAGACGTTGTAAAACTTCGGGAGGTGAATCTTGCAATTTAAATTTGTCCAAGGTAGTCTCTTGACCTTTTGCTTCCTTCTCAATTGGTGGTCCTGTACTTGGAGCTAAATTGAATGGAAACTCTGGTCCAGATCCTGGCCTGCTTTGCCGACCATTTGATCTTGAGAAGTTTTTATGAAATGAGTCAAACTGACTAGCATTGGGAGCACAAAGCCCAAGAACTGGCAACAAGTTGTTGGAAGGTAGAGATTGGTTATAGCTTGTGCCTTGATGATTGCTACTTGGAAGGATCATGTCAGGAGAAGACTGGTGGAGAGGGTTGACAGAAAGATCCAATTGTCCACTTGTTTTATGTTTTGACAGCCTCCCAAGCCTTAAAATTGAATCATCTTTGTTCTTTGGTTCATCTAATGATTGAGCATGTTTGTCATCCTCCAAGTCAATTACCAAACACTTATCTTTATCTGACTGTTGATCAGATTGATTAACATGATCCCCTTCTCTTCCATTCATGGAAGGACACTGTGCTACCGACTCAAGTCCAAGAAATCCCTCACTGGGACGAACTTCTTCAATTGCATTTCTCCTAGCAAGCCGTTCTTTTTGTCGAGCACGGAGTTTAGTACTGTCAAAAAGGATTACAGAGTAAATTAATGCACCCACAATATAAAAAATTTAAGAATGTATCCTACTAATTTACCAGAGAAAGCCAAGCAAATGTTATATGTGAAAGTAAAAGATTAATAGTAGAAATGGCTACTACATTATTCAAAGAGTTCCTGTAATTGGAGCATGTGTGTTCTTCAACTAAAGACTTAACAGTTTAACTCCAACAAATTCATTATATGGTTTCATTTCTCTGTTTAACAATAAGTCAGCTAACATGCATTCAAATTATTGACAGTGAAGTAATTTTGAAAATACTACTTTACTGGCATCTCAACAGAAAATTCAGCAAGTGGAATTCTCAGAAAGGATCTGAACTTACTACTTTGCTTTAAGAGCCCGTCCTGCTGGTGTATAATCCCGCTCTGGCTCTGTTTCTGGTTCCTTCTCTTCTTCCCCGCCACTCTGCTTTTCAACAGAATAACAAGTTGCTATTACCATGAATAGGCAATACAAGAACTAGAGTAGGTTACAAGTTACAGGCTACTGAGCCAGCAAGTGAAGGTGGAATAAAGTAAGAGCATCCATATATTTTGAAAAGTATTAAATATAAAGGAGAAAAGAGAAAAGCCAGTTTTATTGCAATCTAAAGCAGAAAGCTAAGTACCTCGGTCATTGTCTCATTGGGATGTGGAGTATATGCCTCTCTATAGGAGACGGCTTTCCTTTGTCGCTTCCCTCTACCAAGGGCTGCTTCCTCCTCACTTTGATATTTCTCCCACCTGTTAGTAAATCAAGCAAGAGAGTTCAACACAAGTCCATAACAAAAAAACTATGGCCAAAGTGGGAAATTAAGTTTTTGACATACAATATAACGACAGTTATCTACTTCTGTTCTTTTAACAAAAGTTCAACAGCGTTTTTCTCTCAAAAGAGTTGGACAGCATTTAACGTCTGATTCATTTCAACTAGATTTAATTAAACTCTTAATCCTATAACAAAAGTTTACTCAAAGTTAATCTTCAATGATACACAACAGATTTAAGCTTAGACCAGATACTTTTGGATATACCATCTGAAAGGAATTTATTGAAAAGTACACACATCACATCATATTCTAACAAGATGACTAAACGGCCGAGTGCTTAAATTTATCATATAAGATTTGCATAGATCAATGTTATGCATTGATTGTTTTCCAAAGACTTCATTAAAATTACAAGGTGAAAGAGTAGCCATTCTCAAGTCAACATAAGTTGATCTCGACTCATTATTTTGACCACTCATTCTGTTGAATAGCATTTATTTTTTCTAAACAACAGCAGCAGGACAATTTATTTATTATGCAAGTTTTGTTTCATTCAAAAACAATGACCAGTTCTGAATTGTGGACCACACTATATCAAGCAGGAAACTAAAAATTGGGACTGTAAACTGCTATCAATTTCATCATATAGAAAAAAATAAAAAAGATGGTGGGACAAAGAGCAGGATATATTTAAGATAATAACCTCACTTGCAAACATCGGATTTGGAGGCAAAGTTTACAGATCTACAGGTGACATGCTATCAAAATTTAGTACCAATAATGCCAAAGAAACTACCAAGAACTACCAAAAAGAACTCAATATAACCAGAATTTTCAACCTCCAAGAACCCAAAACCTCAGTTTTCAATATCTCAGTCATTTGAAGAAAAAAAAAGTTCAATATTCGAAATTATTAGAAAACAAATAGCATAGGTATTTATAGCCTAATTCCTAACCTAACATAAAAAAAAAATGCCAAATTAACCCTAAATTCCTTCATAATTCCTTAGATACTTGAACACAAAAAAACATACATTACCAATAAAACAAATCTCTTTATAGTTTAATCCATCTCTATGCATGTTTGTGAAGTTAAAACTAGCCACTCATCACCTCAAGCTCAGTACAGGCAACAAGAGATCCCTACTCTGACTTAATATTTTAAGACAAAAGTGAAGGATTGCATCTTATTATCTCAGTGACTAGCAACATGTCTTTCCTATAATTGAAGGAAAAAGAGAGGAGTTTTTTCAAGTTTTAACATCCTAGTGGTATGCCCGGTGATCCTCATAACTTCAATAAACTAAAGTTCATAGCTGTTGAACTCATTCCATGGCTCTATGCAGTGCATGAATTTAATCACATTCTCAACTATTCTACTGGGTTTTTCATGTGCAAAATTGGATTTTCCTGTGCCTTTAAATGTAAGGAACCTTTAGTTCAACAGCTTTTCATAGAAAAGCTGGGATGGGAAAAAGAAAGATATTCACCTCACACGCAAAAGTTTGTCCCATTCATTTTCTTCAGTACCATTTAGCACATTATCTTCTTTCTTCTCAGAAGTCTGCTCCAAAATATCATCAGCAACAGCTGGAGGAGATTCACCTCCCCCTGGTTCTTCTGTTGTTTCATCATTCCATTCAACAGACTGCACAAGAAGAAAATGAAGAAATGTTCAATAAGAAACAAGATTACGGCTTTCATTGAAATTAGAATGACTGCAAATAATAAAAATAGGAAAGTCTAACACAAACACAGGCAAAAACCAAAAAACAATAAAATATTAGCAATTCTAAGAAATTTTTAGGCAAAATGAAATCCTATCAGGAGCTAGTTTTAAGACCCCACAAACAGTGGCCAAAAAAATATGCATAATGAAATAGTAAAACATTGAATAAACTACCAATTTTAACAATACTAAGAAACTCTCACATAAACATGAATTCTCGGGGCAACATAATTTAAAAGAATAACAGATGCAGTAACCTCAACAGTTAGGTCTAATAGTTGGCAATAACATTCAAGCTTGCATGCATAAAAATACTTATAAACTGTAAACAATTTACAACCTAAAGATACAAGGAGGCTTTAGGCTTGCTAAAACAGGTACAGCTCGTAACAACTAAGGGGCCGACCTTAGAGCTCCTACTTTGACCAACTAAACCATATATTTTAAGCTCACTTCAGAAGTCTTTCTTTTTTGTTGTTTCCTTTTTCCTTTTTTCCTTTTTTTTTTTTTGGGGGGGGGGGGTGGGGGGGAGACCAATTACATAGCAATTCTATTGCAAACAGAATATAGAAGCAATAAAACTGTGATTCCAGGTTTGACTGCTAATGCCAACCATTAGAAGCAACAAAAGCATCAGCGTATCATTCCCATGCAGAGAGAAAAAAAGTACAAGTCATTGCATTTGTTAGCCAATGAATGTATTAACATACAAAACCACACACACTTCAACATAAGTAGAATACCACACCTTTACTGAGCCAAGCATATCATTTTCCAAATCCCCCTCGGCATCAGTTGGTCCAGACTGAAGGTTTGTACGATCAAGCAATTTCAAAATTGCACTTTCATCCCACACAATCTTGTTGCTGCCATCAGTACATTTGTCTTGGTACACATCTCCGAGACCACCAACCCTCTTCCGGTGTTTATGATCTGTATCCACTAATGCATCTTCTTTATTGTTATTACCTTCACCTGAATCTTTCCCACTAGAAGAATCAATGAAGAGTTCTTCCGTTCCCCATCGCAGAATGTCTTCTACTTCCTTTTGGGATCCAGACTTGTTGACAAACAGCTGATCAAGCATTAGCTTCTTTTTAGCAAGTTGCAAGATCCGCTCTTCTACACTGGCACGAACTACAAGCCTGTACACTAAAAGTCTGTTTGATTGTCCAATTCGATGTGCCCGATTCATAGCTTGGATGTCAGCATGTGGGTTGAAATCAGAATCATAAATTATAACAGTGTCAGCTGTTGCCAAATTGATACCAAGACCACAAGAACGTGTTGATAGCAAGAAGACAAATCGACTTTTATCTTGGTTGAACCTTGATATCGCTGTTTGACGATCAGCAACTGAAACAGAGCCATCAACTCTCTCGTATGTTTTAGGGCCAAATTCTATGGTTAGATAATCCTCAAGGATATCAAGAAGCTTAGTCATTTGTGAAAAGATAAGAACCCTATGGCCTTCTCTATATAGGACTTTAAGCATGGAATGCAAAAGAGTCAACTTGGCTGAAGCTTTTATACGCATTTCATGAAGAAACTCTAGTGATCCAGACTCAGGCTCAGTACCCGGTATGAGATATGGATGATTACAAACCTTTCTCAGTTGCATCACAATGTTTAACATTGACTGCTGTGCAACCCCCTTCCCAATATTCCGTAATATCTGGTAGTTCTTAGTTAGCATTGCACGGTAGTATTCAGCTTGAATGGATGACAGTTCAACAGGCACCATTCGTTCAGTTTTAGGGGGAATATTTTGCATGGCATCCCTTTTAAGCCTTCGAAGCATATGAGGAGCAACAAGTTTCTTTAATTCTTCCACCTTTTCCGCAGTTGTGAGATCATTAAATTTCTCCTCAAACGAAGATAAAGAAGGGAAGGAAGCTGGCTGCAAGAAATTAAGCAAGTTATACATCTCACCAATGTTATTCTGGAGTGGGGTTCCAGTCAATAGAACGCGATGCTGGAAAGAGAATGTGTTGAGCAAGCTAAACAGCTTACTTCCTGAATTTTTCAAGCGATGACCCTCATCAACCACAAGAACTTCCCAAGGAACACCACGCAAATGAGATGAGTCCACAAGAATCATTTCATAAGTAGTTAAAAGAACATTAAATTTGTACGAAGCTGTTTTCCTACTCAATTCATTCGAATCACTAGCATGCCATTCATACTGGCGAATGATGGCTCTTGCTTTGGCGCAACCATGATACTCCACAACATTTAAATCAGGAGCCCATAATGAAAACTCAGCAAGCCAGTTAGGCATAGTAGAAAGTGGAACCAGCACTAGACATGGCAGAGTAGCTTTAAACTCAAAATAAAGTGACGAAATAAAGGCGACAGCAGATACAGTTTTTCCAAGTCCCATTTCATCAGCAAGTATAACATTTTTGGATTTATGCCAACATCTACGCAGCCAATTAAGTGCTTCAAGCTGATGGGGAAATAGAGAGCCTCCCTTCAGTTCTTTAGGTTGCTCTGCCAAAGTAACAATATCATGCTGCTGCTCACCCTTTGCCCTAGCTTCATCCTTCGTAGCATCTTTTTCCAATGTTTGACGTTCAAACTGTTCAAACAGATCAATTAGATGAGAAGATTGCCGAAGAACAGGTTCATCTAACCTTTCCCAAGTGCATTCATCATATGGAAGACCAGTCCACTTCACAAAAGCTTCCCGGCCATTATTTGTAACACGGAGAGAAATAACTCGCTGAGGCTTCTTCCACTTTTCCTCACAGATATTTATCACAGTTGTCCCATATTTGGCCTTATAATTTTCTAGTTTTCTCTTCGCCAGAATTTTCAGCTGGGATTCAGAAATCCAACTATTATGGATATGGGACATCCCCACCCATTTAACAAAAAATTCATATGAGACCGTCTCCTCTTTAGAACATGCTGATTCAGTCACAGCAGGTTCTTGGACTTTATTTTCAACACTGCTACGTTTTTTCATTTCTGCACCCATCTCTTTCGTTTTAGCAGGCGTTTCACAAACTTTTGGAGCTTCAGTGGTGCCATGACTTTTCACATTAACATCAGCAGTCAACTCTTCTACTACCGTTTTTTCATTTCTTTTTCCTGAATCTTCTACACTTACCACGGATTCATCTTGATCCTTACCATTTATGATTGCACAATCTGAATCCTTAGTGTCTTTGTTCAATAAGTCCAAAGAATCCCCTCCTTTGCATTTCTTAGTGACAGACCTTCTATATACATTCATTTTATCCACTCTGACATCATTCTTTGTGCTTTCTTCTTTATCAGAACCTTTCAGAGTCTTAGGGCAACCCTCAGTAAGATTTTCAGCAGTTACTGTATCTGAATCAATATCACAAACAGAATTCTCCTCTGAAAGTCTGCTTGGATTTACTGCAATTACAAAATCATCAGAAAGCATGTCCTCTGAAAGTGCTGCAGATGCATGATGCAAAATACTAGCATTATCACCTTGAACTCGACAGCCTAGAACTCGATCAACCTGTGAAGCAGATAAGTAAGATATTTGGGAAAAAGGTGAGTGATTATCCATAAAAGTAAAGAGCTTATATCAGATACATATAAGTCAATTAACCTGTAGAAGTTCGGCAGGAACACTGTTTTCACATCTCAGCGGGGGATTGAGAATTCCTTTATCTAACTCATCGGACTGTTGCGTTGCACCCTCAGAAAGCTTCTGATCAAGAAAATAAAAGGATTTAAACAATTAGCCGAAAGAATTCCAAGAGTAGTCACAACGATGTGATTCAATCAGCAATGAGAAACATTAACAAGTGAAGAAAAAAATAGTACTTTTGTAAGAATTCATATACTGGAGCATTAATATGTGTGTATGTATAAACGTATGTATCATATTTTCAAGGCATTACCTTTAGGAAGTCACACTTACATGTCCACTATAAACAGAGTACTAAATTTATGCACCAATAAGAAAAAAAAAGACCATCCTAAGCTACACCTCTAAATTTATGCATCAATAGGGCAATAATAATATCAGACAGTTATTGAACTGTAAACCAAAAACTTGAACACCAACATAAAATCAATAGACAACTTCATCTAGACATTCTAGTTCAAATCTGCAGAACATGTTAAGTTTAGAAGACAAAAATAAAATATAGCTTATATTTAACTCTGAACCAGTACAAGTAATGCAGGAGGAAATCCAGTAACTCTATAGTGTAAGCTCTTACAATCATGATCTGATTAGTTCGAGAAGTGATCTACTCATCTTAGGTTTGAATTTGTATACCACATGGGAAGAAAGCTATCAACTAAAAGATTAATGAAGTTTTCCATTTTGGATTCTCATATAGAAGATAAATCCATACAATGCAGGAGAACACTGCAAAAACGTAGCAAATTAAGGAAACTAGTTCAAATTTTAAGGGGGGGTCTCAGCCAGGGAGACTACGGTTCAGAAAGACCCTAAGCCTCTTATATGAGATCTACTCTGATTTCAAGGTATCTATAAAACTAGTTCATCATATACGACAACGGAACTAATTGTCCAGATATTATCTCTCCCAGAAGAAAACTTCTAAGAACTCTGCTTTTCATCAACAAGTTCCCCCAATTACATATGCATGACTACAGTTCAGAAAGATGAATCCATTAAAGTGCAAAAATTCCTAGAGGACAATAATAAATATCTACAAAGACTCATTTAAATTAAAAAAATCATCTACATAATTCACATCAAATCTCACCTGAGCATATGAAAGAAAATAGAAGACCTCCAACATCCCATTAAAAAAAACCTATAAGATTATAACATACCTCATCTTTTTTCTGAGTATCAAAATTCTTGCTCCCATCATCATCCTTTGACAAAGATGCAGAAACCCCATGGTTAACAGGCTTCTGTTTCTGTTTCTGATGAGTTCTACTAGTTCCAGGGTTAATATTATTTGCTTTGGACCCCTTCTTTTTAGAAGTACTGACAGTACGCTTACCCTTATCACTCTTAGGCTTCTTTTGACTTGCCTCATCACTGACTTTCTGCTTTCTTTTTCTGTCTTTCCTTGTGGCTACACCAATTGCAAGAACAACTTTGTCTGTGGGAGACTCATTATCACAAGACAATTCATGCTTCGCTTCAGGTGCTTCATCATTTTTCTCTGAGTTTGTACTCTTAGAATGAGACAAAACCTCACCAGCTACAGGAGTTAACTTCCTTTCAGCTGATGAACCTGTTGGAGATGCAACTGGCTTCATTCCATCATCAACATTCATACATGATGAACCACCAGCTACAGGAGTTAACTTCCTTTCAGCAGATGAACCTGTTGGAGATGCAACAGGAGTCTTCTCATCATCAACATTCACACAAGAAGCACCACCTTCCTCAGCACCACCAATGGATGTAAGACTTGGCCTAGGGGTAGAAGGTACATCTATATGAGAGGTTTCTGGTTCCTTTTTCAAAGTATCCACTCCCTGAGCTACATCAGATTTTCCTTTACTAGAGGATGATCTTTTCTTTGCAATAATGGATGTTCCAAAAATCCGGGACACTTTCTCAGTAGTAGGTGACTTTATTCCAGTTTGAGCTTTTGTCTTGATAGTTTTTGATCTTGCTCGTTTGGAAATTGAATCCAGATGAGTAATGGGCTTGAGTGAATCGGTCTTCTTACAGCACTTTGGGCATTGCCACTTTCCCATTGGGATGCGCTACAATCATGGATACAGAAGAACAATGAAAAGAGAAAAGATAGAATGAGTGAAAAATAATAGCTAATGGAGCCATAAAACAAAGAAGAGGATTATCTCAAGTTAGCTGTGATATCCTACCTTAAGAGGTGGATCAAGGCATTGTAGATGATAGGTCCTGGGACAGTTATCACAACACAACAAGTTCCCACCAAGATCACAAATAACACATTCATAGTAGTACTGAAGACAATAAAAATCAGAATAGTTGTCAGAAGTAGTTTAAATGTCTATAAACCACAGTCAAAACACAGGATTGCAAATGAATGCATATTTCATTGAATTTTGTTCTCTGTACATTATTTGTCTCCTCACACCAATGCAGTATGATACTAAATTGGTTTTCTTTGAGTTTCTAACAGCAAACTAGTATACACGTCTCTCAAGCAGAACAAGGTGAAGGAGACAAGTAAAACAATGAAACGTTTTTGAAAACACAATCCATAATCATAGACAGAACTTAGAAGTTCTCGAGGTCACATGAACTGATGCATACAAGAAGTGCACTAAGCCTATTGCAATGAAAAAAAAGTTCTGAAAACCCAAATCCACCAATAGTTCTTGTTCAGAGCCTGGTTACTCTTGAGTAAAAAATTATATTGAATTGAAGCATGCATGATTCAAATTTTAACTTCTGGCATGTGGATTCTGATACTTGATAAAAACCTATCTAAATTCATAACACTTGATCAATTTTGAGTAAAATTTGAACATATTGACAACTTTCCAGAAAATGACTGAGGAGATTGTTTAGCTAACCATGAACAACCAAATCAAAAGAAGAAAAGATAACTACATTGCCAAGAGGGGAACAACTCAATGAAGGAAAAAGAATTGAAAAGAAGCATACTCCATCATTTCCCTTCTTTTTAGATGATGACTGGTCGGTACTAATTTCACCTTTCAGCCTACGCTTAGCTGAAGAACTCCTTGGAGATTCTGATGCTAATAAGTTTTCTTCTTTACCATTGGCTAGGGATGGACCACACGGAAGCTTTCTTCGTTTGCGCTTCAGGACCCAGTTTCGGTTAATCATTTTACTATTCAATGAACTAATGTCTTTCATCCTTTTCTAATCATGGGTATTAACATTGCGGCTATGAATAGAAGAAAGTATGTCAAATCACAGACAGAACAATGAAGCTTCCAATTGGCAATGTTAGCCCCTGCAAATAATCACGGTACAATTTCATCATTTTCAGCAATACAACTTGTTACAAGACCGAAAGGCAACTACCAAGCAACAATGGTTTTATTACTCCAAAGAAGGGTGAAGGATGCATGCAAACAGACTGAAAGCATTTCAGAAAAGGGGAAAAAAGGGTTTTTTTTTTTTTTTTTTTTTTTTTTTTTTTTTTTTTTTTTTTTTTTTTTTTTTAAAAGCAGAGGGTAGGAGGAGGGAAATCATACTGAATTACTTAAAACATAAACTCATGACATTGAACACCTCATGTATTCCAGTTTCTAGACGAGGCCAAACAAACTCAACTTCAGATTAGTCTTTTGCAATTCAACCAACTTCAAACCGCCGCGAATAGGCAACATCACAGTTCACATTATTCTCAGTGCTTGTTTCTAAACTGTCAAAATTGAAGTACCAATATAAAAAACCTAATTCAACTAAAGCAACAGAATCAATCCATGTAAATACCAAAAGAAAGTCACTATGGTTTAATTAAAAAGGTGAACATAATAGTCAAGCCAAATCCAAACTCCATATTCTACATAGAGCAGAAGCAACAACGGAATCAGACAATATGACAGGAGTAGCATCATTAATCCAGGCATCATCTATGGGATAAAAAAAATGAAGAATCGGAAGTAACAGCATTTACCCAGGTTTGACACATTCTACACTCAATTCAATCAGCAACAAGAACAAATGCAAGCCTAAATCCCTGTGTTAAATTAGAACAGCTTGGGAAATGTAATAGCTAGGAGCCATTATCTAGTCTAGGAATGAAATAAAACATCTAAACCAAACAAATGACCATCAAATGCACAGCAAATTAACACGGAAAACGAGCCAAATTGAGGAATCAGTTTCGAAAATTCAATATATGCATAAAACATTGAGCTTGCATTGAACTGAAAACCCCCATTTCAACAAAACTCACCTGCAATGACAAACTCACTCACAGAACCCCAATTTCGGAATTACTGCAAAAGCCCACCAAATTTCAATCAAAGTATAAACACAAACCTCCCAAATATGAAAACAACAGAGAACATGCAATAAAACATCAGAATAAACATAATAGACAGCTCAAGGCACCTAAATTAGAAAACCCCAAAGCTAAAAAAAAGGAAATAAGTAATACCCAGATAGGAAAAGAAGCTTACCAACCTTGCTCGGGGATCAAAGAATCAAAACCAAGTGGAATAATATGAAGAGTAACAGATTGAGAGATGTAGTGAATAAAAAACAGATGGAGGAGGAGAGAGAAGGGGAGGGTATTAGGGTATAGCAAAGCAAAGAAAAGGGAGCGAAGAGAGAGAGATACGAGAAAGAGAGAGAAAAGGCGAAGACACGAGAAAAAAAATGAAAATAAATATAGAGAGAATTGACAAAAATAATAAAAATTAACCCCAACTCGAAAATTAAAAATAAAGAGAGAAAAGGTGTAAAGAGAAGGATAGGGGGTTTTATAGAGTGAAAAGAGCATACGATACGGATTCGCCGGGGTAATAGGGGACGGACGGGGTTACCACTCTGACATGGCAGCGCATGAGAAAGAGAGATATTAAGGAAAGGGAAAGCAGCCCTTCCTCCTCCCTCTCTCTCTCCCCTACCTAACCACTGATGATGTGCCACGTGGCTTCACCAGACGCCACTTCCTATTTTGTTTGCCCTTTTTCTTTTTGTTTTTCTACATTCCTTGTCTATTTTTATTTCCTTTCTCTTCTCCCCAAGCCCAAAGCCACCACACCCCTGCCCACGAAAGAACCTTGCTTTCGTTTCGCTCTCCTCTCCTCGTAATCGCCGCCATGCTTTGCCTTTGCTTTGCTTTGCTTGGACTTGGATCAGACCCCTCTTATTGTATACGCTGCTGTCTCTTATTAATATTATGCCTTCTTTTCTTTCTTTACTCTTTTTTTATTTCCTCTTACTCGGTTTTGTTTTGTTTGATTCCGACATTTCTTCGAGGTATTTTTTTTATAAATTTTCGTTTTGTTGAGATACTCATTAAATATTTTAATACCAATCTTTTGATTTTCTAACGAGCACTTTTCTTGGTTTTAAGGGTTAAGCTTATGCATAACTAGTTTTGTATAATAAAAACCAAGAGATTTATAATTTTTATAAATTTTAAAGTTTACTTACTAAATCTAATCCATATTTATTATTTGCAATTTAACTAAACTATCCGTTAAGCATTTAATAAGTATAAATAATTTCAAATAACAACTTTAAAATGTAAAATGTATAAGTTTTCCTCCTTCCAATTAATTTTGAGTAGTTTTATCAAGATTAGAAGTGCAAAGGTTTCTAATTCGGCGAATTAGGTCAATTCCAATTATGATTTACAAGCAACTTGTTTTACAGCTTTAATTTAAGCTGGAGACAGAATTCCCCTCATTAATATCAAGTCTGATTCCAGCATTGAATAGATCGATGGATAAGAATATTTGTTCATCTTTAATGAAAACCACATTGGTAGAAATATACGTCGTAACTTCTCTCGACTGTATCTCAACTATTGGTAAAACAGTCATGCTTCCTTCACCTAACTGAGAACCTGATTTAACAACTATTTCTAAAAGCTGTGAATGCAAATAAAAATATTTTCTAGATAAGCTTCGTGACCCAACGATCTTCGTAATAGAAGAGACATTTGACACTTAATCATAATGTTAAAAGACTTGTCTCCTCGTGACATTCTCTTGAATTCTCAAAACTTCTCTCACTTGATCTCCACAATGACAAAAAACCCTTTGCCATCTTGGCTATGCTACCGGAAGTTCAGGGGGAAGTCGGAATAAGGGAGCACTCATCTTGGGGTGGGCACGATAATTGGTACACCAGAAGTGTGTCCTTCTCAGTCCTCTCAATGTTCTAATATCCACACCAGATATGGATTGAACTGTCTCACGACATTCTGAACTCAGCTCATATATCACTTTAAAGGGCAAACAGCCCAAAGTTTATTAATCAAATTTTATTTATTTATTTCTTAAAATTTTTGAAAATTTCTGTAACGTTTCGTTATGAAATTTAAATATACTAATACATAATTTTAATCTTTAAAACATTGTAGTTGATATTATAATGAATTTAAAAAAAAACATTATTTTGAAATTAATTTTAAACATAAATATCATAATAATAGATTGTGTAAAATTCTATTTTTATGTACAGATTCTAATTTAATTTTAATTATTAATTAATGGATCTGAATTGTGTGTTAAATTTAAATAATGTGGCGAATAAATAAATCATTCAAATATTAATTTCATTTTTAAATATATATTTCAATTTAAATAGTATATTTAATTTCTAAAAATAGTGATAAATTTAGAAAGAACTTTTTAAATGGTTTTAAAAATTACAATGGTTTTTTAAGTAAAATTGTAAGTTGAATTTCTAAATTATTGAATATAAGAAAACTGGAAGGATTTATTCTGTAAATATAACTTGCAAAACACCATTAAAAACAATTTGAAAAAAGCGGAGAGGTCTATGTTACAATTTTTCCCTCCACCAATGTTTACGTTTTTTTTTTTTTTGAATGGACACTTGTCAATTGTTTAAAGTGTTAACATGTTGTTTCTTACCATTTTATAGCCGTACTTTGTAATATATATGTATGATTTATTAAAGGAATTGCACCATTTTAAATAATTAAAAAAAAGTTTTCTTACCAAAATTGTAGAAACTTTAAATTGTATGTATATATATATATATATTAGACCTGATAATTGATCGAGCCACTCGCTCAACTCTGAAGATTCGTTTGAGATGTGGGAGCATTTGAGTAAAAATATATATCTGAAAAATAGAATTGAACAATAAAAAACAATGTCTGTTTTCTAAACAAGTCAAGCCTCATGTAGGATTTTTTTGGGCCCAGGCCTGACTTGAATCAACTGTTTTTCTGTCGTCTACCATTTTATTGCATATTTCTATTGTTTATTATTATTGTTTGAATATTGTGTAACTCTTATTTTATTGTTAATTTTACTATCATATTAAAGGTATTTGTTTGCTAAGTTGAACTATCTTAATTATTTAAGTATAACGACTTTTTTTAATGTATTTTTAATTTGTTAGGAAATATTTATTTTAATATTTTTAGTGTATTTGATGTATTATATTTTTAAAATTTTTTATATAAAAATAATAATAATAAAAATTTTAATATGGACGAGCAGAGTCGGGCTTGAGTTTATCATCTTTAATCTTAGTCGAGTTTGGGCAGAATTTAGGTTCATTTTCGGGCCGAGCTAGGCCCAGGCTTAGAAAACGGGGCCTAAAATTTTGTATCCGATTCGGTCCAAACTCGACCCGACCCGACCCATGATCAAGTCTAATTATACCTCTCCTAATAATTAATAATATTTTATCAAGATAACGATTTAGAAAATAAAACATTTTTCCTCAAAAAATTAAAATAAAAAATTTAATATAACGAATAATGCATTCCATGCAATTTAAATATGTTATTAATTTTAATAGTGTTAATAATTGATTCGTAAAAAATTAAATATTATCTATAATTATTGCTGTAATTTGATTATGTTATTATTATTATAGCTCAGTATTATAAATAAGGTATTGTTTTTAATATAACAATTTATCTATTATCTAGCATTGCTCATCCTATAGATTCCTACATAACATTGTCTTCAATCTTCATCTTTCAATACATCATTCACCCTTCATAGTAATTATAAATTATAAATTAAATTAAATATTTGAATGTACAGCAATAAGAGATTTAAAAAGTTGTAATATTGGATGCACTGCTTTAAAATTATGAAAAACATTTGTATTGGATGCGCATATTTAAAAATCTTACAAAGACAAAATTTTAAAATATTAATACAAACAAATTTAACAAATTAAATACATAAGTTATGTTGTCATCAAAATAAATATTCAAAAAATTATATTTTGTAAAAAAAAAAATCATCACCAAAATTTTCCATAACTTTCCATTTTTTACATCATCCCATTTTTACGTTATTTTTTTTTAACCTCCAATTAAATACATAAGTTGCACATATTTTCAAGTCATTTACTAAGATATTATTACCAAACATCAATATAAGTTATTACATTGTTTAACAATTATGATTCAGCCCAATGAACTAATACGAAGATACATAGATAAGTGGTTATCCACCCAAGACACGCAAGAATGCTCAGTGGAACTAATCCAACCAAGATAATGCCTGGACACTAATTGTCTAGCCCGAAGGTTAACATCCCTCCAAAAACACCCCTGGGCACCAAATGTCAAGCTCTTAGGCTTCACATCCTCTTCCAGAAACACGCCAAGATCACTATAAATATAACTCGGTAATCTGTAACAAATGTTGGATTCTGGTACATTCAGTGCATATTAACATATCACATATCAATCTCGTACATCACGCAAAATAACCTATCGGCATGCCAATTGTATCACATCCTATGTTCATTTGGGCTTGATACATATAACTATAACACTTTTCAATTTAATCCATTTTATCACCTTGTATCAAACTGTAACAACTTACTTACATATATTCATAATTCACAAATCAACTTAAACATTACAAATTACACAAAAATATACAGTATGAACTTATCAGGGCCAAACAACAAAGATAGGAGTATCAATGACTAGTCTGCAATTTTCTCTTTTCCATGATTATCTACCGGTTCTTGATATATACAACAAATTTATTTCAATTTATCAGCCTCAATTGTAACACCTTATACCTGGCCTAGTCACTAAGCCTGAATATCAAGATGCCACACCACCGTCTCATGTCATACTTGTAGTAAATTTTTACATTATTAAGAAATCATCCTCTTTGCTAGTGATTTTATAAATTTGTAGTCAAACATAAATTAATCATCATTGGCACATGCCAAACATACTTTAAAAAAAACTTATAGCAATAACTGAACATGCATTAGGCTCACTTATCAAAATTTTCAAGACAATCACATACGTATTGATACTAGAACATGGGTATCAGTATTTTCCTTGCACGGTATCGATATCGCATGGAAAATCGGTACCAAATCAACATTCTGTTTCTCGTCTAAAATCAAAACACAAGAAAATATCGGTACAATTGAAAAAGTATCGATAAAATTACCCTGAGTATTGATACTCGTGATAGGGTACCGATACCAATTTACGATTCTGACTTCCTGCACATTTCAAAATCATAGAGGTATCGTTTTTACAATAAGAATATCGATACCTCTGCTTCAGACCAGAAAAATACAACATTTTTAAGCATATAAGTCATTCCAACTTGTACCAATTCATCATGCTATCATATCTTCATCAAATAAACATCAAAACGGTCGTAGTAATAGTCTCAAACATAGAAAGTAAGTCCAAGCAATAATCAACGTAATATGAAATGAATCTCATAAACTTAGGAACAAATAATCTATGGAAGCATCCAAAACATCATGGTAAATACCAATAAAAGTCTACCACATTGCTTTGTTCTCAAAACATAAACAAATAAAAATAACACCTACAAAATCATGGATATGGACTTACTTGGATCACCCCTCGGAACCACAACGCTCACACCGACACACAACTACTCTGCAAAGGTTTAAAAGGAGTGGGTGAGCTTAACAAGATTAGTGAATGCCTAGAACAACTACCATGCAAACAATTCATCAAGCATAAACGAAACAACCATATAGCACAACCTCAACAGTTCTAACTCTAGTGTCATATTATACTCACTCATGCATTATTTACTAGTTCATATTATAATCACATTCACTTTTAAGCATATATCACATTACACATATAATCACATAACATTCAAGCATATATCACAATACTCATATAATCACATAAAATTCAAGCATATATCACAATACTCATATAATCACATAACATTCAAGCATATATCATAATACTCATATAATCACATATCATTCAAGCATATATCACAATAATTAAAAACTTGTTTATAGATAAATTAGTACTTGAGCTATGAAACATAAAAGTAGGCACTATCACCACTCATCGGATACACAGAGCTCCAACACACTACATAGACTCATAGAGTCAAACATGTCCCAAAAGTGAAGTATAAAGCTCACACTCTCTTTATTTCCCCTTAAATGTCCCGTTGAATGAAGCTTAGCTCACATTCCCTTATCCCTCCAACATGTCCCAAGGCCTCAACGCCCAAAATCATTGTACATATAGGTGAGTACTCAGAATCCTATGGCATGCCAACTATATCCAACGGTTTCAAGATCCCAAGGCCAAAATATCTGAAATCAAACACATATCACTTATCGATTATCCGTGCACTATCACTGCATATTTGCATTTTTATCAAAATACTATCACTAACATTTAATATATACATAACATGTACACATTTGCACTTTCACGACAGTTATCATAACCACATATCACATGTTATAGCATCTTATCTCAATTCACATATTTACAAACACATAAACACATAGTTCACAAGATAACATAGGTATGAGAAAGCTTACACTCGGAATTTAGATTAGGGGTTTAAACTACTATTAAATTTCTAAATAATGCATTGAATCATGTCCACAAGCAATTATTCCAAACACTCACCAATTACGCTTTTGTCGAAAACCCGAAAGCTCAAACTAGCTTTTCCTAACTAGTAGATGGTCTTAGCAAATCTGAAGCTTCAACACAAGAATTTCACACAATACATTAAAAAAAAAATCAGCCAAGGACTCACCACAAGCAATAAAAAACATAAGCCTAAACTAAGCTTTCATGTATCAGAAACCTTTAACATAGGAAACTTGAAACTCAAATATCTCGATCTATACTCAATATTTTTGCCTAAAACCAATTACATTCCTCTTATAATTCACCTATTACTAATTCCTAGCCTTTAAACTACACAAAAAACTCAATTCATGGTATCGACTTTTTCAAAATGTTATGGCAATTTTAACAAAAATTCATTAAAAACTTAATAAACCTTTAACGATCCTTCAAAGTAAGTTTAAAAACCTTTTAATCTCATCAAAACTAATTGAAAAACACTTTGAAACCACGTTTTTACCCAAAATCCAGAAATCCACCATTAACGACCCAATTTTCAACTTTTATTTAAAATATGCGATTTAATGGCTAAAAATTCAATTTAAAAGACTAGATATCATTTAAAACTAATTAGGAATTGAATCATTACCTTAGTTGACGAAAACCCGAGCATTTGATCAAAAACCCAAAAAACTCACAAGCTTGACAATGGAGAAATCAATGGTGATTTTGGGTATTTTTCTTGGTATTTAATGGAGGTTTAAGGCTTGAATGTTGATGGAAATCAAGAGATTATAATTTAGAATTCAAAATTTGATTGGAAGATCAAGAGGAAACAAGGGACGGCATGCACAAGCTTTGGAGAGAAAATTATCGTGAATATGGAACTATAAAGGGGGTTTTTAGGTTGAATTTAAAAATCTTGTCTAATTGCCTCTTAAAAATTCTAAGTTTCAAATATTTTACAAATCAACCCTATTTTCGAAATTAAAGGTATTTAAAATTCATTTTCAGAAATTGATTTAATTTTCTAAAAGCCATAGTAAAAAAACATTACCGATAAACTATGCCGTAAAATTCCGAACACTCTAAGGCTAAAATTCCTAAAACTCCTAGGCCCTATTTTAGGTGTTTTATCAATTACATTATAACATTCAATTTGATGCATATGACTTCCTATTAATATTTTCACAATTTTTCTAAAGTTTTGCATTTTATTCAATTCAGCCCTAAAACCAAAACAAGCATATTTTTCATAATTTAGCCCAACACTAAGATGTCAAATTCATTAGAATCCCTATCCAACCTTCAAGTAACAAAATTTACATGAAATTCAATCCAATTTCAACATATTATCATTTTAGTCCCTAAACTCAAAACTATTCAAAATCACTTTACAAAATAGTCATATTTCATTATCAAGCTTCAAACTCAAGCATTAACATCTAAAAAGCTTCAAGAACATCAATGGTAAGTTTTCAAAACTTTGACAGTATTTCAAAATAGTCATTCGGATAGCTAGATTAAGCTACAATGATATTAGAAACATAAAATTCATGAAAAACAGGTGTGAAATTGACTTGCATGCAAGGATTAAGCTTGACTGAATGCTCTTAGATTCCAATGATGGTGTTTTTCGATTGGAAATAGAAAGAAATGGGAAAGATGACCTTGGCTTCTTTTTTTTCTTTTATTATTAATACATTAACATTATTTTAACAAGCATTTTTAATTATAAAACTTAATTAATTAAGCATATACATGTCACTAGCTTTAAGAATGGCTTAATTTCCATTTAAATCCATCCAAATATACTTTTATAACTATTTGGCTCATTTAAGCTAATAAAGATTGACTTTTGTAGTTATTACAATTTAGTCATTTTTCTTTAATTAACTAACCAAATATCAAATTTATCGGATATAACATTACAATGACCTAATAAATATTAAATAAATAATATTTATGGACTCACATGTCGAAATTGTAGTCTCCAAGCCACCGTTTCTAACACCATTGAAAAACGAGTTATTACAGCATTGCATACATAATGCTTCCAACTGCAGAAATATATGAAACCTTACTCATATGCTCTCTTTCTTCTTCTGTCTTAGGACAGTCATCTAAAAAAAAGATGAAAACTCGATGCAGTCCACTGAACGCTTGGCTTTATATCGGCCATTGCAAACCGTTTTAGTATCTTATCGATGTGTAAAGCTTATAATAGAGTTGTTGTTTTATTCTTTCGATCCCTAAAGTTTCAAATTCCAAGAATATATTTAGCTTTACCCAAGTCCTTAATGCTAAAATGTTAAGATAACCATAGTTTAACTGATGTCAATTCTCATCATCATACAGAACGAGGAAAATCACCTTTTCGTCTTTTATATGCTTATAAACACAAGGTTCATCAGTGTTTTGGTCAAACTCAAAAGTCTTGATCATTTGATCAAATCTTTTATTCCATGAACCGACGCCTACTTAAGCCCATAAATAGATCTTAGCAGTTTGCAAACTTTTTGCTCATTGCATTTGACAACATAATTAGTGGGTTGAGCCATGTAAATGGTCTTAGTAAGAAAGCCATTCAAGAATGTTGTCTTGACATCCATTTGTCAGATCTCATAACTGAGAGTAGTGACAATGGATAAGAGTATGCGGATAGAATTGAGCATGGCTACCGGAGAGAAGGTCTCATTATAGTTGATGCCTTCTTTCTGTGTGTAGCCTTTCCCTACAAGTCTAGCTTTATGTTTTTTCCATTTTCTCTTCCGCATTTCTTTTCTTCTTATAGATCCACTTACACACTGTGGGTTTAATCCCAACTGGTAAGTCTACAAGTTCCCACACCGTATTGGATTCTATAGAATCCATCTCGGCATCCATGACCTATTTGCAGAGCTTGGAATCAACTTCATGGCATAATCTCCTCGTAATTGAGTGGATCATCATCCTCATGATTGGCTTTCGTATTATAAATACTACCATTATAGATGAAGAAGTTCAATTTCTTAGAAACTCTCCCACTATGACGAATTCACCTATGTTGTTGATTGTTTGTAAGTCTTTCTACAACTTTTTCGATAATTAAACTTGGTGATTTTTCTACAACTCCAAAAGTTCCTTAAGTACTACTTCACTTCTAGGCTTAAAGTTATCCATGTAGCTTTCCTTTGAATAGAAAATTTAATCGTATTATCTTTCGGATTGTAGAATAATCCACCATTTGATCCTTTTGGATATCCAACAAAAATGCGCAATTCTGTCAGTGCATCCAACTTCTTTGAATCCTTATCAAGAACATTTGATGGACAACTCCATATTCTAAAGTGATTTAGCACGAGTTTCTTTTCCATGCCACAGTTCATAAGGTGTCTTACAAGCATACTTGATTGGCACACCATTCAGAATATAGCAAGCCATTTGTATCGCATATCTTAGAAGGAAGTAGGGAGTTGTGAATAGCTTAACATTGAACAAACCATGTCAAGTAAGGTTTTGTTCCTTCTCTCAACTATGCCATTCTGCTATGGAGTGCTCGGTGTAGTCAACTGAGATAAAATTCCATTCTCTATGAGGTATTGATTGCCGCCAAAAGTGTGAACATTTGACTGAAAAATACTACACCAAAAATATAAGAAATAAAGTAGCGGTGTCTGCAAGTATACGGGTCAAATTGTAATATAGTATTGTGTTAGAACAGAACACATGAAAGTATTCCGAGGATTGTACCCAAGGGAGGATGAATTAAATCTATTGAAAACCTTTTTACAATAATAAGTCTAAATAGT
The DNA here is from genome assembly GCA_025503065.1 of Gossypium bickii. Lineage (NCBI taxonomy): Eukaryota > Viridiplantae > Streptophyta > Magnoliopsida > Malvales > Malvaceae > Gossypium > Gossypium bickii. The sequence goes on along the minus strand of CP106716.1, from coordinate 13,348,035 downwards.
AATAATTAAATTCTATATTATAACAAATCATAAAAGAGATAAATGTCATAAACTAAATGACTAAAATAAATAAATAAAAATTAAACTAATCATGAAGATTAACTCATTTCAGGGTTGTACTTAACTTCGAATTCGAGTTTTAAGGTGAATTAGCTATTAACTAGCTGGCCGTCTCCCGATGTATTAACGTCATAAGTGAGAATACTGCTACTAAGGATATGAATTAAGGCGGTGTCTACAAGTAAGCGGGCTAAGTTGTAATATAGTTTTACAACGGAGTATGAAAGTATTCTGAGGATCGTACGCAAGGGAGATGATACTAAACTGAGATTAATTCTTATGCTAATGGGTCTAGTTAGTAATTTAATTAAACTATATTATGATTAATCCTAAGGTGATTAGAAAATCTATTCTATTGAAAATAATAAAAACTATGGTAATTTAATTATTTTGATTCACATTTTGTGTTTACTATGTATCTATATAGTTTAAGTTGATGGATAACATAATCAAGTATTTATTCATTTGCATTCCTTCTAAGATTGTTAGTTCTTTAACTTAGTGAACTAGGTAGATATTCTTTAGGAGTACTTAAGTTAGATAAACATCAATCTTAAGTTACATGTGAGATCTATCGTATTTCTATACATCAAATTAAGATATTTTGACACTTAAAAAGCTAGTTCTCAAGTATTTTATAAAGTTTTTTTTTATTGCTTTTCATTACTTATTAGATATTATGTTAGAAGTTAGTTTTATTGCGTTTATTTTACTTTTGAGATCCAAATTAGAAAAATTGTTCCATTGAAAGTCTAATGATTGATTTGATCTTGTGTAAGGAGGTGATTGACGTCAAACATCAAAAAGGACTTCTACTGTAGATGAGGTTGTGACATAGGAGCCTTTGTGTCGCGACACTGACCTTTCTACCACCTTAAGGAAGTTGAACTTCACTGTAACACCCAATACCCAGTCTGATTACCGGACTCGAGTTACGAGATGCTACGAATAAATTTGGATCAATCACATGCAACATTGAATGATCATATAAATACACACATTAAGTATTATTAAAAAAATGAAAACAAGACTAAATTGAGCCTTAAGATACAATAGATTAGATTTAGGCATGAAAAAGGACCAAATTGTAAAATTTTCAAAACTTTGAACTAAGTATCGATACCAAAGAAATAAGTATCGATATTTTTATGATTTGTACCATTTTGGCATTTTGTAATTTGAAAACACTGTTCATTTGATTAAGTATCAATATCTTGGTCCTTGGTATCGATACTTTTACCTAGATGGTCAAAATCACAAATTTGAAAGTTCATTTCAAGCCCAAACCTATATCTTAATTCATGGATAAAAATAGGTACACATATGACCTGCATAAAACTCACTAAGTCCTTTACAAACATATCATGATTCAACCATGATCTATGAACTTTCTTGCCTATTATAATTAATAACTAAGTATAGAATTAGGTACCATAATCTTAATACTAACCAATATGCCATTTGGCACCATCACAACCAAATTCAAAACTTAAACTCAATTATACATACAAGCATGTATCATCATAGTACAATTTACCTTTGTACATAATCAAAACTTACCATATCGTTGAAACAGTTTAATTTAATGAATGCATATACTACAACTATCAAATAATACATTTAACATACATTTCACCCAAGATTACCATTTCTCAACTAATTCATGATCCAAATCTAGCATACCATCACCACACATACAATTATCATTTACTCTTTATACACACCATTAGTATTGAAACACCCCAAACCCGGCCCACGAGCTTTGACCAGATTTGGTATGTTCCTCAAGAAAACCGGTTTCAAAGTTCTTTGTTACTTAAAGAAAACTTGTGCGATTTTAAAGAAAATATGGTTTGGGTTGGGCTTGTGTTGAAACAGACTCGATTATATTTTTGGAAACCCCTTTTTAATATTAAGTGATAAAACAATTAGGATTTAGTTTAAAGAAATTTTTACTTAAACTTTAATAAATAAGGTTCCTAAACATAATGAATAATAATAAATGTAAAATGATTCAACTATGGCCTTATGGCCTTATTACAACAAATAATTTCCAAATAATTCAAGTACTTAAAAAAAACTAATAGTTCCATAAAAATAAAGACTTCATGTTGAGCATGGCCACCACAAGTTCTGCCGTCCCGGTCCATCACTGCTCATCACCTGAAACATGGTCTCACAACGGGGTGAGTCAAACATGACTTAATGTGTACACGACACTAAATCATAATAGAATTAGGCATACAAGAGTTACACATTCAGAACAATGAATACAAGTTATGATGCATTCCCAAACCCAAACCTAATTGTCCATCCGCTACACACCCCCGTACCTGCCAGTCATACCGTGGGGACTACTAAGTCAACCCTTCATCCGCTACACACCATCGAAGGCAGTCGCTGCAGTCGACGTGCTCATCGCCCATATAAAATTTGTGGCATAGCCACCAGATAATTGTGTCATGAGACACCACATTCAGATAATGTAACCGAAGTTACCACATTCAGATAATGTGGCCGAAGTCACCACATTCAGATAATGTGACCGAAGTCACCACATTCAGATAGTGAGATCGAAGTCACCACATTCACTTCCCCTTTCTCATATAACCCGAATGCCCCATATTATTCATATTATGCATATCATACTTAAATTCACATTCATGTCACTTTTCACATGTTAAATATAACATATTTCGTAATCCTAGTAGGAGTAGGAAACGTACCTGAGTACTTTGTACCATAACATGGTACATTAACCACATTCTTATATTTTCATATTAGAACATATAACAAGTTTAAGCCATACATCGTATTAAAAGATAGTGTGGGGTACACACCTGATTCGCTTAGCAAATTCTTTGAGATCTCGAAATCTGATCTACCGCTTAGATCCTTAATCCCTACATTTGATTAATTACTTTAAAAAGCCATTCGGTCATAAATCCAAATCCTAGTAGGATTAGTACACTTAAACTTACCTTGTTTGCCGATTTGATTAATAATCAAATCCCGAAATTTGTAGTATTCCTTCCTTAAAAATCGGCTAGCCACCAAATCATTTAACTAGGTCAGTTTCCGGCTTTTGAATAAATAGGAAATAATTCTAAATACCAAAAATAAGCCTTGGCCGAATACTTCATATCGCACCTTGTGGATTTTAAATCCAGAAACTCACCGAATAACTAGGAACACGTGGCCTATGGTGTACCTTCAGGAAAAGAACTTCTCCTTCCTTGTAGTCGACACTTAGTAAATCCCGAAAGATCTTTTCAAAGTTTCGGCAACAAGATATTAATGGGGTTAGTCCTAGATTTTGGCAAATCTTAAAAGAAAAGGATGAAACCGAATGAGATCTTACCCTTTCTTGAAGAAATCGATTGCACCTTCACTTCAATCTTGAGAGATTGGCTATGGCTAGATGATGATCTCACAACTTTCGGCTTTTGGAGGGATTAGAGAAGGAAAAATAAAGATGGAGGACTCATACTGGAACACAAGGTATTTCGGCTTGGCAAAAATAAAAGAAGAAGAAGATTTGGTGAAGAGAATTCGCAGAGGCTTTCAAAGAAACAGAAAATAATGCAGAATGGCCTCTCTTTTCCTTTTATAGCCAGAAATTACTAAGCTAGAGTCCCTTACTTGGCCACCACTCTTCTATTTTGATAGCTTTATCCCTTTAATTATCACTTTATTCAAATTAAAAGAATTTAATCCAACAATTATCTCTTGAAAATAATCCAAATTAAATCCTTTATTTATCCCCTTATTAGCCAAATTTTAAAGAGAATAAAACTCCTCCTTTTTAAAAGCTTGTGCCGTCCACCTCACTTCTTACGGAAGCAAAATAAAATTTCTTTTATTTGCTTCCCAAGTGACTCGAACTCAGGCCTAACACCTTGCATGTGGCGCCATTTCCATAGGCCCTAAGTGGCATCTTCAGGCCACTTTTCCAAGCCTGCTTGTGTGTCAAATTTCACAAACTTTTTCTTTTAAGGCCACCTTGCCTTAATTTCCTCTTTTAAACTTTAAAACTCGACATTTCTAAGTCATTTCTAAGTTTCCAAAAATTTTCGTTCAGCTCTGTAAACTTGACATTTCCTTACATTTCCAAGTTTCCAGAAATGTTCACTTTCCTCTTTTGAATCATTTCCCTACACTTCTTAGTTTCCAAAAATGTTCACTTTCCTCATTTAAACTTAACATTTCCATACATTTCCAGGTTTCCAAAAATGTTCATTTCTAAATCATTTCCATTCATTTTCGAGTTTCCAAAAACGTTCAAAATATATTCTTAACACATAAAACATGTCACTTCGTACAATTAAACCGAAAATGCATAGGCCCTTTTCAGGATGTTACAGTTCTACCCCCTTAAAAATAATTTCGTCCTCGAAATTACTTACTAACGAACAATTGTACGGTCTAACTCACCCCACTACGCTATTGCTGCGCACTCTGATCTTAAAGAACTATCTTACCTTCTAGGCACAGTCTCTAAGTTCACGTCCCCTAGAACTCATTTCTAACGCCGCGATTTAATCTGATTAAAAAGTTTTATGCATCAAAATTTTGTTCCACTTATTAACCACGAACAATTTTATGAAATAAAGATATTTAGAAGTAGTTCTTTCGATCACACAAAGTTTCAGTTCAAGTTCACTACTCTAATTCAGAGAATCACATTCATTCAAACATTCATTCAGTGACATCCATTCCATAGTATCTCCCATACACATTCACTCTTCGGACATTTCTATCCGTTCCTATCCCAGGGGTATTTTCGTCATTTGTCCTACAGGGGTATTTTCGTAATTTTTTAAAATAAGGTTCCTTGGTAATTTTGTCAATAAGGGCATTTTGGTAATTTTGCGTTCCCGAGGTATTTTTGGAATAAACCAGGGTAAATTTGTAAAGCTCAACAAATCAGGGGTATTTCAGAATTTACAAAACTTGAGGGTTATCTTTGAGAATTCATTTTTTCCAAATCGGTGATGTTGCAAAAATTTTGGAAATTAGGGTCATTTTGGTAATTTTGTAAGTTAGGGGCAATTGCGTAATTTTCCAAAATCAAGGTATTTTTGATAATTTGCAAATTAGGGTTTGTTGAACATTTTATAAAGTAGTGAAAATTTTGATAAAAACTGTGAGTATTTTGGAAATTTCATAAACCAAGGGCATTTTTGTAATTTTACCACTAGGGGTATTTTTGTAATTTTATAAATCAAAAATTTTTTCAGAATTTTTTTTTGTAAAAATAGTCTTCACAAATTAAAAAGGTAATTTTAAGAGTTTTAAAACTAGGGTTTTTATAAAAACACGGCTAGTTCCCCTTCGGGTTTTAGTTATTGTGTTTAGCTTAGACCGAGTCCTCTTGGTTAGGAGTGAACCGAAGCTACGCACTGCAGTAGGATTCAGTGAAGAGGAGGTGAGTCACTAGGTGCGCTAAGTACCTGAGCTCTTAGGATCCAATCCTAGACATGCGCACAAGGGTTACCACACCCTAACTCGGCGACTTAGCCATAGGGTTGTTTAGTTAGGCACTTAAGTCTTATGTAAGTGTTGAGGAAAACTAATCCTAGGGTTCAAGTACTTATCATGCTAATCTACGTTCCATTCCATTTCTACCCTTCTACACATCATACTATAAACCACACAAATGGATAGAAGTACTTACCTGATGGACTGCGGGTCGGAGACTTGGGTGCCATGCCAGAAACCTGCTTATGTCAAAAATATTTTCATAAAACTCATTTGGGCTCGCTTTAAAAACGTTTTGGGCCTTAAATGTCAGGCCGAGAGTTTGAAACGGGCTCTGATACCAGATTGAAACACCCCAAACCTGGCCTACGAGCTTTGACAAGATTTGGTATGTTCCTCAAGAAAACCGGTTTCAAAGTTCTTTGTTACTTAAAGAAAACTTGTGCGAATTTAAAGAAAATATGGTTTGGGTTGGGCTTGTGTTGAAACAGACTCGATTTTATTTTTGGAAACCCCTTTTTAATATTAAGTGATAAAACAATTAGGATTTAGTTTAAAGAAATTTTTACTTAAACTTTAATAAATAAGGTTCCTAAACATAATGAATAATAATAAATGTAAAATGATTCAACTATGGCCTTATGGCCTTATTACAACAAATAGTTTCCAAATAATTCAAGTACTTAAAAAAAACTAATAGTTCCATAAAAATAAAGACTTCATGTTGAGCATGGCCACCACAAGTTCTGCCGTCCCGGTCTATCACTGCTCATCACCTGAAACATGGTCCCACAACGGGGTGAGTCAAACAGACTCAATGTGTACACGACACTAAATCATAATAGAATTAGGCATACAAGAGTTACACATTCGAACAATGAATACAAGTTATGATGCATTCCCAAACCCAAACCTAATTGTCCATCCGCTCTGCACCCCGTGCACGCCAACCACACCGTGGGACTACTAAGTCAACCCTCCATCCGCTACACACCATCGAAGGCGATCGCCGCTGCGATCGGCGTGCTCATCGCCCATATAAAATTTGTGGCATAGCCACGGATAATTGTGTCATGAGACACCACATTTAGATAATGTAACCGAAGTTACCACATTCAGATAATGTGGCCGAAGTCACCACATTCAGATAATGTGGCCGGAAGTCACCACATTTAGATAGTGAGACCGAAGTCACCACATTCACTTCCCCTTTCTCATATAACTCGAATGCCCCATATTATTCATATTATGCATATCATACTTAAATTCACATTCATGTCACTTTTTACATGTTAAATATAACATATTTTCGTAATCCTAGTAGGAGTAGGAAACGTACCTGAGTACTTTGTACCATAACATGGTACATTAGCCATATTCTTATATTTTCATATTAGAACATATAACAAGTTTAAGCCATACATCGTATTAAAAGATAGTGTGGGGTACACACCTGATTCGCTTAGCAAATTCTTTGAGATCTCGAAATCGATCTACCGCTTAGATCCTTAATCCCTACATTTGATTAATCACTTTAAAAAGCCATTCGGCCATAAATCCAAATCCTAGTAGGATTAGTATACTTAAACTTACCTTGTTTGCCGATTTGATTAATAATCAAATCCCAAAATTTGTAGTATTCCTTCCTTAAAAATCGGCTAGCCACCAAGTCATTTAACTAGGTCGGTTTAGGCTTTTGAATAAATAGGAAATAATTCTAAATACCAAAAATAAGCCTTGGCCGAATACTTCATATGCTTACCTTGTGGATTTTAAATCCCGAAACTCAACGAATAACTAGGGAACACGTGGCCTATGGTGTACCTTCGGGAAAAGATCTTCTCCTTCCTTGTAGTCGACACTTAGTAAATCTCGAAAGATCTCTTCAAAGTTTCAGCAACAAGATATTAATGGGGTTAGTCCTAGATTTCGGCAAATCTTAAAAGAAAAAGGATGAAACCGAATGAGATCTTACCCTTACTTGAAGAAATCGATTGCACCTTCACTTCAATCTTCAGAGATTCGGCTATGGCTAGATGATGATCTCACAACTTTCGGCTTTTGGAGGGATTAGAGAAGGAAGAATAAAGATGGAGGACTCGGCTAGAACACAAGGTATTTCGGCTTGGCAAAAATAAAAGAAGAAGAAGATTTGGTGAAGAGAATTCGGCAGAGGCTTTCAAAGAACAGAAAATAATGCAGAATGGCCTCTCTTTTCCTTTTATAGCCGAAATTACTAAGCTAGAGTCCCTTACTTAGCCACCACTCCTCTATTTTGATAGCTTTATCCCTTTAGTTATCACTTTATTCAAATTAAAAGAATTTAATCCAACAATTATCTCTTGAAAATAATCCAAATTAAATCCTTTATTTATCCCCTTATTAGCCAAATTTTAAAGAGAATAAAACTCCTCCTTTTTTAAAAGCTTGTGCCGTCCACCTCACTTCTTCTGGAAGCAAAACAAAATTTCTTTTATTTGCTTCCCAAGTGACTCGAACTCAGGCCCAACACCTTGCATGTGGCGCCGTTTCCATAGGCCCTAAGTGGCATCTTCAGGCCACTTTTCCAAGCCTGCTTGTGTGTCAAATTTCACAAACTTTTTCTTTTAAGGCCACCTTGCCTTAATTTCCTCTTTTAAACTTTAAAACTCGACATTTCTAAGTCATTTCTAAGTTTCCAAAAATTTTCGTTCGGCTCTGTGTACTTGACATATCTCCTTATTTCCAAGTTTCCAGAAATGTTCAATTTTCCTCTTTTGAATCATTTCCTACATTTCTTAGTTTCCAAAAATGTTCACTTTCCTCTTTTAAACTTAACATTTCCATACATTTCCAGGTTTCCAAAAATGTTCATTTCTAAATCATTTCCATTCATTTCCGAGTTTCCAAAAACGTTCAAAATATATTCTTAACACATAAAACATGTCACTTCGTACAATTAAACCGAAAATGCATAGGCCCTTTTCAGGATGTTACAAGTATCATTAAATTCGTCGTTATGCATGGCAACTATTATAACAAGTTACAACTTAAACTTATAATTTTGAACCATCAATCCAGAATAGCCTACGTACATATCATATAACCATTTAAAGAACAAATCAAAATCAAGAACCAAAGTACTAACATTCAAGAATGACAAAAAATGATTCAACTATATACATGCCACAAAATCGAGTTTTTAAACGATAGAAAGACTACTAAATCAATACTAGGATAGTGTGAGCTTCTCAACAATCCGCCTGACACATTTCGTAAGTTGACACTACAGGGAAAAAGGAAACAAGGGAGTAAGCATTGCAATTGCTTAGTAAGTTCACAAGTATTAAAACCAAGTAACTTACCTCGGGTTATAATTATACACTACTTGCTACTTAGCTTGATAAAGTTTGCCTATCATGGCAAATCACATATAAAAAAGGTGAGTTCAACAATTATCAAACCATATAATAACTCAATCATATAATGTTCAATTCATTTATTCAACATTTCATTACCATTCACAAAACAACAATCATTTAAATTAATTCACTATCTTAACTTATCATACAGTCTATTAATCTACGATACATCCCATTTCAAATTAATGCCAAACATTGATTTTCATTCCATAATTTGAAATCTCAATCCGAAACATAGAAATTCATCTTTATACCAAATAGATATTGAATGTTAATTAAATATCAACCACTACTTTATACCATAATACTAATTCTGAATCACATTAATCAATTTATCATATTTTCATATTGGCCTATTGGGCTTATATAATCTATTATGAATATGTATATGTCATCCGATCATCATATCATCACATTTCACAAATAGATATTTCATTTCACATTTTTCTTCTATTTCTTATCCATTTGCAATCTCAATAACGAATATCACATCTCACATTCAATTTTACAATTTCATGGATTTTAAATTCTTATTCATTATCATCATTTTTTTTAATCTTTTATCTCCCTATTAACACGACTCGGACTCGGACGGATACGCGGATCCAACCAACACAGCAGCTTGACACCTAGTGCCTCATTGGATAAATCCGAAGCAAATAGTTGCGCCCAATGCTATGAATAGGTTTGACACCCAGTGTCTCATCGGTTAAACCAAAGAAAATTTACACCTAGTGCCTCATTGACTCGTAGTCGAAGTAACCCTGAATTCTTCCTATCCTATGACATGCCAACTATATCTGACTCTACCCATACAGTTAATAGGGTATTCATTACTCAATTTATTATCAATTAATCAAATCAAGAATTCCATACATATATCATAGCTCATCACCACATTAGTATAATTCCACATTACAAATAATATTTGATATATTTTATATTTTTTATCTATTCAATTAAGTTCTTTTCACATACAAACAATTTAAATCGAATCAATTCAGCTTATTTTTATCGAATTATCACTTTATCACATAGCACGACTTATTTCAATCCAATTCAAAGTCAATTTCTTAATTTATCGAATTTTATTTTCAATTTTGTTTAATTTAATTTTCTATCTCACCTTTTCATACTAAAGTGTAAACGATCAAAATATCAATTAAACATATTGACAACTATAATTTTAAATACATAAAAATTTAACAAAAATATATCGTATGAACTTACCTAATACAACCAGGAAGCAAATTTGTTTGTAGGGACTATTCTGCAATTTCCTTCTTAAATTAAATTTATTAAATTAAAATATATCGTATGAACTTACCTAATACGGTTCAATCATTGATCTATGTAATAATTAAATTAAATTTATTAAATTAAAATACATTATAATATTCATTTTTATGTATATAACTTATAATTTCCATTTTACAAATTTTCTCTGAACTTTTACACTTTGTTAAATTTAGTCTCTAATATCGAAACTATTAAAAATTTCACATTAAAGACCCAATACACATAACTGATTGTAATTCCATCCCTAATCAGCCTTTAATCACTTAAAAATTACAATATTTTTGTGCTAAGTTTAACATTTTTACATATTAGTCCTTAAATGCAAAACTAACAAAATTCACTTAACAAAATAATCCTAAAATATTTCCAAGCTTCAAAATCTTCCATTTAACATCAAGAACATCCAAAAATCATAAATGAAATTTTTAACAAACTTAAATAGTTTTGAAAACGGAGATACAGTTTAAATGCTAGTTGCAACAATTTCAAAAATATAAAAATTTACTAAGAACGGGTAAAGAAATTGCTTACATGCAATGAAGACAAATCGATCAAATTCTCCAAGCTTTCATCCATGGAATTTCAATCTTTGCAAAGAAGAAAGAATGATAAAATTGACCATCCACTTCTGTTTTTATGTTTTATTATATTTTTACCTAAATTTAACTTAACTTTTATTATAATATTTTTATGAAAACCAAGTATAAACCGGCCATTAAACTAAAAAGTGGTATATTAGGATTTAAATCCTTAAAAAAACCTTTAACTATGCACCTAAGCTAATAATAATCAATAGCGATAAAGTTTTACGTCTTTTACGTTTTAGTCCTTTTTCTTTAATTAACCATCCAAATACTAGAATTTCCGAATCAAACTTCAATTCACCTATATAATGGCTTTGTAAATAGTTAATTAAAATATTCACTAGCTCAATTTACAAAAATGAGGTCCCTGTAACATCCCGAAATTGGGCTTAGTAGGATTGGGCCCAATGGGCCTTAGACGTAGTAGCGTTTAAAATTTTTGAGAACGGCATTAATGCGAGTTAGACTTATTAGGTAAGTGATTTTGAAAGGTTAGAGGGCTTCTATGAAGTCCCGGGATCAAACTTTGGCTTTGGGGAAATTTTGGTTTTAGGTGAAAAAAAGCCTAGAAGTTGGCAGGTAGGCCTTAAGAATAAAATGTGGAGGAAAATGACACAAGCGGAGTGTGTGGTGTAGTGGCAAAGTGACGCCACATAAGAGACAAGGGGGTGACGCCACAAGGAAGGAAGGAGGTCCAAGGTTCAAGTCTTGGCTTTTGCATTTTGGTTTTCTTTTTACTTGGACGTTAGAATTTGGCTATAGATTTATATTTAGTTGCGCATGGTTTAAGACACAAGAGGAGCTTGTGGCCAAGTGGTTAGCGGCGTGGATTATGTTGCAAGGGAGCCTAGGTTCGAATCTCATGACAAGCAATGGAACATTTATTTTTGATTGGACGCAAGAGTTTCATTGAAATTTAAACTCTCATGCGTGAAAGGATCCCACATCGAAAAGATACAACGAAGGAAGGTGAAGAGCTAGCTATATAAAGAGCATTCTAGGAGGAGAGTTAACATACCTTGGTGGGCGTTTGGGCACAGGAGTGGTCGCAGCGCGGTTTAACACCAGACTCCTATCAGGTGTGTAACTCTTTCTACTCTAGTTGTAGAGCGGCAAATGCCAAAGTGCTAGTCACGACAATAGTAGCCACACGAGCGTGCGAGCGCACGTGTGGGGCTTTGGCGCAATAGTTGAGGCCACCAGTAGTATTCTTGTGGGTTGAGGCTGCTTGGGCCACGATGGGCCGAAGTGGGCCCAATGGACCCGTGAGCCCAATTGAATAAAATGTATGATGGTGTAGTATATACTGAACTAGACTAGGTGAATCTCATAATGTGGCTAGATTTGTGTTAGGTAGGCCACACGAGCGTGTGGGCCCGAATAGGCCGAAATCGAGTTTTAGGCCCAACAGTCCGGTAAAGATCGGAAATGGTAGTTGTGTCGCTTGAGGCAATATTGGGCCTTCAGAAAGGCTATTTCAGGTGCGAATTACTAAAATACCTTTAGTGGGTAAATTACCAAAATACCCCTAGAAGGTAAATTACTGTTATACCCTTAGAGGTTGATTAGCTTGGTTATGTCGTATTTGTTATTCTAATTATGATGATAATTCGTTTCATGCGTTATCTTTGATATACGATTTGCATTCATGTCATACTGCATACACGAACTATTATGACTGATGAACATGGTATGGACATGGGTATGATGAGAGGAGAGGGAAGATATGATTATCAGACTGTCACCAGTGGTTTGGTACCACACAGTGGGTTGGCCCCACTTCTCCTTATTTTGTGAGTAAGTCTCAGTGGTTTGGTACCACATATGTTATTTGTGACTTTGGGTCACCAGTGGTTTGGCACCACCAGTGGTTTGGTACCACATATGTTATTTGTGACTTTGGGTCACCAGTGGTTTGGCACGACCAGTGGTTTGGTACCACACGGGGTAGAATCGGGAGTTTCAGATGGTTAGGTTTTGGGTTGCATGACATGCATATTTTCATATGAAATTATGTAAGGGTTTAACACCTGTTGGATGGGGATTTACACACTGAGTCTTGATGACTCACCCCTTAGTTAAATTTTGCAGGTAATCATTAGATCGCAGATTTGGGAGCTGAGGTGGACTCATGGAGGCCATACGTATGTTTACTCGTAAATTCGTTTCTTTTATTTGGACTTATTTTTATTTGGGTTTTTGTTATGTAATAAGGCCTTGGGTATTTTATTTGGTTTCAGCTTTCAAGTTGGTTACTGCTTATTATTAAATGATCAATATGGGATTTTCCTAAAATGATAATGAACAGTTTCTTATTCAAAATTACTTAAACTCGATTTTTCACAACAACTATAAAGAATACGAGCTTTTTAACGAACGCACAGTTTTTAGACATTCCTTTCATGTGACATGTCAGATCCGGTCGTAACGTTTAGGCCGGGTTTGGGGTGTTACAATTGTGGTATCAGAGCCTGGTTTAAAAACTCGGCTGTGGATGGGTTCAAAAATGTTTTTCAAATTTTGGTTGAAATATGGTTTAGAAAAATATATATATCTCTTTCTTGGAAGTATGGCACCCGAGTCTCCGGCACCAATCCGCACTGTAAGTTTCTTGATACTTTTCTTTGTTATATGCTGTATTTTGGGTATCTATTCTGTGTTTTTGGTTTGGATGTGATGTTCAGACATAGAGTTGGGTGCGTATGAAATATTCGTCTGTTTTAATGGCTAGGTGTTTTTGAGTATGTGTAGGAGTTTTAAATTCTAGTTAAAAGTATATGTAACATCCTGGAAATGGGCCTATGCATTTTTGATTTAATTATACGAAATGGCATGTCTTATGTGTTATGAATGTATGGTGAACATTTTTGGAAACTTGGAAATGTAAGGAAATGTCTTGTCTTGGAAATGTAAGGAAATGTCTTGGAAATGTAAGGAAATGTCTTAGGAATGTAAGGAAATGCTTTAGAAATGTCAAGTTTAAAGTCTAAAAGAGGGAACTAAGGCGAGGTGGCCTTAAGAGAAAATGTATGTGAAATATGACACACAAACGGGCTTGGAAAAGTGGCTTGAAGATGCCACTTAGGGCCTCAGGAAATGGCGCCACATACTGGGGTATTGGGCCAAGGTTCGAGCTGTAGGGGAAGCAAAATAAAAAGTTTTATTTTGCAGCAGAAATTAGCAGCAAGGGACGGCACAAGGCTATAATTTAGGAGTTTTTATTCTTTTATTTTTAAGATATAAATAGTGGATAAATAAGGGATAAATAATGGATTTATTTTAGATTATTTTCAAGAGATAAATGAGGAATTATTCTTTAATTAGGAAAATAAGGGAGAAGTGATGGCCAAGTAAGGGACTTTGAGTTTAATAATTTCGGCTAAGTAAGGATAGTTGCTGAATTATCTTTTATTTTAAGAGATAATTAAAGAGATAAAGTTATCAAAATAGAAGAGTGATGGCCAAGTAAGGGATTCTAAGTTAGTAAATTCAGCTATATAAGGAAAAGAGGGCTATTCACCATTCTTTCTCTCAACCCTTCTCTCTACCGAATTTCCTAGAGCATTTGTTCTTCTTCTTTTTGTTAGCCAAAGTCGAAAATTCAAGATATCACCATTAGCCAATTTCTTTTCTTTCCAATCCATCAAAAGCCGAATCTTTGAGGGCTTCAAGCATAGAGTTTGTCGATTTCTTCAAGAAAGGGTAAGAACAAGTTTTGATTTCTATTCTTTTCTTTTAGATTTGTCGAAATCTAGGATTAATCCCATCAATATTCTTATTTGCCGAAATTTGGAAGGATTCTTTCGGGATTTTTGCCATAGTCGACTATAAAGGAAAAGATCTTCGGGATTTGACCATCAAGGTAAGTCATATCTGACACTCGGCCAAGGGCCATTGATTGTGATTAAAGGTTAGAAGTTGATCTAACATGTAGTTTTAGGGATTTCGACGTGAAGCTATAACCAAGGGATAATTTGGGATTTAAGATCCTTAAGGTAAGTGACTATGAATATTCGGCCAAGGCCTATTTTAGTAGTTAGATCTATTTTTATGTGTTTTAAGCCGAAAACTAACCGATTCAAGGGATCTAGTGATTAGCCGATTTCAAAGGGGAAGAATACAAGTTTTCGGGATTTGATTAATTATCAAATCGGCAACAAGGTAAGTTTTAGAATACTAATCCTACTAGGATTTGGATTTATGGCCGAATGGCTTTTTATTAAATTAGTAAGTGATTAATCAAATGTAGGGATTAAAGATCTAAGCGGTAGATCAGATTACGAGATCTCAAGGAATTTGCTAAGCGAATCAGGTGTGTACCCCACACTATTTTATAATATGTTTTATGGCTATGTTTAATTAATATATGTGATATTAAGAATGTGAATATGGCTAAGGTACCATAATGTGGTACAAAGTACTCAGGTACGTTTCCTACTCCTACTAGGAATATGAAATATGTTATTTGTAACGTGAGAATAAGAATGTAAACTTTGGCATATTAATGCATATTACAAAATGGGGCATATGGGTTATTGAAAGGGGAAGTGAATGTGGTGACCTAAGACCACGAACACGATGACCTAAGACCGTGGTATCTGAATGTGGTGAATTAAGGCCACAGTAATCTGAATGCGGTGACCTAAGATCGCGATATCTGAATGTGGTGACCTAAGACCACAGTAATCTGAATGCGGTGACCTAAGACTGCGATATGGAGTGTAGCGGAAAGAGGGTCGACTTAGTAGTCCCCACGGTGTACAGGTTGGTACGGGGGAGTGTAACGGATGGCTTATTAGGTTTGGGTTTGGGAATGCATCATAATTTGTATGCTATGATATGAATGTGTAATATTTGTTATGCCTGATTCTATTATGATTTAGTGTTGTGCACACATTGAGTCTGTTGACTCACCCCCGTTGAGGACCATGTTTCAGGTGATGAACAGTAATGGACCGGGACGGTAGAACTTGTGGTGGCCATGCTCAACATGAAGTTTTTATTTTTATGGACTATTAATTTTTAGGTACTCCGAATTATTTGGATTTACTTGATGTAATAAGGCCATAAGGCCATAGTGCACTATTTTATTTCTGTTTTTATTTATTATGTTACAAAATTTTTATAAAGTTAAAGATTAAATAATTTACTTTAAATGTATTCTATATGTTTTATCACCTAAAATTTAAAAGGGTTTTCATTATAAAACGAATTTTGTCTTCTACTCGAGCCCAACCCAAAACAATATTTCTTTCAAAACACACTGTTTTCCCAAAGTAACAAAAGAACTTTGAACCGGTTTACTTGAGGAACATACCAAATCTGGTCAAAGCTCGTGGGCCAGGTTTGGGGTGTTTCAGTGTATTAGTTTTATTAAGATCAGAGTGCGCAGCAAGAGCGTAATGTGGTAGGTTAAGATGTGTGACTGTTAGTTAGTTGGAAATTTCGAGGATGAAATTTTTTTTAAGGAGGGTAGATTTGTAACATCCCGAAATTGGGCCTAGTAGGATTGGGCCCAATGGACCTTAGGCGTAGTAGTGTTTAAAATTTTTGAGAGCGACATTAATGAAAGTTAGACTTATTAGGTAAGTGATTTTGAAAGGTTAGAGGGCTTCTATGAAGTCCCGGGATCGAACTTTGGCTTTGGGGAAATTTTGGTTTTATGTGAAAAAAACCCTCGAAGTTGGCAGGTAGGCCTTAAGAATAAAATGTGGAGGAAAATGACACAAGGGGAGTGTGTGGTGTAGTGGCAAAGTGACGCCACATAAGAGACAAGGGGGTGACGCCACAAGGAAGGAAGGAGGTCCAAGGTTCAAGTCTTGGCTTTTGCATTTTGGTTTTCTTTTTACTTGGACCTTAGAATTTGGCTATAGATTTATATTTAGTTGCGCATGGTTTAAGACACAAGAGGAGCTTGTGGCCAAGTGGTTAGCGGCGTGGATTATGTTGCAAGGAGCACAGGTTCGAATCTCATGGACAAGCAAGGAGCATTTATTTTGCCGGATTGGACAGAAGAGTTTTGATTGAATTTAAATCTACTGACGAAGGGATCCCACATCGGAAAGATACAAAGAAGAAAGGTGAAGAGCTAGCTATATAAAGAGCATTCTAGGAGGAGAGTTAACATACCTTGGTGGGCATTTGGGCACAGGAGTGGTCGCAGCGCGATTTAACACCAGACTCCTATCAGGTGTGTAACTCTCTCTACTCTTGTTGTAGAGCGGCAAATGCCGAAGTGCCGGTCACGGCAATAGGAGTCACACGAGCGTGCGAGCGCACGTATGGGGCTTCGACGCCATAGTTGAGGCCACCAGTAGTATTCTTGTGGGTTGAGGCTGCTTGGGCCACAATGGGCCGAAGTGGACCCATTGGACCCGTGGGCCCAATTGATAAAAATGTATGATGGTGTAGTATATAGTGAACTAGACTAGGTGAATCTCATAACGTGGCTAGATTTGTGTTAGGTGGGCCACACGAGCGTGTGGGCTCGAATGGGTCGAAATTAGGTTTTAAGCCCAACAGTTCGGTAAAGACCGAAAATGGTAGTTGTGTCGCTTGGGGCAATATTGGGCCTTCGGAAAGGCCATTTCAGGTACGGAATTACTAAAATACCCTTAGTGGGTAAATTACCAAAATACCCCTAGAAGGTAAATTACTGTTATACCCTTAGAGGTTGATTAGCTTGGTTATGTCGTATTTGTTATTCTAATTATGATGATAATTCGTTTCATGCGTTATCTTTGATATACGATTTGCATTCATGTCATACTGCATACACGAACTATTATGACTGATGAACATGGTATGGACATGGGTATGATGAGAGGAGAGGGAAGATATGATTATCAGACTGTCACCAGTGGTTTGGTACCACACAGTGGGTTGGCCCCACTTCTCCTTATTTTGTGAGTAAGTCTCAGTGGTTTGGTACCACATATGTTATTTGTGACTTTGGGTCACCAGTGGTTTGGCACCACCAGTGGTTTGGTACCACATACATTTATCTTTGTGACTCGTCCTAGTGGCTTAGAACCACAGTGGGTTGGCTCCACATTATATAAAAAGGGATCGTCACCAGTGGTTTGGTACCGTAAAGTGGGTTGGCCCCACATATGGTTATTTGTGACTTTGGGTCACCAGTGGTTTGGCACCACCAGTGGTTTGGTACCACATATGTTATTTGTGACTTTGGGTCACCAGTGGTTTGGCACCACCAGTAGTTTGGTACCACACGGGGTAGAATCGGGAGTTTCGGATGGTTAGGTTTTGGGTTGCATGACATGCATATTTTCATATGAAATTGTGTAAGGGTTTAACACCCGTTGGATGGGGATTTACACACTGAGTCTCGATGACTCACCCCTTAGTTAAATTTTGCAGGTAATCATTAGATCGCGAATTTGGGAGCTGAGGTGGACTCGTGGAGGCCATACATATGTTTACTCGTAAATTCGTTTCTTTTATTTGGACTTATTTTTATTTGAGTTTTTGTTATGTAATAAGGCCTTGGGTATTTTATTTGGTTTTAGCTTTCAATTTGGTTACTGCTTATTATTAAATGATCAATATGGGATTTTCCTAAAATGATAATAAATCGTTTCTTATTCAAAATTACTTAAACTCGATTTTTCACAACAACTATAAAGAATACGAGCTTTTTAACGAACGCACAGTTTTTAGACATTCCTTTCATGTGACATGCCAGATCCAGTCGTAACGTTTAGGCTGGGTTTGGGGTGTTACAGTCCCGAGACCTCATTCTCCAAAACCAATTGACTTCCGGTACGCACCATTCGTACCTAGACTAACTTACGGATTAATAAAATCTATTAAACCACTATCAATATTATACTATATTTAACTCATAATTATTAATTAAATATATATATAGACTCTCGTCAAAATTGTGGTCCTAAAACCACTATTTCTGACATCACTGAAAAACGAGTTGTTACATTCCTCAAAACTCAACTTGGAGTATCCTGTTGTGGAGGTCACGATATTGAGCCTCATATTCATGGTTCCAAGCCCTCAATGTAATATCCCGGGTTAGGGGCTATTTTTGTTATGGCATGTTTTGCATATGTTGGTATGCTATGTTGCTGTTTGTGTAGTTTCGGGACTTAATTGTAAGCTAGGAGTGTGCCTGAGTGATAAGAAGAATTTTAATCTTTGGTTTTTATGAGGGGAGCTGAAAGGAGCTGGGCCATATGTGTTTTATTGGGTGTTTTGGATCACAAAAATAAGGCTAGCAAAGTGGCAAGTGTGACGCCACTGGGAGCTAGTGTTTGACGTCAACCTCAAGGGTGGAGGTCCAGTGTTCGAACAGCAGGATTCCTCTATTTTGGTTTTATTTTGGACGGCATGGGGGAAGAGGTTGAGAGCAACTTGAATTCCTCCTATGACTTGGTCTTCATTTTCAAATGGAAGGTGGGGAGTGAAGATAGGAGGGTGACTTGGTCCACACATTTCAAATGAGTGGAGGGGAGTTAATGGAGGGATTTGGCCGAATGTTGGGGGAGTGGGGGGAGAGTTTGGCCGGTTTTGGGAAGTGGGGAGTGAGTAGGCCGAATGTTCCTTGTGAGAGGTAGTGCATATTCGGTCATTAGGAGACCAAACCAAATTCTCTCTTTTGAAAACACCAAAGCCAGAAATTCTAAAGGATTCTCTCAAATTTTTCTTCACTTCTTTGGCAAGTAAGACCAAAGCAAACATTGCCGTTTTCTTCTCATTTCTTTTGCACTTAGCCGATTGTGCATTTGTTCTCTCAACATCTTTTGGTAGCCGAATTTTACCTCCCAAAAACACTTTCTCCATTCCTTTCTTCTTAAATCGAAAGCATCTACCTTGTGCATTTTCTTTTCCTCCCCGAACCTTGGCCGTTCTTCTTCTTCTCCTTCTTCTTAAACATATCTTTTCTTTTGTTTCATTTTGAGACTTTTACAGAACCCTCCTTGGTAATTGCCGAAATTTCCTCTAGCCTTTGTGTTGTCATTTTGGCCGAATATCGGTGAAGGGTGGATCTTGGTTGGTTGTTCAATCTTTGAACAAGGTAAGTGGCTGGCCGAATGGCCATTTTTCCCTCTTGTGTCCTCCATTGATTATGGATGGGTTAAGGGCCGAATATGGCAATTATAGAAGGATGTTAATTGTGTTCGTTGTAGGGTCTTTTAATTGCGGAAGCAAGCAAGAGGAGCCGTTTTTCTGTTAACCGAGTGGTAAGTGTAGTAAGGGGTAAGTAATTGGTTGTTGTTAGTTTAATCTTCGGTTTCGATTAAGTCATGAATGATAAAGGATTAACTGCTATTCTTTTCAAGGTGGAGGCCGATTGTCTTAGAGGGGCCATTGTGGTTCGGGTTGGTAGGAAACCAAACCAGTAGCAAGGTAAGGGCTCAACGCTAACCCTTGTGGTTCATTTGGTTATGGCCGAATGGTCTTAGTGCCTAACCCCTATGTTGGCCGATTGTAGGAGCTAGTCATCAAGGGGCCTTAGATTGTTTAAAGTGGGGATTCTAGACTCGTAGTTATCGTGTGTGTAAACTAACACACTTCCGTTTAGTAATATGATTGATAACTTTGTGTGATGATTAAAGAAGCAGTGATGTTTGATATGATACCCTAATGGGTATGATCTTCGACTCGGGTAAGTCAAGATTATTATTATGAGTTTAATGATGATCTATATGTTACCATGGATCGTGGATATATGTGACACGGGATATGAGATTAGACATAATAACATGAGATGCATGATTGTATGATATGCATGATTACATGAGTATGGTATGTTGATGGGTGATATACAGTGGAGGGAGCAAAGTGGTATTTTTGTGCCGACGAGCACCGGTGTTTTGGTAACACAATTTTGTGACTTTGGGTCACCAGAGGTTTGGCACCTCCAGAGGTTTGGTACCTCGGCGTCTCGTCCACGTGGAGTTAACACCACCGTGGGTTAGCCCCACTTGTGAGATACGGGATTGACGCCCGGTGATTTGGTATCACACGATGGGTTGGCCCCATCACCCGATTTGTGACTACGGTCACCGGTGCTTTGGTAGCACATTGTGTCTTTGGGACACAGAGGTTTGGCACCTCATTGCGACTTGTCCCCGTGGTTTGACCACCGTGGGTTGGCCCCACTTGAGATATGGGATCGTCCGCTAGTGATTTGGTATCACCACGATGGGTTGGCCCCATCATCATTGGATTCGTGACTTTGGTCACCGTGCTTTGGTAGCACAATTGTGTCTTTGGGACACCAAAGTGGTTTGGTACCACATTGACGGATATTGTGTCTTTGGGACACCAGTGTTTTGGTAACACATTGTGACTATATGTCACCAAAGTGGTTTGGTACCACACGGGGGTAGAAAAAAGCGATATGGATGGTTAGGACCGGGTTGCATTAATTATGTTGCTATGTATGAGGTGTGTTAGTATGTTGATTCATCGGGAGCGGGATTTATGCATCTGAGTCATTCGACTCACCCTCTCCTTTAACATTTCAGTGACACTTAGACGGACATGGGTAAGGATGGACTCGGGATGCTCATGCCATTTGAATAAAAGTTTTACTCGGACATTACATTTTGGGTACTTAGTTATTTACTTTCGGTTGGATTTTATTTGGATTTGTAAAAGGCTTTTAAATTATGCCTTATGATGTTATGTTTTAAGTTAGATTTTTACATGCTTTAACAAAATAATTGAGTTAATTTGCTAAAACTTAATATGACAACGATTTCAAAATTTCCACGATATGTTTTCAACTATACCATCGGGTATCACTGTGACTTTATAAATGAATGAAAATCCATTGTCTCCCAACTTGAAATCAAATTTTTACTAAGATTAAATGTTTTATTAACGAAATTAAACAACCTGTTTTTTTCAAACGGAACAAAGTTTTATGAAATCTATTTAGTGCAACCTCGAAATTTTCAAACTCGTTTTCCCCGTAACATACCAGATTCGGTCGTGGTGTTTGGACCGGGTTTGGGGTGTTACAATTGTGGTATCGAGCCAAGTTCAAAAGCTGTATTGTGGGCACGAGGCCCAAACTGCTTTTCAAAAGTGCATTTTAAATGTTTTGGGTTAAAGACATGGCATGGTTTACAAGGCATGGCACCGAGTCTCCGGCACCAGATTCGCCTGTAAGTAGTTCTAAACTCTTCGTGTGAATTACTATTTGTAGAGGGTAGGTGATATGGAACGTAGATAGATTTATAGGACTTGAACCCCAGGATTAGGTCACTCAAACACTCGAACTAAAGTATAAGACTTAAAGCACTAAACCAATCTATGACTCGACCACGGGGCTAGGGTGTGGTAACTCCAGACGCATGTGCAGAGAGGATCCGGAAGAGCTTGGTATTTAAGCGATCCTCGTGACTCACCTCCTCTTCGCAGTATCCCACCACTGGTGCGTAGCTCGAGTTCACCACGACCAAGAAGGCTCGGTCATAGACTTAACCTAACGACTAAAACCCGAAAAGGAATTAGCCATGTTTTGAAAATACAACAACAACCCTAATGTTTTCAAACTTTTTGCAATAAACACTTTCAAAACTGAGAATGTCACTTTTACAACGAATTTCTCGATTTGTAAAAAAAAAAATTACAAAAATGCCCTTAGGGGTAAATTTACTAAAATACCCCCGGTTTATAAAATCTCGAACTCAATAAATTTGTACGAAATTCAAACACTCTGTTTTACAAAATATCAATCGAAAATTTTGATTTTGGAAATTTACGAAAACGCCCTCAGTCTGTGAAAATTACTAAAATACCTCTGGTTTCCAAAACGAAGTATTTTACAAAATTTTCAAAGAACACTCTCAAATTTTTGAAATTCCAAAGTGACCGGTTTTACGAAAGTTTTAAAATATCTTTTATTACAAACAAAATATTCTGTAGGAAAATGACTAAAAAATACCTTGGGTTAGAAATGGGCAAGAGCAATGTCCAGAAGAGTGAATAGGTATGGAAAGGGTTAAGGAATGGATGTATGACCTCTTTTGGGTGAATAGGATAGAAGATTGAAACCTTGGTTGCTCGAAAGAACCACGATTAAACTCCATCCATAAAATTTCTTTGCAGATTAAGAAAGTGGAGCGATACTAATGCATAAAAATCTTCTTAATCGAGGCGTAGATCGTTTAGTCATGAGTACTCGAGGTGGGCGTGGCCGTAATACTCGTGGTCGAGGTCGAGGTAGGATGACGTTTCGAACCCGTAGGATCCGGGTCAAGGGTCGAAAATGAGATACCGGCCCGCCACCGGTGGAGGTGGTGAGTTCCAAGATCGGGCAAGGGGATGATGCGATGTCATGGCGATCTTTGCGGGTGTTGGAAAGAGTAGGCTGGTGTAGGTGGTGGTGCGGGAGTTAGGAAATCTGTTTTCTGGCGACTCGGGCTAATGGGCCGAATTTTTCCGAGGTGTATCGGGTGTTGCTCCTAAGATCGCTAAATATTGGTTTGGAGGCAACCGAGCGGATCATGGATGATCTGGACTTGTGGTGAAGAGAAGCGAAGGGCATCGATCGCTTCTTCGGGATGAGTCATATCGGTGGTGGCTCACGGTTCGGGACAGTGTGGCGGTGAGGATCGACATAGGATTATTTCAGAGATTTGCATATCAAAAGAAATACATCGGGGCTAGTTACATCGACTCCGAAAGGCATTTCGAGGCTTGTTCGAGGAGTAAATCGTTGTTGAGTACGCAGGTGAGTTTCTGAAGGTGAGTAGGTATGCTAGGGGCATTGTAGCCACCGAGCATAAGAGGTGTGTTCGTTTCGAGGATGGTGCGAGACGAGTTGAAAGTGTGATTGCTCCACAGCGAGGAGCTTGAGTTTCTTGTCTTAGTTGAGAAGGCTAAGGTAGCCGAGGGTGTTAAAGAGTCGGTAAGAGGCAGAGCATGGACGGGGAGTAGGCTTAAGAGGAGCTTTGGGTCTTCGGATCGTGCAGTAATCCGAGAAGAGAGGCTAGGCAGAGAGTGGGCGAGAATCGATCTGCTAGGTTTATTCTTCGCTAGGCGGGGACCGCCATGCATGTAATGTCGGTGTGGGAAATCTCATTGGGGTGGTTGTTGGGTGGTGGAAAAGGTTGCTTGAGTGTGGTTCTCGGATCATCGCACAGGGATTTGTCCGCGTAGGATGGCGTGGATTGATCCGAGAGTCGGGCCGTGTCGATTCGAGGTAATGGACCGCCACCACAGAGAGGCCGTGGTAATGGCAGAGGTGGTAATGGATTTGGTCGAGGTCGTGGAGCACCGCGCGAGAGGTGCGGGTAGTTACGATGCCGAGCGACTGGATTGGTGTATCTTTGCGAGCGAGAGAGAGGCGACGCACCGGACGTTATCACCGATGACGTTTTTAATTTTTGGTTCTCCTATATACCGCTTTAATTGACTTGGGTTCCCACGATTCGTATGTTGCTAGTAGTATAGTTGAGACCATGGACTTAGACTCGAAACCGCTTCAGACGGATGATGCATTCTTAGCCTCTCAGGTCACTCGTGAGTCGTAGATAAGCGGTATAAGGATGTACCCCAGAACTCCAAGGGGTAGTTTTTCTTCCGATCCGATGGAACCGCCGTTGGGGAGTTCGATCTAATTCTTGGAATGGTGGTTGGTTAAGTGTACCAGTGCCAAGGTGGATTCTTGTGGCTAAGCGCATGGTTCTATCGACGGATAAAGGAGATGAAGTGATTATGATAGGTAATAGGAGAGATTACTTATCCAATGTGGTGTCGGCATTAAAAGTCGTAAAGATGGTCGGGAAGAGTGTGTGAAGCGTATGTGGTTCATGTGTATGCCTTGGAGGCTAAAAAGAGTCTGCTTTGTTGAGAAGGTTAAATCTTGTTAAGAATTTTGTTGATGTGTTTCAGAGGAGCTTAGGGTTTGCCACCGGATCGTGAGGTAGAGTTTAGGATAGATCACATTGCGGGGATCGCGCCCGGTGTCTATTGCTCCATATAGGATGGCGCCAAAGGAATTGGTGGAGCTTAAGGCTCCGATTCGGGAGTTTGTTGGATCGAGGCTTCATTAGGCCAAGTGTTTCACCCAGTGAGGAGCACCGGTATTATTCGTCAAGAAGAAGGGCTCAGACGATGCGGATGTGTATCGATTACGCCAACCGAATAAGTCGACGATTAAAAACAAGTATCCGTTACCACGGATAGATGACTTGTTTGATCGGTGAAAAGGTGCATCGGTGTTTTCAAGATCGATTTGAGGTCAGGTACCATCGGTTGAAAGTTAAGGAAGCGGATATCCATAAGACACGGCGTTTTGGACTCGATGCGGGCACTACGAATTCTCGTAATGCCGTTCGGGTTGACTAACGCTCCGCAGACTTTTATGGATATGATAAATAGGGTGTTTCAAAGTGAAGATTCCGGACCGTTTCGTCGTGGTTTTTATTAACGACATCTTGGTTTACTCAAGGTCGGAAGAAGAGCATGATGCACACTTGAGAGTGGTGTTGCAAATTTTGAGGAGAAGCAACTCTATGCTAAGTTCGATGTAAGTGCGAGTTCGGCTTAGTGAAGTAGCGTTTTTGGGTCATGTAGTATCATTTTGGGGATTAGAGTAGATCCTCGGAAGGTTGAGGCGATTCTGGGTGGAAGCCTCCTAAGTCGATGGGTGAGATTCGGAGTTTCTGGTTTGGCGAGGATACTACAGAAGATTAAATGAGAGGTTTTTCGTTGAGTGCGCGCCGATGACTAAGCTGTTAAGGAAGGGAGTACCGTTCGTGTGGACCGAGAAGCAAGGAGAGTTTTGATAAGTTAAAGAAGATCTTGACCGAGGCTCTGTTTTAATTCAACTTTGAGGTGGTAAGGAATTCACGAGTGTCATCGCGATGCATCACATACGAGGATTGGGTTGTGTCTTGATGCGGGAGGGTAAGGTTGTGGCTTACGCTTCTCGGCGGTGAGGCTACACGAGGTCAACTATCCGACCTTACGATTTAGAGCTAGCACCGTAGTCTTCGCTCTAAAAATCTGGAGGCATTACTTATGCGGTGAGAGATCAATAGTCTACCACAGATCATAAGAGTCAAGTATCTATTGACTCGAAGGATCCGAATTTGAGGCGGCGTAGATGGGTTGAGAGTTGCTCGAGGACTACGATTATTCGATTGAATATCATCGGGCAAGGCTAACGTGGTGGCGACGCGTTGAGCCGTAGGGGTTGTTTCGGACTTAAGAACGATGTTTGCCCATTTGAGTTTGTATGGCGACGGGAGTATTTCGCAGCGAGCTGCGAGTTAAGCCTAC
This sequence comes from Gossypium bickii, assembly GCA_025503065.1. Taxonomy (NCBI): domain Eukaryota; kingdom Viridiplantae; phylum Streptophyta; class Magnoliopsida; order Malvales; family Malvaceae; genus Gossypium; species Gossypium bickii. The sequence goes on along the minus strand of CP106716.1, from coordinate 13,321,931 downwards.
TTGGGTTGAGCGGATCAAAGAGAAGCGATTGGAGGATGAGGTTACGAGTGCGTGAAGGTTACAAGTGAGAATGGTGGTTTGGAGGGTTCTGACTTGTCTAGTGATGAGGTTACGTGTTTTCAAGGTAAGGCTTGTATGCCTAAAGATGTTGAGTCGAGAAGAGAAGATTCTTGGGACGCACATACAGCGATCCTTATGCTATGCATCTGGAGGTAGCAAGATGTATAGGGATCTTAGAGAAGCGATTTTGGTGGCACGGCTTGAAGAAAGAGGTGACCGAATTTGTTGGGAAGTGTCGACTTGTCAGCAGTCAAGGTGAACATCGATTGCCGTCTGCAGGTTGCTTGGTGGTGAAAATCCTCGATGGAAATGGGAAAGGATAACTATGGATTTCGTCGGTGGGTTACCGCTACGCCAAGCAAGAAAGATTGATTTGGGTTATTGTGGGACCGTCGACTAAGTCGGCCCATTTCATTCGTGAGAGTGGACTATTCACTTGAGAGATTGGCGAAGCTTTATGTGTCGAGAGATAGTAAGGCTACACGGTGTACGATTTCGATAATCTCGGATAGGATCCCGAGTTTACGTCGAGGTTACGAGAGAGCGTTGCATCGAGCTCAGTGCGCGGCTTGGATTTCGGCCTGACTTTTCACCCGCAATCGACGGGCGATCGAGAAAAGGTTATTCAGATCTTGGAAGACATGTTGAGAGGTTGTGTTACGGACTTGAGCGATTGGGAAGAGTTCTGCCGTTAGCGAGTTCGCCTTTATAACAACACTACCAAGCAAGCATCAAAATGGCACCATATGAGGGCGTTGTATGGTAGGGAAGTGTCGCTCACCTACATGTTGGACAGAGTTAGGTGAACGTCGGTTGTTGGGACTCGAGTTGGTTCTTTGAGGACCGAGGACAAGGTTAAGTTGATTCGATCTCGTTTGAAGGAAGCTTCGGACCGCAAAAGTCTTATGCCGATCTTAAGTGAAGAGATATAGAGTTATTTGTGGGAGATCGGAGTTTTCTTAAAGGTCTCGCCTTGGAAGAAGGTCTTTGAGGTTTGGCGAGAAAAAGGCAAGCTAAGTCCGAGGTTTATTGGCCGTATAAGGTATTGAGGCGAGTTGGACCCGATGGCGTATCGCTTGAGTTGCAGTGAGCTTAGCCAGATTCACGATGTTTTTCACGTGTCGATGCTTCGACGGTACCGTTCAGATCCATCACATGTAGTAGCGGTGGAGGAGATCGAGGTAAATCCAGATTTGACTATGGAAGAGGAACCTGTGCAGATTCTTGATCGGGATGTGAAGGTCCTGCGTAGGAAGTCTGTGCCTCTGGTTAAGGTACTTTGGCGGAACCATGGCGTGGAAGAAGCCACGTGGGAACCCGAGGATATGATGAGACGGCAATACCCGCAACTCTTTTGACCAGGTAATTTCGAGGCCGAAATTATTCTTAAGGGGGGTAGAACTGTAATATCCCGGGTTAGGGGATATTTTTGTTATGGCATGTTTTGCATATGTTGGTATGCTATGTTGCTGTTTGTGTAGTTTCGGGACTTAATTGTAAGCTAGGAGTGTGCCTGAGTGATAAGAAGAATTTTAATCTTTGGTTTTTATGAGGATTTGAAAAGAATTTGGGCCATATGTGTTTTATTGGGTGTTTTGGATCACAAAAATAAGGCTAGCAAAGTGGCAAGTGTGACGCCACTGGGAGCTAGTGTTTGACGTCAACCTCAAGGGTGGAGGTCCAGTGTTCGAACAGCAGGATTCCTCTATTTTGGTTTTATTTTGGACGGCATGGGGGAAGAGGTTGAGAGCAACTTGAATTCCTCCTATGACTTGGTCTTCATTTTCAAATGGAAGGTGGGGAGTGAAGATAGGAGGGTGACTTGGTCCACACATTTCAAATGAGTGGAGGAGTTAATGGAGGATTTGGCCGAATGTTGGGGAGTGGGGGAGAGTTTGGCGGTTTGGGAAGTGGGGAGTGAGTAGGCCGAATGTTCCTTGTGAGAGGTAGTGCATATTCGGTCATTAGGAGACCAAACCAAATTCTCTCTTTTGAAAACACCAAAGCCGAAATTCTAAAGGATTCTCTCAAATTTTTCTTCACTTCTTGAAAACAAGTAAGACCAAAGCAAACATTGCCGTTTTCTTCTCATTTCTTTTGCACTTAGCCGATTGTGCATTTGTTCTCTCAACATCTTTTGGTAGCCGAATTTTACCCTCCCAAAAACACTTTCTCCATTCCTTTCTTCTTAAATCGAAAGCATCTACCTTGTGCATTTTCTTTTCCTCCCTGAACCTTGGCCGTTCTTCTTCTCCTTCTTCTTAAACATATCTTTTCTTTTGTTTCATTTTGAGACTTTAGCCGAACCCTCCCTTGGTAATTGCCGAAATTTCCCTCTAGCCTGTGTTGTCATTTTGGCCGAATATCAGTGAAGGGTGGATCTTGGTTGGTTGTTCAATCTTTGAACAAGGTAAGTGGCTGGCCGAATGGCCATTTTTCCCTCTTGTGTCCTCCATTGATTATGGATGGGTTAAGGGCCGAATATGGCAATTATAGAAGGATGTTAATTGTGTTCGTTGTAGGGTCTTTTAATTGCGGAAGCAAGCAAGAGGAGCCGTTTTTCTGTTAACCGAGTGGTAAGTGTAGTAAGGGGTAAGTAATTGGTTGTTGTTAGTTTAATCTTACGGTTTCGATTAAGTCATGAATGATAAAGGATTAAGCGCTATTCTTTTCAAGGTGGAGGCCGATTGTCTTAGAGGGCCATTGTGGTTGGGTTGGTAGGAAACCAAACCAAGTAGCAAGGTAAGGGCTCAACGCTAACCCTTGTGGTTCATTTGGTTATGGCCGAATGGTCTTAGTGCCTAACCCCTATGTTGGCCGATTGTAGGAGCTAGTCATCAAGGGGCCTTAGATTGTTTCCGTGGGGATTCTAGACTCGTAGTTATCAGGTGTGTAAACTAACACACTTCCGTTTAGTAATATGATTGATAACTGTGTGATGATTAAAGAAAGCAGTGATGTTTGATATGATACCCTAATGGGTATGATCTTTGGACTCGGGTAAGTCAAGTATTATTATTATAAGTTTAATGATGATCTATATGTTACCATGACTGTGGATATATGTGACACGGGATATGAGATTAGACATAATAACATGAGATGCATGATTGTATGATATGCATGATTACATGAGTACGGTATGTTGATGGGTGATACACGAGTGGAGGAGCGGTGGTATTTTGTGTTGTGAGCACCGTTGTTTTGGTAACACAATTTTGTGACTTTGGGTCACCAGAGGTTTGGCACCTCAGAGGTTTGGTACCTCAGCGTCTCGTCCCTGTGGTTAACACCACCGTGGGTTAGCCCCACTTGTGAGATACGGGATTGACGCTAGTGATTTGGTATCACACGATGGGTTGGCCCCATCACCCGATTTGTGACTACGGTCACCAGTGCTTTGGTAGCACATTGTGTCTTTGGGACACCAGAGGTTTGGCACCTCATTGCGACTTGTCCCTGTGGTTTGACCACCGTGGGTTGGCCCCACTTGAGATATGGGATCGTCTGCTAGTGATTTGGTATCACACGATGGGTTGGCCCCATCATCATTGGATTCGTGACTTCGGTCACCAGTGCTTTGGTAGCACAATTGTGTCTTTGGGACACCAGTGGTTTGGTACCACATTGACGGATATTGTGTCTTTGGGACACCGGTGTTTTGGTAACACATTGTGACTATATGTCACGGTGGGTTTGGTACCACACGGGGTAGAAAAGCGATATGGATGGTTAGGACCGGGTTGCATTAATTATGTTGCTATGTATGAGGTGTGTTAGTATGTTGATTCATCGGGGAGCGGGATTTATGCATCGAGTCATTCGACTCACCTCTCCTTTAACATTTCAGTGACACTTAGATGCGGACATGGGCCAGGATGGACTCGGGATGCTCATGCCATCTTTGAATAAAAGTTTTACTCAGACATTACATTTTGGGTACTTAGTTATTTACTTTCGGTTGGATTTTATTTCGGATTTGTAAAAGGCTTTTAAATTATGCCTTATGATGTTATGTTTTAAGTTAGATTTTTTATATGCTTTAACAAAATAATTGAGTTAATTTGCTAAAACTTAATATGACAACGATTTCAAAATTTCCACGATATGTTTTCAACTATACCATCGGGTATCACACTGACTTTATAAATGAATGAAAATCCATTGTCTCCCAACTTGAAATCAAATTTTTACTAAGATTAAATGTTTTATTAACGAAATTAAACAACTGTTTTTTTTCAAACGGAACAAAGTTTTATGAAATCTATTTAGTGCAACCTCGAAATTTTCAAACTCGTTTTCCCCGTAACATACCAGATTCGGTCGTGGTGTTTGGACCGGGTTTGGGGTGTTACACTCAAGGTTGTGACTACAAGCCAAATGTTGAAGTGAAAGGAACCTAATGGCCTATCATCCAAGTTGAGACACTAGCAAGACTGTGTCGTAACATTGAATGCCCCTTAAGCATTCTTCATGCCAACTGCCGTGGGTGTTGCGGCACCAAAGCCTGAGTGTCGCGACATTGAATTTTGATGGGTAAAAAACTGCAGGGCAATTTTTTGTCTAAACAGGCTTAAGTCACTTTTCATTTAAAGGCATACTTGTTAATTTCAAGTTAATTTTTTTTTTGCCTTTAAATGCTACATTATATCAATTATTTTGGAGGCTAGCTAGGTTAGAAAATTAGGTTCGGAATTAGACAATTTTTACTCTTATTTTCTTAGTTTTGGTTTTCATTTTTATTTTATTTTATTTTTCTTTTGTTTTTGTTGTAGAGTTTTTGTTTCTTCATTTTTATTGGAACCTTGTGGGTGGAAATGGATTAAATTCTTGCATTTCATCATATTTTTATCTATTAATGAGTATTTTTTGAACCCTTATCTTTTGTATTTTATGCCTACCATGTGTTTGTTAAAATGCTTGTGTGGAATCTAGGTTCAATGGTGTGCTGAATCATTTAATTAATTGGTTGACGAATAAGTTACTTAACTAAGTTGGTATCTTTGCCTTGATTAGTTGTTTGTTCAAGTGTATTAAATTGCATATTACACTAGAATTGATGCCTGTAGTGGAAGATTTAGATAGACGAGACCGAGAGAAGACTCTATCATATGGGACTTGATACATTTGTGCCAAATAGTTAGACCTTGAAGAGATTTATATGCCTAAGTGAGATTGAGAGGAGAGCTTAGGTGGTATCTTTTAGTTTAGGATGAGACCGAACGAATATTCCTAGTTGTGAGTGGCAAACAATATAATCATCATATATTTATTAGCTTAGTTGGTAATTCTTGAATCATTCGAACATCATTTCAATCCATTTGCATTGTTTCTAGTAAAAAAAGAAGAAAGTTAGTTTGGTGTTTTTATTTGTTAATTTAGAATTTGCTTAAAGCTCATTTTATTAGGTTACACTAATAGTTTTCGACTCAACTAGATTATTAACTGCTTAACAAGCAACTAATTTGATAAACACATTTACCAAATTGACAATCCATTGGTTTCAATCCTTGGAATACTCCCTGTGTTTCATTGTAACACATATAAATATTAATATTTACATGTCATACTTGTAGTAAAAGTCGCTTTTAAATACTATAATTTTGTGTTAATTATCTGCTCGGTGTTTGTACGCTGATGTGCGCCGTCAGATGTATAAACTTATTTACCTTAAACCCGACCTGACTATTGTTCTAATTTCACCCGACTCATCTCGAACCAAAATTTCCAAAAAAAAAAAAAAAAATCAAATCCTAACGGATCAAGTCAGGTTGGAACCTATTGAATTTATGTTTTTTGTCATCGCTGGTTAGAGTAGGCCTTAATCTAAAATTTGATGAGGTTAATAATTGCTAGGGATTGAGCTGTATAAACAAAAAAAATGGTATAAGTGGAGAGGAACCAAGACAAATATTTTACGTGGAAAACCCTCAAAGAGGGATAAACCACGAGCAAAGGAGGTATCAAATTTTCACTAAATGAGTAAACAAACGAGAGTACAATATGAAGAAAATAAACCTAAAAGTACTAAACATACAATCCCAAACCCTGAAAACAAAGTCTTAACTTGAGAACAAAATTCTCTCCATAGTTACCACGAAACTCTTACCAAAACTCATATACGACTACATCTTATCGCCCTGAAGAAAAGCCCTTGCTAATTGGCATGTCTAAATCAGGGTTACAAAGGCCCTTTAAATAGGCTCAGATTATAATCTAATCAGACTAAAATAAACCCAAAGTAATAAGAGTCTAATTCGGAGAAGAAGTTCGATTGAGCTGTACAAAACGTGGTTGTATAACATCAGGAATCGTCATGAAATTGTGACATGGGGAAACTTCTCGTCATGATGTTGTCACGACATCATCACCATGTCTATTGCCAAAATTTATTGCGTCGTCCTGACGTCAAGGACATTCTCGTTCCAACGTCAGGCCTTTTTTCAGTTTCTCGTCGGTTCTTGTTTAGGGTGCCTACAACGTGTCCAATAAATTCGAGGCATACCCTACAATAACGAAATGAAAGATACGACTAAAAGGTGTATGACTTAAGTAAGTTAATAAGAAATTGATATGATAACTTATTTTAAATATGTATGGCCTAAATGAACATGTCTATTGATATGAAGGTATTTGATAATGACGTATGCCTTAGCGAAGTAATGGAAATAAAATGTATAGTGCATAAAGAAAATGTATGAGTACATGTATGAAAATGTTAAGAAACTATGGTAATAATAATGGTGTTGGATTAAACTCCATATGAACTCTCAATAAGATTCTTAAGCATGAATTTCCTAATGTTATTGGCTAATAAACCATTAAAATGTAAGTTAAGCCATATAATTCGATTATTGAAGGAATCACATAGTAACATTAGAATGCGGTTTGAGTGGACTTAGAATGACTTACTTTTGAGGGGCCCAATAATATTAAAGGATAGGAAAAGTAGGTTTATCCTTGGTTACTTAGTGAGCTTATCAAGCTCATGCATTAGTTGTTTTAATCATGTAGGTTTTGGATTCATCGCGATGTCTAAGGTTTCACCGGGCTCATCTTGAGGTTGTATATTCGTAACCTCCCAAACCCAGCCCAGAAGTTATGGCCAATTCTGAAGGCCACATTGGCCACCGAAATGGCCTAGTAAAAAAATGATTAGATTATCAGAAACTTCCTTTTTAAAACATTTACCTATTTTTTTGGAAAACTATAGTGGGCTTCTCTTTGTTTTATAGAAACATTACCTCATGCCAAGTCTGTTTAAAACCCAGTTATAAAAGTTCTTATTACTCTTGATTTTTTTTAAATTTTAATTTACTATCTAGAAATTCCAGTATGAATTTGCAATGGAAAATACAATGACCTTTATTTATTATTTATTATTTCTTTAAAAAAAAAATTTTATTTTGCTAGCTTATAATCACTAATGTGTAGGTTCATCCAATAACTTAACTATTTTTTAACGATAATGCATGCAAAATATCAAAATAACTTAGAATATCAAACCCATGCCACAATTTGTATAAAAAAGTTATAATCTTGAATAGTAATAAAAATTATAATATTAAACGAAAAATTTGAGGTAAGACCTCCATATGCCTAGTCCATTCCTCATCGTAGGGATTATCTAAAAGATAAAATTAACGGGGTGAGTTTTAAAAAGCTTTGTGTGAGTCTTAAAAAAAAATAGTAGAATGGCATATATTCAAACAATCAATATAGAGCATATAGCCATCAATATCAATGTCCATATTAGATCATGACAGTTCTGAAAATAGTGTACATACATGGGCACTTTCAAATGTAAAACAATGTAAACGTCCTACTCATCTATTTGCTACACACCACGAGTTCCCCAGAACTCGTTATCCAAACACCAAAAGTAGTAAGATCTGTAGCTCGATGTGGATAAACCACTAGTAACAATATGCAGTAAAACTACCAATAATTTGCAGACAAGCTGCTAGTAAGTAGCGATAAGTCATTGATACTCCAACAATATTCTAGGGCGCAAATATACTGATAAACAATAATATTGTGGATAAACCGTCAATACTCCACGGAACTCCTCCGTCACCCATCAAATCCCAAAACCCATGCAATGCAATATGACATGTAACAATTTAGAACATCATGCTTTATCGGTAACAATTTTCAGTACAGTGGCATGCCATACATGCATTCAGTAAAACGGTATCAATGGTATGCTTTGCATACACTCAGTAAACAAACACCCAATTCTGACGGATCAAAAGTTCAGGTGTATTATAGTAAATAGGCTGCTTGACAAAGTGTTATTCACCCAAATGATTATTTTAGTGTATGCATGTGGGTGAACTGTATCTGCCACATAAGAAAGTAGGAATTTTATTTCATGATATTTGCTTTATTATGGAGAAATTCGTGTTATTATGGAGAAATTCGTGTTAAAAGATAAAAGGGTAAGTTTGGAATTAGTATTCGCCAAAAGTATGGTACACCTGATTTGTATGGAATATTGTGCTTGGTAGACTTTAAGTAATCTGGTTAGAAACCAACTGCATTGCTTAGCCTTATAAGTATAGTGGAGGGTACTTATTTATATTTCTCTTGGGAACTATAGGCCAATAAGAAGGCAAGTTCTGATATGTATGACACTTTTTAAATTTCACTAAGTAAGTTGGGTCATATTTATATGTGAGAGATGAGTTCTGAAAGTGTTCTTCTTTCTTCTTCCTCTTCCTAAGTGGTATTTACTGATACCTTCCTCAAGTCTAAATGTATCTTTCATCGATGATTTAGAAGCTATGGTTCTTTTATGGTCAGTGGTTATTTTGCATTAGGGTAAGTATTTCAGCTCTGCATGTTAAGTTCTGAATGAGTAAATCTATATATGGTAATTGAACAGTAAGATTATAAGTATAAAATTTCTACATGAGATTGTCAATGATTGTGATGATAGGTGTATGACAAGAGCAATATTTTTGGAGTTTCAGAGAATGATATTCTGTGGTGGTATCTGCCGAAATAAATGATGCATAATAATTAGCCCCTAGTAGTTCATACAAGATTGCAAAGAATCCATCAAGGTATTGTTAGAATGAGAACACTAAGTACTCTTGTACTTACTGATAAACTGTAATTTGAACATATTTTAATCCCACATTTAGTATACTTTTGGATGATTTATTCCCTGAATTGTGTAATTTGGTGCTCTTAATCATTTGTTTTCATGTTTTATACTTAGAAGATCACCAAAGGATGAAAAGAACGAGAAACGAGCCCAAAACGGAGTAAATGGGCCATATCATAAAATCGACACGGCCTGGGCCCAAGACCACATGCCCGTGCCTCATTAACGGACCCAAACACGGCCTGGCCACGATTCACACGGGCGTGTGCCATGGGCATGTCTCTGTCATGACAAAGAAGAGTTTCATTTGGATTAGGGTACTTAGAGGCAAAGAAAGCCATTCCAAAAGCCTATATAAACACCTTAGAGACCAACCTTCAAGGGGAGTCCAGTTAGGTGTCCAGTTAGGCTGAAGAGCCGAGCCAGAGAGGCCAGAATTGTGGAATTTACTCGAAGAAAGCCAGTTGATTAATCTCAAGAAGCCGGAATCATACTCAAGATAGAGGATCTTCCCTTTAATTCCTTCAGGGGGTTTTAGGCTTTTTCTTATGTTTTGTTTTATATTTACTTCCGAGATGTATTCTTTTATGATTATGAACTAAACCACTCAAATACCTGAGGGGGATGAAACCTAAGACGGATCTTGTTATTGATTTCTGAACTATATGATAAAGACTTGATTTGTTCTTAATTATGTGTTCTTAATTCTTGCTTTGATATTTTAGGTTATTAATTCAAGTACTAGTGTGCTTAGACAGTGGAGCAAAAGTCCCTGTTTAAGAGTAGATTTAGCATAATTAAGCGGAGTTGATAGCAACCCTAGAAATAGGATGACAAAAATCTGCTGGATTAGGGTCAAACCTAATATGGGAGTCCATAGGTCGAGTTAATGCAATTCTAGGGGTTTTAATTAGAAAGAGATTTCAATTAAACAACCTAGGGTTAGACGTTAGTAGCCTCGAAAGAGGTATCAATATACATTAGGGAATCCTACGGATCAAAACAAGTGAATAAATCATCTGGTTCAGAGTTAAATAACAAGTGAAGTCTAGGTGGATTCTTCCTCGGGTATTGTCTTAATCAATTGGTTTTCCCACAAGTATTTTCCCCAATTCATTCTCTTTGTCTTTGCATCTTTAGCTTAATAGTTAGTCAATTTTAGATTAATTAATAAATCCTTTAATTTCTAGGCTAAATAATAAAAAGAAAGTTAGTATTAGCACTTTTAGTTCCTTTGGGTTCGACAATCCGGTCTTGCCACTAAACTATACTACTGTTCGATAGGTGCGCTTGGCTCTATCGTTGTAATAGTTAGTTTCTAAGCTCGATCATTCTTTTTATAAATTTTTATGACTCTGACACATGATCAAGTTTTTGGCGCCGTTGCCGGGGAACTAAAATATTAAGAACGCTCAATTTTTATTTCTTTAGCCATTTTTATTTTTGTAATTTATTTTTATTTTTATTTTGCTTTTAACTTTACTAATTTTCCTTCTTTTATTTGTTCTTAGCAGGTACCTCTAGTTTATGACTAGAAGGAACCCGACAGGACCCCTAATTTACGAAAGTGATATTGAAGGTACTGTTTGCATAAATCGTAGAGAAATAAGGCGAAGCTTAAAATACATAGAAAAAGAGCAAGAAGTCAAAATTAATACCACTAAAGAGATGGCTGAGAATAATCCGCTACCTCCGGTGGTGGCCGAAGATCATGCTCCTCGAACTATGTATGATTATGCTAAACCTAATTTAACAGGAACTGAGTCAAGTATTGTTAGACCTGCTATTGCTGCTAATAATTTTGAACTGAAACGTAACACAATTCAGATGATACATCAATTTGTTCAGTTTGATGGTTTGCAGGATGAAGATCCAAACAATTACTTGGAAAATTTCCTAGAATTTTGCGATACTTTCAAAATAAATGGCGTTTCTGATGATGCCATCCGTCTTCGGTTATTTCCCTTTTCTTTGAGGAATAAAGCCAAATAGTGGTCACATTCCCTTCCACGAGGATCAATCACTACATTGGAACAAATGACTGAAAAATTTTTATTAAAATATTTTTCGCCGGCTAAAACGGCCAAGTTAAGGCATGATATCTCTTCTTTTGTGCAGATGGATTTAGAGACACTTTACGATGCATGGGAGAGATACAAAGATCTATTGAAAAGGTGTCCACACCATGGATTACCCTTGTGGCTACAGGTTCAAACCTTTTACAACGGTGTGAACCCCTCAACGAGGCAATTGATCGATTCAGCCGCTGACGGAACATTGAATAACAAAACACCTGAGGCTGCCTAATTCATTGAAGAGATGTCACTGAATAACTATCAGTGGCAAGTCACAAGGACAAAGCCAACAAAAGCGGCCAGTGTTTTCAACCTCAACGCAGTAACCATGCTATCAAACTAGGTAGAATTGTTAAATAAAAAGATTGATGGCCTATGTGATTCTTTGCAGGTACATCCAGTCATGCAGTGCGATACAAATAGAGGAGGGATGAGCAATACAGAATATCCACCTTACAACCCGAGCGCTGAGAACGAGCAATTTCACTATATGGGCAACAATTTCAAATCTCCAAACAACCCTTATAGTAATACTTATAATCCAGGTTGGAGGAACCACCCCAATTTTTCATGGGGTGGTCAAGGAAATCAGAGACAACAACCCCCTCCAAACTTCCAACAACAGCCCTACCCACAGGAAAAGAAACCGAACCTTGAGGAGATGCTATCAAAATTTATAGCAATGTCAGAAACACGTTTTCAAAACACTGAAACAACACTTAAAAATCAACAAGCATCGATCCAAGGGATCGAGAACCAATTAGGGCAACTCACTAATCTAATCTCTGAACAACCACTGTAACACCCCAAATCCGGCCCATGCGTTATGACCGGATTTGACATGTCACATGAGAAAAACATGTTAAATCCTTTTTATTCATACTAAAATAGGTATTATTTTGTTATAATCAAGAAAACAAGTTTGATTTGAAATATTTGATAAAGTACTATTGACCTCGAAGATTGATTGATAAATCGATAATTAGAACTAGAGATCTTATAAACCATGACTTTTGAAAATTTTGTTGATAATTTGAGAGAAACTTTCCGAGTTAAAATATTTGTAAAAGTTTGTTATGAAATCCATCTATTTCTGGAAATCTTTATTTAAATTTTTGGAAAAATTCCCATTTAAAAATAATTTAAGCAATATAATAAGTGCGTCAAACATAAAGCAAAAATAAAATATTCCAGAGGCCTTATTACAAATTAAAAAAACCCAAAATAGTAAAAGCAGTTAAATAATACGGAAAAGAAGGTTACTAAGTTCCAAAATAACATTCCGAAAGTATGGCCTCCACTGAGTCATCCATGGCCCCAAGTCCTCGTCACTAAGCGTTACCTACAAGGGTTAAGAAAAATGGGGAGTGAGTTACAAGAACTCAGTGTATAATCCCCTTACCGTCATCCGCTGGGCTTGAATCTATATAGTAATAACTTGGGCCTAATCCCATTTACAATACAATATTAAAATGAAATGTATGAATGTATGCAACCGAACCCATCTTAGTAATCCATCCGCTACACACCACCCGTACCATCCCATCACACCTGTCGGGATCAAGTCAACCCACCCCGCCAAACACACCAATCGCAGGCAAGATGCCATTTAATACATATTTGTGGCTGAGCCACCAGATTCATAATTACGCGTGGCATAGCCACTATACAGATTGTGGCAGAGCCACTAGGATATCATATACGGTAATATAACCGGCACACAGCCTTGGGTAAATATGATCAACACATAGTCGTTAATTCATATGTTTGGCACATAGCCATTATCAGAATTTGTGGCAGAGCCACCAGAATATGTGGCAGAGCCACCAGAATCAGATTGTGGCAGAGCCACCGGGCTACTCTTCTCTTCATCATTTTTCCCATCCCATGCAAATTATGTAAATGCAACATACATAATAAAACATAATATCCACAAATATAAACAATAATCATTAATACATTGATTTATTACGGTAAATCGATCAATTATAGAACTTTGTAATACGGCCCACTAAAGCATTCTAGCAATTTGGCCCATAGGGGCATTTTCGTAATTCGGTAATTTTACCCACTAAGGGTAATTCGGTAATCTCGCAACCCAGGGGTATTTCGATAATTTACCCTCCAAGCGTATTTTGGTAATTTCGCAACCTAAACTTAACTACTAATGTGGGGCATAAAAAAATTGAAACTATCCATCTGCATCATACTGACTAAATTGATTATAACTCGAGTTAGGAAACTCAAAATTTAGATCCGTAAATTTTCTAGAAACTAGACTCATATATCTTCTTACCACAATTTTTCCAGAATTTTTGGCTTAGCCATTTGGTACATTTTATTCATTAAAATTTCCCATGTTTCACTGACCAACAGTTCTACCCTCTCTTACCCTAAACTCAAATATCTCACTGTACAGTTTTCATATGTTGCTCCCACTTGTTTCTATTGAAAATAGGCTCAATAAGAAATCTATACATATAACTTATAACTCATAATTCACTTTGTACAATTTTTAACGATTTTTCTAAGACAGAACAGAGAACCACGAAGTCAATGAGAACCAGTCTCACTAAAATTAATATATCACAGAATATAAAATTCCTCTTCCTCCTCTGTTTCTTTCATAATAGAATTGACACAGTAAGCTTTAATTTGATATCTTATTCACTTTCTAATTCCCTTTCTCCTATTTTTCGTGATTTTTCAAAATCACATTACTGCTGCAAACCAAAAACTGTTTCATTGCAAAATATGGTTACCACAACGAACATACGCATGCCCGAATGGTTACAGATGCCGGTTTCTGGTTTTCATCGATATTTTGACCGAATCACAGAACATTTCATGCAAACATTCAGATAAGTGTGAGATTACACACCATTTCAAACATGTATTCGGAAGGTACAGGATTGCACACCTGATATGGATTTCCTAAAGAACCACTCTTCGTTGCCCCCTAAAAATAAAATCGATCAAAAGTTAGCCTCGATCTCTTCAAGGTTCCAAAAGCCCAAAAGTACTCACTCACAAGAGTCACTTACCACAATCGCGATCCTTCCCTACTGTAACACCCCAAACTCGACCCATAAGTTTCGACCAGACCTGGTATGCTACGGGCTGTACATTGAAAACTTTTGCTAAGTTGGCTTTAGAAAATCATAAGTTAATTAGACAAAATTTGAATAAACAAGTGACTTTTGAAAAGAAAACCTTGTATTATTATTATTTCATATATTTAAACCTTTGACATAGTTTCATAGGTTGTAAATATTAAAAACTACTAGATGAAGATAAACTATGGGGCCTTATTACATAAATATTCCCAAAATAAAAAAAAACTTAAAGAAAACCGAAAATAATCTATAGAAGTAAAACTTGATGGCCCCTCGAGTCCGTCTCGGCTCCCATGTCCACAATCTACTGCTAATCTGAAAGAGTAGAGGAAAATGAAAGGGTGAGTCACCAAGACTCAGTGTGTAAATCCCGAAACACAATGACCTGAGGCCCAGAAACACATTATGAGCCCTGGCCCATACATAAAGGCAACAGTCATAATCACATGATAAATAATAAATGATGCATAGCCCAACCCAACCTAGAATTCCATCCTCTACACACCAACCCGTACCAACCATCACACATTGGGGATTTCTACAATCAACCCTCCATCCGCTACACACCATAACGATAGCCGTACTGCCTATTCCTATTATTTAGGAATCATTAAATGTGGCATAGCCACCGATCACTATGTAACCTCATAATATAACGTGGCTCAACCACCGATCACTATTGTGACCTAATTTTAGATTTTTGTGGTTTAACCACCGATCACCAAGTGACCTATCATGCACTTCCCCTTCATTATCATAATCCCACCCCATGCATACACACAGAAAACATCATACCATCTTTAAGAAAACAGGCTTACATATATTTCGATACACATAGAGATTTCTATGATTACATACCTGGCATCCATGCCTAACCCTTTTAGGGTTTTATTCGACTGTCATACAACCACTTTCCGGCTTTTTAGCCCATAACACATATAGATTATAGTTAACTAGTGTGTTAGAGATCTATACACCTGATTATTGTTAGAACAAGACTTTCTACGTCGACGCTATCCGTAGTCAACACAGCTGCTATCTGCCTAACGTGTTGTTCAGAGGCTGGTAACGAAACATTAGGTTAAGGCACAACTAATGAAAAGGAAACAGTTGATTATCTTAAGGAGAATTGAAATCCTTACCTTGAAATCCCAAAAAGTGATATGAGATTCAGGGGCTAGTGTTTTCGGCTTTTAGATCTAAGAGATCTACTTCAATTCCCGAATGTCGCCCAACAAGAGAATACATAAAACCATTAAACCATTAGCTTTCGGTTTTGTTTTCCAAAACCCGAAAGAGGAAGTGAAGAGATAGAAAAATCGGCACTCACCTTTACATAAAGAATTCGACTACCTCTTAGAGATTCCGACTTTTTGAGAAAATCAGAAGAGAAGAAGAAATCTAAGTAGTTTCGGCTTTTTGGTTGAAGAAATCGGCAAAAGGAAATAGGGGTATTCGACTATGGAGATGAGAAGAGAGTTCAAGGTTTCGGCTTTTGAAAGAAAAGATGTTGAGAAGATTGAGAGGTTTCGGCTTCTGAAGAAATCAAAAGAAAAGAACTTGCAGAGGGAGACTGAGAATTTTGGCACAGGGAATGAAGAAAAGAATAGGGTTCCAAATGCCGGAATTGATGAGCTACCCCCTATTTATAGAAATTTCGGCACTTACCTATCAAAAACTCGAAAGTGCCCTTCTGATAACTAACAGTTAATCAAATAGTAGGGGAAATTTCGGCACCCCTTTGCCATAAAGAAACCGATTCCTTCCCTCCTCTAGGTGATGGAATTTCGGCCAACACTGCACTCAGCAGATAGCTCCTATCTTTTCTCCTTTATCTTTATCTATTCATACATTTAGAAAAGGTCTAAATAACACCACCTCTCCCTACTATTATCAGAATAATATCCATATTATCCACCTTATTATCACATTAAATAAATTCCTAAATTTAAGCATTATTGCCGAACTCCACTACTGCTCTTATAAATGCCGAAAATATTTAAAATAAAAGGTACCAGGCGACTCGAACCTTGGACCTTCAATTGACGCCAACTCCCTTCCCTTTTAGTGGCGCCATTTTGCCACTAGGCCACAAGCCCATTTGTGTTTTAAAACACAGCTAATATCTGTTATGCCCTAACTTTACAAGCTTTCCTCTAAAGTGTTCAAACAAGACTTTTAACTACAGCCTCAGCCCAAACCTGAGCCCATTCTGAACCCCTAATACTCAACTTAACTCATTACACATATTCACCCATGAAACGCATGGGCCCAAAAATTCAAGATGTTACACCTACTAGGTTCTAAAATCTGGCCTTGCACCTTGGCTATTGCAACGAGTTCCACCAATATTCGGCCTAATCACGCACTTACCAATCAACTTCCGAAATCAAGGCTAAGAGAATGATAAGTAGCAGCAAAGGATGGCTTGATTCGGCCCTTACCAAAAGAGAACAAGAGGGGTTTAAAATAACAACAAGTGGCTAAGTTCGGCTTAGCCAAGTGATGAGAGTTTCGGCTTAGCCAAGTCAAAAGAAGAACAAACAACATGAAAAAAGAAGAAAAAACCTTTACCTTAATAATAGGGATGAACCAAAAGGAAGAACATGGTTTGGCACTAGTAGCAAGACAACAAAGAAAGTTTGACTACAAGTAATATCGATTTAAGAGAAAAGAAGAATGGCTGAAAAAAATGGTGAAGAAGGAATGAGGTGATGGTCAAAAGAGTATTAGAGAGGTTCGGCTATCAAATGGAAAAGGAGCAAAAATGCATTGAGGGTTTCGGCCAAAACAAGAGGAAATAAGATGAACAATTGGCTTTAGAATTTCAGCAATAAGAGAAGAAATTGGAGAAAAGAACACAAAAGAATGCTAAGAGAAATTAGGCCTAATAAGCATCAAAATTTTACCAAAAGTCTAATGAAAAATTCAGCTACCACCAAGCCCCTCCCAAACCGTGTATACCATACCAAAAGATGAACATTGACCAAATAAAACCTTTCCAAAACATCACCCACACAATAGGCCAACATGTTCCCTTTCCTTGCCTTTTCTTTTGATTCTTTCCTTCATTATCCATTGTTTTCCTCCATACCATATTTCTTAGCCTCCTTTCCAAAATTAAAAAGTCTTCATTACCTTAATTACCACATGGCCGACACTTAGGGAAGGAACACAAAAATAAATCCCAAAATTTGCACTAGGTGGGATTCGAACTCCATCCCTTAAGCCTCTTCATGTGACGCCACACCACTCCACCATGTGCTCCAATTGTGCTAGCAAAATGCACACTTATTTCCTTAAGCCTTGATGCCACTTACCTTCTTTTCCTTAAAGTGCTTAAACACGAAAATTTTTACTAAGGCCCAACTTGAACCCGAAACTTCCTAGAAACCTCGTATCTTTCCAAAATCACCTTACTAATAAGTCTAACTTGAAATAATGTCGTTCTCTTGTTTCTTAAAAATTTTAAACACTCCTACGTCCAAGGCCCTTTAGGCCCAATTCTTCTAGGCCCAATTTCGGGATGTTACAACCACAAGGCAGCTTGCTGAGCAACACTGAGACTAACCCAAAGGAGCAACTTCAAGCCATAACAGCTCAGGATAGTGTAGGGTTAGATGAGCCTAAATTAAGCTAAGAGAATTCGGTAGAGAATAAGGTCGAGGTAAGTCACGAGAAGCCAAAACCGGTAATTAAAGAGTACCAACCTCGTATACCTTATCCTGATGCGATGAAGAAGGACAACATAGACGAACAATTCGGTAAATTTCTTAAACTGTTAAAGAAATTACATATTAACTTACCATTTCTTGAAGCTCTTTTATAGATGCCAGACTCAAG
This sequence comes from Gossypium bickii, assembly GCA_025503065.1. NCBI lineage: Eukaryota > Viridiplantae > Streptophyta > Magnoliopsida > Malvales > Malvaceae > Gossypium > Gossypium bickii. The sequence continues at coordinate 13,303,725 of CP106716.1, read as the reverse complement.
GAAATTCTTAAAAGAGCAATTAACAAACAAGCAGAAGATAGACGAGGAATTGCATGTGGAACTGAACGCAATGTGCTCAACAGTGTTGCAAAATAGACTACCACGAAAATTAAAAGATTCAGGGAGTTTTACAATTCCATGCTTAATTGGTAGTTTATCTGTTGATAATACTTTAGCTGATTTAGGGGCAAGCATAAACGTTATGCCTTATAAATTGTTTAAACAACTAGGTCTAGGAAAACCCAAACAAACTAGGATGAGCATTCAATTAGCTGATAAAACTGTTAGAATTCCTAGGGGTATAATTGAAGATGTTCTTGTGAAAATTGATAAATTCGTATTCCCAGTAGACTTTGTTGTTTTAGACATGGATGAGGACAATAGTATCCCCTTAATTTTAGGAAGGCCCTTTTTAGCAATTGCTAAGACTAAAATTGATGTCAGTGTAGGTGAACTCATACTTTGTGTAGGTGACGAATCAATAAGTCTCTAGGCTCTTAACTCAGCTAGGACATCGAGTAGTCAAGGTGAGAATATAAATTCTATTAATAACCATTTGGTTAAACCTTCTTTTCAGAAAGCACCACGAAACTACACAATTGAGCCAGATCCTAGACCTCATGTCAATAATGAAATAACTCATGAGGAATGAAGGCTTCAGATCGATGATCTAGACGAATGGAAAACACACTTGAAAGAGAAATTAGGGATACACAAAGCAGAACCAGCACAAACGAATCTAAGATCGGAGATCAGGTATTGTTAGATAAGGCAGACCCTCGAATACCTCCTCTTAACCCTAATACAAATAAAGAAATCTCTTTTAGGGTACTCAAGGTTTTCCCATACGGAACAGTCGAGGTAGGTAATCCTACATTTGACACTTTTAAAGTAAACGCTACTCGACTCGAATTACATACTGATAATAGGACTGATAGTATTGGAAAGGACTTACAACTCCTGAAACCACCTTGAATGTGCGCAAGAGAGGTAAGTCTAGCTTAAGACTATAAACGAGTGCTTCTCGGGAGGCAACCCGATCACTAACCCCATTAATCTTCACATTTTTTATTGTTTCTTTAATTTTTCCTTTTTATCACCTAACTATAAACTAACCAAGTACAGATTTCCATACCACACGGCCTTGCACACGGCCGTGGCTGTGACCGTGTGGATACTACGGATGTACGTATTGACATGGCAGAGATAGTACAACACAGGTCGAAAAATATCTTCAAGCCACGGGCCCCAACTGAACACCACGGTCGTGCGATGTGGCCGTGGCCGACATTGTTTTAGCAACACGGGCATGGCAACCTGCACATGGGCGTGGGAAAAACGAACAAAGCATAACACATCCATGCGACACGGCCGTGTGACTCGACACGCCCACGTACACGGGCGTGGGGACGTACCAGACCTGAAATTTCTATTTAAACCACCCCTTTCCCCTTCTTACCTACTCTCCACCCTTTTTTATCCTTTACATCCCCTCTCCATTTTCATTCCTTCCTCCACTCTCCTGACTCTTGTTCTAACAATTATCCATGTCGAAGAAACGGAAGGATCCTAGCACAGTCTCTCTTTGTGAGACCGATCTACATAAGTTCATGCCGGCCGCTTCATTAACTCGACAGGAAAATAACCTTTGAGTTCATTTAATTTCTCTTTTCATTTTCACTTCTCCTTTATTTTCCTTTTTTGTATTTTTCTTTTACTTATTTTAATATATTCTATTTCGTTTTCTTTGATTTAGGTTCTAAAGGCTGCTAGGGAATCACCACGACCACGACCATAGCCACCCTACCGCAGCCTCAGAAATCACAGTCACCTCGCGAACCATCTAACAATAAGGACTTTTTGGTCCATTAGTCTTTTCTTTTAATTTTATTTTACTTTCTATTTTGTTTCTCTTTATCTTTCTTGTCTTTAAATATATATTTAGTATATTTTGAATTATTATTATTATTTCCTGGCTAATTCTTCACGAGCTTCACAATTTCTTCTTCTAACGCAAAGATTGTCGGCGGCCACCACACCACAACACTTCTAACTCAAGGAAGCCATCCAAATTCAGGAAGTTTCACCTCTCCCTATCTCTTAAATTTCATATATATCTTTGTACATTGAGGGTAATATGCATCTTAAGTGTGGGGGGTGAATATTTATTTCGAGAAAGTGCTTAACTTTCTGCATTATTCTCAAATCCCTGAATTATGCCTTGAATTATACCTTGTTATTGAGTAATTTTCCCATATTATGATTAGAATGAATTTCGTTTGATTTATGATTTTTATTGATATGTTTCAAATTAAGTCATTGATAATTGTGCAGTGATGATTTAAACTTTAGGAGACTAGAGAATCAAGCATGATAAGTGTATTTTCAAAATAAAAAATTTGTTAGGTTGTCTACCTGAATCTAATTATTACCTTGAAATTTGGAATTTACAGAGTTGATATCAAAAACCCATAATTTTTGTGAGATCTTGAGCCTTTTAGAGCATACAGTCTTTCGTGCTCACCTTGTGATTATGAGTGTGTCAACAATGATTTGTTATTCTAGAACTTGCTTCGATTATACATGTTAAGATCACATTATTGATTTGATATACAGAGATGATAAAGGCACTTAGGATTTAACCCACTCACTCCACTAAAAGGCTTACCCTCACAATTAACCCCTAGTGAACCCTTTTGATCCTAACAACCCTTTTTATTGACTCATCCACTAATATTAACCCAAAACCCGGTCTGTATTTGTTATCACCATTCCTTTTGACCACCTTTATATTGAGATTTGACTTGATCAATGGCCTAACTATAATCTTTATTTTAGTAGTTAAATTCATCCTTTATTATGACTTGATTTGTTCCTAAAAAAAACCCGAAGTATATTTATTAGTTATATTTAAGAGAGCTTACATGTTTAAATTCCACATCTTGAAGAAAAAGCTCGTATTGTTAGTATTACAGGTTTTTAGTTGATGTAATTATTTAGGATTAATTCATTTTTCTAGTTAGATAAATTGTCAACTCAATCTCGATTCTAACCCTCTAATTCAGCCTTTGTCCACACCTTTAACCCGAGCCCCATTACAACCCTTTTTAAAAGACCTTTTGATTTGTGTATCATCTCATTTTATAGTGGTGGAGATTTGATTTTCAGGCAAGCTTATGGGATTAACTTTTCATGTTCGACTTTTGAGTACTTAATTTTGAACCTTAAATACTTTGAGTGATTTGAGTGAATCTTTAGTGAGGATGTCAACTCTTTTCGATTTTGAATTAAAGGTGATTATTTAGGTAAGGGGAAAACACCTATGTTTTTATGCTACAAAAACGATGACTTTGATTGTTTGAATCTTTAAGGCCCTTTACTTAAATTATCAATGTATGAATTATCTTTGAATTATGATGGAACGTTATTAAATATTATAAATCAAGGAAGTTCATTTTAATTGTGAGTTGAGAATTTTGCTTGAGGGCAAACAAATGCTTAAGTGTGGGGGTATTTGATAAACTGTAATTTGAACATATTTTAATCCCACATTTAGCATACTTTTGGATGATTTATTCCCTGAATTGTGTAATTTGGTGCTCTTAATCCTTTGTTTTCATGTTTTATACTTAGGAGAGCACCAAAGGATGAAAAGAACGAGAAACGGGCCCAAAACAGAGTAAATGGGCCATACCACAAAATCGACACGGCCTGGGCCCAAGACCACACAGCCGTGCCTCATTAACGGACCCAAACACTGCCTGGCCACGATTCACATGGACGTGTGCCATGGGCGTGTCCCTGTCGTGACAAAGAAGAGTTTCATTCGAATTAGGGTACTTAGAGACAAAGAAAGCCATTCCAAAAGCCTATATAAACACCCTAGAGACCAACCTTCAAGGGGAGTCCAGTTAGGCGTCCAATTAGGCCGAAGAGCCGAGCCAGAGAGGCCAGAATTGTGGAATTTACTCGAAGAAAGCCAGTTGATTCATCTCAAGAAGCTGGAATCATACTCAAGACGGAGGATCTTCCCTTCAATTCCTTCATGGGGTTTTAGGCTTTTTCTTATGTTTTGTTTTATATTTACTTCTGAGATCTATTCTTTTATGATTATGAACTAAAACCCTCAAATACTTGAGGGGGATGAAACCTAAGACGGATCTTGTTATTATTTTCTGAACTATATGATAAATACTTGATTTGTTCTTAATTATGTGTTCTTAATTCTTGCTTTGATATTTCAGAATATTAATTCAAGTACTGATGTGCTTAGACAATGGAGCTAAAGTCCCTGCTTAAGAGTAGGTGTAGCATAATTAAGCGGATTTGATCGCAACCCTAGAAATAGGATGATGAAAATCTACTGGATTAGGGTCAAACCTAATATGGGAGTCCATAGATCGAGTTAATACAATTCTAGGGGTTTTAATTAGAAAGAGATTTCAGTTAATCAACCTAAGGTTAGACGTTAGTAGCCTCGAAAGAGGTATTAATATACATTAGGGAATCCTACCGATCAAGTCAAGTGAATAAATCGTCTGGTTCAAAGTTAAATAACAAGTGAAGTCTAGGTGGATTCTTCCTCGGGTATTGTCTTAATAATTGGTTTTTCCCACAAGTATTTTCCCCAATTCATTCTCTTTGTCTTTGCATCTTTAGCTTAATAGTTAGTCAATTTTAGATTAATTAATAAATCCTTTAATTTCTAGGCTAAATAATAAAAAGAAATTTAGTATTAGTACTTTTAGTTCCTTTGGGTTCGACAATCTGATCTTGCCACTAAATTATCTTACTGTTTGATCGGTGCGCTTGCCTCAATCGTTGTCATAGTTAGTTTCTAGGCTCATTCTTTTTATAAATTTTTAAGACTCTGACACACGATCACTTACAAAATTTGTTGTTGCTTTTCAAGTATTTGAGAGGAGACTTTGCGTAGAGGGACGACGCCAGGAGTGCGCCAAGGTGGTGGCGGAGTGGGCTATTATGCATACAGTGGATATGTGACATAGTCTAGGAGTATGCCTTTTAAGTCTGTATCAAGATTAATGTTTGTATCAAGATTAATGTAATCAAATACATTTTAACCAATTCCTTTGCTTTTTAGTAATAAGTTTTTTAATTAAAATGCCAAAGAACAAGTTTAAAGAAATAGGAAATTATAAATTGTTTTTGTTAAGGATTAAGTTTTGTGTAGTAACACCTGTAATTCGGACCAGGTGAATCGAGTCGCATTTGGGGTGATTGATAAACCGTAAAAGTAACATATTTTAAGCCCACATTTAGCATGCTTTTGGATGATTTAAGCCTTTAATTATGTAATTTGATGCTCGTAATCCTTTATTTTCATGTTTTATACTCAGGAGAGCCCTAATGACGAGGAGAACGGAAAACGGGCCCGAAATAGAGTAAATGGGCCATATCACGAAATCCACATGGCCTGGGCCCAAGACCACATGGTTGTGCCCAATTCAACAAGTTCGAACACGGCCTGGCCACGACTTACATGGGCGTGTGCCATGGGCGTGTCCCTGCCGTCAGAAAGAGAAGTTTCACTCGGATTAGGATACTTAGAGGCAAAGAAACATATTCAGAAGCCTATATAAACACCCTAAGTGTAACCTAAAAAGGGGAACCCAGGGCTTTAGTCAAGGGGCGTCCAGCTAGGCCAAAGAGGGCAGATTTATGGAGAATTACTCGAAGATAGCCAGTTGATCCATTTCAGGAAGCCAGGAATCATATTCAAGACGGAGGATCTCTTCTTCAATTCCTTCAGAGGGTTTTAGGGATTTCTTATGTTTTGTTTTATCTTTTCTTTTGAGATGTATTCTTTTATTATCATCATGAACTAAACCCTCAGATACCTGAGGGGGATGAAACCTAAGATGAATCTTGTTATCGTTTGCTGAACTATATGATAAATATTTGACTTGTTCTTAATTATGTGTTCTTAATTCTTGTATTGATATTTTCGGGATATTAATTCAAGTGTGATGTGCTTAGGTGGAGGAGCAAAAGTCCTTGCCTAAGAGTAGATCTAGCATAATTAAACGGAGCTGATCCCGCGCCTAGAGATAGGGTGACGAGATTTTGCTAGATTAGGGTGAAACCTAATATGGGAGTCCATAGATCGAGTTAATGCGATTCTAAGGGTTTAATTAGAAAGAGATTTCAATTAATCAACCCAGGGTTAGACGTTAATCGCCTCGAGAGAGGGACTAATATAACTTAGGGAATCTTACGGATTAAGTCAAATGAATAAATCTTCTGGTTCAGAGTTAGATAACAGGTGAAGTCTAGGTGGATTCTTCCTTGGGTGTCGTCTTAATCAATTGGTTTTTCCTAAAAGTTATTTTCCCAATTTCATTCTTCTTTGTCTTAGAGTCTTTAGATTAGTTGTTAGTTAATTTTAGTTTAGATAAACAAATCCCTTAATTCTTAGGCTAAATAATAAAAAGAGAGTTAGTATTAGTACTTTTGGTTCCTTTGAGTTCGACATTCCGGTCTTGCCTAAACTATACTACTTTTCAGTAGGTGCGCTTGCCTCAAATCTTTGTCATAGTTAGTTTCCAGGTTCGATCATAGTCTTTATAAATTTTAAGACTTTGACATCGCATAAAACAATGACCAGTGTTACAAGTGGCATGCTTACATGCAAACAATATTCAATGTAACAATTAATAGCATGCAAAACATACAATCAGTTTCACAAGAACAATTAGTAAGTTACGAGTAAAGTAAAAATAGTACGAAGCACCCAATTACGTTAGTCATACATTTGGCTAACCTTTATGGTACCCACACTATGGAATAATTACCCCTTAAGGCCTTAGAACTTTTGGCCATTACAAATTTGTCCTCAATTTGCAATCGTCCACCACCTTTAAACACCTTACTAATTTAATCCAATTCCCGAATGTCACTTTGCCATTCGACCAATCATCAAAAGAACATATATTCATGCTATTAACAATTACCATACAATGAGTTAAGGACCCACACCTGATTATGCAAATTCACAACACTAGACTAAATTTTGCAACTCTTAAGCCTCAGATCTGTACCTAATACAGAAAATAATAGTTAAGAATCAGCTTTTAACCACCCTATAGGGTTCAGCCAAAACAGAGAAAAAGATTAGCTTTTTAGATCTGGTGTTAGAGATCTACACTTACTCTAATTTGGCTTACGAAAGGATTGCAAACAACTTTCTGATATTATTGTTGATCTCAACGATTTGGATCTGGACCTTCAATAAACAAAAAACAAAAAGATAAGAGCAGTGAGATTTGACCATGACACATGCACTAATCGGCCCTGGAGGTAATTAAAAGAGGAAAAAAATGACATAGATCTGATAAAAAACTACATTTATGCTACCCGATTAGATCTGTGACGAAAGAAGTGCAGAACCAATAGCAAATAAAAAAGAGAAGAGGGGTGATTTAGGGGCTTCAAGGATGGAAATGATGTGGAAAATAACAGGTAGGGTTGATGGCAATGGTGATAAAACTGGTGGATATTCACTAGGACAGAAGCAACACGTTGGAAAAAAATCAGTTTGAAAATTGTTTTTTTGCACAGCGAAAAATAAAAATTTTGAAAACAGACTCGGTTTGTGATATTTATAGCAATAAACCTTAGAACAAAATGATACATGTGTTTTTGGATAAGCGGATCCTTAATGTTTTCAGCTTTCAACCAAACAATCTTCTCAGTTATCCTCGTACCACGAATTGCTTCATGTGTGAGCTCGAACCAATTAAATCAAAACACAGAACAAGAAAAAGTTTACCTATTGGGGTGAAAATGAAAATTCTCTCTTCTATAATAGAAATCGGTAAAATTATTATTTTGAAAAATATATTTATAAGTTGAAAATAAATTATCTTTATTTTTTGGCATAATAACAATCCCTCAAATTTTTGTTCATAACTCTACCGATGCCATCTATTTATAGGAAGAGAATGTAGAACCCTTGTAGAGTTGTATAAGTTTATTTCCACTAGAAAAATGATATCCTAGTTTAACTAGGATATAGAGGGTGACAACTCTACTTGGGGTTTTAGGCCTCTCTCACATCGAGTCCAATTACGAGTACTTCCTGGGCCTTTTTGACCCAGTACTCTGAAATATGATCCAACCTGATTCAATTTTTCTATTTCCCAAAAATAAAATTTAGTATATACATATTAAATGATTTTCTCCCCTAATTTTATCGTCGGTAAAATTTTGACGATTTTTCCCATTAAAATTTTGACCATTTTCCCCCCAGTAAAATTTTGAGAAAATTCACTCAATATGTCGCAACTCAACATGTTCACTATGACCAAATGATTTATATTCATTTTTGGGGTTCAAAACAGTCCAAAAACATAAACTCATTCTTCCATCATTTTTTAAGTAATCCTATATAGGATTGCAAGTTTCTTTTTTTCATTTTCATTTCCATTTTTAAAAACCTGCATTCATTTCTCCATTTCAGGGAAAACCATAATCATTCTTGAAGGTTTCCCATTTCTCTTTTTCTATTCATTTTGTTGATTCCTATTCAAAATTGCAATTCATTTTTGGTTTCAATGAGCTAATGGAGGGATTGATTAAACATATGTGGTTGAGGATAAAATGATTTATAATTATGTTTCGTTTTTTCACCTATTAATTATAAACTCATTTAGTCGCGAAATCATTCTACTATAGTATCATGATTGAGCTCTCCTAAAAAACATACCATTACGAAAGCAACTACTCAGTGCTCGTCCAATGACCTTGTCATAAGTGTGTTACCCTCATAAGATATCCTTGATCTCTTTGGGATAGTATATGTTATGCCAATATGATCCTATTTTATCTCATGTTAACTATTACATCTTCCTTCATCAAAAGTCAATCATAATCAAATAGTGATCAAGTCATCCATCACAAAGACGGATGACTTATGGCTACCTTTACTTTTTATCAACCATGTAATTCCAACGAGAGGATATCATTTACCCATGCTTTGGGTTATGAATTCCACTGTTGTGAATGACGCTACATACTACAGAAGTCGTACACTCAATGCACCTGCTTTTACTTCCTTATCTTTTTGAACTTAGGATTTTACTTATATCAAATTGTACGAGTCATATATACATAGTCCACCATCTACATAGGAATTAGTTATGTCACACCATGAATGTCACAAGTGAATAAATCCATAAATGGATTCATGATTTATTCTGCTTGGGTCCTGTCCGGTATACCGTCAACCTAGTCAGTCACATCTATGTCTCTATCTTATAGGAGCCATCTACTTCGATACCCAAGAAAAGGCATCTCCCCAATTGGACTTGATAGATGAGATATTAGTCTTTCAATCAGTTTGCTCATTTCTGATTAGACTAAGGACATGTTTAGGTTCATTTACAAATACAAGCTATCTTTTTTGTATTACGATCAGACCACGTAATATCGCTTAGTATTAGTTAAACATTAGACAACTAGTGAGCAACATTTGCTTCTATTTTGCTTTGCGTCAAAAAACCATGTGAGGAGAATATACAAAGTATTAATGTAATTCATGAATAATTTTATTAACCAATCTGTTCAAAAAAGATATAAGTTTTCCTAGACTAGAATACTAAACTCAAGGCACCAGATCCAACACAACAATGGAAAAACAAAAAAAATATGGGAGGAACTTAGGGCTTAATGGTGACACAATAGAGGAAGAAAAGAAAGAAAATGGATAAGAATAGTAGAGGAAACTGAGAGAAAACGAAGAGGGGGATGACAAAAAAAGTGAAGAAATGAGCAAATGAGGCTAAACTGAAAATAAAAATACAATAGATACCTAGGGTTCTAGGTAAGGAAAGCACAACTAGGGTTTTGGCCAAAAATACAATAATTAAAAATTTTACAAGAGAGGAGAATTGAACTCGAACTGAAGGATAGCTTCACTACTTCTTAGCCACTACGCCAAAACTCACTCTTGTTTAAACTCTTACAACATTTATTTTTAAAATAGTCGTGACACTTACTAAAGTTAGAAGCAAAAGTGCACAAAATAAAAACGATGCGAGGGAAGGGATTCAAACTTGGGTTTCATGTACAAATTCACTATCTCTTAACCGCCAAACTAGGAACTCATTTATTAAATAAAACGCACAAAGATAACCTTAAAAATCGAGGTGTGACCACTCTCGGTTCACAAACCTGATTTTACTATCCCAATTTTTGGGATGCAACAATATCATTTTTATTGGATGTCTTTAACCTTAGGAATTTGTGTAACATCCTGAATTTGTAGGGCTTTGTATTTGATGTGTTGTGATGTGATGTTATGCTTAAAGTGTTAATTAGGGTGTTTAAGGGGTTCAGACTGGGCTCAGGAATTGGGCCGAGGCCTTAGTCAAATTTTTCTACTTGGGCACTCTGGTGGAAAGCCAGTTAGGATAGGGCTTAAAAGATATTATCTGTAAATTAAGACACACAAATGGGCTTGTGGCCCAGTGGTCAGTGGCGTTACTTAGCAATAAGGAGGTCCAAGGTTTGAATCGCATTACCCACTTATTTTAAATGTTTTTGGCGTCAAAAGAGAGGAGAGTTGGGGGCGACTAGGATGCTTGGAATTAGGAGATTTATGTGTTTGGATAATGTGGATAATGTGGCAGATAAAAGGAAGAAGAGGTGGTGTTATCTGGGTCACTTGTGGGTGAGAGATCAGGTAAGGATAAGGGAGAAAGTTTAGAAATTATCTACTGATCACAGTAGTGGCCGAATTTCCAACTCTGGGGGAAAGAGGGAATCGGTTTTGATGAGGCTAAGGGGGGTGCCGAAATTTCCCTTGTTAATTAATTAGTCTTAGTCAAATTTTTCTACTTGGGCACTCTGGTGGAAAGCCAGTTAGGATAGGGCTTAAAAGATATTATCTGTAAATTAAGACACACAAATGGCCTTGTGGCCCAGTGGTCAGTGGCGTTACTTAGCAATAAGGAGGTCCAAGGTTTGAGTCGCATTACCCACTTATTTTAAATGTTTTTGGCGTCAGAAGAGAGGAGAGTTGGGGGCGGCTAGGATGCTTGGAATTAGGAGATTTATGTGTTTGGATAATGTGGATAATGTGGCAGATAAAAGGAAGAAGAGGTGGTGTTATCTGGGTCACTTGTGGATGAGAGATCAGGTAAGGATAGGGAGAAAGTTTAGAAATTATCTACTGATCACAGTAGTGGCCGAATTTCCAACTCTGGGGGAAAGAGGGCAATTCCGGCTTTTGGTTAGTGTGTGTGCCGAAAATTTGATTAGAAAATAGGGTACTTCTTAATTTCGGCATTTATTCTCATTCTCTTCTCTTAGTTGTTTCTTTTCTCAAAAAGCAGAAAACTCCTAAAGTTCCATCTTCTTCTTCATTCTCTGCTATAAGCCGAAACCCTTAAGTATTCCTTCTCTTTACTCTCTTCTGCCATAGCCGAATGTCCTAGTGTCCATTCTTTTTCTTTTTGCCGATTTCTTCATTAAAAGCCGAATCTTCATAGATTTCTTTGAATCATCTTCTCTTTTTGATTTTCGTAAAAAGCCGAAATCTTCTAGGAGTTGCCGAATTCTCTATAAAGGTAGGTGCCGATTTCTTCTGATCTATCCTTTTCCTTTTTTGATTTTTAGAAGACAAAATCGAAAGGCTAATGGATTGTTGGTTTCTTGTGTTTACGTGTTGGGCGATATTCGGGAATGGAAGTAGATCGCTTAGATCTAAAAGCCGGAACCGCTAGTCTCTGAACCTCATATCTCTCTTTTCAGGATTTCAAGGTAAGGGGTTCTCTTTAGATTCTCGTTAGATTCGCTATCGTAATTGTGATCTTAACCATATGTTATGATGGTAGCAACTGAGAAGGTTTATTGATGGAATCAAATATTGATCAGGCGAAGGAGGGGATTGGATCTATTAAACCAACCCCTAAGTTTAAGAAGCTAGTAGTGTCAGCAGTACGGGATTGGCGACCGAGTTGTGGACCGGCTTCAGAATAAAACCATAGACAGTTAGCAGTCGTATCGGCTTCTGATATTAATAACATAGAAAGTCTCGTCTTGTCTGTAATCAGGTGTGTAGATCTCTAACACACTAATTTATCTGTACTATATATGTTATGGGCTATAAGCCGGAAAAAGGGCTATATAGACAGTCGTATTACCCAAAAACGGTAGGTAAGGGATGCTAGGTACGTAATCATAGAAACATCTCTATGTGTATCGATGTATGTGATAAACTGTGATCTTTTAGGTAGTATATTATTTCGCTTCTGCATGGATGTATGCATGGGTTGGGGTTGATATGATGAAGGGGAAGAGCATGTTAAAAGGTCACTTAGTGATCGGTGGTTAAACCACGATATGTACATTTAGGTCACAATAGTAATCGGTGACTCTGCCACACTTGATTGTAAGGTCACACAGTGATCGGTGGCTCTGCCATAGTGGATTATAAGGTCACATAGTGATCGGCATTTTAATTGACAGCATGACTGTCGATATGGTGTGTAGCTGTTGGTGGGTTGATTGTAGAAATCCCCGAGGTGTGATGGCTGATACGGACTGGTGTGTAGAGGATAGACTTTTAGGTTGGGTTGGGCCATGTTGCATGTGAATATTCTGTTGCCATTGTGTATGGGCCAAGGCCCATAATGTGTTTGTGGGCCTCAAGCCTTTTATGTGTTTTCAAAATTTGCACACTGAGTCTTGGTGACTCACCCATTATTTTCCCTGACTTTTTAGATGAGCAGTAGATCGTGGACATGAGAGCCGAGGCGGACTCGAGGGGCCATCAAGTTCTTTTATTTTCATAAACTATCTTCGGTTTACCTTTAAGTTTTAATTTTTGGATTATTTATGTAATAAGGCCCCATGGTTTAGGTTTCGATTTACTATTTGTTAATGTTTACAATTTATAAATTTATGTTCAGGGATTTAAGTCATAAGGAGTAATAAAATAGGATTTTCAAACATGTTCAACGAAAAAGAAAAGGTTTTCATCAAATATCGTTTTTCTGAATGAATACCTAAATAAATAAATTGAGATTTCCAAAAACCATCAAAGCAAAGTTTTCAACATTAAACCTCGTAGCATACCAGTTCGGGTCGTAGCGTTTGGGCCAGGTTTGGGGTGTTACAATTTTGGTATCAGAGCTCAGTTGCAAACCACGAGCTGTGAAATGGGTCTAGTAGGGTTTTGTAAAATTGATGTGAATTTGGGAAAAATACTTTGGGTTGAGATATGGCCTTCGAGTCTACTGGCACCCGATCCACGCAGGTAAGTATTCTAACTCTTGATGTGATATGCATGTTGGGTTTGATGGGCTTTATGGATGTAGACTAGTGTGATAGGGTTAATGGACCTTAGGCCTAGGTTAAACAACTCTGTAAATTTATAAAACTTAATCTGACTAAACCTGTCTGTGAACAAGTCACTGGGTTAGGGTGTGGCAACAGGCGTACGCATGTCTAGGACTGGATTCAATGAGAGCTTGGTATTTAAGCGGTCCTAGTGACCCACCTCCTCTTTGCTGGAATCCTACCTGGTGCGTAGTGACCGTTCACCTTAGCCATGAGGACTCGTTGACGGGCCAAAAATCATAATTAAAACCCGAAAGGGATCAACCACCCTATTTCGCAAAATTACCAAAAATACCCCCTAGTTTTGTAAAATTTTCGAAATACCCTAGATTTGTGAAAATTTCCCAAAATACCCTAGATTTGTAAAACTACCAAAATTTGTGAAATTAACGAAACACCCCCGGTTGGAAAAAATACCAAAAATACCCATGCTTTGTAAATTTACCCGAAAACCCCTAGATCTACAAAAGGTACCCGATTTGCCAAAATTAAATTTTCCAAAATGCCCTTACTTTACAAAAAAAAATACCAAAATGTCTCTATTTCGAAAAAAATCACCAAGATACCCTATTTTGGGAAATCATGAAAATACCCTTGTAGGTTAAAATTACAGAAATACCCTTGGGTAGTGAGATGACGGAAATACCCTTATGTGATGAATGTGAGTTCATGGATGCTACTTGTACGTTGATATATGATGGTTGAATGTATGTGGTTCCTAGAACTAGGAGATATATACTTGAGACTGAAACCCGTAAATATAATTTCGAATTCAAAAGAACTACTCTTGAAACTATTGTCCATAAGATTATTCGTGGTTAATCAGTGAAAAAATTAATAATTCATAAAATTTCTAATCAGATAAATGCGAATCGGTAGAATAAGTACGAGGGGTTGTGGACGTCCTGCGCGTGGTCGTGGTAGGGGTAGGATGGCTGTGTCAGAACCAGTAGGATCTGGCCATGAGTCTGGAAACGAGATACTGGTTCCACCAGCTGTGGAGGTGGAATTTTAGGACCAGACGACCGGAGATGATGCGGTATCTAAGGCGGTGTTAAGGGTTTTAGAGAGGGTTGCTGGGGCAGGCATGGGTACAGAAACTCGAAAATCTGTGTCGGAGCGACTTAGAGCCAATGGGGTAGAGATGTTTAGGGGAATTTTCGGTATAGCCCCAAGTACAGCTGAGTATTGGTTGGAGGTGGTTGAGCATACAATGGATGATCTGGACCTCACGGAGGAGGAAAAACTGAAAGGGGTTGTACTCTCTTGCGGGACGAAGCTTATCAATGGTGGCTTACGGTTAAAGATGGTACGATGGCTGACCGTATCACCTGGGATTTCTTCAAAATGGTGTTTCAGAGTAAATACATTGGGACAAGTTATATGGATGCGCAGCGTAGAGCATTTCTGAATCTGGTGCAAGGAAGTGGGTCGGTGGCTGCTTACGAAGCGGAATTCTTGCGCCTTAGCTGTTATGCTCGAGGAATGGTAGCCACAGACCATGAACATTGTGTTCGATTTGAAGATGGTCTGAGGGATGATTTGAGTGTATTGATAGCTCCACAGGGGGAGAGGGAATTTGCTGTGCTTGTGGAAAAAGCTAAGATAGCTGAGGAGGTGAAGCGGACAGAGAAACTGAATCGGGATAGAGATAGGGGTAGAAGTAAAAGGTTTAGATCATCAGGGGCAGCTGGGCGTACTCAAAAAAGGCCTAGGTCAGAAGGGCTGAGGCGGGAGGAGAGACCTGCTGCTGCTAGTCAGACACAGAAGTGTGCTCGATGTGGTAAATTCCATGTAGGTGAGTGTTGGACGGGCAGTGAGAAGTGTTTTAGGTGTAGATCTACGAATCACCAAGATAGGAACTGTCTGCGGCAATGGGGCAGTGAAGGGCCCACAAGTCAAGGGAATGCACAACTGGAAAGAGGCGGTCAGTAGCCACAGAGAGGTCGTGGTCCAGCCAGAGGTGGTAATGGTTCTGGTCGGGGTCGTCGAGTACTAGGCCAAGTTGCAGAAAACACTGAAGCGAGACAGCCGGGGTTAGTCTATGCTGCCAGACGTCGAGAGGAGGCTAACGCACCGGATGTCATAACCGGTAAGTTTTTAATTTTTGGCTTGCCTTACACTGCATTGGTTGATATTGGTTCGGCGCACTCCTATGTTGCTAGTGCTATAGCGGGAACTTTGAACTTAGATTATGAGACTTCTTTAAGGAGAGGACTATAGTGAGCCCTTTAGGACAAACTGTAGTAGTGAACAAACTATATAAGGATGTACCCCTGGAAGTTCAAGGGGTAACTTTTCGGGCTAATCTGATGGAACTGCCGTTTAGGGAGTACGATTTGATCTTAGGAATGGATTGGTTAGTAAAGTATCAAGTAAATTTGGATTGTGCAGCTAAGCGTATGGTGTTAAAAACTCCCGAAGGTGGCAAAGTGTTGGTGATAGGTGAAAGAGGGAACTGTTTGTCAAATGTGGTGTCTGCCTTAAGAGCAGAAAGGATGGTGATGAAAGGATGTGAGGCAATTCTAATGTTTGTTTGCGCTCTGGAAGCCAAGGAACTAACTGTTGGGGACGTTAGGACGATGAAGAAATTTTCTGATGTTTTTCCAGAAGAGCTTCTGGGATTACCCTCGGATCGTGAAGTGGAGTTTGGTATTGATCTTCTTCCGAGGACAGCGCCAGTATCTATCGCTCCATACAGGATGGCACCGAAGGAGTTGGTGAAATTAAAGGCTAAAATCCAAGAGTTGCTGGATAGAGGATTTATCCGACCGAGTGTGTCGCTTTGGGGAGCACCGGTATTATTTGTTAAGAAGAAGGATGGATCAATGCGTATGTGTATCGACTATCGCCAGCTGAATAAGTTAACAATCAAGAATAAATACCCGTTGCCGAGGATCGACGACTTGTTCGATCAGTTGAAGGGGGCTTCAGTCTTTTCAAAGATAGATCTGAGGTCAGGGTACCATCAGCTTAAGGTCAAGGAGGCGGACATTCATAAGATAGCTTTTAGAACTCGCTATGGTCATTACGAATTCATGGTAATGCCATTTGGATTGACCAATATGCCAGCGGCGTTTATGGATATGATGAATCGAGTATCCAGCCCTACTTGGATCAGTTTGTCGCGGTATTTATAGATGATATCCTGGTTTAGTCGAAATCAGAAGAGGAGCATGATTCATATCTTCGGGTGGTTCTATAGATCCTGAGGGGGAAGCAGCTCTATGCCAAATTCAGTAAGTGTGAATTTTGGCTAGGTGAAGTGACTTTTCTAGGTCACGTTGTGTCAGCAGAGAGGATTAGGGTTGACCCTCGAAAAATTGAAGTGGTGTTGGATTGGAAGCCGCCTAAGTCGGTAGCGAAAATTCAGAGTTTTCTTGGTTTGGCCGGGTATTACAGAAGGTTTGTTGAAGGATTTTCCTTGATTGCGGCTCCGTTGACTAAGTTGTTGCGGAAAGGGGTTCTGTTTGTTTGGTCAAATAAGCAGCAAGAGAGTTTCGAGAAGTTAAAAAGGATTTTAACGGAGGCTCCGGTATTGATTCAGCCGGAGGCTGGGAAGGAATTAGTGATTTACTATGATGCTTCACACATGGGGCTGGGATGCGTGTTGATGAAAGGTGGAAAGGTTGTTGCATACGCATCTCGGCAGTTAGGACCGCATGAATCAAACTATCCCACACATGACTTGGAATTGGCGGCGGTGGTGCTTGCCTTGAAGATCTAGAGGCATTATCTGTACGGGGAGAAATCTGTCATTTATACCGATCATAAGAGCTTAAAATACCTTTTGACTCAGAAGGAGTTGAATCTAAGGCAAAGAAGGTGGATCGAGTTGTTAAAGGATTATGACTGCTCGATCGAATACCATTCGGGTAAAGCCAATGTGGTGGCGGATGCTCTAAGTCGTAAAGTAATCTATGACTTGAGAGCGATGTTTGCTCACCTTAGTTTATATGATGATGGGAGTTTATTAGCTGAAATTCAAGTGAAACCCTCTTGGGTCTGTCAGGTTAAGCAGAAGCAGCTGACTGATGAGTTGCAAAAGGGGAAGTTTCCGGTAAGATCAAGTGAGGGATCAACAGAATTTAGTGTGAATAAGGAAGGGCTCTTATGTAATATCCTGAATTAGGGGTTAATTTTAAATTGAATTGTGGTGCATGTGTTTGGACTGTGGTGTTACTATTAGTGATGTTTTAAGATCTAGTTATAAGTTTAGAGCAGGCCTGAGTAGTAGGAATTTTGTCTTTTTAAGCTTTAAGTAAGGGGAGCTGAAGGAGCTAGGGCTTTGTAACATCCTAAAAATATTAGAGTATCATCTTGTTATTTGTGTTAGCTCGGATATGATTGTTATTGTGTACTTAGTATATTTGTGTGAAAATTTGGAATTATTAGCTAAGCTAGAATAATTTTTAGTCTGGTTTATTTAATGAACTGGATTAGGTGAACTTGACACTTAAGTTAATTTAAGTGTAAATTTCTAACACAAGGGAGTTAGTGGCATGGTGGTTAAGATGCATGAAAGGTGGCATAAGGGAAATGGTTCGAGTAGCATGGAAGGCATTTTGAGGATTGTATTTTTGTACATCCTAGCATTAATGGACGGTCAAGTTTTACATATGGAAGGTTGGACTTTCAAATTTTTGGTAAGTTGAATATTGGTTTAGGAAAGTTTATACTTTGGGAAAGGAATCTTAAGGTTATGGAAGGATGAGGGGACATAAGGCTTGGCTTAATAAAGATGTTTTGGAAACTATTCCAAGGCCTTTAGTGCATGTATGTGGACGGCATGTATGGCTAGGGGGTGGCCGAATATTGATAGGAGGTTTGGGGGAGGATAGTTGGCCAACTTTAGCATTTGTGCACCTTTTGGCATTTGTTTCTTTTTCTCTCCAAAAACTCCTTCTTTGGCCGAATGTACCTAGGCATTTTGTGCAAATTTGTTTTGGATTTTAGCTCTCATTTTTGTGTTGAGCGAAATACCATTCTCTTTCTCTCATTTTTCCTTTTGAAACCAAAACTACATTTTTACATTTTGTGTACCTTTCTTTTCGGCAAACAAGGTGTTGGCCGAACCTCATTTCTCCCATCTCCCTCTTTTCTTCTTTTGATATTTGCTCAAACACATTTCCTTTTTCTTTCTTTTGGCCGAATCTCTCTCTTCTCCAAACTCTCTTTTCTTTTCTTCCATTGTTGCTTAAGCCGAATCCTCCCTCTCTCATTTATTTTATTCTCTTTTCTACTCACATACTTCCTTACTTTTCATTCACATATCAATTGCTTTCTTCTTTCATAACCATATTGCCGAAACTTCCCACTCCCTTTTAGTATAGTTTTGGCCGAATATCATCAAGGGTAGGCATTCATTTTGGTTCTCTTCAATCGGTTTTGGAAGAAGGTAAGTGTTCATGGCCGTTTTTCCTTTATTTCTTTCTCCTTTCTAAGTCATTTTCTTGTAGACAAAGGCCGAATCTTTGGGCATTTGTTTGCAAAGTTCTAACCATTTTTAAGAACCGATTATTCTTTTAGGCTCTTTGGGACTTCGGAAGCAATTGAGTTAAGCCTTTCCTTTAGCAATTGAAGTTAGTAAATCAAGTGGTAAGGATTCAATATTCTTTAAGTTGATTGAGAAAGCCTAAGGCTTTTGGGATTAAGTTATGATGTTGACCGAATGGTGTTGCTTAAAGTTCTATGATTTGGCCGAATGTAGGACAAGGTGATTTAGTACGGTAGATCGGATCTTTGGATCTTAATACTTTCGTTGGTGCCAGGTGTGTACCTTACACACTTTATAACTCGGTTATATATATGTGTGTTAAATAACTATTCATGTTGTTTAAGCCGAAAACTATGAGATATTGATATGATACCTTGATGGGTATGAGCAAGGATACGGGTAAGTCCGTTTCGATATGATGATGCTATATGTTGTTTAATATCACGATCTACGTTATGTATTGGTTATATGTTCATATCAAAGTATATTGACATGATTTGTTTATCTATTGCATTGGTATGGGCAATATGAGAGGAGGGGAAGATTGATATTCGTGTCTTCGGACACCAGAGGTTTGGCACCTCCAGTGATTTGGTATCACATTTGTGTCTTTGGGACACCAGAGGTTTGGCACCTCATAGCGACTCGTCCCTATGGTTTAATACCACCGTGGGTTGGCCCCACTTTTGAGATATGGGATTGTCGCCAGTGATTTGGTATCATAAGTGGGTTGGCCCCACAACTTGATTATTCGTGACTTTGGTCACCAGTGATTTGGTATCACATTTGTGTCTTTGGGACACCAGAGGTTTGGCACCTCATAACGACTCGTCCCAGTGGTTTCACACCACCGTGGGTTGGCCCCACATTTGATGTATTGGGATCGTCACCAATGATTTGGTATCACAAGTAGGTTGGCCCCACAACTTGATTATTTGTGACAGTAAGTCACCAGTGATTTGGTATCACAATATTGAATATCGTGACTTTGGTCACCAGTGGTTTGGCACCACCAGTGGTTTGGTACCACACGGGGTAGAAAAAGGAGTTACGGATGGCTAGGTTGGGTGCATCATATATATATTGCTTGGTTATAATTTGTGTAAGTACGTGGCAATTACCCGGGAAGGGGATTATGCACTGGGTCTTGGTGACTCACCTTCTCCCTTACCTTTTCAGGTGATGCGTAAATTCACGGATGAGGAGCCGGATGAACTCGAGGAGGCCATGCAATAAAATTTGGTTTTACATGAACTTCCATTTGGGTACTTTATTTTAATTTGGTTTTCATCTTTTTATGGATTTGTAATAAGGCCTGTTTAATTATGTTTTGGATTATTTATATACTTTGAATTAGATTTAATTATGGCTTACAAATTATATGGTTTAATTAATAGTATGTGCACAAAGTTTTCTAAAATACAAAACGCGATAGTTTTCAAACCGTTACCATCGGGTAACATAAATTATTTGATAAAATTTAACATCTTAAGTGTTTACGATAACTTATACTATTTTCCAAAACTTAAGTTTCCAAATTTCTATTAGATACGATTTTCAACCTAATTGCTTTAGTTTCTCTTTAATTTATAAATGGTTTACTTAATCTAAGTCATGACTAAGTTATTTTTTAAAAATCTATTTACGAATTTCAAAGTAATTTATCAGTTTTCAATTTAATTTTTTACGAATTTAGAATAATAAAAAGTTTTTCACTAAAATTTAATCGTTAACTCGTTTTTCTTCAAAACGTTTTTCTTCGTGGCATGCCGGATTCGGTCATGGCGTATTGACCGGGTTTGGGGTGTTACAAATTGGTATCAGAGCTAAGTTCAAAAGTTTGGCCGTGGGCCCGAGGCCCAAAATGTTTTAAAGTATGGTTTTAAAATGTTTTTGTTGAAAATTTTATGGTTGGAAAGGCATGGCCCCGAGTCTCCGGCATCAATCCGTCCTGGTAAGTACATCAAACTGTTGATTTTGATGATATGATATGATGATGTTGGCATGACTGAATAGTAGTAGGAACTACTCTAGAGACCCAAAACTATAGGTTGGATGTACTCGCGAAACAATCTCTTATTATAATTATTCATAAAACTTTGTTTTAAAGAAAGTGGAATAATGACTAATGCATAAAACTTCTAAATGAGATAAGTCGAGACTTTAGACATGAGTACTCGAGGTCGAGGTCGTATTACTCGTGGACGCCGTCATGGTAGGATGGCTGTGTCAGAACCAGTGAGGTCTGGTCAAGGATCCGAAAATGAGGTACCACCACCACCAACGGTTGGAGTTGAGCATTAGGACCAAACGGGGGTTGACACAGTGTCTCAAGCGGTGTTGCGAGTTCTAGAGAGGGTAGCTGGATTAAGTGGAGGCACGGGAGCTCGGAAATCTGTACCCAAGCGACTCCGATCCAATGGAGCGGAGGTATTTCGGGGTGTTTCAGGTGTAGCTCCTAGTGCGGCTGAATATTGGCTAGAGCCGACAGAGCGAATCATGGATGACTTGGATCTGAATGCTGAGGACAAGCTGAAAGGGATTGTGTCACTTCTTCAGGATGAGTCATATCAGTGGTGGCTCACAGTACGGAATAGTGCTGCAGCGGAGGATCTCACTTGGGATTATTTCAAGGCAGCGTATCAGCGGAAATATGTTGGGTCTAATTACATTGATGTGCAGCGTAAGGCATTTCTGAGTTTGGTCCAGGGTAATAAGTCTGTATCAGAATATGAGGCGGAATTTTTAAGATTGAGTCGGTATGCTAGAGGTATCTTGGCTTCGAAGCACAAGTGATGTGTTCGGTTCGAAGATGGTTTAAGGGACGAGCTGAGATTGCTGATTGCTCCACATCAGGAGCGAAAGTTTGCTACTTTAGTTGAAAAGGCTAAGATAGCCGAAGGAATAAAGGAATCTGGAAGACAGAGTTACGACCGGAATAAGCATAAGAGAGGTTATGGTCATCCAGGTCAGCCGGTAATTCTCAGAAGAGGGCTAGGCAGAGTGGGCCGAATCAGTCCGGGAGGCCTGTTACTGCTAATCAGGGACCAGCACAGTGTAACTGATGTGGGAAATTTCATTGGGGCGAATGCTGGACCGGAGGGATAGGATGTTCGAGTGTGGCTCGCTGGATCATCGTGTGAGAGACTGTCCACGAAAGCTAGCTAGGAATCAGTCTGAGGGTGAAGGTCAGGCTCAGTTCAGAAGGGAAGGACCGCCACCGCAGAGAGGTCGTGGTAATGGTAGAAGAAGTAATGGTTCTGGTCGAGGCCGAGGAGCATCTGGTAGAGGTGCTGGCAACACTGAGGTAAGACAGCCTGGTTTGGTGTACACAGCGAGACGTCGAGAGGAGGGAGACGTACCAGACGTCATAATCGATACGTTCTTAATCTTTGGTATGCCATATACTGCTTTGATAGATGTGAGCTCGACGCATTCGTATGTTGCTAGTAGCATAGTAAAGACCATGAGCTTAGATTCTGAGACTACTTCTAGGAAGATGACCGTACTTAGCCCTCTAGGTCACTCTGTAGAAGTAAATAAGCTGTATAGAGATGTACCCCTAGAACTCCAAGGGGTAGTGTTCGTAGTTGATCTGATGGAACTGCCATTTGGGGAGTTTGATCTGATTCTCGGGAGGGATTGGTTGGTCAAGTACCAAGCAAGTTTGGATTGTGCTGCTAAGCGCATGGTTGTGAAGGCAGCTGATGGCAAAGAAGTGGTTATGATAGGTAATAGAAGAGATTATCTATCCAACGTGGTATCTGCATTGAAAGCGGTAAAGTTGGTCAGAAAGGGCTGTGAGGCGTTTGTGGTCCATGTGTGTGCGTTGGAGGCTAAGGAGTTTACTGTAGGGAATGTTTGAACGGTAAAAGAATATGCTGACGTATTTCCAGAAGAACTTCCAGGACTGCCTCCGGATCGTGAAGTTGAATTTGGTATAGATCTGTTACCCGGAACTGCGCCAGTTTCTATTACTCCGTATAGGATGGCTCCGAAGGAATTAGTGGAATTAAAGGCTCAGATTCAGGAGTTGTTGGATCGAGGTTTTATCCGACCAAGTGTTTCGCCATGGGGAGTGCCGGTACTTTTTGTCAAGAAGAAAGATGGTACGATGCGGATGTGTATAGACTACCGCCAGTTGAATAAGTTGACGATCAAAAACAAGTATCCTTTGCCGAGGATAGATGACTTGTTTGATCATCTTAAGGGGGCAACGGTTTTCTCCAAGATTGATTTAAGGTTTGGATATCATCAGCTAAAGGCGAAAGAGGCTGATATCCATAAGACGGCATTTCGCACTCGGTATGGACACTAAGAATTTCTGGTGATGCTGTTTGGGTTGACTAATGCGCCGGCAGCATTCATGGATATGATGAATCGGGTATTCCAGTAGTTTTTGAATCAATTTGTTGTGGTATACTCAAATTTAGAGGAGGAGCATGATGCACATTTGCGAGTAGTGTTACGGATTCTGAGGGAAAAGCAGCTTTATGCCAAATTTAGTAAATGCGAGTTTTGGCTTAGGGAGGTGACTTTCTTGGGTCACGTGGTATCAGCTGAGGGGATTATAGTGGATTCTCGAAAAATTGAGGCAGTGTTGGATTGGAAGCCGCCTAAGTCAGTGGCTGAGATTCGGAGTTTTCTAGGTTTGGCGGGGTATTACCGAAGATTTGTGGAAGGATTTTCTTTGATCGCCGCACCTATGACCAAGTTATTGAGGAAATGAGTTCCATTTGTGTGGACCGAGAAGCAGCAAGGAAGTTTCGACAAGTTGAAGAAGATTCTGACTAAAGCTCTAGTTTTGATTCAACCCGAGGTAGGCAAGGAATTCACGGTTTACAGTGATGCATCACATACTGGTTTGGGATGTGTGCTGATGCAAGAAGGGAAGGTAGTGGCTTATGCATCTCGACAGTTGAGACCACATGAAGTTAATTATCCGACGCATGACTTGGAATTATTCTTTGTGGTTTTTGCTTTGAAGATATGGAGACACTATTTGTACGGAGAGAAGTCGATAGTTTACACAGATCACAAGAGTCTTAAGTATCTTTTGACTCAGAAGGATTTGAACTTGAGGCAGCGTAGATGGATTGAGTTGTTGAAAGACTACGACTGTTCGATTGAGTATCATCCGGGCAAGGCTAACGTGGTGGCAGACGCGTTGAGCCGTAAGGTTGTATCTGACTTAAGATCGATGTTTCCTCGTCTTAGCTTATATGACGATGGGAGTCTTATGGCTGAATTGCAAGTCAAGCCGACTTGGTTAGAGCAAATCAAGGATAAACAGTTAGTGGATAATGGTTTGAGTGATTGGAGGTTGCGGTTTCAGAACGGAGGTTTAGAGGATTATAGTTTGTCCAGTGATGGAGTATTGTGTTTTAAAGGGAGAACTTATGCCGAAGGATGTTGAGTTGAGACAAAGGATTCTTCAGGATGCACATAGCAGCCCATGCGCTATGCATCCTGGAGGTAGCAAGATGTATCGGGATTTAAGAGAGCAGTTTTGGTGGCCAGGTCTGAAGCGGGAGGTAACTGAGTTTGTGGGTAAATGTCTGACGTGTCAACAAGTCAAGGCTGAACATCAGTTACCGTCTGGGTTACTTCAGCCGGTGAAGATTCCACAGTGGAAGTGGGAAAGGATCACTATGGACTTTGTCAGTGGATTACCTCTTACGCCTAGTAAGAAGGATTCAGTTTGGGTAATTGTGGATCTTCTGACTAAGTCAGTTCATTTCATTCTGGTAAGGGTGGATTACTCGCTTCAGAGGTTAGCTAAGTTGTATGTAGCAGAGATAGTGAGGTTGCACGGTGTGCCAGTGTCGATCATCTCGGATAGGGATCCAAGATTTACGTCGAGGTTTTAGAGAAATTTACATCAGGCTTTGGGTACGCGGT
This sequence comes from Gossypium bickii, assembly GCA_025503065.1. Classification (NCBI taxonomy): domain Eukaryota; kingdom Viridiplantae; phylum Streptophyta; class Magnoliopsida; order Malvales; family Malvaceae; genus Gossypium; species Gossypium bickii. Next base: position 13,278,962 of record CP106716.1, on the reverse strand, counting down.
TGGATTTCAGTACCGCATTTTATCCACAGTCTGACGGGCAGTCAGAAAGGGTTATACAAATTTTAAAGGATATGTTAAGAAGTTGTGTTTTGGACTTCAGAGGCAGTTGGGAAGAGTTTTTGCCGTTAGCTGAGTTCGCATACAACAATAGTGATCAGGCAAGCATTAAGATGGCACCATATGAGGCATTGTATGGTAGGAGGTATCGCACACCTACATGCTGGACTGAGTTGGGTGAGCGTCAGATGTTAGGACCAGAGTTGGTTGCAGAGACTGAGGATAAAGTTAAAATGATTCAGGCTCATTTGAAGGAAGCTTCGGATAAGCAAAAGTCGTATGCCGATCTCAAGCGGAGGGATATAGAGTTTGCCGTGGATGACAAAGTTTTTCTGAAGGTCTTGCCATGGAAGAAAGTGTTAAGATTTGGAAAAAAAGGGAGTTAAGTCCAAGGTTTATTGGGCCGTATAAAGTGTTGAGACGAGTGGGACCAGTAGCTTATCAGCTCGAGTTGCCATCAGAGCTGAGTCAGATTCACGATGTGTTCCATGTCTCCATGCTTAGACGCTATCATTCTGATCCATCGCATGTCGTGGTAGTAGAGGAAATAGAGGTGAGTCCAGATTTGACGGTGGAAGAGGAACCTGTGCAGATTCTAGATCGAGACGTAAAAGTTTTGCGCAAGAAGTCAGTTCCTTTAGTGAAGGTTTTATGGTGGAATCATGGCATGGAAGAAGCTACGTGGGAACCGGAGGATATGATGAGGCAGCAGTATCCTCAACTCTTTTGATCAGGTAATTTCGAGGATGAAATTTTCTTAAGGGGGTAGAATTGTAACATCCTAAAAATATTAGAGCATCATCTTGTTATTTGTGTTAGCTTGGATATGATTGTTATTGTGTACTTAGTATATTTGTGTGAAAATTTGGAATTATTAGCTAAGCTAGAATAATTTTTAGTATGGTTTATTTAATGAAGTGGATTAGGTGGACTTGGCACTTAAGTTAATTTAAGTGTAAATTTCTAACACAAGGGAGTTAGTGGCATGGTGGTTAAGATGCATGAAAGGTGGCATGAGGGAAATGGTTCGAGTAGCATAGAAGGCATTTTGAGGATTGTATTTTTGTACATCCTAGCATTAATGGACGGTCAAGTTTTACATATTGAAGGTTGGACTTTCAAATTTTTGGTAAGTTGAATATTGGTTTAGGAAAGTTTATACTTTGGGAAAGGAATCTTAAGGTTATGGAAGGATGGGGGGACATAAGGCTTGGCTTAAGGAAGATGTTTTGGAAACTATTCCAAGGCCTTTAGTGCATGTATGTGGACGGCATGTATGGCTAGGGGGATGGCCGAATATTGATAGGAGGTTTGGGGGAGGATAGTTGGCCAACTTTAGCATTTGTGCACCTTTTGGCATTTGTTTCTTTTTCTCTCCAAAAACTCCTTCTTTGGCCGAATGTACCTAGGCATTTTGTGCAAATTTGCTTTGGATTTTAGCTCTCATTTTTGTGTTGAACCAAATACCATTTTCTTTCTCTCATTTTTCCTTTTGAAAGCAAAATTATATTTTTACATTTTGTGCACCTTTCTTTTCGGCAAACAAGGTGTTGGCCGAACCTCATTTCTCCCATCTTCCTCTTTTCTTCTTTTGATATTTGCTCAAACACATTTCCTTTTTCTTTCTTTTGGCCGAATCTCTCTCTTCTCCAAACTCTCTTTTCTTTTCTTCCATTGTTGCTTAAGCCGAATCCTCCCTCTCTCATTTATTTTATTCTTTTTTCTACTCACATACTTCCTTACTTTTCATTCACATATCAATTGCTTTCTTCTTTCATAACCATATTGCCGAAACTTCCCACTCCCTTTTAGTATTGTTTTGGCCAAATATCATCAAGGGTAGGCATTCATTTTGGTTCTCTTCAATCGGTTTTGGAAGAGGGTAAGTGTTCATGGCCGTTTTTCCTTTGTTTCTTTCTCCTTTCTAAGTCGTTTTCTTGTGGACAAAGGCCGAATCTTTGGGCATTTGTTTGCAAAGTTCTAACCATTTTTAAGAACCGATTATTCTTTTAGGCTCTTTGGGACTTCGGAAGCAATTGAGTTAAGCCTTTCCTTTAGCAATCGAAGTTAGTAAGTCAAGTGGTAAGGATTCAATATTCTTTAAGTTGATTGAGAAAGCCTAAGGCTTTTGGGATTAAGTTATGATGTTGACCGAATGGTGTTGCTTAAAGTTCTGTGATTCGGCCGAATGTAGGACAAGGTGATTTAGTACGGTAGATCGAATCTTTGGATCTTAATACTTTCGTTGGTGTCAGTTGTGTACCTTATACACTTTATAACCCGGTTATATATATATATGTGCGTGTTAAATAACTATTCATGTTGTTTAAGCCGAAAACTATGAGATATTGATATGATACCTTGATGGGTATGAGCAAGGATACGGGTAAGTCCGTTTCGATATGATGATGCTATATGTTGTTTAATATCACGATCTACGTTATGTATTGGTTATATGTTCATATCAAAGTATATTGACATGATTTGTTTATCTATTGCATTGGTATGGGCAATATGAGAGGAGGGGAAGATTGATATTCGTGTCTTCGGACACCAGAGGTTTGGCACCTCCAGTGATTTGGTATCACATTTGTGTCTTTGGGACACCAGAGGTTTGGCACCTCATAGCGACTCGTCCCTATGGTTTAATACCACCATGGGTTGGCCCCACTTTTGAGATATGGGATTGTCGCCAGTGATTTGGTATCACAAGTGGGTTGGCCCCACAATTTCATTATTCGTGACTTTGGTCACCAGTGATTTGGTATCACATTTGTGTCTTTGGGACACCAGAGGTTTGGCACCTCATAGCGACTCGTCCCAGTGGTTTCACACCACCGTGGGTTGGCCCCACATTTGATGTATTGGGATCGTCACCAGTGATTTGGTATCACAAGTGGGTTGGCCCCACAACTTGATTATTTGTGACTGTGGGTCACCAGTGATTTGGTATCACAATATTGAATATCGTGACTTTGATCACCAGTGGTTTGGCACCACCAGTGGTTTGGTACCACACGGGGTAGAAAAAGGAGTTACAGATGGCTAGGTTGGGTGCATCATATATATACTTGGTTATAATTTGTGTAAGTACGTGGCAATTACCCGGGAGAGGGATTATGCACTGAGTCTTGGTGACTCACCTTCTCCCTTACCTTTTCAGGTGATGCGTAAATTCACGGATGAGGAGCCGGATGAACTCGAGGAGGCCATGCAATAAAATTTGGTTTTACATGAACTTCCATTTGGGTACTTTATTTTAATTTGGTTTTCATCTTTTTATGGATTTGTAATAAGGCCTGTTTAATTATGTTTTGGATTATTTATATGCTTTGAATTGGATTTAATTATGGCTTACAAATTATATGGTTTAATTAATAGTATGTGCACAAAGTTTTCTAAAATACAAAACGCGATAGTTTTCAAACTGTTACCATCGGGTAACATAAATTATTTGATAAAATTTAACATCTTAAGTGTTTACGATAACTTATACTATTTTCCAAAACTTAAGTTTCCAAATTTCTATTAGATACGATTTTCAACCTAATTGCTTTAGTTTCTCTTTAATTTATAAATGGTTTACGAATCTAAGCTGCGACTAAGTTATTTTTTTAAAAAAAATCTATTTACGGAATTTCAAAGTAATTTATCAGTTTTCAATTTAATTTTCTACAAATTTAGAATAATAAAAAGTTTTTCACTAAAATTTAATCGTTAACTCGTTTTTCTTCAAAACGTTTTTCTTCGTGGCATGCCGGATTCGGTCATGGCATATTGACCGGGTTTGGGGTGCTACAAATTGGTATCAGAGCTAAGTTCAAAAGCTCGGCTGTGGGCCCGAGGCCCAAAATGTTTTAAAGTATGGTTTTAAAATATTTTTGTTGAAAATTTTATGGTTGGAAAGGCATGGCCCCGAGTCTCCGGCATCAATCCGCCCTGGTAAGTACATCAAACTGTTGATTTTGATGATATGATATGATGATGTTGGCATGACTGAATAGTAGTAGAAACTACTCTAGAGACCCAAAACTATAGGTTGGTTATACTCGCGAAACAATCTCTCATTATAACTATTCGTAAAACTTTGTTTTAAAGAAAGTGGAATAATGACTAATGCATAAAACTTCTAAATCAGATAAGTCGAGACTTTAGACATGAGTACTCGAGGTCGAGGTCGTATTACTTGTGGATGCGAACGTGGTAGGATGGCTGTGTCTGAACCAGTGAGGTCTGGTCAAGGATACGAAAATGAGGTACCACCACCACCAACGTTTGGAGTTGAGCATCAGGACCAAACGGGGGTTGACGCAGTGTCTCAAGCGGTGCTGCGAGTTCTAGAGAGGGTAGCTGGATTAAGTGGAGGCACGGGAGCTCGAAAATTTGTACCCGAGCGACTCCGATCCAATGGAGCGGAGGTATTTCGAGGTGTTTCAGGTGTAGCTCCTAGTGCGGCTGAATATTGGCTAGAGGCGACGGAGCGAATCATGGATGACTTGGATCTGAATGCTGAGGACAAGCTGAAAGGGATTGTGTCGCTACTTCAGGATGAGTCATATCAGTGGTGTCTCACGGTACAGAATAGTGCTGCAGCGGAGGATCTCACTTGGGATTATTTCAAGGCAACGTATCAGCGGAAATATGTTGGGTCTAATTACATTGATGTGCAGGGCAAGGCATTTCTGAGTTTGGTTCAGGGTAATAAGTCCGTATCAGAATCTGAGGCGGAATTTTTAAGATTGAGTCGGTATGCTGGAGGTATAATGGCTTCGGAGCACGAGCGATGTGTTCGGTTCGAAGATGGTTTAAGGGACGAGCTGAGATTGCTGATTGCTCCACATCAGGAGCGAGAGTTTGCTGCTTTAGTTGAAAAGGCTAAGATAGCCGAAGGAATAAAGGAATCTGGAAGACAGAGTTACGACCGAGTTTGATGTGTTATAGGCTTAAGGGTAATTCGTGGAGTATTCTATCACAAGATTGGGCTTGGTAAAGTGGCAAGGAGGCGCCACTTAGAGCACTGTGAATGACGCCACTTGTAGGGGAAGGAGATCTCAGGTTCGAGCAGCAGAAATCCCATTATTTGCTTATTATTTTGACGCCAAGGAGGGGGAGGAGTTGTGCTCAGCACAAACTCTGTCAGATAAGGATGGACCAAATCAAAATATTTGAATTGGTGGCAAGGAGAAAAATAAGGAGCTTGTGGAATTCAAATTCGTTTGAATTAGTGGCCAAGAGGAATTTGAGGAAGTGGCCGAATTTTGAACTCCTGCTTGGAGGAGTGTTCGGTTTTGGGGAGCTGAGTAGAGAAGAGTGCCGGAATTTCCTTAGGTGTTCAGAGTGCACATTTGGCTAGCTGTGGTTTTGAGTCAAAGCCGAAAGCAAACCTTGTTGGTCTGTGCCGATTTCCCCTAGTACACCGTATAGAAGTAAAAGCTGAACGACCTTAGGTGCATATCGTTTTCCCCTCTAATGCATTCGCCGAATCTTTACAAAAACCCTTCTTGAAACTCTCTTTTCTCTTTTGAGTCGAAACCCCATTTGTCACCTTCTTTTTCTTCTCCTTTTCGGCAATTAAGGTACTTGGCTGAACCACCCTTTCTCCCATCTTTCTTTTCTTCTTTTCATAACTGCTCAAGACCCCATCTTCTTCTTTATTTTCTTTTCTTACCGAAACCTCTCAATTCCTTTTTCTTTAAGCCAAACCGAATACTCATCATCTATTCTCCCATTCTCTCTTTTTCTTCTTGAACCGAATCTCAATTGTTTCCCTTCAATCAACCTTAGCCGAATCATCTTGGTCACTCAACCTTGTCGAAATTTCCTTCTTTCTTCTTGTTGTGTTTTGACCGGATACCAAGCAATGGCAGATCTACTTTTTAGTTTTCTCCAATCAGTTCTAAGAGAAGGTAAGTGTCATGGCCGAATGTCTTATGTTCTGCTTCTCTTCTCTCTGTCGATTTTCTGAAGGGCAAAGCCGAATTTCGACATTTGGTAATAAGGTTCTAACCATTTGTAGGAACCAATCTCTCCTAGGTACTCTGGGATTTTGAAGCAGTCGATCTAAGCCCTCTATTCTCTGGCAATCGGGTTGGTAAGACAAGTGGTAAGGATCTATGTGGTTCAATTATTCTTTAAGTTGTGAAAAGCCAAAGGCTATTGAGGCTAAATTTTGGGTGTTGGCCGATTGTAAGGGGAAGATCTGTCTCGCATCTCTTGTTTTATGATTAGCGTTCGTAAGGCAGAAGGTAGGGGTTAAAGTTCCATGCGTTATCTCACCCTTCGGGTTTTGTTGGTGTGGCGAGATGGCCTTGTTAATAGTCTTGTGATTTGGCCGAATGTAGGGCAAGGAGATCTAGTGCAGTAGATCGGGTTCGGGAATCAGTGATAGCGTTAGTAACAGGTGTGTAATTTACACACTTTATAATTAAGTAAATATATTTTAATAACCTGAATGTGTCAAAGTTGAAACAGTGTGGATATTGGTATGGTACCCTATGGGTATGAGCAAGGATTCGGGTAAGTCCGTTTCGATATGAGTTTTGCTATTTAATGTATGATAGTATGATTTGTGACATGTTTTATGATGGCATGATTTGCATGAGTATGGCATGATGACGGGTGATATGAGAGGAGGGGGAAGATGAGATCCGTGACTTTGGGTCACCAGAGGTTTGGCACCTCATAGCGACTTGTCCTAGTGGCTTGGTACCACAGTGAGTTGGCCCCACAGTTGATATTTTGGGATCGTCGCCAGTGATTTGGTATCACACGTGGGTTGGCCCCACACTTGGTTTATTGACATTTTGTGACTTTGGGTCACTAGAGGTTTGGCACCTCATAGCGACTCGTCCCAGTGGCTTAGCACCACAGTGGGTTGGCCCCACATATGATATTACGGGATCGTCGCCAGTGATTTGGTATCACAATGTGGGTTGGCCCCACAGATGGATTATTCGTGACTTTGGGTCACCAGTGGTTTGGCACCACATTATTATTGGATATCGTGACTTTGGGTCACCAGTGGTTTGGCACCACCAGTGGTTTGGTACCACACGGGGTAGAAAAGGAGGTATGGATGGCTAGGTTTGGGTGCATTAATTATATTGCTTGGTTATGATTGTGTAAGTATGTTGCATTAATCGGGAGGAGGATTTATGCACTGAGTCTTGGTGACTCACCTTCTCCCTTATCTTTTCAGGTGACTCGTAGATTGCGGATGAGGAGCCGGATGGACTCGAGGCGGCCATGCATTAAAACATTTGGTATTACTTGGATTTTGAATTGGATATTTATTTTCATTTCGGTTCTATTTGGGTTTGTAATAAGGCCTTAGGTTATATATTTTCAGATTATTTATGTTTTGGATGGTTTTAAATATGGCTAAGTAAATTACTTGATTAACTTAATAAATTGAACACAAGTTTTCTAAACTACAAAACGAAATGGTTTTCAAAACTTTACCATCGGGTAAACATGTATTAATTATATATAACAATGACTCAAATGATTTTCAGACTTATGGCTTTCCCCACTTAATTCAAATGATTTCTAATTAACTAAGCAAGGATCAATCGGGTTTTTATGGCATATACGTTTTCTAAACCTATGGATTGTCAACTAAGTTTTTAAGATAAATTCCCGGGATTTCAAATTAAACTATCAGTTTGCAAATAATCATGCCCAAGATTTCTACAAGTATAAAACAACAAAGAGTTTTTTTTTTAACTAGAATTTAACCGGTAACCTATTTCCTTCAAAACAATTTCCTCTGTGACATGTCAGATTCGGTCGTGGTGTGTTGACCAGGTCTGGGGTGTTACAATTGTGGTATCAGAGCTAAGTTTAAAGTCTCGGCTGTGGGCTCGAGGCCTAAAATGTTTTTAAATTTGGTTTTAAATGTTTTTGTTTAAAAATATATAGTTTGAAAGTCATGGCACCGAGTCTCCGGCACCAATCCGCCCAGGTAAGTACCCCTCACTATTGTTTGTGATTTTTGATGATATAAACTTTGAATGACTAGTGATAGTGGACTACCCTAGAGACTGAAACTGATAGGACTCTATGGACTTGCGAAAACAAAAACTTTTTAATAAGAAGTACCCATAAGACTGTGCTTTAAAGACAGTGGAATAATTACTAATGCATAAAACTTCTAAATTAGATAAGTCGAGACTTTAGTCATGAGCACTCGAGGTGGACATGGTCGTAATACACGTGGACGTGGTTGGGGTAGGATGACAGTTTTTGAACCAGTAGGGTCGGGTCAGGGGTCAGAGAATGAGATACCAGCACCACCACCAGTTGTAGGTGGTGAGTTTCAGGATCAGACGGGGGATGACGCAGTGTCGCAGGAGCTCAAAAATCTGTACCTGAGTGACTCGAGCCAATGAAGCTGAGGTAATTCGAGGTGTTTCTGGTATGGCTCCCAGTACGGCTGAGTATTGGTTAGAGGCAACGGAGTGAATCATGGATGATTTGGATCTGACTGCTGAGGAAAAGCTGAAAGGAATAGTGTCGCTTCTCCAAGATGAGTCATACCAGTGGTGGCTCACGGTTCGGGATAGTGCTGCAGCGGAGGATCTCACTTGGGATTATTTTAAGGCCGCTTATCAAAAGAAGTACATTGGGTCTAACTATATTGATGTGCAGCGGAAGGCATTTCTGAGGTTGGTTCAAGGGAGCAAGTCCAGACGTAGTCAGTGCGAGCGAGTTCTTACGGTTGAGCCGGTATGCTTGAGGGCATTGTGGTTCTGAGAACACGAGCGATGTGTCCGATTTTGAAGACGGTCGAGAGGATGAGCCGAGGTCGCTAATTGCTCCATGCAGGAGCGTGAGTGAGTTTGTCGCCCCGTGGAAAAGGCTAAAGTAGCTGAAGGGGTTAAGGAGTTGGTGAGGCAGAATCTGGATAGAAATAGACATAGGAGAGGTTTTGGATCATCCGGGTGGCAGTAATTCTCGAGAAAGGCTAGATGCAGTGGGCCGAATCGACCAGTAGGTCTCATTGTCGCTAATCGAGGACCAGTCAGCGATAGTAATCTGTAGGAAAATCTCATTGGGGAGGATGTTGGATAGGTGGAAAAGGATGTTTTGAGTGTGGCTCGCTGGATCATTGTGTGAGGGACTGTCCACATAAGTTAGCCAGGATTCAGTCTGAGGTTAAGGGCCGTGCTCAGTTCTGAAATGAGGGACCGCCACCGCAGAGGGGTCGTGGTAATGGTAGAGGAAGTAATGGTTCTAGTCGAGGCCGCGGAGCACCGGGCAGAGGTGCAGGTAACACTGAGGCAAGACAACCTGGGTTGGTGTATGCAGCGAGGCGTCGAGAGGAGGGCGACGCACCTGACGTCATAACCGGTACGTTTTTAATCTTTGGATTTCCATATACTGCTTTGATTGATGTGGGTTTGACGCATTCATACGTTGCTAGTAGCATAGTAGATACCATGAACCTAGACTTTGAGACTACTTCTAGGGAGATGACAGTAATTAGCCCTCTGGGTCATTTTGGAGAAGTGAACAAGCTGTATAGGGTTGTGCCCCTAGAACTCCATGGGGTAGTGTTTGTACCTGATCTGATGGAACTACCGTTCGGGGAGTTCAATCTAATTCTTGGAATGGACTGGTTGGTTAAGTACCAAGCAAGTTTGGGTTGTGCAGCTAAGCACATGGTGTTGAAGACCATGGAAGGAGATGAGGTGGTTATGATAGGTAATAGAAGGAATTACCTATCCAACGTGGTATCTGCGTTGAAAGCTTAGAAGATGGTTAGGAAGGGCTGTGAAGCATTTATGGTTCATGTGTATGCCTTAGAGGCTAAAGAGTCTGCTGTAGGGAGTGTCTGAACAGTAAAGGAATTCGCTGATGTATTTCCAGAGGAGCTTCCGGGACTGCCACCGGATCGTGAGGTTGAATTTGGCATAGATCACATTCGGAATCGCGCCGGTGTCTATTGCAATTGTATAGGATGGCGCCTAAGGAATTAGTGGAATTAAAGGCTCAGATTCAGGAGTTGTTGGACCGAGGTTTTATCCGGCCAAGTGTTTCGCCTTAGGGAGCGCCGGTACTTTTTGTCAAGAAGAAAGGTGGTACAATGAGGATGTGCATAGACTACCGCCAGTTGAATAAGCTGACGATCAAGAACAAGTATCCGTTGCCCAGAATAGATGACTTGTTTGACCAGCTTAAGGGTGCTTCGGTATTCTCAAAGATTGATTTAAGGTCTAGGTATCATCAGCTAAAGGTGAAAGAGGCTGATATCCACAAGATGGCGTTTCGTACTCAGTATGGACACTATGAGTTTTTGGTAATGCTGTTAGGGTTGACTAACGAGCCGACAGCATTCATGGACATGATGAACCGGGTATTCCAGCAGTATTTGGATCAGTTCGTCGTGGTATTCATAGACGACATCTTGGTATACTCAAAGACAGAGGAAGAGCATGATGCGCATTTGCGAGTAGTGTTGCAGATTCTGAGGGAAAAGTAGCTATATGCTAAATTTAGTAAGTGCAAGTTCTGGCTTAGGGAGGTGACTTTCTTGGGTCATGTAGTATCAGCTGAGGGGATTAGGGTGGATCCTTAAAAGATTGAGGCAGTGTTGGATTGGAAGCCGCCTAAGTCAGTGGCTGAGATTCGGAGTTTTCTAGGTTTGGCAGGGTATTACCGAAGATTTGTAGAGGGATTTTCTTTGATCGCAGCACCGATGACCAAGTTGTTAAGGAAATGAGTTCCATTTGTGTGGACGGAGAAGCAGCAAGAGAGTTTCAACAAGCTAAAGAAGATTTTGACTGAAGCTCCGATTTTGATTCAGCTTAAGGCAGGAAAGGAATTCACGGTATATTACGATGCATCATATACGGGCTTGGGATGTGTGCTGATGCAGGAAGGGAAGGTAGTGGTTTACGCATCTCGACAGCTGAGACCGCATGAAGTTAACCATCCGACGCATGGCTTGGAGTTAGCTGCAGTGGTTTTTGCTTTGAAAATATGGAGACATTATTTGTACGGAGAGAGGTCGATAATCTACACAGATCATAAGAGTCTGAGGTACCTTTTGACTCAGAAGGATTTGAACCTGAGGCAGCGCAGATAGATTGAGTTGTTGAAGGACTACGACTGTTCGATTGAGTATCATCCAGGCAAGGCTAACGTTGTGGCAGATGCGTTGAGCCGTAAGGTTGTATCAGACTTAAGAGCGATGTTTGCCCATCTTAGCTTGTATGACGATGGGAGTATTCTGGCAGAATTGCAGGTTAAGCCGACTTGGGTTGAGCAGATCAAGGAGAAACAGTTAGTGGATGAAGGTCTGAATGCGCGGAGGTTGCAAGTTCAGAATGGTGGTTTGGAGGGTTACAGTTTGTCTAGTAATGGAGTGCTGTGTTTCCAAGGGAGAGCTTGTATGCCGAAGGATGTCGAGTTAAGGCAGAGGATTGTTCAGGATGCACATAGCAGCCCATACGCTTTGCATCCTAGAGGTAGCAAGATGTATCGGGATTTAAGAGAAGCAGTTTTGGTGGCCAGGTCTCAAGCAGGAAGTAACAGAGTTTGTGGGAAAGTGTCTGATGTGTCAGCAGGTCAAGGCTGAACATTAGTTACCGTCAGGGTTGCTTCAGCTAGTGAAGATTCCACAGTGGAAGTGGGAAAGGATCACTATGGATTTCGTAAGTGGATTACCCCTTACGCCTAGCAAGAAGGACTCAGTCTGGGTAATTGTGGATGGTCTGACTAAGTCAGCTCGCTTCATACCGATAAGGGTTGATTACTCGCTTCAGAAGCTAGCTAAGCTGTATGTGGCGGAGATAGTGAGGTTGCATGGTGTGCCAGTATCGATCATCTCGGATAGGGATCCCAGATTTACGTCGAGGTTTTGGAAAGCTTTGCATCAGGCTTTGGGTACACGCTTGGATTTCAGTACGGCATTTCATCCACAGTCTGACGGGCAGTCGGAAAGGGTTATACAGATTTTAGAGGATATGCTGAGAGGTTGTGTTTTGGACTTCAGAGGTAGCTGGGAAGAGTTTCTACCATTAGCTGAGTTCGCATACAACAATGGTTACCAAGCAAGCATCAAGATGGCACTGTATGAGGCGTTGTATAGTAGGAAGTGTCGTACACCTACATGTTGGACAGAGTTGGGTGAACGTCAGATGTTGGGGCCAGAGTTGGTCGCAGAGACTGAGGACAAGGTTAAGTTGATTCAGGCCCGATTGAAGGAAGCTTCAAACAGGCAGAAGTCATATGCCGATCTCAAGCGGAGGGATATAGAGTTTGCCGTGGGTGATAAGGTCTTTCTGAAGGTCTCGCCATGGAAGAAGGTATTGATGTTTCGAAGAAAAGGCACGTTAAGTCCAAGGTTTATTGGGCCGTATAAGGTGTTGAGACGAGTGGGACCGATAGCTTATCAGCTTGAGTTGCCAGCAGAGCTAAGTCAGATTCATGATGTGTTCCATGTTTCCATGCTTAGACGTTATCGTTCAGATCCATTGCATGTTGTAGCAGTGGAAGAAATAGAGGTGAGTCCAGATTTAACCATGGAAGAGGAACCAGTACAGATTCTAAATCGAGATGTGAAAGTTTTGTGTAAGAAGTCCGTTCCACTGGTGAAAGTATTATGGCGAAATCATGGCGTGGAAGAAGCTACGTGGGAACCAGAGGATGTGATGAGACAGCAACACCCTCAACTCTTTTGACCAGGTAATTTCGAGGCCGAAATTATTTTAAGGGGGGAAGAACTGTAATATCCTGAATTAGGGGTTAATTTTAAATTGAATTGTAGTGTATGTGTTTGGACTGTGGTGTTATTATTAGTGATGTTTTAAGATCTAGTTATAAGTTTAGAGCAGGCCTGAGTAGTAGGAATTTTGTCTTTTTAAGCTTTAAGTAAGGGGAGCTGAAGGAGCTAGGACTTAAGGGTAATTCGTGGAGTATTCTAGCACAAGATTGGGCTTGGTAAAGTGGCAAGGAGGCGCCACTTAGAGCCCGGTGAATGACGCCACTTGCAGGGGAAGGAGATCTCAGGTTTGAGCAGCAGAAATCCCATTATTTGCTTATTATTTTGATGCCAAGGAGGGGGAGGAGTTGTGCTCAGCATAAACTCTATTAGATAAGGATAGACCAAGTCAAAATATTTGAATTGGTGGCAAGGAGAAAAATAAGGAGCTTGTGGAATTCAAATTCGTTTGAATTAGTGGCCAAGAGGAATTTGAGGAAGTGGCCGAATTTTGAACTCCTGCTTGGAGGAGTGTTCAGTTTTGGGGAGCTGAGTAGAGAAGAGTGCCGAAATTTCCTTTGGTGTTCAGAGTGCACATTCGGCAAGCTGTGGTTTTGAGTCAAAGCCAAAAGCAAACCTTGTTGGTGTGTGCCGATTTCCCCTAGTGCACCATATAGAAGTAAAAGCCGAACCACCTTAGGTGCATATCGTTTTCCCCTCTAATGCATTGGCCGAATCTTCACAAGAACCCTTCTTGAAACTCTCTTTTCTCTTTTGAGCCGAAACCCCATTTGTCACCTTCTTTTTCTTCTCTTTTTAGGTAATTAAGGTACTTGGCCGAACCACCCTTTCTCCTATCTTTCTTTTCTTCTTTTCATAACTGCTCAAGACCCCATCTTCTTCTTTATTTTCCTTTCTTGCCGAAAGCTCTCAATTCCTTTTTCTTTAAGCCAAGCCGAATACTCATCATCTATTCTCTCATTCTCTCTTTTTCTTCTTGAACCGAATCTGAATTGTTTCCCTTCAATCAACCTTAGCCGAATCATCTTGGTCACTCAACCTTGTCGAAATTTCCTTCTTTCTTCTTGTTGTGTTTTAACCGAATACCAAGCAAGGGCAGATCTACTTTTTGGTTTTCTCTAATCAGTTCTAAGAGAAGGTAAGTGTCATGGCCGAATGTCTTATGTTCTGGTTCTCTTCTCTCTGTCAATTTTCTTAAGGGCAAAGCCGAATTTCGGCATTTGGTAACAAGGTTCTAACTATCTGTAGGAACCAATCTCTCTTAGGTACTCCGGGATTTTGAAGCAGTCGATCTAAGCCCTCTATTCTCTGGCAATCGGGTTGGTAAGACAAGTGGTAAGGATCTATGTGGTTCAATTATTCTTTAAGTTGTGAAAAGCCGAAGGCTATTGAGGCTAAATTTTGGGTGTTGGCCGATTGTAGGGGGAAGATCTGTCTCGCATCTCCTGTTTTGTGATTAGCATTCGTAAGGCAGAAGGTAGGGGTTAAAGTTCCATGCATTATCTCACCCTTCGGGTTTTGTTGGTGTGGCCAAATGGCCTTGTTAATAGTCTTGTGATTTGGCCGAATATAGGGAAAGGAGATCTAGTGCAATAGATCGGGTTCGGGATTCAGTGGTAGCGTTAGTAACAGGTGTGTAACTTACACACTTTATAATTAAGTAAATATATTTTAATAACCTGAATGTGTCAAAGTCGAAACAGTGTGGATATTGGTATGATTCCCTATGGGTATGAGCAAGGATTCGGGTAAGTCCGTTTTGATATGAGTTTTGCTATTTAATGTATGATAGTATGATTTATGACATGTTTGCTATAATAAAGCATGATGGCATGATTTGCATGATTTGCATGAGTATGGCATGATGACGGGTGACATGAGAGGAGGGGAAGATGATATCCTTGACTTTGGGTCACCAGAGGTTTGGCACCTCCAGTGGTTTGGTACCACAGATTATTTTGTGACTTTGGGTCACCAGAGGTTTGGCACCTCATAGCGACTTGTCCCAGTGGCTTAGCGCCACAGTGGGTTGGCCCCACAGTTGATATTTTGGAATCGTCGCCAGTGATTTGGTATCACACGTGGGTTGGCCCCACACTTGGTTTATTGACATTTTGTGACTTTGGGTCACCAGAGGTTTGGCACCTCATAGCGACTTGTCCCAGTGGTTTAGCACCACAGTGGGTTGGCCCCACATATGATATTACGGGATTGTCGCCAGTGATTTGGTATCACAATGTGGGTTGGCCCACAGATGGATTATTCGTGACTTTGGGTCACCAGTGGTTTGGCACCACCAGTGGTTTGGTACCACACGGGGTAGAAAAGGAGATATGGATGGCTAGGTCTGGGTGCATTAATTATATTGCTTGGTTATGATTGTGTAAGTGAAACACCCCAAACCCGGCCCACGAGCTTTGACCAGATTTGGTATGTTCCTCATGTAAATCGGTTCAAAGTTCTTTTGTTACTTTGGGAAAATAGTGTGTTTTGAAAGAAATATTGTTTTGGGTTGGGCTCGAGTAGAAAACAAAATCGTTTTATAATGAAAACCCTTTTAAATTTTAGGTGATACAACATATAGAATACATTTAAAGTAAATTACTTAATCTTTAACTTAATAAAAATTTCGTAACATAATAAATAAAAACAGAAATAAAATAGTGCACTATGGCCTTATGGCCTTATTACATCAAATAAATCCAAATAATTCGGAGTATTTAAAGATTAATAGTCCATAAAAATAAAAATAAAAACTTCATGTTGAGCATGGCCACCACAAGTTCTGCCGTCCCGGTCCATTACTGTTCATCACCTGAAACATGGTCCCTAAACGGGGTGAGTCAACAGACTCAATGTGTACATAACACTAAATCATAATAGAATCAGGCATAACAAATATTACACATTCATAGCATAGCATACAAATTATGATGCATTCCCAAACCCAAACCTAATAAGCCATCCGCTACACTCCCCGCACTCAACCGCATACACCGTGGGGACTACTAAGTCGACCCTCCTTCCGCTACACTCCATATCGCGGTCTTAGGTCACTGCATTTGTGGTCTTAGGTCACCACATTCAGATATCGCGGTCTTAGGTCACCGCATTCAGATTACTGTGGTCTTAGGTCACCACATTCAGATACCACGGTCTTAGGTCACCGTGTTCGTGGTCTTAGGTCACCACATTCACTTCCCCTTTCAATAACCCATATGCCCCATTTTGTAATATGCATTAATATGCCAAAGTTCACATTCTTATTCTCATGTTACAAATAACATATTTCATATTCCTAGTAGGAGTAGGAAACGTACCTGAGTACTTAGTACCATAACATGGTACCTTAGCCACTTTCTTATTCTTAATATCACATATTTTAATTAGACATAGCCATAAAACTTATTAAGAATTAGTGTGGGGTACACATCTGATTAGCTTAATGAATTCCTTGAAATCCCAAAAAACCGATCTATCGCTTTAGATTCTAAATCCCTACATTTGGCCACATTTAGTATTTTAGGAAAAAGCCTATTCGGCTAATCACTAGATCCCTTGAATCGGTTAGTTTTCGACTTAAAACACATAAAAATAGATCTAACTACTAAAATAGGCCTTGGCCGAATATTCATAGTCACTTACCTTAAGGATCTTAAATCCCGAAATTATCCCTTGGTTATAGCTTCTGTCGAAATCCCTAAAACCACATGTTAGATCAACTTCTAACCTTTAATCACAATCAATGGCCCTTGGCAGAATGTCAGATATGACCTACCTTGATGGTCAAATCCCGAAGATCTTTTCCTTTATAGTTGACTATGGCAAAAATCCTGAAAGAATCCTTCCAAATTTCGGCAAATAAGAATATTGATGGGATTAGTCCTAGATTTCGACAAATCTAAAAGAAAAGAATAGAAATCAAAACTTGTTCTTACCCTTTCTTGAAGAAATCGACAAAGACCTATGCTTGAAGCCCTCAAAGATTCGGCTTTTGATGGATTGGAAAGAAAAGAAATTGGCTAATGGTGATATCTTGAATTTTCGGCTTTGGCTAACAAAAAGAAGAAGAACAAATGCTCTAGGAAATTCGGCAGAGAGAAGGGTTGAGAGAAAGAATGATGAATGGCCCTCTTTTCCTTATATAGCAGAATTTACTAACTTAGAATCCCCTTACTTGGCCATCACTCTTCTATTTTAATAGCTTTATCTCTTTAATTATCTCCTAAAATAAAAGAGAATGCAGCAACTATCCTTACTTAGCCGAAATTATTAAACTCAAAGTCCCTTACTTGGCCATCACTTCTCCCTTATTTTCCTAATTAAAGAATAATTCCTCATTTATCTCTTGAAAATAAAGTAATAAAGGCTCCTAAATTATAGCCTTGTGCCGTCCCTTGCTGCTACTCTCTGCTGCAAAATAAAACTTTTTATTTTGCTTCCCCTGCAGCTCAAACCTTGGCCCAATACCCCAGTATGTGGCGCCATTTCCTGAGGCCCCAAGTGGCATCTTCAAGCCACTTTTCCAAGCCCGTTTGTGTGTCATATTTCACATACATTTTCTCTTAAGGCCACCTTGCTTCATGTCCCTCTTTTAAACTTTAAACTTGACATTTCTAAAGCATTTCCTTACATTTCTAAGACATTTCCTTACATTTCCAAGACATTTCCTTACATTTCCAAGACAAGACACTTCCTTACATTTCCAAGTCATTTCCTTACTTTTCCAAGTCATTTCCTTACATTTCCAAGACAAGACATTTCTTTCCATTTCCAAGTCATTTCCTTACATTTCCAAGACAAGACATTTCCTTCCATTTCCAAGTCATTTCCTTACATTTCCAAGACAAGACATTTCCTTACATTTCCAAGTCATTTCCTTACATTTCCAAGACAAGACATTTCCTTACATTTCCAAGTCATTTCCTTACATTTCCAAGTTTCCAAAAATGTTCACCATACATTCATAACACATAAGACATGCCATTTCGTATAATTAAATCAAAAATGCATAGGCCCATTTCCAGGATGTTACAGTAAGTATGTTGCATTAATCGAGAGGAGGATTTATGCACTGAGTCTTGGTGACTCACCTTCTCCCTTATCTTTTTAGGTGACTCGTAGATTGCGGATGAGGAGCCGGATGGACTCGAGGCGGCCATGCATTAAAACATTTGGTATTACTTGGATTTTAAATTGGATATTTATTTTCATTTTGGTTCTATTTGGGTTTGTAATAAGGCCTTAGGTTATATATTTTAGGATTATTTATGTTTTGGATGGTTTTAAATATGGCTAAGTAAATTACTTGGTTAACTTAATAAATTGAACACAAGTTTTCTAAACTACAAAACGAAATGGTTTTCAAAACTTTACCATCGGGTAAACACGTATTAATTATATATAACAACGACTCAAATGATTTTCAGACTTATGGCTTTCCCCACTTAATTCAAATGATTTCTAATTAACTAAGCAAGGATCAATCGGGTTTTTATGGCATATACGTTTTCTAAACCTATGGATCGTCAACTGAGTTTTTAAGATAAATTCCCGGGATTTCAAATTAAACTATCGGTTTGCAAATAATCATGCCCAAGATTTCTACAAGTATAAAACAACAAAGAGTTTTTTTTTCACTAGAATTTAACCGGTAACCTATTTCCTTCAAAACGATTTCCTCTGTGACATGTCAGATTCGGTCGTGGTGTGTTGATCGGGTTTGGTTTGTTACATATTATGTTTTCAAGGGAGAGTGTGCATGCCGAAAGATCCTGAGTTGAGGCATAGGATTTTGTAAGAAGCGCATGGTAGTCCATACGCTATGCACCCTGGAGGGAGTAAGATGTATCGGGATTTGCGAGAACAGTTCTAGTGGCTGGGTCTGAAGTGAGAGGTGATCGAAATTGTAAGGAAGTGTTTGACCTGTCAGCGGGTAAAGGCGAAACATTTGTTGCCATCAGGGTTGTTGCAGTCGGTGAAGATTCCTCAATGGAAGTGGGAAAGGATCACGATGGACTTTGTTTGTGGGCTACCCCTTACACCTACTAAGAAAGACTTAGTTTGGGTGATTGTTGATCGCTTGACGAAGTCTGCTCACTTCATACCATAGTGGCGATTACTCTTTGCAGAAATTGGCTAAGCTATACATAGCGGAGGTAGTGAGGTTGCATGGGGTACCAGTATCAATCATATCGGAGAGGGACCCTAGGTTCACCTCACGATTTTGGAAGGCGTTGCATCAAGCGTTGGGTACGAACTTGGATTTCAGTACGGCGTTTCATCCTCAGACCAATGGACAGTCTGAGCGGGTAATCCAGATCTTAGAGGACATGTTAAGAGGTTGTGTCATTGACTTCAGGGGTAGTTGGGAAGAGTTCTTACCGTTTGCGGAGTTTGCGTAGAACAATAGCTACCAGTCAAGTATTCAAATGGCGCCCTATGAAGCATTGTAGGGGTGGAGGTGTCGTACACCTACCTGTTGGATGGAGTTAGGGGAACGTCGAATTTGGGTTCAGAGTTGGTTATCGAGACAGAGGAGAAGGTGGAGTTAATTCGGACTCGACTAAAGGAAGAGTCAGACAGACAGAAGTCCTATGCTAATTTGAAGCTTAAGGACATAGAATTTGTAGTGGGTGACAAAGTGTTCTTGAAAGTGTCGCCATGGAAGAAAGTACTGAGGTTTGGACGGAAGGGTAAATTGAGTCCCAGATTCATCGGACCCTATCGGGTGTTGAAACGAGTGGGACCCGTAGCTTATCAGCTAGAGCTACCTTCTGAACTAAGCCAGATTCACAATGTGTTTCATGTCTCTATGCTGAGATGATATCGTTCGGATTCCTCTCATGTGGTGCCAGTGGAAGAAATCGAAGTAAGGCCTGATCTATCCTTTGAGGAGGAACCTGTGGAAATATTGGATCGTGATGTCAAAGTACTGCGAAGAAAGACAGTTCCGTTGGTTAAAGTTCTATGGCAGAATCACGGTTCTGAGGAGGCTACTTGGGAACCAGAGGAAGCAATGCGGCAGTAGTACCCGCAT
Organism: Gossypium bickii; assembly: GCA_025503065.1. Classification (NCBI taxonomy): domain Eukaryota; kingdom Viridiplantae; phylum Streptophyta; class Magnoliopsida; order Malvales; family Malvaceae; genus Gossypium; species Gossypium bickii. The sequence continues at coordinate 13,259,139 of CP106716.1, read as the reverse complement.
CTATTCTGATCAGGTAATTTAGAGGCCGAAATTCCTTTAAGTGGGTACAACTGTAACATCCTGAATTTGTGGGGCTTTGCATTTGATGTGTTGTGATGTGATGTTATGCTTAAGGTGTTAATTAGGGTGTTTAAGGGGTTCAGACTGGGCTTAGGAATTGGGCCGAGGCCTTAGTCAAATTTTTCTGCTTGGGCACTCTGGTGGAAAGCCAGTTAGGATAGGGCTTAGAAGATATTATCTATAAATTAAGACACACAAATGGGCTTGTGGCCCAGTGGTCAGTGGCGTTAGTTAGCAATAAGGAGGTCCAAGGTTCGAGTTGCATTACCAACTTATTTTAAATGTTTTTGGCGTCAAAAGAGAGGAGAGTTGGGGGCGGCTAGGATGCTTGGAATTAGGAGATTTATGTGTTTGGATAATGTGGATAATGTGGCAGATAAAAGGAAGAAGAGGTAGTGTTATCTAGATCATTTGTGGATGAGAGATCAGGTAAGGATAAGGGAGAAAGTTTAGAAATTATCTACTGATCACAGTAGTGGCCGAATTTCCAACTCTGGAGGAAAGAGAGAATTGGTTTTGATGAGGCTAAGGGGGGTGCCGAAATTTCCCTTGTTAATTAATTAGTCTTAGTTTTCAAAAGAGGGCAATTCCGGCTTTTGGTTAGTGTGTGTGCCGAAAATTTGATTAGAAAATAGCGTACTTCTTAATTTCGGCATTTATTCTCATTCTCTTCTCTTAGTTGTTTCTTTTCTCAAAAAGCAAAAAACTCCTAAAGTTCCATCTTCTTCTTCATTCTCTGCTATAAGCCGAAACCCTTAAGTATTCCTTTTCTTTACTCTCTTCTGCCATAGCCGAATGTCCTAGTGTCCATTCTTTTTCTTTTTGCCGATTTCTTCATTAAAAGCCGAATCTCCATAGATTTCATTGAATTATCTTCTCTTTTTTATTTTCGCAAAAAGCCAAAATCTTCTAGGAGTTGCCGAATTCTCTGTAAAGGTAGGTGCCGATTTCTTCTGATCTATTCTTTTTCTCTTTCAGTTTTTAGAAGACAAAGCCGAAAGGCTAATCGATTGTTGGTTTCTTGTGTTTACGTGTTGGGCGACATTCGGGAACGGAAGTAGATTGCTTAGATCTAAAAGCCGGAACCGCTAGTCTCTGAACCTCATATCTCTCTTTTCGGGATTTCAAGGTAAGGGGGTTCTCTTTAGATTCTCGTTAGATTCGCTATCGTAATTGTGATCTTAACCATATGTTATGGTGGTAGCAACTGATAAAGTCTTTTGATGGAATCAAATATCGATCAGGCGAAGGAGGGATTGGATCTGTTAAACTAACCCCTAAGTTTAAGAAGCGAGCAGTGTCAGCAGTACGGGATTGGCGACCGAGTTGTGGACCGGCTTCAGAACAAAACCTTAGACAGTTAGCAGTCGTATCGGCTTCTGATATTAACAACATAGAAAGTCTCGTCTTGTCTGTAATCAGGTGTGTAGATCTCTAACACACTAATTTATCTGTACTATATATGTTATGGGCTAAAAGCCGGAAAAAGGTGTATGATGGACGGTCGTATTACGAAAAGGGTAGGCAAGGGATGCAGTGCGTAATCATAGAAACTTCTCTATGTGTATCGATGTATGTGATAAACTGTGATCTTTTAGGTAGTATATTATTTCGCTTCTGCATGGATGTATGCATGGGATGGGGTTGATATGATGAAGGGGAAGAGCATGTTAAAAGGTCACTTAGTGATCGATGGTTAAACCACGATATGTACATTTAGGTCACAATAGTGATCGATGACTCTGCCACACTTGATTGTAAGGTCACACAGTGATCGGTGGCTCTGCCACAGTGGATTATAAGGTCACATAGTGATCAGCATTTTAACTGACAGCATGGCTATCGATATGGTGTGTAGCGGTTGGTGGGTTGATTGTAGAAATCCCCGAGGTGCGATGGCTAGTACGGGCTGGTGTGTAGAGGATAGACTTTTAGGTTGGGTTGGGCCATGTTGCATGTAAAAATTCTGTTGCCATTGTGTATGGGCCAAGGCCCATAATGTGTTTGTGGGCCTCAAGCCTTTTATGTGTTTTCGGAATTTGCACACTGAGTCTTGGTGACTCACCCCTTATTTTCCCTGACTTTTCAGATGAGCAGTAGATCGTGGACATAGGAGCCGAGGTGGACTCGAGGGGCCATCAAGTTCTTTTATTTTCATAAACTATCTTCTGTTTACCTTTAAGTTTCAAATTTTGGATTATTTATGTAATAAGGCCCCATGCCTTAGGTTTCGATTTACTATTTGTTAATGTTTACAATTTATAAATTTATGTTCAGGGATTTAAGTCATAAGGAGTAATAAAATAGGATTTTCAAACATGTTCAACGAAAAAGCAAAGGTTTTCATCAAATATCATTTTTTCTGAATGAATACCTAAATAAATAAATTGAGATTTCCAAAAACCATCAAAGAAAAGTTTTCAACATTAAACCTCGTAGCATACCAGATCGGGTAGTAGCGTTTGGGCCGGGTTTTGGGTGTTACAATTGGCATGTACATAAAGACTTAATTTGGATATAATATTTGTAGAATTTGAGTTGTAATTCAAGTCATTTTGGTGTTGTTAATCAAGATTTATTCCATTATTCAACTTGAATGTGTTCATGAATTGAATTAGTGAGTTTAAATGAGTTTAGGAATTAAATTGTAATGATTTGAAACTCATTGATATGTTATGGTAATGTTTGGAGACGTTTTAGAGTGTTTTTAAACTAATTTTCAGCTCCAAGGGCCTTAGTATTGTTACTTGGTCTTTATGATATTTCAACAAGTCAAACATAATACAAATTTCTATAGTTCAAAGGATTTGTATTGACACAACTAGGTAATTTTGTCCCAACCATAGTGCATGGCCCATGCCATTACACTATTTTGGAATGTTTCAACTTTTCAAAGGCTGTTTTAGGTCTCGAGAACCTCCAATAACCTTCAAACCACTTCAATTTTTTTTTAAATTGATTCTAAAGTCCCCAAACCATTTTAGATTTCATTCTATGATTATATAAAAGTGTTTTAAGTCTTGAAATTTTAAACAACTATGGGATTTTTTATAAGTATGTGCTTTGGTGGAACAAATTACTGAACAAAGCAAAGATTCATAATTTCCCTATATTTGGAACATATCGAAACCAGAGATAAATAATTCCTCATATAAGCATAGAGGGTTACTCATAATCATCATCATTGTTCTACATTTTTCCTCTTAAAATCATTTTGAGATAAACATTGAAGTCATTATCATTAACATTTTTATAACCAAATATCATGCTTAACATTTGAACGACACTCTTTTATACCTATATCCTATCATATAGATATGTTCTCCATTTCTCAATTAACGAATCATATAACACTCTTATCTTGGCAACTGAACTAAAATTTCAAATAATACATTTTTCAAGCCAAATTTCCCTTAGGCCATGTTTTCTCCTCTTTTAAGAAAATTTAACATATATGATGTAACAACCTGTTTTCAGTGAAAGAGCAACAGTGGTTTCGAGATCACAAATTCATATTCAAAAAATTTATTTATTTATTATTTTATGGTCTACAGTATGATAGAAATACCATATAAAAATTTCGTTAAGAAATTTTACCATTTACATAATTTGATAAAATAGACTAAATTGCGTGAAGTGAAAAAGTTTAGTTCTAATAGCTAAAGGTATTAAATAGCTATAGAATTTTAAATCGGAGGTCCTTATATAGTAATTAGCCATTAAATTTGTTAGTGGATAAGCATGAGTAGTCATCATTGAAAATTGAATGAATTATTAAGGTTAATTTTGGAAATTATTGATTAAAGTTATGATAAATAAAATAAAATAAACTATTATCATCACCTTCCATCAAAATTAGAAAAAGAAAGAAAATAAAACCTAGCCATGGAAGCTTGAAATTTAGGTAAGCTTACTTTGCTAAATTAGGTATGTATTTTTGTTCCGTTTTTTATGATTTTTATGTTTCCGGGATAGTTGTAGCTTAATTTAGCTAGCCCGGGGATTAATTTGCAAAACTGTTAAAGTATTAGGGTTTTTCTATGGATGAAAATACTTCAGTTTTGAAGTTTGATGATAGAAAATGAATGGTTGTTGTTAGATAAACAACTTTTGTAAAGAGAATTTTGATGAAATCATCAATTAGTGGTTAAATTCAAAATGATGATAAATTTATGGTAAAATTTGTGAATGTTGTGAAATATATGGGCTGCTATTAATATGTATAAAAATTGGCTAGGCTTGAGTAAGGATTAAATTGCATGAAATTCATTTTTGAACCTAGGGACTAGATTACAAAGGAATTAAAAGTATAGGGCACAATGGTAATTTATCCAAAATTTCATGTTGGATTAAATTGAATGAAAATTATATTTAAATAAGTTAAATCATTTGTATAGATCCTGTCAGACCTCGTACAAACTTAAATCGAGGTAAAGAGAAAATATCGGGTTAGTTGCCTCCGTATCTACGTACACTTATCGAGGTAAGTTCGTGTAATTAAATTGTAAATTTATATGTTTAAAAGTGAATTATATGTATGTGATTTGTATAATTGCCATGTATAAATACTGATCGTATTTCTGACAATTACCGAGACCGGTTTGAACCTTAGGAATTCATAGGATACAAATGACATGTCATTAGGGTTACCGATTTGGTTGAGGTTCTGCATGTGTTGCAGACACACCACAACTCATATAAGCTTACCGATTTACAACTCGTGAGAGCTTACCAATTCTCAGCTCGTATGAGCTTACCGATTCAAAGCTCGTGAGACCATACCAATTTATAACTCGAATGAGCATACATGTATATGAATTGATAGATTACAGTTCAGCACACCTCGTGTGTACTACCTGCATATCCAATGATATTCTAAATGGTTCAACAGGCAATGTTCTGTTATGAGACAATATGAGTTCTATACGAACTATTTCAATGTTTTCTGTAAAAATTCTTTGAGTACCTAATCTAGTCCCAATTTGTTTCTAACGCGTATTTTGGGCCTCGAGGGCTCGTATAAGGGACAATATGTTTAATTTCGATTGGTTTCTGACATGAATGTATATGATATGAAATGTTTGTTTATTTGATCTGTAAACTTTGGTAATGCTCCCTAACCCCGTTTCAACGATGGATACGGGTTAGGGGTGTTACATTTATTGGTATCAAAGCTACGGTTTAGTCAATTCTTGGACTCCCGTTGCATATACGAGTCTAGCCATACATGCAATTATTTAACCTGTGATAGTGTGATATCTCCTGACCGTTTTAAAACCTATTTTCATATAGCAATAACATCTAACCGAGCTGATTCCGATGAAGTAGAGAGTAACGCTCAAGCCTTCATTAAAGGAGTAGCTTCGAGTGGTTGAGGCCCGTTTTTGATAGCTGGGGAGGAGAGGCTAAAGAAGCCTTCTTCTAGATGATGAATGAGTAGTTCACCGAGTTTGTACGAACGAACTTGGTTGCTCAACAACCTCCAGCCCCTCTTGTTCGTCAAATGGTTCCCATTATTCCTCAAAGTACGGAACCTATCAGAGTTGGTAAGCCTCCTATTGATAAGATCTGTAAGTATGGTGCTGAAGAATTTTGAGCTACTACTGATGATGATCCTGAGAGAGCTGAACTCTGGTTAGAGAATACCATCAGATTTCTTGATGAATTATCTTGTCACCGGTTGAATGTCTTAAGTGTGCGGTATCTCTATTAAAAGATTCAGCTTACCAGTGGTGGAATACATTAACTTCTGTAGTTCCGAAAGAGATGATTGCTTGGGAATTCTTTCAAACTGAGTTCCACTAGAAATTTATCAGTTAGAGGTTTCTCGACCAGTAACGTAAATAATTTTTAGAGCTTAAATAGGGTCGTATAACAGTGTTCAAATATAAACGAGAATTTGTTTGATTGAGAAAATATGCTCGAGAATGTATTCCGACTGAGACTGCAATGTTTAAGTGGTTTAAAAATGGCTTAAACGAAGATATAAAACTATTAGTCAGGATCCTCGAGTTGAAAGGATTTGTTGTACTAGTTGATCGGTCAAATAAAGTTGAAGAGCTGAGTAAAGAGAAAAGACACGCTGAGACTGAAGTTAGGGATTCAAGCAAGAGATTGATGGGAAAGTCACACCAGTCAGCATCAAAGAAATTTAAAAAAACATCACTACCGTTCTACTAATTCTGTGGGATACTCTAGTAGAGACAGAGTTACTTGACACTCCAGTCTAAATCTCAGGCCACATCTGTAGGAAGTGTGGGTAATGTTAGAAATACTAGACCCAAGTGCAATCACTGTAACGAGCCACATTATCGTGAGTTCCGAATGAAGAGCGGAGTGTGTTTCAGATGTGGTTCCTTTGACCACTATCTTAGAGATTTCCTGAAGAAATCTGAAAAAGATAATATTCAAACTTTGAGGCTGAGCAACACAACTGCGAGAGGTAGACCGCCTCGTAATTCTAGAATTGTGAGTGGTAACCGTGGTGTGACGAAAGACTCTACTGTAAGGTTTGAGGCACATACACCAGCTAGGGCTTATGCTATTCGTGCATGCAAAGATGCTTCTATGCCAGATGTTATTACCGGTACTTTCTCTCTTATTGATACTGACGTAAGCTTTAATTGATCTCGGATTGACTCATTCATATGTTTGCACGAATTTAGTGTCTAGTAAAAATTTACCTGTTGAGTCCACTGAATTCGTGGTTAAAATATCAAACCCTCTAGGCCATTATGTGTTAGTTGATAAGGTTTGCAAGAATTGTCTGTTAAGGACTCAGGGTTACAGTCTTCTGACTGATTTTATGCTATTACCATTTGATGAGTTCGATGTGATTTTAGGCATGGATTGGCTAACTCTACATGATGTTGTGGTAAATTGCAAATGGAAGCTTATCATATTGAAATGTCAGAATGGTGAGATGCTTCATATTAAATCAGATGAATTTAATGGGTTGCCTATTGTGATATCAGCTATTAGCGTAGAAATATGTGAGAAAAGGTTGTAGTTCTTACCTTGCTTATGTAATGAATACTAAAAGTGTTTTAGTCGAAGCTTGAATCAGTGCCAGTGGTTTGTGAGTATTCTAATGTGTTTCCCAAGTAGCTACCTGGATTACCGTTGGTCAGAGAAGCTGAATTTTCTATAGAACTTGTATAAGGAACAACACCGATATCGATAGCACTATACAAAATGACTCCTGCAGAGTTAGAAGAGTTGAAAGCATAGTTACAAGAGTTGACTGATAGGGGTTTTACTCAACCTCGTTTTTGACCTTGGGGTGCACCGGTTTTATTTGTTAAAGAAAAGGACGAATCGATGAGATTATGCATTAACTACCATTAGCTCAACAAAGTTACAATCAAGAATAAATATCCACTGCCTCGGATTGACTATTTGTTTGATTAGTTGATAGGTGCCATAGTGTTCTCGAAGATTCGTATTCATTCTTGCTATTATCAGTCACGAGTGAAAGATTCGGATGTGGCAAAAATGAAATTTAGAACCAGGTACGGACATTCTTAATTTCTTGTGATGCCGTTTGGTTTAACTAACGCACCTGCATTATTTATGGATTTGATGAATAGAATTTTCAGGCTGTATTTAGATATATTTGTTGTGGTATTTATTGATGATATTATGATATATGCTCGAAATGAGACTGAACATGCCGAGCATCTGAGAAATGTTTTGCAAACTTTGCGAGATAAACAACTATTTGCTAAATTTAGCAAATGTGAGTTTTGGCTTTGGGAAGTTGTTTTTCTGGGTCACATAGTATCGGCTGAAGGCATCAGAGTTGATTCGAATAAAATTTCAGTGATTGTTAACTGGAAACCACCGAGAAACATTTTTGAAGTCAAAAGTTTTTTAGGATTAGTTTGTTATTACTGGATATTTGTAAAAGGGTTTTCGATGATAGCTACACCAATGACACAACTATTACAGAAAGATGTAAAGTTTGAATTGTCTGATAAATGTCAGCAAAGTTTTAATCAGTTGAAAGCCCTGTTGACTGAAGCACTAGTTCTGGTTTAGCCTGAATCAGGTAAGGAATTTGTGATTTTCAGTGATGCGTCATTGAACGGTTTAGGCTATGTTTTGATGCAAGAAGGTTAGTAATAGCTTATGCTTCTAGACAGTTAAAGCCACATGAAAAGAATTATCCGACACAGGACTTACAGTTGGCAGCTAGTGTCTTTACGTTGAAAATTTGGCGACACCATTTGTTTCTTGAAAAATGTCATATATTTATAGATCACAAGAGTTTAAAGTATTTGATGTCGAGAAAGATTTGAATCTTAGACAGCATAGATGGCTCAAACTATTGAAAGATTATGAGTTAATAATTGATTATCATCCGGGAAAAGCAAACGTAGTGGCTAATGCTTTGAGTAGAAAATCCTTGTTTGTTCCACGAGCGATGAATACCCGGCCGTCACTATCTTATGATTGCTTGATTTTAGCCGAGTTAAAAGCTAAACCAACATTTTTACAATAGATCTGCGAAGCCTAAAAATTTGATAGGGAGATGTTAGCTATACGGGTACAGAGTGAGTCTACTTCTGATTCAGAATTTTAGATAGCACCCAATTATTGTTTCTTATTTAGAGGTAAAGTTTGTGTACTGATGAACCTAGAGCTTATACAGAAAATTTTGCACGAAGCTCACAGTGATGGCTTATTTGTTCATCCAGGGAGTAATAAAATGTACAATGATTTGAGACAGATGTACTAGTCGCCGGGAATGAAACGTGCTATTTCTAGTTTTGTATCTAGATGTTTGATATGTCAGCAAGTTAAAGCTGAACAGTCAGGTAACTTTAGGACTGTTACAGCCAGTGATGATACCGGAGTGGAAATGGGATAGAGTTACTATAGATTTTGTATCGGGGGTACCCCTATCTCCAATAAGAAAGATGCCATTTGGGTTATCATCGATCGTTTGACGAAGTCTGCACATTTTATTCCGGTATTCTCACTTGATATATTAGTGGAGTTATATGTTTCAGAGATTGTGAAACTACACTGAGTGCTAGTCTCTATTATTTCATATAGAGATCTGCGATTCACATCGCGATTCTGGAAAAAGTTATAGGAAACTCTAGGTACACGACTACATTTTAGCACAGCATTTCACCCTTACACTGATGGTCAGTCCGAGCATGTGATTCAGATTCTTGAAGATATTCTTCGGTGTTGTGTTTTAGAGTTTGAAGGCAATTGGGAGAAATACTTGCCGTTAGTCGAATTCTCGTATAATAATAGTTTTCAGTCGAGCATAAAAATGACACTGTGTGAGGCTCTGTATGGTCAGAAATATTAAACTCTGTTATATTGGATTGAGCTCAGTGAGAAAAAGATACACGGGGTTGATTTGATTCACGAGACTGAGGAAAAAGTGAAAGTGATCTGAGATAGGTTAAAAGTAGCTTTAGATTTTCAGAAATCTTATGCAAATCTTAAACGTAAAAATATAGAATTTTAAGTCGGTGACAAGGTATTTTTGAAAGTTTTGCGCTAGAAGAAAATTCTTCAGTTCGGTCGTAAAGGAAAGCTGAGTCCGCAATTTATCGGGCCGTATGAGATTACTAAGAGAATAGAACTTGTTACATATCGATTAGCTTTACCGTCAGAACTAGAAAAGATTCACATTGTCTTTCACGTATCTATGTTACGACGGTACCGATCTGACCCTTCACATGTTATCTCCTCAACGGATGTCGAGATTCAGCCTGACATAACATACAGTGATGAACCGATTAGAATTCTAGCACGAGATATTAAATAATTAAGAAATAAAAACATAGCTTTAGTAAAAGTTCTCTGCCAGTGACACAAATTAGAAGAAGCTACCTAGGAACCCGAGGAAACTATGAGAAAGCAATATTCGATCCTCGTTATTGGTAAGATTTTCGGGATCCAAAATTCCTTTAGGTGGGAGAGTTTCGGGACCACAAATCTAAATTATTATTATTATGGTCTATATTATGATAGAAATACCATATAAAAGTTTCGTTAAGAAATTTTACCGTTTACATACTTAATTTGATAAAAAGGGACTAAATTGCGTGAAGTGCAAAAGTTGAGTTCTAATAGCTAAAGGTATTAAATAGCTATAGAATTTTAAATTGGAGGTCCTTATGTAATAATTATCCATTAAAATTTTTACTGGATAAGCATGAGTATTCATCATTGGAAATTGAATGAATTATTAAGGTTAATTTTGGAAATTAGTGTAACATCCCAAACCCAGCCTAGAAGTTATGGCCGAATCTGGCGGTGTCACATTGGAGTGCTTTTTGAAAACCTTTCTTTTTTTTTCCTTGTTGAAAAAAAAAACTCGTTTGAAGGTTGAAGCCTTTTCGTAGAACTCATGTTAAACCAGCATTTTGTTAAACAATTTAAAACGTCATTACTTCTAAAACCTTGTTTGTTGCGGAAGCTTAAAAATCGTTGCGGAAACATAGTGTTTTGAAAACAGTTATCGTTTTGGGAAAACCGCGTTCTACTTCTAACATGTATAAGTCATAATGATTAAAACCTCGGATTGAAAACTATAAAATTGGAGAGGCCTCATTACAAATATAAAAAAAAATCCAGAAAAAAAACTAATAATAAATAAAAGCCAAGTAAATGAAAACAGGAGCAGTACTGTGGCCACCTCCGAGTCCATCGCAGCTCTAAATCCACTAAGTCTGGGGATTACCTGTACAGTTAGACAGAAGGGTGAATTTGAAAAAAATCAGTGTGTAATCCCTTATAATACAAGCGATCGGATTATACGGTATGCGAGAAACAAAGCGGGCTGAGCCCATCACGAACCTGATATCAAGTGGGTCTTAGCCTATAACAGAACCAGGTGGACCTAAGCCCATTACAGAATCAGTATCAAATGCAGATATGCAGATAGAAATCCAACCAGTCTAACCAATTCACCATGTGGGGATAAAATCGACCCACCCAGCCAACACACCAAGCTTAGCACCGGTTGCGGCACTAAGTCAACAGAATAGCTCGGCGCCGTAGACAAAACGGCTAAAAGCCATAAATATCATAGCATCGCTATCGGTTAACAGAACGGCTAAAAGCCATAAATATCGCAGAAAGGCTGAAAGCCTTGTACAAAACGACAATGGGCCGTACACTTCCTCCGTAACTTTGTCCCAACCCCATGCAATATGTTGTGTATGTCATGCTCAATCATCACAGGTGTATGCAAAATGACCATACTCAGTAACAGTCATTTAACATATATTACAAGCATATCAGTCACACGACCATAGTCAAGTCAGTTAAAACACAGTCATACGATCATAGTCAAGCCATGGTACAAAATTAGTCATTTACCCTCAAGGGCAAAATAGTCATTTTACCCTATAAGGGTATTTCGGTAATCCTACCCTTCAGGGGTATTTCAGTCATTCTACCCTACAGAGGTAGTTCAGTAGTTCTACCATACAAGGGTATTTCGATGATTTTACAAATTGAGGGTATTTCAATAATTTTGCAAATCAAGGGTATTTCGGTAATTTTACAAACCCCTTAGAAGGTCTACAGTCACCTCGAGCGACTAAAGTATTCTAAACAGAGATAATGATACGAATGGGCCTAAGGCGCATTCTCAGCCCAAGTGGGCCCACACACTCATGTGGCCCATTTAGCCCAAATGTAGCCACAGATATGAGATTCACATAGTCTAGTCTAATATTTACTACACAATCATACAACTTATCCGATTGGGCCCACGAGCCTATTGGCCCTACATGGCCCCTTTCGGCCCAAATAGCTTAAACCCACAAGAACACTTTGATGGCCTCAACTATCACGTCGAAGCTCCCACACGTGCGCTCGCACACTCATGTGGCTACCATCGTCGTGTAACCGGCATTTTAGCATTTGCCGCTCTACAACTAGAGTAGTGCGAAATACACACCTGATAGGAATCTAGAGTTAATCCGCGCTCCGAACACTCATATGCCCAAACGTCAACCAAGATACGCTTACTCTCTTCATGGATCGCTCTATTTAAAGCTAGCTTCTCGCCTAACCTCATGTTAGCTTCCCGATGTAGGATCCCTCCTTCAGTAGAGTTTAATTCAAACACAAACTCTGGCCATCCAATCGGCAAAATAAACACTCCCTTCCTTGACATGAGATTCGAACCTTTGCCCTCTCCTATGCTCCAGACGCTACATGCCACCACAACACAAGCTCCTTTTGTGACTTAGAACATGCGCAACTAAATATAAGCCTATGGGCCAAAGTCTAAGTTCATTTGAAAAGAAATCAAAATGAAATGCAAGCACCAAGACTTGAACCCTGGACCCTTTGCTTCCTCTATGGCGTCACCTCATTGTCTCCCATGTGGCACCATTTGCCACTAGACCACAACTCTTTTTGTGTCATTTTTCTCCACATTTTATTCTTAAAGCCTACTTACTAACTCCTAGGGTTTTATTCACCTAAACCCAAAATTTTTCCTAAAGCCCAGGTTTGATCCCAGGACTTCATGGAAGCCCCTAACCTTCCAAAATCACTCACCTAATAGGTCTAACTTGCATTAGTGCCGTTCTCTTATTCTCAAAAATTTTAAACGCTCCCATGCCCAAGGTCCAATAAGCCCAATTCTTCTAGGCCCAAATTCAGGGTGTTACAATTAGTGATTAAAGTTATGATAAATAAAATAAAATAAACTATTATCATCATCTTCCATCAAATTTTTTTAAAAAAAAAAAAGAAAAGAAAACCTAGCCATGGAAGTTTGAAATTTAGGCAAGCTTATTTTTCTCAATTAGGTATATATTTTTGTTCCATTTTTGATGATTTCTATGTTTTCGGGATCGTTGTAGCTTAATCTAGCTAGCCCGGGGATTAATTTGCAAAACTGTTAAAGTGTTAGGATTTTATTATTGATGAATATACTTGAGTTTTGAAGTTTGATGATAGAAAATGAATGGTTGTTGTTAGATAAACAACTTGTAAAGAAAATTTTGATAAAATTATCAATTAGTGGTTAAATTGAAAATGGTGATAAATTTATGGTTAAATTTGTGAATTGTGTGAAATATATGGGCTGCTATTAATATGTATAAAAATTGGCTAGGCTTGAGTAAGGATTAAATTACATGAAATTCATTTTTGAGCCTAAGGACTAGATTAGAAAGGAATTAAAAGTATAGGGTAAAATGGTAATTTTGCCAAAATTTCATGTTGGATTAAATTGAATGAGAATTATATTTAAATGAGTTAAATTCATTCGTATAGATCCTGTCAAACCTCGTATAGAGTTAAATCAAGGCAAAGAGAAAATATCGGATTAGTTGCCTCCGTATCTACGTACACTTATCGAGGTAAGTTTGTAACGCTCTGAATAATCTATTTTTGCTTTTGTAAATATCTGTGTATATACTTCAGTGGTAAGTGTTCTGGTTAGGTGTGAGAGGTCTTAGGTTCAAACCCCACTTCTGTTAAATTTTGTTATTTTTGGAACTAAGCCTTATCCTTATTCAATGGGCTTATATTAAGTTGTCTATTAAGTCATATCAGAATGAGCCTGCTGGTTCGAGTGGTAAGGGAGTGGGTGTGTTAGAGGTATTGTGTTTGAATCTCTGTGTGAGTAAGGGAGTTAATTTTTACTCCAGTTGTCTAAGAGTGTTTGGATGGAGATGAAATTCTATAGTGGTTGAGATTGAAGGGTTAGTCGGAGAGATTTGAGGGATTTGGGAGTTAATTTGATATTATCTTTATTTTATTCTTTTTCAAAATTTTCTCTCTCCCAAAACTTTTGACGTCAATTCTTCTGTGTTATTTACTTTGTCTTCTTCTTCTTTCTTTGACGATTCTGTTCTGCTATTGTAATCTTGTGTTTTGATAATACAGTGTTCTTTGAGTGTCTTCGACAAGTGAGGTTTCGTTTAACTGCAAGTTTTGGTTTTGTTAACGGTTTGGGATTACTTCGTTCGTGGGGTTTTTAGTAATGGAGTAATCTAAGAGGATAGTAATTTGTGAGCGCTTTTGTGCAGGAATTGACGGAGAACCTTTGGTTAGTGCTTCAGCGGTTTAATACGCTTTAGTGGTGGTTGTAGTCGACAGTAAGTTCTTGCATTATTTCGGAATGATGAGTTGATTTGTAAATTAATTTCTAAGTGGTTAATGGATTACTGTTTCTTAGGTTTCGAAGGGCTCGGGGTTGCTGTAGTGTCTAAAACGAACCAGGTGTGTACCCAAAACGTGAAAAACTGAGTTTCGAAAAAAGCCAAAAATGGCCACTGTCGATGCCACATGGGCGTGTGGCTGGCTGTGTGGATGGTCGTGTACGGGACACGATCATCTGGTCGACGTAGGCATGGCCATGCAAAAGACACGGCTGTGTGGTGGCTCGAGTGTGGCCGTGTGGGCCATACGGGCCAGGTCAAGTTAGGCGTGTGGGCTACACGGGTGTGTGGGTCCACACAGGCATGATACATAGCCGTGAAGATTTTGGGCCAAGCCGTGTAGGCAACACGAGCAAGGGCAATCTGGGCGTGTAGGCCACACGGGCAAACCATATAAGCATGGGGGCCCATTTTTCTAAAATTCTCTCTAAGGTCGAACGGGTCGCTCCGATCGACTGTGGGCCCACTGTAGGGTCGGTAAGATCTAATTAAATCCTAATTTATATGCTATGATATCCTGATATTCTGATCTAAGTAGGATACTGAGAGTATGCCTGACTGTACTGCTAAACGTATATCTGATATCTGAGTATATGCATGTCGAGCATGTTAAATTTGTTATATCTATATCTGATTTCTGTATCTATTATTAGGGTAAGAGTTGCACATGAGGAGGAAGTATTCTGTTCTGAGTTAATTGCCCATATTCTGGTAGCTTGGCTGCATATATTCTGATATGTGTCTTAATGGACAATGTAGTGTATAGCAATGGGTGGGTCAGAGATGGTGTATAGAGGATGAAGGTAGGATTTATGCATATCTGCTTTTGTAATCTAAAACTGTATCTGTTATTGACTGTGTATATACTTCTGTATGTTCGTATGCTTAATTCTGATGGGTTACACACTAAGTTTTCATAAACTCACATCTGTTGTCTGTTTTGTCAGGTAATCCACAGAATTAGGCGGATTGGTGCGACAGAGACTCAACGGTGACCACTTGTTCATAAATTGTTAGTCTTAGCAATTTGTGGTTTTATTTATGTATTTGGTATCCATTTTGAGAGTTTTCACTTTTTGGGACTCTTCGGACTTTAGGGTTTTAAATTGATGATTTTGGTTTGTTGATTTTTTGCATGCTTGGTTAAATGGTTTTACGAAATTGATGGTTTTTACGCACAAAGTGGTTTTCCTAAAAATATGATTCGAATTTTTAAATGTACCGATTATGTTAGACTTTCACTATAAAAATAGGTTTCGATAAATAAACTAATTAATTAACGTTTTCGAAAAGGATATAAAGTATATGAGTTCAATATCTGAAACGATTTTACGCAACTAAACCTATTCTTTATGTCTTCTCCGGATTCGACCATAACGTCTAGGCTGGGTTTGGGGTGTTACAAAGTTCGTTTAATCAAATTAAAAATTTATATGTTTTAAATTGAATTATATGTATGTGATTTGTATAATTTCCATGTATAAATACCGATCGTATATCCGACAATTACCGAGTCCTGTTTGAATCTTAGGAATTCGTAGGATACAAATGACATGTCATTAGGGTTACCGATTTGGTTAAGGTCCAGCATGTGTTGCGGACACACCATAGCTCGTATTAGCTTACCAATTTGTAGCTCGTGAGAGCTTACCAATTTGCAGCTCGTGAGAGCTTATCGATTCAAAGCTCATGAGAGCTTATCAATTCTTAGCTCGGATGAGCTTACCGGTTCTTTGCTCGAATGAGCTTACCAATTCACAGCTCGTGAGAGCATACCGACTTATAGCTCGAATGAGCATACATATATATGAATTGGCGGATTACAGTTCAGTACACCTCGTGTGTACTACCAGCATATCCAATAATATTCTAAATGGTTCAACAAGCAATGTTTTGTTATGAGACAATATGAGTTCGATACGAACTATTACAGGTAAATACATGAAATACATGGAAATGATATTACATGATATATTGAAACATGAAATGGATGATACATGTATATGAAAATTGCTTAGTGGTTATGTTCATCCATGTTTATTGGCTATTATATGTGTTTTACATGGTTAACATGTTAAGGATATGTGTTTAGGCTTTTGGCCAAATTGGTTTGGATATGTTTTGTATGTGATTGTGTGTCAGAGTCTTAAAAATTTATAAAAAGAATGATCGAGCCTAGAAACTAACTATGACAACGATTGAGGCAAGCACACCTATCGAACAGTAGTATAGTTTAGTGGCAAGACCGGATTGTCGAACCCAAAGGAACTAAAAGTACTAATACTAACTTTCTTTTTATTATTTAGCCTAGAAATTAAAGGATTTATTAATTAATCTAAAATTGACTAACTATTAAGCTAAAGATGCAAAGACAAAGAGAATGAATTGGGGAAAATACTTGTGGGAAAAACCAATTGATTAAGACAATACCCGAGGAAGAATCCACCTAGACTTCACTTCTTATTTAACTCTGAACCAGACGATTTATTCACTTGACTTGATCCGTAGGATTCCCTAATGTGTATTAATACCTCTTTCGAGGCTACTAACGTCTAACCCTAGGTTGATTAACTGAAATCTCTTTCTAATTAAAACCCCTAGAATTGCATTAGCTCAATCTATGGACTCCCAAATTAGGTTTGACCCTAACCCAGTAGATTTTCGTCATCCTATTTCTAGGGTTGTGATCAACTCCGCTTAATTATGCTAAATCTACTCTTAAACAGGGACTTTTGCTCCACTATCTAAGCACATCAGTACTTGAATTAATATCTTGAAATATCAAAGCAAGAATTAAGAACACATAATTAAGAACAAATCAAGTATTTATTATATAGTTCAGAAAACAATAACAAGACCCGTCTTAGGTTTTATCCTCCTCAGGTATTTGAGGGGTTTAGTTCATAATCATAAAAGAATACATCTCAGAAGTAAATATAAAACAAAATATAAGAAAAAACCTAAAACCCCCTGAAGGAATTGAAGGGAAGATCCTCCATCTTGACTTTGATTCCGGCTTCTTGAGATGAATCAACTGGCTTTCTTCGAGTAAATTCCACAATTCTGGCCTCTCTGGCTCGGCTCTTCAGCCTAACTGGACGCCTAACTGGACTCTCATTGAAGGTTGGTCTCTAGGGTGTTTATATAGGCTTTTGTAATGGCTTTCTTTACCTCTAAGTACCCTAATCTGAATGAAACTCTTCTTTGTCATGACAGGGACATGCCTATGGCACACGCCTATGTGAATCATGGCCACGCCGTGGTTGGGTCCGTTAATGAGGCATGACCGTGTGGTCTTGGGCCCAGGCCGTGTCGATTTCGTGATATGGCCCATTTACTCTGTTTTGGGCCCGTTTCTCGTTCTTTTCATCCTTTGATGCTCTCCTAAGTATAAAACATGAAAACAAAGGATTAAGAGCACCAAATTACACAATTCAGGGAATAAATCATCCAAAAGTATGCTAAATGTGGGATTAAAATATGTTCAAATTACAGTTTATCAGTATGCTTGCCTTAAATGTGATTAAATAGTAAGTTAATTTCTTTGTTATATGAACTTACTAAGCTTAAATGTTTACTCCGTGTTATTTTTCGTGTTTTATAGTTATTAGAAGCTCGTTCGGGTTGGAAGCTTGTTGGAGCTATTTCACACTATCTATCGACTCTTTTGGTACTTTCGGTAAATTAATATCGGTTATAATGACATGTATAGGTTAATTTAGCCAATGTTGGCATATAAGTGTTTTGTTGAGATTAGCCACTTAAGTGGCTTGTGTTTGGTATATTTTGATGTAAATATATATATGTGGTCTTATCATATTGATGTTTGTTAGAATGGTATATTTGGTACTGTAACACCCTAAACCCGGCCCAAACACTACGACCGAATTTGGTTTGTTACAGAGAAAACATCTTGAAATCCCTTTAAATAATTTAAACAATTCATTTTTCAAGTCTCTTGTTAAAAACCATACTTAGTGTTGTTTAAAAAAAATTGAGTTGGGTTGTTTATAGATTTCGAATGTGCCCGATGGCACTTAAAACATTTTTTTTTCCGTTTGATTTGAGAAAACATGTGAACCCGTTTTATCATCATTAAATAATTTAGACAAATTATTCCAAAACATAAAATATGAAAAATTTATCTAGGAGGCCTTATTACAACTTGATGAAAATAAATCCAACAATAAGAATAAAATAAACTAAAATTTAAAGTTCATTTAAATCATATGTCCACTGCATGGCCACCTCGAGTCCCTCCGGCTCCACATCCGCGATCTACATGTCACCTGAAAAAGTAAAGGAGAAGGTGAGTCACCAAGACTCAGTATGTAACCCTTCCCCCGGTTTAATGCCACCACATACAGAATTTATAGCAATTAACATGCACTAAGTCATGCACCCAACCTAGCCATCCAAACGCCTTTCTCTACCCCGTGTGGTACCAAACCACTGGTGGTGCCAAACCACTGGTGACTTAAAGTCACAATTGTGATACCAAATCACTTTGGAGGTGCCAAACCTCACGGTGTCAGAAGACACAAATCGAATGATGGGGCCAACCCATCGTGTGATACCAAATCACTGGCGTCAATCCCATAATATCAACTGTGGGGCCAACCCATTGTGGTGCTAAGCCACTGGGACGGGACGCTATGAGGTGCCAAACCTCTGGAGGTGCCAAACCTCTGGTGACCGTAGTCACATTGTGGTACCAAACCATTGGTGTCCGTCGACACGAATATTCCTTCCCCCTCCACTCACATATCCCACATCAATCAAGGATACACATTTAACAGAGATCATGCCATAAAGTTACCACTAGCCATAACCACATATAACAACATGTCATGCTTCCCGAAAGCATCATAAAAAGAGTCATAACCATGAGACTTACCTGATCTCTCCCTTATACCATTACGGTATTAAACCTCGCATCTACACAAGTCAGATTTAACAACACTTAACATATTAATTCATTATAAAGTGTGTATGTACACACACGATGTCGACGATAGTCCTAAATCAGACGAAACCAATCGGCCATACTAGACTTTCTTGCCCCTATATTCGGCCAACATTAGGTTAGTGCCATTGTCCATTCGGCCAAACTAAAATAAACTCAAGGGGTTACCATTTGAACCCGAAACCTCACCTATTTGCCTTTGAACACTAGCCAACACACTCCAAGTGTGGATCGGCTTCACTTCCCTGCAATCGACACTTACCCAAATTAGTAGCCTCCGGCTTTAAACACTAATTAAATAAGATTGATCCTTACCACCTTACCAAAATCGATTGACAGAGAATGGAGGCTTGAATCGAATTCTTCAAAATCTCGGCACCTAAACAGAATCAGTTTCAACATACTGATTAGTCCAAACATCAGTATATTTCGGCTCTCTTCCCTTCAACCAACTCGACAGAGAATCCAAAATATGGAAAAGAAAGTTTCGGCACACTTACCTTCCTTTTATAGCCGATTGAGAATCACTAAAAAGGGATCAACCTTACTTTGATCTTCGGCCAAGGCACTCCTAAATGGAAGAAGAGAGTTTCGGCATACCCAAAGGAGTATATTCAGCTATAATTGATCAACACAATCACTCAAGGTTCAGCTTTGTATGGAAAAAGAGGAAGTAAAGAAGTGAAATAAGAGTTTCGGCTAAGGTTTTTGAGAAAAGAAAAGAAAGAGTGAGATGGAAGATGGGGTTTCGGCCAAAGAGAGAACAAAAGAGAGGAGTTTTGGACTTTAACACCTTTGGTAAAAGAAAAGAAAATAGAAGAGTGCTCAATAGAGGATTCGGCACTCCCCCTAACACCTTGCCGTCCACTCCCCTTCAAGGAGTTTAAAATTCATCCACTACCTAAAATTCCTCTTAGCCAACCATTCCAAAGTATTCAAAATATTTTGAATATCTCAAATGCCTACATTTTCTCTTTGCCGATTATCAAAATAAAATCCCATTAAAATCCAACAAAAATCCTGATATATTATCATTATCCTTAATATCTAAAAGTGTAAAAAAATTGAGAAATTCTCTCTCTTTTTGCCGTCAAAATGAAGTGCAAAAAGGGGAAATTCTGCGACTCGAACCCAAGCTCCCCTTGCTCTCATTGTGGCGTCCCTTCTAGCTCTTAAGTGGCCTCCCTTTTGCCACTTTTTCAAGGCCTTTTTAGTGTCAATTAACCCCTCATTTATCCTTGTAACTCCTTCCTACCAAGGCTCCCTATCTTTAAAGCTTAGAAAAATATTTTTCTACCATTCCGAGCCTACTCAAGACCTCTAATTAAGCCCTATCATTTCACGAATAATGTCACAGTAATTCAAACACAAGAGAATTAATTTAATCACAAACAACCCCACTTTTAGGATATTACAGTTCTACCCCCCTTAAAAATAATTTCGGCCTCGAAATTACCTGATTAGAAGAGGTGGGGGTATTACTGCTGCATCACATCCTCGGGTTCCCACGTAGCTTCCTCTGCACCATGGTTCCGCCATAGCACTTTCACTAAGAACGCGACGACTTCCTCTGCAGAACCTTGACATCTCGATCTAAGATCTGAACTGGTTCTTCCTCAAAAGATAAGTCTGAGTTTACCTCAATCTCTGCCACTGGCACAACGCGCGATGGATCTGACCGATACCGTCTAAACATCGACACATGAAAGACGTCATGAATCTGGCTCAACTCTACCGGCAGCTCAAGCTGATAAGCTACCGGTCCCACTCGCTTCAATACTGTATATGGGCCGATGAATCTTGGGCTTAGCTTCCCTTTTCGGCCAACCCTCAATACTTTTTTCCAAGGTGACACCTTCAGAAAAACTTTATCTCCTACAGCATACTCCATTTCCTTACGCTTCAGATCAGCATAAGACTTCTGTCTATCCGACGCTTCCTTAAGATGAGCCCGAATCACCTTAACTTTATCCTCCGTTTCTGTAACCAATTCTGGACCCAAGACTTGTTGTTCACCTAACTCTGTCCAACACGTAGGAGTACGGCATTTCCGTCCATACAGTGCTTCGTATGGTGCCATCTGAATACTCGCTTGATAATTATTGTTATAAGCGAATTCCGCTAACGGTAGATACTCCTCCCAATTACCACTGAAATCCAAAACACAACCTCTCAGCATATCCTCTAAGATCTGTATAACCCTTTCCATTGCCGTCCATTGTGGATGGAAAGGCATCTTGAAATCCAATCGTGTACCCAAAGCTTTGATGCAATGCTTTCCGAGAATCTTGGCGTGAACCTCGGGTCCCTATCCGAGATAATTGATCTTGGCACACCATGCAATCTTACTATCTCACCACATACAACTTTGCTAGCCTCAAGAGGATAATCCTCTTCTACCGGTATGAAGTGAGTGATTTAGTTAGACGGTCCACAATCACCCACTGCGCATCCTTCTTGCCGGGCGTGAGGGGTAGCCCACTGACGAAATCCATAGTGATCCTCTCCCACTTCCATTGAGGGATCTTTACGGGTTGAAGTAGCCCTGATGGTAACTGATGTTCAGCCTTAACCTGCTGACACGTCAGACACCTTCCCACAAATTCAGTTACCTCACGCTTCAACCCGACCACGGCTGTTTCCGCAAATCCCCATACATCTTGCTTCCTCCAGGATGCATAGCGTATGGGCTGCTATGTGCATCTTGGAGAATTCTTTGTCTCAATTCCACATCCTTCGGCATACAAGCTCGCCCTTGAAAACATAGCACTCCATCACTAGACAGACTGTACCCTTCCAAACCACCATCCTGTGCTTGCAACCTTTGCGCATTCAGACTATCATCCACCAACTATTTTTCCTTGATCTCCTCAATCCAGGTTGGCTTAACTTGAAGCTCTGCCAAAAGACTTCCATCATCATATAGACTCAAACGAGCAAACATCGCTCTTAAGTGCTGTCACGACCTTAAACTTAACGCGTCGACCACCACGTTAGCCTTACCCGGATGGTACTCAATTGAACAGTCGTAATCCTTTAACAGTTCAATCCATCTACACTGTCTCAGGTTTAGATCCTTCTGAGTCAGAAGATTCCTCAAACTCTTGTGATCCGTGTAGACTATCGACTTCTCCCCATACAAATAATGCCTCCATATTTTCAGAGCGAAGACGACTGCTGTTAACTCCAAGTCGTGCGTTGGGTAGTTAACCTCATGCGGTCTTAACTGACGGGATGCATAGGCTACTACCTTCCCTTCTTGCATCAACACACATCCCAAACCAGTATGGGATGCATCACAATAAACTGTAAACAACTTCCCTGCCTCAGGCTGTACCAAAATCGGAGCTTCTGTCAGAATCTTCCTTAGCTTATCAAAACTTCCTTGTTGCTTCTCCGACCATACAAATGGAACTCCCTTTCTTAGTAACTTAGTCAATAGCGCTGCGATTAAAGAGAACCCTTCCACAAATCTTCGATAGTACCCTGCTAGACCCAGAAAACTTCGAATTTCTGCCACTGACCTAGGCGGCTTCCAATCTAACACTGCTTCCACCTTGCGAGGGTCCACTCTAATCCCATCCACTGACACTACGTGACCTAAGAAAGCCACCTCCCTAAGCCAAAATTCACACTTACTAAATTTGGCATATAACTGCTTCTCCCTCAGCACTTGTAGAACTGTACGCAAATGCATATCATGCTCCTCCTCTGTCTTTGAGTAAACCAATATGTCGTCTATAAACACCACAACAAATTGATCCAAATACTGCTGAAACATCCTATTCATTAAGTCCATGAACGCTGCCGGCGCGTTGGTCAACCCAAATGGCATCACTAGAAACTCGTAATGCCCATACCGAGTTCGGAATGCCGTTTTGTGAACATCAGCCTCCTTCACCTTAAGTTGATGATAACCCGATCTAAGATCTATCTTGAGAAGACCGATGCACCTTCCGATTGATCAAACAAGTCGTCAATCCGGGCAGCGGATACTTGTTCTTGATCGTTAACTTGTTCAGTTGACGGTAGTCGATACACATCTGCATCGACCCGTCTTTCTTCTTGACAAATAGTACAGGTGCTCCCCACGGAGATATACTTGGTCAAATAAACCCTCTATCTAAGAGCTCCTGAATTTGAGCCTTTGGCTCCACCAATTCCTTTGGTGCCATTCAGTACGGTGCTATAGACACAGGTGCCGTTAGGGTAACAAGTCTATCTTTGAATTCAACTTCCGATCGGAGGCGGACCGGAAGTTTTTCGGGAACACATCGGCGAATTCCTACACGATGCGGACCCTCTCAACTGCTGACTCCTTAGCCTCCAAGGCACAAATTCGAACCAAAAACGCCTCGCAACCTTTCTTGACCATTTTCTCAGCCTTCAAGGCAGACACCACGTTGGATAGGTAATCTCTTCTATCACCTATCATGACCACTTCATCACCTTCAGCCATCTTAAGAACCATGCGCTTAGCAGCGCAATCCAATCTCGCCTGATACCTAACCAACCAGTCCATTCCCAGGATCAAATCGAACTCCCCAAATGGCAGTTCCATCAGATCGGCCACAAACACTACCCCTTGGAGTTCTAGGGGTACATCTCTATAAAGCTTGTTTACGACTACAGAGTGACCTAAAGGGCTAATTACAGTCATCTCCATAGAAGCAGTCTCAGAGTCTAAGTTCATAGTCTCTACCACACTACTAGCAACGTATGAATGCGTTGAACCCACATCAATTAAGGCAACATATGGAAGACCGAAAATTAGGAACGTATCGGTTATGACGTTCGGTGCGTCACCCTCCTCGCGACGCCTC
This sequence comes from Gossypium bickii, assembly GCA_025503065.1. Taxonomy (NCBI): domain Eukaryota; kingdom Viridiplantae; phylum Streptophyta; class Magnoliopsida; order Malvales; family Malvaceae; genus Gossypium; species Gossypium bickii. The sequence continues at coordinate 13,235,131 of CP106716.1, read as the reverse complement.
GCTACATAGATTAAGCCAGGCTGCCTAGCCTGCGTGTTGCTGCACCGTACCGCCGCCGAATTCGCGACTTGATTAGGACCATTGCCTCCTCTACCATTACCACGACCCTGCGTGGTCCCACATTCCTATCACGAGTGCGGTTACGCCCCTCGGTGATTCTTAGCTAGCTTCCGAGGAGAATCCCTGCACGCGGTGATCCAACGATCCACATTCAAAGCAACCCCTCTCACCGGTCCAACAACACGCCCGGTGGGATTTTCCACGGCGATTGCAGACTGTGCGGTCTGCGAGTAGTAGCCATGGACCTTCTGCACGACTCGGCCCGATCTGTCTAGCCCTTTTCTGAACATTACCACCTGACCCAGAGGACCCAAAGCCTCTCTTCTGCTTGTTCCTATCATAGTGCTGTCTCACAGACTCCTTGACCCCTTCGGCTACCTTAGCCTTCTCCACCAAGACAGAAAACTCCGTTCTCTTTGTGGAGCAATCAGCAACCTTAACTCATCCCTAAGTCCGTCCTCAAAACGGACACAACGATCATGCTCAGTTGACACGATGCCTCTAGCATATCGACTCAACCTTAAGAACTCTGCCTCACACTCAGATACCGACTTATTTCCTTGTACCAATCCCAAAAAGGCTTTCCTCTGAGCATCAGTGTAGCTAGTGCCCACATACTTCTTCTGATAAGTAGTTTTGAAGTAATCCCAAGTCAGATCGTCTGCCGTCGCACCATCTCGAACCGTGAGCCACCATTGGTACGCCTCATCTTTAGAAGCGATACCGCTCCTTTCATCTTCTCCTCATTTGTCAGATCGAGATCGTCCATGATTCTCTCGGTCGATTCTAGCCAGTACTCCGCTGCACTGGGTGCCACCCCCGACACACCCCGGAACACCTCAGCTCCGTTGGATTGGAGTCGATCGGGAATAGATTTTCGAGCTCCCATTCCTCCACTAGCCCCAGCCACCATCTCGAGAACTCGCAACACGACTTGCGACCTTTGCCTCACCCCGCATGCGATCCTCGTTCTCGGCTCCAAAAGTTGGAGGTGGTGGTGGCGGTGGTACTTCATTTTCAGAACCCTGACCTGACCTGACGGGTTCTGACACAGTCATCCTACCCCTACCGTGTCCACGGCATCCACGTCCTCTAGGGCTCATTCTAACTTCTGCGCTTTAATCTGATTAAGAAAATTTTTATGCATTAGCATTTGTTCCACTTGATTATTCGCGAAGAAATTTTATGAAGAAAGTTTAATCAGGGATTCTTTCGAGCAAACAAGGTTTTAAGTCCTCTATCCTAGTCCACACAGAAGAGTACATCCATTCCCTAATACTTTCCAAACTTATTCACTCATTGGACACCTCTGTCCGTTTCTATCCCAGGGGTATTTTCGCCATTTTCCTACAGGGGTATTTTTGTAATAAAATCTGAGGGATTTCAAAACTTTAATAAAGCAGGTCACTTTGAAATTCCCACAACTGGAGGGTATTTCTGGAAATTTGGAAAATTTAAAGATATGGCATCCTTTTGAAAACCAGGGGTATTTTCGTAATTTGTCAATTAGGGGTAACTTTGTAAATTTAGTAAATCAGGGATATTTTAACAGTTGTAGAACTTTAAGGGTTCCTTTTTGAGAGTTTCCCTTTTTAAAACGATGATGTTGCAAAAATTTTAGAACTCAGGGTCATTTCGATAATTTTGCAAGTTGAGGGCATTTTCGTAATTTTTCCAAAACCAAAGTATTTTTGACAATTTGCAAGGTCGGGTTTTTGGATATTTATAAAATAATGAAATTTTGGGCAAGACCATTGAGTTGATATTTTATGAACCAAGGACATTTTGGTAATTTTACCCCTAAGGGCATTTCTGTAATTTTTTCACAAATCACATTTTTCGGGAAAAAGTTGTAAAGATGGTTGTTCTCAAATTTGAAAGAGTGATTTTAAGAGTTTTGAAAAACTAGGGTTTTGTTGTTTTCTTCTTTTTCAAAAAACATGGCTAGTTCCCTTTCGGGTTTTAGTCATTATGTTTAGCCTATGACCGAGCCCTCTTGGTCAGGGTGAACCAAAGCTACGCACCAGGCAGGATTCGAGTGGAGAGGAGGTGAGTCACACAGACTGCTTAAATACCAAGCTCCCACCGAGACCTTTCTAGACATGCGCACAGAGGTTGCCACACCACTGAGCCCTCTGAGTTAGGGTGAACCGAAGCTACGCACCAGGTAGGATACCTGCGAAGAGGAGGCGAGTCACGAGGACTGCTTAAATACCAAGCTCTTTCGGATCCACTCCTAGACATGCGTACAGGGGTTACCTGAAACACCCCACACTCGGCCCACGAGCCTGAACCAGATCTGGTATGTTCCTTAAGAAAATCGGTTTCAAAATTCTTTGTTACTTAGCGAAAAACTTGTGATTTTAAAAAAATATTGTTTGGGTTGGGCTTAGGTTGGAAACCCATTAACTTTATTTTTAAATCCATTTAGTTTAAGGTGACAAAACGATTTAGGGTTTTCTTTTAAAGAAATAATTCTTGCTTAAACTTAAATTATAAAATATTTCATAACATAGTAGTTAAAGAAAATAAAAATAACGAAATAAAACTATGGCCTTTTCGGCCTTATTACATCAATAATTCCCAAACTTAAAAACTTAAAATACTTAATAGAAATAAAGTCCCAAATATTAAAAATCCTTTCTTCTTTGTGCATGGCCACCTTTAGCTCCTTAGACCCGGTCCATTATTGCTCATTACGAAAAATAGTCCCACAAAGGGTAAGTCAACAGACTCAATGTGTACACAAACTAACAATCAACAATTCAGGCATACATGTTCATAGCAAAGACATATTCATATAAAAATGATGCAACCCGAACCCAAGCCTATTTGTCCATCCGCTACACACCACCCGCACACGCCAATCACACCAGTGGGGACTACTAAGTCGACCCTCCATCCGCTTACACGCCATCGAGGCGATCATTTGCGATCGGCGTGCTCATCGCCCATATAATTTGTGTCATTAGACACCATATTCAGATAATGTAACCGAAGTTACCAAATTCATATAATGTAACCGAAGTTACCATATTCAAATTATGTGATCGTAGTCACCATATTCCGTTGGTGAGACCGAAGTCAACACCTTCTTCCCCTTTCACATATAACCCGAAATGCCCACATATTTATCATGCACAACATACTTATCTTTTTCTCATTCATATTACTATTCACATGTTAAAAATATAACATATTCATAATCCTAGCAGAAGTAGGAAGCGTACTGAGTACTTTTTACCACATTTGTGGTACTTAACCACATTCACATTCTTATACATATTCATATATTAAAAATAATTGCCATATGATATATCGAAAGTTAGTGTGAGTACACACCTGATTTGCTTAATAGGTTCTTTGATATCCCGAAGAAATCGATCTGTTGCTTTAGATCTTAATCCCTATATTCGGCCAAATTATTTAAACACATAAATAAACCTTTTTGACCTTAAAACCAAATCCTAGTAGGATTTGTATTTCTAAAGAATAAACCTTGGCCGATTGGATCTATGGACTTACCTTAAAATTTCCAAATCCCGAATGTAATCCTTGCCTTGTATGTCTGTCGAAATTCCTATAGTTTCATGTTAGACTTATATCTCACATATAATCCATAACTTTGACCAAATATGTGTATATCTTACCTTAGATTCTTGAATCCCGAATGATCTCTTCCTTGTAGTTGATAGCACTAGAAATCCCGAAACACTCCTTATAGTTTCCACACAAAATAATAACATTAGCCTCTATGTTTGACTTAAAGAGGAGAATAATCGATAACCACAAGATTCTTACCTTTTGAATTTGTGAGATCTTTCCCGACATCGCTTGAGAGATTCGGCTTTAGCGAAATTTGGCTTTTGATGCTATGAAGAATTCGGCTAGGTTGGATTGTGTTTTGGTTTTGAAAAGAAGAAAAGAAAAAAGAGAGAAGAGGCTAGGGAATTCAGCTAGACAAAAGAAAAGAGAAGAGAACCCTAAAAATTTTGAGCAGAGATGAGGAGGAAGCAAAAATTGATGAGTAGCCCTCCTGCCTTCCTTTTATAGCCAGAAATTATCGGCTAGGAGTCCCTTACTTGGCCACCACTCCTCTATCGATAGCTTTATCTTTTATTTATCATAAATAAAAGAGTTTAATCCATTATTTAACTCCTCTGAATAATCCTAAAAAAATCCTCTATTATCTTCATAAATTGCCGAATTTTAAAAGGAATTAAACTCCCTTTTTTTCTAGAAGCCTTGCCGTCCCCTCTTGTATACGGAAGCAAAAATAAAACTTCATTTATTTGCTTCCCTTGTGACTCGAACCAGGCCCATGCCTTTTGCACATGGCGCCATTTCCTTGAGGCCCTAAGTGCCATCTTTGAGCCACTTTTCCTAGCTCGTTTGTGTGTCAAATTTTACCAACTTTTTCTTTTAAGGCCCTCTTGCCTTAATCTCCCATTTTAAACTTTAAAACTCATAATTTTAGGGTCATTTCCAAGTTTCCTAAAATTTTCGATCGGCTCTGTTTACTTGCCATTTCCTTACATTTCCAAGTTTCCTAAAATGTATACTTTCCATTTTTGGATCATTTCCATTTTCATTTCTTAGTTTCCAAAAATGTGTACTTTCCATTTTTGAACCATTTCCTTACATTTCTAGGTTTCCTAAAATGTTCATGTCCTAATGCATTTCCAGGTTTCCAAAAATGTTCAGGTTTCCAAAAATGTTCATTCCCATTTCCATGCATTTTCATACATTTCTGAGTTTCCAAAAATATCACAAATTTATTCATAATGCTTAAGACTTGTCATTTCATACAATTAAACCGAAAATGCATAGGCCCTTTCCAGGATGTTACAGTTCTACCCCTCTTAAACAAAATTTTGTCCTCGAAATTTCCTAACTAAACAATCGAGGGTATTCTTTGTCGCATTGACTTTCGACTCCCACGAAGCTTCTTCCGATCCATGGTTGCGCCATAACACCTTGACTAAGTACCGACTTTCACCGTAGTACTTTCACATCACGTTCGGGATCCGAATCAGCTCTTCCTCGTAGGATAAGTCCGGCCTTAGCTCCACTTCTTCACTTGGTACCACATGAGATGGATCCGATCAATAGCGGCGTAGCATGGATACATGGAATACGTCGTGCGTTGCATTAGTTGCAACTCTGGTGGCAACTCCACTTGGTATGGCATTGGTCCAACTCGCTTTAGTACTCGATAGGGCCCTATAAACCTTGGGCTTAACTTCCCTTTTCGACCGAACCTCATTACCTTCTTCCAAGGTGAGACTTTCAGGAATACTTGATCTCCCACTTCAAACTCGATCTCCTTCCGCTTTAAGGTGTCTGCGTCGACTTACGCCTCATCGAGGCTTCCTTCAACCGTGCGAATTAACTCAACTTTCTCTTGGTTTACGCCACTAACTCCGGCCCAAAACTCGACGTTCTCCTAACTCGGTCCAACAAGTAGGAGTTCTACACTTCCGACCATACAATACTTCATATGGTGCCATCCGAATGCTTGCCTGATAGCTATTGTTGTAGGCAAACTCAGCTAAAGGCAAATAATCTTCCCAACTTCCTCGGAAATCCATCACACAGCCTCTCAGCATATCTTCCAACACTTGTATAACCCGTTCAGACTGCCCGTCTGATTGTGGATGAAACGCCGTAGTGAAATCCAACTTAGTGCCCAACGCTTGATGAAGTGCCTTCCAAAATGGAGACGTAAACCTTGGGTCTCTGTCAGAGATGATCGATGTTGGTACTCCGTGTAACCTTACGATCTCTGCCACATATAACCTAGCCAACTTCTGAAGAGAATAATCCATTCTTACTGGGATAAAGTGCGCGGACTTGGTCAAACGGTCCACTATCACCCATACCGAGTCCTTCTTAGTAGGCGTAAGGGGAAGCCCACTAACGAAGTCCATGGTAATTCTTTCCCACTTCCATTGGGGAATCTCAATTGGTTGAAGTAATCCCGATGGAACTTGGTGTTCAGCCTTAACTTGCTGACACGTCAGACACTTTCCCACGAATTCAGTTACTTCCCGCTTAAGATCAGACCACCAAAATTGTTCCTTTAGATCTCTATACAACTTGATGCCTCCAGGATGCATAGCATATGGGCTACTATGCGCTTCCTGAAGAATCTTTTGTCTCAACTTCTTATCCTTCGGCATACAGACCTTTCCTTTGTAGCACAATACTCCTTCTTCATTGAGGCCATAATCCCCTAATTCTCCGCTCCGTACTTGCTGTAACTTAGCACTTAGATCCTTATCAGCCAACTGTCCCTTTTTCACCTCCTTTAGCCATGTGGGCTTGACTTGTAACTCTGCCAACAGGCTCCCATCATCATACAGACTCAAGTGAGCGAACAAAGCCCTTAGATCCGACACAACCTTCCGACTTAGGGCGTCTGCTACCACATTCGCCTTGCCCGGGTGGTACTCTATCGAGCAATCATAGTCTTTCAGTAATTTCACCCACCTTCGTTGCCTCAAGTTCAACTCCTTCTGAGTCAAGAAGTACTTAAGGCTCTTGTGGTCTGTGTAAAGCACTGACCTTTCTCCATAAAGGTAGTGCCTCCAAACTTTGAGAGCGAAAACCACTGTTGCTAGTTCCAAGTCATGGGTTGGATAATTAACCTCATGAGGCCTTAACTGCCGAGACGCATAAGCGACTACTTTTCCTTCTTGCATTAGCACACAGCCTAACCCGGGTGTGCGGCGTCACGAGACACCACGAAATCTTTTCCTGCCTCCGGCTGAATTAACACTAGAGCTTCCGTCAACACCTTTTTAAGCTTTTCAGAGCTCTCCTGTTGCTTATCCGTCCATACAAAGGGTACTTCCTTCCTTAGCAGCTTTGTCAAAGGCGCGGCTATTGACGAGAATCCTTCCACGAACCTTCTGTAATAGCCTGCCAATCCTAAGAAACTTCAGATTTCAGCTGCAGACCTAGGTGGTTTCCAATCCAACACCACTTCGATCTTCCTAGGGTCCACTCTTATTCCTTCGGCGGATACCACATGTCCTAAAAATGCCACCTCCTTAAGACAAAATTCACACTTGCTGAATTTGGCATAGAGCTTTTTTTCCCTTGACACTTCTAACACCACTCGGAGATGCTCATCATGCTCCTCTTCCGACTTAGAATACACCAAAATATCGTCGATGAACACAACGACGAACCTATCCAAATAGGGTTGGAAAACCCGATTCACCATGTCCATGAACGCGGCTGGAGCGTTCGTTAACCCAAACGGCATCACCACAAACTCGAAGTGGCCATATCTTGTCCTAAAAGCGATTTTATGGATATCAGCCTCTTTCACCTTCAACTGATGATATCCCGACCTTAAGTCTATTTTCGAGAACACAGCTGCCCCTTTCAGCTGATCGAACAAGTCGTCTATCCTTGGCAAAGGATACTTGTTCTTGATGGTCAGTTTATTTAAGTGACGATAGTCTATGCACATTCGCATAGTTCCATCCTTCTTCTTCACAAATAGGACCGGTGCTCCCCACGGAGACACACTGGGTTGGATGAACCCACGATCCAACAGTTCTTGGATTTGAGCCTTAAGCTCCACTAACTCCTTTGGCGCCATCCGGTATGGAGCAATTGATACAGGAGCTGTTCCCGGTAGCAAATCTATTCCAAATTCCACCTCCCTATCTGGGGGTATTCCTGGTAATTCATCTGGGAACACATCTACGATGTCCCTTACCGTCCTAACTCCATGAACACCTTCATCTTTTCCTCCCAAAGCACTTACGAAGGCTAAGAACGCCTTACACCCCTTCTTAACCATCTTCTCAGCCTTCAGCGCCGAGACCACGTTAGACAAGTAGTTCCTCCTTTCTCCGATTATCACTACTACCTCATCCTCGGGGGTTCTTAGTTCCATACGTTTAGCCGCACAATCCAACATGGCTTGATGCTCTACTAGCCAATCCGTTCCAAGTATAAGCTCAAACTCTCCGAAGGGTAACTCCATTAAGTCAGCCCGAAAGTTCACTCCCGAATCTCTAGGGGTACATTTCGAAAGATCTTATCTATCATCACCACTTGGCCTAATGGGCTTACTACCATCATCCGCCTATCCAGAGAGTTCTGAGTCTAGGCCTAGTGTTTCCACTACACTACATGCAACATAGGAATGGGTCGAGCCCACATCAATCGAGCAAAATAGGGTTTGTCGGAAATAAAGAACGTCTGGGTTATTACATCAGGTGCGTCACCATCTTCCTTAGGTGAACCGCATAAACCAAACCCGGTTGCCTTGCTTCAGATTAGCAAAGCACCTCGGCCACTGTGCTCCACGGCCTCTGCCGGCACCATTATTATCTCGTTGGCGAACCACGACCCCGTTGAGGCTGCTTTGTCGCCTCTACTACCGGCGACTAGCATTACGAGTGCGGTCGGCTCTCATCTGGTTGCTTGGGACAATCCTTAAGCATATGGTCCTTGGACCCACACTTGAAACATCCTCCGTCTTTCTCCAATATTCTCCCAAGTGCCTCTTTCCACAATGCTCACAAGGGCGTCATCGCCCGGCCGTACCCGGCTTGTTGATTAAAGTGGCCCATCGACTCTAGGCCTCTTATGACCCTTTCCAGATGGCCCAAAACCTCTTTTGGGCTTATTCCTATCCATAGCCTGCTTGGTAGCATCCTTGATTCCCACGGCCACCTTGGCCTTTTCCACCAAAGTAGAGAATTCTCGCTCCTGATGCGGTGCTATCAATAGTCTCAGATCGTCCCTCAGTCCGTCCTCAAAACGGACACAGTGCTCATGCTCAGTTGCCACTACTCCCCGAGCATAGCGGCTCAACCTCAGAAATTCCGCCTCATATTCTGCGACAGACTTACTCCCTTGCACCAACCCCAGAAAAGCCTTCCTTTGTTCATCCGTATACCTGGTTCCCACATATTTCTTTTGGTACGCTTCCTTAACGTACTCCTGTGTCGAGATCCTCACCGTGGCACCATCTCGCGCCTGATTAACCACCATTGATACGCTCATCGCAGAATGCGCGGTGCCACCATCCCCTTTAACTTCTCCTCGGGGTCAAGTCGAGCTCATCCATGATGCGTTCCGTCGCTTCCAACGATCTTTCGGTATCTTTGGGTGCCACTCCGACACTCCACGAAACATCTCGGCTCCATTAGCTCGGAACCGTTTAGGTACAGATTTTCGGGTTCCCGAATTTCCACCCGCACCAGCCACCAATTCCAAAACTCACAGCACAGCCTGCGACATAGCATCTTCCGTCGAGCTTAGCTGCCAAAGACGGCACCCACAGCTAGGGGTGGTGGTAGCGGTGGTATTTCATTGTTGGACCCCTGACCCGATCTAACGGGTTCCGACACAGTCATCCTTCCTCTACCTCGTCCACGACGACCACGTCCTCTGGAACTCATTTCCTAGCGTCGAGATCTGATTAAGGAATTTTATGAATTAATATTCTTGTTTCACTTATTACCCGCGAAGATGTTTTATGAAAAAGAATTTAAGAGTGGTTCTTTCATCGTCATACAAGCACACAGTCTTTTATTCATTCATCCATCCATCAACCAATTATGAACTTTCGTTCATTCAGAGAAACGTTGTAATTTTCATCGTTGTTGTTTTTCCACTACTAGAAGGGTATTTTCGTAATTTTGTCCCTCTGGGCATTTTCGTAATTTCGCAAAACAAAAAGTTCCTCAGTGATTTTGTCAAAAGTATTTTGGTAATTTTAAAGTCCCGGGGTAATTTTGGAAAAATTCGAAATTCAGGGGTATGTCGGTAATTTTTGTCCTCGGGGGTATTTTGGTAATTATCCAAAAATCAAGGTATTTTGATATTTTATAAATTAGGGTTTTTGAATGTTTATAAAATAATGAAGTTTTGGCAAAATCGTTGAGAAGTTTGACAATTTGTGAATCAAGGGCATTTTGGTAATTTTACCACTAGGGGTATTTTTGTAATTTTTTGAAAATCAGAATTTTTTTTCGGAAGATCTTGTAAAGATAGTTTTCACCAATTAAAAGAGTGATTTTAAAAAGTTTTAAAACTAGGGTTTTGTTGTTTTGTTCTTCTTTTTTTAAAAAAAAAAACATGGCTAGTTCCCTTTCGGGTTTTAGTCATTATGTTTAGCCTATGACCGAGCCCTCTTTGGTCAGGGTGAACCAAAGCTACGCACTGTGCAGCGGGATTCAAATGGAGAGGAGGTGAGTCACGCGGATCGCTTAAATACCAAGCTCCCATCGAAACCATTCCTAGACATTGCTGAGGTTGCCACACCACTTTGAGCCCTCTCGAGTCGAGGGTGAACAGAAGCTACGCACCGGGTAGGATTCTGCGAAGAGGAGGTGAGTCACTAGGGCTGCTTAAATACCGAGCTCTTAGGATCCAATCCTAGACATGCGTCTGAGGTTACCACACCCTATCTCAGTGACTTAGCCATAGGTTTGTTTAGTGCATTAAATCTTATGTGGTTTTGTGTTTGAGTAACCTAGTCCTAGGGTTCCATATTCCTATCATACTATTCTACGTTCCATGCCTTTTCTACCCTTATATAGTTCATAAATCACGGAATCACACATAAAGTTAGGGTACTTACCTGGTGGACTGCGGGTCGGAGACTTAGGTGCCATGCCAGAAACCTGCTTATTTTCAGAAATACTTCATAAAATTCATTTGGGCTCGATTTGAAAATGTTTTGGGCCTGAGCCCACAGGCCGAGAGTTTGAAAACTGGGCTCTGATACCAAACTGAAACACCCCACATCCAGCCCACGAGCCTGAACCGGATCTGGTATGTTCCTTAAGAAAATCGGTTTTAAAATTCTTTGTTACTTAGCGAAAAACTTGTGATTTTAAAAAAAATATTGTTTGGGTTGGGCTTAGGTTGGAAACCCATTAACTTTATTTTTAAATCCATTTAGTTTACGGTGACAAAACGATTTAGGGTTTTCTTTTAAAGAAATAATTCTTGCTTAAACTTAAATTATAAAATATTTCATAACATCGTAGTTAAAGAAAATAAAAATAACGAAATAAAACTATGGCCTTTTCTACCTTATTACATCAATAATTCCCAAACTTAAAAACTTAAAATACTTAATAGAAATAAAGTCCCAAATATTAAAAATCCTTTCTTCTTTGCGCATGGCCACCTTTAGCTCCTGAGCCGACCCGGTCCATTATTGCTCATTACGAAAAATAGTCCCACAAAGGGTGAGTCAATGGACTCAATGTGTACACAAACTAACAATCAACAATTCGGGCATACATGTTCATATCAAAGACATATTCATATAAAAATGATGCAACCCAAACCCAAGCCTATTTGTCCATCCGCTACACACCACCCGCACTCGCCAATCACACCGTGGGGACTACTAAGTCGACCCTCCATCCGCTACACACCATCGAAGCGATCAGCTGCGATCGACGTCTTTGATCGCCCATATAATTTGTGTCATTAGACACCATATTCGAATAATAATGGCGAAGTTACCAAATTCGAGATAATGTAACAAAGTTACCATATTCAAATTATGTGACCGTAGTCACCATATTCCGTTGGTGAGACCGAAGTCAACACCTTCTTCCCCTTTCACATATAACCCGAAATGCCCACATATTTATCATGCACAACATACTTATCTTTTTCTCATTCATATTACTATTCACATGTTAAAAATATAACATATTCATAATCCTAGCAGTAGGAAACGTGCACAGGTACTTTTACCACATTTGTGGTACTTAACCACATTCACATTCTTATACATATTCATATATTAAAAATAATTGCCATATGATATATCGAAAGTTAGTGTGAGTACACACCTGATTTGCTTAATAGGTTCCTTGATATCCCGAAGAAATCGATCTGTTGCTTTAGATCTCAATCCCTATATTCGGCCAAATTATTTAAACACATAAATAAACCTTTTTGACCTTAAAACCAAATCCTAGTAGGATTTGTATTTCTAAAGAATAAACCTTGGCCGATTGGATCTATGGACTTACCTTAAAATTTCCAAATCCCGAATGTAATCCTTGCCTTGTATGTCTGTCGAAATTCCTATAGTTTCATGTTAGACTTATATCTCACATATAATCCATAACTTTGACCAAATATGTGTATATCTTACCTTAGATTCTTGAATCCCGAATGATCTCTTCCTTGTAGTTGATAGCACTAGAAATCCCGAAACACTCCTTATAGTTTCGGCCACAAAAATAATAACATTAGCCTCTATGTTTGACTTAAAGAGGAGAATAATCGATAACCACAAGATTCTTACCTTTTGAATTCGACAGATCTTTCCTGACACTGCTTCAGAGATTCGGCTTTGGCAGAATTTCAGCTTTTGATGCTATGAAGAATTCGGCTAGGTTGGATTGTGTTTTTGGTTTTTGAAAAAGAAGAAGAGAAAAAGAGAGAGGAGGCTAGGGAATTCGGCTAGACAAAAGAAAAGAGAAGAGAACCCTAAAAATTTCGCGAGAGATGAGGAGGAAGCAAAATTGATGAGTAGCCCTCCTGCGCTTTCTTTTATAAAGAAATTATCAGCTAGGGAGTCCCTTACTTGGCCACCACTCCTCTATCTGATAGCTTTATCTTTTATTTATCATAAATAAAAGAGTTTAATCCATTATTTAACTCCTCTGAATAATCCTAAAAAAAAAATCCTCTATTATCTTCATAAATTGCCGAATTTTAAAGGGAATTAAACTCCCTTTTTTTTTTTTTTCTAGAAGCCTTGCCGTCCACTCTTAGCCTTCTGGAAGCAAAAATAAAACTTCATTTATTTGCTTCCCTTGTGACTCGAACCCATGCCCATGCCTTTTGCACATGGCGCCATTTCCTTAGGCCCTAAGTGCCATCTTCAGGCTACTTTTCCTAGCCCGTTTGTGTGTCAAATTTTACCAACTTTTTCTTTTAAGGCCCTCTTGCCTTAATCTCCCATTTTAAACTTTAAAACTCATAATTTTAGGGTCATTTCCAAGTTTCCTAAAATTTTCAATCTACTCATTTACTTGCCATTTCCTTACATTTCCAAGTTTCCTAAAATGTATACTTTCCATTTTGGATCATTTCCATTTTCATTTCTTAGTTTCCAAAAATGTGTACTTTCCATTTTTAAACCATTTCCTTACATTTCTGGGTTTCCTAAAATGTTCATGTCCTAATGCATTTCCAGGTTTCCAAAAATGTTCAAGTTTCCAAAAATGTTCAGGTTTCCAAAAATGTTCATTCCCATTTCCATGCATTTTCATACATTTCTGAGTTTCCAAAAATATCAAAAATTTATCCATAATGCTTAAGACTTGTCATTTTATACAATTAAACCAAAAATGCATAGGCCCTTTCCAGGATGTTACATTACCACACACTAGCTCAGTGACTAAGTCATAGGTTGGTTTAGTTCATTAAGACTTATGTTTTGTCTTCGTGTTTGAGTAATCTAATCCTAGGATTCAAGTTCCTATCAGTCTATTCTAAGTTCCATGCTTCCTACCCTTCTACAGAAAATAATTCATACAAAAGTTAGGAACACTTACCTGGGCGGATCGGTGCCGGAGACTCGGGCCATGCCGTTCAAAACCCAACAACATTTCAAATCATTCCAATAAGGCCTATTAACAATAAACAAAATATTTTGGGCCTTGGGCCCCCACAGTCAAGCTTTTGAACTGGGCTCTGATACCAATTTTGTAACGCCCCAAACCCAGCCCAAACACTACGACCGAATTTGGTTTGTTACAGAGAAAACATCTTGAAATCCCTTTAAATAATTTAAACAATTCATTTTTCAAGTCTCTTGTTAAAAACCATACTTAGTGTTGTTTAAAAAAAATATTTATTGAGTCGGGTAGTCTATAGATTTCGAATGTGCCCGATGGCACTTAAAACATTTTTTTTCCATTTGATTTGAGAAAACATGTGAACCCGTTTTATCATCATTAAATAATTTAGACAAATTATTCCAAAACATAAAATATGAAAAATTTATCTAGGAGGCCTTATTACAACTTGATGAAAATAAATCCAACAATAAAAATAAAATAAACTTAAATTTAAAGTTCATTTAAATCATATGTCCACTGCATGGCCACCTCGAGTCCCTCCGGCTCCACATCCGCGATCTACGTGTCACCTGAAAAAGTAAAGGAGAAGGTGAGTCACCAAGACTCAGTATGTAACCCTTCCCCCGGTTTAATGCCACCACATACACAATTTATAACAATTAACATGCACTAAGTCATGCACCCAACCTAGCCATCCAAACGCCTTTCTCTACCCCGCGTGGTACCAAACCACTGGTGGTGCCAAACCACTGGTGGTGCCAAACCACTGGTGACTTAAAGTCACAATTGTGATACCAAATCACTGGAGGTGCCAAACCTCTGGTGTCCGAAGACACAAATCGAATGATGGGGCCAACCCATCGTGTGATACCAAATCACTGGCGTCAATCCCATAATATCAACTGTGGGGCCAACCCACTGTGGTGCTAAGCCACTGGGACGGGACGCTATGAGGTGCCAAACCTCTGGAGGTGCTAAACCTATGGTGACTGTAGTCACATTGTGGTACCAAACCACTGGTGTCCGTCGACACGAATATTCCTTCCCCCTCCACTCACATATCCCACATCAATCAAGGATACACATTTAACAGAGATCATGCCATAAAGTTACCACTAGCCAAAACCACATATAACAACATGTCACGCTTCCCAAAAGCATCATAAAAAGAGTCATAACCACGAGACTTACCTGATCTCTCACTTATACCATTACGGTATTAAACCTCGCATCTACACAAGTCAGATTTAACAACACTTAACATATTAATTCATTATAAAGTGTGTATGTACACACCTGATGTCGACGATAGTCCTAAATCCTAAAGAAACCAATCGGCCACACTAGACTTTCTTGCCCCTATATTCGGCCAACATTAGGTTAGTGCCATTGTCCATTCGGCCAAACTAAAATAAACTCAAGGGGTTACCATTTGAACCCGAAACCTCACCTATTTACCTTTGAACACTAGCCAACACACTCCAAGTGTGGATCGGCTTCACTTCCCTGCAATCGACACTTACCCAAATTAGTAGCCTCCGGCTTTAAACACTAATTAAATAAGATTGATCTTTACCACCTTACCAAAATCGATTGACAGGGAATGGAGGCTTGAATCGAATTCTTCAAAATCTCGGCACCTAAACAGAATCAGTTTCAACATACTGATTAGTCCAAACATCAGTATATTTCGGCTCTCTTCCCTTCAACCAAATCGACAGAGAATCCAAAATATGAAAAAGAATGTTTCGGCACACTTACCTTCCTTTTATAGCCGATTGAGAATCACTAAAAAGGGATCAACCTTGCTTTGATCTTCAGCCAAGGCACTCCTAAATGGAAGAAGAGAGTTTCGGCACACCCAAAGGAGTATATTCAGCTATAATTGATCAACACAATCACTCAAGGTTCAGCTTTGTATGGAAAAAGAGGAAGTAAAGAAGTGAAATAAGAGTTTCGGCTAAGGTTTTTGAGAAAAGAAAAGAAAGAGTGAGATGGAAGATGGGGTTTCGGCCAAAGAGAGAACAAAAGAGAGGAGTTTTGGACTTTGAACACCTTTGGAAAAAGAAAAGAAAATAGAAGAGTGCTCAATAGAGGATTTGGCACTCCCCCTAACACCTTGCCGTCCACTCCCCTTCAAGGAGTTCAAAATTCATCCACTACCTAAAATTCATCTTAGCCAACCATTCCAGAGTATTCAAAATATTTTGAATATCTCAAATGCCTACATTTTCTCTTTGCCGATTATCAAAATAAAATCCCATTAAAATCCAACAAAAATCCTGATATATTATCATTATCCTTAATATCTAAAAGTGTAAAAAAATTGAGAAATTCTCTCTCTTTTGCAAGTCAAAATGAAGTGCAAAAGGGGAAATTCTGCGACTCGAACCCAAGCTCCCCTTGCTCTCCTTGTGGCGTCCCTTCTAGCTCTTAAGTGGCCTCCCTTTTGCCACTTTTTCAAGGCCTTTTTAGTGTCAATTAACCCCTCATTTATCCTTGTAACTCCTTCCTACCAAGGCTCCTATCTTTAAAGCTTAGAAAAATATTTTCTACCATTTAAGAGCCTACTCAAGACCTCTAATTAAGCCCTATCATTTCACAAATAATGTCACAGTAATTCAAACACAAGAGAATTAATTTAATCACAAACAACCCCACTTTTAGGATGTTACAGGTACCATTTGGGATTATACATATATGTATTTGGTTATTTAGGTAAGTTTGGATACTTGGTTGACATGTTTTTAATTTGTGACTTGAGGTGCCTAAGGGCATATTGGTTGTATGTGGTGATAATACATGTTTAAAACTTGATTTTAGCTTGTTTTGAATGCCTTGTTATGACTTGGTTATATGCAAATTATTGAGTTTAGGTTGGTGCCAAATTGGGTGAGAAATGTGGCTTGGAAAATGGTCTATTTTCGTCCACACGGGTAGAGACACGGTCGTGTGTCTCAGCAGCGTGTGACACATGACCAAGTGACACGGCCATGTGTCCCCTGTATCTTCTTAAGAATGCAAGTTATATGCTCACACCGCCTAGCACACGGGTGTGTGACTTGGACGTGTGACCCAAGTCAGAGAGTTACACGGGCACGGACATGGGCTGGGACATGGCCATGTGTCCCTATTTCGAATGTCTACATGGCCTAAGACACGGGCGTGTCTCTTAGCCGTGTGAATCACACGGTCTGGCCATAGGACTGTGTGACCCCTGTAGCTTTAAAAATTTCAATGTTTTCTAAAAAATTCTTTGAGTTCCGGATCTAGTCCGTACTTGTTTCTAATGCGTATTTTTGGCTCGAGGTATTGTATAAGGGACAATATGTTTAATTTCGATTGGTTTCTGACATGAATGTATATGATATGAAATTTTTGTTTATTTGATCTGTAAACTTCGGTAGTGCTCCATAACCTTGTTCTGGCAATGGATACAGGTTAGGGGTGTTACATATAAAACATATCAATACACACATTCAATAAGGAATTATAATAAGTTCCATGAGAACTTACCATCAAAAGCAACAAAATAGAGAAAAGGCTCTTCTAATGGCTTCACTCTACAATCTTTTCCTTTCCCTTGCCAAACTTCCTTTAGCACGCTCTTTTTCTTCATAAATCATATAAACCATAATAAAAACATATCAATAACTCATGGAGCTAACACTAAATTGCCATATTAGTGGCTTAACAACCAAATATGAGCTTTTAAATATAAAATGAGACAAAAAAAGTGTTGCAAAGTGAAAACATGATAAATTTGAAGAGAAAAGAGTGAAAAATGACAAGGAAAGAAATAGAGAGTTTTCTTTATCCTAATAGTAGTGGGTAGCCAGTAAGGATGGAAGTTAGGGGTTCTTCCCTTTTTTTAAAAAAAATTTGAAATACAATAATAATGGTAAAATAGTCAAAGTCTCTTTATATGTTGTCAACATTTATTTTTAATGAAAAAAATGTTTTTTTTAATGTTCCAAAAATAAGCTCATCACAACACACACTTGTAAAAGTTATTATTTTACAAATAAGTCAAATGACCAAAATACCTTCATGGCAGAATTATCATTTTGTACCTCAACTCGTATTTGTACTCGATTGCGTCTAAAACTATAAATATATCTTATAAAGATAACATATGATATTCCAAATACTCAAATAAAATAACTAAAAAAAAAAAAATCAAATTTCCTTGTTGGATTACAGACTGAATTCTTGGAAAATAATGTACGATAAATAAAATTTTTTGGGAGTGTTACATAAATATTACCAACATTGCTCTATTTTATATTTTACTACCACATTTTATCCTTTTCAAGTTATCTTCCCATTTAAATGTACTATCTTCTCGAATTTTGCGTATAATTTTCCATATATTTTTTTACTATCTTTGGATGATTTTCCACATGTTTAATACATCAAACTTGAAATTTGTTAGAAATAGTTGTAGCAATTCAATCAAGAGAAGTTGCTCTAAAAATATTATATGGCTTATTTCATTTTTTTAAAGTCTCCTTGTATTAGAGGAAAAATGTAACAACATGTTTTTCAGTGGTGTTTGAAACAGTTGTTTTGTAACATCCTAAAAATTATAGTATCATTTTGTTACTTGTGTTAGCTCGGGTAGTATTGTTTGTGTGCTTAGTATATTTGTGTGAAGGCTTGGAATTATTAGCTAATCTAGAATAAATTTTAGTATTGAAAATTTAGTGAAGTGGATTAAGTGAACTTGACACTTAAGTTAATTTAAGTGTTAAATTCTAACACAAGAGGAGTTAGTGGCATAATGGATAAGGCACATGAAAGGTTGCTTGTGGGAAGAGGTTCGAGTAGCATGATTAGCATTTTGAAGACTTTATTTTTATGTATCCTAGCATTAATGGACGGTCAAGCTTTACATATGGAAGGTTGGACTTTCAATTTTTGGTAAGTTGAATATTGGTTTAGGAAAGTTTGTACTTTGGGAAAGGAACCTTAAGGTTATGGAAGGATGGGGGGACATAAGGCTTGGCTTAAGGAAGATGTTTTGGAAATTATTCCAAGGCCTTTAGTGCATGTATGTGGACGGCATGTGTGGCTAGGGGGTGGCCGAATGTTGATAGGAGGTTTGGAGGGGGGATAGTTGGCCAACTTGAGCATTTGTGCACCTTTTGGCATTTGTTTCTCTTTCTCCCCAAAAACTCCCTCTTTGGCCGAATGTACCTAGGCATTTTTGTGCAAATTTGCTTTGGATTTTAGCTCTCATTTTTTTTTGTTGAACCAAATTCTAAATCTTTCTCTCATTTCTCCTTTGAAACCGAAAACACATTTTGTATTTTAGTGCACACTTTCTCCCATCTCTCTCTTTCTTTTCTTACTTTTGGTATTTGCTCAAAATCACATTTTCCTTTTTCTTTCTTTTGGTCGAACCTCTCTCTTCTCCAAACTCTCTTTTCTTTTCTTTTATTCCATTGTTGATTAAACCGAATCCTCTCTCTCTTACCCGGGAGAGGGATTATGCACTGAGTCTTGGTGACTCACCTTCTCCCTTACCTTTTCTGGTGATTCGTAAATTCGCGGATGAGGAGTCGGATGAACTCGAGGAGGCCATGCAATAAAATTTGGTTTTACATGAACTTTCATTTGGGTACTTTATTTTAATTTGGTTTTCATCTTTTTATGGATTTGTAATAAGGCCTCTTTAATTATGTTTTTGGATTATTTATACGCTTTGGATTTGTTTTAAATATGGCTTATAAATTATATGGTTGATATAATAATTTGAGCACCAAGTTTTCTAAACTACAAAACGCGATGGTTTTTAAAACGTTACCATCGGGTAACATAAATCAATTGATAGTATTTAACAACTTAAGTATTTTTGATAACTCATACTATTTTTCCAAAACTCAAGTTTCCAAATTTCTATTAGATACGGTTTTCAAAATAATCGCTTGGGTTTCTTTTAAAGTTTTCTAATATAAGGAATTGTAACTAAGTTTTAAAGTTTTTATTTTGGTGATTTCAAAGTAAATTATCAATTTTTAATTTATTATATACTCGATTTTCTACGAACTTAGAACAGAAAAAAGTTTTTCTTAAAAATTTAATCGTTAACTCTATTTTTTTTGAAACGTTTTCCTTCGTGGCATGCCAGATACGGTCATGGCGTATTGACCGGGTTTGGGGTGTTACAAATTGGTATCAGAGCTAAGTTTAAAAGCTCGGCTGTGGGCTTGAGGCCCAAAATGATTTAAAGTATAGTTTTAAAATGTTATTATTTAAAATTATATGGTTGGAAAAGCATGGCATCTAGTTTCTGGCACCGATCCGCCCTGGTAAGTATATCAAACTGTTGATTTTGATAATATGATGGTATGACTGTATAGTAGTAGGAACTACTCTAGAGACCCAAAACTATAGGTTGGATGTACTCGCGAAACAACCCCTTATTAAAACTTTTCATAAAACTGTGCTTTAAAGAAAGTGGAATAATGACTAATGCATAACACTTTTAAATCAGATAAGTCGAGATTTTAGACATGAGTACTCGAGGTCGAGGTCGTATTACTCGTGGACGCGGTCGAGGTAGGATGGCTGTGTCTAAACCAGTGAGGTCTGGTCAAGGATCCGAAAATGAGGTACCACCACCCCCACCACCAGCGGTTGGAGTTGAGCATCAGGATCAAACGGGGGATGACGTAGTGTCTCAGGCGGTGCTGCGAGTCCTTGAGAGGGTAGCTGGAATAGGTGGAGGCGCGGAAGCTTAGAAATCTGTACCCGAGCGACTCCGATCCAATGGAGCAGAGGTATTTCGAGGTGTTTCAGGTGTAGCTCCCAGTACGGCCGAGTATTGGCTAGAGGCGACGGAGCGAATCGTGGACGACTTGGATCTGAATGCTGAGGACAAGTTGAAAGGGATTGTATCGCTTCTTCGGGATGAGTCATATCAGTGGTGGCTCACGGTACGGAATAGTGCTGCAGCGGAGGATCTCACTTGGGATTATTTTAAGGCAGCGTATTAGAGGAAATATGTTGGGTCTAATTACATTGATGTGCAGCGTAAGGCATTCCTGACTTTGGTCCAAGGTAGTAAGTCCGTATCAGAATATGAGGCAGAATTTTTAAGATTGAGCCGGTATGCTGGAGGTATCGTGGCTTCGGAGCACGAGCGATGTGTTCGATTCGAGGATGGATTAGGGGACGAGCTGAGATTGCTGATTGCTCCACATCAGGAGCGAGAGTTTGCTGCTTTAGTTGAAAAGGCTAAGATAGCCGAAGGGATAAAAGAATCTGGAAGGCAGAGTTACGACTGGAATAAGCATAAGAGAGGTTATGGATCATGCGGGTCAGCCGGTAATTCTCAGAAGAGGGCTGGGCAGAGTGGGCCAAATTAGTCTGGGAGGCCTGTTACTACTAATCAGGGATCAGCACAGTGTAACCGATGTGGAAAATCTCATTGGGGCGAATGTTAGACCGGAGGGAAAAGATGTTTCGAGTGTGGCTCGCTGGATCATCGTGTGAGAGACTGTCCACGTAAGCTAGCCAGGAATCAGTCTGAGGGTCAAGGTCGTACTCAATTCAGAAGGGAAGGACTGTCACCACAGAGAGGTCGTGGTAATGGTAGAGGAGGTAATGGTTCTGGTCGAGGCCGCGGAGCATCTGGCAGAGGCGCTGGCAACACTGAGGCAAGATAGCCTGATTTGGTGTATGCAGCGAGACGTCGAGAAGAGGGCAACGCGCCGGACGTCATAACCGGTACGTTCTTAAACTTTGGTGTACCATATACTGCTTTGATAGATGTGGGTTTGACACATTCGTATGTTGCTAGTAGCATTGTAAAGACCATGAACTTAGACTCCGAGACTACTTCTAGGAAGATGACAGTACTTAGCCCTCTAGGTCACTCTGTAGAAGTAAGTAAGCTGTATAGAGATGTACCTCTAGAACTCTAAGGGGTAGTGTTCGTAGCTGATCTGATGGAACTGCCATTTGGGGAGTTTGATCTGATTCTTGGGATGGACTGGTTGGTCAAGTACCAAGCAAGTTTGGATTGCGCTGCTAAGCGCATGGTTTTGAGGACAGCTGAAGGAGAAGAAGTGGTCATGATAGGTAATAGAAGAGATTATCTATCCAACGTGGTATCTGCATTGAAAGCTGTGAAGTTGGTTAGGAAGGGCTGTGAGGCATTTGTTGTCCATGTGTGTGCGTTGGAGGCTAAGGAGTCTACTGTAGGAAATGTTCGAACGGTAAAAGAATATGCAGACGTATTTCCAGAAGAACTTCCGGGACTGCCTCCGGATCGTGAAGTTGAATTTGGTATAGATTTGTTACCCGGAACTGCACCAGTGTCTATTGCTCCGTATAGGATGGCACCAAATGAATTAATGGAATTGAAGGCTTAGATTCAGGAGTTGTTGGATCGAGGTTTTATCCGACCAAGTGTTTTGCCATGGGGAGCGCCGGTACTTTTTGTCAAGAAGAAGGATGGTACAATGCGGATATGCATAGACTACCGCCAGTTGAATAAGCTGACGATCAAAAACAAGTATCCTTTGCCGAGGATAGATGACTTGTTTGATCAGCTTAGGGGGGCAGCGGTTTTCTCCAAGATTGATTTAAGGTCTGGATATCATCAGCTGAAGGTGAAAAAGGCTGATATCCATAAGACGGCATTTCGTACTCGGTATGGGCACCACAAATTTCTGGTGATGCTGTTTGGGTTGACTAACGCACCGGCAGCATTCATGGATATGATGAATCGGGTATTCCAGCAGTTTTTGGATCAGTTTGTTGTGGTATTTATAGACGATATTTTGGAATACTCAAAGTCAGAGGAGGAGCATGAGGCGCATCTGCGTGTAGTGTTACGGATTCTGAGAGAAAAGCAGCTTTATGCCAAATTTAGTAAATGCGAGTTCTGGCTTAGGGAGGTGACTTTCTTAGGTCACGTGGTATCAGCTGAGGGGATTAGAGTGGATCTTCGGAAGATTGAGGCAGTGTTGGATTGGAAGCCGCCTAAGTCAGTGGCTGAGATTCGGAGTTTTCTAGGTCTGGCAGGGTATTACCGAAGATTTGTGGAAGGATTTTCTTTGATCGCCGCACCTATGACAAAGTTATTGAGGAAAGAAGTTCCATTTGTGTGGACCGAGAAGCAGCAAGAAAGTTTCGACAAGTTGAAGAAGATTCTGACGGAAGCTCCAGTTTTGATTCAACCCGAGGCAGGCAAGGAATTTACGGTTTACTGTGATGCATCACATACTGGTTTGGGATGTGTGCTGATGCAGAAGGGAAGGTAGTGGCTTATGCATCTCGACAGTTGAGACCACATGAGGTTAACTATCCGACGCATGATTTGGAATTAGCTGCAGTGGTTTTTGCTTTGAAGATATGGAGGTACTATTTGTACGGAGAGAAGTCGATAGTCTACACGGATCACAAGAGTCTTAAGTATCTTTTGACTCAGAAGGATTTGAACTTGAGGCAGCGTAGATGGATTGAGTTGTTAAAGGACTACGACTGTTCGATTAAGTATCATCCGGGCAAGGCTAACGTGGTGGCAGACGCGTTGAGCCGTAAAGTTGTATCTGACTTAAGATCGATGTTTGCTCGTTTTAGCTTATATGATGATGGGAGTCTTTTGGCTGAATTGCAAGTCAAGCCGACTTGGTTAGAACAAATCAAGGAGAAACAGTTAGAGGATGATGGGTTGAATGATCGGAGGTTGCGGGTTCAGAATGGAGGTTTAGAGGATTATAGTTTGTCCAGTGATGGAGTATTGTATTTTAAAGAGAGAGCTTGTATGCCGAAGGATGTTGAGTTGAGACAAAGGATTCTTCGGGATGCACATAACAGCCCATATGCTATGCATCCTGGAGGTAGCAAGATGTATCGAGATTTAAGAGAGCAGTTTTGGTGGCCAAGTCTGAAGCTGGAGGTAACTGAGTTTGTGGGTAAATGTCTGATGTGTCAGCCGGTCAAGCGGAACATCGCCATCGTCTGAGTTACTTGGTAGGTGAAGATTCTACAGTGGAAGTGGGAAAGGATCACTATGGACTTTGTCAGTGGATTACCCCTTACACCTAGTAAGAAGGATTCAGTTTGGGTGATTGTGGATCGTCTGACTAAGTCAGCTCATTTCATTCCGTTAAGGGTGGATTACTCGCTTCAGAGATTAGTTAAGTTGTATGTGGCAGAGATAGTGAGGCTGCACGGTGTGCCGGTGTCGATCATCTCGGGCAAGGATCCTAGATTTACGTCGAGGTTTTGGAGAGCGTTACATCAGGCTTTGGGTACGCGGTTGGATTTCAGTACCGTATTTCATCCACAGTCTGACGGGCAGTTGGAAAGGATTATTCAGATTTTAGAGGATATGTTGAGAGGATGTGTTTTGGACTTCAGAGGCAGCAGGGAAGAGTTTTTACCATTAGCTGAGTTCGCATACAACAATAGTTATCAGGCAAGCATTAAGATGGCACCATATGAGGTGTTGTATGGTAGGAGGTGTCGCACACCTACATGTTGGACAGAGTTGGGTGAGCGTCAGATGTTAGGACCAGAGTTGGTTGCAGAGACTGAGGATAAGGTTAAGATGATTCAAGCTCGTCTGAAGGAAGCTTCGGATAGGCAAAAGTCGTATGCTGACCTCAAACGGAGGGATATAGAGTTTGCCGTGGGTGACAAAGTTTTTCTGAAGGTCTCACCATGGAAGAAAGTGTTAAGATTTGGGAGAAAAGGCAAGTTAAGTCCAAGGTTTATTGGGCCATATAAGGTGTTGAGACGAGTGGGACCAGTAGCCTATCAGCTCGAGTTGACATCAGAGCTGAGTCAAATTCACGATGTGTTCCATGTCTCCATGCTTAGACGCTATCGTTCTGATCCATCACATGTCGTGCCAGTAGAGGAAATAGAGGTGAGTCCAGATCTGACGGTGGAAGAAGAACCAGTGCAGATTCTAGATCGAGACGTGAAAGTGTTGCGCAGGAAGTCTGTTCCATTAGTAAAGGTTTTATGGCGGAACCATGGCATAGAAGAAGCTACATGGGAACCAGAGGATGTGATGAGGCGGTAGTACCCTCAACTCTTTTGATCAGGTAATTTCAAGGATGAAATTTTTTTAAGGGGGGTAGAATTGTAACATCCTGAAAATTAGAGTATCATTTTGTTACCTGTGTTAGCTCAGGTAGTATTGTTTGTGTGCTTAGTATATTTGTGTGAAGGCTTGGAATTATTAGCTAAGCTAGAATAAATTTTAGTATTGAAAATTTAGTGAAGTGGATTATGTGAACTTGACACTTAAGTTAATTTAAGTGTTAAATTCTAACACAAGAGGAGTTAGTGGCATAGTGGATAAGGCACATGAAAGGTTGCTTGTGGGAAGAGGTTCGAGTAGCATGATTAGCATTTTGAAGACTTTATTTTTATGTATCCTAGCATTAATGGACGGTCAAGCTTTACATATGGAAGGTTGGACTTTCAATTTTTGGTAAGTTGAATATTGGTTTAGGAAAGTTTGTACTTTGGGAAAGGAATCTTAAGGTTATGGAAGGATGGGGGGACATAAGGCTTGGCTTAAGGAAGATGTTTTGGAAACTATTCCAAGACCTTTAGTGCATGTATGTGGACGGCATGTGTGGCTAGGGGGGTGGCCGAATGTTGATAGGAGGTTTGGGGAGGATAGTTGGCCAACTTGAGCATTTGTGCACCTTTTGGCATTTGTTTCTCTTTCTCTCCAAAAACTCCCTCTTTGGCCGAATGTACCTAGGCATTCTTGTGCAAATTTGCTTTGGATTTTAGCTCTCATTTTTTTTGTTGAACCAAATTCTAATTCTTTCTCTCATTTCTCCTTTGAAACCGAAAACACATTTTGCATTTTAGTACACTCTTTCTCCCATCTCTCTCTTTCTTTTCTTACTTTTGGTATTTGCTCAAAATCACATTTCCTTTTTCTTTCTTTTGGCCGAACCCTTCTCCAAACTCTCTTTTCTTTTCTTTTATTCCATTGTTGATTAAACCGAATCCTCTCTCTCTTATTTTTATTTTCTCTCCTCTACTCTCAAATTTCATTTCTTTTTAGTCTCAAATCAATTGTTTTCTTCATACAAAAACCATAGCCGAAACTTCTCATATCCTTTTTGATTTGTCTTGGCCGAATATCATCAAGGATAGGACTTCATTTGGTTTTCTTCAAACGGTTTTGGAGGATAGGTATGTGTCATGGCCGAATTTCCTATCATTTCTTTTCTCTTTTCTATGCCGTTTTCTTGTGGACAAAGGCCGAACTTTTGGGAAATTGTTGCAAGGATTCTAATCATTCTTAGAAACCAATTTCTTCTAGGCTCTTTGAGACGTTGGAAGCAATCAACCTAAGCCTCAAATCTTTGACAATCGTTTTTGGGTAAGCCTATAGGTAAGATTGGTATTTCAAAGGATAACTCATTGGGATTAAGGTATTATTGGCCGAATGGTGTTGCTTAAAGTTTTTTGATTTGGCCAAATGTAGGACAAGGTGATCTAGTGCGGTAGATCGAATCTTTGGATCTTAGTACTTTCGATGGTGTCAGGTGTGTACCTTACACACTTATAACTCGGTTTATATATATTTATATATGTGTGTTAATAACTAATTATGTTATTAAAGTGGAAAATTATGAGATCTTGATATGATACCATGATGGGTATAAGGAAGGAATCGGGTAAGTCCGTTTTGATATGACTTTTGCAATATGATGTATGATGATACGATTTATGATATGGAAATTTCTATGTGATTACCTAATAAATTATAGTAACATGATTTGTTTATCTATTGCATTGGTATGAGTGATATGAGAGGAGGGGGAAGATTTGATATCGTGTCCTTGGGACACCAGAGGTTTGGCACCTCCAGTGGTTTGGTACCACATATTTTGTGTCTTTGGGACACCAGAGGATTGGCACCTCATAGCGACTTGTCCCAGTGGTTTCGCACCACCGTGGGTTGGCCCCACATTTGATGTATTGGGATTGTCGCTAGTGATTTGGTATCACAAGTGGGTTGGCCCCACAACTTGATTATTCGTGACTTTGGGTCACCAGTGATTTGGTATCACAATATTGGGTATCGTGACTTTGGGTCACCAGTGGTTTGGCACCACAAGTGGTTTGGTACCACACGGGGTAGAAAAGGAGTTATGGATGGCTAGGTTGGGTGCATCATATATATATTGCTTGGTTATAATTTGTGTAAGTATGTGGCATTTACCCGGGAGAGGGATTATGCACTGAGTCTTGGTGACTCACCTTCTCCCTTACCTTTTCTGGTGATTCGTAAATTCGCGGATGAGGAGTCGGATGAACTCGGGGAGGCCATGCAATAAAATTTGGTTTTACATGAACTTTCATTTGGGTAGTTTATTTTAATTTGGTTTTCATCTTTTTATGGATTTGTAATAAGGACTCTTTAATTATGTTTTTGGATTATTTATACGCTTTGGATTTGTTTTAAATATGGCTTATAAATTATATGGTTGATATAATAATTTGAGCACCAAGTTTTCTAAACTACAAAACGTGATGGTTTTTAAAACGTTACCATCGGGTAACATAAATCAATTGATAGTATTTAACAACTTAAGTATTTTTGATAACTCATACTATTTTTCCAAAACTCATACTATTTCTATTAGATACGGTTTTCAAAATAATCGCTTGGGTTTCTTTTAAAGTTTTCTAATATAAGGAATTGTAACTAAGTTTTAAAGTTTTTATTTTGGTGATTTCAAAGTAAATTATCAATTTTTAAATTATTATACACTCGATTTTCTACGAACTTAGAACAGAAAAAAGTTTTTCACAAAAATTTAATCGTTAACTCTATTTTCTTTGAAACGTTTTCCTTCGTGGCATGCCAGATTCGGTCATAGCGTATTGACCGGGTTTGGGGTGTTACAGGTTTCCCGACCAAAAATTCGACGAGTGAGTTGATCGCTGAAATCAGAGCTTTAAAAATTTATAAAAGAATGATCAAACCTGGAAACTAACTCTGACAATGATTAAAGGCAAGTGTACCTATCGAACAGTAGTATAGCTTAGGCAAGACCGAATATCGAAACCAAAGGAATCAAAAGTATTAATACTAACGTTCTTTTTATTATTTAGCCTTAAAAATAAAGTGAAGTTTGTTTTAATCTAAATTAACGATGACTAAGCTAAGGACATAAAGACGAAAAGAGCGAATTGGGAAATAACTTAAAGAAAGACTCAATTGATCACAATGATACCGTCAGGAAGAATCCACCCAGACTTCACTTGTTATCTAACCTTGAATTATATGATTTACTTACTTAGCTTGATCCGTAGGACTCCCTAACCTATGCTAAACCCTCTCTCGAGGCGAATAATATCTAACCCTAGGTTAATTAGTGGAACTCTCGTTCTGTTATAATAACCCCCTAGAATAGCAGTAAATCTATCTATGGATTCCCATATTAGGTTTCACCCTAATGCGACAAAATCTCGTAACCCTATCTCTAGGCATTTGATCAACTCCTCTTAATCACACTAGATCTACTCTTAAGCAGGGTCTATTCCTCCTCCACCTAAGCACATCAGATTTGGATTAAGCATGCATAATTAAGAACAAACTAAGTATTTATCATATAATTCAAAAATCAAATAACAAGATTCATCTAGGTTTCATCCCCTTCAGGTATCTGAGGGGTTTAGCTCATAACTAAGAAAGAAAACATCTCAAGAGAAAAGATAAAACAAAACATAAGAAATCCCTAAAACTCCCTGAAGGAATCGAAGAAGAATTCTGCCATCTTGAGTATAATTCCGGCTTTCTTGGGATGGATTAACTGGCTAACTTTAAGCGATTCCCACAATTCTGACCTTTCCGGCTTGGCTCCTTGGCCTAGCTCGACTCCCCTTCAAAGGTGGAACTTAGGGGATATATATTGGCTCTTTGGAATGCGATTCTTTCTCCCTAAGTATCCTTTTCCGACTGAAATTGCTCATTCCAGCGACAGAGGCACGACCATGGCACACGCTTGTGTGGCTCGACTTCAAGTCGTATTCGGATTTCTTAATGAGGCACGACCGTGTAAATCGGGGGAGGGGCCGTGTTCTAGATCTCGTCAAGGCATGACCGTGTGGTCTTTGGGCCAGGCCATGTTGATTTCGTGATATGGTGCATTTATTCCGTTTTGGGCCTGTTTTACGTTCTTTTCATCCTCGGGTGCTTTCCTGGGTATAAGACATGAAAAGAAAGGATTAAGAGCACCTTTTTACATAAATTGAGGCTCAAATCATCCAAAAGCATACTAAATGTGGGCTTAAAATATGTTACTTTTACGGTTTATCAAATACCCCCGCACTTAAGCTTTTGCTTGTCCTCAAGCAAAATTCTCAACTTACAATTAAAACGAACTTTCCATGATTCATAATTCCCACCAACAATGCCTTATCCTAATTCATAAATAATTTATACATGGATAATACAATTCGAAGAGTCCTAGAGATTCCAACAAGATAAAGTCATTCATTTATAGCACGAAAACATAGGTGTTTCCCTTCATCTAAATAATTACCTCTTGATTCAAAATCAACAAGGATTGACATCCTCACAAAAGATTCACTCAAATCACTCAAAGTGTTTAAGGGTTAAAATTAAGCACTCATAAGTCGAACCTAAAAAGTTAATCCCATAGGCTTGCCTGAAAATCAAATCTCCACCACTTTAAAATGAGATGGTAACAGATCAAAAGGTCTTTGTTACGGTTGTAACGAGGCTAGGGTTAAAGGTGTGGATAAAGGCTGAAATTAGAAGGTTAGAATTGAGATTGAATTGATAAGCACCTACCTAAAAAAATAATTTCTTAGATAATAATCAACTAAAAGTAATAATAAACCTAATGATACGAGCTTTTTCTTTTGATAATTTTAACTTTAACTGTATAAGCTTACTCTTCATAATACTAATACTGAATATACTTTGATTTGATTTTTTTTAAGAACAAAACAAACTAAGTAAAGACAACTTTAAATAATAATAATTCATAAAAACTTAGGTAACTAATCAAATCATATCTCGATTAAAGGTTAGTAAAAAAGAAGGGTGACAACAAATACAAAGGGTTTTGGGTTAAAATTAGTGGGTGAGTCAATAAAAGGGTTGTTAGGCTCAACGGAGTTCACTAGGGGTTAATTATGAGGGTAGGCTTTTTAGTGGTGTAAGTGGGTTAAGAGCAAGGTACCTTTATCATCTCGGTATATCAAATCATAACTGTGGTTTCAACATGTATAAACGAGGCAAGTTCTAGAATAACAGTTCAAAGTTGACACACTCATAATCAATAAAGTGAGCACGAAAAAAGAATTATGCTCTATAAGGCTCAAAATCTCACAAAAATTATGGGTGTTTTTGACATCAACCTTATAAATTTCAAACTTCAAGATAACATTCAAATTTAGGTTAAAAACCTAAAATTTTAAAATTTTGAAAATTAGACTTATCATGCTTGATTCCCTAGTATTCTTCAAATTTAATCATCAATGCACAATTAACTATGACTTATTCAAAAATATATCAATAAAAATCATAAACCATCAGAAATTTTATCTTAATTAGTAATATGAGAAAATTACTTTCAAACAAGATTAAATTCAGGGATTTGAGAACAATGCAGAAAGTTAGGCATTTTTATCCTCAGGGTTTGAGAATAATGAAGAAAGTTAGGCATTTTCTAAGAATAACTATTCACCCCTCACACTTAAGATGTACATTGCCCTCAATGTATAAAGATAGATAATAACATTTAAGGGATAAATCAAAAGAAAAGGGGAAGGAATTACTCCCTGAATTGTGGATGTTTTCCCGGAGGAGTGTCTTTGGTGGCGGTGATGGTCGGTCTGGATGACGAACCTGCGCTAGATGAAGAAATTGGGTAGCGCTCTGAGAAGTAGCCAGGATTTATTAAGACCTAATTAAAATAAACTAAGTATATAATTAAAGATAAGAAAAATAAAGAAAGAGGAAACAAAAATGTAAACGTAATGAAAAAAAAAGATAAATGGACCAAAGAGTCCTTATTGTTGGATGGTTTGCGAGGTGGGTGTGACCTCTAAGGCTTAGGAGGTGCTGGCAGTGGCGGAAGTGGCGTGGTTATCGTGGTGGTCGGCGTGATTCCCAAGCAGCCTGGCAAACCTGACACTAAGAAACTAAATGAAATTAAACTAAATTAAACATAAGATTATTAAAGAAAAGGAGAATGAAAGGAAAGAGAAACGAAAAATAGAAACTAATTGGTCTTAAAGACCCTTGGCCTGTTGTTTGGATGAAGCGGCTGGGTTGCTTTCGTTTCTTCGGCATGGTTCTTGCGTGGCTTAAGAGTCTGGATACCTTTTTTAAGGGCAGGGGAAAAAATTTTTTGAAAGGAAAAGAAGGTAGATTGAAGATGGGGAGAGGGGGAAGGGCTTGTGGGGTTTAAATAGAGTTCAAATCTGGCATGCTCCCACGCCCGTGGATCGGGGGCGTGTCGATTTGCACGGCTGCTTAGCACAACCGTATGTTGGAGTGTGTTGTTACCCCATGCCCGTGCTTCAGCCCTCCACGCCCGTGCTCGATAAGTCAGTATGTATGCACGGTTGGGAGCTATGGGCGTGTTTCGGTCGTGCTATGTAAGTCAGTAGCTTTACACGACCGAGGGGCATGGCCATGCCATTCTGTCGGTGCCCATAGGGGAGAGTGGATGGATCCGTGATGTCGGGAGGTGGTTGAACTGGTTCGCACGTCCTCTACTATGTCAGTACGAAGATTTCGGTGGTCCACACGGCCACGAACACGGCCGTGTGTAAGGCCGTGTGGCCTGGAAATATGCACTTTTGGTTAGTTGAAAAGAGAAAAGAAAAAGGAAAAATAATGTAAAATGAAAATAAATGCAAAATTCAGTAAGGTTAGTGCTCAAGTTGCCTCCCGAGAAGCGCCCGTTTATAGTCTTAAGCTAGACATTTCTTTATGTTTGAAAAATTCAGAGAGGTTTAAAGGTTTGAATATCTTTCCTCATATTATCCGTTTGATGTTCATTGTATGGTTCATGTCGAGTGGCATTTATTTTAAGAACATCAAAATTGGGATTGCTTACCTCGACTGTTTTGTGTGGAAGAACATTGATTACCTTAAAAATGATTTCTTTATTTGTGTCAGGATCCGAAAGAGATAGTCGTAGGTCTAATAATACCTGATCTTCGCTTTTGAACTTGCCTATCTCGTAGAGTGGTTTTGGCTCTGTTTCTTGTATCCCTAATTTTTCCTTGAAATGCGTTTTCCACTCATCTAATTCATCAGGTTGAACCTTTTTTTCCTCACGATCTATTCCTTTGTTGGCATTGTATTCAAGATCAGGTTCAATTGTGCACTTTTCTGGTGCTTCCTGAAAAGAAAGGTTAATCGAATGGTTATCAATGGATTTTTCTTTCTTACCTTGGTCATTCGATGTCCTGGCTGAATCGAGAGCTTGAAGAGTAACTGCCTCATTACCTACACAAAGTATGAGTTTTCCTGTGGCAACATCAATTTTAGTCTTGGCAGTTGCTAGAAAAGGTCTTCCTAAAATTAAGGGGATTGAATTATCCTCATCCATGTCTAAAACAACAAAATCTACTGGAAAAAAAATTATCGATCTTTACGAGAACATCTTTGATAATGCCCCTAGGAATTCTAATAGTTTTACCAGCTAATTGAATACTCATCCTAGTTTGTTTGGGCTTCCCTAGACCTAGTCGTTTAAACAATGTATAAGGCATGACATTTATGCTTGCCCCTAAATCAGCTAACGCATTATCAATAGTTAAACTACCAATTAAACATGGAATTGTAAAACTCCTTGGGTCTTTTAATTTCTGTGGCAGTCTATTTTGTAGAATTGCTGAGCATTTTGCGTTGAGTTCTACATGTGGCTCTTCGTCAAATTTGTGTTTGTTTGTCAAGAGCTGTCTTAAAAATTTCCTCTCGTCTGGCATCTGAAAAAGAGCTTCAAGAAGAGGTAAGTTAATGTGAAATTTCTTTAAAAGTTTAAGAAACTTACCGAACAGTTCTTCTGAATCGTCTCTTTTTAATGTTTTGGGATAAGGAACGCGAGGTTGGTACTCTTTGATTACCGGTTTTGGCCTTTCTTGTGTTACCTCTACCTTTCTTTCGTCTACCTTGTCTTCTTGTTTTGAGATGGGTTCGTCTATCCCTGCATTTTCCTGAGCTGCTACGGCTTGAATTTGCTCCTTTGGATTAATCTCGGTGTTACTTGGTAGACATCCTTGTGGTCGTTCTGACATGAGATTTGCGAGTCGTTTAACTGCACAGGTAACTTTTTTAACCGACTTGGTAATTTCTCTGATTCGATTCTGGTTGCTTTTAATTGTTCTCCCAGTTTCTTGGATACGTTTTTCTGTGTCTGCCGAAAATTTTGCCAGTATCTCATCGAGGGTTGGTTTCTTCTCTTGTGGATAGGGCTGATTTTGTAAGTTTTAAGGAGGTTGTTGTCTTTGATTTCCTTGATTTTCCTGACCTCCCCATGAAAAATTTGGGTGGTTCCTCCAACTTGGATTGTAAGTATTACTATATGGATTATTATTAGATCTGAAATTATTACCTATATAGTTCATCTGTTCGCTCTCTACTTCCGGTTGGTAGGGTGGGTACTCAGAATTTGCCACAGTTCCACTTGCGTCACTGAATCACTGGATGTACCTGCGAAGAATACAAATTATCAAGTTTTTTATTCATTATTTCCATTTGTGTTGATAGCATGGTTATTGTGTCTATGTTGAAGGCTCCTGCTGATTTCGTCGGTTTCGTCTTTGTAACCTTCCACTGATAATTATTCAGTGACATCTCTTCAATGAACTCGTACGCTGCTTCAGGAGTTTTGTTGTTCAAGGTTCCACCGGTGGTTAAGTTGATTAGTTGCCTCGTTGAGGGGTTTACACCGTTATAGAATGTTTGGACTTGAAGCCACAAAGGTAAGCCATGATGTGGACATCTTCTCAAGAGATCCTTGTATCTCTCCCATGCATCGTATAATGTTTCTAAATCCATCTGCACAAAAGAAGAGATATCATTCCGCAATTTGGCTGTTTTGGCCGGTGGGAAATATTTCATTAAAAAATTTTCGGTCATTGATCCCATGTAGTGATTGACCCTCGTCGTAACGAGTTTAACCACTGTTTGGCTTTATTTCTTAATGAAAAATGGAATAACCGAAGACGTATGGCATCATCAGAAACGCCATTTATTTTGAAGTTATCACAGAACTCTAAGAAATTAGCTATATGAGTGTTTGGATCTTCGTCCTGCAAACCATGAAATTGAACAAACTGTTGAATCATTTGTATTGTGTTAGGCTTTAATTCAAAATTATTAGCAGCTATAGCGGGCCTAACAATATCGATTCTGCTCGTGTTAAATGCGATTTAGCATAATCAAACATTGTACGTGGAGGTTTGTGTTCCCCCACATCGTGTGGTGGTGGATTAGTCTCGTCCATCCTTTCAGTAGGATTGGATCTGTCTTCTTCCTCTCTTTCTGTATAGTTTAGGGCTCGCCTGATTTCTCGGTGATTCCTTCGAGTGGTAGCTTCAATATCACTGTCGTATACTAAAGGTCCTCTCGGGTTCCTTCTAGTCATAAACTAGAGGTACCTGGAAAGAAAAGAAAGAAAGAAAAATTAGAAAAATTAAAAAATTAAACTAAAAAACAAAATAAATTGCTGGAAATAAAAATAATGGCTAAAGTAATAAAAATAGAGTTTTCTTAATATTTTAGTTCCCCGGCAACGGCGCCAAAAACTTATCGCTGAAATCAGAGCTTTAAAAATTTATAAAAGAATGATCAAAGCTGGAAATTAACTCTGACAACGATTAAAGGCAAGTGTACCTATTGAACAGTAGTATGGCGTAGGCAAGACCGGATATCAAACCCAAAGGAACCAAAAGTATTAATACTAACTTTCTTTTTATTATTTAGCCTTAAAAATAAAGTGAAGTTTGTTTTAATCTAAATTAACGATGACTAAGCTAAGGACATAAAGACGAAAAGAGCGAATTGGGAAATAACTTGAAGAAAGACTCAATTGATCGCGATGATACCTTCAGGAAGAATCCACCCAGACTTCACTTGTTATCTAACCCTGAATCATATGATTTATTTACTTAGCTTGATCCGTAGGACTCCCTAACCTATGCTAAACCCTCTTTCGAGGCGAATAACGTCTAACCCTAGGTTAATTAGTGGAACTTTCATTCTGTTATAATAACCCCCTAGAATAGCAGTAAATCGATCTATGGATTCCTATATTAGGTTTCACCCTAACTCGGCAAAATCTCGTAACCCTACCTCTAGGCATTCGATCAACTCCGCTTAATTACGCTAGATCTACTCTTAAGCAGGGTCTATTCCTCCTCCACCTAAGCACATCAGATTTGGATTAAGCATGCATAATTAAGAACAAACTAAGTATTTATCATATAATTCAAAAATCAAATAACAAGATTCATTCATCCCCTTCAGGTATCTGAGGGGTTTAGTTCATAACTAAGAAAGAAAACATCTCAAGAGAAAAGATAAAACAAGACATAAGAAATCCCTAAAACTCCCTGAAGGAATCGAAGGACAATTCTGCCGTCTTGAGTATAATTCCGGCTTTTTTGGGATGGATCAACTGGCTAACTTCAAGTGATTCCCATAATTCTGACCTTTCCGGCTTGGCTCTTTGGCCTAGCTCGACTCCCCTTCAAAGGTGGCACTTAGGGGATATATATAGGCTCTTTGGAATGCGATTCTTTCTCCCTAAGTATCTTTTTCAGCTGAAATTGCTCATTCCAGCGACAGAGGCACGACCATGGCACACGCCCGTGTGGCTCGACTTCAAGCCGTGTTCGAATTTCTTAATGAGGCACGACCGTGTAAATCGGGGGAGAGGCCATGTTCTAGATGCTCATCAAGGCACGACCGTGTGGTCTTTGGGCTAGGCCGTGTCGATTTCATGATATGGCCCATTTACTCTGTTTTGGGCCCGTTTTATGTTCTTTTCATCCGCGGGTGCTTTCTTGGGTATAAGACATGAAAAGAAAGGATTAAGAGCACCTTTTTACATAAATCGAGGCTCAAATCATCCAAAAGCATACTAAATGTGGGCTTAAAATATGTTACTTTTACGGTTTATCATGAGTTTCTAAATATTATTGTTTAATATTTACGAGTCAAATATAATATTATATTTCATTTTGATTTGATAAGCTTTGGTAAGTGAATGAAAATTTAAGTATAAGTGGTTTGTCCCTAAAAGCAAGTGGTTTTGTAAAATGAGATTTCAGGACCTTATTTCTGTAAATCGAGCCCTAAATATTTTTAGTAAATATTTACAGAGTTATTATATAGGTATATTGAAGTTATGTTTGGAAATTTTAGTAATTCAATAGTTAATTAAAGAAAAGGGCCTCATGTTGCAATTAGACCATATTAAGTAGCTTGGATAGTTAGTGAGATTGTTTTTAAGTATTTTATATGTTAAAAATTTATTTAATTAAAATTAAAACATGTTTTATAATAAATAAATAAAAAGTAAAAGAAAATCATTTTATTATTTATGTTTTTGAGAAGGAAAGAAACATCATAACTAAAGCTAGGTTCGATCATTGATATTTCCTTGTATGGTAAGCCATTTTCATCTGTTTTTTGTAATTTTTATGTTCTTGAGATTGTCCAACTAGTCTGTATCTCCTTTTTCAAAACTTTTAAAGTTTATTGAAATTACCATTGATGATTTTTGGATGTTCTTGATATTAAATGAAAGATTTTGAAGCTTAGAAATGCTTTAGGACAATTTTGTTAAGTGATTTTTGTGAGTTTTGAGTTTAAGGACTAAATTGATAAAATAATAAATTTAGCTTGAAATTATCGTGAAATTTCAACAATTATGGGTTGTATATGTATAAGGAAAAATTCGGCTAGTTTGGTTTTGGGCTAAATTGTGATAATTGTAAAAGTCTAGGGTTTAGGACTAAATTGAACAAAGGTAAAAGTTTAGGGTAAAAGTGTAAAATATTGATAAAAGGATTATATATGTGAATTTAAGTGTTTTTAAGTATTTGAATTGGTTAATTGAATGAAAATATTATATTTAGCTTAATAAATAGATCTGTTGTTTGATAATCGTGGGAGAGGAAAAGTCTCGAGTAGTCATCGTTAAAGTGTTCATAGCTATTGTGTTTTAGGTAAGTTCATAAGGTATTATTTTGTGTATTTTAGTAATCTTATTATTAAAAATTCTGTAATTCGATGGCATTGGTTATATCTGAAATATTATGATTGAATTTATGAGAAAATGGATTGAAATGTAAATTGTTATACAATTACATGTATCGAGCCCAGATGAACATTGGATAGGATACAATTTGCATGCTAATAGGTTATATTGCACGCTGTACGAGATTGACTTGCAGTGAGATGATGATTCCTGACTTGTTATTTTCCACTGAAT
Organism: Gossypium bickii; assembly: GCA_025503065.1. Lineage (NCBI taxonomy): Eukaryota > Viridiplantae > Streptophyta > Magnoliopsida > Malvales > Malvaceae > Gossypium > Gossypium bickii. The sequence continues at coordinate 13,197,984 of CP106716.1, read as the reverse complement.
ATAATGGAGTCCAACATTTATTGCAAACTATCGTGTTATATTTACAGTGATTTCGGCGTGTTACTGAGGGCGGATGTTAGCTTACGAGCTTCGCACTTGGTGCCCCGACATGTTTCTAGAGGGATGTTAGCCTATGGGCTAGGCACTTGGTGCCTAGGCATGTTCTCGGTTGGTTTCGCTCGTTTGAGCTTTTTGGCGCTTGGGTGGATAACTGTGTATCCATATCTGTTTATATCATTCATCGGGTAGATTTTCAATGGTTAAATGACTTGCTAATGAATTGTATAAATGTTTAAATGATTTCCGAGATTATATCGTGACTTGGTATTGAATGATCTTGAATAATTGATTAGATTAAGCAACTCCTGTATATAAAACTCACCTGTTGAATGATTTTTGTTGACAGGATTAACGTTTGTTAACATTGTGTTAAATGTATAAAATGAAATGGGTATATAAAACAATTATATGGAGTGAGACATTGAATGGAAAGATTCATATGAATTATTGAAACGAAATGCGATTTACAAAATTATTGTGTTAAATGTGTAATATGAAATGGTTATATGAGACAATTATACGAAATGGTTAAATAAAATGAATATATGAAATGATTTTATGAACTGGTTATATGTAAATAATTATAAATTGTTTACAAAAAATGTTTATATAGATAGATATGTAAAAAGAGACATTTGAAATGTAAATATGAAATGTTAAATGATAGATGTTGAATGAAAGGTATACCTAATGTGTCTACTTGTATATGTTTTATAACATGATAAGGTTATAAGTTTTGTATATGTGAACTCACTAACCTTGTAAGACTTGTGATATGTATAGGTTAATAACAAACTCATGACCTTGCGTATGGATTTAATTGCAAATTGTTTAAGTTGCAACCTTTATGGTAAGTTAAAGCTTAAGTTTAATACGAACTTACTAAGCAAAGATTTTCTTACATCCCTTGTGTTTGGTTTCTTGTACATCATCGGAAGTTTATGTCAGTTGGAAGTTCAGGTCGGAGCTTACACTATCCGCTCAATGACTCGGTGTAAATTGTGATTATTTTGATCTAGTTTATAAGTGGCATGTACTAGGAGTTTAAGTTCACTTGGTATTAGACATGTTGGTTCAAGCTTTGTTATGTGATGTTGCGGTTGTGTTTATTTGGCTATTTTGTTATTTTTTACCATATATATATATGTGGTATGATTCATACCTTTGCAAGTTTGGTTTTGATTGTGGTGTAAGGTTATGAAATGCTTAATAGATACATGTTTTGTGATTTGGAAAATGATGTATGTGAATTGGATTTTAAATGTTTGAAATGAGGGTACATTGGTTAGGCACTTAGATTGAATGTGAATTTGCATAATTTTGCCATGCCCTGATGTGTTTTGAATAGGTAAAATTGGATGGAAATGGTATGGTTTGGAACTTAAGATATGGATGTTGAAATAGCTTGGTTTTGAAGTAATTTAAGGTACACATAGCCTAGGACACGGCCTCCCCACACGGCCGTGTGTCTTATTGATTTTTAGGTGCTTGATTTTTCACATGGGATCAGTTTGTTACACAACCTGGAGACACGACTGTGTGACCCTATTTTGAATTGTACACGGTCTGAGGACATAGGCGTGTGGAATAGCCACATAGCCATGTTTGAGACCACACGAGCCACTCGGCCGTGTGACCCTTCTTTTTAGTTTTTTCCATATTTTTTTGGTTTATTTTGAATTAGTCCCTGTTTGTTTCCAAATTTATTTTAAGGTCCCGTAGGCTTGATTTAAGTTCTGTTTTCGCATATATGTTGTGATTATTAACTGGATAATGATTTATGATATTAAAATTTGAATTTTGAACCATTTTAAGATATTATCGAACTTATTTACTATCATAATATTAATTTATGATGATTAAATTGAACTCTGAATTGTTTTGATTTATTATTGGACTTGTTAATTTTCGTAGCATCTCGTAACCTTAATCCGACAATAGAGACGGATTAGGGGTGTTACAAAAAATGTGTTCTAGTGGTTTTGCCCATTTGATTTGCTTTGATGTGTAAGATTTTTTTTAACTTATCATTACCAATTTATACATTAATAATATATCAAAGGAAGAAACAACAAATTAAGTAGTAGAAGGTCTTTGAAAATAACCTTTAACTCAAGAATTAACCCAAATCTCATAACATTCTTAATATGAAAAATGCAAAATTCAAATGTCATAATGATCGCCTATAAACGTGTTATCATTAATAGTATAATTATCACACCAAAAATATATAAAGTTAAATCGGTTGCTTCCGCAAGCGTATGGGTCAAATGTAATATTGATTTGTGTTACAATGGAACATCGATAAATATTCTGAGGATCGTACTCAAGGGATTGCAGATTGAAGAAATTATTATTAAATTAATTACAGAAAATATGAAACACCCCACACCCGGCCCACGAGCCTGGACCGGATCTGGTATGTTCCTCAAGTAAACCGGTTCAAAGTTCTTTTGTTACTTTGGGAAAATAGTGTGTTTTGAAAGAAATATTGTTTTGGGTTGGGCTCGAGTAGAAAACAAAATCGTTTTATAATGAAAACCCTTTTTAAATTTTTAGGTGATAAAACATATAGAATACATTTAAAATAAATTACTTAATCTTTAACTTAATAAAAATTTCGTAACATAACAAATAAAAACAGAAATAAAATAGTACACTATGGCCTTATGGCCTTATTACATCAAATAAATCCAAATAATTCGGAGTACTTAAAAGAAATAAAGAGTCCGAATTAAATAAAACTTCAAGCTGAGCATGGCCACCACAAGTTCTGTCGTCCCGGTCCATTACTGTTCATCACCTGAAACATGGTCCCACAACGGGGTGAGTCAACAGACTCAATGTGTACACAACACTAAATCATAATAGAATCAGGCATAACAAATATTACACATTCATATCATAGCATACATATTATGATGCATTCCCAAACCCAAACCTAATAAGCCATCCGCTACACTCCCCGTACCAACCTGTACACCGTGGGGACTACTAAGTCGACCCTCCATCCGCTACACACCATCGAAGGCAGTTGCTGCAGTTGACGTGCTCATCGCCCTTATAAATATTCATGGTCTTAAGTCACCACATTCAGATCATGTGACCGAAGTCATCACATTCAGATATCGTGGTCTTAGGTCACCACATTCAAATATCGTGGTCTTAGGTCACCACATTCACTTCCCCTTTTCATATAACCCATATGCCCCATATCATACATATTATGCATTAACATGCCTAATTTCACATTCTTATCACTGTTCACATATGAGTCATAACATATATTCATATTCCTAGTAGGAGTAGGAAACGTACCTGAGTACTTTTGTACCATTACATGGTACCTTAGCCATATTCACATTCTTATAAACATACACATATTAAATATTGCCATAAATCTTATTAAAAGTTAGTGTGGGGTACACACCTGATTAACTTAGCAACTTCACTTCAAATCCCGAAAATCTGATCTAAAGCCTTAGATCCTTAGTCCCTACATTCGGCCATTACTTAAAAATTTAATGAAGACCATTCGGCCATAAAACCAAATCCTATTAGGATTGTTGTAACCCAAAACTTACCTTGGTGCCGATTTCACTATAAATCAAATCCCGAAAGATCTCTTCAAAGTTTCGGCAACAAGATATTAATGGGGTTAGTCCTAGATTTCGGCAAATCTTAAAAGAAAAAGGATGAAACCGAATGAGATCTTACCCTTACTTTAGGAATCGGCAATCCTTGCTTGAACCTTTAACAATATTTGGCTATGTAGGCTAGAAGGATCTTGATTTCGGCTTTTTGATTGGTATAAAGAAAGAAAAGAGAAAGAAGAATAAAGATGGAGGATTCGACTAGAGTACAAGGTATTTCGGCTTGGCAAAAATAAAAGAGAAGAGAGGAGTTATTTGCTAGAGAGAATTCGGCAGAGAGAGAGTTGAAAGAAAGAATGAATGGCCCTCTTTTCCTTTAGTAGCCGAAATTACTAACTTAGAATCCCTTACTTGGCCATCACTCTTCTGTTTTGATAGCTTTATCTCTTTAATTATCACCTAAAATAAAAGATAATTCAGTAACTATCCTTACTTAGCCGAAATTATTAAACTCAAAGTCCCTTACTTGGCCATCACTTCTCCTTATTTTCCTTATTAAAGAATAATTCCTCATTTATCATCTTTTATCCTTATTATCACACCTTTTATCTCTAAATAATAATAATAATAATAATAAAAGGATTTTAAACTCCTAAAATATAGCCTATGTGCCGTCCACCTCTGTCCATCCTTGCAGCAAAATAAAACTTTTATTTTGCTTCCCCTACAGCTCGAACCTTGGCCCAATTTCCCCTGCATGTGGCGTCACTTACAGAGGCCTTAAGTGGCACCTCCAAGCCATTTTTCCAAGCCCAATTTCATGTCATATCCTCCCTACATTTTCTCTTAAAGCCACCTTGCTTCATGTCCCTCTTTTAAACTTTAAACTTGACATTTCTAAAGCATTTCCTTACATTTCTAAGACATTTCCTTACATTTCAAGACATTTCCTTACATTTCCAAGACAAGACATTTCCTTACATTTCCAAGTCATTTCTTACATTTTCAAGTCATTTCCTTACATTTCCAAGACAAGACATTTCCTTCCATTTCCAAGTCATTTCCTTACATTTCCAAGACAAGACATTTCCTTACATTTCCAAGTCATTTCTTACATTTCCAAGACAAGACATTTCCTTCCATTTCAAGTCATTTCTTACATTTCAAGTCATTTCCTTACATTTCCAAGTTTCCAAAAATGTTCACCATACATTCATAACACAAAAGACATGCCATTTCAGTATAATTAAATAAAAATGCACAGCCCATTTTCGAGGATGTTACAGTTTCTACCCTCTTAAAAATAATTTCGTCCTCGAAATTACTTACTAACGAATAATCGTACATCTTAACTCACGCAAGACTACGCTTATGCTGCGCACTGATCTTAATAGAACCATCATAATTCCTAGGCACAATCTCTAAGTTCACGCCCCTAGAACTCATTTCTAACGCCGCGATTTAATCGATTAAAAAGTTTTATGTATCGTAATTTAGTTCCACTTATTAACCGCGAACAATTTTATGAAATAAAGATATTTAGAAGTAGTTCTTTCGATCACACAAAGTTTGATTCAAGTTCACTCATCGTAATTGAGAGAATCACATTCACGTTCATCAACAGAGACACCTTCATTCCTCAATAGAGGCACATTCATTCATCAACATAGACATATTTATTCAAAGTGGTATCTACCACCCACATTCACTATTCGAACACTCTTTGCCTTATTCCTATCCCAGGGGTATTTTTGTAATTTGTCCTATGTGGTATTTTCGTAATTTTTCAAAATAAGGTTCCTTGGTAATTTTGTCAATAAGGGTATTTTGGTAATTTTTCATTCCCGGGGAAATTTTGAAAATTTTGAAATCCAGGGGTATTTCGGTAATTTTGAAACTCAGGGGTATTTTGGTAATAAGCCAGGGTAAATTTGTAAAGCTCAATAAATCAGGGGTATTGCAGATTTTACAAAACTTTTAGGGTTATTTTTGAGAATTTGTTTTCCAAAAGGGTGATGTTGCAAAAATTTGGAAATCAAGGTCATTTTGGTAATTTCGTACGTCAGGGGCATTTAGGTAATTTTTATAAATAAAAAATTTTTCGGAAAATTTTGTAAAAAATAGTTCTCATAAATTAAAAAGGTAATTTTAAGAGTTTTAAAACTAGGGTTTTTATAAAAACACGGCTAGTTCCCTTTCGGGTTTTAGTTATTGCGTTTAGCCTATGACCGAGTCCTCTTGGTTAGAGTGAACCAAAGCTACGCACCAGGTAGGATTCCAGTGAAGAGGAGGTGAGTCACACTGGATCGCTTAAGTACTGTGCTCTTAGGATCCAATCCTAGACATGCGCACAGGGGTTACCACACCTTAACTCGGCAACTAGTCATAGGGTTGTTTAGTTAGGCACTTAAGTCTTATGTAAGTGTTAGGGAAAACTAATCCTAGGGTTCAAGTACTTATCATGCTAATCTACGTTCCATTCCATTTCTACCCTTCTACAGATCATTCAATAAATCACACAAATGGATAGAAGTACTTACCTGGTGGACTGCGGGTCGGAGACTTGGGTGCCATGCCAGAAAAACCTACTTATTTTCAAAATACTTCCTTAAAACTTATTTGGGCTCGATTTGAAAATGTTTTGGGCCTTAAACCTCAGGCTGAGAGTTTGAAACGGGCTCTGATACCAAACTGAAACACCCCACACCCAGCCCACGAGCCTGGACCGGATCTGGTATGTTCCTCAAGTAAATCGGTTCAAAGTTCTTTTGTTACTTTGGGAAAATAGTGTGTTTTGAAAGAAATATTGTTTTGGGTTGGGCTCGAGTAGAAAACAAAATTGTTTTATAATGAAAACCCTTTTTAGATTTTTAGGTGATAAAACATATAGAATTCATTTAAAATAAATTACTTAATCTTTAACTTAATAAAAATTTCGTAACATAACAAATAAAAACAGAAATAAAATAGTGGACTATGGCCTTATGGCCTTATTACATCAAATAAATCCAAATAATTCGGAGTACTTAAAAGAAATAAAGAGTCTGAATTAAATAAAACTTCAAGCTGAGCATGGCCACCACAAGTTCTGCCGTCCCGGTCCATTACTGTTCATCACCTGAAACATGGTCCCACAACGGGGTGAGTCAACAGACTCAATGTGTACACAACACTAAATCATAATAGAATCAGGCATAACAAATATTACACATTCATATCATAGCATACATATTATGATGCATTCCCAAACCCAAACCTAATAAGCCATCCACTACACTCCCCCGTACCAACAAGTATACCGTGGGGACTACTAAGTCGACCCTCCATCCGCTACACACCATCGAAGGCAGTCACCGTAACATCCTAGATTAGGGGTTATGCATTTAGTACATAAATCATATGTTAGTGGGCTCAGTGAGTGTGTTTGGAGGTGTTTGAGGGGCTTTGGAAACTCTAGGATGGAAGGGGAAGCTTTGGAAAAATATGGAAATTTTTAAGTTAAAAAAGGAATTGGGCTAAGGAAGCCTTAAGAATAATTTTAGGTGTTTTTGGACATAATAATCACCCTGGTAAAATGGCTTAAGGATGCCACTTAAGGCTTGGGCAAATAATGCCTTGAGCAAGGAGGTTCGAGTCTTGGTGATGGCATGGGAGTGTTTTATTTTTTTGCTTTTGCGTCAACAAGTGAAACTGGGCTAGAAAGGCCTTAAAAATAAATGGTAAGGATTTCAGACATGAAAGACGGTTTGGCAGAGTGGCTAGGGGCGTTATTACAGCTTGCTTCATGAGGTCCCATGTTTGAGCAACGTGGGCAGCTGGGAAGGGTGTTTTATTTTTGGTGTTTGGCGTTAAGGCAAGGGGGAGCTAATGAGAAAGCTCTTAAAAGAAATTGTGACGAATTTATATCACAAAGAAGACGCCATAGCAGAGTGGCTGGAGGCGTGGGGTGTTTCCAGCAGGTCTTGGGTTCGAAACCTAGGGGCAGCAAAGGGTGTTTTGTTTTTTTTAATGCTGGCGCGAAAGGAGAAGTGCTGGTGGCCTGCACATGGACTCTCAAAGGGATAAGCTTGGTGTTTTTTTTATTCGGCTGAAAGAGAGGAATAATTTTTATTTTATTTTATTTATTTGAAGAGGTGATTAAGAGATAAGATAGAAGATAAATCTTTGAATTATTTTATTTATTTCAAATGTGTGATAAAAAGATAAATGAGGAGATTATTATGGGATTGGATTAGAGGAAGGTGGTGGTAGGCCAAGGGGTGCTTTAGGAGCAACTAAGTGCCGAATTTTGCTTAAGGAAGTGTGTCCATCTTTTGATTTTTTTAGTCTCCATTGCCAAATCCCTTTGCATTTTCTTCTTATTCTTTTTCTTTTCTTAAAACCTTATTTTCTACTAATTATTAGCATTAGCCGAATACCATACAAATCTTTCTTTTTCTTTCCTTTTTGTTCTAGCCGAATCTACTCCACTCTTTTGCCAAAATCTTCTCTCTTCCATTAGGTATACTTTGGCCGAATAGCAAGTGAGCACAGATTCTTTTCGGGATTTCTTCTTCAATCGGTTTGTAAGGGGTAAGTGGACATAGCCGAATGACTTTTGTTTGGTTTTCGGGATATATGGTTATGGCCGAATGGCCTATGACTCATATTAATGTGATTAAAGCCGATTGTAGGAAGGAGGATAGCCTAACGCTGTAGATATTTGGGATTTGATCGATCTGGGTAAGGTCTCAATATTTGAATCTGTTATTAATTAACTCAGAAGCCGAAGGTTAACTATGGATGTGATTTCAAGGTTTAGCCGATTACAAGTGGAGTGTGTGGCTTCGGGATTTGATTGGAAATCAAATCGGTTTAAGGTAAGTGCCGCAAATGAGCCTTCGGGATTCAGTTATTATAGCCGAATAGGCCTATGTCACTAACTTGGATGTTGGCCGAATATAGGGGTTAAAGGATCTAGCACAGTAGATCGGATCTTCGGGATCTAGGATTCGCGATAGTAACAGGTGTGTACTTACACACTTCATAGCTAGTAATTTGTTAATAAACTGTATGTGTTAAACCGGATATGTGTAGATCGGATTGATACCGTAGTAAAGGTATGAGCAAGGATTCGGTAAGTCCGTTTCATTATGAGCTATGCTATATGATGCATGTTGAAGCATGACATATTTGGTATATGTAATACATGTGAAAGTATGACCTATGATAAATTCAGTACATATTATTATTTAAGCGCGATTGGCATGATTTTTATATGCATATTGTTGAGGGTGATATGAGTGGAGGGGGAAGTGATATCCGTGTCTTTGGGACACCAGAGGTTTGGCACCTCCAGTGGTTTGGTACCACATATTTTGTGACCTTGGGTCACCAGAGGTTTGGCACCTCATAGCGACTCGTCCTAGTAGCCTAGCACCACAGTGGGTTGGCCCCACAGTTGATTTTACGGGATTGTCGCCAGTGATTTGGTATTACACGTGGGTTGGCCCCACAAGCTATTATTCGTGACTTCAGGTCACCAGTGGTTTGGCACCACAATATTGATGGATATCGTGACCTTGGGTCACCAGTGGTTTGGCACCACCAGTGGTTTGGTACCACATGGGGTAGACAAAAGGTGTTACGGCTGGCTAGGTTAGGTGCACCTTTACTTAGCTATGATTTGTGTAAGCTGTTGCATTAATCGGGAGAGGGGTTATGCACTGCGTCTTGGTGACTCACCATCTCCTTTAACTTTTTCAAGTGACACGTAGATCGCGGATGAGGAGCCGGATGAACTCGAGGTGGCCATGCAAATGTTAAATTTTGATTTAATTGGACTTTGATTTATTTTATTCTATCCTTATTTTATTTAATCAAGTTGTAATAAGGCCATAGAAGTTTTAAGTATTTATACTTAGCATCTTTATTATTATGTTTATTACGGATTGACAATATAAACAATAATTGCAACGATTTTATTTCCTTAAGAATATATATGTTAAAGTTTTAATCCGGGAATTTGGTAACAACTTAATCGATTTCAAAATTTTAAATACACAAGGTTTTTTTTTTCCAAAAGACAGAAAATTTAAGTACTTCACCTTTAAGCCAAAATGGTTTCAAACGTTTTTCCAAAGTGACATGCCAACCAGTCGGGGGCTCGTGGGCGGGTTTGGGTGTTACAAATTGGTATCGAGCCAGTTCAAAAACTCATTGTGGGGCCCAAGGCCCAAAATGTTTTGGTAGGCCTTGGTGAAATATTATGAAAATGGTTTTTTGTTTTGAACAGCATGGCATCGAGTCTCCGGCACCAATCCGCCCAGGTAAGTACTTCTAATTACTGTGTGAATTATTATCTGTAGAGGGGTAGAAATGGAATGTAGATAGTATGATAAGTATTTGTACCCTAGGACTAGTTTACCCCAACAATCGCATAAGACTTTAAATGCCTAATTAAGCAAACCTATGACTAAGTCGCCGAGTTAGGGTGTGGTAACCCTGGTGCGCATGTCTAGGATTGGATCCGGAAGAGCCTGGTACTTAAGCAGTCCTAGTGACTCACCTCCTCTTCGCAGGAATCCTACCTGGTGCGTAGCTACGGTTCACCCTAACCAAGAGGACTCGGTCGCAGGCTAAACTTAATAACTAAAACCCGAAAGGGAACTAGCCGTAATTTTGTAAAAAAACCCTAGTTTTAAAACTCTTAAAATTACCCTTTAAACTTGTGAGAACTATTTTACAAAATTTTCCAAAAAATTTTCGATTTATGAAAATTACAAAAATACCCTTAGTGGAAAAAATTACAAAAATGCCCCTGTGTTGTAAATTTCTAAAATGCCTTTAGTTTTTAAGATTTTCAGAAAATACCCTCGATTTTTGTTAAAATATTTCTACTTTACAAAAATATTGGAAACTTCATTTTGCAAACATCAAAATGCCATGATTTTGGAAAATTACTTAAATTGCCCCTAACTTACAAAATTACCAAAATGACCCTGATTTTTAAAATTTTTGCAACACTGTCAATTTGGAAAACAAATTCTCAAAAAAAAAACCCGCAAGTTTTACAACTTTTGAAACACCCTGGATTTATTAAGATTTATAAATTTACCCTGGTAAATTACCGAAATGCCCCCGAAATTTCAAATTTCTGAAATGTCCCTGAAATTTCAAAATGACCGAAAAACCCTTATTGACAAATTACCGAGGAACCCTATTTTGACAAATTACGAAAATACCCTCGTAGGCAAATGATGAAAATACCCTCAGATGAGGCAGACGTAAATGTCCAGAAGAGTGAAGGTGTATGGGAGATACTATGGAATGGATGAACTTTTCTGTGAATTAGGATAGGAAACTTGAAACTTTGAATGATCGAAAGAATCCCTACTAAACTCTCTTCATAAAATTTCTTCGCGGATAACCAAGTGAAACAAGTACTAATCCATAAAAATTTCTTAATCAGATTAAAGCGCAATCGTTAGAAATGAGTTCTAGAGGACGTGGCCGTCGTGGACGCGGTAGAGGAAGAATGACCGTGTCAGAACTCGTTGGGTCGGGACAAGGGTCTGATAATGAGATGCCACCGCCACCACCACCCCGGCTTTTGGTCTTTGAGCAAAGCAAGGTCGGATGGGGGTGATCTTGTGTCGCGGTCGGCCGCGAGTTTTGGAGTTAGTGGCTGGTGCAGGAGGAAATTCGGGAGCTCGGAAGTCAGTACCCGAGTGACTCCGAGCCAATGGAGCTGAGGTGTTTCGGGGTGTATCAGGTGTGGCACCCAGTACGGCGGAGTATTGGTTGGAATCAACCGAGAGGATCATGGATAATCTAGATCTGTCGGCTGAGGAGAAGCTAAAAGGAGTGGTGTCGCTCCTCAGGGATGAGTCATACCAGTGGTGGCTCACGGTTCGGGATGGTGCTGCGGCAGATGATCTTACTTGGGAGTACTTCAAAGTAGCATACCAGAAGAAGTATGTGGGGACCAGCTACATTGATGCACAGAGGAAAGCATTTTTGAGGTTGGTTCAAGGGAATAAGTCTGTGTCTGAGTATGAAGCAGAATTTTTAAGGCTGAGCCGCTATGCTCGGGGAATTGTGTCAACGGAGTACGAACACTGTGTCCGCTTTGAGGACGGACTTAGGGATGATCTAAGGTTGTTGATTGCTCCACAACAGGAGCGTGAGTTTTCAGTCCTAGTGGAAAAGGCTAAGGTAGCCGAAGGGATCAAGGAGTCCGTAAGACAGAACCACGAAAGGAATAAACAGAAGGGAGGCTTTGGATCGTCTGGATCGGGCAGTAATACGCAGAAGAGAGGGGAATCAGAAAGAGCCGCAAAGCCTGCTCGTGGCCACCTCAGTGTGCTAGATGCGGAAAATCCCACTCGGGAAAATGTTTGGCTGGAAGTAGAGGGTGCTTTGAGTGGGGATCAATGGAGCACCGGGTAAGGGAATGTCCGCGGAAGTTGGCTAAGACTCAAGCTGAGGATCAAGGACGTGGTCAATTCAGGAGGGACGGCCAGTAACCACAGAGGGGTCGAGGTGCAGCTAGGGGTAATGGTAATGGTAACGGGTGTGGCCGAAGTGCTGAAGGTGAAGAGGCGAGGCAACTAAGGTTGGTTTATGCAGTTGGCCGTCGCGAGGAGGAAGATGTGCCAGATGTGACAACGGGTACGTTCCTTATTTCTGGAATACCCTTAACTGCTTTGATTATTGTAGAGTTTTCTTGTATTGCTAGTGAAGTGCCTGAAACCTTGGATGTGAACTTAAAGATTGTGCCTAGGAAGTAAGATAGTTTTTGTAAGATTAGAGTGCGTAGCATAAGCGTAGTGCGGGGAGTTAAGATGTACGATTATTCGTTACTAAGTAATTTCGAGCACGAAATTATTTTTAAGGAGGGTAGAACTGTAACATCCTAGATTAGGGGTTATGCATTTAGTACATAAATCATATGTTAGTGGGCTCAGTGAGTGTGTTTGGAGGTGTTTGAGGGGCTTTGGAAACTCTAGGATGGAAGGGGAAGCTTTGGAAAAATATGGAAATTTTTAAGTTAAAAAGGGAATTGGGCTAAGGAGGCCTTAAGAATAATTTTAGGCGTTCTGGACATAAGAATCACCCTGGTAAAGTGGCTTAAGGATGCCACTTAAGGCTTGGGCAAATAATGCCTTGAGCAGGGAGGTTCGAGTCTTGGTGATGGCATGGGAGTGTTTTATTTTTTTGCTTTTGCGTCAACAAGTGAAACTGGGCTAGAAAGGCCTTAAAAATAAATGGTAAGGATTTCGGACATGAAAGACGGTTTGGCAGAGTGGCTAGGGGCGTTATTACAGCTTGCTTCATGAGGTCCCATGTTCGAGCAACGTGGGAAGCAGGGAAGGGTGTTTTATTTTTGGTGTTTGGCGTTAAGGCAAGGGGGAGCTAACGAGGAAGCTCTTAAAAGAAATTGTGATGAATTTATATCACAAAGAAGATGCCATAGCAGAGTGTGGTGAGGCGTGGGGAAGCTTCCAGCAGTCTTGGGTTGAAACCTAGGCAAAGAATGGGTGTTTTGTTTTTTTAATGTTTGGCGTGAAAGGAGAAGAGCTGGTGGCCCGCACATGGACTCTCAAAGGATAAGCTTGGTGTTTTTTTATTCTTTGAAAAGAGGAATAATTTTTATTTTATTTTATCTATTTGAAGAGGTGATTAAGAGATTAGGTAGAAGATAAATGCTGAATTATTTTATTTATTTCAAATGTGTGATAAAAAGATAAATGAGGAGATTATTATGGGATTGGATTAGAGGGAAGGTGGTGGCCGGCCAAGGGGTGCTTTAGGGAGCAACTAAGTGCCGAATTTTTCTTAAGGAAGCGTGTCCATCTTTTTGATTTTTTTAGTCTCCATTCCCGAATCCCTTTGCATTTTCTTCTTATTATTTTTCTTTTCTTAAAACCTTATTTTCTACTAATTATTAGCATTAGCCGAATACCATACAAATCTTTCTTTTTCTCTCCTTTTTGTTCTAGCCGAATCTACTCCACTCTTTTGCCAAAATCTTCTCTCTTCCATTAGGTATACTTTGGCCGAATAGCAAGTGAGCATGATTCTTTTCGTGATTTCTTCTTCAATCGGTTTGTAAGGGGGTAAGTGGACATAGCCGAATGACTTTTGTTTGGTTTTCGGGATCTATGGTTATGGCCGAATGGCCTATCACTCATATTAATGTGATTAAAGCCGATTGTAGAAGGAGGAGGACGACCTAACTATTTGTGGATATTCTGGATTTGATCGATCTGGGTAAGGTCTCAATATTTGAATCATTATTAATTAATTTAGAAGCCAGAAGGTTAACTATGGATGTGATTTCAAGGTTTAGCCGATTACAAGTGGAGTGTGTGGCTTGGGATTTGATTGGAAATCAAATCGGTTTAAGGTAAGTGCGCAAATAAGCCTTGGGATTCGATTATTATAGCCGAATAGGCCTATGTCACTAACTTGGATGTTGGCCGAATATAGGGGTTAAAGGATCTAGCATGAGATCGGATCTTTGGGATCTAGGATTCGCGATAGTAATGTGTGTGTACTTACACACTTCATAGCTAGTAATTTGTTAATAAAGCGTATGTGTTAAACCGGATATGTGTAGATGCGGATTGATACCGTAAAGGTATGAGCAAGGATTCGGGTAAGTCCGTTTCATTATGAGCTATGCTATATGATGCATGTTGAAGCATGACATATTTGGTATATGTAATACATGTGAAAGTATGACCTATGATAAATTCAGTACTTATTATTATTTAAGCATGATTGGCATGATTTTTATATGCATATTGTTGAGGGTGATATGAGTGGAGGGGGAAGTGATATCCGTGTCTTTGGGACACCAGAGGTTTGGCACCTCCAGTGGTTTGGTACCACATATTTCGTGACCTTGGGTCACCAGAGGTTTGGCACCTCATAGCGACTCGTCCCAGTGGCCTAGCACCACAGTGGGTTGGCCCCACGGTTGATTTTATGGGATTGTCACCAGTGATTTGGTATCACACGTGGGTTGGCCCCACAAACTATTATTCGTGACTTCGGGTCACCAGTGGTTTGGCACCACAATGTTGATGGATATCGTGACCTTGGGTCACCAGTGGTTTGGCACCACCAGTGGTTTGGTACCACACGGGGTAGACAAAAGGTGTTATGGCTGGCTAGGTTGGGTGTACGTTTACTTAGCTATGATTTGTGTAAGCTGTTGCATTAATCGGGAGAGGGGTTATGCATTGGGTCTTGGTGACTCACCTTCTCCTTTAACTTTTTCAGGTGACACGTATATCGCGAATGAGGAGCCGGATGAACTCGAGGTGGCCATGCAAATGTTAAATTTTGATTTAATTGGACTTTGATTTATTTTATTCTATCCTTATTTTATTTAATCAAGTTGTAATAAGGCCATAGGAGTTTTAAGTATTTATACTTAGCATCTTTATTATTATGTTTATTACGGATTGACAATATAAACAATAATTGCAATGATTTTATTTCCTTAAGAACATATATGTTAAAGTTTTAATCCAGGAATTTGGTAACAACTTAATCGATTTCAAAATTTTAGATACACAAGGTTTTTTTTTTCCCAAAAGACAGAAAATTTAAGTACTTCACCTTTAAGCCAAAATGGTTTCAAACGTTTTTCCAAAGTGACATGCCAGATCCGGTCAGGGCTCGTGGGCCGGGTTTGGGGTGTTACAAATTGGTATCAGAGCCTAGTTTAAAACTCGACTGTGGGGGACCAAGGCCCAAATTGTTTTGGTAGGCCTTGGTGAAATATTATGAAAATGGTTTTTTGTTTTGAACAGCATGGCATCGAGTCTCCGGCACCAATCCGCCCAGGTAAGTACTTTTAATTACTGTGTGAATTATTATCTGTAGAGGGGTAGAAATGGAACGTAGATAGTATGATAAGTATTTGTACCCTAGGACTAGTTTACCCCAACAATCGCATAAGACTTTAAATGCCTAATTAAACAAACCTATGACTAAGTCACCGAGTTAGGGTGTGGTAACCCTGGTGCGCATGTCTAGGATTGGATCCGGAAGAGCCTGGTACTTAAGCAGTCCTAGTGACTCACCTCCTCTTCGCGAGAATCCTACCTGGTGCGTGGCTACGGTTCACCCTAACCAAGAGGACTCGGTCGCAGGCTAAACTCAATAACTAAAACCCGAAAGGGAACTAGCCGTAATTTTGTAAAAAACCCTAGTTTTAAAACTCTTAAAATTACCCTTTAAACTTGTGAGAACTATTTTACAAAATTTTCCAAAAAATTTTCGATTTATGAAAATTATAAAAATACCCTTAGTGGAAAAAATTACAAAAATGCCCCTGTGTTGTAAATTTCTAAAATGCCTTTAGTTTTTAAGATTTTCAGAAAATACCCTCGATTTTTGTTAAAATATTTCTACTTTACAAAAATATTGGAAACTTCTGTTTTGCAAACATCAAAATGCCATGATTTTGGAAAATTACAAAATTGCCCCTAACTTACAAAATTACTAAAATGACCCTAATTTTCAAAATTTTTGCAACACTGTCAATTTGGAAAACAAATTCTCAAAAAAAAGAAACCCCAAGTTTTACAACTTTTGAAACACCCTGGATTTATTAAGATTTATAAATTTACCCTTGTAAATTACCGAAATGCCCCCGAGATTTCAAATTTCCGAAATGTCCCCGAAATTTCAAAATGGCCGAAATACCCTTATTGACAAATTACCGAGGAACCCTATTTTGAAAAATTACGAAAATACCCTTGTAGGGCAAATGACGAAAATACCCTTGGGACAGGAACGGACAGAAATGTCCGAAGAGTGAAGGTGTATGGGAGATACTATGGAATGGATGAACTTTTCTGTGAATTAGGATAGGAAACTTGAAACTTTGAATGATCGAAAGAATCCCTACTAAACTCTCTTCATAAAATTTCTTCTCGGATAACCAAGTGAAACAAGTACTAATCCATAAAAATTTCTTAATCAGATTAAAGCGCAATCGTTAGAAATAAGTTCTAGAGGACGTGGCCGTCGTGGACGCGGTAGAGGAAGAATGACCGTGTCAGAACCCGTTAGGGCGGGACAAGGGTCTGATAATGAGATGCCACCGCCACCACCACCCCCAGCTTTTTCTTTGGCGAGCAAGCAAGATCGCGGGGGGGTGATGCTGTGTCGCAGGTCGCTACCGCGAGTTTTTGAGTTGGTGGAGTGTGCGGGGAGAAATTCGGGAGCTCGAAAGTCGGTACCCGAGTGACTCTGAGCCAATGGAGCTGAGGTGTTTCGGGGTGTATCAGGTGTGGCACCCAGTACGGCGGAGTATTGGTTGGAATCAACCGAGAGGATCATGGATGATCTAGATCTGTCGGCTGAGGAGAAGCTGAAAGGAGTGGTGTCGCTCCTCAGGGATGAGTCATACCAGTGGTGGCTCACGGTTCGGGATGGTGCTGCGGCAGATGATCTTACTTGGGAGTACTTCAAAGTAGCATACCAGAAAAAGTATATGGGGACCAGCTACATTGATGCTCAGAGGAAAGCATTTCTGAGGTTGGTTCAAGGGAATAAGTCTGTGTCTGAGTATGAAGCAGAATTTTTAAGGCTGAGCCACTATGCTCGGGGAATTGTGTCAACGGAGCACGAACGTTGTGTCCGCTTTAAGGACGGACTTAGGGATGAACTAAGGTTGCTGATTGCTCCACAACAGGAGCGTGAGTTTTCAGTCCTAGTGGAAAAGGCTAAGGTAGCCGAAAGGATCAAGGAGTCCGTAAGACAGAACCACGAAAAGAACAAACAGAAGGGAGGCTTTGGATCGTCTGGATCGGGCAGTAATACGCAAAAGAGGGCTAGATTTGGGGAATCAGAAAGAGCCACAAAGCCTGCTCAGTGGCTACCTCAGTGTGCTAGGTGCGGAAAATTCCGCTTGGGAGAATGTTTAGCTGGAAGTAGAGGGTGCTTTGAGTGCGGATCAATGGAGCACCGGGTAAGGGAATGTCTGCGGAAGTTAGCTAGACTCAAGCTGAGGATCAAGGACGTGGTCAATTCAGGAGGGATGGCCAGCAACCACAGAGGGGTCGAGGTGCAGCTAGGGGTAATGGTAATGGTAACGGGCGTGGCCGAGGTGCTGAAGGTGAAGAGGAGAGGCAACCAAGGTTGGTTTATGCAGTTGGCCGTCGCGAGGAGGAAGATGTGCCAGATGTGACAACGGGTACGTTCCTTATTTCTGGAATACCCTTAATTGCTTTGATTATTGTAGAGTTTTCTTGTATTGCTAGTGAAGTGCCTGAAACCTTGGATGTGAACTTAGAGATTGTGCCTAGGAAGTAAGATAGTTTTAGTAAGATCAGAGTGCGTAGCAGAAGCGTAGTGCGGGGAGTTAAGATGTACGATTATTCGTTACTAAGTAATTTCGAGGGCGAAATTATTTTTAAGGAGGGTAGAACTGTAACATCCTAGATTAGGGGTTATGCATTTAGTACATAAATCATATGTTAGTGGGCTCAGTGAGTGTGTTTAGAGGTGTTTGAGGGGCTTTGGAAACTCTAGGATGGAAGGGGAAGCTTTGGAAAAATATGGAAATTTTTAAGTTAAAAAGGGAATTGGGCTAAGGAGGCCTTAAGAATAATTTTAGGCGTTTCTGGACATAAGAATCACCCTGGTAAAGTGGCTTAAGGACGCCACCTAAGGCTTGGGCAAATAATGCCTTGAGCAGGGAGGTTCGAGTCTTGGTGATGGCATGGGAGTGTTTTATTTTTTTGCTTTTGCGTCAACAAGTGAAACTGGGCTAGAAAGGCCTTAAAAATAAATGGTAAGGATTTCGGACATGAAAGACGGTTTATGAGTGGCTAGGGTGTTATTACGACTTGCTTCATGAGGTCCCATGTTCGAGCAACGTGGGCGTGAGGGAAGGGTGTTTTATTTTTGGTGTTTGGCGTTAAGGAAAGGGGGAGCTAACGAGGAAGCTCTTAAAAGAAATTGTGACAAATTTATATCACAAAGAAGACGCCATAGCAGAGTGGCTGGAGGCGTGGGGTGTTTCCAGCAGGTCTTGGGTTCGAAACCTAGGGGCAGCAATGTGTGTTTTGTTTTTTTTAATGTTGGCGTGAAAGGAGAAGAGCTGGTGGCCTGCACATGGACTCTCAAAGGGATAAGTTTGGTGTTTTTTTTATTCGGCTGAAAGAGAGGAATAATTTTTATTTTATTTTATTTATTTGAAGAGGTGATTCAGAGATAAGATAGAAGATAAATGCTGAATTATTTTATTTATTTCAAATGTGTGATAAAAAGATAAATGAGGAGATTATTATGGGAATGGATTAGAGGGAAGGTGGTGGCCGGCCAAGGAGTGCTTTAGGGAGCAACTAAGTGCCGAATTTTGCTTAACGAAGTGTGTCCATCTTTTTGATTTTTTTAGTCTCCATTGCCGAATCCCTTTGCATTTTCTTCTTATTCTTTTTCTTTTCTTAAAACCTTATTTTCTACTAATTATTAGCATTAGCCGAATACCATACAAATCTTTCTTTTTCTCTCCTTTTTGTTCTAGCCGAATCTACTCCACTCTTTTGCCAAAATCTTCTCTCTTCCATTAGGTATACTTTGGCCGAATAGCAAGTGAGCACAGATTCTTTTCGGGATTTCTTCTTCAATCGGTTTGTAAAGGGTAAGTGGACATAGCCGAATGACTTTTGTTTGGTTTTCAGGATCTATGGTTAAGGCCGAATGGCCTATGACTCATATTAATGTGATTAAAGCCGATTGTAGGAAGGAGGGATGTACCTAACTTATTTGTGGATATTCTGGATTTGATCGATCCAGGTAAGGTCTCAATATTTGAATCTGTTATTAATTAATTTAGAAGCCGAAGGTTAACTATGGATGTGATTTGAAGGTTTAGCCGATTATAAGTGGAGTGTGTGGCTTCAGGATTTGATTGGAAATCAAATCGGTTTAAGGTAAGTGCCACAAATGAGCCTTCGGGATTCAGTTATTATAGCCGAATAGGCCTATGTCACTAACTTGGATGTTGGCCGAATATAGAGGTTAAAGGATCTAGCATACGATGAGATCGAGATCTTGGGATCTAGGATTCACGATAGTAACAGGTGTGTACTTACACACTTCATAGCTAGTAATTTGTTAATAAACTGTATGTGTTAAACCGGATATGTGTAGATCTGGATTGATACCGTAAAGGAATAGCAAGGATTCGGGTAAGTCCGTTTCATTATGAGCTATGCTATATGATGCATGTTGAAGCATGACATATTTGGTATATGTAATACATGTGAAAGTATGACCTATGATAAATTCAGTACATATTATTATTTAAGCATGATTGGCATGATTTTTATATGCATATTGTTGAGGGTGATATGAGTGGAGGGGGAAGTGATATCCGTGTCTTTGGGACACTAGAGGTTTGGCACCTCCAGTGGTTTGGTACCACATATTTCGTGACCTTGGGTCACCAGAGGTTTGGCACCTCATAGCGACTCGTCCCAGTGGCCTAGCACCACAGTGGGTTGGCCCCACGGTTGATTTTACGGGATTGTCGCCAGTGATTTGGTATCACACGTGGGTTGGCCCCACAAACTATTATTCGCGACTTCGGGTCACTAGTGGTTTGGCACCACAATGTTGATGGATATCGTGACCTTGGGTCACCAGTGGTTTGGCACCACCAGTGGTTTGGTACCACACGGGATAGACAAAAGGTGTTATGGCTGGCTAGGTTGGGTGCACGTTTACTTAGCTATGATTTGTGTAAGCTGTTGCATTAATCGGGAGAGGGGTTATGCACTGGGTCTTGGTGACTCACCTTCTCCTTTAACTTTTTCAGGTGACACGTAGATCGCGGATGAGGAGCCGGATGAACTCGAGGTGGCCATGCAAATGTTAAATTTTGATTTAATTGGACTTTGATTTATTTTATTCTATCCTTATTTTATTTAATCAAGTTGTAATAAGGCCATGGAAGTTTTAAGTATTTATACTTAGCATCTTTATTATTATGTTTATTACGGATTGACAATATAAACAATACTTGCAACGATTTTATTTCCTTAAGAATATATATGTTAAACTTTTAATCCGGGAATTTGGTAACAACTTAATCGATTTCAAAATATTAAATACACAAGGTTTTTTTTTTCCCAAAAGACAGAAAATTTAAGTACTTCACCTTTAAGCCAAAATGGTTTGAAACGTTTTTCCAAAGTGACATGCCAGATCCGGTCAGGATTCGTGGGCCGGGTTTGGGGTGTTACAGTCGCTGCAGTCGACGTGCTCATCGCCCTTATAAATATTCGTGGTCTTAAGTCACCACATTCAGATAATGTGACCGAAGTCACCACATTCAGATATCGTGGTCTTAGGTCACCACATTCACTTCCCCTTTTCATATAACTCATATGCCCCATATCATACATATTATGCATTAACATGCCTAATTTCACATTCTTATCACTGTTCACATATGAGTCATAACATATATTCATATTCCTAGTAGGAGTAGGAAACGTACCTGGGTACTTTTGTACCATTACATGGTACCTTAGCCATATTCACATTCTTATAAACATACACATATTAAATATTGCCATAAATCTTATTAAAAGTTAGTGTGGTGTACACACCTGATTAACTTAGCAACTTCACTTCAAATCCCGAAAATCTGATCTAAAGCCTTAGATCCTTAGTCCCTACACTCGGCCATTACTTAAAAATTTAATGAAGACCATTCGGCCATAAAACCAAATCCTATTAGGATTGTTGTAACCCAAAACTTACCTTGGTGCTGATTTCACTATAAATCAAATCCCGAAAGATCTCTTCAAAGTTTCAGCAACAAGATATTAATGGGGTTAGTCCTAGATTTCGGCAAATCTTAAAAGAAAAAGGATGAAACCGAATGAGATCTTACCCTTACCTTAGGAATCGGCAATCCTTGCTTGAACCTTTAACAATTTTTGGCTATGTAGGCTAAAAGGATCTTGATTTCGGCTTTTTGATTGGTATAAAGAAAGAAAAGAGAAAGAAGAATAAAGATGGAGGATTCGGCTAGAGCACAAGGTATTTCGGCTTGGCAAAAATAAAAGAGAAGAGAGGAGTTATTTGCTAGAGAGAATTCGGCAGAGAGAGAGTTGAAAGAAAGAATGAATGGCCCTCTTTTCCTTTATTAGCCAAAATTACTAACTTAGAATCCCTTCCTTGGCCATCACTCTTCTATTTTGATAGCTTTATCTCTTTAATTATCACCTAAAATAAAAGATAATTCAGCAACTATCCTTACTTAGCCGAAATTATTAAACTCAAAGTCCCTTACTTGGCTATCACTTCTCCTTATTTTCCTTATTAAAGAATAATTCCTCATTTATCATCTTTTATCCTTATTATCACACCTTTTATCTCTAAATAATAATAAAAATAAAAGGATTTTAAACTCCTAAAATATAGCCTATGTGCTGTCCACCTCTGTCCATCCTTGCAGCAAAATAAAACTTTTATTTTGCTTCCCCTACAGCTCGAACCTTGGCCCAATTTCCCCTGCATGTGGCGTCACTTACAGAGGCCATTTTTCCAAGCCCAATTTCATGTCATATCCTCCCTACATTTTCTCTTAAAGCCACCTTGCTTCATGTCCCTCTTTTAAACTTTAAACTTGACATTTTTAAAGCATTTCCTTACATTTCTAAGACATTTCCTTACATTTCCAAGACAAGACATTTCCTTACATTTCCAAGTCATTTCCTTACATTTCCAAGTCATTTCCTTACATTTCCAAGACAAGACATTTCCTTCCATTTCCAAGTCATTTCCTTACATTTCCAAGACAAGACATTTCCTTACATTTCCAAGTCATTTCGTTACATTTCCAAGACAAGACATTTCCTTCCATTTCCAAGTCATTTCCTTACATTTCCAAGACAAGACATTTCCTTACATTTCCAAGTCATTTCCTTACATTTCCAAGTTTCCAAAAATGTTCACCATACATTCATAACACATAAGACATGCCATTTCGTATAATTAAATCAAAAATGCATAGGCCCATTTCCAGGATGTTACAAAATAACTACTAATCTAATCTAGTCTCGAATTAGTAGTATGAACCCAAATAAAAATATTAATTAAACTAATTAAATTCATTAACCTAAATTAACATAATGGAATTTCATATTCCTAGTAGTGACAATGCTAGCCTCTAACCTATGATCGATTAAATCCTTAATTATCTAATTAAATAAGCAATTATCCTCTATTGAGTTATTTAAAACCCTTAGCTAAAAATACCCTTTCGGTCTTATCTCCATTAAAGATTACCACCTAAGTCACCTTTCCACACAGAATGCCCTCTTGGTCTCTTCGTTTGGCACAAGTTGTACATGACAAGATACCCTTTTGGTCTCACCTATCTCAATATTCTATTAGGGGTGTCACTCCCTAATATACTAAGTACTCTTGAATAAATAACCAATTTCAAATAAATAATCACTTAAAAGATAAATCAGTTTAATAAATGAATCCTGCAAGATATAAATAAATCACAATAATCTATTCTAATATTCATATAAACATTAATTGGCCATATTAACAAAAGATAAATAAATGAATAGAAGAAAAGAGATAAGAGAATGCTCACGAATATATATTGATGCATGATCCCAAATCAATCTCCACTCGTAATTTTCTTCACATTGGAATAGAAAATTTCTGACTAAGCAAACATAAAAAGAAAATTTAGATACTAATTAATACAATATTCTGATAGATTCTTGGGTCTTAATATGAAAGTATCCCAAGAGTGTAGTCCAAGAATTCAACTCATTTTTGGCTTATCATCGCCATATCATCGTGACGCAGGAAGACTTCTCGTCACAACATCGCCACCGTGAAATCCTTCCAATCTTCTTCACGTCGTTGTGATGAGAGGAAACTCCTCGTCGCGATGTTGAGTGTTTTCTCAGCCTTGAAAGCTTCGTTGTTCTATCGGGTTCCATTGTCTCGTGGCCAGATCATCATCTCTTGTATTTTCAAACTTGAATTGGCATCCTACACATTTAAATAGCCCATTAGTCATTCATAAGGCTTGAGTTGGCCTTACGAGTCAACGAAATGGTAAAAAATCAGTAAAAACACTTATTTTATTAATATTTATATCTTAACCTCCTAATACCAAAAATGCAATAATTAATTACAAAATGCTAAGAAAATAAGCTCGGTAGGTGTCGAAATATACTTAAACTACCACTATAATTGGTGGTAGGTACCTTGGTTCTATTCTCAGGTCAAATTTGAGGGGAGAGTCGGCTAGACGCTATCATTGGCTATTTCCTCCTCTCAAAGAGGATCTATTTTATCATATAGGAGTACACACTTTCCTCATTTTTAGTCATCCTATAACAAGGCAAGTGTCTACCTCAAAGACTGGGAGAGTTCTATTGGCTCATCCTCACTACCTCTCTAGCGTATACTTTTTCTATCTAGTAAAGTTGGTGGACCCGTTTCAGAGGTTAGAAACTACACATAGATTTCTTACTTGGACTCTACTCAACGAAGCTCATTCAAGTAAGGAGTCCAATTTTTCTTAGGGGAAAGACCCAACCAATGTCACTCATTTCTCCCTCTCTTTCCACCGGACTAGGATTTTCACCCCTTTATGAACCATAATTTACACATATTTTAACCCCATGCTTAACTTATTTTTGGATGAATTCTCATTAGATTTGATGAATTCGATGCTCCTAATCCTTTAATTTCATATTTTACACTCAGGAGAGCTTTGAGAGCCGAAAAGAACGAGAAATGGGCAAAAAAGAGGCAAAATGGGCCTTGTCCCTGCCAGGCCCAGGTTTACTCCTATTTAGAAAAGGCTACTTGTGGGCCAAGAAAGGTGTTCCAAAGCCTATATAAACACCTTAGGGGGCAACCTAAAAGAGGAGGTCAACAGGACGTCGAGTAGGATGTCAAGTAGGACGCCGAGTAGAAGGCAGAAAATACTCGAAGACAGCTATTGGAAGCAACTTAGGAGAATGATCTTCATCAAGATTGAAGATATCCCATCAAGTTCTTTAGAAGTTTTTGGGTTTTCTTATGTTTTTGTTGTTTTCTTTATTCTAAGATGTTTTCCTCTATCAGTATGAACTAAATCCCTCAAATACTTGATGGGACGAAACCTAAGATAGATCTTATTATTATTTGATTTATAAGATAAATACTTGTTCTTATTCTTAATTGTGAGTTCTTATTCTTGTTTTGATAATCCAGGTTACTGATTCAAGTCGAATATGCTTATTCAGTGGAGCAAAAGTCCCTGTTTAAGAGTAGATCAACACAATTAAGCGAAGTTGATTGCAACCCTAGAAGTAGGGCGACATAAATCTGCCGGATTAGAGTCAAATCTAATAATGGGATCCATAGATCGAATTAATGCGACAATAGGGGTTTTAATTAGAAAGATATTTCAATTAATCAACCTATAGTCAGTTGTTTTTAGTCTTGAAAGAGATAGTAACATAAATTAGGGATTTCTACTGATTAAGTCAAGTGAATAAATCATATGAATCAAAGGTAATAAGTGAAGTCTAGGTGGATTCTTCCTTAGGTATTGCCTTTATCATATAAGTTGTCTAAAAGTATTTTCCTAATTCTCTCTTTGTTATGTATTTAATTAAGTTTTAGTTTAAAAGAAATCACCCAATTCTTAGGCTAAATAATAGAAAAATAGTAATTATTAGTACTCTTGGTCCTTTTGGATACGATATTACTGGTCTAAGCATAACTATGCTATAAACGATAGGTGCGCTTGCCTTTATTGTGATCATAGTTAGTTTTAGACCATATTAAGTTTTTGGCGCTGTTGTCGGGGACTAAGATATTAGGAACACTAAATTTTTATTACTTTAGCCATTCTTATTTTTATTTGCAATTTATTTTTATTTTATTTTAACTTGCTAATTTTCCTTTTATTTACTTTTTGCAGGTAATTTTCGTTTATGACTAGAAGAAACCCATCAGGACCCTTGATTTCTAACAGTGAGATAGAACATACTGCTCGTAGAAACCAAAGAGAAATAAGGTGAAGTCTACAATACATAGAGGAAGAGCAAGAGGATGATACCAATACTACCGAAGAGATGGCTGATAATAATCCACTACCTCCTGTGGTTGCCGCAAATCTGATGAATCAAAATCCTGCTCCTCGTACTATGTATGATTATGCTAAACCTAATTTAACAGGAACTGAATCAAGTATTGTTAGACCTGCTGTTGCTGCAAATAATTTTGAACAAAAACCTAACACTATTCAGATGATTCAGCAATTTGTTCAGTTTGATGGTTTGCGAGATGAGGATCCAAACAATCAATTGGCAAATTTTCTGGAATTTTGCGATACTTTCAAAATCAATAGCATTTCTGATGATGCCATTCACCTTCGGTTGTTTCCCTTCTCGTTGAGAAACAAAGCTAAACAGTGGTTGAACTCGTTACCACAAGGATCAATCACTACATGGGAACAAATGACCGAAAAATTTTTGTTAAAATATTTTCCGCCGGCTAAAACGGCTAAGTTGAGGAATGATAGCTCTTCTTTTATGCAAATGGATTTAGAGACACTTTACGATGCATGGGAGAGATACAAGGATCTACTGAGAAGGTGCCCACACCATGGATTACCTTTATGGTTACAGGTTCAAACCTTTTACAATGGTGTGAACCCCTCAACTAGGCAGTTGATTAATTTAGTGTAATATCCGGGATTTAGGGCTTGTGCATTCTTGCTTAAATATATGTGGAAGCATGCCTGTGTGTATTTTGAATGTGTCTTGTGGATTTTGAGAACTTTAGAGTGTAGGTGAATGCCTTAGAAATTATTTGATTTTAAGTCTCAAAGGGGGAGCTAGGCAAATGAGGCCTTAAGAAAATTTATAAGGGAAATTGGACATAAAAATGGGCTTGTTAAAGTGGTAAGGAGGCGCCACTTAAAGCCTTAGTAAGTGACGCCACAAGCAGTGTGCAGGGCTTAGGTTCGAGCAGCAAGGGGAGCACTTTTCGAGTGTTTTTGCGTCAAGCTAAGAGGGGAGTTGGACGGCACTAAAACACTAAGGAGATGAGCATTAGATGTGGTCAAATACCTTTTAAAATTCGGCTAGGGGCAAAGGATAATTGTTGTTTTATTCAAATTATTTTGAATGGGTAAAGAAGAGAGGAAATAGGAGAAAAATAAGGGAGCTGATAAGGGGAAGAGTGTTGGCCGGCCTAGGGACTCTCTTGAGGTGATTTTCGGCCAAGTTAGTAGGGGAGGAGTAGCCAAATTATGTTAAGGGGCTTTATGTTTTCTTTGCCGAAATTTAGCTCTTCTCTTCACTCTTTTCTTTTCCATACACGAACTACACCAAAAACGCCTCTCTTCCTCACTTGATCATCATTGCTGAAACTTCTAAGCTTCACACTGTCCCTCTCCATATTTTGATAAAGGCCGAACCACAGTACCATTCTCTCTTTTCCATTGAAGTCGAATCTTCATTTATTACCATTGCCGAATTGCTCAATCATCAACCTTTCTCTTCTTCTTTTACAAATTCAATCAAAGCCGAATACACAAGTGACCCCTAATCGATTGTTCACTTTTTGCCTAAGCCGAATTCCCTATTTGGTGGCCATAGCTGAATGCTCCTCTACCCTTTTGGAGCCGATTTGATCATCTAAGCAAGAGCCGAATCTCTCTGGTCCAAGCAAGGACATTCGATTAAATTGGTAAGGGATTCATGGCGTTTAATTTTCTTATCTCTCTCTTTTAGATTAGCCGAAATCAAGACTCTAACCCTCCTACTCTTTTTAACCGAAACCTTGAAGAAGGATTTCGAGATTTCTATTGTAGCCAAACTCAAGGGGAGATTTTTCAGGATTTTAAGAGCTAAGGTAAACGTGTGTAGCCATAGGCCGAAGGCCATTTATCTTGTTCATTAAATGTTAGAATGAGATCTAACATATGCCTATAGGAATTTCGACATCTCCAAGGGCAAGGATTAATTTCGGGATTTAGATCCACAACGTAAGAGGGCATGAATATTCGGCCAAGGCCATATTAAGTGCTAATATTGGCTGATTCTAACTATGAATTTTTAGGGAGGAGTATAAGCTGTTTCGGCAGACTTTTGGGATTCAGTGAATACGATAGTAACCAGGTGTGTAGCCCTACACCAATTCCTAATAGATCTATGGTATGAATATTATGTATGTGTTAATGGAAATATGGAAAATATGGCTAAAGGTACCATTCAATGGTATAGAGTATTCAGGTACGTTAACCCACTACTACTATGTTAACAATGTTATGAATATCGGTTATGACACATGTGAATTTGTTACGAATGTGAAATAAGGAATGTGGCATGATTTATGCATGTTTTGTATGACGTGAAACACCCCAAACCCGGCCCACGAGTCTCGACCAAATCTGGTATGTTTCGGGAGTAAAACATTTTCAAATTCGTTTGTTATTTTGGAAAACTTGGGTAGTTTTGAAGAAAGTTTGATTCGTGTCGGGTTCAATTGAAAACATTATTATTTTTGAAATCAATGATTTATTAAAAACCTTAATTTTAAATCAGAAGACATGCCGAATTTGTTAAAGATTTATCTTTAAATTGGAAATCATTTGTATTTAGATGTCAAATTATTTGAATGTTTATTTTAAGAAAGATTACTTAAGCGTTAATTTAATAAAATTTGTATCGTACCAAAATAATTAAAATGCAAGCATAAACAGTTCATACTATGGCCTTATTACATCAAAATCAAAACCCGAATAAATCCTAATACGAAAAAGAAAATAGAAAGTCCAAATTAAAAATAAACTCTGAGCTGAGCATGGCCACCACTAAGCTCCTGCCGCCCCGGTCCATTACTGAGCGTCACCTGAAAACATATCCCACAACGGGGTGAGTCAAACAGACTCAGTGTGTATAACCAACACTAAATCCTAATGATTCAAGCATATCAGATCATACATATACATATCACAATTTACAAATAATGATGTATTCCTGAACCCAAACCTAGGTACCATCCGCTACACATCACCCGTACCAACCATCACACCGTGGGGACTACTAAGTCAACCCTCCATCTGCTACACATCATCGAAGGCAGTCGCTGCAGACGACGTGCTCATCGCCCTTATATATATTGTGGCATAGCCACCAAATAAAATTTTGTGACATGAGTCACCACATTCAGATTATGTGACCGAAGTCACCACATTCAGATATTTGTGGTATAAACCACCAGATCACTTCCCCTTTCCATATAACCCATATGCCCCATGTCATACAAATATGCATAAACCATGTCATATTTCTTATTCACATTCTTATAATTTCACATATGTGCTGTACAGATCATATTATACTCATAGTAGGAGTAGGTAAACGTACCTGAGTACTTTATACCATTGCATGGTACCTTAGCCATATCTTTCACATTCTTAATAACACATGCATTAAAACAATACCATAAATCTATTAAGAGATAGTGTGGGGTACACACCTGGTATACTTATCGAGTTCACTTCAAATCCCGAAAATCCGATCTAATGCTTTAGATCTCAGGTTCCTTGCTGCCGATTTGATAACTAATCAAATCCCGAAACCTTGTGATGCCCCCTTTTTCAATCGGTGCACTACTACATCACTTAACTAGTTAGTTTCCGGCTTTTGAATAAATAAGAACAGATCTAAGCCACTAAATAGGGCCTTGGCCGAATGTACATGTACACTTACCTTGTGGATCTCAACTCCCGAAATTGCTACTTGATTGTGGTATCTGCCGAAATCCTTATAGACACATATTAGTATCAGCCTATTACACAAGATCTAATAAAATGGCCTATGGCCGAATATCATCTCAATAGCTTACCTTAAATCTTAAAAGTCCCGAAAACCTTCTCCCTTGTAGTCGACATTAGCAAAATCCCGAAACCCTCCTTCAGAGTTTCGACCAAGAACACTAATGGGTTAGATTCCTATTTTCGGCTAAAAGAGAAAAGCTTGAAAATCAAATAACCATTGATCTTACCCTTAATATTGAAACCAACTGCACTCCTGCTTGACACCACTTGAGAGATTCGCCTATGGCTTAGATGTTGATCAATTGATTCCGTCTTTTGAGACTTGCGACAAAGTAAAGAGAGTGAGGCCCCCTTTGAGATTCGGCTATGATGGAATTTGGGAGAGGGATATTCGGCCTTTGATGAAAAGAAGAAGAGGATGTGGTTTGATGGGTTTCGGCTTAAGAAAGTAAGTAGCAAAAGGAAGAAAAGAAAAGGAACAAAAGTTGATTCCTTGGGGATTTTCAGACACAAATGAGAAGGATGAGAAGAAGAGAAATTTCGGCACTCCTATCTTGCTAATACCAAAGCCGAAAATGCCATCTTCCTATACCCCATATTCGGCCAACTCCTTTCCCCTTATCAATTCCTTCTTTTTCTCCCCTTTTTCCTCTTCTTTACCCATTTAAAAATAATTCAAAATAAAATCATCATTTATCCTTACTTTAGCTGAAATTTTAAAAGGAATTTGACTTGGTCTATACTCATCCACTCAGTCTCCCTATGCCGTCCATCACTGCTCACCCTTTCAGCAAAATAAAACTCCTATTTTGCTTCCCTTGTGGCTCGAACCCAAGCCCCTTTTCCACTGCATATGGCGTCACTTACTGGGCTTTAAGTGGTGCCTCCAAGCCACTGTACCAAGCCCATTTTTGTGTCATATTTCACCTACAATTTCTCTTAAGGCCTTCTCTGCCTAGCTTCCTCTTTTAAACTTAAAACTTAATATTTTTTAAGGCATTTTTCATACATTCTAAGGTTCACAAAATTCATAAAACATACTTATAATACACATAGGCATGCTTTCATATAAAATTCAGCAATAATTCATAAACCCAAAATCCCGGATATTACATGACGCATGGGGCATATGGGTGATTATGAAAGGGGGAAGTGATCTGGTGGTTTTTACCACAATATCTGGTGACTCCTGTCACATAATCTGAATGTGGTGACTTATGTCACATATTATTATCTGGTGACTCTGTCACATTATCTGGCGGCTATGCCACAATTTATAAGGGCGATGTGCAAGTCGTCTGCAGCGACTGCCTTCGATGGTGTGTAGCGGATGGAGGGTCGATTTAGTAATCCCCACGGTGTGATTGGCTGGTACGGGTGATGTGTAGAGGATGGTTACCTAGGTTTGGGTTCGGGACTGCATCATTGCTATATTTGTTATATGTATGAATTTGTTATGCCTAAATCGTTTGGGAGTTTGTGTGGTTGTTACACATTGAGTCTGTTGACTCACCCCTTTGTGGGATATCTTTTCAGGTGACACTCAGTAAATGGACCGGGTCGGCAGGAGCTTAGTGGTGGCCATGCTCAGCTCAGTGTTATTTTAATTTGAGACTTTACATTTAACTTTTGGATTTATTTCAGGTTTTGCTTTGATATAATAAGGCCATTACTAGTAACTGTTTTAAGCATGCATTTTATTCGGTTTATTATGATATGATTATTATTAAATCAAGATTAAATAACTTTTCTTAAAAATAAATTTTAAATGTTTTGACACCTAAACACAAACGATTTTCAATTTAATGTTAAACTCTAAAAACTCGACAATACTTCTAACCTATTGATTTCAAGTACAAATAAAAATATTGTTTTAATAAAATCTAGTCTTCAAGAACAACACCATTTTCAATTTGAACTCAACATAAATCAAATTTTCTTCAAAACCACCCAAATTTTCCAAAATAAGAAGCAAGTTTTGAACTGTTTTACTCAGGGAACATACCAGATCCAGTCAAGGCTTGTGGGCCGGGTTTGGGGTGTTTCATTTAGCCACCAATGGAACCCTAAATAACAAGACCCCTGAGGCAGCTTATGAGTTTATAGAGGAGATGCCACTGAATAACTATCAGTGGCAAGTTATAAGGACAAAGCCAACAAAAGCCGCCAATGTTTTCAACCTCAATGTAGTGTCCATGCTATCAAACCAGGTAGAGATATTAAGTAAAAAGATTGATGGTTTGTGTGGTTCTTCAAGGTACATCCAGTGATGCAGTGCGATACAAATGAAGGAGGAATGGGTAATACAGAATATCCATCCTATAACCCTGACATAGAAAATGAATAGATGAACTATATGGGTAATAATTCTAGACCTCAAATAACCCTTATAGTAACACTTATAATCCAGGTTGGAGGAACCACCCAAACTTCTCATGGGGTGGTCAAGGAAATCAAAGAAAACAACCCTCTAAAGGCTTTCAACAGCAACCCTACCCACAAGAGAAGAAGCCGAACCTTGAGGAGATGCTAACAAAATTCATCGCGGTGTCAGAAACTCATTTCCAAAACACCGAAACTGATCGCTAAAATCAGAGCTTTAAAATTTATAAAAGAATGATCGAACCTAGAAACTAACTCTGACAATGATTAAAGGCAAGTGTACCTATCAAACAGTAGTATAGCTAAGGCAAGACCGGATTGTCGAACCCAAATGAACTAAAAGTACTAATACTAACTTTCTTTTTATTATTTAGCCTAAATATTAAGTAAAGTTGTTTTAATCTAATCTACTACTAAGCTAAAGACACAAAGAAAAAAAGAACGAATTGGGAAAGTAACTTTAGGAAAAACTCAGTTGATCAAGACGATACCCTAAGGAAAAATCCACCTAGACTTGTTATTAAACCCTGAACCATATGATTTATTTACTTAGTTTGATCCGTAAGACTCTCTAACGTATATTAAACCCTTTCTTGAGGCGAATAATATCTAACCCTAGGTTAATTAGTGGAACTCTTGTTCTCTTATAATAGCCCCCTAGAATAGCAGTAAATCAATCTATGGACTCCCCTATTAGGTTTCACCCTAATCTGGCAAAATCTCGTCACCCTATCTTTAGGCGTACGATCAACTCCGCTTAATTATGCTAGATCTACTCTTAGTAGGGTCTATTCCTCCTCCACAAAAGCACATCAAATTTGGATTAAGCATGCATAATTAAGAACAATTAAGTATTTATCATATAATTCAGAAAATAATAACCAAATCCATCATAGGTTTCATCCCCTTCAGGTATCTGAAGGGTTTAGTTCATAACAAAATAAGAAAACATCTCAAGAGAAAACATAAAACAAAACATAAGAAATCCCTAAAACTCCCTGAAGGAATTGAAGGAGAAATATGTAATCTTGAGTATAATTTCAGCTTCTTGGGATGGATCAACTGGCTAACTTCGAGCGATTCCCACAATTCTGACCTTTCCGGCTTTGCTCCTTGGCCTAGCTCAACGCCTCCTCAAGTGTGGTACTTAGAGGGTTTATATAGGCTCTTGGAATGCGATTCTTTCTCCCTAAGTATCCTTTTCCGACTGAAATTGTCTAATGCTACGACAGGGGCATGGCCATGTCACATGCCCGTGTGACGAGTCTTCAGGCCGTTCTTAATGACGCACGACCATGTAAATCGGGGTTAGGCCGTGTTCTAGATGCTTGATGAGGTACGACCGTGTGATATTTGGGCCAGGCTGTGTCAATCTCGTGATATGGCCCATTTACTCTGTTTTGGGCTCGTTTTGTGTTCTTTTCATCCTCGGGTGCTTTCCTGGGTATAAGATATGAAAAGAAAGGATTAAGAGCACCTTTTTACATAAATCAAGGGATAAATAATCCAAAAGCATACTAAATGTGGGATTAAAATATGTTGTTTTTAAGGTTTATCAAATACCCCCACACTTAAGCTTTTGCTTGTCTTCAAGCAAAATTCTCAACTTACAATTAAAACGAACTTTCCATGATTCATAATTCCTATCAACAATGTCTCATCATAATTCATAGATAATTTATACATGGATAATTCAACTTAAAGAGTCCTAAAGATTCAAACAATCAAAGTCATATATTTGTAGCATGAAAACATAGGTGTCTCCCCTTATCTGAATAATTATCTTTAATTCAAAACTGACAAGGATTAATGAAACACCCCAAACCCGGCCCACGAGCCTTGACCGGATCCGGTATGTTCCTTGAGTAAACGGTTCAAAACTTGCTTGTTTCTTTCGAGAACTTAGGGTGATTTTTAGAGAAAATTTGATTTGTGTGGAGTTCAATTGGGAAACAGTGTTGTTTTTGAAATCAGGGATTTATTAAAACCTTGTTTTTATATTCCAAAACCACAGTTAAAAAGAGTTGCCGAATTGGTTAAAGATTTATCTTTAAATTGGAAATCATTTGTATTTAGATGTCAAAACATTGAAGGTTTATTTTAAGAAAGATAACTTAAGCGTTAATTTAATAAAATTTGTATCGTACCAAAATAATTAAAATGCAAGCGTAAACAGTTCATACTATGGCCTTATTACATCAAAAACAAAACCCGAATAAATCCAAATACGAAAAAGAAAATAGAAGGTCCAAATTAAAATAAACTCTGAGCTGAGCATGGCCACCACTAAGCTCCTGCCGACCCGGTCCATTACTGAGCGTCACATGAAAACATATCCCACAACGGGGTGAGTCAAATAGACTCAGTGTATAACAACCACACTAAGTCCTAATGATTCAGGCATATCCGATCATACATATACATATCACAATTTACAAATAATGATGCATTCCCAAACCCAAACCTAGATACCATCCGCTACACATCACCCATACCAACCATCACACCGTGGGGACTACTAAGTCAACCCTCCATCCGCTACACATCATCGGCGATCATTTGCAGACACGACGTACTCATCGCCCTTATATATATAGTGGCATTGCCACCAGATAAAATTATGTGACATGAGTCACCACATTCAGATTTCATGACATGAGTCACCACATTCAGATTTCATGACATGAGTCACCACATTCAGATAATGTGATATAAACCACCAGATCACTTCCCCTTTCCATATAACCCTTATGCCCCATGTCATGCAAACCATGCAAATACCATGCCATTTTCTTTATTTACATTCTTATAATTTCACATATGTGCCATAACAGATGTTTATCATATCATACTCATAGTAGGAGTAAGTTTACGTACCTGAGTACTCTGTACCATTGCATGGTACCTTAGCCATATCTTTCACATTCTTAATAACACATGCATTAAAATAATACCATAAATCTATTAAGACTTAGGGTAGGGCTACACACCTGGTATACTTAACGAATTCACTGGAATCCTGAAAATCCCGATCTAGCGTCCTAGATCCTTAGTTCCTATATTCGGCCAACCCTAAACATGTTAGCAAAGAGCCATTTGGCTAAATAATCAAATCCCGAAGGACTATTACAACCCAAAACCTTACCTTGCTGCCAATTTGATCACTAATCAAATCCTGAAACTTCGTAGTGTTTCCCCCTTGTAATCGGCTAACACTAGATCACTTTAACTGATTAGTTTTCGGCTTTTGAATAAGTAAGAAACAGATCTAAGTCACTAAATAGGGCCTTGGCCGAATATCTTAAGCATTTACCTTGTGGATCTAGATCTCGAAATGTGCTACTTGATTGGGGTATCTGTCGAAATCACTATGGCATATGTTAGATCCAAATTCTAACATTTAATCATAATGAATGGCCCTTGGCCGAATACATGACTTACCTTAGATATTGAAATCTCGAAGATCTCCTCCTTATAGTCGACTAAAGACAAATCCCGAAACCTCCTTTATAATTTTGGCCAAGAGACATAAATGGCATTAGAATCTTGATTTTGGCTTTAAGAAAATAAATAAAACGACAGCAGTTGGATCCTTACCCTTAATATTGTAGTCGACTGCACACCTGCTTGACACCACTGAGGGATCGGCTAGGGACTAAGTGTTGATCACAGGTTTCGGCTTTTGATGATCACTAGAAAGATTCGGCTATGGCTCTAAATAAAGATGAAATCTTCGGCTTGTGAGAGAATCGTGAGAGAAAAAGAAAGATGAAGAAGTTGAGAAATTCGGCAATGGTGACAAGGAGGATTCGGCTTTTAGGAGAATCAAAAAGAGAAGGGAATGGTTTGAGAGAGAATTCGGTAGAGGCACAAAAGAGAAGAAAAGAAAGAATAATGGCCTTACCTCCCTCCTTTTTGCTGAAAATACTACCAAAAGAGCCCCCCAATCGGCCAACTCTCCTTCCCTCTATCTCATCCCTTCCTTTTCTCTATTTTCTCTCCTTTTTGTATATTCAAAATAATTTAAAATAAATCCTCATTTATCTACTACTTTAGCCGAAATTTTAAAAGGATTTAATCCCAACTAAAGCTCATCCCTTTAGTGCCTTAGTGCCGTCCACTACTACTCCATCATGCAGCAAAATAAAACTCTTTTATTTGCTTCCCTTGCAGCTCAAACCTAAGCCTTGCACCCTGATTGTAGCGTCACATACTGAGGCCCTAAGTGGCGCCTCCAAGCGACATTACCAACCTGATTTTTGTGTCATATTTCCCCTACTATTTCTCTTAAGGCCCTATCCGATTAGCTCCCTCTTCAAACTTAAAACTTAATATTTTCTAAGGCATTCATCCTACATTCTAAAGTCCTCAAAATTCACAAAACACATTTATAACACACAAAGGCATGCTAGTTCATATAATTAAGCAAAAATGCATAAGCCATAAATCCGTGAGATTACAGTTCTACCCCCTTAAAATAATTTCGTCCTCAAAATTACCTGGCTGAAATAAGTGAGGGTATTGCTATCGTATTGCTTCTTCCGGCTCCTACGAAGCTTCCTCCGATCCCTGATTACGCCATAACACTTTGACTAAAGGAACTGATTTCCTCTGTAACACTTTCAAATCCCGTTCCAAGATCTGAATCGGCTCTTCCTCGTAGGACAAATCTGGCCTTAGTTCCACCCCCTCCACTGGTACTACATGAGATGGATCCGATCGATAACGACGTAGCGTAGAAACATGGAATACATCGTGCATCTGCTTCAACTCCGGAGGCAATTCTAGCTGATATGCTACTGGACCAACTCGCTTTAATACCCGGTAAGGTCCTATAAACCTTGGACTTAACTTTCCTTTGCGGCCAAATCTCATCACTTTCTTCCAAGGCTAAACTTTTAGAAATACTTGATCTCCCACATCGAATTCTATTTCCTTTCGCTTAAGATCTGCATACGACTTCTGCCTGTTAGATGCCTCCTTTAACAGTGCCTGAATTACCTCAACCTTCTCCTCAGATTCCACCACAATCTCTGGACCCAAAACTCGACGTTCCCCTAATTCCATCCAACATGTAGGAGTGCGACACTTTCGTCCATACAGCGCTTCATACGGTGCCATCCGTATACTGGCTTGATAGCTATTATTGTATGCAAATTCCGCTAAAGGCAAAAACTCTTCCTAATTTCCTCTGAAGTCTATTACACACCCTCTCAACATATCCTCTAACACTTGGATTACTCGTTCAGATTGACCGTCCGATTGTGGATGAAATGCCGTAGTGAAATCCAATCTGGTGCCTAAAGCCTGATGTAGAGCTTTCCAAAATCGAGACGTAAACCTTGGATCCCTATCCGAAATAATCGATACCGGCACTCCATGCAACCTCACAATCTCCGCTACATACAACTTCACCAACTTCTCAAAGAATAATCAACCCGCACTGGAATGAAATGCGTGGACTTTGTCAACCGATCCACTATCACCCATACCGAGTCCTTCTTAGTAGGTGTAAGGGGAAGCCCACTAACGAAGTCCATGGTGATTCTCTCCCACTTCCACTGCGGAATCTTGATTGTCTGAAGCAATCCTGACGGAACTTGGTGTTCAGTCTTAACTTGCTGACACGTCAAACACTTCCCTACGAATTCAGTCACCTCCCTCTTAAGACCAGGCCACCAAAACTGTTCCCTTAGATCTCTATACAACTTAGTACCTCTAGGATGCATAGCATAAGGGCTACTATGCGATTCCTGAAGAATCCTCTGCCTTAACTCCTCGTTCTTTGGCATGCAGGCCTTGCCCTTGAAACACAATACTCCCTCGTCATTGATACCATAATCTTCCAACTCCCCGTTCTGCACTTGCTGCAACTTAGCACTTAAATCCTCATCCACTAACTGACTTTCCTTCACCTCACTCAGCCATGTCGGCTTAACTTGCAACTCTGCCAACAGACTTCCATCGTCACACAAGCTCAGATGTGCAAACATCGCTCTCAGATCCGACACCACTTTTCGACTTAAGGCATCCGCCACTACATTCGCCTTGCCCGGGTGATACTCTATGGAACAATTGTAATCTTTCAATAACTCCACCCATCTTCGCTGTCTCAAGTTCAACTCCTTCTGGGTCAACAAATACTTAAGACTCTTGTGGTCTGTGTAGATTACTGACTTTTCTCCATAAAGATAATGCCTCCATACTTTAAGAGCAAAAACCACTGCCGCCAATTCCAAATCATGCGTCGGGTAGTTAACCTCATGTGGCCTTAATTGCCGAGATGCATAAGCGACTACCTTCCCATCTTGCATCAGTACGCAACCCAAACCTGTATTGGAAGTGTCACAATACACCACAAAGTCCTTCCCTGCCTCCGACTGAATCAAAACTGGAGCTTCAGTCAAAACCCTCTTAAGCTGCTCAAAGCTCTCCTGTTGCTTATCTTTCCATACGAAAGGTACTTCCTT
This sequence comes from Gossypium bickii, assembly GCA_025503065.1. NCBI lineage: Eukaryota > Viridiplantae > Streptophyta > Magnoliopsida > Malvales > Malvaceae > Gossypium > Gossypium bickii. Next base: position 13,159,636 of record CP106716.1, on the reverse strand, counting down.
TCTTAACAACTTTGTCAGAGGCGCCGCTATTGATGAGAATCCTTCTACAAACCTTCTATAGTAACCTGCCAATCCCAAGAAACTACGAACCTCAGCCACAGACTTAGTTGGTTTCCAATCCAGCACTGCCTCAATCTTCCTAGTAGTTGTTTCAGGATCTATACTTAAGGTCTCAGATATCGAATATGCAATATAGGAGTGGGTTGACCCAATATCAATCAAAGCAAGAAAAGGGCTGTCGACTATAAGAAACGTACCGGCTATGACATCCGGTGCGTCACCATCCTCCTGTCGACGAACTGCATAAACTATACCCGGCTGCCTAGCCTCTACATTACTTGCACCTCTGCCAGGTACCTCAACCAGCCCCATTTCCTTCTCTTCCTGCACCACGACCCCTTGGTCCGGGCTGATCACCTCTCTTCACTTGATCAGCACCTCGGCCCGCTTAGTCGCCCCGATCCATCTCGGGATGATCCTAATCGATGTTCTCGTGGATCCACACTTAAAACACCTACTGTCTTCACTCTGCATTCCCATGATGCGCCTTGCCATATGTAGAACATGCTCATTTCGACTCATCGAGCACGAATCGCTCATCACCCTAGGCCTCTTCGAAAATTCCGGATGCTCTTGATGGGCCAAAATTCCTCTTACTCTACCCCGATCCTTATCCCTTTCTTGTTTCTCCACTCGTTTCACTTCCTCAGCTATTTTAACCTTATCTACCAAAACAGCAAAGATTCTCTCTTGCTGCGGCGCTATCAGAACCCTTAACTCACTCCGTAGCCCATCCTCAAACTGAACACAACGTTCATACTCTGTCGCTACCATTCCTCGAGCATAACGGATCAAGCGCAGAAACTCCTCCTCATATTTAGCCACAGACTTACTTCCTTGTACCAAGTTCAAGAATGCCTTCCTTTGGGCATTTATATAGCTGGCCCCGACATACTTCCCCTGAAATGACTCCTTAAAGAAGTCCCAGTCAATCTAGTCTGTGGCAGCACCTTCTTTCACCGTAAGCTACCACTGGTAGGCCTTATCTCGGAGGAGAGACACGACTCCTTTCAACTTTTCCTCACCGTAAAGTCTAAGCCATCCATTATACGCTCAGTCGCTTCCAACCAGTACTCCGCTGTGTTAGGAGCTACCCCAGAAACTCCCCTAAACACTTTCGCTCCATTGGCCCTAAGCCGTTCTGGCACAGATTTCCGGGCTCCTGTACCCATGCCTACTCCAGCAACCCTCTCTAAAACCCTCAATATCGCCTGAGATACAGCATCATCTCCGGGTGCCTCATCCCAAAATTCTCCTTCTACAGCCGGCAGTTCCGGCATCTCATTTCCCGACCCGTGGCCAGACCCTACTGGCTCTGATGCGATCATTCTACCCCTACCGCGTCCATGCCGCGGACGTCCTCGACCCCTTGAACTCATTCCTCCGATTGGCGTTTATCTGATTAAGAGTTTTATGGATTATTAGTTCTTTCCACTGATTTATCGCGAACAGTCTTATGAGTAGTAGTTTTTAAGAAGTAGTTCTTTCGAATTCATACACACCATACAGTCTCAAGTTTATACATTCAATCATCAACATTCATGAACTCACGTTCATTACAGAAAAGTGTTGTTGTTGTCATTGTTGTTGTTTTCCACTACCCAAGGGTATTTTCGTAATTTTATCCTACATGGGTATTTTGTAATTTTTTCAAAATAGGGTCCTTGGTGATTTTGTGAACTAAGGGTATTTTGATAATTTTGCAGTCCCGGGGTATTTCGGAAATTTTGAAAATTCAGGGCTATTTCAGTAATTTTGGAAATTCGGGGGTATTTCGATAATTTTCAAAATCTGGGGGTATTTCAGTAACTTTGAAAATTCGGGGGTATTTCATTAATTTTACAAATTAGGGTCATTTTGGTCATAAATCGGGGTCAATTTGAAAATCTTAATAAATCAGGGCACTTTGAAATTTTCAAAACTCGAGGGTAAAATTTTCTCAAATCAGAGGTATGGCAGAAATTTTGGAAATCGGGGTCATTTTGGTAATTTTGTAAATCAGGGGTAATTCTGTAAATTTTCCAAATCAGGGTATTTTAATAGTCTGCAAATTAGGGGTTTCTGGTATTTTGGAAAAAATATCTTAGTAAAAGTCGAGGGTAGCATGGTAATTTAAAATTTTTCAAACCAAGGGCATTTTAGTAATTTTACAACCAGGGGTACTTAGGTAATTTTTGTAAATCGAGAAAAACTTTCAAATTTTTTTTTTTTTACAATTCAAAGAGGCAATTTGGTGATTTTAAAACTAGGGTTTTATAGAAATACGGCTAGTCCCTTTCGAGTTTTAATTATTGAGTTTAGCCCGTGAGTAAGTTCTCTTGGTTAGGGTGAACCGTTACTACGCACCAGGTAGGATTCGAGCGAAGAGGAGGTGAGTCACGAGGACTGCTTAAATACCAGGCTCTTCCTGAGTCCAATCCTAGACATGCGCATAATGGTTGCCACACCCTAACTCGGCGACTTAATCACAAGTTTGTTTTAATTAGGCTTTAAGCCTTATGTAATTCTTATGTTGGGGTAAACTAATCCTAGGGTTCAAGCACTTAATTTACTAATCTACGTTCCCATTATACCCACATACAGATCATACAATAAATCACACAACGGTTAGAGGTACTTACCTGGTGGACTACGGGTCGGAGACGTAGGTGCCATGCCAGAAAAACCTGCTTATTTCACAAAATTTTTACAAAACTCATTTGGGCTCAATTTTGAAAACATTGTGGGCTTTACATCCAAGGCTGAGAGTTTAAAATTGGGCTCTGATACCAAGCTAAAACACCCCAAACCCGGCCCACGAGCCTTGACCGGATCCGGTATGTTCCTTGAGTAAACGGTTCAAAACTTGCTTGTTTCTTTCGAGAACTTAGGGTGATTTTTAGAGAAAATTTGATTTGTGTGGAGTTCAATTGGGAAATAGTGTTGTTTTTGAAATCAAGGATTTATTAAAACCTTGTTTTTATATTCCATAAACACAGTTAAAAAGAGTTGCCAAATTGGTTAAAGATTTATCTTTAAATTGGAAATCATTTGTATTTAGATGTCAAAATATTTGAAGGTTTATTTTAAGAAAGATTACTTAAGCGTTAATTTAATAAAATTTGTATCGTACCAAAATAATTAAAATGCAAGCGTAAACAGTTCATACTATGGCCTTATTACATCAAAAACAAAACCGAATAAATCCAAATACGAAAAAGAAAATAGAAGGTCCAAATTAAAATAAACTCTGAGCTGAGCATGGCCACCACTAAGCTCCTGCCGACCTGGTCCATTACTGAGCGTCACCTGAAAACATATCCCACAACGGGGTGAGTCAAACAGACTCAGTGTATAACAACCACACTAAGTCCTAATGATTTAGGCATATCCGATCATACATATACATATCACAATTTACAAATAATGATGCATTCCCGAACCCAAACCTAGATACCATCCGCTACACATCACCCATACCAACCATCACATCGTGGGGACTACTAAGTCAACCCTCCATCCGCTACACATCATCGAAGGCAGTCGCTGCAGACGACGTGCTCATCGCCCTTATATATATAGTGGCATTGCCACCAGATAAAATTATGTGACATGAGTCACCACATTCAGATTTCATGACATGAGTCACCACATTCAGATATTGTGGTATAAACCACCAGATCACTTCCCCTTTCCATATAACCCATATGCCCCATGTCATGCAAACCATGCAAATACCATGCTATTTTCTTTATTTACATTCTTATAATTTCACATATGTGCCATAACAGATGTTTATCATATCATACTCATAGTAGGAGTAAGTTTACGTACCTGAGTACTTTGTACCATTGCATGGTACCTTAGCCATATCTTTCACATTCTTAATAACACATGCATTAAAATAATACCATAAATCTATTAAGACTTAGGGTAGGGCTACACACCTGGTATACTTAACGAATTCACTGGAATCCCGAAAATCCCGATCTAGCGTCCTAGATCCTTAGTTCCTATATTCGGCCAACCCTAAACATGTTAGCAAAGAGCCATTTGGCTAAATAATCAAATCCCGAAGGACTATTACAACCCAAAACCTTACCTTGTTGCCGATTTGATCACTAATCAAATCCTGAAACTTCGTAGTGTTTCCCCCTTGTAATTGGCTAACACTAGATCACTTTAACTGATTAGTTTTCAGCTTTTGAATAAGTAAGAAATAGATCTAAGTCACTAAATAGGGCCTTGGCCGAATATCTTAAGCACTTACCTTGTGGATCTAGATCCCGAAATGTGCTACTTGATTGGGGTATCTGTCGAAATCACTATGGCGTATGTTAGATCCAAATTCTAACATTTAATCATAATGAATGGCCCTTGGCCGAATACATTACTTACCTTAGATATTGAAATCTCGAAGATCTCCTCCTTATAGTCGACTAAAGACAAATCCCGAAACCTCCTTTATAATTTCAGCCAAGAGACATAAATGGCATTAGAATCTTGATTTTGGCTTTAAGAAAAGAAATAAAATGACAACAGTTGGATCCTTACCCTTAATATTGTAGTCGACTTCACACCTGCTTGACACCACTGAGGGATCGGCTATGGACTAAGTGTTGATCACAGGTTTCGGCTTTTGATGATCACTAGAAAGATTCAGCTATAGCTCCAAATAGAGATGAAATCTTCGGCTTGTGAGAGAATCGTGAGAGAAAAAGAAAGAGGAAGAAGTTGAGAAATTCGGCAATGGTGACAAGGAGGATTCGACTTTTAGGAGAATCAAAAAGAAAAGGGAATGGTTTGCAGAGAGTATTCGGCAGAGGCAGAAAAGAGAAGAAAAGAAAGAATAATGGCCTTACCTCCCTCCTTTTTGCCGAAAATACTACCAAAAGAGCCCCCCAATCGGCCAACTTTTCTTCCCTCTATCTCATCCCTTCCTTTTCTCCTATTTTCTCTCCTTTTTGCAAATTCAAAATAATTTAAAATAAATCCTCATTTATCTACTACTCTAGCCGAAATTTTAAAAGGATTTAATCCCAACTAAAGCTCATCCCTTTAGTGCCTTAGTGCCGTCCACTACTACTCCATCATGCAGCAAAATAAAACTCTTTTATTTACTTCCCTTGCAGCTCGAACCTAGGCCTTGCACCCTGCTTGTGGCGTCACATACTGAGGCCCTAAGTGGCGCCTCTAAGCCACTTTACCAAGCTGATTTTTGTGTCATATTTCCCCTACTATTTCTCTTAAGGCCCTATCCGACTTAGCTCCCTCTTCAAACTTAAAACTTAATATTTTCTAAGGCATTCCTCCTACATTCTAAAGTCCTCAAAATTCACAAAACACATTTATAACACACAAAGGCATGCTACTTCATATAATTAAGCAAAAATGCATAAGCCATAAATCCGGGATATTACAGTTAACATCCTCACAAAAGATTCACTCAAATCACTTAAGAAGTGTTTAAGGTTCAAAGTTAAAAAATCACTCATAAGTCGAACTTAAAAAGTTAATCCCATGGGCTTACCTTAAAATCAAATCTCCACCACTGTAAAATGAAATGATAAACAGATCAAAAGGTCTTTGTCAGGGTTGTAACGGGGCTAGGTTTAAAGGTGTGGATAAAGGTTGAATTAAAAGGTTAGAATCGAGATTGAATTAATAAGTTACCTATCTAGAAATTCTTAAAACAATAATAACTTAGAGAAATAATAACCCTAATAATACAAACTTTTTCTTCTTTTGATGATTAGACCTTAACTGTGTAAGCTCGTTTTTCATATCACTAATACTGAATAACTTTTTTTAAGAACAAACTAAGTATTATGAATGACTCTATTAAAATAAAGATCATAACTAGGCAACAAATCAAATCAAATCTCGACATAAGGGTAGTTAAAAAGGAATGGGGATAACAAATACAAAGGGGTTTTGGGTTAATATTAGTGGGTGAGTCAATAAAAAGGGTTGTTAGGCTCAACGAGGTTCACTAGGGGTTAATTATGAAGGTTGGCTTTTTAGTGGAGTAAGTGGGTCTTGACATGTATATCAAATCATCTCGGTATATCAAATCATAACTTTGGTCTTGACATGTATAATCAAATCATAACTGTGGTCTTGACATGTATAATCAAGGCAAGTTCTAGAATAACAGTTCATAGTTGACACACTCATAATCAATAAAATGAGCACGAAAAGGAATATATGATCTATAAGGCTCAAAATCTCACAAAAATTATGGGTGTTTTTGACGTCATCCTCGTAAATTTCAAATTTCGAAGTAATATTCAAATTCAGGTTAACAACCTAAAAATTTTAATTCTGAAAAATAGACTTATCAAGCTTGATTCTCTAGTAGTCTTCAATTTTAATTATCAATGCACAATTATTAATGACTTACTCTAAAACATGTCAATAAAAATCATAAACCATTAGAAATTTCATCTTAATTAGTAATATGAGAAAATTACTTAAGAACAAGATTAAATTCAAGGATTTGAGAATCATGCAAAAAGTTAGGCATTTTTATCCTCAGGGTTTGCGAATAATGAAGAAAGTTAGGCATTTTCTCAAAATAATTATTCACCCCCCACACTTAAGATGTACATTGCCCTCAATGTACAAAGATAGATAATAACATTTAAGGGATAAATCAAAAGAGAAGGGGAAAGAATTACTCCCTGAGTTTTGTATGTTTTCCCGGAGGAGTGTCTTTGGTAGTGGTGATGGTCGGTCTGGATGACGAACCTGCGCTAGATGAAGAAATTGGGTAGCGCACTAAGAAGTAGCCAGGAATTATTAAGACCTAATTAAAGTAAACTAAGTATATAATTAAAGGTAGGAAAGATAAAGAAAGAGGAATAAAAAATGTAAACAAAATGAAAATAAAAGAAAATGGACCGAAGAGTCCTTATTGTCATATGGTTCGCGAGGTGGTTGTGACCTCTAAGGCTGGGGAGGTGCTGGCGGTGGCGGAAGTGGCGTGATTCCTTAGCAGCCTGACGAACCTGACACTACAAGACTAAAACAAGTTAAACTAAATTAACCAAAAAAGAAGTAAAATGAAGGAAATTGAAGCAAAAGAGAAAAGAAAAATAAAAATTATATGGTTTCAAAGACCCTTGGCTTGTTGTTTGGATGAAGCTGCCGGCATGAACTCATGTAAGTTAGTCTCCTTTGAGGAGATTGGCCTTTTACGCTTCTTTGACATGTTGTGTGATGGCTTAAAGTTCTAGAGTTTTAGTAAATAGGGTGAAAAGTCTGAGAGGAAGAAGGGAGAAAAGAAAAGCAAGATGAAATTAGATAGGGGGAAGGGGAAAGGCTGTGGGGTTTTAAAAAGGAGTTCAAATCTGCCACGTTCCCACGGTCGTGGTCCAAGGGCATGTCGATTCACACGGCCGTGTGTCTGTGCGTGTTATTTTACCATGCCCGTTCTTCAATTAGCCATGCCCGTGTGTGAGAAGTCAGTATGTTGGCACGGTTGGACTGCATAGACGTGTTCAGCCGTGGTTGGGAAGTCAGTAGCTTCACACGGTCGTTGGGCACGGCCGTGCTACTTTTTCGGTACTCGTGGGGTAGTGGTTGGATCTGTGACGTCAACAATTAGTTGGGGTTTGATTCGCGCGGCCTCTGCTATGTCAGTACGGGGATTCTAATGGTCCACACAGTCACGAGCACGACCGTTTGTAAGACCATGTGGTCTTGAATTCTACACTTCTGTTAGTTTACAACTAGGTATTTAGAAAGAAAAGAAAGGAAGAAAAATAAATGGAAATGAAAATGTGAAAATAAATTGTGTTAGTTCTCGGATGGCCTCTCGAGAAGCGCTCGTTTATAGTCTTAAGCTAGACTTTTCCTGTATTTGCTACAATCAGGGTGGTTTAAAAGTTTGAATATCTTCCCTCATATTATCAGTTTTATTTTCATCGTATTTTTCAGGTCGAGTAGCATTTATTTTAAAAGTGCCAAAAATAAGATTGCTTACCTCGACTGTTCCATGTGGAAGAACATTGATTACCTTAAAAAGGATTTCTTTGTTTGTGTCAGGGTCTAGAGGGAATAGTCGCGGGTCTGCTTTATGTAACGATACCTGATCTCCAAATTTGGACTTTCTTATCTTGTAGAGTGGTTTTGATTTTGTTTCTTGTATCTCTAATTTTTCCTTGAAGTGTGTTTTCCACTCGTCTAAGTCATTGGTTTGAATCCTTTACTCCTCGTGAGTTATTTCTTTGTTGGCTTAGGGTTCGTGTTTTGGCTCAGGTTTGTATCCTTGTAGTGTTTCCTGCGGTGAAGGTTGAATAAATTGATTATCAAAGGAATTATTTTTCTTACCTTCATCGATTGTTGTCCTGGCCGAGTCAAGAGCTTGAAGAGTGACTGTCTCGTCGCCTACACAAAGTATAAGTTCGCCTGCATCAACATCAATTTTAGTTTTGGCGGTTGCTAAGAATGGCCTTCCTAATATTAAGGGGATTGAATTATCCTCTTCCATGTCTAAGACAACAAAGCCTACTGGGAAAACGAATTTATCGATTTTGACAAGAACATCTTCGATAATACCCCTAGGAATTCTAACAGTTTTATCAGCTAATTGAATACTTATCCTAGTTTGTTTGGGCTTCCCTAGACTTAGCTGTTTAAACAATTTATAAGGCATGACATTTATGCTCACCCCTAAATCAGCTAATGCATTATCAATAGTTAAACTACCAATTAAACATGGAATTGTAAAACTCCCTGTATCTTTTTGCTTCTGTGGTAGTCTATTTTGTAGAATTACTTAGCACTTTTGCGTTGAGTTCCACGTGTGGCTTTTCGTCTAATTTGTGTTTGTTTGTCAAGAGCCGTCTTAAAAATTTTCTCGAGTCTGGCATTTGGAAAAGAGCTTCAAGAAGAGGTAAGTTAATATGTAATTTCTTTAGAAGTTTAAGAAACTTACCGAACTGCTCCTTTAAATCGTCTCTTTTCATCGCTTCGGGGTAAGGTATGCCAGGTTGGTATTCTTTTATTGCCAGTTTTGGCTTTTCTTGAGTTACCTCAACTTTACCTTCTTCGACCTTGTCTTCTTGTCTCTATCTCTGCATTTTCCTGAGCTGCTATGGCTTGAACTTGCTCATTTGGATTAATCTCAGTGTTGCTTAGTAGACGTCCTTGCAGTCGTTCTGACATTAGCTTTGCAAGTCGTTCGACTGCATTGGTGACTTCTTTGACTGACTTAGTAACCTTTTCAACCGACGCTTGTTGGTCTTTACGTATTTTCTCATTTTCTTGGAAACGGTTTTCTGTGTCTACCATGAATTTTGTCAACATCTCTTTGAGGTTTGGCTTCTTCTCTTGTGGATATGGCTGATTTTGGAAGTTTTGAGGAGGTTGTTGTCTTTGATTTCCTTGATTTCCTTGGCCTCCCGATGAAAAATTTGGGTGGCTCCTCCAACCTGGATTGTAAGTATTGTTATATGGATTATTATTAGATCTGAAATTATTACCTATATAGTTCATCTGTTCGCTTTCTGCTCCCGGTTGGTAGGGTGGGTACTCAGGATTCGCCACAGTTCCATTTGCGTTGCACTGCATTACTGGATGTACCTGCGAGGAACGCAAATTATCAAGCTTTTTATTCATTATCTCCATCAGTGTTGATAGCGTGGTTACTGTGTCTATGTTGAAAGCTCCGGCTGATTTTGTCGGTTTCGTCCTTGTAACTTGCCACTGGTAATTATTCAGTGACATCTCTTCAATAAACTCGTACGCTGCTTCAGGAGTTTTTTTGTTCAGGGTTCCACCGGCGGCTGAGCCGATTAGTTGCCTCGTTGAGGGGTTTACACCGTTATAGAATATTTGGACTTGTAGCCACAAGGCTAAACCATGGTGTGAACACCTTATCAAGAGATCCTTGTATCTCTCCCATGCGTCGTATAATGTCTCTAAATCCATCTGCACAAAAGAAGAGATATCATTCTGTAATTTGGCCGTTTTGGCCGGTAGGAAATATTTTAATAAAAAATTTTCGGTCATTTGTTCCCATGTAGTGATTGACCCTCGTGGTAACGAGTTTAACTACTGTTTGGCTTTATTCTTTAATGAAAAGGGAAATAACCGAAGACGTATGGCATCATCAGAAACGCCATTTATTTTGAAGGTATCACAGAACTCTAAAAAGTTAGCTATATGAGTATTTGGATCTTCGTCCTGCAAACCATCAAATTGAACAAACTGTTGAATCATTTGTATTGTGTTAGGCTTTAATTCAAAATTATTAACAGCTATAACAGGCCTAACAATACTTGATTCTGCTCCTATTAAATGTGGTTTAGCATAATCAAACATAGTGCGTGGAGCATTGTGTTCCCCCACATTATGGGGTTGTGGAATATTCTCGTCCGTCCCTTCAGTAGGATTGGATCTGCCTTCTTGATTTTCCTCTGTGTAGTTTAGGGCTCGCCTGATTTCTCGGCGATTCCTACGAGCGGTAGCTTCAATATCATTGTCGTATACTAAAGGTCCTCTCAGGTTCCTTCTAGTCATAAACTAGAGGTACCTAAAAAGAAAAAGAAGGAAAGAAAAATTAGCAAAATTAAACTTTAACCTAAAAACAAAAATAAATTGGTAAAAAAAATAATGGCTAAAGTAATAAAAATAGAGTTTTCTTAATATTTTAGTTCCCCAGCAACGGCGCCAAAAACTTGATCGCTAAAATCAGAGCTTTAAAATTTATAAAAGAATGATCGAACCTAGAAACTAACTCTGACAACGATTAAAGGCAAGTGTACCTATCGAACAGTAGTATAGCTAAGGCAAGACCGGATTGTCGTACCCAAAGGAACTAAAAGTACTAATACTAACTTTCTTTTTATTATTTAGCCTAAATATTAAGTGAAGTTGTTTTAATCTAATCTACTACTAAGCTAAAGAAACAAAGACAAAAAGAACGAATTGGGAAAATAACTTTAGGAAAAACTCAGTTGATCAAGACGATACCCTCAGGAAGAATCCACCTAGACTTCACTTGTTATTAAACCCTGAACCATATGATTTATTTACTTAGTTTGATCCATAAGACTCCCTAACGTATATTAAACCCTCTCTCGAGGCGAATAACATCTAACCCTAGGTTAAATAGTGGAACTCTCATTCTCTTATAATAACCCCCTAGAATAGCAGTAAATCGATCTATGGACTCCCCTATTAGGTTTCATTTTAATCTGGCAAAATCTCGTCACCCTATCTCTAGGCTTGCGATCAACTCCGCTTAATTATGCTAGATCTACTTTTAGGTAGGGTCTATTCCTCCTCCACCTAAGCATCTCAAATTTGGATTAAGCATGCATAATTAAGAACAAACTAAGTATATCATATAATTCAGAAAATAATAACCAGATCCATCATAGGTTTCATCCCCTTCAGGTATCTAAAGGGTTTAGTTCATAACAATATAAGAAAACTTCTCAAGAGAAAAGATAAAACAAAACATAAGAAATCCCTAAAACTCCCTGAAGGAATTGAAGGAGAAATCCACCGTGTTGAGTATAATTCTGGCTTTTTGGGATGGATCAACTGGCTAACTTCGAGCGATTCCCACAATTCTGACCTTTCCGGCTTGGCTCATTGGCCTAGCTCCACGCCCCCTCAAGTGTGGTACTTAGGGGGTTTATATAGGCTCTTGGAATGCGATTCTTTCTCCCTAAGTATCCTTTTCCGACTAAAATTGTCTAATGCCACGACAGGGGCACGGCCATGTCACACGCCCGTGTGACGAGTCTTCTGGCCATGCTCGGATTTCTTAATAAGGCACGGCCGTGTAAATCGGGGTTAGGCCGTGTTCTAGATGCTTGATGAGGCACGGCTATGTGATATTTGGGCCAGGCCGTGTTGATTTCATGATATGGCCCATTTACTCTGTTTTGGGCTCGTTTTGTGTTCTTTTCATCTGCGGGTGCTTTCCTGGGTATAAGATATGAAAAGAAAGGATTAAGAGCATCTTTTTACATAAATTGAGGGATAAATTATCCAAAAGCATACTAAATGTGGGATTAAAATATGTTGCTTTTACTGTTTATCAGAAACAGCACTTAAAAATCAACAAGCGTCGACTTAAGGGCTCGAGAACTAATTAGGTCAGCTTGCTAGGCTGATCTCGGAATGACCACAAGGCAGCTTGCCAAGCAACACTGAAACTAACCCAAAGGAGCAACTTCATGCCATTACTACTCACGATAGTGAAGGTTTGGATGAACCAGAATTGAGGTAAGAAAACGTGGCAGATAAAGGTAAGGTTGAGGTAAGCCATAATAAACCAAAACTGGTAAGTATAGAATACCAACCTCGTGTGCCATATCCCAAAGTGACGAAGAAAGACCGCACAGATGAATAATTCGGTAAATTTCTTAAACTTTTAAGAAAATTACATATTAACTTACCATTTCTTGAAGCTTTTTCGTAGATACCCAATTCAAAGAAATTTTTAAAAGAGCTTTTGACAAACAAACGGAAGTTAGACGAGGCATCGCATGTGGAGCTAAATGCAGTGTGCTCAGCAATCTTACAAAATAGACTACCACAAAAGTTAAAATATCCAGGGAGTTTTACGATTCCTTGCTTAATTGGTGGTTTATTTGTTAATAATGTTTTAGCAGATTTAGGAGCAAGCATAAATGTTATACCTTATAAAATGTTTAAACAGCTAGGTCTTGGGAAACCCAAACAAACTAGGATAAGCATTCAATTAGCTAATAAAACCATTAGAGTTCCTAGGGGTATAATTTAGGATGTACTAGTGAAAATTGACAAATTCATATTCCCAGTAGACTTTGTTGTTTTAGACATGAATGAGGATAGTGATGTTCTTTTAATATTAGGACGACCTTTTTTAGCAACTGCTAGGACCATTATCGATGTTGATACAGGGGAAGTATTACTTCGTGTAGGTGATGACATGACTAAACTCAAAGCACGTGATTCTGACAGAATATCTAGTGATCAAAATAATACAAGTCCTGTTAATATAAATAAACTTAACGTTCAATCTTCTTTGTAGGAAATCTCTCGAGAAAAGATAATAGAGCCATGGTCTAGAATTCATATTGAGAATAAAATTGTTCATGAGGAACGAAGATTACAAATCGATGAACTAGATGAATGGCAGACGCAAATCAAAGAAAAATCGAAAAAACACGATGAACCAAAGCAAATCCATGTCAAACTTAAGGATGGGATAACCCAATTTAATATCGGGGATCAGGTATTATTGGATAAGAAAGACCTTAATACAAACGAAGAGGTCCCTTTCACGGTACTAAATGTCTTCCCATATGGAACAGTCGAGGTAACTAATCCTAAGTTCGGCACTTTTAAGGTAAACACCACTCGACTCAATCTATATATCAGTAATCGAATTGATAGCAGGAGAGAGGAGTACCAACTCCTCAAACCACCATGATTATGCGAATGAGAGGTAAGTCTAGATTAAGACTCTAAACAAGCGCTTCTCGGGAGGCAACCCGAGCACTACACTCACTAACATCCATATTTTTTTTATTTTTAGCATCTAACTAAGAACTAATCAAATTAATAGGCGCATGTTTCTCTCTCCACACAGCCTTGCACACGGGCGTGGCCGTGACCATGTGGACACTATGAAAAGATACATGGGCGTGGCGGAGATCGTGCGAAAATAGGACAAAAATTGTCCCCAAGACACGGGCTCTGACTAAACGATACGGCCGTGGTCAAAAATGAGAAAGTAACACGGGCGTGCGACATGCCCGTGTCCCTAAGCCGTGATTGAAATTGAGAAATCTACACGGCGTTCAAACACGCCCGTGTCTGTAGGCCGTGGTCGATATTGATCAATCAACATGGGCGTGGAAACCCTTACACGATCGTAGGAGAAACAAACAAAGCATCACACAGCCGTGCGATACGGCCGTGTGACCTACCACGCCTAGGGCACACGGGTGTGGGCAGCGACCAGATGCCACGATTTCTACTTAAATCCCCTTCTTCTGTTCACTTTCTTCCCCAATTTTTCTTCTCAACCCTAGCCACCACACCCATTTCTTTTCCAATTATCTTTCTCCCTTTATTTTCCTTTCCCGCTCTACCTTATTCCTTCTTTACACCACCACACCAACCACCATCCTTTCCATCATACATAATGACTAATAATAAAGGCAAGACCAAGACCACCACCCCCATGTTGCAAAAGAAAAAGGATCCTGGCGCGTCACCCCATGCGAAACCACTCTACATAAGTTCATGTCGGCCGCTTCAGTGACTCGACAAGACAAGGACCTTTGAGTCCATTTAATTTTTCTTTTTCTCTTATTTTCATATTTAAATTCTTTCTTTTTATATTTCTTGTCTTTAATTTTTATTAGCATATTTTGATTTCTTTTTATCTCTGGATGTCTATTATCGAGTAACCATAACTACGTCCATTAATACAACCCCCTAAAACTTTATTGATGTCCCCGCAGTTTCAAAAGGTTTAAGGGGCTATTAAGGAATGGCCACACTACCACTGGAGTATCCACCTCCTCTGCCCAACCTTCTCCCGTTTCTTTTCCTTGACTCTATCCAAAATTCAGGAAGTTTCACTTATCTCCCTATCTTATGATTTTATTACTATATTACTATTATCTATCTTTATACATTGAGGACAATGCACATCTTAAGTGTGGGGAGGTTAATTATAGTATTATTTGAAAATCCCTGAATTAATAATTTTCTCATATTACTATTAGAATGAAATTTCTATTGATTTATGATTTTCAATGATATGTTTGGATTAAGTCATAGGTAATTATGCATTGATGGTTTAAACTTTAAGACATTAGAGAATCAAGCATGATAAGTCTATTTTCAGAATTAAAAATTTATTAGGTTGTATACCTAAATTTAAATATTACCTTGAAGTTTGAAATTTACAAGGTAGACATCAAAAACCATAACTTTTGTGAGATTTTGAGCCTTTAAAGAGCATATATATATATTTCTTTTCATGCTCACTTTATCGATTATGAGTGTGTCAACATTGATTTGTTATTCTAGAACTTGCTTCGATTATGCATGTCAAGACCGCACTCTTGATTTGATATACTGAGATGATAAAGGCACCTAGGATTTAACTCACTTCACCAAAAAACCTACCTTCATAATTAAACCCTAGTGAACCCATTTGAATTCTAATAAACCGTTTCCTGACACCCTTAATATTAACCCAAAAACTCAAATCTTTTTGATTCATTAAGAATTTTCCCTATTGAATAACCCTTTTTGTCGAGATTTGACTTGAACAGTTGCCTGACTATGTTCTCTATTGCAATTGTTAATTTCTTACTTGTTCTTATTCTAAAAAAAATTGGAAATTTATTCATTATTAGTTTAAGCTTGAACGATTAATGTCACATCTTTAGAAGAAGCTCATGTTATTAGTGATAGGTTTTCAATCAATGTAATTATTCAGTATTAGTTCAATTTTTCCAGTTAGGTAAATTGTCAATTCAATCTTGATTCTAACCCTCTAATTCAGCCTTTATCCACACCTTTAACCCAAGCCCCATTACAACCCTTTGAAGACCTTTTGATTTGTGTATCATCTCATTTTATAGTGGTGGAGATTTTATTTTCATGCAAGCTTATTGGATTAACTTTTCATGTTTGACTTTTGAGTGCTTAATTTGAACCTTAATTTGAGTGAATCTTTAGTGAGGATGTCAATTCTTTTCGGTTTTGAATCAGAGGTAAGTATTTAAGTAAGGGGAAACACCTATGTTTTGCTGCTTTAAAAATTTATGACTTAGATTGTTTGAATCTTTAGGACTCTTTTAGTTAAATTATCAATGTATGAAATATGATGAAACATTATTGATGAGGATTATAAATTGAGGAAGTTAATTTTAATTGTGAGTTGAGGATTTTGCTTGAGGACAAGCAAAAGTTTTAATGTGGGGATATTTGATAAACCATAATTTACACTAATCCCATGATTAGCTTATTTTTGAATGAATTCTCATTAGATTTGATGAATTCGATGCTCCTAATCCTTTAATTTCATATTTTACACTCAGGAGAGCATAGAGAGCTGAAAAGAACGAGAAACGGGCCAAAAAGGGGCAAAATGGGCCTACCTAGGAAATCAACATGGCCTAGACCATTGAACACAGCTGTGTGTTACGAGCAGGATCAAACACGGCCTGGAAGGCTGCACACGAGCAGATCATACGATCATGTGTGACGAGCAGAATCGAAGGAGTCCACCACGGGTGTGTCCCTGCCAAGCCCAGGTTTATTCCTAATCGGAAAAGGCTACTTGTCGGCCAAGAAAGGCGTTCCAAAGCCTATATAAACACCTTAGGGGGCAACCTAAAAGAGGAGGTCAATAGGACATCGAGTAGCACGCCGTGTAGAAGGCAGAAAATACTCGAAGACAGCTATCGGGAGCAACTTAGAAGAAGGATCTTCATCAAGACTAAAGATCTCCCATCAAGTTCTTTAGAAGTTTTTGGGTTTTCTTATGTTTTGTTGTTTTCTTTATTCTATGATGTTTTCCTTTATCAGTATGAACTAAATCCTTCAAATACTTGAGGGGATGAAACCTAAGACAGATCTTATTATTAATTGATTTATAAGATAAATACTTGTTCTTATTCTTAATTGTGAGTTCTTATTCTTGTTTTGATAATTCAGGTTATTGATTCAAGTTGAATATGCTTATTTAGTGGAGTAAAAGTCCCTGTTTAAGAGTAGATCAACAAAATTAAGCGGAGTTGATTGCAACCCTAGAAATAGGGCGACATAAATCTGCCGGATTAGAGTCAAATCTAATAAGGGGATACATAGATCGAGTTAATTTAACAATAGAAGTTTTAATTAGAAAGAGAATTCAATTAATCAACCTAGAGTCAGTTGTTTTTAGTCTTGAAAGAGACATTAACATAAATTAGGGATTTCTACGGATTAAGTCAAGTGAATAAATCATATGAATCAAAAGTAATAAGTGAAGTCTAGGTGGATTCTTTCTTAGGTATTGCCTTTATCATATAAGTTGTCTAAAAGTATTTTCCTAATTCTCTCTTTGTTGTGTCTTTCATTAGGTTTTAGTTTAAAATAAATCAGCCAATTCTTAGGCTAAATAATAGAAAAATAGTAATTACTAGTACTCTTGGTCCTTCTGGATATAATATTACCGGTCTTACCATAACTATACTATAAATGATAGGTGCACTTGTCTTTATTGTGATCATAGTTAGTTTTAGACCACTTCACCCCTTTTGTTCCTACCTAGAAGTCTAAACTCAAACCTTTTAAAGGCTTAAAAAGAGGGTCTAGAAGATGGTGCTAACTTCGATGGCTGCACCCCGACGAAGAGGTGTAACGCAAACTAGGGAGTCACTAAGCTTTTGAGAAGTGTATAAGGGAATCCAAATCTACCATCCAAGCGTTCCTTCCTCCTTATTCTTCTTGACTAACCCCTATTCGTCTTGACTCTAGGGTCCTTCTTACTAGGTTTCAACTCGCCATCGTTCTTGCATTTTCTCAGAGAGCTCAGCCAAAAAAAAGGCATGGACACTCATTCAATGGATTATGATGTTTTATTTTTTTGTATCTTTGCCTCAATAATATATTTACTTTTCTAATACTTTGACTTTTCAATCAATGGATCACTTATCCTTACCTTATGTCTTTCTCCCTATTCATTTGCTTTTACTTTCATTTTCCTCACCAATTTAGGCCATCACATTTACACACTCAGTACATAACAACTTAAATGAACAAGGACTCAAGGGACTCACCTAGATCAATAATAATTCACATAAGGGGTACTCATTCCAATTTCTAGGTCCAAAGGATCGCCTAAACCTTTGCTCTGATACCACTAAACTTGTAACACCCCCACCCGACTCATTCTTGAAATCTAGGTAATGGCGTCACAACTGAATCAATTTCAGTTATAAAATTTAAACATATTATTCTAAGGCCAAACAACATTAGCAAAACATTAAATAAAGTTTTAAATCAGAGATAAGTGTCAAAATAAGGTTCGTTATTTCTACTCCGGACACTATGGAAATAGATAATTACAACACAGACGCCCCAATGGCAAAGTTCCTATAAGTACCCCTTCCTATGTGTATGACTCTACACAATAACAATTCCTCGACCCTACACGATCTGGCTTGGTCCCTCCTTGAGTTCCCTATACCGTAAGTCCTGCAACCACAGGCCAAAACCATTATAAGTTTGAATGAACTTAGTGAGTTTCTACATTACACGATAATAGACCCATCTCCCGGGGGTTAAATAGAAAGTAATCAAATATAAATAACTCTCTACTGGTGAAAGTAAACTCTCTTAAACTCGTCATAATAGACTTTATTCGATTCCCGATCCTATCCTCTGGCAGATAAATCGTTGAGCAATTTCCTACTGGCCATTCTACTAGCCTTCTCTAATAGTTATTATGAATGTCTCGCCATACGTACGAGCTCTTTTCCTTTCTCTTGCTTAAAGTTCTCGTCTTCTCACTATTATGCCTTATTAATATGGCCTCTCGTCTTACCTTCCTAAAAGTCCTTAGTGGGTATCATCAATCTATTTAATTTGTGAAGACTCTTTTCTTATATTAATTCCAAGTGACTTGCTCACCTATCATCCATGGGTATGATTATCAAGGTCCCACGCTACCCTGGTAGGTTAAATCCTACTTAGTATAAATAGTAGTCAAATTACTTTTTTTTAATTCACTTGGTCGAATTACTATACCCTTAAGTGTAGCATATTTTTCTACTACATCCCACTATGACCTTTAGTACTTAGCTGAATGCCCTTGTATACCAATTTGAGTTAACGATTTCTCTTTCATACTGCATTCCCTCATAACTCACCATTTGGCTGATACTTCCTCAAAGATTTCCCATTAAAGAGGAATAGTCCTAATAGACACTTATGCCACCCCCAGTATCGTTTTTTGTTAATGGGTTCTAACCACCCCTCCCTTCTTTAGGGACTAACCGACGTACATATGATACACCACTAGTCAAAAGTGTTTCTTAAAGTGCCCTTTACATTTATTAAAGGTGGATCTTTATCTACGATCCTTGGTTAACCATTTCTCGCTCGCTTGTACACTAGGCATCACTACTGCATCAACTTTCGTGACTAACCCCACTGTGTTTCCTCCCAAATGCTTTACTAGCTTTTACAATTTTCATTCTAAAAGTCCTTTCCCTCTTTATATTTCCCTTTTTATTAGCAGATTCCTTCGACCTAATGGTTATCTACTGCAGACCTATACTTCCATTTTCCTTATAACCCATTTATAGTCCTAACAGATTCTCTATGTTACCGTAGTCGATCCATGGTCTTACATAATATACCCCTCCCATGTTTATCATCTTGACAGACTCCATTAGTTGCCATAGTCTAACTATGGTCCTTCACTTCAATATCCCCATGTCTATCGTCTCGACGAACTATCCACGATGCCATAACATCTCATGTTTAGTGTCCTAACGAACTATCTCATGTTTAATGTCTTGTCAAACTATCCCGTGTTTAATGTCTCGGCGGACTATTTATGATGCTATAACATCTTTCAGTTATGGTCTTACACAGTTTAACCCATGTTTACCATCAAGGTGGACAAGTAGGATACCATAGCATCTTTCAGCTATGATCTTAGTCCTGTTTACTATGATGTCATAGCGTCTTTCATTCATAGTCTTACTCATTTATAACATCTTTCAGCTAAGGTCTTACACAGTTTAACCCATGTTTACCATCAAGGTGGACAAGTAGGATACCATAACATCTTTCAGCTATGATATTAGTCCTGTTTACTATGATGTCATAGCATCTTTCAGTCATGGTCTTACTCATTTATATCATGATGCCATAGCATCTTTCAACTATGGTATTATTCATTTTAGGCGTATAGCCTCTGATCGATCTCATGGCCTAGCCATGATATTTCTTGTTTACTCTTCCCATTGCAACCCATCTATTCCTCTATTTCACCATTCCTAGCCTTGATGCTCGAACACCGTAGTGTCACTTCCGCAAGGCCCAAAGATTTGCTCATCATGGGTGCACATAGCAACACCGCATAGTGGCATCTAGCAGAATTTTCTCTTTCTCATTTTTCCTTCCTAACTTCGCCTAAACCCAACAACAATGTTTCCTTTACATACATTACATGCATTTTATAACTAAACACTATGTGTAACAGCCCATTTTTAGTTAAATCAGAACAGTAGTTTTGGAACCACAAATCGATTATTGATTAGAAAATAGAGCCAGGGATTCGATGACTTCATTTTGTTCAATTAGGTATGTATTTTAATTCGTTTTTGATGATTTCTATGTTATTGAAATCGTTGCAGCTTAGTGTAGTAGCCTAGGGACTATTTTGCAAAACTATTAAAGATTTTGAATGTAGCCATTAATGAATAAATGAGTATTTTGATATTTAATGATAGATTTTGAATGCTTTTTAATAGATATACAAGTTTTGTTAAGTGATTTTTATTGAAAATGCAAATTAGGGATTAAATTGTGAAATGTGGAAACTTTGTGTTTAAAATGCGAAATAAATGAAAAATATCAGCTGCTAGGGGTATAAAAGTAATTAAGCTAGGCTTGGGTTTCGGAACAGTGGTTTCAGAACAGTGAATTGAAAGCTAGCTCGGATTCGGGGATCGTCGGAGATTTCGGCCCATTATCCTACTATCAATTTGGTTTCAGAACAGTGGTTTCGGAACAAAAAATCTGAGGTTAGAATAATTATTTTATTATTATTTTAATGTTTATAGCATGATAGTATGATTGTGTGAAAGTTTCATTCAGAAATTTTAATGTTTGAATGTTTAATTTGATAAAAATGACTAAATCGCGTAGAGCATAAAACTTGTGCTCTAATAGCTAAAGGTGTCCAATAGCTATAGAACTTTAAAGTAAAGGTCTTTATGTGGTTATTAACCCATTTATAACATAATAGATGTTAGTGGCATGGCATTTGGAGTAATTATTAAGTATTTTAAAGGTTAATTATGTGAATTGGTTAATAAAGGTTAATTAAATAAAACCAAAAGAATTTATTCATGCATTCATCTTCTTGAAACCGATTCTTCATTGGAAAATAGAGCTAGGGATTCGACGACTTCATTTCGTTCAATTAGGTATGTATTTTAATTCGTTTTTGATGATTTCTATGTTTTTGAAATCGTTGCAGCTTAGTCTAGCTAGCCTAGAGACTATTTTGCAAAACTATTATAGATTTTGAATGTGGCCATTGATGAATAAATGAGTATTTTGATATTTAATGATAGATTTTGAATGCTTGTTAATAGATATACAAGTTTTGTTAAGTGATTTTTATTGAAAATGCAAATTAGGGATTAAATTATGAAATGTGGAAACCTTGTGGTTAAAATGTGAAATAAATGAAAAATATCGGCTGCTAGGGTATAAAAGTAATTCAGCTAGGCTTGGGTTGTCATGAAATTGAATGAATTTTTTTTACAAGCCTAGGGACTAAATTGTAAAAGTTGTAAAATTCTTGGGGTAAAAGTGTAAATGTGCTTAAATGTGTGTTTTGGATTAAACTGAATAGGGAGGTTATTAAATAAGTTAATTTTGAATATATTTACATCAAGAAAAGTAGAATTTGGATCTAGATCGGGGGAAAACTAATGTTATCGACTAATCAAATTATTTCGTCGTTTTCACATCCGAGGTAAGTTCGTATGTGATAAATTTCATTTCAAATGTTTTCTAAATTCTTTGATATTGTATAAGTTGTGAATACGAGACTTCGGGTAAGTTCGACAATGAGTCGAGGGTAATTCGGCATTTGAAATCCCGGTTGAACCTTGGAAATAGTTTAGGATACTAGTGACATGTCCTTAGGGGATACATTGAGTTGGCTTCGGGCCATGATATTAGCACTTCGGGTGTGAGTTATACCGATTTGGCTTCGGGCCATGAATATAGGCTGATTTTGCTTCGGGCCATGATATCAATACTTCGGATATAAGTTACCTTGATTTGGCTTCCGGCAATGGTATAGGTACTTAGTGTGCGAGACTCCTGAGTATCCAACTTTTATTCCGGATATTTCAACGGGAAAATGAATGATGTGGTTGAGAATGAGATTGGTACAAGATGGTACATGTATTTGCATAGACCATATTATCTTTGAATCGAAGAAATGGTGAAGCAAATACAAAGTTTTGCTAATGAGTAATTGAAAGGTTTTTTAGTTGATGTGATGTAACATCCGGGATTTTGGGGTCTTGCATTTTATCTCGTATTTGTGTGTTCTTGTGTGTGGCATGACTGTTGAGTGTGTTTGGGGGCTTTGGGTAACCTTGGGGTTAGGTAGGAGCCTTAGTGAAAATTTTTGGTTTGAAGCCTTTAGGGGAGAGCTAGTAGGGTTAGGCCTTAAGGGATTTAGTGTGGTGAGTATGGACACAACAAGTGGAGTGGTGGAGTGGCAAGGGGACGCCATCTGGTGTGCAGGGGGTTACGTCAAAGGGGAGTTCCAAGGGGGAGGAGGTTCGAGCAACATGGGCAGCATTTTGGAAGTTGTATTTTGCGTCAAGATGGGGAGGTAGTGGATTCGGCAAGAGCTCTTGAAAGGTGGAGGTTTGAATGGGTCAAATCTTTTGAATATGTGGTGGAGAGTTATTTGTGGAGTTTGAATGTTTCAAACTCATTTGAATGGGTGATGTAGAGGGAGTTAAGGAGAAAATCGTGGAAGGGTGTTGGCTAGGGAGTGGTAGCCGAATTTTTGAGTGGTGTAGGGGAGTGGGTGCATTCGGATTTGGGAGGGGTTAAGTGTGCCGATTTTGTTTGAAGTAGCTTGTTTTTCTTTCTCTTCTTTTGTGTTGAGCCGAATTGGTGAGATCATTGGAGCACTTTCTATTCTTTTTCATTTTCTTTCTTTTCTCTCTTGAACCGAAATTGTCTTTTGTTCTCTCTTTCTCCTATTTGCACAAAAAGCCGAAACCTCTATCATTTTTCTTCTTTAATTTCTTTTCCTTCTAAAGCTGTATCATCTATTGTTCATTCTCCCTTTTCCCATACCTTTTATCTTTGCTACTTGTTCTTCATAGCCGAAAGTCACTTCTCACTTTCTCCATTGGAATCGTTTTGGTTCTTGAAGCGCTAAAAGCCAAAAGTTCATACCCCATTTCTTTTTCTCTTGGCCGAATCATTCAAGTCGAATACCTCTGTGGTGGTAACTTCTTCATTTGTCAATTGTTAGAAGGAGCGCTGTCATTCGTTTAGTGCCAACTCTCCCAATTGATTTCTGGTATTGTGGTGAGGGGTTCCCTTTTATTTGAATCTTGCTCTTTTCTTTTTGGTTTGTCGAAATCAAAGGCTTAACTTTTTTTTTATGGGTGGCCGAATCTATGAAGGGCCTTAACTTCGTGTCTCTTCTATTTTAAGCCAGCGTTAAGGGGACTAAGGATCTTTCGGGATTTGATCAAACAAGGTAAGAAGGTTATAACGTTTAGCTAAAGGCCACTTTTTTTGACCGTAAGTGTTAGGGCCGAACCTAACATGGGTTTGTATAGGGATTTCGACAATCGTTAAAGCTTAAGCGAATAGTCTTCGGGTTTCTGTCGACTTTTCTAAGGTGTTCTTTCAGTCAAAGTATTCTTTTAGTTTCCCTTATTATTTGATTCAATTTTTAACCATGTCTTCTGACCAAGATCCTATTTGATGGAATCGAGTACCAGTCAATTGAAGGGAGGGGTTGGACACGTAGTCCCTACCCCTAAGTTCAAAAAGTGGTCAGTTTCAGCGGTTCGGGATTGGCCACCGGGGTGTGGGCTAGCGTCAGAAAAAGACAAGCAGATTGCTGTAGTCTCTTCGAGTGAAGACGTTAGAGAGATCGATAGTCTAGTTCTTCAGGTTTTCAGGTGTGTAATTATCACACTGTTTCCTTAGTTACTTTAATTAAATATATGTGGTATGTGTGGTAGCCGAAATAGTGGCTGTGGTGATGTTGTTACCCACATTGGGTAATCCGATAACCAGGTTAGTATACTACCTACATCGAGATTGAGGAAAAATGATTGTGGATGCATGTAAGCATGTTGTATATGTGTATATGGATGTGCTTATATTCTATTATATGCCATTTCATCATATTATGCTGCATGTGCATGGGGTTCGGGATATATATTGATTAAAGGGGAAATGTATATTTATATGTGGGTGACTCTGTCACGATTAATGATGGCCTAGAGCCTCATTGTGGATTGATGATGACCTTGAGTCTCATCGTGGATATTTGTGATTTAATCACGTGGATCAGTGGCTAGACCACTATGTGGACTTTGAGCAGTGTGTCCGTCGGTATAGACTGCCAAAGAGGTGTGTAGCAGATGAAGGGTCGAGTTAGTAATCCCTAGGTGTGTATGAGGATGGATGTACGGGTGGTGTGTAGCGGATGGATACTAGGTTGGGTTGGGTTATCATATTGCATCTCTGTGCATGGTATATCGATTTCGTGTGGATTTGGGGCCAAGCCCAATTTGTGGATCTGTGTGGACTAATTACACACTGAGTCTGGTGACTCACCCTATTTTTCTCAAAACAATGCAGGTAGCTCATGACTTTTGGACCGGGCTGGAGTGGGCTCGAGGTGGCCATGCAGGAGCTATTTTCGTTAACTTTATTTGTTTAAACTGTCAGTTATTCATTTGGGATATTTCGTTTTGTAATAAGGCCACTTAAAATATTTCGAGATTTATGGTTTTAAGTTGAATTTAGAATTTAATGATTTTTAAAATGTGACATTATAATATTTTCAACTCAGAGACATAAAATGAATCGAATTTTATACAACTTGGACATTCTTATTCGGCAAACTACTATTTTTAACGACAACTCCTTTAAGCGAAGGGTTTATTTCCAAACTTAACGTCTATTCCCGCCTTCAAAACAATACCTCATTTTCACCTCTTTTTCTGTAACATTCTAGATTCGGCCGTGGTGTTTTGGGCCGGGTTTGGGGTGTTACATGTGAATTCATGTATTTATAATCAATTGTTGAATTATGTGTTTATGATTACATAGAGTTTATTTCATACGAGCTTACTAAGCTTTATAGCTTACATCATTTAATTTTTCTATGTTTTATAGTGAATTGAAAGCTAGCTCGGATTCGGGGATCGTCAGAGATTTCGACACATTATCCTACTATCAATTTGGTTTCGGAACCAAAAATCTTGGGTCAGAATAATTATGTAACGACCCGAATTTGGGCCTATTAGAATTGGGGTTATTGGGCATTGGCCTTGGGAGCGTTTAAAATTTCTGAGAATATGAGAACAGCACTAATGCAAGTTGGACCTATTAGGTGAGTGATTTTGGAACGTTAGAGGGTTTCCATGAAGTCCCGGGATCAAACCTGGGCTTAGGAAAAATTTTGGTTTTAGGTGAATAAAACCCTGGGATTTAGTAGGTAGGCTTTAAGAATAAAATGTGGTGAAAATGACACAAAATGAGTTATGGCCTAGTGGCAAATGATGCCATATAGGAGACAAGGGAATGATACCACACAAGGAAGTAAGGGGTCCAAGGTTCAAGTCTTGGCGCTTGCATTTCATTTTGATTTATTTTTTTAATTGAACTTAGACTTTCGCCCATAGGCTTATATTTAGTTGCGCATGTTTTAAGACACAAAAGGAGCTTGTGTTGCGGTGGCGTGTAGCGCCTGGAGTATAGGAGAGGGCAAGTGTTCGAATCCCATTGCAAGCAAAAAGGGATATTTATTTTGCTAAGTTGGGACGGCCAGAGTTTGTGTTGGATTTATACTCTGCTGAAGGAGGGATCCCACATTGGGAAGCTAGCAAGAGGGAAGGTGAGAAGCTGGCTTTAAATAGAGCAATCTATGAGGATAGTAAGCATATCTGGGTTGGTGTTTGGGCATAGGAGTGTTCGGAGCGCGGATCAACTCCACATTCCTATCAGGTGTGTATTTTGCACTACTCTAGTTGTAGAGCGCAAAATGCTGAAATGCCGGTCACACGACGATGGTAGCCACACGAGCGTCCGAGCGCACGTGTGGGAGCTTCAACTTGATAGTTGAGGCCATCATAAGTGTTCTTGTGGGTTTAGGCTGTTTGGGCAACGATGGGCCGAAAGGGGCCATGTAGGGCCAATGGGCCCGTGGGCCCAATCGTATAAGTTGTATGATTGTGTAGTAAATATTAGACTAGACTATGTGAATCTCATATCTGTGGCTAGATTTGGGCTAAATGGGCCACACGAGCGTGTGGGCCCATTTGGGCCGAGAATGGGCCCTAGGCTCATTCGCCTTGTTATCTCTGTTTAGAATACCTTGGTTTACAAAATTACTGAAATACCCTTGGTTTATAGAATTACTGAAATACCCTTAGTTTGTGAAATTACCGAAATACCCCTAATTTGTAAAATTACCGAAATACCCCTGATTCGTAAAATTACCAAAATACCTATGATTTGAAAATTACTAAAATACCCCTGGTTTGCAAAATTACCAAAATACCCTCAGATTGTAAAATTACCGAAACACCCCTGATTTGTAAAATTACTAAAATACCCTCGGATTGCAAAATTATCGAAATACCCCTGATTTGTGAAATTACTGAAATACCTCTAGTTTACAAAATTATCGAAATACCCCGATTTGAGAAATTACCAAAATACCCCTGGTTTACGAAATTACTGAAATACCCTCTATGGGTAAAGTTATCGAAATACCCTCTATGGGTAAAGTTACTGAAATACCCTCAACGGGTAAAATTATCGAGATGTCCTTACTAGGAGAAATGACCGTTTTACCCCTAACCGATTAAATGACCGTTGTACCCTCATGGTAGTACTAGTGTGTATGTGTTAATTGTATGATTGATTATGTTTGAGATGCACTACATACATGGATTAGTTATGAGTAGAATTATCGAATTACCCCTGTAGGGTAGGATTACCGAAATACCCTTATAGGGTAAAATGACTATTTTTCCCCTAAGGGTAAAAGACTGATTTTGGTGCCATGATTCGACTGTGATTGTATAACTGTGGTTTAACCGACTTGACTATAGGCGTGTGTCTAATTTGCTGTTAATATGTGTTGAAATGACTGTTACTAAGCATGGCCATTTTTGCATACACATGTAATGATTGAGCATGACATACATGACATACTGCATTGGGTTGGGTTATTTTTATGGAGGAAGTACCGTATTGGTGGCTATGCCACGTTATACTTATCCAGTGGCTCTGCCACGATATACTGATTTTAGTGGCTCGGCCACGTATACTATTATTGGCAGCTTTACTATGTTGATATTGGCAGCTCGGTTGCGTTCTTGGTGTGTAGGGCTGGGTGGGTTGACTTGGTCCCCACATTGAGTGTAGGGCTGGTACGGGTGGTGTGATGGTTGGATTGGGTTGGGATACATCCTCATACTATTGCATATCTGTTTATGAGTTCTATCACTATACTGGGCTTAGGCCACTTGTTTTGTTATTGGTTTGGGCTAGGCCCAGTTGATACTGTTATAGGCTATGACCCAACTAATTTCGTAGTGGGCTTTGACCCACGTATGCTCTGATCTGTACCGTACTGTGACTATTGAAAGGGCTTCGGCCCAAACTGTTTAGGTTTCTGCTTTTGTATACTGACTATTACTCTGGTAAGGGGATTACACACTGAGTTTTTATAAACTCACCCCATTTTTAACTGTGCAGATAATCCTCAGCCTTAGACGGATCAGAGCTGCGAGGGACTCGGAGGTGACCACAAGTCCGATTGGTTTTAAAGTACACGTCCTATTTTTATTTTAGTTTAATTTGTTGGGTTATAAATTTTGTAATAAGGCCTTAAGATTCCTGAACTTTAAGTTTTGGGATTTTATTGATTGTTTTATAATTGCTAGAAGTAGAACACAGTTTATCGGAAATAACTACTTTTTTTCAAAATATCACGTTCCGCAACTATTTTAAATTAAGCTTTCCGCAACAAAAAAGGTTTTTAATATAATAATGTTTTCCAAGAATGATTTCTAATAAACCATGTTTTGAAAATAAGCAAATGAAATCTGAGGTTTTGAATAACAGAAAGTTTTAAGTTGTAAGAAGGGTTTCTAATGAAAGCATGGTTTTTGAAAAACACTTCCATGTGACACGCCAGATTTGGGCCTAACTTCTAGGCCAGGTTTGGAGTGTTACAAATTATTTTATTATTATTTTAATGTTTATAGCATGATAGTATGATTGTGTGACAGTTTCGCTCAGAAATTTTAATGTTTGAATGTTTAATTTGATAAAAATGACTAAATCGCGTAAAGCGTAAAACTTGTGCTCTATAAGCTAAAGGTGTCCAATAGCTATAGAAATTTAAAGTGAAGGTCCTTATGTGTTTATTAAACCATTTATAAAATAATGGATGTTAGTGGCATGGCATTTGGAGAAATTTTTAAGTATTTTAAAGGTTAATTATGTGAATTGGTTAATAAAGGTTAATTAAATAAAACCAAAAGAGTTTATTCATGCATTCATCTTCTTGAAACCAATTCTTCATTGGAAAATAGAGATAGGGATTCGACAACTTCATTTCGTTCAATTAGGTATGTATTTTAATTCGTTTTTGATGATTTCTATGTTTTTGAAATCGTTGCAGCTTAGTCTAGTAGCCTAGGGACTATTTTGCAAAACTATTAAAGATTTTGAATGCAGCCATTAATGAATAAATGAGTATTTTGATATTTAATGATAGATTTTGAATGCTTGTTAATAGATATAAGTGATTTTTATTGAAAATGCAAATTAGGGATTAAATTGTGAAATGTTGAAACTTTGTGGTTAAAATGTGAAATAAATGAAAAATATGGGCTGCTGGGGGTATAAAAGTAATTTAGCTAGGCTTGGGTTGTCATGAAATTGAATGAATTTTTTTTACGAGCCTAGGGACTAAATTGTAAAAGTTGTGAAATTCTTAGGGTAAAAGTGTAAATGTGCTTAAATATGTGTTTTGGATTAAACTAAATAGAGAGATTATTAAATAAGTTAATTTTGAATATATTTAGATCAAGAAAAGCGGAATTTGGATCTAGATCGGGGGAAAACTAATGTTATTAACTAATCGACTTATTTCATCGTTTTCACATCTGAGGTAAGTTCATATGTGATAAATTTCATTATAAATGTATTTTAAAATCTTTGATATTGTATAGGTTGTGAATACGAGACTTCGAGTAAGTTCGAAAATGAGTCGAGGGTAATTCGGCATTTGAAATCCCAGTTGAACCTTGGGAATAGTTTAGGATACCAGTGACATGTCCTTAGGGGATACATTGAGTTGGCTTCGGGCCATGAAATTAGCACTTCGGGTGTGAGTTATACCGATTTGGCTTCGGGCCATGAATATCGGCTGATTTTGCTTTGGGCCATGATATCAGTACTTCGGATATAAGTTACCTTGATTTGTCTTCGGGCCATGGTATAGGTACTTAGTGTGCGAGACTCCTGAGTATCCAACTTCTATTCCGAATACTTCAACGGGAAAATGAATGATGTGGTTGAGAATGAGATTGGTACGAGATGGTACATGTATGTGCATAAACCATATTATCTTTGAATCGAAGAAATAGTGAAGCAAACATATAGTTTTGTGAATGAGTAATTGAAAGGTTTGTTAGTGGATGTGAATTCATGTATTTGTAATCAATTGTTGAATTATGTGTTTATGATTATATAGAGTTTATTTCATACAAGCTTACTAAGCTTTATAGCTTACGTCGTTTAATTTTTCTATGTTTTATAGTGAATTGAAAGCTAGCTCGGATTCAGGGATCGTCGGAGATTTCGGCACATTATCCTCCTATCAATTTGGTTTCAGAACAGTGGTTTCGGAACAAAAAATCTTAGGTCAGAATAATTATTTATTATTGTTTTAATGTTTATAGCATGATAGTATGGTTGTGTGAAAGTTCTGTTCAAAAATTTTAATGTTTGAATGTTTAATTTGATAAAAATGACTAAATCGCGTAAAGCGTAAACTTGTGTTCTAATAGTTAAAGGTGTCCAATAGCTATAAAACTTTAAAGTAAAGGTCCTTTTGTGGTTATTAACCCATTTATAACATAATGGCTGTTAGTGGCATGGCATTTGGAGTAATTTTTAAGTATTTGAAAGGTTAATTATGTGAATTGGTTAATAAAGGTTAATTAAATAAAACCAAAAGAATTTATTCATGTATTCAACTTCTTGAAACCAATTCTTCATTGGAAAATAGAGCTAGGGATTCGACGATTTCATTTTGTTCAATTAGTTATGTATTTTAATTCGTTTTTGATGATTTCTATGTTTTTGAAATCATTGTAGCGTAGCCTAGCTAGCCTAGGCACTATTTTGTAAAACTATTAAAGGTTTTGAATGTAGCCATTGATGAATAAATGAGTATTTTGATATTTAATGATAGATTTTGAATGCTTGTTAATAGATATACAAGTTTTGTTAAGTGATTTTTATTGAAAATGCAAATTAAGGATTAAATTGTGAAATGTGGAAACTTTGTGTTTAAAATGTGAAATAAATGAAAAATATGGGCTGCTAGGGGTATAAAAGTAATTCAGCTAGCTTGGGTTGTGATGAAATTAAATGAATTTTGTTTTACAAGCATATGGACTAAATTGTAAAAGTTGTGAAATTCTTGGGGTAAAAGTGTAAATGTGCTTAAATGTGTGTTTTGGATTAAACTGAATAGAGAGATTATTGAATAAGTTAATTTTGAATATATTTACATCAAGAAAAGCGGGATTTGGATCTAGATCGGGGAAAAACTAATGTTATCGACTAATCGACTTATTTCGCCGTTTTCATATCCGAGGTAAGTTCGTTTGTGATAAATTTCATTATAAATGTATCTTAAATTCTTTGATATTGTATACGTTGTGAATAGAGACTTCGGGTCAACGTTAGGAATAGTTTAAGATATTAGTGACATGTCCTTAGGGGATACATTGAGTTGGCTTCGGGCCATGATATTAGCACTTCGGGTGTGAGTTATACCGATTTGGCTTCGGACCATGAATATTGGCTGATTTTGCTTCGGGCTATGATATTAGTACTTCAGATATAAGTTACCTTGATTTGGCTTCGGGCCATGGTATAGATACTTAGTGTGCGAGACTCTTGAGTATCCAACTTCTATTCCGAATACTTCAACGGGAAAAATGAATGATGTGGTTGAGAATGATATTGGTACGAGATGGTACATGTATGTGCATAAACCATATAATCTTTGAATAGAAGAAATGGTGAAGGAAATAGATAGTTTTGTGAATGGGTAATTGAAAGGTTTGTTAGTTGATGTGAATTCATGTATTTATTATCAATTGTTGAATTATGTGTTTATGATTATATAGAGTTTATTTCATACGAGCTTACTAAGCTTTATAGCTTACATTGTTTAATTTTTATATGTTTTATAGTGAATTCAAATCTAGCTTAGATTCGAGGATCGACGGAGATTTCGACACATTATCCTACTATCAATTTGGTTTCGGAACAGTGGTTTCAGAACAAAAATTCTGAGGTCAAAATAATTATTTTCTTATCATTTTAATGTTTATAGCATGATAGTATGAATGTGTGAAAGTTTCGTTCAAAAATTTTAATGTTTGAATGTTTAATTTGATAAAAATAACTAAATCAGGTAAAGTGTAAAACTTGTGTTCTAATAGCTAAAGGTGTCCAATAGCTATAGAACTTTAAAGTAAAGGTCCTTATGTGGTTATTAACTGATCACTATAAAATTAGAGTTTTAAATATTTATAAAAGAAGGATCAAACATGGAGCCTAACTCTGACAACGATTAAAGGCAAGTGTACCTATCGAACAGTAGTATAGCTTAGGCAAGACCAGATATCGAACTTAAAGGAACTAAAAGTACTAATACTTAGCCTTAAAATTAGAGTGAAGTTGCTTTTGACGAAAACTAAAGTAAGGACACAAAGACAAAGAAGACAAATAGGAAAATAACTTTTAAGAAAAACTCAATTGATTGCGACGATACCCTCAGGAAGAATCCACCTAAACTTCATTTATTAATTAACCTTTAAATTATATGATTTCTTTTACTTAACTTGATCCGTGAGACTCCCTAACCTATGTTAAACCCTCTCTCAAAGCGAATAACATCTAATCCTAGGTTAATTAGTGGAACTCTCATTCGCTTATAATAACCCTCTAGGAAAGCAGTAAATCGATCAATGGACTCCCATATTAGGTTTCACCCTAATCCGGCAAAATCTCGTAACCCTATCTCTAGGCACTCGATCAACTCCGCTTAATTATGTTAGATCTACTCTTAGGCAGGGTCTATTCCTCCTCCACCTAAGCACATTAGATTTGGATTAAACAACATAATTAAGAACAAACCAAGTAATTTATCATATAACTTAAAAATCAAATAAAAAGATCCATCTAGGTTTCATCCCCTTCAGGTATCTGAAGGGTTTAGTTCATAACTAAACAAGAAAATATCTCAAGAGAAAAGATAAAACAAAACATAAGAAAATCCTAGAACTCCCTGAAGGAATTGAAGGAGATTTCCGCCGTCTTGAGTAGAATTCTGGCTTCTTGTGATGGATCAACTGGCTATCTTCGTGTTATTCCCTAACTCTGACCTTCTCGGCTTGGCTCCTTGGCCTAGCTTTGACGCCCCCTTAAAAGTGGTACTTGGGGAATATTTATAGGCTCTTGGAATGCAATTCTTTCTCCCTAAGTATCCTTTTTCGACTGAATTTGCTCTTTCCAGTGACAGAGGCACGGCCATGTCACACGCCTGTGCAAGTCGAGACCTGACCGTGTTCGAATTTTTGCTTTGGCACGGCCGTGCGCGGTGGTGATGAGGCCATGCTCCAGGTGTTTGTCGAGACACAGCCGTGTGGTCCTTGGCCCAGGCCGTGTCATTTTCGTGGAAAGGCCCATTTTGCTTCGTTTTAAGCCCGTTTTACGTTCTTTTCATCCTTTGGTGCTTTAAGACATGAAAAGAAAGGATTAAGAGCACCTTTTTACATAAATCAAGGGATAAATCATCAAAAAGCATAATAAATGTGGGATTAAAATATGTTATATTTATGGTTTATCAAATACCCCCACACTTAAGCTTTTGCTTGTCCTCAAGCAAAATTCTCAACTTACAATTAAAACGAACTTTCCATGATTCATAATTCCTATCAATAATGCCTTATCCTAATTCGTAGATAATTTATACATGGATAATTCAACTCAAAGATTCCTAAAAATTCAAACAAGATAAGTCATACATTTGTAGTACGAAAACATAGGTGTTTCCCTTTATCTAAATAATTACCTTAAATTCAAAACCGACAAGGATTGATATCCTCACAAAAGATTCACTCAAATCACTCAAAAAGTGTTTAAGGGTCAAAATTTAGCACTCATAAGTCGAACCTGAAAAGTTAATCCCATAGGCTTGCCTGAAAATCAAATCTCCACCACTATAAAATGATATGATAAATAGATCAAAAGGTCTTTGTTAAGGCTGTAACGGGGCTAGGGTTAAAGGTGTGCATAAAAGCTGAAATTAGAATGTTAGAATCGAGATTGAATTGATAAGTTACCTACTTAAAAATTTCTAAGATAATACTTACATTTACTGAATAATAAAAATCCTACTAATACAAGCTTTTCCTTTTGGTAATTAGTCTTTGATTGTGTAAGCTCACTTTACATACTACTAATATTGAAAACTTGAAATTTTATTTTTTTTAGAACAAACCAAGTATAATGTAAATTTAACTACCAAAATAATAAACTTAGGTAACTAGCTCAAATCAAATCTCGATTAAGGGATAATCAAAAATAAAGGGTGATAACAAATACAAAGGGTTTTGGGTTAAATTTAGCGGGTAAGTTAATAAAAAGGGTTGTTAGGCTCAACAGGGTTCACTAAGGGTTAATTATGATGGTAGGCTTATTAATGGAGTAAGTGGGTTGAAACCTAAGTTCCTTTATCATCTCGGTATATCAAATCATAACTGTGGTCTTGACATGTATAATTGAGGCAAGTTCTAGAATAACAGTTCATGGTTGACACACTCATAATCAAAAACTGAGCATGAAAAAGAATATATGCTCTATAAGGTTCAAATACTCACAAAAATTATGGGTGTTTTGACATCATCCTTATAAATTTCAAATTTCAAGGTAGAATTTAATTTCAGGTCAACAACCTAGCAAAAATTTTAATGTCTGAAAAATAGACTTATCATGCTTGATTCTCTAGTATTCCTTAAATTAAACATCAATGTACAATTAACTATGACTTATTCAAAAACATATCAATGAAAATCATAAATCAGTAAAAATTTCATCCTAATTAGTAATATGAGAAAATTACTTTAAAACAAGATTAAACCAGGGATTTGAGAAAAAGTTTAGGCACAATTTGAAAATCATGCAAAATTTAGACACTTTTACCCCTCCACACACTTAAGATGTACATTGCCCTCAATGTACAAAGATAGATAATGACATTTTAAAGATAAACCAAAAGAGAAGGGGAAAGAATTACTCCCTGATTTGCGGATGTTTTCCCGAATGAGTGTCTTTGGTGGCGGTGATGGTCTGTCGGGATAACGTTCCTGCGCTAGATGAAGAAATTGGGTAGCGCTTCGAGAAATAACCAGGTTTTATTAAGACCTAATAAAAATAAACTAAATATATAAATAAAGACAAGAAAGAGAAAGAGAAAGAGACTAAGAAGGAAAATAAACTAAGGCTAGGAAATAAAGGGGTTTGAGAATCCTTATTGGTAGGTGGTTCGCGAGGTGGGTGTGACTTCTAAGTGACGGAGGTGCTGGCAGTGGCCGAAGTGGCGTGATTCCCAAGCAACTTTTAGAACCTGACACTAAGAAACTGAAATAAAATAAAATAAATTAAGCTGAAGATAGTTAAAAAGAACGAAAATAAAGGAAAAGATAAATGTGAAATAAAAGATAGATGGTCTCGTAGGTCCTTGGCTTAGTGTTGAGACGAAGCTGCCGGCATGAACTCATGTTGATCATTCTCTTTTGCGGAATATGGCCTTTTACGCTTCTTTGGCATGGTGTTGGCTTGCTCAAGGATTTAGAGCCGTAGTAAGTGGAGAATTCTTGAGATGGAGGAGAGTAGAAACAAAGGAAATAAGGATGAAATCAGATGGGGGAAAGGAGAAGAGGGGAGAGATTTAAATAGACGTTCATATGTTCTCCTTCCCTACGGTAGTGTTCCCAGGGTGTGTCGAATTACACGCACGGCCGTGTTATGGAGGGTGTTGTCAACCTATGCCATTGCTTGATCCTTTTATGCCCGTGCTCGTGATGTTTTCTTTGTTGGCACGGTCATATGACACGGGCGTCTCTTACCCGTGCTCGATAAGTTAGTAACCTCAGTAATTTTACACGGTTTGTGGCATGGGCATGTTCTGTCCGTGGAATGGAAGTTGGTAGCCTCACACGGTTGGTGCCACGGTCGTGCCATGTCTGTCGGTGCCCGTGTCGAGAGTGGTTGGATCTGTGACGTTGGGGTGGTGGTTGGGCTGACTGCACAGCCTTTGCCCTGTTAGTGTGGTGGTTTTGGTGGTCCACACGGCCACAGACATGGCCGTGTGTAAGGCCGTGTGGTCTGTAATCCTGCACTTTTGGGTTAGTTAAAGAGGGAAAGAAAAGAGAATAGAAAATATAAAATAATGCAAAAAGAAATAAAGTTAGTACTCGGGTTACCTCCCGAGAAGCACTTGTTTATAGTCTTAAGCTAGACTTTTCTCGTGTTTGAAAATTTTAGGGAGGTTTAAAAGTTTGAATATCTTCCCTCATGTTTACAGTTTTAGTTTTATGACAAAATTGAGGTCGAGAAATGTTTACCTTGAAAGTGTCAAAGGTAGGATTACTTACCTCGACTATTCCTTGTGGGAAGATATCATGCACATTAAGAAGAAGTTCTCCCTTTTCCTTCAGGTTTGTTGTGGTGACGTGAGGCTCGGTTTTATATAACAGAACCTAATCTCCTATCTTATAGTGATTTGATGTGTAATATCCCAGGATAGGGGTTATTTTGTTATTGCATTCGTTTCCATGTGTTTGGGTTGCATTGTGACATTTTTGATTGTTTTGGGGCTTAGTTAGGAGCTGGGGTTTATAAATTAATTTTGGTGAATGTTAACACAAGAGATGAGCTGGTGGAGTGGCAAAGCATGCGCCACTTGGAGCTTGTGTGTGACGTTAATTGCATGGGGAGGAGGTCCTGTGTTCAAGCTGCAAAGACCTCACATTTTGCT
Organism: Gossypium bickii; assembly: GCA_025503065.1. Taxonomy (NCBI): domain Eukaryota; kingdom Viridiplantae; phylum Streptophyta; class Magnoliopsida; order Malvales; family Malvaceae; genus Gossypium; species Gossypium bickii. Next base: position 13,123,251 of record CP106716.1, on the reverse strand, counting down.
TCTATTTTGACGGCATAGAGAGAAGAAGTTGTTGGCAGTTCAAACTCTGCCATGGACCAAGTCAAATTGTGCAAATGGTGGGTGGAGAGCAAATTGTGGAGCTTGACTAGTTCAAACTAGTTTGAATGGGTGGTTGTGAGTGATTGGAGGTAGTGGCCGAATATTGGGGTGTGTGTGGAGTGAGTGGCCGGTTTTGGTAAGTGGGAGAGGGGTGTGCCGAAAATTCAATTGGCATTTTTGGTGATTTTCAGTCACTCTTTGTCAAAACAAAATTCTCTCATTTTCTTTTGAAACCAAAAGTTCAAGAACATACTGCCGAAATTTGCTTGTTTCCTCCTAATTTTCTTTGGTAGCCGAATATTCCTTCCCATTTCTTCTCCTTTCTTTTCAATTGTGTAAACCGAAACCACTACCTTCTCTTCTCACACTTTTTCTTTGCTTGAAAACCTTGAGTAAGCCGAAACTAGCATTCTCTCCCTCCCATATTTTCTTTCTTTCTTAAAAACATTATAGCCGAAACTCCATTCTCCAAACACCTTCTCCATTTCTTTTCTTCTCAAAACTGAAAGCACCTACCCCTTGTGCATTTTCTCTCTTCTTCTCAGAACCTTAGCCGATTCTCTTCTTCTTCTTAAACATATATTTCTTTTGCTTCACTTTTAAAATACTAGCTGAATCCCTCCCTTGTGTTGCCGAAATTTCCTTCTAGCATTTGTTTTCATTTTGGTCGAATATCAACCCCTCCCTTTTCATCTTTCTCTTGCGTTTCCTTTCTTGGGTAAGTGCTTGGCCGAATGGCCATTTCTTTATTCTCTCGTTCTTGTTGATTTTGGATTGGTTAAGAGCCGATTATGGCAACTGTTGATAGGTGTTGATCTTTTGTGGTGGAACCGATTTCATTATAGGGCATCCAGGATTTTGGAAGCAAGCAAGAGGAGCCGTCATCTTCTGTTAATTGATTGGTAAGTGTGGTAAGGGTTGGTTCTCTTAGTCCATTCGTTAGTTTTCGTTAAGATAAGGCTTCAGAGGACTAATTGTTTGCTTGTTAAGGGTTGGCCGATTGTCAGAGGAACCACTGTTTGGTTCGGGATTTGGTAGGAAACCAAATCAAATGTAAGGTGAGGGTTCAAACATTAACCTATTCAGTTTAATAGTTATGGCCGAATGGTCTAGGTTACTAACCCCATGTTTGGCCGATTATAGGAGCAGGGTAATCAAGGGGCTTAGATCAGTTCGTTGGGTTTAAGGCTTTCGTTTAACAGGTGTGTAACTAACGCACCCTTTACTTGGTGATATGTTTAATAATCCTGATTGCTTAATAAGATTAAAACAGTATGGTTGGTTGATATGATACCCTGTAGGGTATGAGCACGGATACGGGTAAGTCCGTTTCATTATGAGCTATGTTGTTGATATATATTGATATCATGATTATGATATATGTGCTATGAGATGCAGCATTAAACATGTTAGTATGATTGCATGAGTTGCATGATTTTGCATCAGTATGAGATGTTATTGGGTGATATGAGAGGAGGGGAAATATGATATCCGTGTCTTTGGGACACCAAGGTTTGGCACCTCCAGTGGTTTGGTACCACAGATTGATTTATTGTGACTTTGGGTCACCAGTGGTTTGGCACCTCAGCGTCTTGTCCCAGTGGCTTAGTACCACAGTGGGTTGGCCCCACGGTTGATATTACGGGATCGACACCAGTGATTTGGAATCACGCGATGGGTTGGCCCCATCATTGGATTCGTGACTTCGGTCACCGGTGATTTGGTATCACACTCGTGTCTTTGGGACACGAGGTTTGGCACCTCATGGCGTCTCGCCCCCGGTGGCCGTACCACGATGGGTTGGCCCCACGATGATGATTATACGGGATTGACGCCGGTGATTTGGTATCACACGATGGGTTGGCCCCATCATTGGATTATTCGTGACTTTGGGTCACCAGTGGTTTGGCACCACACTTATGGATATCGTGACTTTGGGTCACCAGTGGTTTGGCACCACCAGTGGTTTGGTACCACACGGAGTAGATAAGGAGTATGGTTGGTTAGGATCGGGTGCATTATTTGTATTGCTCTGTTATGGTGTGTGTTAGCATGTTGCCTTAACCGGGGGGAAGGATTTATACACTGAGTCTTGTGGCTCACCTTCTCCCTTATCATTTCAGGTGACACATAGCTAGCGGGTGTGGAGCCGGGTGGACTCGACACATGCCAGGGATAAATTTGGAGTTGCACTGTTTTAAACTTGGTATTTTATTTCGTTTATTTCTCATTTGGTTTATTTTGGGTTGTAAAAGCCTTTTAAAATTATGCTTTGGATATTTATATGTTTGGATGTTATTTTGAAGATGCCTTAACAAATTACTGTTTTAATAATCCGATAAAACTTGGAATTAAAGGGGTTTTCAAAACTACAACGCGATACGTTTTAAACGCTACCATCGGGTAGAGCACGAAAATTTGAAAATGAATGAAACTCAAATGTTTTCCAAACTCAAGATTTTTGCACCCTAAGGTCATAATGTTCTAAGCAACTAAATGAAATTACTTGGATTTTTAATCGGTATGAAATCGTTTTACTTATGGATACACCTAAGTTTTCTAAAGTTCCAGGTTTTAAAATGCACCATCGATTTTTGAACAATCATTCTCGTGGATTTTAACTACAACAAGGAGTTTTCTCAAATGAATTTTAATTGGTAGCCTGTTTAAGTGACTCGTTTTTCCCTGTGACATTCTGGATCCGATCGTGGTGTGGTTGACCGGGTTGGGTGTTACAATTATGGTATCAGAGCCAGGTTCAAAGGCTCGGCTGTTGGCCTGAGGCCCAAAATGTTTCAAAAATGGGTTTTTAGGTATTTTGTTGGAAATGTATGGTTTGAAAGGCATGGCCCGAGACATCAGCACCAATCCGCCCAGGTAAGTACCCCTTACTATTGCTTGTGATTTTGATATGAGTATGATATGATTGAATGACTAGCAATAGTGGATTGCTTTAGAGACTGAACCTGATAAGACTCTAGAGACTTGCGAAAACAAAATTTCTTTAATAACCAATATTCGTAAGACTTTGCTTTAAAAACAAAGTGGAATAAATATCGATGCATAAAACTCCTACAATGAGATAAGTTGAGACTTTAGTCATGAGCACTCGGGGTGGTCGTGGTCGTAATACACGTGGACGTGGTCGGGGTAGGATGACAGTTTCTGAACCCGTAGGATCCGGGTCGTGGTAAAAAATGAGAGATATCACACCACCACCGGTTGGAGGTGGTGAGTTCGAGATCGATCGGGGATGACGCAGTTGTCACAGCGGCGTCTTTGCGGGTTCTAGAAAGGGTAGCTGGAATAGATGGAGGCAGAGGAGCCCGAAAATCTGTGCCGGAGCGACTCCGAGCAAACGGGGCTGAGGTTTTTCGAGGTGTTTCTGGTGTTGCTCCCAGCACTGTTGAGTATTGGCTGGAGGCGACGGAGCGGATCATGGATGATTTGGATCTGACTGCTGAGGAGAAGCTGAAGGGGATAGTGTCGCTTCTTCGGGATGAGTCATACCAGTGGTGGCTCACGGTTCGGGATAGTGTTGCAGCAGAGGATCTTACGTGGGATTATTTTAGGGCTGCTTATCAGAAAAAGTACATTGGAGCTAGCTACATTGACGCTGCAAATGAAAGGCATTCGAGGCTAGTTCGGGGAGTAAGTCCAGATCGAGCACAGCGCGAGTTCTTGAAGCTGAGTCGGTATGCTAAGGGCATTGTGGCCACTGAACACGAGAGGTGTGTTCGATTCGAGGATGGTCTGAGAGATGAATTAAGACTGCTAATTGCTCCACAGCAGGAACGTGAGTTTGCCGTCCTGGTTGAGAAGGCTAAGGTAGCCGAGGGTGTTAAGGAATCTGTGAGGCAAAACATGGATAGGAACAAGCATAAGAGGAGTTTTGGATCTTCTGGGTCGTCAAGTAACCTTCAGAAAAGGGCTAGACAGAGTGGGCTGAATCAGCCTGGTAGGCCTGTTGCTGTTAATCAGGGACCACCTCAGTGTAACCGTTGTGGGAAATCTCATTGGGGAGGATGCTGGACCGGTGGAAAAGGATGTTTTGAGTGTGGCTCATGGATCACCGTGTGAGAATTTGTCCGCGTAAGTTGGCTAGGATTGCCCGAGAGTCGGCCGTGCTCAGTTCAGGAATAATGGACCGCCACCGCAGAGAGGTCGTGGTAATGGCAGAGAAGGTAATGGTTCTGGTAGAGGCCGCGGAGCACCGGGCAGAGGTGCGGGAAGTTCTGAGGCACGACATCCGGGTTTAGTGTATGCAGCGGGACGCCGAGAGGAAGGCGACGCACCAGGCGTCATAACCGGTACATTTTTGATCTTTGGTTCTCCATATACTGCCTTGATTGACTTGGGTTCAACGCATTCTTACGTTGCTAGTGGCATAGTAGAGACCTTGGACTTAGATTCTGAAACTACTTCTAGGCAGATGACAGTACTTAGCCCTCTAGGTCACTCAGTAGTTGTAGATAAGTCAGATAGAGATGTGTACCCCTAGAACTCCAAGGGGTAGTATTTGTGGTCGATCCGATGGAACTCTTGTTTGGGAGTTTGATCTGATTCTCGGGATGGACTGGTTGGTTAAGTACCAGGCAAGGGTGGATTGCGCAGCTAAGCGCATGGTTCTTAAGACGACTGAGGGTGATGAGGTGGTTATGATAGGTAACAGAAGAGATTACCTGTCCAATGTGGTGTCGGCTCTGAAAGCTGAAAAGATGGTCGGAAAAGGTGTGAAGCATATGTGGTTCATGTGTATGCCTTGGAGGCTAAGGAGTCTGCTGTTGAGAAGGTCCGAACAGTTAAGGAATTTGTTGATGTGTTTCGGAGGAGCTTAGGGTTTTTGCCGGATCGTGAGGTGGAGTTCGGGATAGATGCATACCGTGGGAAGCGTGCGATGTCTATTGCTCCGTATAGAATGGCACCAAAGGAATTGGTGGAATTAAAGGCTCAGATCCAGGAGTTGTTGGATCGAGGCTTTATCAGGCCAAGTGTTTCACCTTGGGGAGCGCCAGTATTCTTTGTCAAGAAGAAAGATGGTACGATGCGGATGTGTATAGACTACCGCCAGTTGAATAAGCTGACGATTAAAAACAAGTATCCGTTACCACGGATAGATGACTTGTTTGATCAGCTGAAGGGTGCATCTGTGTTCTCGAAGATCGATTTGAGGTCTGGGCACCATCAGTTAAAGGTAAAGGAGGCGGATATCCACGAAACAGCGTTTCGTACTCAGTATGGGCACTACGAATTTCTGGTAATGCCATTCGGGTTGACTAACGCGCCGGTAGCATTCATGGATATGATGAATAGGGTGTTCCAGCAGTTTTTGGATCAGTTCGTAGTGGTTTTTATAGACGACATCTTGGTGTACTCAAGGACAGAGGAGGAGCATGATGCACACTTGCGAGTGGTACTGCAAATTCTGAGGGAGAAACAGCTTTATGCTAAGTTTAGTAAGTGCGAGTTCTGGCTCAGAGAAATGAAGTTCTTGGGTCATGTAGTGTCAGCTGAGGGGATTAGGGTGGATCCTCGGAAGGTTGAGGCAGTTTTGGATTGGAAGCCTCTAAGTCGATTCTTTGAGATTCGAGTTTTTCAGGGCTTGGCAGATACTCATCAAGATTTGTAGAGGGATTTTCGTTAATTGCAGCACCGATGACTAAGCTATTGAGGAAAGGAGTTCCGTTCGTCTGGACTGAGAAACAGCAGGAGAGTTTCGACAAGTTAAAAAAGATTTTGACTGAAGCTCCTGTTTTAATTCAACCTGAGGCAGGTAAGGAATTTACAGTGTATTGCAATGCATCACATACAGGACTGGATTGTGTGCTGATGCAGGAAGGAAAGGTTGTGGTGTATGCTTCTAGGCAGCTGAGGCCACATGAGGTCAATTATCCGACGCACGACTTGGAATTAGCAGCTGTAGTCTTCGCTTTGAAGATCTGGAGGCACTACCTGTACGGAGAGAGATTGATAGTCTATACAGACCATAAGAGTCTGAAGTATCTTTTGACTCGAAGGATCTCGAATCGAGGCAACCATATGAGATGGATTGAGTTGCTCAAGGATTATGACTGTTCGATTGAGTATCATCCGGGCAAGGCTAACGTAGTGGCAGACGCGTTGAGCCGTAAAGTTGTTTCGGACTTAAAAGCGATGTTTGCCCATTTGAGTTTATATGATGACGGAAGTATTCTGGCAGAGTTGCAGGTTAAGCCTACTTGGGTTGAACAGATCAAGGAGAAGCAGTTGGAAGATGAGGTTTTGAGTACGCGTAGGTCTTAGGTGCAGGACAGTGGTTTGGAGGGTTACAGTTTGTCCAGTGATGGAGTGCTATGTTTTCAAGGGAGACCTTGTATGCCGAAAGATATTAAGCTAAGGCAGAAGATTCTTTAGGACGCACATAGCAGTCCATACGCTATGCATCCTGGGGGTAGTAAGATGTATCGGGATCTAAGAGAGCAGTTTTGGTGGCCAGGTCTGAAGCGAGAGGTAACAGAGTTTGTTGGAAGGTGTCTGACATGTCAGCAGGTCAAGGCTGAACATCAGTTGCCGTCAGGGTTGCTTCAGCCAGTGAAGATTCCTCAGTGCAAGTGGGAAAGGATAACTATGGATTTCGTCAGTGGTTTAGCTCTTACGCCAAGCAAGAAAGACTCAGTTTGGGTAGTGGTGGATCGTTTGACTAAGTCAGCTCACTTCATTCCGGTAAGGGTTGATTACTCACTTCAGAGGTTGGCGAAGCTATATGTGTCAGAGATAGTGAGGCTGCACGGTGTGCCAGTATCGATCATCTCGGATAGGGATCCCAGATTTATGTCAAGATTCTGGAGAGCGTTACATCAGGCTCTGGGTACACGTTTGGATTTTAGCACGGCTTTTCCGCACATGATCGGCGGGCAATGTAGCGGTTATTCAGATCTTGGAGGATATGCTGAGAGGTTGTGTTCTGGACTTCAGAGGTAGTTGGGAGGAGTTTCTGCCATTAGCTGAGTTCACCTACAACAATAGTTACCAAGCAAGCATCAAGATGGCACCATACGAGGCGTTGTATGGTAGGAAATGTCGCTCACCTACGTGTTGGACGGAGTTGGGTGAACGTCAGTTGTTGGGACTCGAGTTGGTTACAGAGACCGAAGACAAAGTTAAGTTGATTCAGGCTCAACTGAAAGAAGCTTCAGATAGGCAGAAGTCATATGCCGATCTCAAGCGGAGAGATATAGAGTTCGCTGTGGGGGATCAAGTTTTTCTGAAGGTCTCGCCACGGAAGAAAGTGTTGAGGTTCGGGAGAAAAGGCAAGTTGAGTCCGAGGTTTATTGGACTGTATAAGGTACTGAGACGAGTGGGACCAGTAGCATATCAGCTTGAGTTGCCAGCAGAGTTGAGTCAGATTCACGACGTATTTCACGTTTCGATGCTTAGGCGTTATCGGTCAGATCCATCGCATGTCGTAGCGGTGGAAGAGATCGAGGTAAATCCAGATTTGACCATGGAGGAAGAACCTATGTAGATTCTAGATCGAGATATGAAGGTTCTGCGTAGGAAGTCAGTGCCTTTGGTAAAGGTACTTTGGCCGAATCACGGCGTGGAAGAAGCTACGTGGGAACCAGAGGATGTGATGAGACAGCAATACCCTCAACTCTTTTGACCAGGTAATTTCGAGGCCGAAATTATTTTTAAGAGGGTAGAACTCTAATATCCCGGGATAGGGGTTATTTTGTTATTGCATTCATTTCTATGTGTTTGGGTTGCATTGTGATGTTTTTGATTGTTTTGGGGCTTAGTTAGAAGCTGGGGTTTATAAATTAATTTTGGTGAATGTTCACACAAGAGATGAGCTGGTGGAGTGGCAAAGCATGCGCCACTTGGAGCTTGTGTGTGACGTCAATTGCATGGGGAGGAGGTCCTATGTTCAAGCTGTAAAGACCTCACATTTTGCTTCTATTTTGACGGCATGGAGGGGAGAAGTTGTTGGCAGTTCAAACTCTGCCATGGACCAAGTCAAATTGTGCAAATGGTGGGTGGAGAGCAAATTGTGGAGGTTGACTAGTTCAAACTAGTTTGAATGGGTGGTTGTGAGTGATTGGAGGTAGTGGCCGAATATTGAGGTGTGTGTGGAGTGAGTGGCCGGTTTTGGTAAGTGGGAGAGGGGTGTGCCGAAAATTCAATTGGCATTTTTGGTGATTTTCGGTCACTCTTTGTCAAAACAAAATTCTCTCATTTTCTTTTGAAACCAAAAGTTCAAGAACATCTCGCTAGAAATTTGCTTGTTTCCTCCTAATTTTCTTTGGTAGCCGAATATTCCTTCCCATTTCTTCTCCTTTCTTTTCAATTGTGTAAACCGGAACCACTACCCTCTCTTCTCACACTTTTTCTTTGCTTGAAAACCTTGAGTAAGCCGAAACTAGCATTCTCTCCCTCCCACATTTTCTTTCTTTCTTAAAAACATTGTAGCCGAAACTCCATTCTCCAAACACCTTCTCCATTTCTTTTCTTCTCAAAACCGAAAGCACCTACCCTTGTGCATTTTCTCTCTTCTCGTAACCTTAGCCGATTCTCTTCTTCTTCTTGAACATATATTTCTTTTGCTTCACTTTTAAAATACTAGCCGAATCCCTCCCTTGTGTTGCCGAAACTTCCTTCTAGCATTTGTTCTCATTTTGGTCGAATATCAACCCCTCCCTTTTTATCTTTCTTTTGCGTTTCCTTTCTTGGGTAAGTGCTTGGCCGAATGGCCATTTCTTTCTTCTCCCGTTCTTGTTGATTTTGGATTGGTTAAGAGCCGATTATGGCAACTGTTGATGGGTGTTGATCTGTTGTGGTGGAACCGATTTTATTATAGGGCATCCAGGATTTTTGAAGCAAACAAGAGGAGCCGTCATCTTCTGTTAATTGATTGGTAAGTGTGGTAAGGGTTGGTTCTCTTAGTCCATTCGTTAGTTTTCGTTAAGATAAGGCTTCAGAGGACTAACTGTTTGCTTGTTAGGGGTTGGCTGATTGTCAGAGGAACCACTGTTTGGTTCGGGATTTGGTAGGAAACCAAATCAAGTGTAAGGTGAGGGTTCAAACATTAACCTATTCGGTTTAATAGTTATGGCTGAATGGTCTAGGTTACTAACCCCATGTTTGGCCGATTATAGGAGCGAGGTAATCAAGGGGCTTAGATCGAGTTCGTTGGGTTTAAGGCTTTTCGTTTAATGTGTGTGTAACTAACACACCCCTTTACTTGGTGATATGTTTAATAATCCTCGATTGCTTAATAAGATTGAAACAAAGTATGGTTGGTTGATATGATACCCTGTAGGGTATGAGCACTGGACTGGGTAAGTCCGTTTCATTATGAGCTATGTTGTTGATATATATTGATATCATGATTATGATATATGTGCTATGAGATGCAGCATTAAACATGTTAGTATGATTGCATGAGTTGCATGATTTTGCATCGATATGAGTGTTATTTGGTGATATGAGAGAGGGGGAATATGATATCCGTGTCTTTGGGACACCTGAGGTTTGGCACCTCGGTGGTTTGGTACCACGATTGATTTATTGTGACTTTGGGTCACCAGAGGTTTGGCACCTCGGCGTCTTGTCCCAGTGGCTTAGTACCACAGTGGGTTGGCCCCACGGTTGATATTACGGGATCGACGCCAGTGATTTGGTATCATGCGATGGGTTGGCCCCATCATTGGATTCGTGACTTCAGTCACCGATGATTTGGTATCACACTCGTGTCTTTGGGACACCAGAGGTTTGGCACCTCATAGCGTCTCGTCCCAGTGGCTTCGTACCACAGTGGGTTGGCCCCACAGATGATTATACGGGATTGACGCCAGTGATTTGGTATCACACGATAGGTTGGCCCCATCAAGGGATTATTTGTGACTTTGGGTCACCAGTGGTTTGGCACCACACTTATGGATATCGTGACTTTGGGTCACCAGTGGTTTGGCACCACCAGTGGTTTGGTACCACACGGGGTAGATAAGGAGTATGGTTGGTTAGGATCGGGTGCATTATTTGTATTGTTCTGTTATGGTGTGTGTTAGCATGTTGCCTTAACCGGGGGGAAGGATTTATACACTGAGTCCTGTGGCTCACTTTCTCCCTTATCATTTCAGGTGACACATAGCTAGCGGATGTGGAGCCGGGTGGACTCGAGACATGCCATGAATAAATTTGGAGTTGCAATGTTTTAAACTTGGTATTTTATTTCGTTTATTTCTCATTTGGTTTATTTTGGGTTGTAAAAGCCTTTTAAAATTATGCTTTGGATATTTATCTGCTTGGATGTTATTTTGAAGATGCCTTAATAAATTACTGTTTTAATAATCCGATAAAACTTGGTATTAAAGGGGTTTTCAAAACTACAACGCGATACGTTTTAAACGCTACCATCGGGTAGAGCATAGAAATTTTAAAATGAATGAAACTCAAATGTTTTCCAAACTCAAGATTTTTGCACCCTAAGGTCATAATGTTCTGAGCAACTAAATGAAATTACTTGGATTTTTAATCGGTATGAAATCGTTTTACTTATGGATACACCTAAGTTTTCTAAAGTTCCAAGTTTTAAAATGCACCATCAGTTTTGAACAATCATTCTCAGGATTTTAACTACAACAAGGAGTTTTCTCAAATGAATTTTAATTGGTAACCTGTTTAAGTGACTCGTTTTTCCCTGTGACATTCTGGATCCGGTCGTGGTGTGGTTGACCGGGTTGGGGTGTTACATGATGTTCCCACGAGCTCTTCTGGTGGTTCCTCTGGTTGTACAGTGTGTGAATCTGGCTCTTCTTTGACCCGTGTTTCCTGTTCTTCCTTGTGTAACCCTAGTTTTTCCTTGAAGTGTATTTTCCATTCATTTAGGTCACCAATTTGGGTCCTTTGTTCTTCGTGAGTTGTTTCTTTGTCGGCATTGAATTGGAGATCTAGTTCAATCGTTTCCTTTTTTGGAGGTTCCTGAAAAGAAGGTGAAATTAAATGATTATCGAAAGAATTTTCTTGCTTACCTTGATTCCTTGACGACCTGGCTGAATCGAGGGCTTGAAGACTTATTGAGTCGTCACCTACACAAAGTATGAGCTCACCTGTGGCAACGTCAATTTTAGTCTTGGCAGTTGCTAGAAAAGGTCTTCCTAAAATTAAGGGGATTGAATTATCCTCATCCATGTCTAAAACAACGAAGTCTACTGGGAAAACAAATTTATCAATTTTTACGAGAACATCTTCAATAATGCCCCTAGGAATTCTAACAGTTTTATCCGCTAATTGAATACTCATCTTAGTTTGTTTTGGTTTCCTAGACCTAGTCGTTTAAACAACGTATAAGGCATAACATTTATGCTTGCCCCTAAATCCAGCTAACACATTATCAATATTTAAACTACCAATTAAACATGGAATTGTAAAACTCCCTGGATCTTTTTGCTTCTGTGGTAGTTTATTTTGTAACATTGCTGAGCATGTTGTGTTTAATTCCACGTGGTGCTCTTTATCTATTTTGCGTTTGTTGGTCAAGAGTTGTCTTAAAAATTTCTTGGCGTCTAGCATCTAGAAAAGAGCTTCAAGAAGAGGTAAGTTAATATGTAATTTCTTTAAAAGTTTAAGAAACTTACCGAACTGCTCCTCTGAATAGTCTTTTTTTAATGCTTCGGGATAAGGTATGCGAGGTTTGTACTCCTTGACTACCGGTTTTGGCTTTTCTTGTACCACCTCTGTTGTTTCTTCGACTACCTTACTTTCTGGAGTTGGGTTAGGTGTATCTATTTCCTTGCTATCCTGAAGTGTGATAGCTTGAATTTGCTCCTTAGGATTAATTTCGGTGTTACTAGGTAAGCGTCCTTGCGATCGTTCTAACATTAACTTTACAAGTTGTTCAATGGCTTTGCTTACTTCCTTGACTGACTTAGCAAGTTCTTCCATTCAGTTTTCATTGCTTTTGATTGTTCTGTCAGCTTCTTGGATACGTTCCTTGATGGTTAGCTTCTTGTCCTGTGGATAAGGCTGATTTCGAAAGTTTTGGAAGGGTTGTTGCCTTTGATTTCCTTGATTGCCTTGTCCTCCCCACGAAAAATTTGGGTGATTCCTCTAACCTGGATTGTAAGTGTTACTATAAGGATTATTATTAAATCAGAAATTATTACCTATATAATTCATCTGTTCATCTTTTGCTCCTGGTTGGTAGGGTGGGTACTCAGGATTCACCACAGTTCCATTAGTGTCGCACTGCATGACTGGATGTATCTGTGAAGAACACAAACTATCAAGCTTTTTATTCATCATCTCAAGTTGCATTGATAGCATGGTCATGGTGTCGACATTGAAAACTCCTGCCGATTTTGTCTGTTTGGTCCTCGAAGCTTGCCATTGATAATTGTTTAATGACATTTCCTCAATGAACTCATAGGCTACTTCAGGAGTTTTATTGTTCAGCGTTCCACCGGCGGCTGAATCTATTAGTTGTCTTGTTGAGGGGTTTACTCCGTTGTAGAAGGTTTGGACTTGTAGCCACAGGGGTAAACCATGGTGTGGGCACCTCCTCAAGAGATCTTTGAATCTCTCCCATGCGTCGTAAAGTGTCTCTAAATCCATCTGCACAAAGGAAGAGATGTCATTACGTAGTTTAGTCGTTTTGGCTGGTGGAAAATATTTCATCAAAAACTTTTTGGTCATTTGATCCCATGTAGTGATTGAACCTCGCTGTAACGAGTTTAACCACTGTTTGGCTTTATTCCTTAATGAAAAAGCGAATAATCGAAGACGGATGGCATCATCAGAAACGCCATTTATTTTGAAGGTATCACAGAACTCTAAAAAGTTAGCTATATGCATGTTTGGGTCTTCGTCCTGCAAACCATCAAAGTGAACAAACTGTTGAATCATTTGTATTGTGTTAGGCTTTAATTCAAAATTGTTTGCAGATATAGCAGGCCTAACAATACTAGATTCTGCTCCTGTTAAATGCGGTTTCGCATAATCAAACATTGTGCGTGGAGCATTGTGATCCACCACATCGCGTAGTGGTGGGTTGTTTTCGCCCATCCCTTCAGTAGGATTGGATCTGTTTTCCTCCTCTCTTTCTATGTAATCTAGGAACTCGCCTGGGTTCCCGATGATTCCTTCAGCGGTTGCTTTGATATCACTATCATATATTAAAGGTCCTCTCGGATTCCTTCTAGTCATAAACTAGAGGTACCTAGAAAAGGGAAAGAACTAAAATAAAAAAAATTAGAAACATTAAAATTTAACCTAAGAAAATAAAAGAAATAAATTGCAAATAAAATAATAGTTAAAGTAATAAAAATAGAGCTTTCTTAATATTTTAGTTCCCCGGCAACGGCGCCAAAAACTTGATCACTGTAAAATCAGAGTTTTAAATATTTATAAAAGAATGATCAAACCTGGAGCCTAACTCTGACAACGATTAAAGGCAAGTGTACCTATCCAACAGTAGTATAGCTTAGGCAAGACCGGATATCGAACCCAAAGGAACTAAAAGTACTAATACTAACCTTCTTTTTATATTTTAGCCTTAAAATTAGAGTGAAGTTGCTTTTGACGAAAAATTAGAGTGAAGTTGCTTTTGACGAAAACTAAGCTAAGGACACAAAGACAAAGAAGACGAATAGGAAAATAAATTTTAAGAAAAACTCAATTGATTGCGATGATACCCTCAGGAAGAATCCACCTAAACTTCACTTATTAATTAACATTTAAATTATATGATTTCTTTTACTTAGCTTGATCCGTGAGACTCCTTAACCTATGTTAAACCCTCTCTCAAAGCGAATAACGTCTAATCCTAGGTTAATTAGTGAAACTCTCGTTTGCTTATAATAACCCCCTAGAAAAGCAGTAAATCAATCAATGGAATCCCATATTAGGTTTCACCCTAATCCGGAAAAATCTCGTAACCCTATCTCTAGGCGCCCGATCAACTCTGCTTAATTATGTTAGATCTACTCTTAGGCAGGGTCTATTCCTCCTCCACCTAAGCACATTAGATTTGGATTAAACAACATAATTAAGAACAAACCAAGTAATTTATCATATAACTTAAAAATCAAATAAAAAGATCCATCTAGGTTTCATCCCCTTCAGGTATCTGAAGGGTTTAGTTCATAACTAAACAAGAAAACATCTCAAGAGAAAAGATAAAACAAAACATAAGAAAATCCTAGAACTCCCTGAAGGAATTGATGGAGAATTCCGTCATCTTGAGTAGAATTCCGGCTTCTTGGGATGGATCAACTGGCTATCTTCGCGTTATTCCCTAACTCTGACCTTCTTGGCTTGGCTCCTTAGCCTAGCTTTGACGCCCCCTCAAAGGTGGTACTTGGGGAATATTTATAGGCTCTTGGAATGCGATTCTTTCTCCCTAAGTATCCTTTTTTGACTGAATTTGCTCTTTCCAGTGACAGAGGCACGGCCATGTGTCCTGCCTTCGTGCAAGTCGAGACCTGACCGTGTTCGGATTTCTGCTTTGGCACGACCGTGTGCGGTGGTGATGAGGCTGTGCTCCAGGTGTTTGTCGAGACACGACCGTGTGGTCCTTGGCTCAGGCCGTGTCGTTTTCGTGGAAAGGCCCATTTTGCTTCATTTTAAGACCGTTTTACGTTCTTTTCATCCTTTGGTACTTTAAGACATGAAAAGAAAGGATTAAGAGAACCTTTTTACACAAATCAAGGGATAAATCATCCAAAAGCATAATAAATGTGGGATTAAAATATGTTATATTTATGGTTTATCATTAACCCATTTATAACATAATGAATGTTAGTGGCATGGCATTTGGAGTAATTATTAAGTATTTTAAAGGTTAATTATATGAATTGGTTAATAAAGGTTAATTAAATAAAACCAAAAGAATTTTTTCATGCATTCATCTTCTTGAAACCGATTCTTCATTGGAAAATAGAGCTAGGGATTCGACGACTTCATTTCGTTCAATTAGGTATGTATTTTAATTCGTTTTTGATGATTTCTATGTTTTAGAAATCGTTGCAGCTTAGTCTAGCTAGCCTAGGGACTATTTTGCAAAACTATTAAAGATTTTGAATGTAGCCATTGATGAATAAATGAGTATTTTGATATTTAATGGTAGATTTTGAATGCTTGTTAATAGATATACAAGTTTTGTTAAGTTATTTTTATTGAAAATACAAATTAAGGATTAAATTGTGAAATGTGGAAACTGTGAAATAAATAAAAAATATGGGCTGCTAGGGGTATAATAGTAATTCAAATAGGCTTGGGTTGTGATGAAATTGAATGACTTTTATTTTACGAGCCTAGGGACTAAATTGTAAAAGTTGTGAAATTCTTGGGGTAAAAGTGTAAATGTGCTTAAATGTGTGTTTTGGATTAAATTGAATAGAGGGATTAATAAATAAGTTAATTTTTAATATATTTAGATCAAGAAAAGCAGAATTTGGATCTAGATCAGGGGAAAACTAATGTTATCGACTAATCGACTTATTTCGTCATTTTCACATCCGAGGTAAGTTAGTATGTGATAAAATTCATTATAAATGTATTTTAAATGCTTTGATATTGTATAAATTGTGAATAAGAGACTTCGGTAAGTTCGACAATGACTCGAGGGTAATTCGGCATTTGGAATCCCGGTTGAACCTTAGGAATAGTTTAGGATACTAGTGACATGTCCTTAGGGGATACATTAAGTTGGCTTCGGGCCATGATATTAGCACTTCGGGTGCGAGTTATACCGATTTGGCTTTAGGCCATGAATGTCGGCTGATTTTGGCTTCGGGCCATGAGATCAATACTTCGGATATAAGTTATCTTGATTTGGCTTCGGGCCATGGTATAGGTACTTAGTGTGCGAGACTCCTGAGTATCCAACTTCTATTTCGAATGGTTCAATAGGAAAATGAATGATGTGGTTGAGAATGAGATCGGTATGAGATGGTACATGTATGTGCATAAACCATATTATCTTTGAATCGAAGAAATTGTGAAGCAAATATAGTTTTGTGAATGAGTAATTGAAAGGTTTGTTAGTTGATGTGAATTCATGTATTTATAATCAATTGTTGAATTATGTGTTTATGTTTATATCGAGTTTATTTCGTACAAGCTTACTAAGCTTTATAGCTTACATCGTTTAATTTTTCTATGTTTTATAGTGAATTCAAATCTAGCTCAGATTCGGGGATCGTCGGAGATTTCATCACACTATCCTACTATCGATTTGGTACCTTTAAGCTTATGTTTTGAGAATATGGCATGTATAGGGACTTTGAGTCATTTTGTTATATGTAGCATGATTTTGGCCATTTGTGTTGGCTTGTAAATATTAAGTGTTTGGTTTTATGTTAGCCATGTAAGTTGGCTTATTTTTGTAATTATGTGATGTATGTATATATATATATATTAATGCCTCTTAGTGATGTGGTTCATGTTTGCTTGGAAATGGCTTGTTGAATGCAACTTTCAAGGTAGCTAATGGTTGATGAATTGAGAATGGTGTGCTTGTGGTTTTAGGCTAAGAAATGCTTAGTTGAAATGGTACATATGAATTCTTTGGAAATGTGAATTGGCATGATTTGAGTAGGCAAAATATGGTATTATAAGTATGTTAGTTGTTGATATTGAAATGGTACATTTTAGTTTTGGTTGTGGTTGAGTTGGATGCCAATATATGCTATGAATGTGTACCAATTGAATTGTGTAGGTGTGTGCAATTTGGGATGGCAAAATGGCTTGGTACATAGCCTATTTTTGTCCACATGGGCAGAGACATGGGTGTGTGTCTCAGCTGTGTGTGACACACAGTTATGTTACACAGTCGTTTGTCCCTTGGTGTTGAATTAAAATCAAGTCAGAATGCTCTACACGGCCTCACACACGGGCGTGTGACATGGCTATGTGGCATAAGTCAGTATACCCTATAGGTTTGGCACAACCTAGCACACAACCTGGCACACGGAAATGTATGGCAATTTGTAGGGCACACGGGCGTGTGTATTGGTTGTGTGACCTAAGTCAGAGAGTTACATAGGGTTGGACACGGGTTGGGACACGGCCATGTGATCCCATTTCGAATGTCCACATAGGCGTGTCTGTTGGCCGTGTGAGACACATAGCCGGGCTACATGGGCGTGTGTCCTCTGTTTTTGAGAAAAAATTTATAAGTTTTGTAAAAGTTTCCTATGTTGTCAGTCTAGTCCCGAACCACTTCTAAAGCATGTTTTGAGCCTCGTAAGCTTGTATTAGGGACATTATGATTGATGTTGAATGATGATTGCATGGAATGTGAAAATGTTTAAGAAATGTATGTGTAATTGTATGATAAGTTCGGTAATACTCTGTAACCCTATTCTGGCTTTAAATACGGGTGAGGGGTGTTACACTATGGAACCATGTATATTGAACTAGGATGGCAGATACTTACAAACCCATTCAACCTTACAACATACTTAGCATTTCAGAGGTTGAGTGCAAAAACTCACCTGATACTTCTTCGCCTTGTCCGCTTAGATTTTCCAAATGCTGGAGCTTCCTTTCTCTTGAAAGTTAAGTAAGACAACCAATTCATAGGTTAAACTTACTAATCTCAATTTAAAACTCAAATTTCCAGGAATATACAGAATCCTTAAAATGGTTTCTAGAAGCCCTTAACTTTGGTTCCTAAATCTTACGTATACTGAAGTATTCAAAACCTTAATAGCTTATTGGAATATTCACTTTTTTGACTTAACCCTCATTATCATCGCTCTATGCAAAGCTTCCATGGCTGTCTCTCATTCAGAGTAACCAAGGAAGAAGATGAGGAAGAGAGGAAAATGAAACAAAATGGAGTTGATTCCTCCCCCAAAAAGTCATTTCCCAACTATGCATTTAACCCTTCAGGCGTAGTCTTCCACCACATAACAACCATTCATCCATAATCATTGTGTCTCCCATTAAGGAACCAATTGGTTCTAACCTAACCTAACCAAACCAAAAATTGGATTCCAACCATGTCAAATTTTGTTTCTACCTTTTTCGAATTTCCCAATAAAGACTACCAACTCTTGGCTTATTCTAATTGCATCCTTGAATTGTCTATTAATTTTCAGGCTTCATGGAATCCAGGAGTGACACAAATGCATCACTTAAAATAAGTGAATCATGTGCACTACCTTTCCAACTAGCTAATACATAGGAAAATTTCAAATCAAAGGTGATGACAATCAATACGTTTTGTGTTATTCTCCCTTTACGACAATGAAATTTTCATTAAATGTTAAGTGGAACAAATGCATGAACATCAGTTCCATCTAATGGTCCCACAAAATCTTTGAAGTAAAGGTAAAGCCTTATCTTGTTTATTATTTCTAAAGGAGTCAACTCATTAAGTAATTTGATGACAAGTTGATATAATTTCAAGATAGCTCTCAACATAATCTTAAATTAACTTTGGGTTGTCTTAGTTGATTTGTAATTTCTTGAATCAATCACTTGGACATCATGAACAATTATATATATAAAAAAATTAGAACCTACAAACTAACATTCACTAATCTGGTTTATTGTAACAAATTATTCCTAGTAAGAAGGTTGATCAGTCTCTGTGTTTGCATAATTTTACCTTCATTTTACACTTAATTTGACTTTGTTCTTAAGTAATTTTAAGTTTTTAGTATTTTACTTTTCAATGAAGTATATTAATTTTAGACGAATCATATTTGTAATGTTTTTAGCATATTTTTAGAATTAGGTCTATTTTGGAGTTTTTATAGTGTCTTTATAAAAATTCTCTTGTCAAGAACTTATCTAATGTTCATTTTGTAGCAAAATCATAGCTAAAAACTGAAATGACCCAAAATGAACGAAATTAAGGGAACCAATCAAGGTGTGTCGTGAAAAATAGCCAAATTCCAAACCGTTTGCAATCTTGCATGTGATGTGACACAAGCTTTTGTGTATAGAGACACAAGGCCTAAAATTAAGGATAAGGATACTGTAATGCCCCAAAATTTTACAATTTTTTGTATGCAACTTTCTTGAGAATCTTATCCATAAATTTGAAATGAAAAATTCAATTTGGGTGGGTTTAATAATTTTTGGGGGTGTTTGGAAGCCCATGGAAAACACATCAACTCATTTCTTGAGTTTTGAGTTTAATCGAGTATAAATATGAGTTGAGGAGGGAAATGGTAATATTGAAACTAAGGGTATTTTGGTCATTTAATAATTAAACATGATTAAATGTTAAAATTTAGAAATAGAAATTTAGAAACAAATAGAACTCTTTATTTTTCTCTTCTTCTCATATCTTGCTTATTTTCTTCAAGAACCTCCATCATATTTCTTCACTTTGTTGCAAAAATCTCTCATAAAAACTATATTTTAACTTTGTTTCATCATCATCCACATCAATCTTTCACTTTTTTTTTTTTGTATTTTAACATCTCATTTCATATTTATAGGCCTTGTATGAATTGTTGAGCCATCGATATGGCCATGACATTAGTAATATGGGTATATTTTTTATCATTGTTTTATGCGATGTCAAAGTCTTAAAATTTATAAAAAACAATGATCGAACCTGGAAACTAACTATGACAACGATTTAAGGCAAGCGCACCTATCGAACAGTAGTATAGTTTAGGCAAGACCGGAATGTCGAACCCAAAGGAACCAAAAGCACTAATACTAACTCTCTTTTTATTATTTAGCCTAAGAATTAAAGGAATTGTTTATCTAATCTAAATTTAACTAACAACTAAATTAAAGGCTCTAAGACAAAGAAAAATGAAATTGTGAAAATAACTTGAGGAAAACCAATTGATTAAGACGACACCCAAGGAAGAATCCACCTAGACTTCACTTGTTATCTAACTCTGAACCAGACGATTTATTCATTTGACTTGATCCGTAAGATTCCCTAAGTTATATTAATCCCTCTCTCGAGGTGACTAATGTCTCACCCTAGGTTGATTAATTGAAATCTCTTTCTAATTAAAACCCCTAGAATCGCATTAACTCGATCTATGGACTCCCATATTAGGTTTCACCCTAATCCGGCAAAATCTCGTCAACCTATCTCTAGGCGCGTGATCAACTCCGCTTAATTATGCTAGATCTACTCTTAGGCAGGGACTTTTGCTCCTCCACCTAAGCACATCACACTTGAATTAATATCTGGAAATATCAATACAAGAATTAAGAACACATAATTAAGAACAAGTCAAATATTTATCATATAGTTCAACAAACGATAACAAGATTCATCTTAGGTTTCATCCCCCTCAGGTATCTTAGGGTTTAGTTCATAATGATAATAAAAGAATACATCTCAAAAGAAAAAAAATAAAATAAAATATAAGAAATCCTAAAACCCCCTGAAAGAATTGAAGGAGAGATCCTCCTTCTTGAATATAATTCCGGCTTCTTGAGATGAATCAACTGGCTATCTTCAAGTAAATCTCCACAAATCTGCCCTCTTTGGCCTAATTTGGGGCGCCCGACTAAAGCCTTGGGTTAAACCTGCCACGAACTCTCTCCTTCAAAGTTGCCCCCTAAGGTGTTTATATAGGCTTTGAGATGCCTTACTTGGCCCCTAAGTATCTTAATCCAAGTGGAATTCCTAATAGGATGTTCAAATAGGCTTTCGAATGTGTTTCTTTGCCTCCAAGTATCCTATTCCGAGTAAAACTCCTCTTGGCCGCGGCAGGGACACGCCCATGGCACACGCTCGTGTAAATCATGGCCAGGCCGTGTTCGAGACTATTGAATGAGGCATGACCGTGTGGTCTTGGGCCCAGGTCGTGTGGATTTCGTGATATGGCCCATTTACTCTGTTTTGGGCCCGTTTTCCGTTCTTTTCGTTATTCGGTGCTCTTCTGAGTATAAAACATGAAAATAAAGGATTAAGAGCACCAAATTACATAATTCAAGGCTTAAATCATACAAAAGCATGCTAAATGTGGGCTTAAAATATGTTACTTTTACGGTTTATCAAATACCCCCACACTTAAGCTGTAACATCCTGGAAATGGGCCTATGCATTTTTGATTTAATTATACGAAATGGCATGTCTTATGTGTTATGAATGTATGGTGAACATTTTTGGAAACTTGGAAATGTAAGGATATGACTTGGAAATGTAAGGAAATGTCTTGTCTTGGAAATGTAAGGAAATGACTTGGAAATGGAAAGAAATGTCTTGTCTTGGAAATGTAAGGAAATGACTTGGAAATGTAAGTAAATGTCTTATCTTGGAAATGTAAGGAAATGACTTGGAAATGGAAGGAAATGTCTTGTCTTGGAAATGTAAGGAAATGACTTGGAAATGGAAGGAAATGTCTTGACTTGGAAATGTAAGGAAATGACTTGGAAATGTAAGGAAATGCCTTGTCTTGGAAATGTAAGGAAATGTCTTAGAAATGTAAGGAAATGCTTTAGAAATGTCAAGTTTAAAGTTTAAAAGAGGGACATGAAGCAAGGTGGTCTTAAGAGAAAATGTATGTGAAATATGACATACAAATAGCCTTGGTAAAATGGCTACAAGGCGCCACTTAAGGGCCTAGCAAGTGACGCCACATACATAGGCAAATGGGCCAAGGATCGAGTCGCATGGGAAGCAAATAAAGAATTTTATTTTTGCTACGAGCAGAGAGGTGGACGGCATTAAGGCTCTTAAAAGAGGAGTTTTATTCTCTTTAAAATTCGGCAAATAGATAGATAATGATGGGTTATTATTAGTATTATTTTTATTAAGAGATAAGATGTAACATCCTGAATTAGGGGTTGTTTGCAATTTAACTATTTTCATGTGATTGCCTGAAGAAATGCGTATGTTATAGTTGTTTGATATATTTTAGGGTCTAGTCATAACCCCGGGGTAGGTCTGACTTGGGGTTAAAAATTTCTTTTTAGTGCCTAAGGGGAGGGAGCTAGGTGAGATAGGGGTTAAGAGAAATTGTTGGAAAGGTTTGACATGAGAAACCAAGTGGCAAGATGGCTTGGGGCGCTACCTAGGTGTTGAGGAGGGTGCGGCGAAGCAGGGGTTCGAGCTGCCGAGTTTGCTCCTGGGAGTTTTATTTTTGCGTTATGTATAGGGTGTTGGGCTAGGAAGGCCTTAAAAATAAATGGTAAGGATCATAGGCATGAAAGTCGGTTTGGTGGAGTGGCTTGGGGCGCCACTTAAGGGCCTTGGTGTATGGACTCGAGTTCGAGTCACGATGGACGCAAGGGGTGTTTTATTTTTTTGGGTTTTTGGCGTTAAAAAGGAAGGGGCTAAGTTAAGGAGGTTTCAAAGGTTTTTGTGGGCGTTGGTGGACAAGAAAGACGGGTTGGTAATGTGGCTTGGGACGTTGTAAGGGGGCTGCGGCAGTGAGGTCCCATGTTCGAGTAGCATGGGCAGCAATGGATGGTTTTATTTTTATTTTTGGCGTCCAAGAGGGAAGCTAATGGCCTGCACGTGGGACTCTTAATTTGATAACAATAAACCTTGTTTTATTAATTTGGGATAATGGGTATATCTTTGTTTGTTTTTTTATTTATTTATTTTAAGATAGAAAACAAGGGTGGCCTTATTTTATTTGAAGAGGTGATTAAGAGATTAGGTGTTGGGATTAAATTATTTGTTTTATTTGATAAAGTGATGAAGAGTTAAAAAGGGAGTAGTGGACGGCACTAAGGAACCAAAAGGGATGAGTTTAAGGTTGGATTAATTTCCTTTAATAAAATCGGCTAAGGTGGTAGATAATGGGTGTTTTTGGATTATTTGAACAAATAAAGAAAAGATAAACATGGATTATTTTTATGAAGAGATAAAGTGGCCGAATGGGGGACTCCCCAGCTTGGGAAATTCGGCTTTGAAGTTTATAAGGAGGGTGTGCCGAATTTTTGTTCTCTTTTTCCTCTTTATGTGTCGTTCTCTTTTTGTGCTAGAGCCATCTAGTTTTGGTTTTTTTTCCTCTTTGTTTTAGTGACCGAGACTTCAAGGACCAATAAGGTCATTAGTGCTCTTCCTCTTCTACTTGTTCTTGGCTGACTCTACACCTCTTTTCCAAGTTCTGAAATATTTTTTTTTATTTTGGTGATAGCCGAATGGTTTATTCCCTATTCTAAGATCATAGCTGATTTACCTTGGAGCCGATTCTTTCAAAAGCTGAAAGTGGTAAGCTAGTTTCTTCTTCTCCTTTTTATGTCTTTTTGTATTATCTTTCCCCGACACCTATTCTTTTCTTGTTATTTTCTTAAGCCGAATAATCCTTCTCCTGTGGCCGAATCTCTCTGGTAGCATAGGGGGAGGTGTCGTCGATTTCTTTTGGTGCAAGTTATTTAATCAGCTCATTATAAAGGTAAGGAGACATGTAGTTTTGGCTAAGGGCCTTGAATATGGATTTATGTATTAAAGCCGAATCTGACATATGGTGTGTAGGGATTTCGACTACTCAAGGCCCAAGTGACAATTTCGGGATTTTGATAGGCAAGGGTCAAAGGATCTAGCACAGTTGATCGGATCTTAGGGATCTAGGATTCGCGATAGTAACAGGTGTGTACTTACACACTTCATAGCTAGTAATTTGTTAATAAACTGTATGTGTTAAACCGGATATGTGTAGATCTGGATTGATACCGTAAAGGTATGAGCAAGGATTCGGGTAAGTCCGTTTCATTATGAGCTATGCTATATGATGCATGTTGAAGCATGACATATTTGGTATATGTAATACATGTGAAAGTATGACCTATGATAAATTCAGTACATATTATTATTTAAGCAGATTGGCATGATTTTTATATGCATGTTGTTGAGGGTGATATGAGTGGAGGGGGAAGTGATATCCATGTCTTTGGGACACCAAAGGTTTGGCACCTCCAGTGGTTTGGTACCACATATTTCGTGACTTTGGGTCACCAGAGGTTTGGCACCTCATAGCGACTCGTCCCAGTGGCTTAGCACCACAGTGGGTTGGCCCTACGGTTGATATTACGGGATTGTCGCCAGTGATTTGGTATCACACGTGGGTTGGCCCCACATATATTATTTGTGACTTCGGGTCACCAGTGGTTTGGCACCACCAGTGGTTTGGCACCACAATATTGATAGATATCGTGACTTTGGGTCACCAGTGGTTTGGCACAACCAGTGGTTTGGTACCACACGGGGTAGAAAAAGGAGTTATGGATGGCTAGGTTGGGTGCATGCTATACTTAGCTATGAATTGTGTAAGCTGTTGCATTAATCGGGGGAGGGGTTATACACTGAGTCTTGGTGATTCACCTTCTCCCTTAACTTTTTCAGGTGACTCGTAGATTGCGGATGAGGAGCCGGATGGACTCGAGGTGGCCATGCAATGGAAAAATTTAGTTTACATGGACTTTGGTTTATTTTTATTTTATTCTTATTTTATTTAATCGAGTTGTAATAAGGCCCATGAAAGTTTTAAGTATTTTTACTAAGTATCTTTATTATTATGTTTATTACGGATTGACAACTTAAATATTAATTGCAAATGATTTTACTTCCTTAAGTATAAAAATTATATGTTAAAGTTTTAATCTGGGAATTTGGTAATAACTTAATTTATTTCGAAAATTTTAAATACACAAGGTTTTTCTTTTAAAATAAAAAAATAAATTTATTTACTTCACCTTTAAGGCAAAACATTTTCGAACGTTTTTCCGCAGTGACATGCCAGATCCGGTCAGGGCTCGTGGGCCGGGTTTGGGGTGTTACATAAGAGATAATTGATGGATTAAATTCTTTTAATTTGAATATATTGATAATTAAAGAGATAAAGCTATCAAAATAGAAGAGTGATGGCCAAGTAAGGGATTCTAAGTTAGTAATTTCGGCTACTAAAGGAAAAGAGGGCCATTCATTCTTTCTTTCAACTCTCTCTCTCTGCCGAATTCTCTCTAGCAAATAACTTCTCTCTTCTCTCTTATTTTTGCCAAGCCGGAATACCTTGTGCTCTAGCCGAATCCTCCATCTTTATTCTTCTTTCTCTTTTCTTTCTACCAATCAAAAAGCCGAAATCAAGATCCTTCTAGCCTACATAGTCGAATATTGTTAAATGTTCAAGCAAGGATTGCCGATTCCTAAAGTAAGGGCAAGATCTCATTCGGTTTCATCCTTTTTCTTTTAAGATTTGCTGAAATCTAGGACTAACCCCATTAATATCTTGTTGCCGAAACTTTGAAGAGATCTTTCAGGATTTAGGAGCTGTCGACTTCAAGAAAGGATCTTTCGGGACTTTTCGGGATTTAAAGATTCAAGGTAAGACATGTGTATATTCGGCCAAAGGCCATTCATTATGTTTAAAGTTGAAATTGGATCTAATATGAGCCTATAAGTATTTCGACAACTCCCTAAGCAAGTGATTCTTTCGGAATTTACTAAGTGTCGACTACAAGGAAGGAGAAGTTCTTTTCTCGAAGGTACACCATAGGCCGCTTGTTCCCTAGTTATTCGGTGAGTTTCGGGATTTAAAATCCACAAGGTAAGTGTCTATAGCATTCAGCCAAGGGCCATCTATGATGATTAAATGTTAGAATCGAATCTAACATATGTGTATAGGTATTTCGACAGATAATTAAGACAAGGGATACTTTCGGGATATGAAATCGCAAGGTGAGTGCATAAGTACAATCGGCCAAGGTCTATTTTGGTAATTAGATCTATTCTTTGTTTGTTTAAAAAGCCAAAACTAATCAAGTTAAATGATCTAGCATTGGCCGATTGAAGGGAGGAGTAGCACAAAGTTTTCGGGATTTGATTTATAGTGAAATCGGCACCAAGGTAAGTTTTGAGTTACAACAATCCTAATAGGATTTGGTTTTATGGCCGAATGGTCTTCATTAAATTTTTAAGTAATGGCCGAATGTAGGGACTAAGGATCTAAGGCTTTAGATCGGATTTTCGGGATTTGAAGTGAAGTTGCTAAGTTAATCAGGTGTGTACCCTACACTAATCTTAATAGATTTATGGCTTAAACTTGATATATGTGTTAATATGAAAGTGTAAGAATGTGGCTAAGGTACCATGATATGGTACAAAGTACTGTGCACGTTTCCTACTCCTACTAGGATTATGAAATATGTTATATTTAACATGTGATAAGTGATAAGAATGTGAAATTTGGCATGTTAATGCATAATATGTATGATATGGGGCATATGGGTTATTGAAAAGGGGAAGTGAATGTGGTGACCTAAGACCACGATATTTGAATGTGGTGACCTAAGACCACGAGATTTGAATGTGGTGACCTAAGACCACGATATCTGAACGTGGTGACCTAAGACCACGATATCTGAGTGTGGTGACCTAAGACCACGAATACTCATAAGGGCGATGAGCACGTCGATCGCAAATGATCGCCGCCGATGGTGTGTAGCGGATGAAGGGTTGACTTAGTAGTCCCCACGGTGTGCAGGTTGGTACGGGTGATGTGTAGCGGATGGCATCTAGGTTTGGGTTTGGGTTGCATCATTTTAATTTAATGATATATGAATTTGTATGCTATGAAATGCCTAAATTTGTTAAGACGAAGTGTTGTGTTGCACATTGAGTCTATTGACTCACCCCGTTGTGGGAACATTTTTCAGGTGATGATCAGTAATGGACCGGATCAGCAGAAGCTTAGGGATGGCCATGCTCAGCAAGAAATTCATTTTATTTGGACTACTTTATTTTAAGTACTTTGGTTTTAATTTTGAGATTTATTTGATGTAATAAGGCCATAGTTGAATTACTTTAATTTTTCTTTTAATTACTATGTACGAATTTTTATCTAGTGAAGTTGAAGTATATTTATTTTAAAATAAAGCCTAAACGTTTTGTCACCTAAAGTAAAGGATTTTAATAATGAAATAAACTTGTTTTCAACTCAAGCCCGACCCAACACAATCTTTCTTTCAAAACACACAAGTTTTTCCTAAGTAACAAAAGAATTTTTAACCGGTTTACTTCGAGGAACATACCAGATCCGGTCCAGGCTCGTGGTCCGGGTATGAGGTGTTTCAGTTTGGTATCAGAGCCCGTTTCAAACTCTCGACCTAAGATTTAAGGCCCAAAACATTTTCAAAGCGAGCCCAAATAAGTTTTATGAAAACATTTTTGAAATAAGCAGGTTTTTGGCATGGCACCCAAGTCTCCGACCCACAGTCCACCAGGTAAGTACCCCTATCCATTGTGTGATTTATTGTATGATCTGTAGAAGGGTAGAAATAGAATGGAACGTAGATTAGCATGATAAGTACTTGAACCCTAGGACTAGTTTACCCCAACTATTACATAAGACTTAATGCCTAATTAAACAAACCTATGGTTAAGTCGCCGAGTTAGGGTCTGGCAACCATGGTGCGCATGTCTAGAATTGGATCCGGAAGAGCCTGGTACTTAAGCAGTCCTAGTGACAAGAATCCCCACAGTGCGTAGCTACGGTTCACCCTAACCAAGAGGACTCGATCCACAAAGCTAAACGCAATAACTAAAACCGAAAAGGGAACTAGTAGTGTTTTTATAAAAACCCTAGTTTTAAAACTCTTAAAATTACCTTTTAATTTGTGAGAACTATTTTTTACAAAATTTTTGAAAAATTTCGATTTATAAAATTACCTAAATACCCCTGATTGTGAAATTACAAAAAAAGCCCTTGGTTTATAAAATGTCCAAACTACCCATAGTTTTATCAAAATTTCATTACTTCATTAAATGTCCAAAAACCCTAATTTGCAAAATATCAAAATATCTTGATTTTAGAAAATTACGAAATTGCCTCTGACGTACAAAATAACCAAAATGACCCTAATTCCCAAAATTTTTGCAACATCATCGTTTTGGAAAATAGAAGTCTCAAAAAGAACCCTCAAAGTTTTGCAAATTCTGAAATACCCCTGATTAATTGAGCTTTACAAATTTACCCTGGTTTATTACCAAAATACCCCTGAGTTTCAAAATTATCGAAATGCCCTCGGATTTAAAAATTTCCAAAATACCCTCGGGAATGCAAAATCACCAAGGAACCATATTTTGAAAAATTATGAAAATACCCCTGTAGGACAAATTACGAAAATACCCCTGGGATAGGAATAAGGCAAAGAGTGTTCGAATAGTGAATGTGGGTGGTAGATACCACTGAATAAATATGTCTATGTTGATGAATGAATGTGCCTCTATTGAGGAATGAAGGTGTCTCTGTTGATGAATGTGAATGTGATTCTCTGAATTAGAGTAGTGAACTTGAACTGAAACTTTGTGTGATCGAAAGAACTACTTCTAAATATCTTTATTTCATAAAATTGTTCGCGGTTAATAAGTGGAACAAAATTCTGATGCATAAAACTTTTTAATCAGATTAAATCACGGCGTTAGAAATGAGTTCTGGGGGACGTAAACTTAGAGATTGTGCCTAGGAAGTATGATGGTTCTATTAAGATCAGAGTGCGCAGCATAAGTGTAGTGCGGTGACTTAAGATGTACGATTATTCGTTAGTAAGTAATTTCGAGGACGAAATTATTTTTAAGGGGGGTAGAATGTAACATCCTGGAAATGGGCCTATGCATTTTTGATTTAATTATACGAAATGGCATGTCTTATGTGTTATGAATGTATGGTAAACATTTTTGGAAACTTGGAAATGTAAGGAAATGACTTGGAAATGTAAGGAAATGTCTTGCCTTGGAAATGTAAGGAAATGACTTGGAAATGGAAGGAAATGTCTTGTCTTGGAAATGTAAGGAAATGACTTGGAAATGTAAGGAAATGTCTTGTCTTGGAAATGTAAGGAAATGACTTGGAAATGGAAGGAAATGTCTTGTCTTGGAAATGTAAGGAAATGACTTGGAAATGGAAGGAAATGTCTTGTCTTGGAAATGTAAGGAAATGACTTGGAAATGTAAGGAAATGACTTGGAAATGTAAAGAAATGTCTTGTCTTGGAAATGTAAGGAAATGTCTTGGAAATGTAAGGAAATGTCTTAGAAATGTAAGGAAATGCTTTAGAAATGTCAAGTTTAAAGTTTAAAAGAGGGACATGAAGCAAGGTGGTCTTAAGAGAAAATGTATGTGAAATATGACATACAAATAGCCTTGGTAGAATGGCTACAAGGCGCCAACAGGGCCTAGCAAGTGACGCCACATACATAGGCAAATGGGCCAAGGATCGAGTCGCATAGGAAGCAAATAAAGAATTTTATTTTTGCTACAAGGAGCTGAGAGGTGGACGGCATTAAGGCTCTTAAAAGAGGAGTTTTATTCTCTTTAAAATTCGGCAAATAGATAGATAATGATGGGTTATTATTAGTATTATTTTTATTAAGAGATAAGAGATAATTGATGGATTAAATTCTTTTAATTTGAATATACTGATAATTAAAGAGATAAAGCTATCAAAATAGAAGAGTGATGGCCAAGTAAGGGATTCTAAGTTAGTAATTTCGGCTACTAAAGGAAAAGAGGGCCATTCATTCTTTCTTTCAACTCTCTCTCTGCCGAATTCTCTCTAGCAAATAACTCCTCTCTTCTCTCTTATTTTTGCCAAGCCGAAATACCTTGTGCTCTAGCCGAATCCTCCATCTTTATTCTTCTTTCTCTTTTCTTTCTACCAATCAAAAAGCCGGAATCAAGATCATTCTAGCCTACATAGCCGAATATTGTTAAAGGTTCAAGTAAGGATTGCCGATTCCTAAAGTAAGGGTAAGATCTCATTCGGTTTCATCCTTTTTCTTTTAAGATTTGCCGAAATCTAGGACTAACCCCATTAATATCTTGTTGTCGAAACTTTGAAGAGATCTTTTGGGATTTAGGAGCTGTCGACTTCAATGAAGGATCTTTCGGGACTTTTCGGGATTTAAAGATTCAAGGTAAGACATGTGTATATTCGGCCAAAGGCCATTCATTATGTTTAAAGTTGAAATTAGATCTAATATGAGCCTATAAGTATTTCGACAACTCCCTAAGCAAGTGATTCTTCAGAATTTACTAAGTGTCGACTACAAGGAAGGAGAAGTTCTTTTCAGAAGGTACACCATAGGCGCGTGTTCCCTAGTTATTCGGTGAGTTTGGGATTTAAAATCCACAAGGTAAGTGTCTATAGCATTCGGCCAAGGGCCATCTATGATGATTTAATGTTAGAATCGAATCTAACATATGTGTATAGGTATTTCGATGGATAATTAAGACAAGGGATACTTTCGGGATTTGAAATCGCAAGGTGAGTGCATAAGTACAATCGGCCAAGGTCTATTTTGGTAATTAGATCTATTCTTTATTTGTTTAAAAAGCGAAACTAATCAAGTTAAATGATCTAGCATTGGCCGATTGAAGGAGGAGTACCACAAAGTTTTGGGATTTGATTTATAGTGAAATCGGCACTAAGGTAAGTTTTGGGTTACAACAATCCTAATAGGATTTGGTTTTATGGCGAATGGTCTTCATTAAATTTTTAAGTAATGGCCGAATGTGGACTAAGGATCTAAGGCTTTAGATCGGATTTTTCGGATTTGAAGTGAAGTTGCTAAGTTAATCAGGTGTGTACCCTACACTAATCTTAATAGATTTATGGCTTAAACTTGATATATGTGTTAATATGAAAGTGTAAGAATGTGGCTAAGGTACCATGATATGGTACAAAGTACTCAGGTACGTTTCCTACTCCTACTAGGATTATGAAATATGTTATATTTAACATGTGATAAGTGATAAGAATGTGAAATTTGGCATGTTAATGCATAATATGTATGATATGGGGCATATGGGTTATTGAAAAGGGGAAGTGAATGTGGTGACCTAAGACCACGATATTTGAATGTGGTGACCTAAGACCACGAGATCTGAATGTGGTGACCTAAGACCACGATATCGAACGGTGTGGCCCTAAGACCACGATATCTGAACGTGGTGACCTAAGACCACGATATCTGAGTGTGGTGACCTAAGACCACGAATACTCATAAGAGGCGATGAGCACGTCGATTGCAAATGATCGCGCCCGATGGTGTGTAGCGGATGGAGGGTTGACTTAGTAGTCCCCACGGTGTGCAGGTTGGTACGGGTGATGTGTAGCGGATGGCATCTAGGTTTGGGTTTGGGTTGCATCATTTTAATTTAATGATATATGAATTTGTATGCTATGAAATGCCTAAATTTGTTAAGACTTAGTGTTGTGTTACACATTGAGTCTGTTGACTCACCCCGTTGTGGGAACATTTTTCAGGTGATGATCAGTAATGGACCGGGCCGGCAGAAGCTTAGGGATGGCCATGCTCAGCAAGAAATTCATTTTATTTGGACTACTTTATTTTAAGTACTTTGGTTTTAATTTTGGGATTTATTTGATGTAATAAGGCCATAGTTGAATTACTTTAATTTTTCTTTTAATTACTATGTACGAATTTTTATCAAGTGAAGTTGAAGTAGATTTATTTTAAAACAAAGCCTAAACGTTTTGTCACCTAAAGTAAAGGATTTTAATAATGAAATAAACTTGTTTTCAACTCAAGCCCGACCAACACAATCTTTCTTTCAAAACACACAAGTTTTTCCTAAGTAACAAAAGAATTTTTAACCGGTTTACTTCGAGGAACATACCAGATCTGGTCCAGGCTCGTGGGCCGGTTATGGGGTGTTTCATAAGCTTTTGCTTGTCCTTAAGCAAAATTCTCAGCTCATAATTAAAACAAACTTCCCCGATTCATAACATTCATTAATCATGTTTCGTCATAATTCAAAGATAATTCATACATGGATAATTCAACTCAAAGAGTCCTAAAGATTCAAACAATCAAAGTCATAGTTTCTATAGTATGAAAACATAAGTGTTTCCCCTTACCTGAATAATTACCTCTGATTCAAAACCGACAAG
This sequence comes from Gossypium bickii, assembly GCA_025503065.1. Lineage (NCBI taxonomy): Eukaryota > Viridiplantae > Streptophyta > Magnoliopsida > Malvales > Malvaceae > Gossypium > Gossypium bickii. The sequence continues at coordinate 13,091,359 of CP106716.1, read as the reverse complement.
GGTTGACATCCTTACTAAAGATTCACTCAAATCACTCAAAGTGTTTAAGGTTCAAAATTAAGCACTCAAAAATCAAACATGAGGAGTTAATCCCATCGGCTTGCATGAAAATCAAATCTCCACCACTATAATATGAGATGATACATAAATCAAAAGGTCTTTAACAGGGTTTTAACGGGGCTTAGGTTAAAGGTGTGGATAAAGGCTGAATTAGAGGGTTGGAATCGAGACTGACCTGACAAATTACCTAACTAGAAACACGAACTAATAATAAATAATTACATCAAATGAAAATTTGTACTACTAATACTAATGACATGAGCTTCTTCTTCAACAATTGGAAATTAAACGTATAAGCTCATTTAATCACATAACTCATAATGAAGATACTTCGATTTTTTTTAGAACAAGTCAAATAATAATAAAGGATGAATTTACTATTAAAAAAAAATTAAGCAACCGATGAAATCAAATCTCGATATAAGGGTAGTCAAAAAGAATGGTGATAACAAATACAAAGGGTTGTGGGGGAATATTAGTGGGTGAGTCAATAAAAAGGGTTGTTAGGATCAATGTGGTTCACTAGGGATTAGTTACGAAGGTAGACTTTTTAGTGGAGTAAGTGGGTTAAAACCTAGGTGCCTTTATCATCTCTGTATATCAAATCAAAGGTGTGGTCTTGACATGTATAATCAAAGCAAGTTCTAGAATAACAAATCAATGTTGACGCACTCATAATAAAAAGTGAGCACGAAAGAATGTATGCTCTAGCAGGCTCAAAATCTCACAAAAATTATAGGTATTTGATGTCAACCTTGTAAATTTTAAACTTCAAGGTAATAATTAGATTCAGGTAGACAACCTAACAAAATTTTTAATTTCTGAAAAAGAGACTTATCATGCTTGATTCTCTAATATCCTTCCAAATTAATCATCAATGCACAATTATCAATGACTTAATCTAAAACATATTAATAGAAATCATAAATCAAAGGAATTTTCATTCTAATCATAATATAAGAAAATTACTTTAGAACAAGGCATAATTTAGGGATTTTCAAATAATACTATAGTTAACCCCCCCCCACACACTTAAGATGTACATTGCCCTCAATGTACAAAGGTAGATAATTATCATATAGTAAGAAAATAAAAAGAGAGGGAGAGAAGTGAAACTTCCTAAATTTTGGATAAAGAGAAACGTAAGGAGTGCCTCGAGCCATTTGACTTGAATCCTCAAAGTAGTCGATCTGATTTTATTGTATCCTAAGCTAAATCTAAAAGCCATGGAGAAAAAGAAGTAAGTAATAACAATAAAAATAAGAATAAAAGTAAATAATGAAAAATGAAAGAAGAAAGATAACGGGAAAAAGAAAGGAAGAAGGGGGTTTAAATAGAGATGCATCCCATGCCCGTGTTCCTTTCTGTGGTGCCCACACGGCCACGGCCACGGCCGTATGCAAGGCCATGTGGGTATGGAAACCTACACCTAAATACGAAAAAAAAATTAAAATGAAACTAATTAGTAGAGTTAGTGCTCAGGTTGCCTCTTGAGAAGCGCTCGTTTATAGTCTTAAGCTAGACTTTCCTCTCATTCGCATATTCAAGGTGGTTTGAGAAGTTGAAAGTCCTTCGTCATGCTATCAATCCTATTATCATGGTGAAATAGATTATTTTAAAGGTACCGATTGTAGGATTACTTACCTCGACTTTCTGTATGGGAAAACATTGAGTACCCTAAAAGAGATTTCTTTGTTTGTATTAGGGTCTGGACGAGGTATTTGAGGGTTTGGTTTATCTAACAATACCTGATCTCCTGTCTTGAATTTGTTTGTTCCTTGGAGTGGCGTTGGTTCTGCTTTGTGTATTCTTAATTTTTACTTGAAGTGTGTCTTCCACTCGTCTAGTTCATCGATCTGAAGCCTTCGTTCCTTATGGGTTATTTCCTTGTTGGCATGAGGTCTAGAATCTGGCTCAGTTGTGTAGTTTCGTGGTGCTTCCTGAAAAGAAGGTTTTGTGAATGGTTATTAATAGAATTAATGTTCTCACCTTGATTACTCGATGTCCTAGCTGAGTCGAGAGCTTGAAGACTGATTGATTCGTTACCTACACAAAGTATGAGTTCACCTGCACTGACATCAATTTTAGTCTTGGCAGTCGCTAAAAAGGGCCTTCTTAAAATGTGTCCTCATCCATGTCTAAAACGACAAATTTTACCTGGAATACGAATTCTTCAATTTTCACTAGCACGTCTTCAATTATACTCAGCTAATTGAATGCTCATCCTAGTTTGTTTGGGTTTCCCTAGACCTAGTTGTTTAAACAATTTATAAGGCATGACATTTATGCTTGCCCCTAAATCAGCTAAAGCATGATCAATAGATAAACTACCAATTAAACATGGAATTGTAAAACTCCCTGGATCTTTTAATTTCTGTTGTAGTTTATTTTGCAACATTGCTGAGCACACTACATTTAGTTCCACATGTGATGATTCATCTATCTTTTGTTTGTTCGTCAATAGCTCCCTTAAGAATTTCCTAGAATCTGGCATCTACGAAAGAGCTTCAAGTAACGGTAAGTTGATATGTAATTTTTTTAAAAGTTTAAGAAACTTACCGAACTGTTCCTCTGTGTCATCTCTCTTTATTGCTTCGGGATATGGTATGCGAGGTTGGTACTCTTTGATTACCAGTTTTGGCTTTTCTTGGCTTACCTCAACCATACCTTCCTCTACCACATTGTAACACCCTAAACCCGGCCCAAACATTACGACCGAATTTGGTTTGTTACAGAGGAAAATATTTTGAAAACCCTTGTTAACCAATTCCATTTAAGGTAAAAGATATTGTATTGTTTTAAAACCGTTGTATTGTATGAAGAAAACCATACTTAGTTTCGTTTAAAAATTTATTAAATCAGGTTGTTACAGAATTCAAATGTACCCGATGGCACAATAAAACATTTTGCGATTGATTTTGAGAAAACATGTATAATCACTTTAAAGTCATTAAATGGTTTAAATAAATTATCCAAACATGAAAAAAAATAAAAGTAGTCTTAGGAGGCCTTATTACAACTTAAACAAAATAAAACCAACAATAAAATAAAAATGGTTCAAAATTCATTTAGTCCACATTTTCACTGCATGGCCACCTCGAGTCCATCCAGCTCCTCATCCGCGATCTACGTGTCACCTGAAAAATGTTAAAGGAGAAGGTGAGTCACCAAGACTCAATGTGTAACCCTTCCCCCGGTTTAATGCCACATCATACACAATTTATAACAAATAATCATGCACTAAGTTTAACATGCACTAAATCATGCACCCAACCTAGCCATCCAAACACCTTTCTCTACCCCGTGTGGTACCAAACCACTGGTGGTGCGAAACCACTGGTGACTTATAGTCACGATATCCATCATATTGTGGTGCCAAACCACTAGTGGGGCCAACCTACGTGTGATACCGAATCACTGGCGTCAATCCCATAATATAAATCGTGGGGCCAACCCACTGTGGTGCTAAGCCACTAGGACGAGACGCTATGAGGTGCCAAACCTCTGGTGACCAAAGTCACGAAATGTGGTACCAAACCACTGGTGTCCGTCGACACGAATATCACTTCCCCCTCCTCTCATCAACCCACATCAATCCATGATATGCATATACAGAAATCATGCCAATAGGTTTATTTAACAACATCCAACAGATTTATCATCAGCCATATATTATATGCCACACAAACCAAATGTGTCATGCTTCCCAAAAGCATCATAAAGAAAGCTCATAACCACAAGGACTTACCTGAATCCTTGCTTATACCATTTTTGGTATTAAATCCAAATCTACACAAATCAGATTTAGCATACACGAACACTTAGCACATTATTTAGTTATAAAGTGTGTATGTACACACCTGTTTCTACCGAAATTCCTAGATCCCGAAGATCCGATCTACGATGCTAAATCCCTTGACCTATAATCGGCCAACAACATGATTAGGGACTGAGGCCTATTTGGCCAAACCAAATTAATACCAAAGGCTCTTTTGCGGACTTACCTTGAACGGATTTGATTCCCAAACAAATCCCGAAATCGTCACTTGATTAAGACTCTGCCGAGATTCCTTTAACAACCCACAAAAAGATCAGTCACCACATATATTACCTAACATGGCCTTTGGCCGAAAGTCATAGCCTACATACCGAGCTTACCTTAAATCCCGGAAGACCTCTCAATTCTTCTTAATGCTGGCTTTCTAAAAGGGTTACAAATCCAAGATCCTGAATAGGTTTAGTCATACAAAAATTCATGGTTAAACCTCATGGTTTCGGCTATAACAAGAATAAAGATTAAACACCGAGAGTGTCCTTACCACACTTATTGGAATCGGCAGCACCTTGCTTTAGGGAGGATTCGGCCTTGCCCACAAAGAAACCTTAATTTCGGCACACCCAAGGAGTATATTCGGCTAGAGAGGAAGAATGAAATAATGGAAAAGGGAGATAGGGGTTTTGGTTTTGAGAAGAGAACAAAAAAGAAATAAATGGAAGATGAGAGTGCAGGGACATTCGGCTATTGCAAAGGGAAAAAGAAAAATAAAAGATGACTAAGTGCCTTAAGAAAATTCGGCATAAGGAACACGATTAAAGAAAAAGAACTAACAAAAGATGGCCACCCTCTAAATATGCTGCACTATTCGGCACTTATCCTCCCCACATAGCCGAATTTCAACTACCAAAGACATCCAAAATAATCTCCTAATTTACCTCTTCAACATCCATTCAAAAAAATTTAAAATAAATAATCATTATCCCTTCACCTCTTCAAATAAATAATAAAAATAAAAGAAACCATGTGCTCATCAATTTCTTCTAGCCGAATTTTAAAAAACAAAATCAGCTTGCTCCTTATCCCAATTGAAGATCCCATGTGCAGGCCAATTCCTTCTCGCCCTTTTCACGCCAGCATTGAAAAATAAAAACCCCAATTGCAGCTCCCTTGGTTCGAACCTAGACCCTCACTATCGCAGCCCTCTCTTCCAACACCCCAGGCCACTCTTCCCAATTGACTTTCATGTCATAAAACCCCATCATTTAATTTTAAAGCCTTCCTACTTAAGCCCATCACCGCATATAAAAAAAAACGCAAAACGCTGCTCCAGCCATTCAAACCTGCGCCCATCTTCACCTCCATCTCCTAAGTGGCGCACGGTAGCCACTTAGCCAATTAATTCTTTGTGTCATGCTTCTCCCTAAATTTTACTTAACCCCTAACTCACCTAGCTCCCTTCTTTAAAACACTTAGAAAGAAATTTTTAGTTCTAAGTCAGGCCTAGCTCGGGGTTATTTCTAGACCCTAAAACATGCCAAATGATCCTAGTATTTAATTCTTCAAGCACACACATGGGAAATTAATTAAATTTTATACAACCCCTAATTCAGGATGTTACACACATTCTCTTGCTTTAAATTAGGCTCGTCTAACCCTTCACTATCTTGAGCTGTTATGGCTTGAATTTGCTCCTTTTCCCTAGGTAAGCTTTCTGATCGTATTTCAAAAACTAACTTAGTAAGTTGCCCGATTTGATCCTTGTACTCCTGTGTCGATGCCTCAAGTTTCGTTTCTATATTTTGGAAACGTGTTTCCATATTTTGGAAATGTGTTTCGGAGGCTTCTATGAATTTTGTCAGCATCTCTTCAAGGTTCGGCTTCTTTTCCTGTGGGTAGGGCTGTTGTTGGAAGTTTTGGGATTGTTGTTGCCTTTGATTTCCTTGACCACCCCATGAGAAATTGGGGTGGTTCTTCCAACCTGGATTATAAGTATTACTATAAGGGTTATTGTTAGATCAGAAATTGTTACCCATATAGTTCATTTCTTTGCTCTCCATGCCCTGTCCGTAGGGTGGGTACTCAGGATTCGCCACTCCTCCACTTGCATCGCACTGCATAACTGGATGTGCCTGCTAAGAACCATACAAACCATCAAATTTTTTATGTAGCATCTCTACCTGATTTGAGAGCACGGTTACTGCATCGAGGTTGAAAACTCTGGCTGCTTTGGCTGGCCTTGTCCTTGTAACTTGCCACTGATAGTTATTCAATGACATCTCCTCTATAAACTCGTAGGCCGCTTCAGGAGTTTTGTTATTCAGGGTTCCGCCGGCGGCTGAATCCATTAGTTGCCTTGTTGAAGGGTTCACACCATTGTAAAAATTTTGGACCTGTAGCCACAAAGGTAATCCATGGTGTGGGCACCTCCTCAACAAATCTTTGTATCTCTCCCATGCACCGTAAAGTGTCTCTAAATCGATCTACATAAAAAAAGAGATATCATTCCTTAACTTGGCCGTTTTGGCCGGTGGAAAAAATTTTAATAAAAAATTTTTGGTCATTTGATCCCATTTAGTGACTGACTGAAACACCCCAAACCCGGCCCACGAGCCTAAACCGGATCTGGTATGTTCCTCAAGAAAACCGGTTTCAAAGTTCTTTGTTACTTAGAGAAAACTTGTGCGATTTTAAAGAAAATATTGTTTTGGGTTGGGCTCGAGTAGAAAACAAAATCGTTTTATAATGAAAACCCTTTTAAATTTTAAAAGATCAAAATATATAGAGTATATTAAATGAAAATTTCTTAATCTTTAACTTAATAAAAATTTCGTAACATAATAAATAAAAACAGAAATAAAATAGTGCACTATGGCCTTATGGCCTCAAATAAAAACCCAAACTGAAATTTAAAGTACTTAAAAGAATAAAGAGTCCACATAATAATTTCCTTCTTGGGCATGGCCACCACTAAGCTCCCGCCGACCCGGTCCATTATCGATCGTCACTGAAAAATGTTCCCACAACGGCGTGAGTCAAAGCAGACTCAATGTGTACACGACACTAAATCATAATAGAATTAGGCATACAAGAGTTACACATTGAGAACAATGAATACAAGTTATGATGCATTCCCAAACCCAAACCTAATTGTCCATCCGCTACACACCCCGTACCTACCGGTCACACCATGGGGACTACCGAGTCAACCTCCATCCGCTTACACACCATCGAAGGCGATCGCTGCGATCGACGTGCTCATCGCCCATATATAAAATTTGTGGCATAGCCACCAGATAATTGTGTCATGAGACACCACATTCGAATAGATAATGTAACCGGTTACCACATTGAGATAATGTGTGCCGAAGTCACCACATTCGGATAATGTGACCGAAGTCACCACATTCGGATAGTGAGACCGAAGCCACCACATTCACTTCCCTTTCTCATATAACCCGAATGCCCCATATTATTCATATTATGCATATCATACTTAAATTCACATTCATGTCACTTTTCACATGTTAAATATAACATATATTTCGTAATCCTAGTAGGAGTAGGAAACGCACTGAGTACTTTGTACCATAACATGGTACATTAGCCACATTCTTATATTTTCATATTAGAACATATAACAAGTTTAAGCCATACATCGTATTAAAAGATAGTGTGGGGTACACACGATTCGCTTAGCAAATTCCTTGAGATCGAAAAGCTTGATCTAATGCTTAGATCCTTAATCCCTACATTTGATTAATCACTTACTACTTTAATAAAAAGCCATTCGCCACAAATCCAAATCCTAGTAGGATTAGTATTCTTAAAACTTACCTTGTCGCGATTTGGACACCAACCAAATCCGAAATTGATCCTTGTTTCCCCGAGAATTGTCGAAATTCCTTTAACCATATGTTAGATTTAATCTAACATTAAAACATAAAACATGGCCTTTGGCCGAATGTATATAGGGACTTACCTTGAAATTCTCAAATCCCGAAATCCTTTTATACCTCTGTCGAAATCCCTATAGACTTATATATATTAGATCTAATTTCCAATCATTTAATCATGAGAAATAGCCTTAGATCGATTGCCTCACCTTAGATCTTTGAAAATCCCGATGATCTCCTTTTGTAGTTGACCACCACTAAATCCCAAAATTCCTTCCATAGTTTGGCCTAAAATACGAAGATGAGGATTAGTCCTAAATTTCGACAGAGCTTAAAAAGAAAAGAATGGAAACCGAGTCTAGATCTTACCCTTACTTGGAGAAATCGACAAAGACCTATGCTTGAGTTCCTCAAAGATTCGGCTATGGAGTCTTGAAGACTAGACGACTATGGCCTAGAGGTGTATCAACACTTTTGATTCTTGAGGCTTAAAGAATCGGCAATGGTGGATAAAGAAGAAGTAGATTTCAGCTTGACAAAATAAAAAGAGAAGAGAAGAGAGGAGAGCACTAAGAAATTCGGCAGAGAGAAGGGGAGGAAGAAAAATTGATGAGTAGCCCTATTTTTTTTCCTTTTATAGCCGAATTTACTACGCAGAATCCCTTACTTGGACACCACTCTTCTTAATGTGATAACTTTATCTCCTTAATAATAATAATAATAATCCTTCTATTATCTCTTCTTTTATCCATTAAAAATAAAAGGAATTAATCCACAATTATCTCTGGAAAATAATTTAAAATAAATCTACTATTTATCCTCTTATTAGCCAAAATTTAAAGAGAATAAAACTCTTCCTTTTAGAAAGCTTGTGCCGTCCTCCTCAGGCTTCTGGAAGCAAAAATAAAACTTCTTTTATTTGCTTCCCAAGTGACTCGAACTTAGGACCAACACCTTGCATGTGGCACCATTTCCAGAGGCCCTAAGTGACATCTTCAGGCCACTTTTCCAATCCTGTTTGTGTGTCAAATTTCACAAACTTTTTCTTTTAAGGCCACCTTGCCTTAATTTCCTCTTTTAAACTTTAAAACTCGACATTTCTAAGTCATTTCTAAGTTTCCTAAAATTTTCTTTCGGCTCTTTAAACTTGACATTTCCTTACATTTCCAAGTTTCCAGAAATGTTCACCTTCCATTTTTGAATCATTTCCAAATCATTTCCTTCCATTTCCTTAGTTTCCAAAAATGTTCACCTTCCATTTTTAAACTTAACATTTCCATACATTTTCAGGTTTCCAAAAATGTTCATTTCTACTCATTTTCATTCATTTCCAGGTTTCCAAAAATATTCAAAATTTATTCTTAGTACATAAAACATGTCACTTCGTACAACTAAACCGAAAATGCATAGGCCCTTTCCAGGATGTTACATCGACCCTCGTGGAAGAGAATGCAACCACTGTTTGGATTTATTTCTCAAAGAAAAGGGAAATAACAAAAGACCAATGGCATCATCAGAAACGCCATTTATTTTGAAGGTATCACAGAATTCTAGAAAATTTGCTAAGTGTGTGTTAGGATCCTCATCCTGCAAACCATCAAACTAAACAAACTGTTGTATCATCTGTATAGTGTTAGGTTTCAGTTCAAAATTATTTGTAGCAATAGTAGGCCTAACAATACTTGACTCAGTTCCTGTTAAACTAGGTTTAGGATAATCATACATAGTGCGAGGAGCATGATTTTTGACCATCTCTAGAGGTACGGATGATTTTTAGCCATCTCTTCTGTAGTATTTATTTCGGCTTCTTGCTCTTCTTCTATGTAGTTTAGGCTTCGCCTTATTTCTCTATGATTTCTACGAACGGTACCTTCAATATCACTGTTGTAAAGTAGGGGTCCTATCGGCTTCCTTCTAGTCATAAACTAGAGGTACCTAAAAGGAAAAAAAAGAGAGAAAATTAGCAAAGTTAAAAATAAAAAAAATTGCAAAAAAATTAAAAATGGCTAAAGTAATAAAAATTGAGCTTTCTTAATATTTTAGCTCCCCGGCAACAGTGCCAAAAACTTGATCGTTGTTTTATGCGATGTCAAAGTCTTAAAATCTATAAAAAAACAATGATCGAACCTGGAAACTAACTATGACAACGATTTAAGGCAAGCGCACCTATCGAACAGTAGTATAGTTTAGGCAAGACCGGAATGTTGAACCCAAAGGAACCAAAAGTACTAATACTAACTCTCTTTTTATTATTTAGCCTAAGAATCAAAGGAATTGTTTATCTAATCTAAATTTAACTAACAACTAAACTAAAGACTCTAAGACAAAGAAGAACGAAATTGTGAAAATAACTTGAGGAAAACCAATTGATTAAGACGACACCCAAGGAAGAATCCACCTAGACTGCACTTGTTATCTAACTCTGAACCAGACGATTTATTCATTTGACTTGATTCGTAAGATTCCCTAAGTTATATTAATCCCTCTCGCGAGGCGACTAACGTCTAACCCTAGTTTGATTAATTGAAATCTCTTTCTAATTAAAACCCCTAGAATCACATTAACTCAATCTATGGGCTCTCATATTAGGTTTCACCCTAATCCGGCAAAATCTCGTCACCCTATCTCTAGGCACACGATCAACTCCGGTTAATTATGCTAGATCTACTCTTAGGCAGGGACTTTTGCTCCTCCACCTAAGCACATCACACTTGAATTAATATCCCGTAAATATCAATACAAGAATTAAGAACACATAATTAAGAACAAGTCAAATATTTATGATATAGTTCAGCAAACGATAACAAGATTCATCTTAAGTTTCATCCCCCTCAGGTATCTTAGGGTTTAGTTCATAATGATAATAAAAGAATACATCTCAAAAGAAAAAAAAATAAAACATAAGAAATTCCTAAAACCCCCTGAAGGAATTGAAGGAGAGATCCTCTATCTTAAGTATAATTTTGGCTTCTTGATATGAATCAACTGGCTATCTTCAAGTAAATCTCCACAAATCTGCCCTCTTTGGCCTAGCTGGATGCCCCCTGACTAAAGCCTTGGGTTTAAAACCTGTAGAACTCTCCTTGAGTTCCCCCTAAGGTGTTTATATAGGCTTTGAGATGCCTTACTTGGCCCCTAAGTATCCTAATCCAAGTGGAATTCCTACTAGGGTGTTTAAATAGGCTTTGGAATGTGTTTCTTTGCCTTCAAGTATCCTATTCCGAGTAAAACTCCTATTGGCCGCGGCAGGGACACGCCCATGGCACACGCCCGTGTGAATCGTGGCCAGGCTGTGTTAGAGACTGTTGAATGAGGCACGGCCGTGTGATCTTGGGCCCAGGCTGTGTGGATTTCGTGATATGGCCCATTTACTCTGTTTTGGGCCCGTTTTCTGTTTTTTTCATCATCCGGTGCTCTTTGAGTATAAAACATGAAAACAAAGGATTAAGAGCACCAAATTACATAATTCAAGGCTTAAATCATCCAAAAGCATGCTAAATGTGGGCTTAAAATATGTTACTTTTATGGTTTATCAATTTTACTTTTTACTAAATAGAAGAGGTAGAAAGGGAAACTACAAGCAAAGAAAAGGGAAAACTTATAGATGGAAGAAGGGAGAAGAAATTTACCTCTTTTTTCTTATTTTGATTAGTAAGAACTTTTGGAAATAAAATATATGACTTAATTTGTTTATAACATTGTAACTATATTTATAATAAAAAAATATTAATGGGTATTTTGTATTAATCATATTTATTTTTCTAAGTAAAGAAATGTCAGTGTTGAGAATTATGTTATGTCCATAAATCTCGAATTAAGAGTGAGTAAGTAATATTAATGTTATATCCATGAGAAATAATTAGATTGCAACCTTATGAAAAATACGATATGTGTATTTATAATGAAGTGTGATTTTGAATCTTTCTCTAAAGGAGTGGATTAGTAATGTGAGTATTCATCGATAATACAATAAGTAATGAGTGTTAACTTATGTATGGCATTATAAATCCTACTTAAAATAGGAGTGTGATATCTGTAATCTAAAGTAAATAAGACTTTTCCCTTGTAATCTTGGTGAAAGAGTTAGGATACAATTGGCATGCCACTAGGGTTAATGAGCGCTTAGTGGATGAAGACAACGTTAGTGAGAAGGCAACGAAGCATGGCACTTTTTTTCATAGCAATAGCCCTAAGTGACATGGTGTTCAGTTGGATGCACTTTAGTACAAATCAGTGTATTGGTGTTGGGTTGGAATTTGAGTGTCTGAAACGTATTTCATTAAGACTACCAAGGACAAACTACTTAAAATTTGATAATTGAAATGAATAAATGTCAAGAAATGTGTTTATAATCATGTAAATGTTTCTTATGATGTTGTGATGCTTATGTTCATCATAGTGACTTACTCAAGTGAATTGTGTTTTGATTGACAGATAGTTAGCCAATTCTATTTTTTCTTTATAGATATCATTTTATTTGAACATGGTAAGTTTCATGTTTTAATTTCATTAGTTTTTACTAAACTTTGTGCTTAAGACGTTGTTGTTTTTGCGCATAAGTTAATTTGAAATTTTTGGCTTAGCCTATTTCGTAGTTCACATCTCCACCCCATTGACATTTTATGAGAGTGTGAAATTTTTGCATTTATGCAATTGACTCATAGTGGAATGTACTAGAGAGTCCTTAATTTATTCACATCTATTAGTTTCATACTATTTTAGGTCTTGTATTTGAATGTTACATTTTACTTTCATTTTTGTAACATAGTTTGTTGACTTAAGCCTTGAGTAGCTATGACCTTAATTTGGGCAACATGCATGCATATTTACTCCTTTTGATGTGAAGAATGTTTTAAATATTTATTAAACTTGTTTAGAATGAACACATGAGATCGTCATATGTTTTTTATATCATTTCAATGATTTTATGTTGTAATGTATGGTTGAACATATGTTGGGGATGATTTTTATATGTATTTGAATGATTACTTAGCATGTTATATGTATGCCGTGATTGGATGGAATTTGGGGGAATTTTGAAGTGTTTCTAGGACGTCTAGTGGGTAACATTCCTCACTTTGTAACATCGCTAACTAACATGTGGCGTCGTGACGTCACATGTTTCGATGACACGACTTCACACCCTGTTTTAGCCCTATACATTGCCTTGTCCTATTACACTCTTATAACCAATTTTGGCTCTCGAAGGCTTTTTTTTTTTTTTTTTACTTTGGACACATCCAATCACCCACAAAATGATTTTACATGATTTTAAATTGTTTCCAAAACCCTCAAATTGTTTTAATTAAATTTCTATGATTTTACAAAACTGTTTAAAGCTCAAAATTTTAAATAACTCCGGATATTTTCATTTTTTATATGCTCTAGTAGCATTTTCTATTTGTATTGTATGTCAGAATGGGTAAGGAGTGTTACAAATGCCAAATGTCATCATTAGTGCATTGTGATAGAAGGCATCCATGTGTCACAATACAAATCCACGAGTCAACATTGTAGATCATTTTAAGGGCAATTTGATCATTTCACTTAGAGCCCAAAATTTCCTGATAAATAGATACCTCTAGGTCATCATTTGCAAGGAGGAATGCCTGTATAGGTCTCTATTAAGGTTATATATATTCTTTTCTTTTTAGATTTCCTCCCTCACTTGTATATATATGAATTTCCTTTTATTTTGTTGTTTTTCTTTCCTTTTCAAGCTTGTAAGTAAATTTGAATATTGAAGCATTCAAGGAATTATATCTTGAATATACGATTATAATTTAAAATTTAAAGACTATATATAATTTTATAATCTCACTTACATATTTTATTTTTATGTTTTTTGTGTTCATTTTTTTTTCAAAATGTAATATGCTTTTACAAATAAAATTTTATTATATTTTTATAATAAAATAATATTGTTAATATATTAAGAAAACCAATCCACTACCTATTTTAGAATAATGTATCTCAATCAATGAGTTTTGTTTTATAAAATTTAAGTGCAAACAATTTACAAATTTAGATTCTTAGCCTATGTTTGGATTGAAGGTGGAGAGAAAAAAAGAAAAGAAAGCAATGGAAAAGATCACCCTTTCCCTTGGTTGGATAGAAAAAGATTGTGGAAACTAAAACTCCACCCTGAAAATACAAATTTTCATATGGAAATGCTTTAGAAAAAAATTGCCAACTAAAAAGCTTCTTGGTCATAGAGGCTTCAATCTCTAATTAATGCTTAAGTGCCCTCTATGCCATGAGCAAAATGAGTAAATTGAGAATTTGTTGCATCAATGTTGTGTGGTTAAAACATATGGAGAACAATAGTAGAAATCACATGTTCAACTAAGCTTGGAACACTAGTTGGATTAAATGGCTTGATGCCAACCTCAACTCTAGTGAATGGTTAATTAGACTGAAACTCCCCTGGTCCACTACATTCACCTATATATTATGAGAGATACGACTACCTAGAAATAACATAGTATTCAAGAATGAGCCAAGAATTGATTTCAAAGTGGACAGTGCACTTGAAAAGCAGCAGTATTTTTTGTTGTAGCCGACAAGGAAGTTAAGACCAAGATACCTAATTGCATACCCATCCAATGGAGGAAACTGAAACCAAGTTTCATTAAAATTAACAGGGATGGTTATATTTTCTAACAATCTCCCACTTAGACCACATATATATACTAATTACTCTATAATTACATGTCATTATATAGCCTTATGAACTCAAAACTTTACTATCATATCCAAAAGGTATTCCGAACAATCTCATTCATTAATTATGTTAACATAGAACCAATGTGACTTTTGTTACATATGTCATAATTAAATCAATCCCTGATCATGTATATTAACACAACCAAATGATATAGATCAAGTATGGATGTGTAGCTTGGAAATTACATGCAATATGATCCAAACATATTTATTTTCAACTGGTCCTCCTTAAATCTTGGTGTGATCGAACCTTACCAAAATTAGAGTGTGAATAACCAAAATAAACTCTATTTCTGTAGAGAACAAACTTAATATTCGTAAACTAAAATAACTGGAAATTTATCTATAATAGAAAAAGCATTTAAAATTACAAACTCCTACTAAAATTCAATGAATGACATTACACCCATATGAACAATGTGCTCTTATAAAACCTTGGGTGTAGTTCCTTAGTAAGCAGGTCTGCAATCATGGACTTTGTCCCAATATGCTTTATAGGCACCTCACCACTTTGAGCTTTTACTTTAACAGCCAGGAACTTAAAGTTTATGTGCTTTGACTTTGATGTGCTCCTATTATTATTGGAATAAAGGATTACAAATTATTGTCACAATTTGCACCCTAGTGACAAAATTTTGCATCAATATTTGAAACACCCCAAACCCGGCCCACGAGCTTTGACCAGATTTGGTATGTTCCTCAAGTAAACCGGTTCAAAGTTCTTTTGTTACTTTGGGAAAATAGTGTGTTTTGAAAGAAATATTGTTTTGGGTTGGGCCAGAGTAGAAAACAAAATCGTTTTATAATGAAAACCCTTTTAAATTTTAGGTGATAAAACATATAGAATACATTTAAAGTAAATTACTTAATCTTTAACTTAATAAAAATTTCGTAACATAATAAATAAAAACAGAAATAAAATAGTGCACTATGGCCTTATGGCCTTATTACATCAAGTAAATCCAAATAATTCGGAGTACTTAAAAAATTAATAGTCCATGAAATAAAAACTTCATGTTGAGCATGGCCACCACAAGTTCCGCCGTCCCGGTCCATTACTGTTCATCACCTGAAACATAGTCCCTCAACGGGGTGAATCAACAGACTCAATGTGTACACAACACTAAATCATAATAGAATCAGGCATAACAAATATTACACATTCATATCATAGCATACAAATTATGATGCATTCCCAAACCCAAACCTAATAAGCCATCCGCTACACTCCCCCGTAGCAACCTGGGCACCGTGGGGACTACTAAGTCGACCCTCCTTCCGCTACACTCCATATCGCGGTCTTAGGTCACCGCATTCGGGACATCGTGGTCTTAGGTCACCACATTCGGATACCACGGTCTTAGGTCACCGTGTTCGTGGTCTTAGGTCACCACATTCACTTCCCCTTTCAATAACCCATATGCCCCATTTTGTAATATGCATTAATATGCCAAAGTTCACATTCTTATTCTCATGTTACAAATAACATATTTCATATTCCTAGTAGGAGTAGGAAACGTACCTGAGTACTTAGTACCATAGCATGGTACTTTAGCCACTTTCTTATTCTTAATATCACATATTTTAATTAGACATAGCCATAAAACTTATTAAGAATTAGTGTGGGGTACACACCTGATTCGCTTAGCAAATTCCTTGAGATCTCATAATCTGATCTACCGCTTAGATCCTTAATCCCTACATTTGATTAATCGCTTACTAATTTAATTTAATAAAAAGCCATTCGGCCATAAATCCAAATCCTAGTAGGATTAGTATACTAAAACTTACCTTGTTGCTGATTGACTTAAGAATCAAGTCCCGAATTGAATCCTTGCTTCCTTACTGTTGTCGAAAACCCTATAGACACATGTTAGAGTTTAATCTAACATTAAACATAATGAATGGCCTTTGGCCGAATCTTATAGTTTCTTACCTTGAATCTTAGAAATCCCGAAACCTTCCTCCTTGTAGTCGATAGTCACAAAATCTCGAAGTTTTCCTTCAAAGTTTTACCAACATGAATATGTCATTAAAACCTTGCCTTTTGTTTTTAAAGAAGAAAGAAAATAATCATAATAGATCCTTACCCTTTTATATGGAAATCGGCAACACCCTTTGATCTACGAAAATATTCGGCTATGGCTTAGATGTGTATCACCAAATTCTGGTTTCCTTGAATAATTGGCTAGGGTTTCTTTGGGGTTTCGGCTTCTGATGGATTGGAAAGAAAAGAAGAAGAAGAAAGAATAAAGGATGAGAGGAAACTTGTGATTTTGTCAGAAAAGAATTTGGGTAAGATGACAAGAGAATTTTGGCAGAGGCTTGCTTGGAGAGAAAAAAAAATTGTAAAATGCCTCACTTTTCCTCCTATTGCCGAATTTACTAGGCCAAGAGTCCCTTTCTTGGCCATCACTCTTTTATTTGATAACTTTATCTCCTTAATTTAAAATAATTAAAGAATAATCCTTTATTATCTCCTTGAAAAAAATAATCTAAAATAAAAATCCATTATTTATCCTTATTAGTCGAAATTTAAAGAGAATAGAACTCTTCTTTTTAAACACCTTGTGCCGTCCACCTCACTTCTTCTGGAAGCAAAATAAAATTTCTTTTATTTGCTTTCCCTGTGACTCGAACTCAGGCCCAATCCCCTTGCATGTGGCGCCATTTCCAGAGGCCCTAAGTAGCATTTCCAGGCCACTATTCCAAGCCCGTTTGTGTGTCAAATTTCACATACTTTTTCTCTTAAGGCCACCTTGCCTTAATTTCCTCTTTTAAACTTTAAAACTCAACATTTCTAAGTCATTTCTAAGTTTCCAAAAATTTTCGTTTGCCTCTTTAAACTTGACATTTCCTTACATTTCCAAGTTTCCAGAAATGTTCACTTTCCACTTTTGAATCATTTCCAAATCATTTCCGGGTTTCCAAAAATGTTCATTTCTAAATCATTTCCATGCATTTCTAGGTTTCCAAAAATGTCAAAAATTTATTCGCAATACATAAGACACGTCATTTCATACAATTAAACCGAAAATGCATAGGCCCTTTCCAGGATGTCACAGTTCTACCCCCCTTAAAATAATTTCGTCCTTGAAATTTCCTAACTAAAATAATTGAGGGTATTGCTGTCGCATTGCTTCTTCTGGCTCCCACGAAGCTTCCTCCGATCCGTGGTTGCGCCATAATACTTTGACTAGGGGAACCGACTTCCTTCGCAGCACTTTCACATCACGTTCCAATAGCTGAATCGGCTCTTCCTCGTAGGATAAGTCTGGCCTTAGCTCTACTTCTTCAACTGGTACCACATGAGATGGATCCGATCGGTAGCGACGTAGCATGGATACATGGAATACGTCGTGCATCTGTTGCAACTCTGGTGGCAACTCTAACCGGTATGCCACTGGTCCAACTCGCTTCAGTACTCGATAGGGCCCTATAAACCTTGGGCTTAACTTCCCTTTGCGACCAAACCTCATCACTTTATTCCAAGGCGAGACCTTCAGAAACACTTGGTCTTCCACTTCAAACTCTATTTCCTTCCGCTTAAGGTCTGCGTACGACTTCTGCCTATCAGAGGCTTCCTTTAACCGTGCTCGGATTGTCTTAACCTTCTCTTTGGGCCGCCACTAACTCTGGACCCAAAACTTGACGTTCTCCTAACTCAGTCCAACAAGTAGGAGTTCTACACTTTCGACCATACAATGCTTCATATGGTGCCATCCGAATGCTAGCCTGATAGCTGTTGTTGTAGGCGAGCTCAGCTAAGGGCAAGTAATCTTCCCAGCTTCCTCGGAAATCCATCACACAGCCTCTCAACATATCCTCCAACACTTGTATTACCCGTTCAGACTGCCCTCTGATTGTGGATGAAAAGCCCTAGTGAAGTCCAACTTAGTGCCTAAAGCTTGATGAAGTGCCCTCCAAAACCGAGACGTAAACCTTGGGTCTCAATCGGAGATGATCGATATCGGTACTCCATGTAACCTCACAATTTCAACCACATATAACTTGGCCAACTTCTGAAGAGAATAGTCTATTCTTACCGGGATGAAATGCGCGGACTTGGTCAAACGGTCCACTATTACCCATACCGAGTCCTTCTTAGTAGGCGTAAGGGGAAGCCCACTAACGAAGTCCATGGTAATTCTCTCCCACTTCCACTGCAGAATCTCGATTGGTTGAAGCAATCCCGATGGGACTTGGTGTTCAGCCTTAACTTGCTGACACGTCAGACATTTTCCCACGAACTCAGTAACTTCCCGTTTAAGATCAGACCACCAAAATTGTTCCCTTAGATCTCTATACAGCTTAATGCCTCCGGGATGCATAGCATAAGGGCTACTATGCGCCTCCCAAAGAATCCTTTGTCTTAACTCCTCGTCTCTCGGCATACAGACTCCACCAAAATTGTTCCCTTAGGTCTCTATACAGCTTAATGCCTCCGGGATGCATAGCATAAGGGCTACTATGCGCCTCCCGAAGAATCCTTTGTCTTAACTCCTCGTCTCTCGGCATACAGACTTTTCCCTTGTAGCACAATACTCCTTCATCATTAATGCCATAGTCCTTTAATTCTCTGCGTGTTTGTACTTACTTCAGAAACTTAGCACTTAGGTCCTTATCAGCCAACTGTCCCCTTTTCACCTCATTCAGCCATGTGGGCTTGACTTGTAATTCTGCCAACAGGCTTCCGTCATCATATAAACTTAAGTGTACGAACATAGCCCTTAGATCCAACGCAATCTTCCGACTTAGGGCATCAGCTACCACATTCGCCTTGCCCGGGTGGTACTCTATCGAGCAATCATAATCCTTCAATAACTTCATTAACTGCCCAAAAGTTCACTCCCTGAATCTCTAGGGGTACATTCCGAAAGATCTTATCCATCACTACAATTTGGCCTAATGGGCTTACTACAGTCATCTGCCTATCAGAAAGTTCAGAGTCTAGGCCTAGTGTTTCCATTACACTATATGCAACATAAGAGTGGGTCGAGCCCACATCAATAAGAGCAAAATAGGGCTTGCCATAAATAAAGAACGTACCGGTTATAACATCCGGTGCGTCTCCATCTTCCCTCCGGCGAACCGCATAAACCAAACCCAGTTGCCTTGCCTCAGCATTAGCAGCACCTCTGCCCTGTGTTCCACGGCCTCTGCCAGCACCATTACCTCTGTTACTCGAACCATGACCTCGTTGAGGTCGCTGCATGCGCCTCACCACGACTAACATTCTACAGTCAGCTGGTCGACTTTCATCTGATTTCTTAGGACAATCCTTGATCACATGGTCCTTGGACCCACACCTAAAACATCCTCCTGTCTTATTCTAGCATTCTCCTAAGTGCTTCTTTCCACACAAATCACAAGGACGATACTGCCCTCCTGAACCAACTTGCTGACCTCGCAGCCCATTAACTCTAGGCCTCTTATGAACCTTTCCAGACGATCCAAAACCTCTTTTGGGCCTATTTCGGTCTATAGTCTGCCTGGTAGAATCCTTGATCCCTTCAGCCACTTTAGCCTTTTCCACTAACGCAGAAAATTCTCGCTCCTGGTGCGGTGCTATCAACAATCTTAGATCATCCCTTAGTCCGTCCTCAAAACGGACACAGCGCTCATGCTCAGTTGCCACTACTCCTCGGGCATACCGGCTCAACCTCAGGAATTCAACCTCATATTCCGCCACGGACTTGTTCCCTTGAACCAGCCCCAAAATGCCTTCCTTTGCTCATCCGTATACCTCGTTCCAACATACTTCTTTTGATACGCTTCCTTAACGTAGTCCCAGGTCAG
Organism: Gossypium bickii; assembly: GCA_025503065.1. Lineage (NCBI taxonomy): Eukaryota > Viridiplantae > Streptophyta > Magnoliopsida > Malvales > Malvaceae > Gossypium > Gossypium bickii. The sequence goes on along the minus strand of CP106716.1, from coordinate 13,071,103 downwards.
ATCCTCCGCTATGGCACCATCCCGAACAGTTAACCACCATTGATACGCTTCATCGCGTAATAGTGCCACCATTCCTTTTAACTTCTCCTCAGGGGTCAGGCCAAGCTCATCCATGATGCGCTCAGTTGCTTCCAACCAGTACTCAGCTGTACTGGGTGCCACACCCAATACTCCACGAAACATTTCGGCTCCATTAGCTCAGAGCCGTTCAGGCACAGACTTTCGATTTCCCGAATTTCCTCCTGCACCAGCCACCAACTCCAAAACTCGCGGCCACGACTGCGACACAAAGATCATCCCCCGTCCGAGCTTGCTGCTCAACACCAACAGCTGGAGGTGGTGGTGGCGGTGGTATCTCATTGTCAGACCCTAGACCCGATCTAACGGGTTCTGACACAGTCATCCTTCCTCGACCTCGTCCACGACGACCACGTACTCTAGAGCTCATTTCTAACGTCAAGATCTGATTAAAAGTTTTATGAATTAGTCTTTGTTTCACTTGATTACCCGAGAAGAAATCTTATGAAAAGAGTTTTAGGAGTGGTTCTTTCGTATTCATACATGCACACAGTCTTTTCATTCATTCATACATCCATCAACCAATTATGAACTTTCGTTCATTCAGAGAAACGTTGTAGTTTTCATTGTTGTTGTTTCTCCACTACCCAGGGGTATTTTTGATATTTTGTCCTACAGGGGTATTTTCGTAATTTTTCAAAAGAAAAAGTTCCTTGATGATTCTGTCATAAAGTATTTTGGAAATTTTTTTTTAAATTCCTGGGGTATTTTGGAAGATTTGAAATCCGAGGGTATTTCAGTAATTTTGAATCTCGGGGGTATTTTGGTAATAAACCAAGGTAAATTTGTAAAATTTAACAAATCGAGGATATTTCAAAAGTTGCAAAACTTTGAGGTTCTTTTGAGAATTGTTCTTTCCAAAACGGTGATGTTGCAAAAATTTTTGGAAATCAGGGTCATTTTGGTAATTTTTTGTAAGTTAGGGGCAATTTTGTAATTTCATAAATCAGAAATTTTTCGGAAAATTTTGTAAATATGGTTTTCACAAATTTAAAAGAAAGTTTTAAGAGTTTTTTTTTTAAAACTAGGGTTTTGTTATTTTTATAAAAACACGGCTAGTTCCCTTTCGGGTTTTAGTTATTATGTTTAGCCTAGGACCGAGTCCTCTTGGTTAGGGTGAACCAAAGCTACGCACCAGGCAGGATTCGAGTGGAGAGGAGGTGAGTCACGCGGACTGCTTAAATACCAAGCTCCCACCGAAACCATTCCTGAGCAAAGCATGAGAGGTTGCCACACCCACCGAGCCCTCTAGGTTAGGGTGAACAGAAGCTACGCACTGGGTAGGATTCTTGCGAAGAGGAGGTGAGTCACTAGGGACTGCTTAAATACTGTGCTCTTAGGATCCAATCCTAGACATGCGCATGTGGGTTACCACACCCTAACTCGGTGACTTAGCCATAGGTTTGTTTAATGGAATTGATCTTATGTGTTTGTGTTTGAATAGACTAGTCCTAGGGTTCAAGTTCCTATCATGCTATTCTACGTTCCATTCCTTTTCTACCCTTCCATAATTCACATAATCACACAGATGGTTGGGGGTACTTACAGTGGATCATGCGGGTCGGAGACTTAAGTGCCATGCCAAAAAAACTCGCTTAACTTTAGAAATACTTTTCATAAAACTCATTTGGGCTCGTTTGGAAAACGTTTTGGGCCTTTGCCCACAAAGCCAAGAGTTTTAAAAGCTGGCTCGATACCAAACTAAAACACCCCAAACCCGCCCACGAGCTTTGACCGATTTGGTATGTTCCTCAAGTAAACCGGTTCAAAGTTCTTTTGTTACTTTGGGAAAATAGTGTGTTTTGAAAGAAATATTGTTTTTGGGTTGGTCAGAGTAGAAAACAAAATCGTTTTATAATGAAAACCCTTTTAAATTTTAGGTGATAAAACATATAGAATACATTTAAAGTAAATTACTTAATCTTTAACTTAATAAAAATTTCGTAACATAATAAATAAAAACAGAAATAAAATAGTGCACTATGGCCTTATGGCCTTATTACATCAAGTAAATCCAAATAATTCGGAGTACTTAAAAAATCAATAGTCCATGAAATAAAAACTTCATGTTGAGCATGGCCACCACAAGTTCCGCCGTCCCGGTCTATTACTGTTCATCACCTGAAACATGGCCCCTCAACGGGGTGAGTCAACAAACTCAATGTGTACACAACACTAAATCATAATAGAATCAGGCATAACAAATATTACACATTCTTATCATAGCATACAAATAATGATGCATTCCCAAACCTAATAAGCCATCCGCTACACTCCCCCGTAGCTACCTGTACACCGTGGGGACTACTAAGTCGACCCTCCTTCCGCTACACTCCATATCGCGGTCTTAGGTCACCGCATTTGTGGTCTTAGGTCACCACATTCAGATATCGCGGTCTTAGGTCACCGCATTCAGATTACTGTGGTCTTAGGTCACCACATTCAGATACCACGGTCTTAGGTCACCATGTTCGTGGTCTTAGGTCACCACATTCACTTCCCCTTTCAATAACCCATATGCCCCATTTTGTAATATGCATTAATATGCCAAAGTTCACATTCTTATTCTCATGTTACAAATAGCATATTTCATATTCCTAGTAGGAGTAGGAAACATACCTGAGTACTTAGTACCATAACATGGTACCTTAGCCACTTTCTTATTCTTAATATCACATATTTTAATTAGACATAGCCATAAAACTTATTAAGAATTAGTGTGGGGTACACACCTGATTCGCTTAGCAAATTCCTTGAGATCTCGTAATCTGATCTACCGCTTAGATCCTTAATCCCTACATTTGATTAATCGCTTACTAATTTAATTTAATAAAAAGCCATTCGGCCATAAATCCAAATCCTAGTAGGATTAGTATACTAAAACTTACCTTGTTGCCGATTGACTTAAGAATCAAGTCCCGAATTGAATCATTTCTTCCTTCATCGTTGTTAAAAACCCTATAGACACATGTTAGAGTTTAATCTAACATTAAACATAATGAATGGCCTTTGGCCGAATCTTATAGTTTCTTACCTTGAATCTTAGAAATCCGAAACCTTCCTCCTTGTAGTCGATAAATCACAAAATCCTCAAGTTTTCCTTCAAAGTTTTGGCCAACATGAATATGTCATTAAAACCTTGCCTTTTGTTTTTAAAGAAGAAAGAAAATAATCATAATAGATCCTTACCCTTTTATATGGAAATCGGCAACACCCTTTGATCTACGAAAATATTCGGCTATGGCTTAGATGTGCATCACCAAATTTCGGTTTCCTTGAATAATTGGCTAGGGTTTTCTTTGGGGCTTGACTCCGATGGATTGGAAAAGAAAGAAGAAGAAGAAAGAATAAAGGATGAGAGGAAACTTGTGATTTTGTCGAGTAAAAGAATTTGGGGAAGATGACAAGAGAATTTTACAGAGGCTTACTTGGAGAGAAAAAAAAATTGTAAAATGCCTCACTTTTCCTCCTATTGCCGAATTTACTAAGCCAAGAGTCCCTTTCTTGGCCATCACTCTTTTATTTGATACCTTTATCTCCTTAATTTAAAATAATTAAAGAATAATCCTTTATTATCTCCTTGAAAAAAATAATCTAAAATAAAAATCCATTATTTATCCTTATTAGTCGAAATTTAAAGAGAATAAAACTCTTCTTTTTAAACACCTTGTGCCGTCCCACTCACTTCTTCTCTGGAAGCAAAATAAAATTTCTTTTCTTTGCTTTCTGTGTGACTCGAACTCAGCCCAATCCCTTGCATGTGGCGCCATTTCCGGAGGCCCTAAGTAGCATTTCAGTGCCACTTTTCCAAGCCCGTTTGTGTGTCAAATTTCACATACTTTTTCTCTTAAGGCCACCTTGCCTTAATTTCCTTTTTTAAACTTTAAAACTCGACATTTCTAAGTCATTTCTAAGTTTCCAAAAATTTTTGTTTGCCCCTTTAAACTTGACATTTCCTTACATTTCCAAGTTTCCAGAAATGTTCACTTTCCACTTTTGAATCATTTCCAAATCATTTCTGGGTTTCCAAAAATGTTCATTTCTAAATCATTTCCATGCATTTCTAGGTTTCTAGAAATGTCAAAAATTTATTCGCAATACATAAGACACGTCATTTCATATAATTAAACCGAAAATACATAAGCCCTTTCCAGGATGTTACAATATTCCATCAAAATCAAAGTCTGTATACCTAATGATCTCTAACTTATCAGACCTCCAATATGTGAGCATAAAATCTTTTGTTCTCTGAAGATACTTCATAACCCTCTTGGTTGTTATCCAATGGTCCATACTAGGGTTGTTTAAATATCTACCTAACATCCCAACAATGTACTCAATTTCTGGATGCGTACATACTTGAGCATACATTAGACTCCACATTTTTGAGACGTAGGGAATCTTATACATTTCCTCAATCTCAAAATCATTCATGGGGTATTGGTTGAGACTGCAATTATTATTGACAAGCAGTATGTCATTAACATATAAAACCAAATATAAAACCTTACTCCTACTGAACTTGTGGTATATACAATTATCGACCAAATTCATCTCTAAACCGAATGAGATAATCATTTGGTAAATTTTGTAATACTATTGACGAGAAGTCTGCTAAAGCCTATAGATGGAGTTCTTTAATTTGAAAATCATTAACTTTGCATCATCAGACATAAAGTTTTCTAGTTGCACTATATAAGTGTATGATCAATGTTACCATTGAGAAACCATTAACTTAACATCCATCTTATTCAACTTAAGGTCAAAATATTCCACTAAAGACGTTATAACCCTTTTCTCTAGTGGACCTTCTTAATGGCATTCGTTCTTGAGGATGTTGAGTTTATTTTTTTGGAACAATCACCTCATATTGAATAGGGATTTTTTTCAACATTGTCTTGTTAAGGTTCTGGATTCACTTCTTGATCAATGATAGGTATGAGAACCTGAATATCGTCAAAAGTGATAGCAAGAACTGAGTTACAATCCAAATCCTCCTCAAAAGCATTTTCTCTAACCTTATTTCTCCCTCCAAACTCAACACCCTAAAAAAAATTGCAGTTCCTATCTAAAAAGTATTCCTATTTGTGGGATCATAAAACTCATAGGCCCTAGGTCACTCAGAATAACCAATAAAGTAGTTGTTCACTATTTTGGAGTCCAATTTCTTTTCATGCGGCCTATAAGGCCTTACCTTAGCTGGACATCCCCAAATGTGAAAGTGTTTTAGACTAGGATTTTGACTTATCCAAAGCTCTTAAAGTGTTTCTGCAGCTGCTTTAATGGGAACTCTATTCAGAAAGTAAGCTGCTGTCTTTAGAGGCACTGGCCAAATGAGTACTTTTAGACTTATCATGTTTCAACTTTTTTTCCTCTTGCACACAATGAGAAATCAGCTCACTTAAAGTCCATTTCTCCTTTTTACAGTTGTAACTCATTTTAAATTGGTTAACCTGTGCAGGAAGTGTAACACCCCAAACCCGGCCCATGCGTTATGACCGGATCTGACATGTCACATGAGGAAAACATGTTAAATCCTTATAAATTGTACTAAAATAGGTGTTATTTGGTTATGGTTAAGAAAAACAAGTTTGGATGTGAATATATGAAGAAATACAACTATTTTTGAAAGGTTGATTGATGAGTCAAAAATCGAGGTAGTGAACTTTAAAACCGTGACTTTTGAAGATGTCGTTGATAATTTAAAAGAGAATCTGAGTTAAAATTATTTGTACTTATTTATTACAAAAACCGTTTATTAATCAATTTTGGAAACCATTATTTATGATTTTAGAAAATTCCCATTTAAAATAAATCAAGCAAGATAATAAGTACGTCAAACATAAAGCAAAAATAAAATATTCCAGAGGCCTTATTACAACTTAAAGACCCAAAATAGTAAAAGTAATAAAGTAAACGGAAATAGGAATCTAAAGTTCAAAAACACCATTTCTGAAGTATGGCCTCCACCGAGTCATCCATGGCCCAAGTCCACATCACTGAGCATTACCTGCAAGGATTAAGAATGAAGGGTGAGTTACTAGAACTCAGTGTATAACCCCCTTACCGTTATCCACTGGGCCTGAACCCTTATAGCAATAACTTGGGCCTGAGCCCATATAGCATAATCTTGGGCCGAAGCCCTTTACATAGTAATAATTCAAAATGATATGGATGCAGCCCAACCTATCCATCCATCACACCACCGACCAGCCAATCACACCTGTGGGGATCAAGTCAACCCACCCCGCCACTCACACCAATTTGTAGTCGAACTGCTATATTATTGTAACATCCTGAAAAGGGCCTATGCATTTTCGGTTTAATTGTACGAAGTGACATGTTTTATGTACTAAGAATAAATTTTGAACATTTTTGGAAACCCAGAAATGAATGGAAATGATTTGGAAATGAACATTTTTGAAAACCTGAAAATGTATGGACATGATCTAGAAATGATTCAAAAGAGGAAAGTGAACATTTTTGGAAACTTGGAAATGTAAGAAAATGTCAAGTTTACAGAGCCGAACAAAAACTTTTGGAAACTTAGAAATGACTTAGAAATGTCGAGTTTTAAGTTTTAAAGCAGGGAATAAAGGCAAGGTGGCCTTAAAAGAAAAAGTTTGTGAAATTTGACACACAAATAGGCTTGGAAAAGTGGCCTGAATATGCCACTTAGGGCCTCTGGAAATGGCGCCATATGCAAGGGTGTTGGGCCTGAGTTCGAGTCACTTGGGAAGCAAATAAAAGAAGTTTTATTTTTGCTTCCAGAAGCCAGAGGTGGACGGCACAAGCTTTCTAGAAAGGAAGAGTTTTATTCTCTTTAAATTTCGGCTAATAAGAGGATAAATAGTAGATTTATTTTAAATTATTTTCAAGAGATAACTGTGGATTAATACCTTTTAACTTTAATGGATAAAAGAAAAGATAATAGAAGGATTATTATTATTATTATTAAGGAGATAAAGTTATCAAATTAAGAAGAGTGGTGGCCAAGTAAGGGATTCTGAGTAGTAAATTCGACTATAAAAGGAAAAAATAGGGCTACTCATCAATTTTTCTTCCTCCCCTTCTCTCTGTCGAATTTCTTAGTGCTCTCCTCTCTTCTCTTCTCTTTTTATTTTGTCAAGCCGAAATCTACTTCTTCTTTATCCACCATTGCCGATTCTTTAAGCCTCAAGAATCAAAAGTGTTGATACACCTCTAGGCCATAGTCGTCTAGTCTTCAAGACTCCATAGCCGAATCTTTGAGGAGCTCTAAGCATAGGTGCTGTCGATTTCTCCAAGTAAGGGTAAGATCTAGACTCGGTTTCCATTCTTTTCTTTTTAAGCTCTGTCGAAATTTAGGGACTAATCCTCATATTGTATTTGGTAAAGAAACTATGGAAGGGAATTTTGGGATTTAGTGATGGTCAACTACAAAAGGAGATCGGTCGGGATTTTCAAAGATCTAAGGTGAGGCAATCGATCTAAGGCTATTTCTCATGATTAAATGATTGGAAATTAGATCTAATATATATAAGTCTATAGGGATTTCGTGAGGTATAAAAGGATTTAAGGATTTGAGAATTTCAAGGTAAGTACCTATATACATTCTCGCTTAAAGGCCATGTTTTATGTTTTAATGTTAGATTAAATCTAACATATGGTTAAAGGAATTTCGACAATTCCTAGGGAAACAAGGATCAATTTCGGGATTTGTTGGTGTCCAAATCGGTAGCAAGGTAAGTTTTAAGAATACTAATCCTACTAGGATTTGGATTTGTGGCCGAATGGCTTTTTATTAAAGTAGTAAGTGATTAATCAAATGTAGGGATTAAGGATCTAAGCATTAGATCAAGCTTTTCGGGATCTCAAGGAATTTGCTAAGCGAATCAGGTGTGTACCCCACACTAACTTTTAATACTATCTATGGCACATTTAATTTAAGTATGTATAAGTATGAATAAGAATGTGAATATGGCTAAGGTACCTTATTGTGGTACAAAGTACTCAGGTACGTTTCCTACTCCTATTAGGATTATGAAATATGTTATGTTTAACATGTGAAATATGATAAGAATGTGAATTTAAGTATGATATGCATGATAGGAATAATATGGGGGATTGATATGAAAAAGGGGAAGTGAATGTGATGACTTTGGTCACCTCACTATCTCGAATGTGGTGACTTGGTCACATTATCTCGAATATGGTAACCGGTTACATTATCTCGAATGTGGTAACCGGTTACATTATCTCGAATGTGGTGTCTCATGACACAATTATCCGTGGCTATGCCACGAATTTATATAGGCGATGAGCACGTCGATCGTATGGATCGCTTCGATGGTGTGTAGCGGATGGAGGTTGACTTAGTAGTCCTCACGGTGTGCGAGGTTGGTACGGGATGTGTAGCGGATGGCACCTAGGTTTGGGTTTGGGTTGCATCATCATTTTTATCTGTTATATGAATAAGTATTTGATATGAAAATGTATGCTCGATCTATTGAATTTTAGTGTTGTGTACACATTGAGTCTGTTGACTCACCCCATTGTGGGACTATTTTTGGATGACGATCAATAATGGAGGGGTTTGAGAAGCTTAGGGATGGCCATGCTCAGCTTGAAGTTTTATTCAATATGGAAATTTAATTTTATTTAAGTATTTTAGAATTTTATTTTGGGATTTTACTTAATGTAATAAGGCCATAAGTTACATTTCTTTACTTTTATTTTTAATTACTATGTTACGAATTATTTTCAATTAAAGTTAAGTAAAATTTATTCTTTAAAAATAAACCCTAATTGTTTTTTCACCTTAATTAATTGGATTTTAAAATAAGATAAATGGGTTTTTTTAACTCAAGCCCAACCCAAAAACACACTATTTTTCCCAAAGTACAAAAGAACTTTGAAACCGGTTTACTTAAGGAACATACCAGATCCGGTTCAGGCTCGTGGGCCGGGTTTGGGGTGTTTCAATTATATAAATTTATTGTGGCCAAGCCACCGAAATCATAAGTAAACATAATAATGAACATTTTGTGGCAATGCCACCAGGCTACACTGCTCTTCAACATTTTTCCCAACCCAAGCAATATGTAACATGCAACATACATAATAAAGCATAATATCCACATCTATGAACCACAATCGTTAATCCAGTAATTTATTATGGTGAATCGGCCTATTATAGAACTTTGTAATTCAGCCCACTAAGGCATTCTAGTAGATCAGCCCATAGGGGCATTTTGGTAAATCGGCCCATAGGGGCATTTTCGTAAATCAACCCTTAGGGGTATTTTCATAAATCGACCCATAAGGGCAATTTCGTAAATCAGCCCATAGGGGCATTTTCGTAAATTTAACAATTTTAATACTGATTTTGACAAATCTATAGAAATAATGTAATTTAAGCAAATTTCTCAATTTATGCCATTTTACGATTTTTAGCCATATAATTAATAACGATCTATTTTCCAACGTGATATCGAATCATGAATCTACGGGATTTCAGTGTGAGATTACACACCTGATTACGGTAAGGACTAAACCTTCTTGATTGTCGGCACCTAAAACACCATTACACTCGATTAACTAAAAAGAGATTTTCTTAATCTAAATCTATATCAGACAATCTAAAATGCTTACCCTTTTTATCGTGAACGACCACGATTTGCCTATTCTCACCGGATGATGGTCCACAACCAGGTTGGAAATCCCGAACTGCCGATACAGCCCTTCGTTTGAACTTGGGAGTAGGGATCGCAAATCCACTCCTTTTGTGTTCTCCTATCGCTTTTCCTTTCAAATCGATACCACTTGCCTCCATTAAACAAGTCTCGGTTAGAAAATCCTATGATGAGAGAATGTAATGGTTTAGGGATAAGATTCGGCTTACCACTACTTCCGAGGGATTAACAAGTAGAGAATATCGAGTGATTTCGTCCCTAAAAACATAATCGATTAGTCGAAACTTTGATCCGATTTGTAACATAGCCGAGTAGAGATATAATCCGAGAAGAAACTCTTTACCTTAACGATGATGAATCCGATTTCCACCGATTGACTTATCGCTATGGATGAGACAAAGGTATTAGCTTTGGCTTTCCCACTATAAAGGTATTAGCTTTGGCTTTCCCACTATATTAAAAGATGATCACAATATGAAGAATTATGAGAGAATGATATTTCAATTTGAACAAAGTGAATATTCGAATGTTAATAGACATACATTCGGCTAGGGAAAAAAGAAAATGGAAAGAATAAAATGGAATCACTTACTGATTCGGCTAATGGAGAGGAAAGGACAAGGAAAATTCAATCACAAGGTAATGTTGATTTAAGAGATGAAAGAAAGGTTGAAGAAATATTCAAAAAGAAAAGAGAAGATGGAAAAGAGGTGTTTAGAGGTTTCGGCCAATACCAAAAGAGAAATGAACCAAAAGATGTGAGTGTTTCGGCAACCAAAGGAGAATGAACAAAGATGGATTAAGGGTTACGGCATAGCAAGGGAACAAGATGAACAGTGGCTAGAGTGATTCGGTCAAAACAAGAGAAAGAATGCACACTTTTGGCTTTAGAGTTTCGGCAAATGAGGGAAGAAGTTGGAAAAGAGAAAACTCAAAAATGCTAAATAGAAACTAGCCTTTCAAGCACCGAAATTGCAAAATGCCTAAAGGAAATTTGGCCACCAAGTTTCCCCACCCAAAACCGTGTGTTCCTAGCACCAAAATGATGAGTGTTGACCAAAAGTTTTTTCCAAAACACTTTCCACAAAATCGGCCAACATGTTTCCCTCCCTTGCCTTTTTTTTTTTTTTTGATTCTTTCTTTCATTTTCCCTTGTTTTCCTCCATACCATATTTTCTTATTCTTCTTTCCATAAATAAAAAGTCTTCCTTACCTTAATTAGAACCATGGCCGACACTTGGAAGAGTAGTACAAAAATAAGTCCAAAATTTTCAAAAGTTGGGATTTGAACCCCTTCCCTTCATGCTCTCCACTTGACGCCACAACCTCCTTGCCATATGCTCATTTATGCTAGCAAAATACACACTTATTTCCTTAAGCATTGATGCCACTTACCTTCTCTTCTTAAAGTGCTTAAACACAAAAAAATTTGCTAAGGCCCAACTCAACCCCAAGCCGTCTTAGGACCCCTAAACATACACAATTAGCCTTCTTAACTAGCCTATAGCATGATATAATACAAAACATAAAATTCTGAATTTCAGGATGTTACAGGAAGTGATACCAAAATCATAAGAACAAGCAATTCATCAAAAAGCTCGATCTTAAGTGCCTTAAGTCTTGAAGCAACATGGAACATCTCCATAATGTACTCCCTCATGTTTACTTAACCCTTATACTTGTAACACCCCTAACCTGTATCCGTCGCCGGATTAGGGTTACGGGTATTACTTAACCAACCACAAGTCAATGTACTTTATAAAAACTACTACTTCAATTAATGCATACAAATTCTTACTATCATAATTAAACACGTACATCCTGTCTAATATCAAAACATTAACTAACACATCACAAATAATTATATTAACATCAAGTAAAACTAATTTCATTCTATTAGCTAAATATTATTCATTAGGCCATTTTAAAAGCAAAGACCGATTAGGTATATGGTACTTATTCACTTATTTCATTCTATTATCAACAATGCATTCAAACATATATCATTACTGAACATATGCATCACTTTCAATCATGTACATTCCTCATTGCAACACCACATACGATTATATCATTGACCTATCTACTCATCTCACATTCGAATAAACCATAAATATAAATTTCAAACCAACTCATTTATCTCATAGTTTCTTATCACATTCGGCAATGATCATTACATCAATAATTTAATCATTCATTTCCCATGACCGAAAATACCATAGCACTCAATAGAAAATTTAGACTCCAAACTAAATCAAGTCATGGCCAAATATTTCATTTCATAAACTTGACATACGGTACATACATATAATTGTACATATGTTCATCCAATTACCTTAATATACTATATGCATTACACAAAATCATATACATGCATTCGTACATGCCACATATATATATATTCAAGGTATAAAATTACCAAAAATGCTTACCACAAAATCGTACATACCTAAGCATTATAATCAAGCTTGATAATTTTAAACCAACCCAACACATAGTAATATGCCACTTATAATCTTAGGAAACATACCTACCCAAATCAAGCTATATTCAAAACCGAAATTTCACAAACATATATATATACCAACTCAAACATACTCATTCAATTCAAGGATAGAAGTGAAGCCATTTTTGCATGGCAATATATACATCAAATTCAAAATATAAGCATAAAAGAGTAGTATAGCCTATACATGCCATAGTTCTCATAGTTTAACTCATCAAAATAGTACCAAAAATAGTCGATAGTGTGATTGACTTTGACGATGAATCCAGAGCTCGAGCCGACTTTAAGATCTATAAAATAGTAAAATAAACACATAAAGTAAGCTTATATAGCTTAGTAAGTTATAAGAAATGTTTTAAATACAACAATTCATTAGTCAAACTTTTATCAATTCAACTTAATCATAAAAGAGCTCATAATTGCAAATGCATATAACATATTACCATGCAAACCTTACCAAATTCCATAGATCTCAAAACCGCATACTTACATACCAATTATCCATTTCGAACAAGCTCATAGATTAATGAATACATCTCCTTCCTATAATTTCATAAAACAAGAGCAACTTACCTCATTAATACTATATTGCCAAGATATCATGCATCATTTTCATAAGTAATAGTTCTCGGTTATCTCCATTCGTTAGTTAATGTTTTGATAGATCCGTAACTCCGCACACTTAGTGCAATTCAAGCAACGTATCGCACACTTAGTGCCGTTGTAACACCCCCAAACCCGGCCCACGAGTCTTGACCGGATCTGGTTATGTCACTGCGGAAAGACGGTTGAAAATCTTTTCATCTTTTGAATAAACAAGAAAATTGTTAACATTTGCAACTTTTAAAATTTAGTCCTATTTGTACAAAACACAAAATACACCAAATTTATCCACATACATTCATAGTCGAATCTTCCTAGGGACTATATAAGTCCATATTCCTCATAAATTTCACAATTTAACCCTCCAAAATAATATTTTCACAAATTAACCTTCATTAACTAAATTCATCAAAAACTCAAGAACAAAGTATGTTCATCTAGCTCAAATCTTTCATTTAACACCATAAATCATCACAAAACTCAACATATCATCAATGGCATATTTCACAAACATCACCAATGCACAAAATTAATACATGGGCTTGATAGTAGAGTGAACAACAATCTCAAAATTATAAAAATTATCAAAAACTAAAGCTAAATCATACCTTAATTTAGCCTAAGTATTGCCGAAACCCTTTGAAGCTTTTTCTCTTCTTTTATCTCTTTAGTTTCGGCCAAATAGATGAAAAGATGAACATGCAAATTCTTTTCTCCTATTTGTTTTATTATAATATGCTTAAAAAATATTTTATATCATTATTATATATTTAACACATAAAACAAACATATAATATATATTATAAAGCCATATTGCCGTCCACTATAATTATAATAGGGGTAATTGCAACATAAAACCCCCTTATTAAAAAGACACATTGATTTAACCTTTCAATCAAGCAAATGGCTAATTTCACTACTCATGCAATTTAATCCTTTTTTCTTAAATTAAACACACAAACGAACAAATTAATTAACGAAATTTTAGCACATGCTCAATCATATATATTTAACACAAAAAATAATATTAGAATATTTTTTTGACTCTGATTCGTGGTCTCGAAACCACCTTTCCGGTTAGGGCTATAATCGGGCTGTTACAACTCTCCCCCCTTAAGGGATTTTCATCCCCGAAAATCTTACCAATGAATAGGTGTGGGTAGCGTTCTTTCATTGATTCCTCGAGTTCCCAGCTTGCTTCCTCAACCCTGTGTTTATGCCACATTATTTTAACCAACGAGATTTTCTTGTTTCGTAATTCTTTCACTTCACGAGCTAAAATATGAGTCGGTTCTTCTTCATAAGACAAATCGGGTTGAATCTCAATCTCTAATGGGCTAATCATATGAGAAGTATCGGATCTATATCGTCGAAGCATCGATACATGAAAAACATTGTGAATCTTGTCTAACTCAAATGGCAACATCAGCCTGTATGCAACTGGCCCAATACGCTCAATAACCTCGTACGACCCAATAAATCTCGGACTTAGCTTTCCTTTACGACCAAATCTAAGTATCTTTTTCCACAGCGAGACTTTCAAAATACTCGATCACCCACCTGAAACTCTATATCTTTACGTTTCAAGTCTGCATACAACTTCTGACGATCTGAGGCGGCTTTCAAGCTTTCTCGGATTACTTTTACTTTCTGCTCAGTCTCTCTGATTAAATCAACTCCGTGTATCTTGCTTTCACTTAGCTCCGTCCAATATAGAGGTGTACGACATTTATGACTGTACAAAGCTTCATAAGGTGCCATTTTGATACTTGATTTAAAGCTATTATTGTACGCAAATTCAATCAAAGGCAAGTACCGTTCCCAGGTACCCTCAAACTCAAGAATGCAACATCTCAACATTTCCTCGAGTATTTGAATAACACGTTCGAATTGTCCATCTGACTGAGGGTGAAACAGTACTAAAATGCAATTTAGTACCTAGAGCATCTAGCAGATTCTTCCAAAATCGCAATGTAAACCTCGAATCTTTATCTGAAACAATAGAAATAGGTACTCCATGCAATCGTACGATCTGCGATATGTACAACTCAGCTAACTTATCAAGTTAGAAATCCGTACATACCGGAATAAAATGGGCCGATTTTGTCAATCTATCAACAATAACCCAGATTAAGTCTTTCTTGCTCGGTGTCAACGGTAATCCAGATACGAAATCCATCGTGATTCGATCCCATTTCCACTCAGGTATCATAATCGGTTGGAGTAGTCCTGATGGCACCTGAAGCTCGGCTTTCACTTGTTGACATATTAAACACTTTGACACATAGTTTAAAATATCTCGTTTCATTCCATGCCACCAGTAATGCTGCCTTAGGTCATTATACATCTTCGTACTACCCAGATGAATCGACAATCTACTATTATGAGCTTCATCACAAATCATTCAAATCAACTCAGGGTTCTTAGGCACACATAGCCGATTCTTAAACCGTAGACATCCCTTAGCATCTAACTGAAAATCTGAATCAGTACTCGAACCACATTGACTCCTTTTTTCTATTAAGTCATTATCAACCTCTTGAGCTTCGCGAATCTGTTGTACGAACAGTGGTCTCGCTTTCAATTCTGCAATAATCACACCTTCAGCAGTCATAGCTATATCTGCATTCATCACACGTAGAGCAAATAGTGACTTTCGGTTGAGTGCATCAGCTACCACATTAGCTTTCCCCGGGTGATAATCAATCACAAGCTCGTAATCTTTTAATAGCTCCAACCATCGTCGTTGTCTCAAATTCAGATCCTTCTGAGTCAATAAATATTTTAGACTCTTGTGATCCGAATAAACATGGCATCTTTCACCAAATAGATAATGACGCCATATTTTCAAAGCAAAAACTATGGCGGCCAACTCAAGGTCGTGCGTTAGATAGTTCTTCTCGTGCGGCTTCAACTGTCTCGAGGCGTAGGCTACAACTTTACCCTCCGGCATCAAAACACAGCCCAGCCCATTTAAGGATGCACCGCTAAAAATAACAAACTCCTTACCCGACTCTGGCTGACAAGCACTGGAGCTTCCGTTAGCAAGGTTTTTAGCTGATCAAAACTCTTCTAGCACCTTTCTGACCACTCGAATTTAACATCTTTCTGTAATACCTTTGTCATCGATGCTGCTATCATAGAAAACCCTTTTACGAAGTGTCTATAATTTCCAGCAAGTCCCAGAAAACTACGAACCTCAGAAACATTTCGCGGAGGTTTCAAATCAAGTATAGCCGAGACTTTACTCGAGTCAACCCGAATGCCCGATACCAAAATGACATGCTCTAGGAAACTAACTTCATTCAAAACTCACATTTGCTGAATTTCGCGTACAACTGCTTATCACGCAAAATTTGTAACACAAGTCTCAAATGCTCAGTATGCTCGGTTTCGTCACGCGGATAGATCAGTATGTCATCTATGAATACCACCACAAACCGATCTAGATACAGTCTGAATACCTGATTCATCAAATCCATGAAAACAGCAGGGGCATTAGTGAGTCCAAATGGCATTATAAAAACTCGTAATGGCCGTATCTCATCCAAAAAGCAATCTTTGATACATCCGAGTCTCTAACTCGCAGCTGATAGTAACCTGACCTCAGATCGATTTTCGAAAATACCGAAGCTCACTTAAGCTGATCAAATAAATCATCGATACGTGGCAACGAATATTTATTCTTTATGGTCACTTTATTGAGTTGTCGATAATCGATGCATATTCTCAAAGTTCTGTCTTTCTTTTTCACAAATAGGACTGGTGCACCCCAAGGAAAAAAACTCGGTCGGGCAAAACCTCTATCTGTCAATTCTTACAATTGAGCCTTCAACTCTTTTAGTTCGGTCGGTGCCATTCTATACGGAGCTATCAAAATTGGAGTCGTCCCTGGCACTAACTCAATACCAGAATCTACCTTCCGAACAAGTGGCAATCCCGAAAATTCCTCCGGTAACACATCCGGATACTCACAAACAACCGGTACAGATTCAATCTTCTTTTCAGTTACTTTGCTGTCAATCACATACGCAAGATAACCTTCGCAACCCTTTCTCAAATACTTTCGAGCCAACATCGAAGATATCACAGCTGGTAGCCCATTCAAATCCGCAGATTCAATTCGAATTATCTCATTATTCTGACACCTCAAATCAATAGTCTTTTGTCTGCAATTCACTACTGCATCATGAACAGTTAACCAATCCATATCGAGGATAATATCGAACTTATCAAATGGTAGCAACATTAGATTGGCCGGGAAACATGAGTCTCGAATCATTAAAGGGCAATTCTTGCACACTCTATCAACTAATACACACCGATCCAGGGGGTTTGAAACCCGAATCACAAACTCAGTAGACTCAACAGGTAAAGTCTTACTGGATACTAATGTTTCACACACATACGAATGAGTTAAACCGGGATCAATTAGAGCAGTTACACTAGTATCAAAGAGAGTGAATATACCGGTGATAACATCTGGAGATGAAGCTTCCTCCCTGGCACGGATGGCATAAGCTTTAGCTGGCGCACGGGCCTCTGATCAAATAGCTGCATCTGAAGTCCCCCTCTGAACGCTGCTCCTACCCCCCACATTACGAGATGGTCTACCTCTAACTGTATTGCTGCTCGATCTCGCAGTTTGAGTAATACCCTTTTCAGCTGTCTCCAGGCAATCCCGAATAAAATGATCCTGTAAACCACACTTGTAGCAAGTGCGATTGTTAGATTTACCCAGCATTCACCAAAATACCGTCTACCACACTGTTGACACTCGGGCTTATTCGGTCAGGTATTGCCAACACTAGCAATCGATGTAGCCCGAGAACTCACTGGTGGTCGTTCTCGTATAGAGATCCCTGTGTTAGGTTTGGATCGGCTACTATCATTCTTGAACTTCTTTGTTGATGTTTGAGGAAATTTACCCGTAGATCTCTTTCGGAAGTCTTTAGCTTCAAACTCGGCTTTCTGCTTTTCTTTCCTTAGCTCTTCGGCTTTACAAGCTCGCTCAACAAGTACTACGAACTCATTTATTTCAAGAATGCCAACCAGAATTTTTATATCTTTGTTTAACCCTTCTTCGAATCTCCGGCACATAGCAGCCTCAGATGAAACACACTCACGAGCATAGCGACTAAATCTCACAAACTTGCGCTCGTATTTAGATACAGTCATACAACCCTGTTTAAGCTCGAGAAATTCCTTGCATTTGGAGTCTATAAATCGCTGACTGATGTATTTCTTACGAAACTCCGCTTGAAAGAAGTCCCAGGTAACTCGTTCCTTTGGAACAACCGATACGAGAGAATTCCACCAATAGTAGGCAGAATCCCGTAATAAAAATATGGCCCACTTCAGGCACTCATTAGGTGTGCATGATAGCTCATCGAAAACACGAATGGTATTATCGAGCCAAAATTCAGCTCGCTCAGCATCATCATCATCTTCGGCTCTAAATTCTTGAGCCCCGTGTTTTCTAATTCGGTCAACCGAAGGCTTGCTTGCTCTCTCAGGATTAACGATCGGGGGTACCACCGATACTACAGGGGGAGTGTTCAGATTTAGGGGTTGTTGAACAGCCGGATTGGCTCGAATATACTGACTGAACCAATCATTCATCATGCTATAGAAGGCTTGTTTAGCCCCCTCATCGGGATTACTCACAGCTGGTCGAGATTCCTCCGGCGCGGTCCCTTGCGTGGGAACAGGTGCCACGCTCTCGACATCGTCAGCTATAGCTCGTTCGGGATTAAGATCCATTTACTATACGAAAGAAGTAAACACATTTCACTGTCAGAAGTCATCACACTATCACATTATAAAATATGGCATGTATAGCTAGACTCACACGCGCTACCTTAGTCCGAGAACCGACTAAACCGTAGCTCTGATACCAATCAAATGTAACACTCTTAACCATTATCCATCGCCGGATTAGGGTTACGGGCATTATTTAACCAACCATAAGTCAATGTACTTTATAAAAACTACTACATCAATTAATGCATACAAATTCTTACTATCATAATTAAACACGTACATCCTGTCTAATATCCAAACATTAACTAACACATCACAAATAATTATATTAACATCAAGTAAAACTAATTTCATTCTATTAGCTAAATACTATTCATTAGGCCATTTTAAAAGCAAAGACCGATTAGGTATATGGTACTTATTCACTTATATCATTCTATTATCAACAATGCATTCAAACATATATCATTACTGAACATATGCATCACTTTCAATCATGTACATTCCTCATTGCAACACCACATACGATTATATCATTGACCTATCTACTTATCTCACATTCGAATCAACCATAAATATAAATTTCAAACCAACTCATTTATCTCATAATTTCTTATCACATTCGTCAATGATCATTACATCAATAATTTAATCATTCATTTCCCATGACCGAATATACCATAGCACTCAATAGAAAATTTAAACTCCAAACTAAATCAAGTCATGGCCAAATATTTCATTTCATAAACTTGACATACGGTACATACATATAATTGTACATATGTTCATCCAATTACCTTAATATACTATATGCATTACACAAAATCATACACATGCATTCGTACATGCCACATATATATATATTCAAGGTATACAATTACCAAAAATGCTTACCACAAAACCGTACATACCTAAGCATTATAATCAAGCTTGATAATTTTAAACCAACCCAACACATAGTAATATGCCACTTATAATCTTAGGAAACATACCTACCCAAATCAAGCTATATTCAAAACCGAAATTTCACAAACATATATATATACCAACTCAAACATACTCATTCAATTCAAGGATAGAAGTGAAGCCATTTTTGCATGGCAATATATACATCAAATTCAAAATATAAGCATAAAAGAGTAGTATAGCCTATACATGCCATAGTTCTCATAGTTTAACTCATCAAAATAGTACCAAAAATAGTCGATAGTGTGATTGACTTTGACGATGAATCCCCGAGCTCGAGCTTCGACTTTAAGATCTATAAAATAGTAAAATAAACACATAAAGTAAGCTTATATAGCTTAGTAAGTTATAAGAAATGTTTTAAATACAACAATTCATTAGTCAAACTTTTATCAATTCAACTTAATCATAAAAGAGCTCATAATTGCAAATGCATATAACATATTACCATGCAAACCTTACCAAATTCCATAGATCTCAAAACCGCATACTTACATACCAATTATCCATTTCGAACAAGCTCATAGATTAATGAATACATCTCCTTCCTATAATTTCATAAAACAAGAGCAACTTACCTCATTAATACTATATTGCCAAGATATCATGCATCATTTTCATAAGTAATACTTCTCGGTTATCTCCATTCGTTAGTTAATGTTTTGATAGATCCGTAACTCCGCACACTTAGTGCAATTCAAGCAACGTATCGCACACTTAGTGCCGTTGTAACACCCCCAAACCCGGCCCACGAGTCTTGACCGGATCTGGTTATGTCACTGCGGAAAGACGGTTGAAAATCTTTTCATCTTTTGAATAAACAAGAAAATTGTTAACTTTTGGAAACCATGTCTTTTCTTTTAAAATTTTAAATAAAGCTTTGTTATTAAAAATAATCCATATTAAAACTTTAGTGTAAAAATATATAAATACTTTGATTAAAAAGGTTGCTAAAATTAAAATCATCTTCACATAATAATTTCTTTTAAGTAAACCATAATATCAAGTAATATCAAAAATAGTAATAACAAAAATAATAATAATAAGGCTCTTGTTACAAAAATAATGAATCCCAATACTTGGTAATAAAATGCATAAAGAAAATATTTAAAACGTCCTTTGCATGGGCCACCTTGTATCCACTCCAACCCGGTCCGATCATCCTGTTACCTGCGATGTTGGGTAAACAATTGGGTGAGTCATAGTGACTCAGTGTGTAATTAAACCACTGGTATCCACCCACATATTAGCCACAAATCAACCCAATTATCAAATGCAACATGTAACTATAATCAGACATTACCACGCCATGGGCTTGGCCCACATTCAAATATTCAAGTACTGGGCTAGGCCCTTTTCTCATCAATCTACTGATCACTGGGCTTGGCCCATTTCCACGTATGTTCTCAAAACATACCTTTCCACATGTCATATTGGGCTTGGCCTATTTCCATATCATTTCATAACGAAACAATGCAACATGAACCCAACCCAAACCTAAGGTCCATCTCTCACACCCCCTTATCCACCCTACCACACACCAGGGGACCATCGAGTCACCCTCTCCTTTTCCCTCCAAAAAGGCAACCAATGCCATCCACGATGTAGCACGTAGCTAACATCAACCACGATGGAGCACACAGCACCCATCAGCCACGATATGGCATAAAGCCGATATCAATCAAGGTAACCACGCAAACTAAATCGCAAAGATCCACAACGCGACCTCAGTCAGCGCCAATCCACGATGTAGCACAAAGCTGACATAAACCACGTACTCGAAGTACACCCTGTCCTCCTTTCATAACCCACCCATGCACATGTAACATGATATAATGACAAGGTGATGCATGTGCATGTCATTCACACAAATATAGGCATACACTCATGTTTAAATAAATGATAACATATTAACAACCTTGCTACTAACCTGATTATCATCATACCCCTTAAGGGTATCCATTTCACATACGCCACTGCATTTATTAGTAAACAAATAACACGAGCATATATCACACAAATCCCGGAAACAATGGCTAACTACACACCTTATAACCTGAAGCTCTAATCCCTCGATCCCGACACTATCGTTTAGCGAGACTACAGCTACTTGTCTATAGTTTTTTCATTTCCGCCCACACCCGATGGCCAATCACGAGCTATTTGAGACGACTCTTTTCTTGAACCGGGATAGGAGCTTTCCTTTCCCCTCTTGGTCGCACTCGCATCCATCGGCGATACTTAATCGTAACCACACGATCAATCATAGCAATCATAATCTACAAGTATCGAATCTAGATCACTTATTAACATCCTTACCGAAATACTGAGATCCCGAAGGCTTTCCTTTGCTTCTGTCGATTTGCCCTAAAAGATCATAGCCACCACTCGGTCAACACATAAACATATACAATGGCCTAAGGCCGAAAACCAATGGATCACTTACCTTTTCTATTTGGATCCCGAAACACCAATGGTCTTAAGAAGTTGCCTGAAAACCCCTGTTATACCATTATTAGAATCGGCTATAACAAAAATCCATGAAAAGGCCCCTTTGGCCGCATACTTTACCACCACCCTACCTTGATGAGTCTTATCTCGAGAGAATCCACCTTAAGCTCCTTGGTGTTGGCTACAACAAACGAAACACAATATCATCATGGCCCTAAAGAATATTCGGCCATTCAAAATAACTAAGACCAACCATTCGGTTTGGCCACTAAAAGAGAGAACTCAAATCGACTGTTTAAAGCAGAGCATACCTACCCCATTACCTTAGATATTCGGCTACGGTCACCAAGGAAGATCAACCATTCGGCTCACAATATAGGTACAAACCGAGGTTGAGAGGAAGAGAAGAAGTGTAGAAGAGGGTTACAAGGGTTTCGGCAATGGTGCTCAATACTAGAGAAGTTTCGGCCTAGACAATAGGAAAAAGAATCAAGGTTGAGAGAATGGAAAGGAATAGGAAGAGAGAAAGTAGAAGAAATTCGGCAATGGAGGCAATGATGAAGAAGTTTCAGCTTCAAGAAAAAAAAGAGAAAAATAATGAATTGCTTGACTAGAATTTTCGGCAAGAAAATAAGAAGAAGAATTTCGGCACTCTCTCCCCCCTATACATGACCGAATTTTTGCCAACCAAAGAGCCCTTTGGTAGGCCCCTCACCGCTTCCTCATAAAATCCCATATTTTCTCCTATTTTTCCTCTTAGCCTATCATTCAAAAAAGTTTGAATGAGTCCACTGCTATCTCCTCTGATTCAAAATAAAATAATACCAATCCTACACTAAATAAATAACTAATAGATAAATAAAATAAAACATTATCCTTAAAAAAACTTCTAGCCGTCCAACATCTCTCCAAACTGCTGCACAACAAGAATAAAAAATAAAACTTAAATTTGCAGCTCCCATGTGCCGTCCACCTTCACGCTAATCAGCAGCAAAAGAAGAAAAACAACCCCACCTGCAACCTCCAAGGTTCGAACACAGGACCTGAGGGAACCAGCAGCCAAGTAGCGCCCCAGGCCATTCGGCCAACCTGACTTTCATGTCAAAAAGCCCCAACATTTACTTTTAAATCCTTCCTACCTCAGCCCATCACCAAATAACAAAATAAAAACGCAACAATGTCGCTTTCCCCTCGAACTCGCGCTCCTTCCTTCTCCAGCTCCTAAGTGGCGCATGAGAGCCACTTTGCCAATGAGCTCTTTGCGTCACAACTCATTCCAGCTCCTTTTAAGGCCTCCTCCCTTTTAAACGCCAAACCCAAAAAAATTCAAAACCCCTTGCTGCCACCTTGGTTCGAACATGAGACCCCCAGCACCTTGAGGCGTCACCTTCCCAAACCCCAAGCAGCGCCTCCATGCCACTCCACCAAGCTGTTTCTTGCGTCCTAAACTCCACCAAATTATTTTAAGGCCTTCTTGCCCTATTTCCCCTTTTTACACTAAAAATCTAAAATTTTCCAAGGTACTCCCCTTTCATCCAAGCATTCTTAAAACCTCTAAACACATCCAAGCACACCCAAAACCTTCCAACACCTGAATTATACTCAAACTGCATAGCCCCTAAACCAGGGTGTTACAATTCTACCCTCCTTAGAAATAATTTCGTCCTCGAAATTACTTGACTAACGAACATCCGTACAACCTATCTTACCACCCTACGCTTATGCTGTGCACTCTGATCTTAGCAAATCTATCATACTTCCCAAACATAGTCTCTAAGTTCGCACTCAAAATTCAAAACACCTCTCTTAGCAACACAGAAAAGGTTAACTCACAACTAGCAAAGCAATTAAAGCATGTACCAAAGCAAAAGGGCTTACCCGATATCACATCCTTGGTTGACTCTGACTAGGACCATTCCCTCCATGGCTTGAACCACGACCCCTCGTCGCTCGAGGACAATTCTTAACCAGATGTGCCTTAGATCCGCACCGAAAGCATTCTTTACTATTTCCCCAACACTCTCCTGTGTGAGGTCTTCCACATCGAGCACAGAGACGATTCTGATTCTCAGCAACGGGCACAGGTGAACGCACTGTATTCTCTGTTCTTGGTCTTTTCTGAATGCCTCTAGATGATGCCGATGGTCCAAAACTTCTTTTATTCTCGTTCCTAATCTTCTCTTGGTTTCCCCTTATAGTCTTCTTAACCTCTTCAGCGATCCGAGCTTTCTCCACCAGAATGGCGAAGTCCCTTTCTCTCTGCGGAGCGATTAACTCCCGCAACTCATCTCGTAGCCCATCTTCAAATCGAACACTCCTTTCGTAATCTGTAGCCACGATCCCCTTGGCGTACTGACTTAGTCGCACGAATTCCGCTTCATACTCCGCTACCGACTTATTCCCTTGTACTAGATTTAGAAACGCCTTCCTCTGCGAATCCAAGTAACTGGCTCCTACGTACTTCCCTTCAAACTTGGCCTTAAAGTAATCCCAATCCAATCGACCTGCCACGGTACACCTTGTTTGACAAGTGAGCCACCAACGATAAGCCTCGCTCTCAAGTAACGTAAACAAAGACCTTTTGCTTTTCCTCTGGGGTACAATCCAAGTCGTCCATAATTCTTTCGACTCCTTCTAGCCAATACTCTGCTACGTTCGGAGCCACTCCAGACACTCCCCTAAAAACTTCAGCCCCGTTCGACCTGAGCCTCTCGGACACTGACTTCCGAGTTCCGTTTCCCATACTAGCTCTTGCCACTTGCTGTAGCACGCGTAACATAGCTTGTGACACTGCGTCGTCCCTCCCGCTCGATCTTGATCTTCCGCGCGCCACTACGGTGGCGGCATGACTTCATTTCTCGACCCCAGCCGGACCTCACTGGTTCCAAGGCTGCCAGACGACCATGTCCTCTAGAACTCATCTCTAGCGTCGCGATTTAATCTGATTAAACAGTTTTATGTATTAGAAATTCTGTTTCACTTGTTTAACCGCGAACAAATCTTATGTAAAGAAAGTTTCAGAAGTGGTTCTTTCGATCAATCAAAAGGTTTAGTTTGAGTTACTACCCTAACTCAGAGTATCACATTCCCAAACATCCACAACCTTAACTGCACTTCTATGGGCATCTTAGCCCCTATCCCAACCCAGGGGCAATTTCGTAATTTATCCTACAGGGGTATTTTCGTAATGCTAGAAAATTTTAAAACTTTAATAAATCAGGGTATTTTGAAATTTCACAAAACTGGAGGGTATTTTCTGAAAATTTCTTCAAATTAAAGGTATAACAGAATTTTTGGTAACCAGGGGTATTTCGGTAATTTTGTCAATCAGGGGTAATTTTGTAAATTTTCAAAGTCAGGGTGTCTTGACTTTTTACAAAATAGCCTTTTTGAATACTTTCGCAAAGTAGGGAAATTTTATTAAAATTGGGGTTAAACCGGCAATTTTGAAAGTCAGGGGCATTTTAGTAATTTTCAACACAGGGGTAATTTCGTATTTTTGGTAAGTCGAAAATATTTTGAAAAAAAATTTTTTTTTCAAAAATAAATTTTCGTTACTATGAAAAAAAATGCTTTAGTGATTTTAAAACTAGGGTTTCCATAAAACAAGGCTAGTCCCTTTCGGGTTTTATTCAGTGTGTTTAGCCTATGACTGAGTCCTCTTGGTCAGGGTGAACCGAAGCTACGCACCAGGTAGGAATCCCGCGAAGAGGAGGTGAGTCACGAGGACTGCTTAAGTACCAAGCTCTTCCGGATCCAATCCTTGACATGCGCACAGGGGTTACCACACCCTAACTCGGCGACTTAGTCGTAGGTTTGTTTTAGTAACCTTAAGTCTTATGCATATGTTTGAGTAGACTAGTCCTAGGGTTCAACAGATCCTAGTTCACTAATCTATGAGCCCAACCAAGCCCATAACAGTTCATAACAAATTACTTCACAAGTCTGAAGTACTTACCTGGCGGACTCGGGCCGGAGGTACAGGTGCCATGCCAGAATACCTGAAAATATTTCATAAAAACCCATATTTTTGAAAAGCCCATTTTGAAACGTTTTTGGGCCCAAAACCCTCAAAGCCGAGTTTTGAACCGGGCTCTGATACCAAACTGTAACACCCCCAAACCCGGCCCACGAGTCTTGACCGGATCTGGTTATGTCACTGCGGAAAGATGGTTGAAAATCTTTTCATCTTTTGAATAAACAAGAAAATTGTTAACTTTTGGAAACCATGTCTTTTCTTTTAAAATTTTAAATAAAGCTTTGTTACTAAAAATAATCCATATTAAAACTTTAGTGTAAAAATATATAAATACTTTGATTAAAAAGGTTGCTAAAATATAAATACTTTGATTAAAAAGGTTGCTAAAATTAAAATCATCTTCACATAATAATTTCTTTTAAGTAAACCATAATATCAAGTAATATCAAAAATAGTAATAACAGAAATAATAATAATAAGGCTCTTGTTACAAAAATAATGAATCCCAATACTTGGTAATAAAATGCATAAAGAAAATATTTAAAACGTCCTTTGCATGGGCCACCTTGTATCCACTCCAACCCGGTCCGATCATCCTGTTACCTGCGATGTTGGGTAAACAATTGGGTGAGTCATAGTGACTCAGTGTGTAATTAAACCACTGGTATCCACCCACATATTAGCCACAAATCAACCCAATTATCAAATGCAACATGTAACTATAATAAGACATTACCACGCCATGGGCTTGGCCCACATTCAAATATTCAAGTACTGGGCTAGGCCCTTTTCTCATCAATCCACTGATCACTGGGCTTGGCCCATTTCCACGTATGTTCTCAAAACATACCTTTCCACATGTCATATTGGGCTTGGCCCATTTCCATATCATTTCATAACGAAACAATGCAACATGAACCCAACCCAAACCTAAGGTCCATCCTCTACACACCCCCTTATCCAGCCTACCACACACCAGGGGACCATCGAGTCACCCTCTCCTTTTCCCTCCAAAAAGGCAACCAATGCCATCCACGATGTAGCACGTAGCTAACATCAACCACGATGGAGCACACAGCACCCATCAGCCACGATATGGCATAAAGCCGATATCAATCAAGGTAACCACGCAAACTAAATCGCAAAGATCCACAACGCGACCTCAGTCAGCGCCAATCCACGATGTAGCACAAAGTCGACATCAACCACGCATCAAGTACACACCGCCCTCCTTTCATAACCCACCCATGCACATGTAACATGATATAATGACAAGGTGATGCATGTGCATGTCATTCACACAAATATAGGCATACACTCATGTTTAAATAAATGATAACATATTAACAACCTTGCTACTAACCTGATTATCATCATACCCCTTAAGGGTATCCATTTCACATACGCCACTGCATTTATTAGTAAACAAATAACACGAGCATATATCACACAAATCCCGGAAACAATGGCTAACTACACACCTTATAACCTGAAGCTCTAATCCCTCGATCCCGACACTATCGTTTAGCGAGACTACAGCTACTTGTCTATAGTTTTCCGCTGCTGGCCCACACCCCGGTGGCCAATCACGAACTGCTGAGACAGCTCTTTTCTTGAACTTCGGGATAGGAGCTTTCCCTTTCCCCTCTTGACTGGCACTCGCATCCATCGACGATACTTAATCAGAACCACACGATCAATCATAGCAATCATAATCTACAAGTATCGAATCTAGATCACTTATTAACATCCTTACCAAAATACTGAGATCCTGAAGGCTTTTCTTTGCTTCTGTCGATTTGCCCTAAAAGATCATAGCCACCACTCGGTCAACACATAAACATATACAATGGCCTAAGGCCGAAAACCAATGGATCACTTACCTTTTCTATTTGGATCCCGAAACACCAATGGTCTTAAGAAGTTGCCTGAAAAACCCTGTTATACCATTATTAGAATCGGCTATAACAAAAATCCATGAAAAAGCCCCTTTGGCCGCATACTTTACCACCACCCTACCTTGATGAGTTTTATCTCAAGAGAATCCCTCTTAAGCTCCTTGGTGTTGGCTACAACAAACGAAACACGACATCATCATGGCCCTAAAGAATATTCGGCCATTCAAAATAACTAAGACCAACCATTCGGTTTGGCCACTAAAAGAGAGAACTCAAATCGACTGTTTAAAGCAGGGCATACCTACCCCATTACCTTAGATATCCGGCTACGGTCACCAAGGAAGATCAACCATTCGGCTCACAATATAGGTACAAACTGAGGTTGAGAGGAAGAGAAGAAGTGTAGAAGAGGGTTACAAGGGTTTCGGCAATGGTGCTCAATACTAGAGAAGTTTCGGCCTAGACAATAGGAAAAAGAATCAAGGTTGAGAGAATGGAAAGGAATAGGAAGAGAGAAAGTAGAAGAAATTCGGCAATGGAGGCAATGATGAAGAAGTTTCAGCTTTAAGAAAAAAAAGAGAAAAACAATGAATTGCTTGACTAGAATTTTCGGCAAGAAAATAAGAAGAAGAATTTCGGCACTCTCTCCCCCCTATACATGACCGAATTTTTGCCAACCAAAGAGCCCTTTGGCCGGCCACTACTGCTTCCCTCATAAAATCCCATATTTCTCTCCTATTTTTCCTCTTAGCCTATCATTCAAAAAGTTTGAATGAGTCCACTGCTATCTCCTCTGATTCAAAATAAAATAATACCAATCCTACACTAAATAAATAACTAATAGATAAATAAAATAAAACATTATCCTTAAAAAACTTCTAGCCGCCCAACACCTCTCCAAACTCTTTTTGCACAACAAGAATAAAAATAAAACTTAAATTTGCAGCTCCCATGTGCCGTCCACCTTCACGCCAATCAGCAGCAAAAGAAGAAAAACAACCCCACCTGCAACCTCTAAGGTTCGAACACAGGACCTGAGGGAACCAGCAGCCAAGAAGCGCCCTAGGCCATTCGGCCAACCTGACTTTCATGTCAAAAGCCCCAACATTTACTTTTAAATCCTTCCTACCTCAGCCCATCACCAAATAACAAAATAAAAACGCAACAATCTTCGCTTCCAAAGACTCGAACTCGCGCTCTTCCTCTTCTCCAGCTCCTAAGTGGTGCATGAGAGCCACTTTGCCAATGAGCTCTTTGCGTCACAACTCATTCCAGCTCCTTTTAAGGCCTCCTCCCCTTTAAACGCCAAACCCAAAAAAATTCAAAACCCCTTGCTGCCACCTTGGTTCGAACATGAGACCCCCAGCACCTTGAGGCGTCACCTTCCCAAGCCCCAAGCAGCGCCTCTATGCCACTCCACCAAGCTGTTTCTTGCGTCCTAAACTCCACCAAATTATTTTAAGGCCTTCTTGCCCTATTTCCCCTTTTTACACTAAAAATCTAAAATTTTCCAAGGTACTCCCCTTTCATCCAAGCATTCTTAAAACCTCTAATCACATCCAAGCACACCCAAAACCTTCCAACACCTGAATTATACTCAAACTGCATAGCCCCTAATCCAGGGTGTTACAGCCGTTACTTGAAAAGAGCACACACACAGTGCCATCTTTTAGTAATGTATCGTACACTTAGTGCCATTACTCATTTTCCGCACACATAGTGCCATTCGACCGATTTCGCACACACAGTGCTCGGTATTTTAGCTCGCACACATGGTGCCCTTAAACTCATTTTCTACTCAAATCCAAGTACACACATGATTTCATATTCATTCATATATACACATATATTTGAAAGTTCGCTAACATTTCATTTCTCTTATCTCATGTCATCATATTCGGCATCATCAAATATATACATACACACATATCCGAATATTCAATTACTATCAGTACTTACGTTCCATTTACATATATATATAAATCTATCCCTTACACAAGTGCATATATTTAACCAACTCATTTATTCAATAGTCATACATATATACACATATTTACTAACCCATATTCGGCAAAACATATAATAGTTCCTATGCCTTATTCGGCATCTTAAAAATAAAATCTAATGCTTCACTCAAACATGCATATTTTAATATAGAGATAATTCAAATTAATCCGATTGCTTAAAAACTTACCTCGGAAATCGACGGATTAGAGTTTCCCGGCTATTCGTTCAACTTCACATTTCCCCGATCCAATCCAGTGTCTTTATGTTCTTGATCTAAATAATTCCAAATTAAGCTCATTCAAATATATTTTCATTCAATTTAATCCAAAATCACATAATTTTACAAATTACCATTTTACCCCTGACATTTGCAACTTTTAAAATTTAGTCCTATTTGTACAAAACACAAAATACACCAAATTTATTCACATACATGCATAGCCGAATCTTCCTAGGGACAATATAAGTCCATATTCCTCATAAATTTCACAATTTAACCCTCCAAAATAATATTTTCACAAATTAACCTTAATTAACTAAATTCATCAAAAACTCAAGAACAAAGTATGTTCATCTAGCTCAAATCTTTCATTTAACACCATAAATCATCACAAAACTCAACATATCATCAATGGCATATTTCACAAACATCACCAATTCACAAAATTAATACATGGGCTTGATAGTTGAGTGAACAACAATCTCAAAATTATAAAAATTATCAAAAACTAAAGCTAAATCATACCTTAATTTAGCCTAAGTATTGCCGAAATCCTTTGAAGCTTTTTCTCTTCTTTTATCTCTTTAGTTTCGGCCAAATAGATGAAAAGATGAACATGCAAATTCTTTTCTCCTATTTATTTTATTATAATATGCTTATAAAATATTTTATATCATTATTATATATTTAACACATAAAACAAACATATAATATATATTATAAAGCCATATTACCGTCCACTATAATTATAATAGGGGTAATTGCAACATAAAACCCCCTTATTAAAAAGACACATTGATTTAACCTGTCAATCAAGCAAATGGTTAATTTCACTACTCATGCAATTTAATCCTTTTTCTTAAATTAAACACACAAACGAACAAATTAATTCACGAAATCTTAGCACATGCTCAATCATATATATTTAACACGAAAAATAATATTAGAATATTTTTCCGACTCGGATTCGTGGTCTCGAAACAACCTTTCCGGTTAGGGCTATAATCGGGCTGTTACAATACTTTACTGACATAAAAGAAGTCAAAAGTGATGCTATCTCAACCTTATCATTTTTGGCAAAACATTTCTCTATTTCGTCAAGGAAACCCTTGGATTGAGTAATCTTTTCAGATTTTGTGCCCCTAAAGGCTTTTAGAATGTTGTGCTCATGATCATTAGACTGATGCGGTTTGAACGATCCCACCTTTCAAAATCCCTTTTAGCATCACGGGTGCTTACCGCAATGAGAGGTGCATGTTGTTCTTCCCTTAGTGCAAGCTATATGTCCATACAACCAAGCACCGTAAGTAAGCGTATTTTCCATTCCTTGAAATTAATCCCATTAAGCATGGGTATAGAATTTATATTAGCATATATTGTGGCAGCATAAGATGAACTAGCTGAATATAAAACAAAATAGATAAAAACAAGTTCACATGAATATTCATAAGTAAACAATAAATTCAAAATAGTGGCTAATCTCATCTCAAGATACCAATTTTTCAACATTAATATCAAGTCTTTTGATAGTGATATTAACAGTAAGCGATACTCTTGTTGTAGTAATCAAACATTGACAATAAATCATGTCAAACAAATGAATCAATCTTTGAACTAACTTATTGCTAACGTAAAGTACTTTATAATTGTCACAAATTTATCACCAGAGGTGTCATTGAAATTCTACCAAATATTAACTCACCTTTGGGCCAATTAATAAACACATGGATTACAAAAACATATAATCATCTTGATATTTTAAATAAACTAATCTACGCAAAAGAGGTCACTTTGGTGGCATTTTATTTCAACTAATCTATTTAAAATATTAGACATCCTTAATTGAAACCCAAAGCTAGAATCTGAATTTATTTGTTTCAAAATATTTCTTTTAATTTCATCTTTCAATCAAATTAAAAGATAATAGTATATTTATATTTATATTTATGTATGTATATATAATTATCCTAGAACAACATACAATGATGTTGATAAATATAATAAAAGGTTGAATAAATCAAAAAAACAACCTCACATAAGACTTCAAATTTAAACCTAAATAATTTGAATAAAGGTAAACCCTGTCTCAAGATATCGGACACTCTATTAATATTTCATCTTTGGACAAAATATTAAATTGTAAGTGATATCTTGGTGTAGTAATCAAACACTGACAATAAGAATATGTCGAACAATAAATCTTCCTTTGAGTCAATTTATTGCTCACATGTAAAACCGAATATTGTCACATGTTTATTACAACATTTGCAAATGTAATTTTGTTAAATATTAACCTTTCTTTGAGCCAATCTATATTAACGTAGCTTATGTTACATGCACACAACCTTTTATATTTTAAAACAAAATAATTTCAATATCAGAGGTCACTTTGGCAACTTATTATTTTAATTAATTAATTTTAATATATATAAATATAAAAATATTCAAATTTAAAATTTACCTAATAGTCAAATGTGAAAACTAAAATTTATAATTGCACTACAGTTTCCAAAATGACCCAAAATAAGGTTGTCTTAATGCCATCATCAAAATCGAAAACCTTAATTTTTTAACTGATTTAATTAAATAATGATGATGAATTAGTCATAGAATAAAAATAATTCCTTTTACCGACTAGACAATGCCATTACTGATGCTTAAAAAAAAGCATAATTCATTTAGATTTGCATTAAAGCATCCAACATCAAAATTCTCAGAAAAGAAAAACATGGAATATGCAAATAAACAAACAGCAATAGAACATGCTCTAAAGGAAAAACAGATCTAGAATTGGCAATCAAAAGTCAATGGAACAAAGAAACCAGATAAAAATTCTTGCAAAACCTCAAATTCCCAAAGTATAAACAACATGTTTGTTATGAATTATTCACTTACTATATGCAAATCATAGAGAAAAACAGAAAAACAAAGAAGTATAAAATTAAGTGACCAAATAAGGTAGATCACCTAAAACAATACTTAAAATATATTAAAATCTATAAACCCCTATATATATGTCTACGATACCTAAAAGAAATAATAGACTGATATTATATATGCATATATCTTGGTAGCATGCATTTATCCAATTATCGACAGAATCACCTTCAAAGCCATACCATTACAAAACACATACACTGAATGTGTTCCAAAACAATATATATAGTTTAATCAAATAAAAAAACCATAAAAAAAGGAACAAATATATTAAATTTCTTTATTTAAAATTTCTTAATTTTAATAGAACAAAAACTCGTGTTTAATCGATAACCCATATAAACAACAAATTTCTTTCAAAGCAAAAAACCTAGGTTACACTGAATCTTCAATTGAATTGCTGAAGTATGAAACAAAAAAAAAATTCATAGTGGAAATCAGTATATGAGTTCGATTGTAAATTGTCTCAAACATTATCTAACACTCCTTACCCAGCCTAGTTGCCGGACCCGAGTAAAAAGATGCTACAATAACAATCAATAATCGATAACTACTTTACTAAACAATACTTAATTATTGATAATTGAAATCCTATAATAATAAAAAATATTAAAATTTTAAACTCTATAAGTATTTAATTGTAAAATCCAAGCATATAAGATGATATATTTACAAAATCTCCAAAGTTTTAACGAACATAATGAAAATCCGTAGTTGATATCGATTCTAAATCGATACCTTTTTGAAAATCAATACCAAATTTGAATATTGTTTTCTTTACAAAATAAGGGTATCGATAATTATTTTAGGGTATTGATATTTTATGAAAAAGTATCGATACTCAAATAAAAATTGATAACATTTTGGCATTCTGTTTATTTTAAAATTGTTCATATGGTCAAGTACCGATACCAAATGCCAAAGTATCGATACCTATGTTCAAAATAGTAAAATCTCATCTTTAAAAGTTCATTTCATACCAAATTTTCCTATCACACAAAAGACATTATTGTTTCCTATTCAAACACATAAAAATCTAACCATTGTGCCTTCATTGACATCACAATTCAATATCCCAATCAAAATCACATTTAATGACAATTTAGATTTCAATCAAAGTTCAGAAATACTTATAATATCTCATGCCCAATCTACTATTACTATTCAATTCATTCAAGTTTACTTCTATTATATTCTAGCCATTCACAATTAGCATTAAACAAAATAACCAAAACTCATTGTTAAGGACTTTTACATACCAAATCCAAGGCACAAATATATATATACATATGATCCAAAATCTAATTAGGATATCATCATTCAAACATAAGAAGAACCACAAATGACAAGTAACCATAACATTTATAATCACCTATTACATGCCATATAACCCAAATATAAACATTCAAGAACTACCAAAAGATATCTAGATAGTGTGATTTTTTTGAGTTGATCCGATCGCCTAATTTCCACAAAATGTAATCTACAAGAAAACAAAAGAAATAATACGAGTAAGCTTTACTAGAGCTTAGTAAGTTCAACTGTTAAAAATAATAAACTTACTGTATAAACTTATATAATTCACACATTATCATTTTACAAACTGGTCCTGTTAATCATAACCATTCATCAGGTGAGTCTTACTAGCAATACACTTGATGAATAATCTAATTAATAATATTAGGCCATTCAATATCATCTCAAGTTAATCATACAAGAATTCATATAACCATTTAAAATTTTCCCCGATGAATAATATAACGGATCCAGATACATAGTTAACCATCCAAAATGCACCAAAACGCTCAAATGAGTTTAATCAACCAAGAACACACCTTGGCACCAAGTGCCTAGTCTATAGGCTAACATCCTTCCTAAACACACCTGGGCACCAAGTGTCATGCTCGAAGGCTTTACATCTGCCCCCGGTAACACATTAGAATCACTATAATATAACTTGAAAGTCCGCAACAAATGCTGGACTTCAGTATATTCAGTGAACAGTAATGAATCAATAATCATTCTCTCAACACAATCAAACTCGTATAGCACACATTAAAACCTATTGACATGCCAATTGTATCCTATCTTACGTTCATCGGTTAGACATCGAATAATAATGTTCAAGTCAATTAATTTCTCAACATACAACAACTTATTTCAATTCAATTATATCAAAACATTTAATTCATAGTTAATATAACATTTAATTTAATATGAAATTAAACCGTACAAAATTACCTGGGCTAAACTACATAGATAGTGAAAGTTCAGAGACTACTCAACAATTTTCCCTTTTCCTCAGTTATCTACTTGTTCTTGATCTATAAAATGGTTTATTTCAATTTATTAGCTTCAATTTCATATAACATTCAATTTAGTGCAAATGATTTTCTATTTACAAATTTTTCATATTTTCCCCAAGCTTTTACATTTAATTCAATTTAGTCCCTCATATTAAAACGAGTCTATTTTCACAATTGGTCATAAAATCCATGTGTTGAGTTCAATTATACCCACATACCAACCACACATGCTGAAATTTTTCTAAGAAAACTATGCTTATTTTAATTTATTTTCAATTAAATCCCTAACCTAAAAATCATACAAAATCACTTAACCAAAATTTTCTATTTAACACCCAAGCATAGTAATCCACCATTAAACTTCAAAAACTCACAAAACTCATCAATGGCATCTTCCAAAACTTTTAACTTTTTTACAAATTAAACACTGAATTAACTAGATTAAGCTAAAACAATCCCAAAAATATAAAATTAATAAAAAAGGATGAAAATGCACTTACATGAAAACACATCAAAGGCCCGAATATTCAAACTTCTACCATGGCTATTCTCTTCTCCATTTTCGGCAATGAATAAGAAAGATGATAGATTTTTGTTTTGTCTTTAGTTTATGTTATTTTAATTTCCAATTTACTAATTTACCATTTAATATTAACTTAACAACTAACCAAAATTTAGTCCATATTTGTCCACTAATATCTTATATGGTTTATTTACTTTACAAGTCCACCCACTCACAATTAATAGCCATTTAACACCTTTAACTATTAGAACTAACTTTTTAAACTTTTACAATTTAGTCATTTTTAATTAATTAACCACCTAAACATTAAAATTTCTTAACCATAATTTAACACGACACTAATGACTTTGTAAATATTAAATAATTAATATTTACTGATTGAAATGTTGGAATTATGGTCCCAAAACCACAGTTTTCGACATCACTGAAAAACGGACTGTTACACATTAATTCTTATATATCAATTGAATTCCATCGCATAATCCTTCTACGTGGGTTCGATTTTAATTTCGATATTAATAAAACTCTAAAATTCCAATTAATCATAATAAAAACCCAATGATTTTATTATGAACCTTAAAGATTAAAACTTAAAAATGATTTATTCTAAAAAAATAAAGAAACTTAATCAATTCCCAATGGTTTAACATGACGATGCTTGGATGTCACTTGTTTAAACTACAAAAACAAGATCTGATATAAACTTAAAGATATAAACCAGGATCTGTCATGTAAAATCATTAAGAACAAAACTAGATGCGAAAGCATACCTAAATCCGTGGATTTCTTGAAATTTTCTGATGTTATGGTTTTGATCTTCCAAATTAGCACCCAAGTATTTTTGAGAAGGTGACTCTCTCTTTTCTAAAGATGGAATATTAAAAAAGTTACTATACGTAATTTGAAGACCATAAATCTAATATATATAACTTTTTGTACATTAACCCTAATTTTTATTGTAACATTCTAAAATTGGGGTTATTTGTGATTGGATTATTTTACTTATGATTGGATTGCTGTAAGGTTATTCATAGTATAATAAGACTTAATCATGGATCTTGAGTAGGCTCGGATAGTAGAAAAATTTTAATTTTAAGCTTTAGGGTAGGGAGCCTTAGTAAGTAGGGGTTACAAGATTAAATAAGGGATTAATTGACAATAAAAAAGCCTTGGCAAAGTGGCAAAGGGAAGCCACTTAAGTGACTGGAATTGACGCCACAAGGGGAGCAAGGGGGGCCTAGGTTCGAGTCGCGGAATTTCCTTTTTGCTCTTTATTTTGTACGGCAAAGAGGGGAGAGATGTACTCAATGCAAACTCTTCAGGATAATAAGGATTTTTAATTGGAGTTTATGTGAATAATCTTTAATAGTTGGCAAAGAGAAAATTTAGGCATTTGACTTATTCAAATTCTTTTGAATTATTTCAAATGAGTGGCCTAGAATGATTTGGGAGTTGTTGAAATTTTGAACTCCTTGTTGGAGTGGAGTGGGACTGCAAGGAGACTTGGTGAAGGGAGTGCTTAATTCTCTTAAGGCACATGCTTCTCATTTTGTTTTTTTCTTTTCTCCATTTGCAAATAGCCGAATATCCTCCTCTCATTCCTCTCTTTTCTTCTCCATTGTGCAAGTTTCGAATCTTCCCCATTCACTTCTAATCTTCCATTTGTCGATTTTTTTTTTTTAAACCACATTCCAAGTGATTTTACGCTCTAAGACTCTAGCCGAATTCTTTTCTCCCTTTTTGATTATTGTTGGCCGAATCTCAAGCAAAGGTGCTCTCTTCTATCTTTTTCATCAATAGGTTTTAGAGGGAGGTAAGTGCTCAAGGCCGAATGCCTATTTCTTCTCCTCTCTTGTTCTTTGTCGACTTTTAAAAGGGTAAGAGCCGATTTCGATATTTGATGGCAAAAGGGTTAATCATTCTTGTTGGAACCGATTTATTGTAGGGCCTCCGGGATTTGCAAAGTGGTAGATCTGACTCTCCAATCTTTGTCATCGGTTGGTAAGTGGTGGTAAGGATCTATTTTAATAGATTATTCTTTTAGTATTCAAAAGCCGAAGGCTATTAATATGAATGTGTGAATGCCGATTGTAGGGAAGTAAAACTGATTCGTGCATAGTGTGTGGGGGTTGATAATCAAAAGGCGTTTAGGTAAGGTTTCGGGTTAATGTGAAACCCTTTGGAATTATTTTGGTTTGGCCGAATGGTCTAGAACACTAACCTTGTGTTTGGCCGAATATAGGAGCAAGGATAGTGGGTGTGGCCGATTGATTCTTCGGGATATAGGACTATCGTGAGAAGCAGGTGTGTACATACACACTTTATAATTAATTAATGTGCTAAGTATTTTGTGTATGTTAAATCGGGTTTGTGTAGATTCAGATTTAATACCATAAAGGTATAAGCGAGGATTCAGGTAAGTCCTTGTCAATATGAATTTACTATTCGCTATTGATGAAAGCATGACATATTCGGTATATGTGGCTAATGATACGTATGTTGCTAAACAAGCATGTTGGCATGATTGCTGTTAAATGCATATCAATGATTGATGTGGGTTAAATGAGTGGGGGAAGTGATATCGTGTCTCACGGACACGGTGGTTTGGTACCACATTTCGTGACTAAGGTCACCAGAGGTTTGGCACCTCATAGCGTCTTGTCCCGGTGGCTTAGCTGTGATTGGGTTGGCCCCACGATTGATATTATGGGATAAATCGCCGGTGATTTGGTATCACACGTGGGTTGGCCCCACAGATGGATTGTGTCTTTGGACACTAGAGGTTTGGCACCTCCAGTGATTTGGTATCACATTTGTGACTTTGAGTCACCAGTGGTTTGGCACCACCAGTGGTTTGGTACCACACGGGGGTAGAAAGGAGTTTGGATGGCTAGGTTGGGTGCATGGTAAACTTAGTGCATGTTGACTTAATTATAAATTGTGTATGATGTTGCATTGAACCAGGGGAAAGGGTTACACATTGAGTCTTGGTGACTCACCTTCTCCTTTAATATTTTTAGGGGACTCGTAGATCGCGGATGAGGAGCCGGATGGACTTGTGGTGGCCATGCAGTGAAAATATGGATTAGATGAACTTTGAATTTATTTTATTTTATTTTGGTTTTTAATTTGTTCAAGTTGTAATAAGGCCTCCTAAGATTATTTTTATTATGTTACATGTTCGGATAACTAGTTTAAACTACTTAATGACTTTAAAATGGTTACACCCATTTTCTTAAATTTAAATGAATGTTTTATTGTGCCATCGGGTACATCTGATAACTGTAACAACCTGACTTAATAAATTTTTAAACAAAATTAAGTGTGGCTTTATTCATACACTTCAATGGTTTTATACGAAACAATATTCTGTTTGAGGTAAACGTTTTTATTAAATAATTTAGCAACTAAAAAAGACTTTCAAAATGTTTTCTCCTGTAACATACCGAATTCAGTCGTAGTGTTTGGGCCGGGTTTGGGGTGTCACAAAATTGGTATCAGAGCCCAGTTCAAAGCTCGGCTGTGGGGGCCCAAGGCCCAAAAATGTTTGGTAGGCCTTTTGTGAAATATTTTTGATTTTGAACGGCATGGCACCGAGTCTCCGGCACCAATCCGCCCAGGTAAGTACTTCTAACTTCTGTATGAATTATTATCTATAGAAGGGTAGGTATGGAACGTAGATAGTATGATAAGTGCTTTGAACTTTAGAACTAGTTACCCCAACAAAAGACATAACACTTTAAATGCCTAATTAAACAAACCTATGACCAAGTCGCCGAGTTAGGGTGTGGTAACCCTGGTGCGCATGTCTAGGATTGGATCCGGAAGAGCTTGGTACTTAAGCAGTCCTCGTGACTCACCTCCTCTTCGCAGGAATCCTACCTGGTGCGTAGCTTCGGTTCACCCTAACCAAGAGGACTCGGTCATAGGCTAAACACAATAAATAAATCCCGAAAGGGATTAGCCGTGTTTCATGACAAACTCTAGTTTTAAATCATTAAAAATATCCCTTTAAATAGTAGCAAAAAAAACTTATGTTTGGAAAATTTTCAAAATATTTTCAATTTACCAAAATTACCAAAATGCCCCTAGTGGTAAAAAAATTACGAAAAATACCCTTGGTTTCTAAAAATTTTCAGATACCCGATATCAATAAAATTCTCTTACTTTGCAAAAGTATTCAAAATTCTGTATTTCAAAATAATATCCCGACTTTGAAATTTACAAAATTACCCCTGATTGATAAAATTACCAAAATACCCCTATTTTCCAAAATTTTGCTGTATCTTTAATTTGAGAAATTTTCGAAAATACCCTCCAGTTTTATGAAATTTCAAAATGTCTGAATTATTAAAGTTTTAAAATTTTTCGGTTTATTACTTAAAATACCCTCTGTAGGAAAATGACAAAAATACCCACAGGATGAAACAGACAGAAATGCTAGAAGAGTGATTATGTATGAAAGGAATTGGGGAATGGATTATTTTTCTGTGTGAACTAGGATAGAGGACTTAAAACTTTGATTGATCGAAAGAATCTCTATTAAACTCTCTTCATAAAATTTCTTCGGATAACCAAGTGAAACAAGTACTAATCCATAAAAATTTCTTAATCGATTAAAGCGCAATAGTTAGAATGAGCTCTCAGAGGACGTGGCCGTGTGTGGACTTGGTAGAGGCGGGATGATCGCGTGTCGTAACCCCGTTAGGTCGGGTCGGGTCGAAAAATGAAGTACCACCGCCACCACCACCCCAACTTTTGGTTTTTGAGGAGAGCGAGGATCGGATCGACGGAGAGGTGAGGCGATGCTCGCAAGTCGTGTGTTGCGAGTCCTTGAGATGGTGGTGGGGCTAGTGGAGGTATGGGAGCTCGGAAATCTGTACGCGAGCGACTCCGATCCAACGGAGCTGAGGTATTCCGGGGTGTATCAGGAGTGGCACCTAGTGCGGCGAAATATTGGTTGGAATCGACTGAAAGGATCATGGATGATCTCGATCTGACGAATGAGGAGAAGCTGAAAGGAGCGGTGTCGCTTCTAAAGGATGAGTCATATTAGTGGTGGCTCATGGTTCGGGATGGTGCTACGGCAGATGATCTTACGTGGGAGTATTTCAAAATTGCTTATCAGAAGAAGTATGTGGGCACCAGCTACACTGATGCGCAGAGGAAAGCTTTTCTGGGGTTAGTACAAAGAAATAAGTCTGTATCGGAGTATGAAGCAGAATTCTTGAGGCTGAGCCGCTATGCTCGGGGAATTGTATCAACAGAGCATGATCGTTGTGTCCCCTTTGAAGACGGACATAGGGATGAGTTAAGGCTGCTGATTGCTCCACAGCAGGAGTGTGAGTTTGCTGTTCTGGTGGAAAAGGCTAAGGTAGCCGAAGGGGTCAAGGAGTCTGTGAGACAGAACTATGATAGGAATAAGCAGAAAAGAGGCTTTGGGTCGTCTGGATCGGGTAATAATGCACAGAAAAGGGCTAGGCAGAGTGGGCCGAATCAGGCAGGAAGGCCCATGGCTACTAATCAGAGACCAGCTCAGTGTAATCATTGTGGGAAATCACATTGGGGAGGTTGTTGGACCGGTGAAAGAGGATGCTTTGAATGTGGATCTTTGGATCATCGGGTAAGGGATTGTCCTCAGAAGTTAGCTAAGAATCAGTCAGAGGGTCAGAACCGTGCTCAGGTTAGAAATGTAGGACCACCACAGAGGGTCGTGGTAATGGTAGAGGAGGAAATGGTTCTAGCCGAGGTCGCGGAGTGCAGGCGGAGGTGCAGCAACACGAGAGGAAAGATGACTGGTTTGGTCTACGCAGCGAGGCGTCGAGAGGAGGGTGACGCACCGAATGTCATAACCGGTACGTTCCTAATTTTTGGTCTTCTATATGTTGCATTAATTGATGTGGGTTCGATGCATTCATACGTTGCTAGTAGCGTGGTAGAGACTATGAACTTAGACTTTGAGACTGCTTCTAGGGAGATGACAGTAATTAGCCCTCTAGGTCACTCTGTAGTTGTAAACAAGCTATATAGAGATGTACCCCTAGAACTCCAAGGGGTAGTGCTTGTGGCTGATCTGATGGAACTGCCGTTTGGGAAGTTCGATCTGATTCTTGGAATGGACTGGTTGGTTAAGTATCAGGCAAGGTTGGATTGCGCTGCTAAGCGCATGGTTCTAAAGATAGCTGAGGGTGATGAAGTGATCATGATAGGTAATAGAAGAGATTACCTATCCAACGTGGTGTCTGCGTTGAAAGCGGAGAAGATGGTCAGGAAGGGCTGTGAAGCATATGTGGTTCATATATGTGCCTTGGAGGCTAAGGAGTCAGCAGTTGAGAAGGTCCGAACAGTAGGGGAATTCGCTGATGTGTTTCCAGAAGAACTTCCGGGTCTGTCTCCAGATCGAGAAGTTGAATTTGGTATAGACTTGTTACCCGGTACGATGCCAGTGTCTATAGCACTGTACCGAATGGCACCAAAGGAATTGGTGGAGCTGAAGGCTCAAATTTAGGAGCTCTTGGATCGAGGGTTTATCCGACCAAGTATATCTTCGTGGGGAGCACCTGTGTTGTTTGTCAAGAAAAAGGATGGCTCAATGCGGATGTGTATCGACTACCGCCAACTGAACAAATTAACGATCAAGAACAAGTATCCGTCGCCTCGGATTGATGACTTGTTTGACCAACTGAAGGGTGCATCAGTTTTCTCGAAGATAGATCTTAGGTCGGGTTATCATCAACTTAAGGTGAAGGAGGTTGATGTTCACAAGACGGCATTCCGTACTCGGTATGGGTATTACGAGTTTCTAGTGATGCCATTTGGGTTGACCAACGCACCAGCGGCATTCATGGACTTAATGAATAGGGTGTTTCAGCAATACTTGGATCAATTTATCATGGTGTTTATAGACGACATATTGGTTTACTCAAAGACGGAGGAGGAGCATGACAGGCATTTGCGTATAGTTCTACAAGTACTGAGGGAGAAGCAGTTATATGCCAAATTCAGTAAGTGCGAATTTTGGCTTAGGGAGGTGGCTTTCTTAGGTCATGTAGTATCAGCTGAAGGGAATAGAGTGGACCCTCGCAAGGTTGAAGCGGTGTTGGATTGGAAACCGCCTAGGTCAGTCGTAGAAATTCGAAGTTTTCTGGGTCTGGCAGGGTATTATCGAAGATTTGTGGAAGGATTCTCTTTAATCGCAGCACCGTTGACTAAGTTATTAAGGAAAAGAGTTCCATTTGTATGGTCAGAGAAATAGCAAGAAAGTTTTGACAAGCTAAGGAAGATTCTGACGGAAGCTCAGTTC
Source organism: Gossypium bickii (assembly GCA_025503065.1). Classification (NCBI taxonomy): domain Eukaryota; kingdom Viridiplantae; phylum Streptophyta; class Magnoliopsida; order Malvales; family Malvaceae; genus Gossypium; species Gossypium bickii. Next base: position 13,027,889 of record CP106716.1, on the reverse strand, counting down.
TGGTACAGCCTGAGACAGGGAAGTTGTTTACGGTTTATTGTGATGCATCTCATGCTGGTTTGGGATGTGTGTTAATGTAGGAAGGGAAGGTAGTGGCATATGCATCCCATCAGCTACGACCGCATGAGGTTAACTATCCAACACACGACTTGGAGTTAGCGGCAGTAGTCTTCGCTTTAAAAATATGGAGGCATTACTTGTATGGGGAGAAGTCGATAGTCTACACAGATCACAAAAGTTTGAGGTATCTCTTGACGCAGAAGGATTTGAATTTGAGGCAGCGCCGATGGATTGAACTGTTGAAGGACTACGACTGGTCGATTGAGTACCATCTAGAAAAGGCTAACGTAGTGGCTGACGCGTTGAGCCAGAAAGTGGTGACAGACTTAAGAGCGATGTTTGCTCACCTCAGTTTGTATGATGATGGAAGTCTCTTGGCAGAATTGCAAATTAAGCGAACTTGGATCGAGGAGATTAAGGAAAAATAATTAGTAGATGAAGGTTTGAATGCACGGAGATTGCAAGCTCAAGATGGTGGTTTGGAGGGGTATAGTTTGTCTGGTGATGGTGTGCTATGCTTTCAAGGGCGAGCTTGTATCTTAGAAGGATGTGGAATTGAGGCGCAGAATTCTTCAAGATGCACATAAATGCCCATACGCTATGCATCCTAGAGGTAGCAAGATGTATGGAGATTTTAAAACAGATTCGTGGCGTAGTGGCGTGAGGTATCTGAATTTGTGGGAAAGTGTCGACACGCCGTGAGTTAAGGTGAACACCAGTTGCCATCAGGGTTACTTCAACCAGTGAAGATTCTCCAGTGGAAATGGGAGAGGATCACTATGGACTTTGTCAGTGGGCTACCCCTCACGCCTAGCAAAAAGGACTCGGTTTGGGTAATTGTGGATCGACTAACCAAGTCAGCTCATTTCATACCGGTGAGAGTGGATTACTCACTTCAGAAGCTAGCTAAGTTGTATGTGTTAGAAATAGTGAGGTTGCATGGAGTGCCAGTATCGATCATCTCAGATAGGGATCCCAGATTTACGTCAAGGTTCTGGAAAGCATTGCATCAAGCTTTGGGTACACGATTGGATTTCAGTACAGCATTCCATCCACGGTCTGACGGGCAGTCGGAAAGGGTCATAAAGATTTTAGAGGACATGCTGAGAGGTTGTGTTCTGGATTTCAGTGGTAGTTGGGAAGAGTATCTACCGTTGGCGGAATTCGCTTATAACAATAGTTATCAAGCGAGTATTCAGATGGCACCATATGAAGCACTGTATGGACGAAAATGCCGTTACTCCTACGTGTTGGACGGAGTTGGGTGAGCGACAAGTTTTAGGTCCAGAGTTGGTGACGGAAACTGAAGATAAAGTCAAGGTAATTCGGGCTCGTCTCAAAGAAGCGTCAGATAGGCAGAAGTCTTATGCTGATCTTAAGCGTAAGGAAATGGAATATGCGGTAGGAGATAAAGTCTTTCTGAAAGTGTCGCCTTGGAAGAAGGTATTGAGATTCGGGCGAAAAGGGAAGCTAAGCCCTAGGTTCATCGGGCCATATACAGTGTTGAAGCGAGTGGGACCGGTAGCTTATCAGCTTGAGCTGCCGGCAGAGTTGAGTCAGATTCATGACGTCTTCCATGTGTCGATGCTTAGGCGATATCGATCAGATCCATCACACGTTGTGCCAGTAGCAGAGATTGAGGTAAACTCGGACTTATCTTTCGAGGAGGAACCAGTTTAGATATTAGATCGAGATGTCAAGGTTTTACGTAGGAAGTCTGTACCTTTGGTGAAAGTGCTATGGCGAAACCCTGGTACAGAGGAAACTACGTGGGAACCCGAGGAGGTGATGTGGCAGCAGTAACCCCACCTCTTCTGATCAGGTAATTTCGAGGCTGAAATTATTTTAAGGGGGTAGAACTGTAACATTCTAAAATTGGGGTTATTTGTGATTGGATTATTTTGCTTATGATTGGATTGCTGTAAGGTTATTCATAGTATAATAAGACTTAATCATGGATCTTGAGTAGGCTCGGATAGTAGAAAAATTTTAATTTTAAGCTTTAGAGTAGGGAGCCTTAGTAAGTAGGGGTTACAAGATTAAATAAGGGATTAATTGACACTAAAAAGGCCTTGGCAAAGTGGCAAAGGGAAGCCACTTAAGTGACTGGAATTGACGCCACAAGGGGAGCAAGGGGGGCCTAGGTTCGAGTCACGGAATTTCCTTTTTGCTCTTTATTTTGGACGGCAAAGAGGGGGAGAGATGTGCTCAATGCAAACTCTTCAGGATAATAAGGATTTTTAATTGGAGTTTATGTGAATAATCTTTAATAGTTGGCAAAGAGAAAATTTAGGCATTTGACTTATTCAAATTCTTTTGAATTATTTCAAATGAGTGGCCTAGAATGATTTGGGGAGTTGCCGAAATTTTGAACTCCTTGTTGGAGTGGAGTGGACGGCAAGGAGACTTGGTGAAGGGGAGTGCCGAATTCTCTTAAGGCACATGCTTCACATTTTGTTTTTTTCTTTTCTTCATTTGCAAATAGCCGAATATCCCTCCCTCTCATTCCTCTCTTTTCTTCTCCATTGTGCAAGCCGAATCTTCCCCATTCACTTCTAATCTTCCATTGCCGATTTTTCCTTTTTTCTTTAAACCACATTCCAAGTGATTTTACGCTCTAAGACTCTAGTCGAATTCTTTTCTCCCTTTTTGATTATTGTTGGCCGAATCTCAAGCAAAGGTGCTCTCTTCTATCTTTTTCATCAATCGGTTTTAGAGGGAGGTAAGTGCTCAAGGCTGAATGCCTATTTCTTCTCCTCTCTTGTTCTTTGTCGACTTTTAAAAGGGTAAGAGCCGATTTCGGTATTTGATGGCAAAGGGGTTAATCATTCTTGTTGGAACCGATTTATTGTAGGGCCTCCGGGATTTGCAAAGTGGTAGATCTGACTCTCCAATCTTTGTCAATCGGTTGGTAAGTGGTGGTAAGGATCTATTTTAATAGATTATTCTTCTAGTATTCAAAAGCCGAAGGCTATTAATATGAATGTGTGAATGCCGATTGTAGGGAAGTAAAGCTGATTCGTGCATAGTGTGTGGGGGTTGATAATCAAAAGGCGTTTAGGTAAGGTTTCGGGTTCATGTGAAACCCTTTGGAATTATTTTCGTTTGGCCGAATGGTTTAGAACACTAACCTTGTGTTTGGCCGAATATAGGAGCAAGGATAGTGGGTGTAGCCGATTGATTCTTCGGGATATAGGACTATCGTGAGAAGCAGGTGTGTACATACACACTTTATAATTAATTAATGTGCTAAGTATTTTGTGTATGTTAAATCGGGTTTGTGTAGATTCGGATTTAATACCATAAAGGTATAAGCGAGGATTCAGGTAAGTCCTTGTCAATATGAATTTACTATTCGCTATTGATGAAAGCATGACATATTCGGTATATGTGGCTAATGATAAAACCTACGTATGTTGCTAAATAAGTATGTTGGCATGATTGCTGTTAAATGCATATCAATGATTGATGTGGGTTAAACGAGTGGAGGGGGAAGTGATATCCGTGTCTACGGACACCAGTGGTTTGGTACCACATTTCGTGACTAAGGTCACCAGAGGTTTGGCACCTCATAGCGTCTTGTCCCAGTGGCTTAGCACAACAGTGGGTTGGCCCCATGAAGAGATATTATGGGATCGCCGCCGGTGATTTGGTATCACACGTGGGTTGGCCCCACAGATGGATTGTGTCTTTGGACACCAGAGGTTTGGCACCTCCAGTGATTTGGTATCACATTTGTGACTTTGAGTCACCAGTGGTTTGGCACCACCAGTGGTTTGGTACCACACGGGGTAGAGAAAGGAGTTTGGATGGCTAGGTTGGGTGCATGGTAAACTTAGTGCATGTTGACTTAATTATAAATTGTGTATGATGTTGCATTGAACCGGGGGAAAGGGTTACACATTGAGTCTTGGTGACTCACCTTCTCCTTTAATATTTTTCAGGGGACTCGTAGATCGCGGATGAGGAGCCGGATGGACTCGAGGTGGCCATGCAGTGAAAATATGGATTAGATGAACTTTGAATTTATTTTATTTTATTTTGGTTTTTAATTTGTTCAAGTTGTAATAAGGCCTCCTAAAATTATTTTTATTATGTTACATGTTCGGATAACTAGTTTAAACTACTTAATGACTTTAAAATGGTTACACCCGTTTTCTTAAATTTAAATGAATGTTTTATTGTGCCATCGGGTACATCTGATAACTGTAACAACCTGACTTAATAAATTTTTAAACAAAATTAAGTGTGGCTTTATTCATACACTTCAATGGTTTTATACGAAACAATATTCTGTTTGAGGTAAACGTTTTTATTAAATAATTGAGCAACTAAAAGAGACTTTCAAAATGTTTTCTCCTGTAACATACCGAATTCGGTCGTAGTGTTTGGGCCGGGTTTGGGGTGTTACATTTATTCAGCCCATCATCAATTAGAAATTAGTTACTAGAGTATTTGCACATATTTAGTCCATACTTTATTTAATAACTAAAGCCTAATAAACTTTAACCAAATTAAATCACTTTTAATTTGGACTAACCTTTTATGATAATAAATAATAACATGTAATTACTCTTATTATTTACAGGGGCGAATCTAGGGAGGGGTGGCAGGGGCCCCAGCCTCCCCTTAAATATAAAATTGTTATTTAGGCCCTTGAGATTTTTTAAAAATTTTAAATTAATAAAGGTAAAATTACACTTTGGCCCTCTTAAAATTATAAAAATTTATTTTAATCCTTTAAAAATTATAAAGATATAGACTATAAAAAATTAAAATTTCATCCAGCCCCCTACAAAATTGTTCTAGCTTTGCCCCTGATTATATATATATATATGATATTAATATTTTCTAACATCGTAATCATCTGATGCAAACTTCGATTAACGATTGTAAGACTCTCCTACTCTGCTTCTAGCAGTGGACCCTGAAACATATATTTAGGGAAGCAAAACGTGGTGTTGATACCATGGCGCGTAAAGGAAGCAGTCTTGCAGTCTTCAGCTGCTAACTGCCTTGGATTGTGATCCTTTTGTGAACTATCTTTATGTTTGTAATGAAACACCTGCTGAGCTTAGGTCTATTTCGTTGGCTAATGCCACTAGTTCTATTTTGTATCAAACCTATGCTACGACGATTTAGTAATATATGCTCTGCTTTATGGATAAGTAATTATTTACTTTCTTTATCTTTTCACTTGTTTACTTTCTTTTTTCTTTCTTACTACTTTTAATCCAAACAGTGTTAAATTATACCCTAATTCTCCGTTTAATAATTATTATTTTTATTAGAAGTGATACTTAAACTATTATTTTATTTATAGTGAATCTTAGTTCAATGACAAAGTTGAGGCCTTAGAAATTTTGAAATCTTAGATTCGAGTGTCTCTTTTAAAATGTGTAGGTTTATCTTATGATTAATGTTATCATTTGAATAAAAAAAACACTATCATTTTATCTCATTTTACGTTAAAAAGTGTATGGCATTCAATAAACTTGTATTGTGTGTTACAATTTTATTGAAAAATATTACTTTTTTTAATTATACAGAAACATAATTATTAGTTTAGTTAGAAAATTATGAAAATTACTAATAAAACTACAAATTTAATACAAAATTCTCGCACGTGGGATTGCAAACCCCAAGTTTGTCTATGAAGAGCAGATCTAATTGCATTAGTGTGTATAATTGATTTCTTCTATTTAATACTAATCGATAGGGCTTCATTAATAAATGCTACAAGATCTTGTGCATTGGAATCCACGGTTATGGACCCGAATCTATTAGTATGGAACATTTTCTTTTCCAAGTGAAATCCCCTAGTATATGAAAGAGTGAAAAAAGTGATGTTGTTGTGGAATACGAAGTTTTCATATATTAATACATGTATTTAATTTATTCAGGGCTATTAGAATAGGATCCACTTTTTGGGAAATATAAGTCGTAGCAATAACAAGAATATTTCTAGTGGAACATCTTTCACAGTCCTTAGAGATAGTTCACTAATAGACCGATGGATAAGTAATTTGCCTCATTCACATTTAGATCATGAATGTTTAGAATCCATATTATGTAAGGAGACATTGCTTTTGGTAGTTCAAATTGGAGAGTGATATAAAATCAATCTATTTTCAACATCATATCCATAGTTAACACATTCATCATAGTGAGAAGTTTTAGACGCATTCTGTCATGTCTTTCACTCTGAAATCATTTTTCTATCAAATTATACACTGCATTTTGGCAAGAAAAAAAATTGAATAAATAAACTAGATATGAAAAAAGAAAAAGGAAAATTATGAGACGTGATGTTTGCTAACTTTATCCGTTAACTATGATGTCAGGAGTTCAATCTCTGCCCATAAAAATGAAACACATTTCATGACGAACTGTTTATCTTTTTGAAAAATACCCGCTGCAAGTGAGAGAATTAGTTACCATGAACACCTTAGTTTCAACATAAAATAAAGAAAATAATACCAACCGTGAGTGAGTCGTCAGCAAAGCTTGTGTAATCTGAACATTTGCCGGACTTGGCGATCGATAAACCTTAGCCCACAGGATTTGGCCTGGGGTAAATGAGCCCATAAAGCAAAACTTGAAAAACACGGCCTACTTTACTCTCCATTTCAGTAACGGCCGTCGAAACTGATTTTGGATTGTTTAGCACTATACTAAAACTAAAACTAAAACTAAAAAGAGTCTGAAAATTAAAATATCAAAGAATTATTTTAAATGATAAATATTTTTTTAAAACATCAAAATTTAATTTAAGAAAAATATAAAATTAAGATAATCGAAATCATAAATTGTTCGCACAGCAGTGACCAATTTCAGTCTCACCAACCCATAACCGTCCGTCTATCAACGCGGGACCCACACCACCTAGAAGAACACGCACAAACCAGTGCTCCGTGCATTCTACGCGGTCACCCCGTGCGTCGAGGGCCAAATTGCCGACGTTTTCAAGCAAATTATAAAATAAAGGAAGTTAAAAGAAGGGAAAAGAAAAGATTAAAAAAATAATGATTGCCGTGTCGAAAAGGTCGTAAAGAGGCAAAATTTTATAGATCTAGAAAAATACAAAAGAAAAATAAATAGAAAATTTAATAATAGTAAGATCAAAACCAACATATAAGAAAAAAGAAAAAAAGAAAAAGGACATGATAGAGGGAGAAAGAGAGACGACTCTCTAATCACAATCTTCGACGGAGAAAATGAGCGAATTTTAGAGAGAGAAAGTTAATAATCTTCTCCTTTGCTGCTTAAAAGTTCACAGCTTTCCCTTCTTGAGGTAAACATACTCTTTTATTTATTTATTTTATGGATTAGTGTGAGATTTAGTAAAGTTTATAGCCTTCAATCTGTTTATGGTTTTCAGTTCCGATTCGAATTTATATTTCGATTTGGTTATAGGCATGGTGATGGTTCTATTTGTACAGAACTATTTTTTTTTTTTTTTTTTTAGTGTCTGATCAGTGCTGGAGAGAATATTTTGAGTTCTTTTATTTTTTTTTTTAAAGATTAGACTGCCTACTCTCACTGCATGTTATTATTACTAGTTAATTTCGATGTTGTCATTTCAACCATATAAATTATTTGTTTTATCATGGATTTAAGTAAATCGGTGTTCAAATTGGATTTGCCTTGTATGGGATCACACTTTGTGGGATTGATTTAAGTAGTTTCGTGGAATGTTTGTTTGATCTGCACCATTTCCTTCGCATATTTGTCTTGGAATCTGGAGCGTTATTTATAATTCATGTTTAGGGTTCTAGATTTGCTTCAGATGCATTATAACTACTGCTTTGTATCTTCAATTCTTTTGTTTAACTTTGCCCCCCCCCCCCCAAAAGAAAATGTCTCAGATGTATGATTCAGTTGAAATGTTTTTTACAGCTTCAATTCTGTTCTCTGTTGCGTTAAAAGTTTTATTGAAAGTTCTTAGAAGGTGAGAATCCAGATAGAAAATTAACTTCAAAAATTGTATTATGAGGTTCTCAATTAAATTTAGGGTATTTGTGCTAAATATATGGTATGATTCAAGTACAAGAATTACTCCTCCCGAAAAATTAGACTGGGTTCATTTATCGTAAAAAATATTGTGCTCTTTCTAAGTTGTGGTTTGTATTTAATTCCATTTATGCGCATCAATATAATAATGCAATGCTTGATTGAATTGTCTTTTAAACAAATTGGTTATTTATTAGTCTGGACGGTGTTGTTTATTAAAATAGTCTATGTAGTGGAATGGCAGTGCTAGTTTTTTTCATTATAAAACGGTGCAAGTGACTACAGATTGAATTGAGTTGTGTGCTTTTCTCTCAATAACTAATAGTGAATTCTCATACAACCTTTCAGGTTCAAGTTAAGGTCTTTGCAATGCAAACTTTGCTGTTGGCTATGGCAGAATGCATGTGCTGATATTGCAGATAATCATGGCATATTGCCTTGGTTTTTTTTCCTGGAAAAATTTATCTAAATGGAGAGAAATCTAGGAAAAGGCTTAATGGATCAACAGAAGAACCATGAACAAATTCGATACAATAATATGGAAGCTGGAAATGAGACTGTTGAGTCTGCAAACCAAAGATTTTTCCATGATCCATCTAGTAATATTAATACTAACATCCGACCTCCTGATTATAGTATGACGGCTGGAGCCAGACCAGTTTTGAATTACTCCATTCAGACAGGTGAGGAGTTTGCTCTGGAATTTATGCGGGAAAGGGTAAATCCCCGGCAGCATTTTGTTCAGAATGCTTATGGTGATCCTAACAGTGGACCTCTTTATATGGATCTAAAAGGCATTCTGGGAATTTCTCATACAGGTTCTGAAAGTGGCTATGATATCTCTATGCTGAATACAGTAGAAAAACCCTGTCCCCAGGAGTTTGAGAGAAAGGCCCCTTCTGTGCATGAAGAAAAAAGTTATTATGATACCATGCGGTCAGTTTCTCAGTCCTCTTCAAGGAATGACATTAGTCAGGGGCATCAAGATTTTGTATCCAGAAATGCATCGCTTAGCTCCTCTACTAAGGTGAAGTTCCTCTGCAGCTTTGGTGGTAAAATTTTACCACGTCCCCGTGATAGGAAACTTAGATATGTTGGGGGGGAAACACGTATGATTAGATTAAGCAGGGATATTTCCTTTCAAGAGCTTGTTCAAAAAATGTTAGCAATTTATGACCAAGTCCATACAATAAAGTATCAGTTGCCTGGTGAGGATCTTGATGCATTGGTCTCTGTATCTTGTGATGAGGATCTGCAGAACATGATGGAGGAATGTAATGTGCTAGAAGGAGGAGGACCCCAGAAACCCAGGATATTCCTTTTCTCTAGTAGTGATTTGGAGGATGCTCAGTATGGCTTGGGCAGTGTAGAGACTGATTCTGAGATGCAATATGTTGTTGCTGTCAATGGCATGGACCTAGGATCTAGAAAAAACTCAATTGCAGCAAGTGCTTCCGAGAATAATTTGGATGAGTTACTTGGTTTGAACATTGTAAGGGAGGCTGGTCGAACTGTAAGTGAAGCAGCTGCTACTAGTTCTGCTTCTTTGACAGCTCATGCACCTTCATCAACAGTCCAATCTTCTCATGCACCTTCGTCAACCCTACAATCTTCTCAACCTGTTTTGGTGAGTTCATCTAACACTTATGAATCTGGTTCACAGCCATGTTCAGAGGCAAAAATGCGTCATGGAGAAGTTAGCCACTCTTCCACTCCCCAGATGGATGGGAAGAGTCATGTTCCTTTGTCTCCTCCATTGCAGTATAGTTATGGTTCTCAACCTTCTAACTATGTGATGCCTGGAGAAAGTTTAGTCTCGATGCCGGTCCAGGGGCATGTGACCCCCCAGGTGGGTTTGGCTGATATGGGCTTTCAAGTACAAGATCCAGAAGTATCTATAAAAGAGGTGAAACTAAAAAGAGATAGCTCAGCCCCGAAAATTGCTGAACCTGAAAAGGTACGTTCCCTAGACAAAGCTCCTCCAACAAAGGAGCCAAAAATGAAGAGAGATGCATCTCTTCCTAAGATCAGTGAAACTGAAAAGGTTCGGATATCAGAGAAAGAGTACAGTGTCCCTTCAAATGCACATGACAGTTCTGTTGCAAACCATATTTTCAGTGAGGAAGCATCTGTTACCATGTCAGTGCCAGACACTGTCTCATCTTCATTTCCTGCAAAAAATTTCAAAAAGACCCAGGAAGCTGTTCAGAATGTAGTTTCGCCTGAAGTTGTAACTGAAGGGAGAAAGAATGTTGAAGATGACCACTTTTACACAGGTAGTGGGCCTTTTACATCTGGTGCTGGTGGTTCTGAAGCTGATCCTAATGACTTTAGCTGCCTTGAGCCATCTGTGATTCCACAGCGAGTTTTCCATTCAGAGAGAATCCCTAGGGAGCAGGCAGAAATGAACCGTTTATCAAAGTCTGATGATTCTTTTGGGTCTCAGTTTCTAATGTCTCAAGCACATTCTGATCCTTCCCAAATAATTAGAGAAGCAGTTGACAAGATTCATGATGGGAATTTGTCTCCTCAAGCTGATCAGGCTGTCCAATCTGCAAATCCGAGGTCTAAAAATCCTCGGACTGTTATGGATGGGCTTGCTGAATTTGAAAATTACAAAGGTTTTGCTGATAAAATCATCTCTAATATTTCTGAGGAGGGGCTTGAGTCAACTAAGGAGAAATCTGAATTGAAACAAGTCTCAGTTAAGAGCACTGTTGATGAAGCAGCAGTTGGGTTAAATCATCCCACAGCAGGTCAAAGAACTTCTATTAAGCACCTTGATGATCCTTCTTTGAAGCCGTCTGATTTTGAGCGAATTGAGAAGGATGAAAACAAGAATGCAGGAAATCACACTAAGGGGCATAACCAACCTTTGGTGTGGGCAGAGAACCCAACTAGAGCAACTTCCAGTGTACCGCCTGCTGCTTCTGTATGCAGCTCTGAGCATGGAGACATACTTATTGATATTAACGACCGGTTTCCCCGTGACCTTCTGTCTGATATATTCTCAAAAGCAAGAATGTCCCAGAACCTCTATGGTATCAGTCCATTCTCTGGTGATGGAGCTGGACTGAGCTTAAACATGGAGAATCATGAACCTAAGCATTGGTCATACTTTCGTAATTTGGCTCAAGATGAGTTTGTTAGAAAGGATGTTTCCCTCATGGATCAGGATCATCTGGGTTTCTCATCTCCACTTACAAATATTGAAGTTGGGGCTCCAATTGATTATAGCTATCCACCTTTGAAATCTGCTGGTGGAGTTGCCTTAGCTCAAATTAAGCCAGACATCAGTTTTGATGAGGACATTAGGCAAGAGTCAGTTTCTGTTGCTGCTACTAATAACTTGGATATAGGCTCAGAATACAAGAAGTCTCCACTCGAGGGTGATGAAAGTGTACGAGCTGGGCAAAGCCTTCAAGTACCTGAATCTGAGTTTGAGGTACTAGTGCCAGTTGATTTTGATTTATATCCCTTAGCTTCTGAACATAATTTTCACATTTGCCCTCATTTTCTAAATTTTTTCTGACTTCAAGGATGGGAAATTGGATATTCAGAATACTGGTGTACCTCTTGTGGATCATTGCCATGGAGAATTTGATATAAGCACATTGCAGGTATATCTTGCGTACTTAATTATCTAATGTCTTAGTATAGAAAGAGCTGGTGAATTTTAAATTTGCTTTTTGTTATGTTTAGGAACATGAATTTGAAAATTTTGGATTTGGATTTCGTTTGCTGTATAAATTGTTACAATGAAATGCATACCTTGTGAATAAATTAGTTGGGTTTCAGTATATATATTTGGATAGTATAAAAAGCATGAGTTTGTGAAATTCAAAAATTCCTGAAGAATTTCAAAATCACTACTAAATAGGCATCGAACAAATCATTGGGTATGAGAAATAATCATGAATGCTACATTTGTATGTTGTTAGCACTTAATTTTTACTATTTTTGAAATCCAAATCTAAATTTTTAAATCCAAGTTTCCAAATGCTACCTTTATGTTTTCTAAAATTTCCTTCTTTAATAAAGCTTAGCCAGAATTTGTAGAACCTCATTGCCAATGGCAGGAATGCAGCTGCTAATGATCACTTTCTAGGTGTTACACACTGATTGTAGGCATATCATTTTAAAAATAGCTGTCTTTATCTCCTTGCCTGAGCCAGCATGCTGCCAATTACATCACCTTGGACGGTATTCACCACTGTGATATCTGCTTCTATCACTTCCTCATCTCAGTATTTGCTGATGAATTGAATAGAGACTTGGTGAAAAATGTTTTTCAGTGTGCTGCTAGGTTGAATTGTTCCGCATTTTGTGCCTCTAATCCCAATATTATTGAACAAAGTTGGTCACTATTTCTATCTCCATGTTGGCTAATTTCATCAAATGTCATGGCAGATCATTAAAAATGAAGATCTGGAAGAGCTAAGGGAGTTGGGTTCGGGTACGTTTGGGACTGTCTACCACGGAAAATGGAGAGGAACAGATGTTGCCATCAAGCGAATAAAAAAAATCTGTTTCACTGGTCGTTCATCTGAGCAAGAGAGATTGGTGAGTTTTCCTTTTGTTTCTTGGCATTCTGTGCATCATCAATGGAGATTGATACTTTTTACATCGCCTAATATCATTACTAATAATCAACATTAAATACTTTTCAGACTGTGGAGTTCTGGCGTGAAGCTGACATCCTTTCAAAGCTTCACCACCCCAATGTAGTGGCCTTTTATGGTGTGGTGCAAGATGGACCTGGGGGAACACTAGCCACTGTCACAGAGTTCATGGTGAATGGCTCTCTTAGACATGTCTTGCTTAGCAAAGACAGGTAATATTTTTAAATATGGTTATTTCTAGAATGTACTACTTCCATTGCTCCGGAGAACTTTTTCCTGTTATGTACTTCTTTTTTTTTACTTTAAAAGTTTTTCTAATTGTCTAGGCAACTTGATCGTCGTAAGCGACTCATTATTGCCATGGATGCAGCATTTGGGATGGAATATTTACATTCAAAAAACATTGTGCATTTTGATTTAAAATGTGACAACCTGCTTGTCAACTTGAAAGATCCTGTACGGCCAATTTGCAAGGTAATTTGAGTGATCTTGTTATGTATAAATTTGTAAATTTTATGGTGCATGTGTCCCAGTTACGTGTCTCTTCTTGTGTGATAGGTAGATATTGGCTTCCAATTCAAACCTAAGTTTAAATAAAGATGATGATGTCTGTGCAGGTTGGAGACTTCGGGTTGTCAAAGATAAAAAGGAATACCTTGGTTACTGGTGGTGTGAGGGGAACTCTTCCATGGATGGCCCCAGAGCTGTTGAATGGCAGTAGTAGCAAGGTTTCTGAAAAGGTACGATGATCTTGTTTCAGAACTTAGATTAAGTTTGTTTAGATCTTAGTTCATATCTGGTTTTACTGCAATCCTGCATATGCTGGCAACAAATTTATTATTATGATTCAAAGAAGGGACTACCTCTCAATGATTCTGTTTGTCATATTATTTGGGATGGCTTTTAACAAGTTGGTTTTAAGCAAGTTATGTACTCTCCATTATCTCAAGTTGTCTATAATGAAATGGGAGGTTTGTAAGGCTTTATTTGTATAAAATTTACATAACAGATCCATGCCTCAAATCTAGGTTTCTTCCTAGAAGTCCACCTCCACCATCCACTAAGCAAGGAGCACATGGTCTTTATGCAAATATTACTTGCCTGTATTTTGTCATTTGCAGGTCGATGTGTTTTCATTTGGTATTGTTCTATGGGAGATTCTTACTGGCGAGGAGCCGTATGCCAATATGCATTATGGAGCAATAATAGGTGTGAAATCTCAATTGCTGTTTCCTTTTTGCTACACGTGCTTTTACTTTGTCATATGTTTCAGTTCTTCTCCATATTAAGTTCTGCTGGAGGGTCCCTTACCATAATTTTTTTTTAAAAAAATTGTTGCCTTGAATTTCTTATTTTTCATAAAATTTCTTCTGTTAAATTTATCATTTTTCATTTGGATAGTTTAAATCCATTTACTTTTGCTGGTGTCAGTCTTATGTAATAAACTATAATAGCATGGAGAAAGTATTGAACACATTCCTGTGCACATTCATGGTGAATTGACTACATTCATGGTGAATTGACTATGTTATCATGGTAGTTAGTGGTTTTGATTACCTCATTTCCATGCAGGAGGCATAGTTAGCAACTCGCTCAGGCCACCCGTACCAAGCTACTGTGACCCAGAATGGAAGTTACTAATGGAGCAGTGTTGGGCTCCGGATCCCGTGGTTCGACCTTCATTCACAGAGATTGCTAGACGCTTACGAATCATGTCATCAGCATGCCAGACAAAACCACAAGGTCATCAGATGCAGAGCCAAGCGTCCAAGTAAAATGTTTCTCAAATAATCCCCTTATTTTGATGCTAGATGCACTCATTAATGACATTGTGATAGTATATGTTCTTTTACGTACTCCACAAACGTGTGTATTATTTTATATGAAGGGTAAGGGAGGAGGATCTCCCATTGAGTTTGAGAGGGGGCCTGTGAGATATGATATGATATGATATGATTATGTTTTGCAAGTCAAAAAAAAAAAAAAAATGTTTATATGTAAAGCTCTTATTATTTGTGTCACTGTCAATATCCATTTTGGTGCTTGCTTGTAACTAAAGTTCAATACAAATGTGTTTTTTTGCTTTGTCAGTGTTCAGTGTACCTAACTATTGGCCTGCCCCATCATTCAGCCGATAAAAGGTATAAAATCTTGGCCTAATGAGTTTACGCAAATTCTAAAGTCTGTTCTGTTGAGTCTGCCACAAATTATCTGTTCACCTTCTATTCAGAAAAGTTGAAGCATGTGTTTTATCTCCCACGGTAATTAGTAGTTGAGTTTTTGAGTTGGAAAGTATGATTACACGATTACCACTCACATTTCCTATATATATATATAATCAAGTCTTACAACATCTATTATTTCCATCTTTTCTGTTCTGAATTATTTATTCCAATATTTAAGTACTAGAAAATTATTAACCTTTGAAGATATTTACTCTAAAATCTCGAGTGAGTTCACCTATTATTGAAAAGTAAAATAAGATAATTTGTAAAGCAAACTTTTAATATTTCTATTTTTGAAAAAATAAATGCAATACCAATTCGTGTATCTTCCATTTCTAAAACAAAAATATTTAGGTTAAAATATCCTACTTTTTAAAATTTAAGTCCTTATACTTAAAAAATTAAATCCTATTTTTATAATTTAAAAAAAAATTCAGCTCAATCATTAAACATGCTAATAGTTAGGTGATTGTTTTTGGAGTATACCTTTTTTTATCAAAATTTGTGAACCTAACATTTTAATTAAGCTACCCTCGTATGACTAGGTTTGATCATGAGTTGGGTCACCTGCCAAGCGGTAAAGGTTTGCTCAAGAAGTGGGAGGGTTGCTCAAGAAGTGGGAGGGTTACGACAAAAATATGGACCCAACAAATGAGCTTGGACAAAAAATAAGATCCTTTTTTGAAATGGGTTGAGCCTCTAGTAATATATTTTGGTTCAGTTCAAATTTGCCCAATTTTTTCCACTACTATTTATTGTTGTTTTGCTGCTGTTTGCTGCAATTTTGATTTTGTTTTGATACAATTTTACTATTATATTGCTATTATCTTGTTATTATTTGGATATTATAAAACTCTTGTTTTATTATTAATTTTGCTACTATTTTAGAGTCATTTGCTTGCTAAGTTGCAATTATCATAAGTGTTATTTAAGTATAAAAACTTTTTTCTTAATATATTTTCAATTTGTTGGGAAACATATATTTTAATGTTTTTAGTATATTTAATGTAACATATTTTTTGTTTTTATATATAAAAATAATATATATATTTTAAATACGGGCTAAGCCAAGCTCAGATTTAGAACTTTTATCTAGATCGATCTTGGAAAAAAATTGTTTTTGTCCAATCTTTCAAAATGCCAAAATTTGGATTTTGTCAACGTGGTAAATGTAAGGCCCAAATCTTCGCTTGGGGCCCAATAAACCAATTAACAAACAAATCCAAAATAATTAGCCTAAAACATTACGAGGCCCAAAAGGCCCAAAAGTCCTCGCGTCGCAAGCCCTGCCAGCAGCCCACCAGGTCACATTCACCACCTCGGCATCGTGCTCCACCACACTTCTAGTGTACCTACAAAATAGGAGGTAACAAACACAGTAGAGGATGGAAAAGTGGTATTGTATTCAGTGAGATTTTCGGCTATAAAAGCCAAATCAGAATAATGTAAAGGGGGATGGTTTTTATATACACAAAAGCAATACATACAAGTACCAAATACAAGAGATTTTTCAGAGGAATATACACAAAGGCTATACACTGAATCTTACAGAAAACTTTGACAGAAACGCAAAGAAGGTTTATATTCCCTTTGTTATCTGTTGTTGTTGAGTCCTGCTTTGGTTTTTTTCTCATTCTTTATATTTTTTTATTTATTTCAAAAAACTGCACATATTAAACAAAAAATACCTTGTTTTGGCCCGTGGCGGGAGATACGGCGAAGGGCTGTCGGATTAGGGGAACCCAAACCCTAATGATAAACGAAGGAAGGGAGAGGGGCTCCTGGTCTGCTGCTTCGAAGCAGAAATGAGATATGAAGGAATTTTTTTCCTTTAATTTTAAAACGACGCCGTGTAAACAAAGGGGGGAGGGGGCTCTGCGCGCTCGACCCGATCCATCGCTGGATCCGCACACATTTACCCTAAATGGGTAAATTCGCGTTTAGTCCTCCCTTCTTACGCCCTGTTTTAATTGCGTCCTATTTCAGTTTTTTTATTTTTTAATCTTACCCTAAATCTAATCTGTCATTTCAATTTGGTCCTCGTTGAACACACCGCTTCAAGGGGTGGGATTAATTTCTATTTTGGTCCCCCTATGTCGCGCGTGTATTACAATTTAGCCCTTTTTATCTTCTTTTATTTTAAATTTGGCCCAACACTTTTGTTTTTGATCCAATTTAGTCCATCTACGTTTATTTTGTTATTTTACCATTAAATTAACTATTTTAAATATTTTTCTTTTGTTACTTTTTTTATATTATTATTATCATAATCATATTCTTTCTATTATATGTATTATAATTATATATATTATTTTGCTTACTTTTTTTGTATATTATTATTACATCTATATTTTTAGTATCAATATACCTTTATTTTGCTACTACTATTTTTTATCAGTACTATTATTCTAATATTATTACTATTACTTTTTTTATTAATATTTCTTTATTTTGGCTTATTGTTGTTATTATTCTATTGTTATATTTTTTTTACCTTTTTACTATATTCGTTAGTTTTATTAGAAGTATTATTATTATTACTATTTATTTTATTTGTCACATATTATTTTTGTTATTATAATACTATTGTTAATTTTCCTTCCTTTTTTTGTAGTTATTATTATTATCCCTTATTATTATCGTGTTTACATGTCAATATTTTCTTCTTTTTTTTTCAAAATTCATAAAAAGGTTCACAAAAGTAATATTTCGTGTTTGGAAGTTCGAGAAATCGTGCCCAATTGTGCTGGGTTTCAATTTTTCGTTCGTCTAGATGACTAAATATCCTTTAAAGATTTTGATCGCCTTTTTTAAATAAGGCAATGTTTCACGTTTGGAAATTCAAGGAATCGTGCCCTAACGTGCTGGGTTTCGGTTTCTGTCTGTCCAAATCATTAAACATCCTTTAAAATTGTGTCCGTGTTTTCTTAAATTAAAAAACAAGGCAATATTTTGTGCTTGGAGGTTTTGAGAAATTGTGCCCTAACGTGCTGGGTTTCAATTTTCCGCTCGTCCAAAGGACTAAATATCCTTTTAAAATTTTGATCTTGTTTTCTCAACTTTAAAAACAAGGCAATGTTCCATGTTTGAAAATTTGAGGAATCGTGCCCTAACGTGCTGGGTTTCGGTTCTTTCGTTTGGCCAAATAATGGAATGCCCTTTTTTAAAACGACAATGCATGAATTTTGGAAATCATGAAATGATCTTCGTGTCAAAGGTTTGAAACATCGTATCTTAACGTGCTGGATGTGATATTTCATCCTTTCGGAACAAGAGAATTTCGATATCCAATTCGAATTACCCAAACATTTTCCAAATGGTTTGTATTTTAAAATCTCTTCCAATTTTCGATATTAGGACATTAATCAATCAATAAGGTACCAATTTTGGGCGTTGCGAGGGTGCTAATCCTTCCTCGTACGTAACCGACTCCCGGGCCTGTTTTCTTAAAATTTGTAGACCAAAATGTTTTCTAAAGTGACCCAATCGCACTTCAAAAAGAGATTGGTGGCGACTCCGTATTTCTTTTTAAAGTTGGCCCGTTTTTCAAACAAAAAAATGGTTTCGACAGTAAATATTGACAAAAAAATAAATGCATGAAGTTCACAAATTTTGATGGAAACATTAACAAAAAAATAAATAAATTGAGTTGTCAAAAATTACTAAGAAAGATAATTATTGGATTAATATTTTTAAATTAAAAAATATTCAATTTTTAAAATTTTAAATACAAGGATTAAATCTCAAATTATATAAAAATAAGCACATATTTTAATCAAATATTTACTATCATGATCTTAAAAAATTTGAAAGATTTAACTTTTAACAAAAATTATCCTCCACCGTTTCAAATCTAGAAGCAAAATATTTATTAGGGTAAACTACACTAAAGGTCACTCTAAAATAGAGTTTATCTTATTTTGGTTATTCTATTTTTTTCTTAATTTAGTCACTTTAATTAAGATAATTGTTTGAATTAGTTACTAAAATTTCATTAATTCATTAACAGATTACTGATGTGGCACATTAATCAACTGAATGATGACATGTGACACTTTTTTTTTTTTTTGACTAATGTTTAAGAGTCTTTGTAATTATTTCAAGACATTTATTTTTCTTCCTTCCTCCTCTATGTAACTTATAAATGGAGAAACTAGAACTGATCCCACGACACTATATACATTCATTTATTCGGTAAAGCAAATAAGAATGTCATTATTTAGATAAATATATTAAGTAATATTGGTTTATTATTTTAAAATATAGAAAAACGGAATTCTTCAGCAAGTCAATGAGAATTCTTCTTTAAATCCTTTTACAAAACATGCATGAAACATAAAAATTAAAAATCATAACGGAGATTCGGAATGCCTGACTTTTAAGGAATGATTTTGTGAACATATGCATACCAAGAATTGGATGATAAAGACGCTAATTATAGGCTTATAGCAAACCACTAATTTGTTTTTAAGAAAGTACAGTTGCAGCGAATTTTGGACCAAAAGACCTCCCTACCTAGCGATGGGAACCACATTTGTCTCCATCTCCAAAGAGGTCATCTCACTCTGGACCCAAGGATCATTTCTTCCAACACCCATTTCTAAAGCAATACATTCCTTCAGTACTGCTAATACATAACTGATATTTGGCCTTGGCTTGGAATAAATGTATGTGCATAGTGTCTTCGTGGGATCAGTTCTAGTTTTTCCATTTTTGAACTACAAAGAGAAGAGAAAGGAAAAAAAAAAAAGTTTTAGAATAATTACAAATAGGTCCTTAAGCTTTAGCTTAAAGTAAAAAAAAAAAAGCATCACGTGTCGACATTCAATTGACTAATGTGCCACATCAACAATTCACTGTAGATTGTTACATATTCTTAGGATTGAATTTAGCGTTTTAATTTATATTTTTTCCTTCTTTATACTATATAGACTTGTATATAAACACTCTATCTAACGAGATGAAATACAAGTAATTTCTCTTCATTCTATTCTCGTATATTTGTTTTCTCTATTCCCATTAACATGGTATTAGAGCTTTTCAATTCAGGTTTATGTGTTCGCTGTTTTTCTTGAATCGCAAAGGGATTAGGTATTTTTTCGTGGGTTATTTTTAAGGAGATTTTTAGTCTAAACCGTTGGCACGAGGAGGAACGCCACCATGTCAACAGATGATATGTAGTTTCTGGTGGCTTGAATCGCTGTGTGTTGGGCTAACGCAACACCCAAATAGCAAAGGGCGTGTGAGTGGTCTTCTTGTCACCATACTTTGATTCTGACGTCGACTCAAGATTCTGACCAAAGCCCAGTGGTCGGGTTATCAATCAAAGGTGGTTCGAGGGTGCTTTGGATTTTTTTCTCATTGTTTTGGTACTGTTCACAAGTACTGTTTGGGTACTATTCATGAGTATTGTCCAACACTGCTTGAGCACTGTTTTGAGATTGTCTTTTGCGGGTTTCGCTACCTTTCGTCATATAATGACTTTCTTTTCTTCATTTGCAGATTCAGGTAAATCTAATGCATGTTTTATTTCCTCTTCATCTAAATTGGTTCATAGATTCAAGAGTTACAAATTACATGACAGGTAATCCCAACCTTTTCTCTACCTTTAAGTCACAAAGTTCACCTCCTGTTACTATTGTTGATAGATCCACCAATAAAGTTTTTTGGTTCTAGAAGTATTAACCTATCTTCATCCATCACCTTATCATTGATATTAAATTTACCTAACCTCACCTTTAATTTAATATCTGTCAGTAAACTTACTCATGACCTAAATTGCACCATCTTGTTTTTTCTCAATCATTGACTTTTACAAGATCTTGTGACGAAGCGATGTAACGACCAAATTTCAGTAGTGTTGAAAAATGCGATTTTGGAGTTCTATTTCTGTAAATCGAGTCCATAAATATAAAATAAAAATATTTATGGAGTTAATATGAAAATATAATAAAGTTCAATTAAATAATTTAGCCGAAAAAATAGTAAATTAAAATTCAACGACTAATTGTAAAAGTTCAATTGTTATAGAATTTTAATTAAGAAAAGGTTTGAAGACCTATATAGCAATTATCCAAAGGGCCAAAAGGTTAATAAACCAATTTTTGGCATGAGCTAGCGGATGATGTTAAATTCCACTTAGATTAAATTATTATTAGATTATGCTTAATTATGTTTTAGTTAATTAATTAAATAATATTAATTAGATTAATTAAAGGGTAATCCATGTATAAAAGAAAAAAAAATGAGTATAAATTTCCATCATCTTCATTCTTCTCATTATCCACCATTATTTAGAAACAAAGAAAGTTTCAAGCTCCCTCAATACATTCGGCCAAGCTAAAATCTAAAGGTAACTAAGCTATTTTTTATGTAATTTTATAGATTTATGATCATGGGAGTTTGATTTAGTTAGCCCATGTCACAATTTTCCCAATTATTGAGTTTTTAGCAAGTTTCCATTGTTGAGAAATTGATGAATTAGGCTTGAAATTGATAGAAATAAGCTTATATCATGATAAGGACTAAATTGTAAAGCTAAATAAGCTTGATAGTTAACTTTGTGACATTAGGGAATAAATTGAATAAATTGAAAATATATCATGAAATTATTCTATGAATAGAAAGTATAGGGTCCCTAATGAAATAATGTGAAATTGAATTTTGATTTTATGCTAAATATCAAAAAATATGCATATCCCGCGTATAAAGACTAAATTGAAAAAAGTGTAAAATATGCTTGGTTTTTTTATTTGAATGTGAATTGATGAAATTTGGTATTGTTTATTTTTTAAATTGTCGTATGTAGCTAAGGAAGACGCTAGGCCATCGAGTGGGAAAGGAAAAGCAAGAGTCGTCGACAAGTGAAATGAGCATTCAATTTGTACTTTTATGATTCAAGATCAATATATTTGTTTTCATATTCATGTTAATTGAATGGTTGAGTATCGAGGTGAGTACATGATTATTGTTTAAATTAATTCATTGTGATTGATATTGGACTGAATTGAACAAAATAGAAAGTAGCATGATTTAATTTATACATAATATGTGATATGAAAATGGATTGAAACATGTTATGTGATATGAGAAAGTTGTGAATTGATGATGAATTGAAATGTGATTATGAAATTAAATGAGAAATGATATATGTATGAGATTGAATAATGTAATTGCACATTGGTACCCTATTAACGGTTCGAGAAGAGTTGGATATAATTGACATGTCATAGAGTTAGATCGAGTTCAATGAGTGCAGGCCACACATTTTGCTTCAATTATATACTGATGAGCATTGGGCGCATATTACTTCGAACCTTCCGACGAGTGCTAGGCACACATTATCCTTGATTATGTACCCACGAGTGCTGGACGCATATTATTTCGGATGTTTTAATGAGTGTTGGGCACACATTTTACTTTAGTTATACTGATGAGTGCTAGACACACATTTTACTTCAATTATACTGATGAGTGTTGTGCACAAACTTATGCTTTGAACGTTCTGATGAGGCACTAGGTACCATATTGGTGTGTTGGTTAGGCGATCCGTGTATCCATCCCGAGTTTGAGTCTGGTTATTAAATGGTTATAAAGTATGACCTCGATAATTGATAATGAATTAAAATGATATAATGAAATGGTATCAAATATGAATATATGTATGATTTGGAAAAAAATATGGTTCGAAAAAGGTTTTCTTGCATAGAAAAAAATAAAATTTTGAAAACTAAGTTGGTTTGTGATATTTATGACAATAAAAATTTTCTCGAAATTGCACCTATGCTTTGGATAAAAAGATCCTTGTCGTTCCTGATTTTCAACCAAATGACTTTCTTCACTATTCTTGTACCACAAACTGTTTCGAGTGTGGGCTCGAACGAATTCGAATCAAACACAAAACTAGAAATTATTTACTTTAATTTCGGCGAGAAAGTAATTTTCTCTCTTTAATAGAAACTAGTAGAATTGTTATTCCGAAAAAATAGAATTTATACTTAGAAATTAAACTCTCATTATATTCGACAGAATAACAATATCTCAAAGTTGTGTAAAACTTATTATGTATTTAGCCCTATCAGTGTCATTTATTTATAGGGAGAAGTAGTGAAACCCTTATTGAATTAATTGAAGTCTATTTAATAGAAAATAACTTCCTAGTTGAACTAGGAGAGAAAGGGGAGACAACCTAAATAAATGTACTAGGGTTTGTCGTTCTATGTATCCAACATGATGGGCTTTTGGGCCTCTCCCATATCGGGTCCGATTATAAGTGTTTCTTGGACTTTTTGGACTTTTAACCCCATACTTTATAATTCAATCCAACCCAATACATGTTTTTTTATTTCCAAAAAAAACATAATAAATAATTTTAATTAATTAATTAATTTCCCAATTAAATATTTTTCTCAATTCAATTTTGATTCTATTAAAATCATGACAACATTACCGTAAAATAATCTATGAGAGAATATATTTAACATTTCTACATTCAACGGATTCATAGTGACCAATTAATTTAATTCTATTTTTGAACTTCAATTATATAATTAATTAATTAAATAATAATTCAAAAAACCATAAATTAATTATTAGGTCATTTTCATACTTAGTGAGAAAATCACATTCGTTTCTGAATGTTCCTCATTTCTTTAACTTTACCATTTCTATCAATTTATGTTTATTTGATTCAACAAGCTATTCATTTATGGTTTCAAGGAGCTAGCGGAGGAACCGATTAGACATATGTGATTAGAGCTCAAATGATTTATAATTAAGTTCTAACTTTTCTCCTATTAATTATAAACTCATTTAGTCACAAAGTCATTCCACTATAGTATCATGACTGAGCTCTCCCTAATGACATACCATTATGAAAGCTACTCTATCAGTGCTCATCCAATGACCTTGTCATTAGTGTGTTACCCTCATAGGATATCCTTAATCTCTTTGGGATAAATCCGTTCTCTCAATATGATCCTATTTTATCTCATGGTAACCATTACATCTTCTTTCATGAAAAGTCAATTACTATCAAATAGTAATTAAGTTACTCATCAAAAAGACAAATAACCCGCGACCACGTTTACTTTTCATCTATCTTGTAATGCTAATGAGAGGGTATCATTTACCCTTATCTTGGGCTACGCATTAGCTTTTGATTCCTTATATATTTGAACTCAGACTTTTACTTACATCAAAGTATATGAGTCACACATATATAGTCCATCATCCACTCAGGATTAAAGCATGTCACACTATAAACGTCACAAGTGAATAAATTCATAAACGAATTCAGGATCTATTTTGTTTGGGTCTAGTCTGATGTACTATCAGCCCAGTTAGTCTCATCTATGCCTCTATCTTTTAGGAGTCATCCGCTTTGATACCCAGGACAAGACATTTTCCCAATTGAACTTGATATAGGACATATTAGTCTTTCAATCAGTTTGCTCATTTCCAATTAGACTAAGGACATGTTTAGGTTTGTCTACTAATATAAGTTGTATTTTTGTATTACGATCCAACCATGTAATACTGCTTAGTATTATTCTAAATATTAGATAACCAGTGAGCTAATATTTGCTTCTATTTTACTTTGTGTGTAGAAACCACATGAGGACAATATATAAAGAATATTAATGTAATTCATGAATCATTTTATTAATCAATCTGTTCGAAAAAAATTAAAAGTTTAAAAATGAATATATTACACTTAGGGCACCAAATCTAACAGATCGAAGATCTACTATTGGGTGTTGTGTTTTTGATCTGCCACGATCTAGGCTATTATTTACATCCCTTTCACTGACTTTACCATGTTTAATAACCTAAATCAAGACATTTTAGTATCTATTTATATTTTTATCATTTGATTTAGTAAATTATGTTTTTCTATAGTTTTTACAATATTTTGATATCTAAATAGGTTATGTGGCTATGTAGGATGGACAGGGAGCTAAAAGTGCACATTCGGACTAAAAATGATGTTGCGACACCGAAGACAGAAGAAAAACAAAGTTCTAGGGATGAAACTACCACAAATGTTGTAGCACCAGTAATCGGATGTTGCAACACCGATTGGATGTTGCAACATAAGATTTGGATGTTGCAACATTGCTTCTGTGTGGAAAAAAATTCATGTACGCGTCGGTTGAGATTTTTAAGGGCAATTAGGGGTTTTTTACAACTTAAAACCCTAATTGTCATTATAAACGAATGGGCACTTTAGTCTTTTTATTTTTATCTATATAAACAAATTATAACCAGATTAAGAGGGAGTTGAACAAATTACATAGATTAGATTTCAAACTTTATTTTGCTTTTCATTTTTGCTTTAGTTTCTTTTATGTTTGCTTAAGTAAGATTGTAGCGAGTAGAAATTGTTCCAGAACTGTGATTTTGCATCAATTAACCCATGAGCATTCTCCATCTCTTCTTTTATTCTATTATTTATATCTTTTTGCTTAACTCTGTTAATTGAATGTTTGTGTAAATATTAAAATAAGTTTATGCTTTATACATATCTCGTATAACATAATTAATTAACTAAAGGATGGGGTTTAATTTGGATTGGTTGGATTAAATTAGACCTATTCATGGGTCGGGCCACTCGGCTCGGCTCGAAGGCCCGCCCAAAATGTGGGAGGGTTTGGGTAAAAATATAAGCCCAAAAAATAGGCTTGGACAAAAAAAAAAGGCCCGTTTAAGAAATGGGTCGGGCCTTAGGTAAGGCATTTTTGGCTTGGGCCGGCCCGAATTCACTAAAGGACAAAAAAATCTATTTTTTTTGTTTTTTTAATATTATTTTCTTATTGTTTTCTCCCTATTTTGCTACTATTTTGTTGTTATTGTTTGGATATTGTATGAAACTTATTTAATTGTTAATTTTGTTATTATTTTAAAGACATTTGTTAATTTTGTTATTATTTTAGAGGCATTGTCTTGTTAAGTTGCATCTATCTTAGTGTTATTTAAGTACATATATTTTTTAAAATTTATTTTCAATTTGTTGGGAAATATTTATTTTGATGTTTTTAGTATTTTTGATGTATTATATATATTTTAAAATTATATAAAAATAATATAAAATTAATATGGGCAGGCCAGGTTGGGCCTGGGTTTTAACATTTTTATCTGGGTTGGGCTTGGGCAAAATTTTACGCCCATTTTTCGGGCCGGGCCCAACCCAGGCATAAATTTTTAGTTGAGCCAAGCCCGACTCGACCCATGCACACCTCTAAATTAGATTAAGAGTACGTAAACCCTAGGATTGATGACCCTAGGAAGTAACACAGGTAAGATGAGGTCCGGAGATAAGTCTACCAAGAATCCCTTAATCTATCCTAGTATAATATGTGAGGTCAGGAGATAAGTAGATTATGCTGACTAGTTAGTTCAGTTAGAGGTCGGGAGGTAATAACTAGGTTAATTATTAGCTAATTAGTTAAATCCCTAAACTGGAAGTTAATTAATACTCAGGTATCGTAATTGGATCTAGTCTAAAGTAGCTCGCGTAGTTGAAACTAGTATTATGATACGCCAATAACTTAACCTAGGGATAGATTTAGTTTTAGTTTAATTTAATTAGTTTATCATTATTATCTTACTCTAGAATTTACATTAGTAATTTGAGTCTAGTAGATTAGTAATTATTTTCGGTAATTAACTTAATAATAATTTTCTCCAAATAGCAATCCCTAGGTACGATCCTAGGAATACTTACTAAGTGTTTCATTGTAAACAAACTATATTAAAACCTGACCCATATACTTGCGGACACCGCCTAATTCATATATTTAGTTGCAATATTTACACTCTCGACATTCGCACGTTGGGAGGCGGTCAATTCTTGTTGGTGAAAACTTACTATCATGGAAGAGTAAGAAGTAGAATGTTGTATCTCGATCTAGTGTAGAATCAGAGTATAGGGCTATGTCACAATTCCAC
Source organism: Gossypium bickii (assembly GCA_025503065.1). Classification (NCBI taxonomy): domain Eukaryota; kingdom Viridiplantae; phylum Streptophyta; class Magnoliopsida; order Malvales; family Malvaceae; genus Gossypium; species Gossypium bickii. Next base: position 13,001,020 of record CP106716.1, on the reverse strand, counting down.
GTGTGAAATCATGTGTATATGACATCTGTTAATTGAAATTGGGTTAGAGCATTCGTCACCATGAAAGCTCTTATGCGATAATCAAGAAGCTCTTCATATCGCCTCAAATCCGATTTATCATGAAAGAATCAAACACATCGACATTGATTGTCACTTTATTCGAGAGAAAATTTTGGATAAGTCAATTTCCATGGGTTATGTAAAGACATGAGAACAAGTTGTTGATATGTTCACAAATGCTTTTAATGAGAATAGGGTTGACTATCTATGTAACAAGCTGGGCATGACCAATATTTATGCTCCAACTTGAGGGAGAGTGTTACATATTCTTAGGATTGATTTTAGGGTTTTAATTTATTTTTCCTTATTTAGACTATATAGATTTGTCTCTAAACACACTAACTTAAAAGATGAAATACAAGTGCTTTCTCCCCATTCTATTCTCATATATTTTCTTTTCTCTGTTCCTTATAATATGGAGTAACAAAATGTTTAATACTATATGACTAATTCGAACAACTATCTTAATTAGAATGACTAAATTGAGAAAGAAAAATGAAAGTGACTAAAATAGGATCTCCTAAAGGAATCTTTACAAACTCTAGTTTATAGCCTAATTAAATAAACAAGTAAATAAAAGACATAATGACTTGTTTTTCCTAGACCTAATCATGGGTCGGGCTGGATTCGGATTGGGCTAATGCAAAATTTTAGGCCCATTTTAAGGCTCGGGCTCGACCTAACCCGAAAAATGGTCTTAAAATTTTGCCAAGCCTGACTTGGCCCGACCCACATTAATTTCTTTATATAAAGACAAATTTAAAAAATATAAATTGGTATCTCAAATTAATAGTCTGATTTAAATTGCTGGAAATTGGTTTAGAAAATAATAATTTTAGAAACATCAGAAGTTTAAAATTTTTCTTCAAATTGAGCCCTTTGTGATATTTATTGTAATAATCTTTAACCAAAATTATACTTGTGATTTGTGCGAAGGCGATCTAAGTCATTTCCTTACTTTCAACCGATCGATCTTTTTTGCTATCTTCAAATCTCGAATCACTTTGAATGTGGGCTCAAACGAATCAAACCAATACACAGAATGAAAATTTACTTAATGAGAAAGTTAATTATCTCTATTAGCTGAAAACTTTGAGTTTTCTATTAGCTGAAAACTATGAGTTTTCTTGCGAAAAATGGAATTTGTTCTCTAAAATAAATTGTCACTATTTTTCCGACAGAATATCCATGCACAGAAAGTGTATATTATGTATGTCCATAGGTTAACTCATAGTTCCTTTTTACAGAGAAATGATACAAGAGTTCTTTCGAATAAGGTTTAATTAAAAAAATATTTTAATAGAAAATACAATGTTCTAATAGAACTGGAATACAAGGGATCGGGACATCCTTAGTAAAATACTAGGGTTTTCGCCCCTATCAAGTAACCAGGCCTATTTGTTTTATCCAACACTTATAAATTTATCTAACCCATTAAATATTTTATATTACCCAAAATATTAATTAGTTAATTAATTTAATTAATTAACTTAAATAAATAAATTTCTCAACCCAAATCTAATTCTTTTAAGTCATGATTATTATACTATATTAGAATCGATGAGAAAATTAATTTAATTTCCTTATTTAACAAATCTATGATGCCTAATTAATTTAATTTTCACTTCCAATTTTAATTATTTAATTACAATTAATTAAATAATAATTCGATGAAATTAAATTAAAATTTTAAATTTTTTTATATTTAGTGAGAAAACACATTCACTACGGATAATAATACATGCTATATATACTTATCGATTTCATTCATTCCACAATCCATCAATTCTATATGCAATCCATTTCGAGTTATCTCGAGTTAACGTAATGACTAATTGGACATATATAATTAGAGCTCAAATAATTTTTAATTAAGTTACGACTCTTCACCTATTAATTACAACTTATTTAATCATGGAGTCATTCCACTATAGTACTATGAATGACTTGTCTCTTATTATATACCATTATGAAAGCTATTTTTTTAAGTGCTCATCCAATGACATTATCATAAGTGTGTTACACTCATAGGATATCCTTAATCTCTTTGAATAAAATTCGTTCTTCTAGTATGATCCTATTTTATCTCATGGTTTCCATTATATCTTCCGATAGGAAAAAGTCAATTACTAACACATAGTAATTAAATTATGTCTTATGACTAATGACTCGTGGTCATGTTTTTTTTTCATCAATCATGTAACACCAATGAGAGGATATATTTTATCCTTTAGTAGGTTATGAATTCCATTGTTGTGGAATGATGCCACATCATGCAAAAGTCGTATACCTAGTGCACAAGTTTTCGATTCCTTATTTATTTGAACTCAAACTTTTATTTACATTAAAGTATACGTCACGCATACAAAGTCCATCATCTACTCAAGTTTATGGTATGTCACACTATAAACGTAACAAGTGAATAAATTAATAAACAAATATAAGATAAATTCAACTTGGGTCTTGTCCGATGTATTGTCAATTCAGACAATAAAATCTAGGTCTCTATCTTTTGAAAGTAATCCGCTTTGATATCCAAGACAAGACATTTCATCAATTGGACTTGATAGACGACATAATAATCTTTCAGTCGATTTACTTAGTTTTGATTAGACTGTGGACTATTTAAATTATCTACTAATATAAGTTGTATTTTCGCATTATAATCTAACCACATGAATCCAAATTTGTGTGTGCAATGCGGTGCGATGCGTTTAGCTTACTTTATGTCTTTCACTACTGCATCGCAACAGTATCTAAACTCACCGCCACCACTGTTTTTACACTAACTGCAGATAAGCACTCATCCAAACGTACCTAATTGGGTTATTAAATGAATACTTCGTTTTGTAATTAAATTATAAGAAAAGGAAAATAAATGTTAAATTTAAAAAAAAAGTATAATTGTTTGTAGGCCCCTCATTTTGAACTTTTTTTGAAAAATAGTGCCATGTGGCACTCCTCCATTGGTCCACATGTCAATTTGTGTTAGGAATTAACATCGCTTAAGTGAGATACTGAGTTGCGGAATAAAAATATAAGTATCACGTTGGACAAGTTGAAACTATAGGTACCACATTTGAAAATTTTGTTAAAGTACTAAGGCCTTGTTTGATTGACCATTGAAAAAATAAATCAACTGAAAATTAATATTTTTAATAATTTAATTTTGTACACATGTTTGATAATTTTCTAAATTTAATTTTAAATGATATATCAAACAATTTTTTAACTTAAATTTTTTAAGACACTTAATTTCTAAAAAAAATCAAAAATATATCAGAAATTGTTTTTTCTTCTTTTCAAAATCTGAACATTTTTGTGAAAACAAATTACCTGGGTCAGTAGATAACTCTCATGAAAATTAAAATTCAATTTTGAGGTTTATTTGAGTTGACATCAAAATAATTGGATTTGTAACAACTGCCTACTAAGAAAGGATTTCAATGAAATCTACTTGGGGTGGAGTCGAGTGAATAGATTAAAATGTAATTTATTCCTTTTTTTTTTTATTAAATCAGCAAAAATAAGCACTTGCACTTACACATAAAATACCTGCCCTACGTTCAACAGACTCTCATGAGGAACATTGAATATCACACTATGTTCCCTACATATCTTCCTAAGAAATGCATAGACATAATCGATTGCTATTTTCTTGTAAAATCTTGATTCCCTTCTTGCCCTCACCACTGTGTTCCCAAGAATGTGTACCACCCCAGCATCCCTACAGCTATTCAAAAATTCTAATTCATCTGTCTCCGTCTGGCTGCTTACGTGCTCCGACGATCTCACCGTCATGCTCCCATGCATCGGAGATTTCACGGGCACAATTGAATCCACTGATGAAATTGTGGTATCTGCATAGGAAGTAATTGTGTTGCCATTGCCATTGTTGTTAAACAGACCTTCTCTTGACCGCTCCGTTTGCTGCCCATACAAGCTATATTCATCCGAATCCGAACACCCTTCCATCATTGACTCGAGACGCACAAATAAGAAGAGGCTATCAAATAGCTTCTTCTCAAACTCGTCATCTTTCTTGTGAAGGTCTTTGTAGCCATACCTAGCAACACAGCGAAACATGTGGAAATTCTTCGGTCCAATCCGTTTTACAAGGAATCTTTCTTCTTCTGGAACAGTGTAGACAGGAAGGTATTTCACACAGACGAAAACAACAACAGAATGGATCGCAGGTAGGTTAGTTATGAAGTGGGAGAAAATGTGAGGCACACCACTTGCTAATTCAGTGTATACTAATCCAATTCCAGGAACTCGAACGAGCCCTAAACTAGGGCCAAGCCCAAGAATCCATGCCATCGAAACCTTACTATGCATCTCAAACTCATACCGCTTCAGTGTACCATAATGCCAAACATACATTATGAGCAAAAAGGCTGCAGCAATAACAAGAGGAACCCACCCACCTTGATCAACCTTGAAGAGTACAGCAGAAAAGTATGTGCACTCTACAACCAAGGACAAGCCAGTGAAGAGGAGGACAAGAATCCAATGGCATCGCCAAACCAAAATCATGATTAAAGTCATAAGTAACGTGGTTACCAACATGACAATCACCACAGCTGTCCCTGCAGTAGATAAATTATGATACAATTGAGGGCAACTCTTTCTCAGGTACAACATACATAAATTGAAATGATCCCACAAGTTTACCCAAGAAGCTAAAATCCATTAAGAAACTTTGATAAAAGTAAGCAGGGATGAACTTACCATAAGCATTTCCAATTTGGTTTTGGTTCTTGAATCCAGCAGTAACAGCAATGCAAAGGATCATGAGGATCCAATTAATATCTGGAACATATATCTGGCCAAGGAACTTCTTTGATGTATGTACAACCTTCACTCTAGGAAAACAACCAAGCGCAAGGGCTTGTTTGATAATTGAAAAGGTTGCTGTTATTGTAGCCTGACTTGCAACTATAGCGGCAGCAGTAGCAATAATGAAAACCGGCCAATATATGCTGTCTGCATTTTAAACAAGCAATTAGAATCTGCAAATAGACACTTACCACATTAGCGAGACAACTGACTACCATATCAGACGGATTTATAATGACCATAAAATAGATATAAGAACAAACCAGGGATCGAGCGATAAAATGCATCGACCACATGGTCCCTGTTACTCATAAGGTAGGCTGCTTGTCCAGAATACGCTAGGAGAAGGCAAGGAAATACAACTACAGTAAAAGCAAGTTGCACAGCTGCAACTGGAAAATGAGATAGATCTGCAAAAAGTGCCTCTGTACCTGTAATGATTCATTAGTCATCAAAATAATGTCACCAGCTTTGCTGCAAGTTTATGAGCTTAAAATTGATAAAGAAAATAGTTGGGATACAAAGATATGATAGTAAGTTTACCTGTAATGCTAAGCATAATACCCCCCAGGGAGGTCCATCCATCTTTCCCTCCCCTTCTAAAATACCGGTAGATGTATACAGGTGAAAATGCTCTCAAAACACTGCTGTCGTACTTCCAAATATTATAAATGCCGATGCCTCCAATTACAAGAAACCAAACAAGCACAATGGGGGCAAAGAGCCAGCTAACTTTATCTGTACCATAGTGCTGCAAGCTAAATAAACCTACTAATATTACAACAGCCACAACCACAACAACACCTGCATAATGGACAAAGAAAATAAATAGTGGCATTATAAAAGGGTGGCTAAATATTGTAGAATGAGTTCAAAGAACAGTAAGGATATACCATTGCTCATGCCTGGATGGTCCACTTTGATGCCCCCAGCGGCTGAAAGAACTGCCAAAGATAGCAGACAAAGTCGTGTGCTGACATTAGCATATCAACAATATTCTACACAATGGTAATAAATGGTAATGCAGGCGGTTAATGACATCCGGAATAAATACTTTTATCTCAGCTTTAGTAGGCATGGTAGCCTCAATAAGCAAGTCTTCCAAGTTTTTGGCATCAAGTAATAAGTATCAAAGTAAATATTTCCAAATTAGATAGAGAAACGGCATTTTTCAAGAAATAGTGGAAGGGAACATTGAGGATGAGTTCAGAAGGTGTTCGCCAAAATTCATGGTTCTCTATGAGCTTGCTCATGTAAAATGTATTAGTCTCTGAAAACTTATCAGATATAAATTAGGACTCCATTAACTTTTTGCATTTAAGAAAAAACTTGATTAGAGTTGAGCTATCCTTGGATTTTAAATAAATATTTTTCTGTGAGAATAGCAGGCAAGACAGTCCATGTCATTTCACTCAACTAGATTGGTCATATGTATATCTCCAAAAGGCACACCTATTCTGTGTATCAATTTTTTTAATATCAACCATAATGGAGACTTTAACAGAGTAAAATTCTGAAATGTAATTCTTCCATCTATTCTCCAAATGGTTCCACTAAAAAGTAACAGATCAAGTGGATAAGAAAATTTTCATCTGATGGGTTTGATAAAAAATGCATGATCAGTTTTCAGAATATAGGAAGACCTTCATGCTACTAATTAAGAACAATTGACAAATAAAATAATGCAGTGACTAAAATTCCATCGACTTTCTTATAAAAACAGGGTCAATGTATGTAGAGATTTTTTCTTTTTTAATTCTTCTTGAGCATGAAACAAACAGGAAGAAGACAACAAGAAACGTCAGGTATATTGATCCTTTTATCTAGTCATTGGAGTTCAAGCATGAGAGAGTATAAACAAAATACCTGATATTGCTGGAGTGAGTATTCCATCACCAATGACCATACATGTACCAACCAGGACAAGAATAAGAAGCGCATTCTTCCTTGACACATGTCTCTCCAGCCATCTCTTTGTTTTAGCAGCAAATGATTGTTCGTGAAATGTAGAACGACTATAAGTTGTTAGCTCCTCATCAGTCCTGTGTTGATTAGGAATGGTTTTTATTTTCGCATGTCTACAGAGCAATGAATATAGAGCAAATGTCCCACCTGCATGACAATAAGGATGAGTGTGACTCCAATGGTGCCTCGTGAACATCAGAAAGAGAAAGATCCATTCTCAGCAATTAAAGATAAGTATATGAATTTAGTGTTAGTAGCATTGAAGTGCACTTGGATAAAGAAAGAAAGAAATAGTTGTTAAAGCCTATGGTTCTGCATGCTGTGATGCATCAAGAAGTATTTTGTTTATCAAAATCATGTCTCAGATTAAATTATAACATACATATCCCCATCCACGGATATCAGCTCACCTTGACCATTGTCATTTGCTTTACACACAACAAACACATACTTGAGGAGCGGTATAAGAGTAAGGGAGTATATAATCAATGAAAGAGCTCCAACAACATCCTCTGGGTCTTCAATTTTACCAGGAAATGTATTGTAGAAAACATAAAGGGGAGAAGTGCCCAAGTCACCATAAACCACTCCAAGACTTTGGAATGCAAGCCGCAGAAGCAATAATGCGGAGGATTTCTATAGGGAATTGAAACCATATCAGAAACTACAACCGATCCAAATAACAAAAGAAGTACATTCTCAATAAAACCCATTTATTTAAAGCAAATTGAAGTTCATACACACTAGACTGCATTTATCTCATCTCAGACAAACACTTGAAATGCATAGAAGAGTGAGAGTGAACTGGGAACTACAATTTGATGCAAAGAAAGGGCTATAAAATCAGCTTCCCTAAAATGGTAATGTCGGATTAACATGAATCAAGAGCTACTTTATTTCAATTAGCTGCAAAACAAACCTTGAATGTAGACAAGAAAGACATAAACAGAGAGGAATTCAAAATGGAAAATAACAATTGAAACATACCTTCTCCTTGTACATGTTTCTAAGCCTCCCGGCCTCCTCATCCATTGGCTGATCAAGCTTCTGATCCAAATCCCACATGCTTCCCCTGTTGTCATTATCTTCATCCATCTCAATTCTTGAAGTCATTTCCATACTGAATCAATATAAATTCTCAAGCTATGAACAAGTACTTAGAGCTTGCTCAGTATCCGCTGGATTGATGCCGATACAACTCAATTTGAAAATCCCAATTTTATTTTGCAGGAAACGAACCCAGCACTTCAAATCAAATCAAATCTTCACTTGAAATCCATGAAAAAGCCGACTGAGAATTAGAAGCCGCCACCAAAATCCTGCAAACCAATTGAAACCAGAAATATTAATCACGATAAGCAACAGAAAAAGACAAATCCGATAAACGATATCTAACCAAAATATAATATCTTGGAACTGAGAGGATATCCAAAGGCTGAAAAGGAATTAAAAATCTCAGATTAAGTGGCACAACTTCAAAGTTTAAACCCCGCACTAAGGAAGCTAAAAAAATAGACCAGAAGTTAAGTCTTGGAGACATCATCTATATACCAAAAATGAAGAAACATTCAGTAAAAGTGAAACCCAGCAACCGAATGAAGAACAGAGCAGCACCAGGGATAGATCACATACATAGTTAAGCAAAAAACAAGAAAAAAAAAAGAGAGAGAATGATTAAAAGGACATCCAATTATTACTCTTTTTCTTCCTGAACATTCATAACTGCAAAAAGAAGACTCCCAAAGGTGGGGTCAACCAGAATTTCGACCACAGGATCATCTATCACCAAGAACAAATGGAAGCCGAAGTAAAAAAATATTTAACATACCTACCCTTTTGAGCAGAACTGAGTCTAAGATAATCAATTCAAAAACCCAAGTTGGTTTTGCCTTGAACTACTCTTAACTTCAAACACAGATACAAGAGATTCTGTTTTGTTTTTGCAGGTTGTCAGTATACTTTTCTTTCGAACTATGTATAAGCCAACGGTAACAGCTAAAACTCTAGGCCAGCTTTTCTTTAGATTGAGAAAAAATACTGCACTTAAGCCTTAGAAGTAGTAGACTTTAATCGTCCAAAAAAAAGAAAGAAAGGGTAGTAGACTAGTTGTACTTGGCTTTGGTTTTTGTTTTCTTTTCACAATTATTCTGCTGAACACGTTTCTTATGCTTACATTTGATTTTATATCTATAATATATATTATTCTAACTAATTTGCATAACTCAGCATCTTATTTATTCCAGTTCAAGCTTTCTTTTAGTATGTGAATAACAGTCAATAACCTATAACTCATTAATATAATTATTTTTAAAAAATAATATAAACTTAATTTTAACATAAAAAAATCTATGATATAGTATATAAAATATATGCTTTATTATGAAATTTGAAAATATTATATTAAAATTATTAAGCTTAATATAATATTTGGTATCTGAACTTGACTCTTTTTTTTTTCTTAATTTGGTGTCTACATTTTCTTTGCCCAATTTGGTACCAAAACTTGTTTTTTTTTTCTAATTTGGTATTAAATTTATTAAATGTTATATAAATTACGCAAAATACTAATGGAGTTAAATTTTTTTTGTTATGCTATAAAAATATTTTAGTATTAGAGGAAATTCATGTTTAAAAAAATTACTGAGCTATACTTAACGAATTAATATTAAATAAGAAAAAAATTAAAACCCAAATTAAAAGAAATTCATTATTTTCAAATAATAAAATAATTAATTAAATAAATAAAATTAAAAGTAATTGAACATAGAAAATACAAAAATATATCATATCGCCTGTCACATGTCAGTTATCAATTGATTATTTTTGCTATCTCATAAAAGAAACTTTTTTAGTATATTGGAGTAATTTGTAAAATATTTGACAAGTATCAAATTGAACAAAAAAAAAAGATTAGGTACCAAATTAAATAAAAAGAGTCAAGTTTAGGTACAAAATTGAACTCCAAAAAGATTAAATACCAATTTAAGAAAAAAGGGTTAAGTTTAAGTACCAAATTAATAAAAAGTGTCAAGTTCAAGAACAAAATATTATATTAAGCCAAATTATTATAATAAATTGAGAGGTGAATTATTAAAATAAATTTAAAAAGTTTGGATTTGAAAGATATTATATTAGAATGGTTATAATGAACAGATTTGCAATGTTTTACTAACAAATTTGTACTAACAAACAAATAAAAATATGAAAACAATTATAATTAACTGAAATAAAAAGAATTTTATTATTAAAAAAATAATATTTAAAGTAAATTATCTAATATAATTTAAAAGGTAATATGTAATTTTTTTTTGGTGAATTTGAAGAGAAAGAACAAAATATGGACTACAAACATTAACCCAATCCCCTAAGTGGGGATACTTCAAAAATTCGCACCTCGTGGCTTCCCCCATGTGTCAGCTTGACCAGCCTGTCAGTCTCCTGATTGCGTTCTCTAGAAATATACAAAATATTCCAATGATTAAACTGTGTCAGCAACTGAAAAATCCTCATTATCAAGGCCGAGTTAGGTCTTCCTGTAGGTCTCTTTTGAAAAATCATAGCTGCTTCAAGACTATTAGTCTGAATAATCACGTGATCATAACACTGTTTAATTAAAATACTCAAACCATCCAAGATTCCTTAAACACAATGCAACTCCTCAAAAATCTATTAAAACCAAAAATCCACTTCCCATTTCTATTTCTCACATTCCCCTTGCAGCAGCAGAATCACTCTCATATTTGACAGAGCCATCAGTATATAAACACACCCAGTTCCCAACCAACTATGTGCAAGAAGGCAAAATCTGAGTCGAACAGGTTAGGTTTCTACCAGAATAGGCAAAATGCTTGGCCCAGCTATATGAAACTTTGATGAACTCAGCATTACTCCAAGAAATACCTTGGAATATGAAGAGATTACGATTTTTCCAAATAAGCCAAATAATAATCCTAAAGAAACATTGCCAATCAACCTCACCAAAACAAAAATTATGACGGTTCTACAAGTTTGAGGTGAGCCAGTCCTGCAAATTTTTAGAATAAAAAATGTCTTGTTGATCAGTGGGAATTAAAAGATACCAAATGTTTTACGCAGCATTACAATCCCTGATAGCATGCAGTATGTCTTCTGAAATGTGTCCACAAACCCCACACACTGAACTATACTCGAGACCTTGACGAAATCTCTCTATATTAGTCATCAACCTCTGCTTGAACGCAAGCCAAATGAAGAATCTAACCCTTTGGGGTCCTTGAAACTTCCCAAGAAAGTGCCATACATCTTCCTTTGGTTTCCAAGACAATTCCTGAAATTTTCCATAAGCGCTTTTAATAGAAAAAGAGCCTGTCGAGGTACCTCCCCATATAATTCTATTAGTACCTACTGCCAAATACGGTGGGGGAACCCCTGCAATCTTACGAATTATCACCTCAAGCAACTAAAGTAAAAACAAATCCAGATTCCAAGTGCCATTACCAATAACCATATCACTCAAAGCACAATTCAAATCAAGACACATGTGACTGGGAATCATATGAACAAGAGGCCTCACACCTGGTACCCACGGGTCCTACCAATATCTGAGACTTTTCCCATCTCCCACTAACCAAAGCAGATTCTCACGAATAAGGGGCCATACCATCTACTGCACGATAATGAATCGGACAGACCTTCGGCAACCCTATATTTAGCTCAGAGAATCTAGATCCAGAGAGCTTTAGAATCTGTCATAATTTTGAACCCCAACTTCATTATAAAAGACGTGTTATGATCTTGAAGCTTTTGAAAACCAAGACCTCTATGATCTTTAGGTTCACAGACATCTTCCTAGCTAATCGAGCCATTTTCCTACCACTACTCGAAGTTCCCCAAACAAATTGACTTACCATACGCTCAATTTCCTCACACTAACCTTCGGGTATCATCATTAACTACATGAAATAACTAGGAATTACCAAAATGACCGATTGAGCCAAAGTGGCCCTACCAGCAAGAGATAACGACCGTGTATCCCAACATTACAATTTGCTCTGACCTTATCAACAACAAATCGCAAAGTGTTATTTGTTACTCTATCATGGAATAAGGGCACACCCAAATATTTCCCAAGATTTTGGACTTTTCGAAAGCCAAGAAGACTACAGAATATATCCCTTATATTCTCACTTACTCCATCCAAGAAACATATATTAGTTTTATTAGCATTGATCTTGTGTCCAAAAAAACACAGAAACTATCCAGGATTCTCTTAAGTATTGTGGCTTGATCATTTTCTGCCTGGCCAAACAAAATCAAATCATCTACAAAAAAAATAGGTAAGATAGGGGAGGAGCTGACCGGGATAAGCGAATAGGCCTCCAATCTCCAGAATTGATACTCGAGTGGATATTATGGCCGAGTCATTCCATGCATAGAACGAATAGGTATGGTGTAGTGGACATCCTTGATGTACTCCCCTAGCCGGTTGGAACTTCTGTGTTAGTGTGCCATTCCACAAAATTTGCTTGTTTATTTCCATATTTAAATACAACCTTGTAATATAATATAATATAATATAATATAATATAATATAACATAATATAATATAGTATAATATAATATATACGATAAATTATTTCATTCATTGTTAGTGGAGTTAAAAAACCTCCACAAGCAAGGGTGAAATGTTGTCATGTGTATTAAGAGAATATTAAAAATTAAAAATAAATTAAAATAGACATGTCATGAACAAAACTCCACTGGCAGTGGACAAAATACTGATAGTGGACAAAATACTAACCTTATATATATATATATATTTCGTTCATTGACAGTAGAGTTTTTAAATTCCACAAGTGGGGTCAAGGGTTAACACGTGTCCTATAGAGATATAGTCAAATATTAAAAATATATATTTTAAAAAATAAAGATACATGTTAATTTTTTAAGACTACTTGTGGAATAAAAAGAAATACATTGCTAATGTACCAAATACTCTCGCTATATATATAATTATTTGAAACATCGTCAGTGGAGTTTTTTGGACTCCACAAACGGGTTAAGAGTTTGATAACTGTATTATGGATGTAAAGAACAAAAAGGCTTCAATCAAGTTACACCACGTGGAATAAATAAAAATTATATAACTTTCCAAATAATTTGAATTTATTTGAATTTTTTATTATTAAAATATAATAATAATAAACAACTTTTAATTGATTAAACCTATCATTTTAACTTTTAATTAATTAAAATTCCTTTTAATTTTTTATTAATTAATTTTCCTTTTAATTTTTCAAAATCTATAGATTAGAAGAAGGAGAAGAAGAAGAAAAAGAAGAAGAAGAAAGGTTCATATGCTTCGACTCGCCATTGTATTTCTCTCTCCAATAAAAAGAGCAAAGAAGGTCGTCGTTGCTGTTATTGTCACTGCATTGGTGTGAAAAAACAATTCACCCTCACTTTTTTTTCCTCCCTCACACAAAATTTTAGATTTTGTATTTTAAAGACCATTTGTTTCAAACTGTTACTCATTTTACCCAATCAATTGACCATTTTTTCTCCACTAAAAAATAATTGAGAAAAAATATTATTGTTAACCAGTGAGGTGAATAAGGAAGAAAGACAATGAATGAATTGAGGGAAGAGAGGTTAAAATTGGAAAAGAGCTTTGTTTATGGAAGAGTGTGATAGTTGGAGAAGGAAAAGTGAGTATGTAGTGTGTATAAGTTGTTTGCATGGCCCTTTTATAGTGGGGGACAAACTTAGCTATGTGTCTTAATCACTAACAATGAAGTCTAATTTGATACTCTTGGTAGTGACGATGATGCCATGTCCTAGGATAAGATGTTTTAGAACGTCTGACAATAAATTACCTTTAGCCTCTATGTGGTCCATGTAATCTTAAAGGAGATGTCTAACCTAAGGTTCGCTAGCATGAAGTTTTCAAATGAACTCAAAGTTCGCCATGTTGTTAGCTTCATTGGGAGACATATATCAGGTTCTCTTATGAATACACCATCAAGTTTGTGAGGCATATTGTAAGGTCCGCGATGTCCGCTACATAAGGTATAACAATTGCCCCCTTAGGTGAGAGAAACTTATAAAGTGACCTTCGCGAGCTTGTTGAGGAAGGTCACACAATATGTGCAAAAGGTGAAGGTTTTAGAGAGTTTCACTTTAAATTTTTGAAACTTGAAATTTGAATTTCAAATGTGTAAAAGTTTTAAGTTTGTTGAATTTATGGAAGGGTAAATTGGTTCATGTATATACATGAACATATATTTAATTATGAAGTTTTTTGAAACACATGATATATTACGACGTACTTATTGGGTTCCAAATGAAATTGTCGTCACTATTAATATTTGGATGCACGTGTTAATTTCTGATTGGAGTAGTTTCTTGTATACAGGAAATAGTGCATACATGAGTGCGTGATAACTTACTTAATAATTTTTGAAAAAGTTTTAGAGTCTATTTTTAACCTATAAATAGGGATAAGGGTTTGTGGTTTATTTTATTGTTTATTTTCTAAGTTGTCTGGTTTTTGCAATTTCTCTCGTTTATTCTTCTAGTGTGATTTTATTTGGTAGGTCTCCATTGTTCTTAATTTTATTATATTGTTGTTAATTTTATTTTACCCTTAGTGAATTATAGCCCCTAGGATGTTTAGCGTTCCCACTGAGAGTGAGGAATTTGAGTGCTTTATGTCGTTAGAGGAAACATGGAAACTGTTAGAATGCAGGGGAATTACATGTTTCAATAATTTCAAACACAAGTTTGATATTGTAAAAGGAAAACGTTGATTGAGTGAGATGAACAACCACAAGATAGAAAATAGTTGGTTTATGTTACCTCTATTTGTGTTTGAAGCAGGTTTTCATTTGCCTTTACACCCCTTCTTTTATATATTGAATTCATGTGGGGTAGCTCCTGTGCAATTGATGGGCTCTTTGTGGTAGACATTAATGGCATATTTCTTAGATTGTCGAATACATGTAGAAGAAACCTCTGAGAATATGTTCAGGAGGATATATTTATATATATATTAACTTCTTTCAGTGAAAGTAATCAAAAGGGTTTCATAATGTTCACTATTTGAAGAAAGAAAAAGTTGTCGTTGATAACACCACCAATAATATCTGTTTGATGAGGGATAAATACATCAAGATCAAAAAAGTTTTGGTGGAGAGTTTTGTTTCCCTTTAGCCTAGGTGAAACCCTCCAGCGAAAAAGTACTTGGGTTCCCTATTCATTGAGTGAAGTAAAAGAGGCCCAATTGAATAGATTACAAACAAGTTTGCCCATAAGATATGAGCAAGTCCACAACTTAAGGAACATTTGGTGATTTTTCTTAATGGAAAAAAGTCCTAATGGCTAGGATGACGTGGATGTCAATAATATTAGCGAAGCTCAACTCGATGTAGTAAAGCCATGTATAGAAGCTTGGTCATATGGGGATAATAGCGTAATGAAAAATATTCTTCTAGGATTGTGTGAAGAACTTAAGGATTGGTTGTCTTGTTTTTCTTTCTGTCTTGAGCGCAAATGGGATAATCAAAAGTAACAAAGGAGAAAGTAGTAGTGCTATTGTAAGGGTTTCAAAAGCTACAAGGGGAACTAAAGTTACGAAGTTGACTGGGGTTGCAAAGGATACTAAGACTATTTAATGGGTAAAATTTATTGACATTGCCCAAGAACCTTCTAGTGAAAGTGAACCTATTATCCCCATATGCCCAAGATGGTGGATGGACAAAATATATTCGTCTTAGGGTTATAATTGACATATCTAAACCTCTACGTAGAGTGGTTCAATTAGTGAATAAGGAGGGTGTCACTTCTATTTATGCCATAAAATATGAGAAACTACCTAATTTTTGTTTTAATTGTGGCCTTATAAACCATTTAACACAAAGTTATGAAAATGTGGTCAACCAAAGTACCTCTAGTGCAACCAGTTATCAATATGGAGATTGGTTAAGAGCTACTACAGAAATAGCTAATCATGAGCGGAGAAATTGGAGAAATGGGATTGAAATTATTGAAACAACGTGTAGTAGTGTAAGTGGGAATATTGGACTAAATGTATCTAGTGTTATTAAGGAAAAAGAAAGAATTAGACTAAATATAGAGGAATCGGGTTCAAGTCCTCAAATAGAGAAAAGATCTTTTAGGCATGCTCGCGAAGCAAGTGGGGGACTAAGTAATAAAAAAAGGAGGGCAAGAGAAAATAGTAGAATGTTCAACGAAGATAGTCCCAGTAGAACTATTCGTAGAAAGCTAATAGATGGTTCATCACCTATTCAGGCGGCGACTAGTGATCAGCCTCGCCAAGACCAATGAAGTTCCTATGTTGGAGCTGTCGTGGGTTAGGGAATCCTGCGACAGTTCGGGAGCTTAAGCAACTCTTAGTTGCCAATAACCCCGGTGTTATTTTTCTTAGTGAAACCAAAATGAAATCTAATAATTTTCAACGTGCTCAAAATAGATGCAAGATGCAAAATGGTTTGGCTGTTAGTGCTGAAGGAAGAAGTGGGGGGTCTTGCGTTGATATGGAGGGAAGATGCTGATGTTAACATTCAGAGCTACTCTAAGTTCCATATTGACGCTCTGATTCGATATGACAATAACAAAAGTGTATGATTCATTGGTTTTTATAGATATGCGAATTCGAGTTTTCAAAATAGTGCTTGGGAAATGCTAAGAAGGATTAGGGTCGGCTGGTGAAAACTAAATTGTTGGCAGTGACTTTAATGCTATCTTGAATGATGCCGAGAAAAAGGGTGGGCACAAGAAGGGTAGATCACAAATAAACGAGTTTAAGGATCCTGTGGATGAGTTGGCTCTCGTTAATATCAAGCCAAATAAAGGTTGGTTTACCTGGGTTAACAACAGGGATGAGAATAACATGATTAAGGAGAGGCTGGACAGATTCTTTACTTTGGTGCCTGTTGTTGAGAATTTTCCCTTTATGGCTACGTTTGTGGTGCGCCAAACCAATTCTGACCATAATGTTATAATCTTAGATACCTGGGGTCGCAAGCCTAATTTGCATAATAAAGATCCCAGGCTTAGTTTTAAATATGGTGAATGTTAGGCTACTGATAAGGATACTAAGAACATTATTAAAGATGTGTGGCAATGCAATGTCAGTAACTTTGTGGATAAGTTGGACAATATGTGTAGAACGTTAGTCATTGGCAACGTAGTAAGTATAATAAGATGAATAATGAAGTTCGACGACTAGAGCATAGAATTGATAGAATCATTGACTCACCTTAAGGTATTAATAGCACGTCAGATTTGAAAGAAACCTGTAGAAGGCTCAACCATCTTCATGCTAAGAAAGAAAAATATTGGTCCTAAAGATCCCGCTCACTTTGGTTAAAGGAAGGTGACAGAAATACACATTACTTCCATGCAAGAGCTACTAGTCGGTTGAAGAAAAACAACATTGAAAGGCTGAAAGATTCCAATGGCAACTAGTTGACGGATAATAGAGATATTTGCAATATTGCTAGAGGCTATTTTTGTAATCTGTTTCGATCCAAAAACTACGCTGATGGTTTCCATGCTTTGAATTATATCAGAGAATATGTTACCAAAGAATCTAATGATTGGATTGAGGTTGACTATACAGAGAGGGAGATCCTCCAATCAATCAAACAAATGGATCCTAGGAAGGCTCTTAGATTTGATGGTCTCTCGGGGAATTTTTTCAAGTTCAACTGGGAAACTATTAGAAGGGATACTATTCGGTTTTGTCTTGATATTTTGAATGGGAATAAAGATGTTTCATCATTAAATGAAGCCATGATAATTCTTATCCCTAAAATTTGTGACCCTAATAATATTACTAACTACTGCCCGATTAGCTTATGCAGGTTCATCTACAAGATTATCTCCAAAGTGCTGGCCAATCAACTCAAAGTCGTCCTCCCAAATTGTATAAGTCCTAATCAGAGCGCATTTGTCCCTGAAAGTATGATTCATGATAATATTCTAATAGCTTACGAATTACCTCACTACCTGCAAAGTTTCAAAAATGGTCCCAACAAAGGCCTCGTCATTAAGCTTGGCATGAGCAAAGCTTACGACCGAGTGGAGTGAGATTTTCTGGAAGCGGTAATGTTGAAGATGGGCTTCGGTAATAATTGGGTAAACAAAGTTATGAATTGTGTTCGAACCGTTCGTTATATTGTTAAGTGTAACAATTTGTTCTCAGAGGTTATTATTCTCGAAAGGGGGTTTCGTCAAGGAGACCCGCTATCCTCTTACTTGTTCTTATTTTGTATGGAGGCACTTTCAAGTATGCTTTTTCATGCACAGAACAACAATATTTTATGGGGTATTAGGGCTAGTATCAATGGCCCTAG
This sequence comes from Gossypium bickii, assembly GCA_025503065.1. NCBI lineage: Eukaryota > Viridiplantae > Streptophyta > Magnoliopsida > Malvales > Malvaceae > Gossypium > Gossypium bickii. The sequence goes on along the minus strand of CP106716.1, from coordinate 12,982,799 downwards.
AATTAATCACCTTTTCTTTGCTGATGATGCCCTTATTTTTGTGAAAAATAAAAGCTGTGATGTTGTTGCTTTACTTAATATTTTAAAGGATTTTACTAATGTTTCAAGACAGGAGATTAATTTTAGTAAATCCATGGTTCTCTTTAGTCAAAATACTTCAAATGCTCAAAGGCAGAGAATTGGTGACTTGTTAAGAATGGAAGTGGTGGAGAAATTGGACAACTATCTTGGCCTCCCCATTCCTATTGGTAAGAAAAAATCATTTGCATTTCAGGATATTAACAATCGTTTATATTGTAGAATAAATAGTTGGACAAAGAGGATGTTATCCTTTGGAGGCAAAGAAATTTTCATTAAGGCAATTCTTCAGTCTTTACCTTTATACGCAATGTCCGTGTTCCTTGCTCCCAAAGGTGTTCTTGAAGAAATACAGACAATGATTAATAGAGTTTGGTGGTGTGGCAAAGATCGGGGTAAATTTTGGACTATGCTCTCTTGGAAGAAATTGTGTTATACGAAGGGTATGGGAGGGTTCAGTTTTAGAGATCTTCATCTGTTTAATTTGGCACTTCTCGGAAGACAAGTCTGGAGGCTTATTAACAACAAAGATACCCTTTGTTATCAAGTGCTTAGCTCCAAGTATTTTTCGGATGGAAATATCTTCAACTTTAAAAAAGTCAACAGAACTTCGTTTACTTGGAGAAGTATTGCTGCTGCAGCTAGTGTCCTCAAGAGTGGCTTTGTGTGGCAAGTTGGATGTGGTGACTGCATTAATATCCATTCTGATAATTGGGGGTTGGAGGGCTTAAATGGGGAAGCTGTCAAGCCACATATGATAAATCCTAACGAAAATAGTGTTAGAGATCTTTGGGATAGGGATAGTAGACGATGGAATACGTGTAGAGTCTGGGAACTCTATGGCCAAGATCTTAGGGATAAAATTTGCAATTTACCAATCGGCAATGAGAATCACAGAGATAGAATGGTGTGGTTTCACAATTCATTAGGAAATTACACTTCAAAGTCTGCTTACTCCTGGCTTCTTTTGAAGCAAATTGGATTCTGGCCTCACAGGTTCTTTTGCAGAGCAGTTTGGAAACTTGACACCCTCCCTAAGATTCGCGTTTTCACTTGGAGAGTGGGTAATGAAATTCTGCCTACTAACGTCAAACTTGCTTCTATTCACAATGGCTTTAGTTATAATTGTCCAAGGTGTGGAGCCGATTATGAAACCCTCATTCACGCTCTTAAAGATTGTCCGAGCTCGAGGGCCACCTTAATGCTAGAAGGATTGGATGGCAGTGTTATGTCCAAGGAGTACGATAGATGTATTGATTGGCTTGAAGATATGATGAGGGTGCCTGATAAAAAATTCATGGCAGACTTTATGACTATTTTATGGAACTGCTAGAATAGTAGAAACAATCGTGTTTTCAATAGCAAGGAAGAGGAGCCGAAAGATATTTGGAGTAAGGCCAGCATGCTCAGCAAAGAGTTTCACATCCATAATTGCTTAAAGTGCCTATGCTATCTATCCAGCTCGAAAGAAGAAAATGGGTTAAAACTCCAAAAGACTGTATTAAAATTAACTTTGATGCTTCTATTGACAATAACATAACCGGGTATGGGGTAATTATAAGGGATGAGTTGTTTTATGTGATGGTGGAGGCTTTAAAGATGGGCAGTTGTCGATTGAGGAGGCTAAATGGCATGCTTTTGATGAAAGCATTAAGATTGCATGTCGACTCAATATTAAAGGTGATGTGCTGTTTGAGTCAGATTGTGCAGGGTTGGTTAGGGACTTGACAATAATTGATGAAAGGATTAAGGATAGTCTCAAGGCCTTTGTTAATTTTCGGTCTACTACTTGTGTCTGGACTAGTCGACATTACAACACTGTGGTTGATTTTATTTGTAAAAAAATGTGTGCGGATGCTTGTTACTGGTTTTTTTATATGGATTATCCTGCAGAAATCCATAATGCTGTAATCTGTGATGCTATCTGAATAAATTCTGATCCGACTCTTGTAGTCGTTTTTCCTCAAAAAAAAAAGAATGCGAAGGGATTACTTTGGAGGTTTACAAAAAAAGGAAGAAAGATGCACGTTCTCTTCCTTCTGTTAGCGAAGGTCCATCAAGTAGGGATATGATGGACTATGACTCTCATGCAGACTCTAATACAAACTTTAATATTAGAGTTATTATTTCGAACTTTCTAATTTTTGTTATTTACTTTTGCAAGTTTTTGTATTTTCTAAGTAAGCAAACTATTATATCAAAGTGAATCACTCACATTAAAGATGAATAATAAAAGTGAAGAATGTAGGACAAAGATTCGTCCCTTGAATGTTTGGTTAGGCTGTGATTTTTTTGATGAAGTTCTCCTTGAAACTCTTAACTGGTCTTCTAGTGGTAGGTTTGGTGTGTGTTGTTTTGTATTGTTTATTTAATTGTCAGGTTTTTATAATAATTGTTCATTTACTATGCAAAGGTGAAGGTTCGCATGTATAAGGTAACAAGGGTACTTCTGTGAATTTTGACACTGTTATTATGAGTTGTGCTACTACTTCCATTGCTCCAAGAACTCAAATTTCTCTAGGTCATCAACTTTAGTAACTTTAGACTAAACTATTAAGGAGTCAATGAGTTAGAGTCTCAGTGTTTTAGGGGGTAAACTTATAAATCAAAGACCTCCTATCCTTACTAAGGATCAACAATATTAGAAAAAATGTAAGACTGTTCCTCACAAAAAGATTGGTGTTGGTAGTTTAATTGTGAGTAACATGGAATCCTCTACTATTTTTGTAACGACCTAATTTCCAATGATGTTAGAAAATGTGATTTCGAGACCCTATTTTCGTAAACAGATTCCATAAAAATTAAACAAGGATATTTATAGAGTTAGTGTATAGATGAATTGAATTTTGGATAAGTAATTTAGCTGAAGTTGTGATTAATTAAACATAGGGACTAAATCGTAAAAGTTTTTTCGCTATAGATTTTTAACTAGAAAAAGGCTCGGGGACCTAGATAATGATTATCCAAAGGATCAAAATAGTAAATAAACCAAAGGTAACATGCATTAATGGGTGATAATAATGATAATAATTAACTTGGTTTAATAAAAAATTAATTAAAAGAAAATCTAATTAAATTTGTTAAATAAAAATTAATTAGAGATTAAAAAATAATATAAATAGAAAATAAAGTGGGAAGAAAGATGAAAGGTGGTCATCTTCTTCCCCAAAAATTGTAGCAACCAATGAAGAAAAAGAAAAAGAAAAGAAAGCTTAAGGTTTTGCAGTATTCAGCCATACAATTAGGTGGGAATTTCAAGTCATTTTCTTCTAATTTTTATAGATTTGTGATCATGGGATATTGATTTAGCTAGCCCATGTATCAATTTGTAAAACTATTAAAGTGTTGATTTCTTGAAGATTTAGGTGTGAAATTGATACAAATTAAGCTTAGTATATAAAAAAAAGACTAAATTGTAAGACATAGTTGTTAGTTTCATATATTAGAGACCAAATTGAATACAATGCAAGAATGTCATGAAATATTTGTAGGGATAGAAAATAGGTCTCTAATGAGTTTTGGTGAAATCAAATTTTAATTGGAGGCCCTAAATTGAAAGTTAAGCTTGTCCAGTTTTTTGGGACTAAATTGAATGAATTGAAAAAATCTTTATAAAGTGGAATTTGATTTTATTTTTCTAGAAAATGATTGTAAAATATGTTTTGTGATTATTCGTAGCTAACGACAACATTGAACTGTCGAAAGGGAAAGGAAAAGCGAAAATCGTTGACGAGTGACGTGCGAAACCGTAGTTTGTACTTTATGATTTAGGATAGAAATATTTTATTTAATATGCATGTTTATTGATTTTTGAATCATTGAGGTGAGTTTATTATGATACTATGAAATGTTTCGATTGAATTTGACATGGAACATCGAGATAGAAGACTAAAATAAATAAAATGGGAAATGATATGAAGTACTAAAAATTATGATTTGTGATATGAAAATTATACTGAAATGTATCTTATAATATGAAATATGTGTGTTTGATAATGAAATGGGATTTTGATTATGAATTCGACCGAGAAACGATATGTGTACTAAATTGCAAAATAATTGTCATGCTATAGAACAATGTACAGGGTACGAAAATGCACCTGTGACCGAACACAAGGTATGAATATGTGAGTTAAATGATTACAGGTATGAAAATACTTATATATATAATTGATGCCCGTGTAAACTTAGTTAAATTTTAGGATACAATTGACATGCCAATAGGGTTTTATTTGCACTTGTACAGGATATGTGATTATACGGAGATCATTATAGGTTATACTATGATCTAACATTAGTTGTGGATCATCGAGTATAATATGGTGTGGTGGAGGGATGTATTTGCATATGATGTCTTCGTGGTTCTGCACTTCAGTGCTCTGGTGTGTGTAGTTTAAGCTCATACAAGTTGTCTGGTGTGGTGTAGTTACTTGTGTATCCGAGTCTGTTTTACTAGAGTTTTATCCGACATAATATTACTGTTGAGTAGGACTCGTATTACAGTCAAATTTGAGAGATAATCTCTCAGTTAAACTCTATTTATTTGTTTCAGTCGAATTCTGATTAGTCTAGAGTATTTTATTGTTATTTGACCTACGAATTTAGCCTATAAATAGGCTATTTTACGACCTTAGAAAAGACACCCATTAAAAGATTAGAACTCATAACACTTTTGGAGAATTTTGTGTTTACGTTTTGAGTGTTCTTTGTTTTCGGGTTTTGGGGTTTATTTTTTATCTCTATCTTTTTGTACTCTTCGTTCTTTTTCCATTATAGTAAAATTATCTTTACCCATGGTTTTTTTATCCTCTTTGGAGGATTTCTCCATGTTAAATTATGTGTTCAATTTCTAAATTTCTTTCGCTATTTTTTACTTGTTCGTTGTTTAAATGGGTTGATCCCTAACAAGTGGTATCAGAGCTAGTTCAATTTTTTTAGATCAACTCATTCAAAGATGGCAGCAAGAAGGTTTTACATTGAGAAGTTCGATGGTATCACAAATTTCAATTTGTGGCAAGTTTGGTTGATGACAATACTAGTTTAGATCCATCTGAAAAAGGTCGTTATTGGGAAAAAGCCTGAGAATCTAGATTAGATAGAATGAGAAGAGTTTGATGAAAAGGCATTGACTACAATCAAGCTATCCCTCGTGAATAGGGTATTGTAGGAGTTATTGATGGAGAAAACCTTATTCGCCTTGTGGAAATGGTTAAGTCTCTGTTTAACCGTTTAGTGTTGAAACAACATCTATTTACATTTCGCATGAATGAATGTGAGTTTCTTAGAGATCATATTAGTCAATTTATTACTCTTTTGAATGATTTAAAGAATGTTGAGGTTAAGATTGACGATGAAGATCAAACTATGTTATTATTGTACTCTTTACCCTTTTCATACAAGTCTTTTAAGGAGCCCCTAATTTATGATAGAGACAAACTCTCGTTCGAGGATGTGAAGGGTGATTTGTTGAGTAAAGACAAGCTCAACAATGAGTTTGGTTCAGATAGTAAGGTAGATAGCAAGCTTCCATTTTGGTAGCATCAAAGAAGCGAGACAAAAGGTGTTGCTATTATAAGAAGTTAGGTCACGCAAAGTAGATTGTTATAAACTACGAAATAAAAGGGTTGTTGAGAGTAACGAGGACAATGTAGCTGGTGTTAATTTGGCCAACGAAAGTGGTGATGATTTCTTGTTAGTGTCAACGAGCGATAGCTCCAAGCTTACGTCCGAGTGGATCCTAGATTTGGGATGTTCTTGCCACATTTGTCCCAACAAAGAATGATTCTCCACATACAGTTCGATTGAACGTAGAGTTTTGCACATAGGAAGCGATTCATCCAGTAAGGTAATCAGTATTGGTACTGTTGAAATTAGGATGTACAATGGGATGATTAGGACACTCTCAAATGTTAGGTACATATCTGATTTATGAAAGAATCTCATCTTTTTGAGTATTTTAGACTCGAAAAGTTGCAGAATCAACATCGAGTTGAGTGACATTAAGGTGTCTCGTGGGGCTCTCATTTCGTTAAAAGGTAAAATGACTAACAGTCTTTATATTTTAGAAGGTTCTATAGTAACCAGTGAAATTGGACGCCTCGTCCGTTACAAAGTCGAAGTCAACTCGTTTGGAGCGAAGACAACTTGGTCATAGGAGGGAAAAAATTATGACCGTTCCGTTGAAGAGAGGTTCTCTAGTGGATACAAGTTTTGAAAAGTTAGGACACTGTGTTCGTGAAAAATCGGGTTAGTTTTGATTTGGCAGTGCACACTCCAGCTTCTAAACACAAATTTGACTCAGTTGATTCCCTACATAGTTTAAGATAGGCCCGTGGCAAGATTTGACAGAGATGGTGTTGTGGAAATACGAGTCAAGGTGGAGATTTGTTGAGTATGACTTATATTTCAGTCAAAATTGAGAGATAATCTCCTAGTTAAACTTTGTTTATTTGTTTCAGTCGAACTCTGATTAGTCTAGATTATTTTATTATTATTTGGCTATGAATTTAGCCTATAAATTGACTCTTTTACAACCATAGAAAAGACACCCATTAAAAAATTAGAATTCATAACACTTTTGGAGAATTTTGTATTTACGTTTTGAGGGTTCTTTGTTTTTGGGGTTTAGTTTTTATCTCCATCTTTTTCTACTCATGTTCTTTTGCCATTATAGTAAAATTATCTTTTCTAGTGTTTTTTTATCCTCTTTAGAGGGGTTTTTCCACGTTAAATTTGTGTGTTCAATTTCTTAATTTCTTCCTTTATTTTTTACTTGTTCATTGCTTAATCGGGTTGATTCCCAACAATTATAATTGGAATTAGAAAGCATAGAAAGGTAATAAATAGGTTAATAATAGAATATAGTAGCGAAATGAGTATGAAGGAGTCGATAGACTCCATAATGAGATTCAGACGATATGTTAAATGAGATTTTGGTATGAAATAAACTTGATATTGATTGTCATAATGAATGGATTAGGAATGTTTTAAATTGTGAGTTGGTATTGATAGCTAAAGGCTTTAAGATAGATTTTTGTATATGTAATTGGATTTTATCATTCTTTTGCCAAAATAGTTAAATTAGTTTTCTTTGATAATTGTATACTTTCTTAGGTCATTGGTTATATGCTTATGTTACAATATATAATATGTATTAGTAGGCATTGGGATTATAAATATCATAGCATGTTCTAAAAGTTAAATTTATGTTATATTATCTTGAATCATGAAAGTATGTCACATCTAAAAAATGATAGATCTAAAAAGGTAAGTCAGGCATGCATGTTAATTGTTTTGGCACACCGTGGTAGCACAACTCGCCACCCTGTTGACTTGCTAACAAATTAGAGTATTGGTGTATACTAGCGTTAAAGTATCCTCCCGTTAATGGTATCCAAGGATTTAACAAATTAGAGTATTGGTGCATACTAGCGTTAAAGTATCCTCCCGTTAATGGTATTTAAGGATTTAGTTACATGGCGTCTTCAAGTGAAGAATGAATACGCCCCAGAGTTTTGGCTAAGCATGAAGAGCTTACCAAGTGTGTGAGGAAGCCATAAGAGACTTAATTGTCCTTAAGAGCAAGCCATACGCGAGTCACCGCCAATGTATAGTATGTTTAGTTTTCTTGAGCACCATTCATGTGGGTTCTTGTAATGAGATTAGTTGGAAGTTAATTTGATTGATTTGACCCTCCCCATGACTAGCCAATTAGTAGTGTAGATCTTCGCCGAATTTTCTTTTACCTACCCTTGGATTTAGTAGGAAAATTAGAGGGACTGAGAGTATATAAAGTGAAAGAATGAGGACATTCTAGATGGTTTTTCTTTCTACAAGATGTTCTAGTCTTTCTTTTTAACCTAAATGTTCTCTTCTTCTTTATTAAGGTAGAACTAGGATTTCCTTTAATCAGTGAATGATTCAACCTTCTAGTAAGTCTTATAGTTTTATATGTTATGATTGTTGAGGAGTAAATATGTTAAAAGATGTAAGAACAGTAAGGTGTGAGTGGAAGGCCTTGTATGGGGGTCGCATGTAGTTGAAACGTTAGTAAACTATCTATAAGTGAGGATTCTAATGGAAATTCCATGCTCTTTTAAGTAGGTGCTACTGCTGGATTGGGAAGGACAATTGAAACAAAAGCTCTAGACCGAGGTAAATGTAGGTCTCTGGTGAGTCTTTAAAACTGTCTCCTGCACATTATCTTACGATGATTCTTTGTATGGTCGATGTCCATATAAATGAGCATATCTTATTGAGGAGTTATAATATGTATGTATGTCTATGTGTTTTCTATGAAGCATTTGTATGTATGTACTAAAGTGCACGATATACTGCATGAAAATTATGATGTGTGGTAAGCATTTATTGGGAATTATTTGTTGGGAAGTATGATTTCGTTAAGGGTATGAGTGAAATATGTGTAAATGTGTCCATTATGTTAATAAAGTGATGCATGACAATTTATGGTTGGTGATAAGGGGGTTTGGATGGAGTGTCGAGAAAATATATGATGTGATTATGGACCCCGTGGTTGAGGTTTGATGATGTCCACTAGGAAAGTAAATGTAACACCTCTAAGCCTTATCTATTGCCGGAACAGGGTTATGGAACATTACCGGACATTTCAAAACAAATAAAAACATTTCACAATTTAATAAGCATACGTTACATAAATTAATCTTATAGTCCCTTTTTGGGTCATCGAGGCCCAAAAATACGTGTTAAAATCAAATCGGGACTCAATCGTAAACTCAAAATTTTCAAGAAATTTCAAATATTTTCCTAGGTGCAGGACTTACATGCCCGTGTGGTCAAGGGACACGCCCGTGTGACCCTATGACATGCTCGTGCTTTAGGCCGTGTTCTACCCTGTGTAACTCCGGACTTACCTCACACGGCCAAGCCACACGCCCGTGTGCTAGGCCGTGTCCTTCACATGGCTGAGACACACGCCAGTGTCTCTACCCGTGTAGCAAAACCTAGGCATTTTGTTTTGAAAATTTTAAATTGCAGGGGACACACGGCCTATCCACACGCCCATGTGTAAGCCGTGTTTCTCACACGGTCTGGTCACACGCCTGTGTGCCGTGTGGACTCAAAATGAGCCTTTAGCATCAAATTTACCAACCCTGCAAACTTAAACCACAAGAAATTCAACTACCAATTATTTAATCAATCCAAAACACAGTCAAATGTTTCCAAATTATGCCAAATAGTTCACTTAATTAACTAATGTTCATTCATAAATACTTTATATGTTTTATTCAAATTAATCTAAATTTGCATATAACAAAATTAATTTATACTTTAACCAAAATATGCCATTTGTCACCTTAACAAACACATAACTTATATTTATGTATATAAAACCAACCATTATCATAATATAACATCATTTATAATCATTCTCCAAAATAACAAACATAACATCCTAGGTGCATGCCATTTACCAAAGTACTTCTCCACAATGAGTTTGGGGTTGGCCTTGGATGCTAATTCACTGTTCGAACTTTAACCTAATCTGCGCATGGAAAACAAACCGTATGCTGAGTATAAACTCAGTGGTATTTCTATAATTCGAAGACTTTAAATAAATAGCATTGTATAAAATATACACTTTAACCATACATAAACATTAACTAATCAATAAATCAATTCATCTATTATTGCTTTCATTTCTCATCAAAAACTTTCTCACTTTGATTCACATATCAATTGGCAATAACAATACTCTTTTCATGAACTCTTAGTCCATGTATCACTATTGTACTATCCGAATCAATATCCAATTTCAAATTCACATTCATTGTCATTCAATATCAATATTATTGCCAATTTATTTATTTACCCCTATTATCAAGACTCGGACTTTGGCAGAAACACGAATCCAACTAAAACACACCAGTATGGTACCCAGTGCCTCATTGGATAATTCGAAGTAATAGATTGACACCCAGTGTCTTATCGGCCATGCCGAAGTAAGTTGGTACCCAGTACCTCATCGAATTTATCCGAAGCAATAATATTATGACACCCAGTGTCTCATCGACTCGTGGTCGAAGTATCCCTGAACACTTTTAATCCTATGGCATGCCAACTATATCCGACTCAGCCCGATACAGTTAATAGGGTTTCTAAATCACTTTCAATTTTCCAATCAACACACATTTCAATTCAAATAATCACATATACTCATAATTCAACTCAATTAAATTTTCATATTTTAATATAATCAATATCCAATGTCCACATTCACATTAATCACAAATTCACTTATATGCAATTCAATATCAACAATACTAATACTCACCTTAGTTTCACTTACCATGCATATTAAATAATAAATTCAACAAATAATTATTAGATTTGGATTATAGAAATACAAACCGTAATTTCTGAGCTAATTCTCGTTGACTTTGTCTTTTCCTTTCCTAGCCGAGGTCTACGTCTCAACGTTTTCTACGGAATTAAAATAATTGAAAACCATCAATAGAACACAATTTAACATTGAACATTTCAATTTATACACAACTTTTGTCTACATTCCAATTTAATCCTTAAATCAAACTAACTCCTTTTTCATACAAAATTAATTCCATATCTCAATTCAATTTCCACTTTAAACTAATTTTAACTCTTTAATTTCATCACAAAGCCCTAATTTCAAAATTCTCTCAATTTAGTCCCTAGTACTCAAAACTTATAATTTAATTTACAAATCAATCCATATTTCTATTCTAACTTGAAATTCTATCAATTTAATCACTAGTTCTTCAATTTATTCAACATGATCAACTTCTAAACATTTACTCACTTTCAAAATTTTAACATAAATTAAGTAATATCTTGTTCTAGGATTCCAAAAACATCAAAATTACAAGAAAAGAGGCTAAATTGACTTACCACTTAAGCTTGAAACCCTTAAAACCCTAATTTCCCTTTCTTTTTCTTTCTCCCTTTTTCGTTCAACTCTCTGTTCTTCTTTCTGTTCTATTTCTTTTATTCCTTTGTTTATTTACTTTTATTTATTTTATTTTTATTATATTAGTATACTATTATAGTAACATAATAATTACTATTTCTTAAATAATAAGTAAATACATATATATATTACAAATGTATAAATGTATTTATTACACATGTACATTATTTTTACCATACAATTGTCTCAATTTGATTTATTTATTAATTTAGTTATTATTATATTATATACTTAAATATTAAGTATTTACATTTATAATTATTTTATACTTATGTACATTATTTGTAAAAATGTATTTCATACTATGACTTCACCACAACACTTTTACTAATGCAACCCGTTTATTACGCAATTCTTTTACCTCTCGAGCTAATATTTCAATTGGTTCTTCTTCATATGATAAATCAGGTCAGATTTCAATATCTTCTGGCAAAATAACATGAGAGGGATCTGATCTATATCTTCTGAGCATTGAAACATGAAAGACATCATGAATTTTCTACAATTCCGGATGTAAAGCTAAACGATAGGCAACTGACCTAACTCTTTCTACAATTTCATATGGCCCAATAAAACGAGGACTCTATTTTCCCTTTTGACCAAATCTTAAGATTTTCTTCTAAGGCGATACTTTAAGAAATACCTTATCACCGACAGAATACTCAGTGTCTCGGCGTTTCAAGTCTGCATATGATTTCTTTCGGTCAAAAGCAGCTTTCAGTCTATCTTGAATCTTCTTAACAGTATCCTTTGTTTCTTGAATTAACTCTGGCCCAATTATTTTTCTTTCATTCAATTCCATCCAACACACAGGGGATCGACATCTTCGACCATATAAAGCTTCATACGGAGCCATTTGAATACTTGAATGGAAACTAGTATTGTATACAAATTCAACCAATGGTAAATAACGTTCACAACCTGATTCAAAATCAAAAATACAAGCTCGAAGCATATCTTCTAAAATCTGAATAACTAGCTCAGATTGTCCATCGGCCTGTGGATGAAAAGTTGTACTAAAATTGAGTCGTGTACCCAAAGATTCACGTAACTGTCTCCAAAATCTCGATGTGAATCGCGAATCTAGATCAGAGATTATTAACACAGGAATACCATGCAATCTTACAATTTCTCGAATATAAACCTCAGCAAGTTTTTGAAGTGACCAATCAATTCTGATAGCTATGAAGTGAGCCGACTTTGTAAGTCGATCAACAATCACCCAAATAGCATTTTTCTTGCTTATTGACAATGGTAACCCAGTTACAAAATCCATCGTAATACAGTCTCATTTCCATTTAGGAATGTTATTAGGTTGTAATAGTTCAGTAGGAACTTGATGGTCTACCTTAACTCGTTGACAAGTCAAGCATTTAGCCACATATTCAACTATATCTCTTTTCATACCTGGCCACCAATAAGATTCCCGTAGATTACGATATATTTTTTTCCTCCCAGATGCATCACAGAAGGACATTCATATGCTTCACGAAGTATCAACTCTTTCAATTCTGAAATAGCTGGAAAACAAATCCGATTATGAAATTTCAAGCAATCATGTTCATCAATGCTGAAATTCTCTGGCGTGCCATTCTGAACCATTTCTTTCTTCATCACTAACTTGTCGTCTTCTAATTGTGCTGACCTGATCTGATCAAACATCACTGATTGAACTCTTAATTCAGCTAACAAACTTCCATCATCACTAATACTGAGTTGTGCAAACATTGCTCGTAATTCCATCGCTGCCTTTCTACTCAATGCATTAGCTACCATATTTGCCTTACCCGGGTGATAATCAATAACACAATCATAATCTTTTAAAAGCTCTATCCACAGACGTTGTCTCAAATTTAGCTCCTTTTGAGATAAAAGATACTTGAGACTTTTATTATCAGTATAAATATAGCATTTCTCACCGTATAAGTAATGTCTCCAAATCTTCAGTGCAAAAATCAAGGCAGCTAGTTCCAGATCGTGCGCCGGATAATTACGTTCATGCGGTTTCAATTGCCGAGATGCATAAGCTATAACTTTTCCATTTTGCATTAATACACACCCGAGACCATTCAAAGAAGAATCACTGTAAATAACAAAATTCTTTCCTGACTCTGGCAATGTCAAAACTAGTGCCTTAGTGAACATTTATTTCAGCTTCTCAAAACTTTCTTGACATTGATCATCCTAGATAAATGGAACATTCTTTTGCAACAACTTTGTCCTCAGCAAAGCTATCTTTGAAAATTCATTTACAAATCTCCGATAGTAACCAGCTAGTCCAAGAAAACTACGTACCTCTGACATATTTCTCGGTGCTTTCCACTGAACAATTGCTTCAATCTTCTTTGGATCAACTCTAATTCCATCTACTGAAACCACATGTCCCAGAAATACAACCTCTGATAACCAAAATTTACATTTGTTTAACTTCCCGTACAACTATTTCTCTCATAATATTTGCAACACAATTCTGAGATGCTGCTCATGTTCAGATTTCGACTTCGAATAAACCAGAATATTATCAATGAAAACCACCACAAACTGATCCAGATACGGTTGAAAAATACGGTTCATGAGATTCATAAAAGTAGCTAGAGCATTTGTCAATCCAAAAGGCATAACTAAAAATTCATAATAGCCATACCTTGTACGAAATGTTGTCTTTGGCACATCACTTTCTTTCACCTTTAATTGGTAGTAACTCGATCTCAAATAAATTTTTGAAAAGACAGAAGCTCCTTTCAACTGGTCAAATAGATCATCAATACGAGGTAACGGGTATCGATTCTTGATAGTCACCTTATTCAATTGTCGATAATCGATACACAACCGCATTGAACCATCTTTTTTTTAACAAACAACACTAGAGCTCCCCAAGGTGAAATATTAGGACGTATAAATCATCGATCCAGTAAATCCTACAACTGTATTTTCAATTATTTTAACTTGGTGGGTGACATACGATACGGGGGTATTGATATCGGAGTTGTACCAAGATAAACTTCTATTGCAAATTCAACCTCCCGATCTGGTAGTAATCCCTACAATTCTTCACGAAATGCATCAGGAAATTCACAAACAATTCTGACCTTACTGTATTGACTTTCAACAGAATCTGAATTAATAACATATGCCAGAAAAGCTGCACACCTCTGATGAAGAAGTTTATTAGCTTGAATTGTTGAAATAATATGAGTTGACCTATTGGTTCGAATACCATTTACCTTGATTTTGTCACCACTTTCACTTTGAGCAGTGAACTTCTTTTTACAATATTTTAAAATTACCCTATGCTCAGTAAGCCAATCCATTCCCAGAATTATATCAAAATCACCAAATGGCATTATCAACAGATCAACAGGAAAGATTATGTTTTGTATCATTAGAGGACACCTCTTACACACCTGATCCACTAGCACAGTTTTCCACAATGGACTAGACACTGCTATTGATACTCTAGAAATCTCAGATTTTAAATTTCCCGACTCAACCAGTTTTGTATTAACATATGAATGTGAAGATTCCGGATCTATTAAAGCATAAACAGGTTTTGAATACAATAAAAATATACATGTTACCACATCATGTGCATCACCCTCTTCACGAGTCCATACAACATATGCTCGAGCCGGTACTCTAGCCTCTGATTGTTTAGTAGCAACATCACTTCCTCTTCTAGCACCACCTCTGGAAAACGAACCACTTCTACCTGATCCTCGACCTCTAGAAGTAGGCATAGATCTTTGAGATGTAACAGGTACAGTATTCTCAGTTTTTGGACAATCTCTAATAAAATGATCTGTAGATCAACAACAGAAACAACCTCGAGTCAATTTCCAGCATTCACCTCTATGTTTTTTCCCACAATGTTCACAATATAGAATTTTAGTATCCCGAGATTAACTCCGTACACTACCAGTGGAAACTATCATCTGTCTTCCACGATTTCTATCACCTCTGTCTGATTTAAAACTCGATCTCCAGCTACCTTGAGATTCTTTTGATCTTTTAGGTTGCGAGTTTGAACTAGTAGCTCCAGTACGTTTCCTAAACGGATGAGTATTTTCAGGCTTTTTATCGAGACCCAATACCTGTTCAACCATTTTTACCCTCTCAACTAATTCTGCAAATTCTGTAATTTTGAGAGATAGCAGCTGTACTCATAGTTCATCATGTAAACCTCGTAGAAACCTCTTACAACTATCTGCTTTGGTTGACACATATTCCATAGCATATCTACTGAGTCGTGAGAATTCCCGTTCATAATCAACTACGACATATTACCTTTTAAAATTTACTAACATTCAAATTTTTAACATAAATCAAGTAATATTTTGTTCTAGGATTCCAAAAACATCAAAATTACAAGAAAATGGGCTCAATTGACTTACCATTTAAGCTTGAAACCTTTAAAACCCTAATTTTCAGTCTCTTTTTCTTTCCCTTTTCTTTCTACCTTTTTCGTTCAACTCTCTGTTCTTCTTTCTAATTATTTCTTTTATTCCTTTGTTTCTTTAATTTTATTTATTTTATGTTTATTATATTAGTATAATATTATATTAACATAATAATTATTATTTCTTAAATATTAAGTAAATACATACATATATATATATTACAAATGTATAAATGTATTTATTACACATGTACATTACTTTTACCATACAATTGTCTCATTTGATTTATTTATTTATTTAGTTATTATTATATTATATACTTAAATATTAAGTATTTACATTTATAATTATTTTATACTTATGTACATAATTTGTACAAATGTATTTCATTGTTACCATTTACTATACAAGTGTTACTTATGGTTTATTTTCTCATTTAATCCCTCAACTTTTCTTTAATCTATAATTAAACTTTCACACTTTGTTCAGTTTAATCCTTATACCTAATTGACCATAATTCAGGCTGATTCTCCTAACTAAAACCTAATTAACCATACAACTAACTTCATAAATATTTTTAATAAATATTTATGAATCTATTTCACGAAAACGATGACTCGAAAATACACTTTTTGATACCTGACTATCGGGTCATTACAGTAAACACGAAAACCAATATGACAAGACTGTAGTCCGTTGAGACCATAAACATGAGGTTCGCCGAGATAGTAAACACGAGAAAAGGCTAGTATCGCAAATATGTGGAAATGGAGGGTAAGACACATTTGCCTACTAGGGTTTCTCCGTGTCTCAAGGCGATGATGGGCAAACCTCAGGCAACGCTGAGTTTAAGCAAATCCATATCTCCAAACATGACAATTTTATGTGGTGCATTTGTGGCAAACTAAACTTAGCCTTTGTGACAAGTTATTTATAAAGCCCTTGTGGCAAATTATTTGAAAGGTCTATACGGCGTATTATTCAGAAAGCCTTAGTGGCGATGTTATCTAGAAAGCCTTTTGTGGTGAGTCATCTAGAAAATCTGTATGGTGAATTCTGTAACACCTAAGTGTGAGATGTTAGTCCCCCTTTGTGACGAGACTTGGGTACCCCTTTGCGGCATTTTCTAAAAGGGTTCTCGACAGTGTACCAGACTGATGAATCCGCTCTAGTAATTCGTCAGGACGGGGAGCTTGGCATATCTGAATTTATAGGTAGAAGTAAGTGTTCGCCAAACCTGGGAATTCTCACATTATGTCGATGTCATCTGGGGTTCTAATGGATGTTTCAAAATAATGCATTCATTGCAATAAGTTCACTGTCTGGATTGAATTAATGATACGTGGTGATTAGCCTTTTGACAGTCGCCAAAGCCAGTCTAATAATTTGTATGCATATCATTCTGAGATACATTTCCAACTTCTATTTTCAAAGAGATTGTGAAAGAAGATCCGTAATAAGGTGTGAAGTCTATGATCCAGTAATCGACGGAATGTGTATAAGGGGGTTAAGTACAAAGGTTGGCATATAATTATCCACCAGGAATCAGAAAGGTATCTGCCAAGGTTTAAAAGGAAGCCCTAAATCTTTAAGTCGAGAAATTCAACGACATTATGTATACATAGGGACATTTTTGGTATATGGTGACAATACTTTATGCCATGATTAAGTGGGTTTTAACAAAGTTTAAGTTGTAATATATTAAACTACTTCAACAATCTATTGTACTTAGTAAACACCTCTTTTAAAATCCTTTGGCTTAGAAAGAATATAAATAAATAAGAAGTATGTTCAGTATGGTTTTCGCTGTTGTAAAATTTTTTTAAGTATTTTTTATATTATGACATCCTATATTTGGGTGGGTCTGGTAGTACCATTGAGCTCTATTACTTGCACGATTATTTGTTCCATGTGCAGGTGCATATATTTCTTGAAGCCCCGAGAAGTGAAGTCAACATCTAGATCACCGATTTTGACTTACCAAGTTTGTTTAGTTCGTTCGTTTTGGTCTTGTAGCATGTACCTAGGGTCACTTAGCTAAATGATCAAATGGTTAAGTTGTATATGATATAATCTTAATCAAATGATTAGGAAGTTATGTTTGGATGTGTTCATATAGTTAGTTTGAAGCCTTGAGGTTAAAGGTTATGCCTTTGAATAAGATTTTGGTTAGTTTTTGGAATATAAATAGTTGAAGTTAGATTTGATAAGTAATGTTTTGGAGTCTATCATTTTCACATATATTTACTTGATACAATTTGGTAGGGTGTTGATTTGGGTTGTACGGAAATACATAGATGTGATTTCAAGTCATTTTAACTTGTACCAGGCTAAATTTGCAAGTAACAGGTTGTCACGTCGCGACAATGAACCCCTAGTGTCACGACGAGAAACAAAGTAGGGTCCATGCTGCAATGGCGTAGCCTGAAGTCACAACGAACCCTAGTCAAAGAGTCACGTCGCGACAAGAAAACCCTTCAAGTCGCGACATCAATTCAAAGTTTCTGTAATATTTACAAGTTGATCCATTTCGATCGTGAGTTAGCAATAGAGCTTTCATAAGTGCAAGACCCAAAATTGATTATGTATCATTTGATAGGCATGATTTACTTATGTTTAAATGAATAATAACATTGGATTGAATATTATTGATTGTTGTTTCTCTGGCAACGAATGTTACATCCTATAGCTTGAACCCTACAATCAGGTTAGTATGGGGTATTATATTTAGTGGTATTAGAGTCGTAGGTTTAGTTGATTCTCGGACTAAATCAAGCTCAGAATTGAATCTAGAGGTAAATGCCAAGGTTGAGTCGAAATTTAAATGTTGATTATAAATTCTTTTTTTATAGCTAATGATGTTTGAGGAATTGAAAAATGCTAAAGATGATGAAAATCTCAACAATTATAATATTGTTGAGAATGAAATCCAAGCGGTGAATAAAGTACATGGTATTGATCAAATCAGTACTTGATATAGGAATAAAGAGGATAAACTTTTTCATGAGAGCAGAGGCATTGAAGGCGTACTTCACGTAATAGAAGATTTGCTTTAAGGAATAGTGGAAGTTACTTCGCAGAATATATCAAAGGCTGCAATTCGTCAAGTTATGAGGTAGAAAAGTATTGACCCTTTCTCAGCTGAGAATTTCTGAGCATTCAAAAAGAGAATCGGGACCATTAGTTCACTACCTTTTCCTAAGAGAATTAAGGAGTCTCGAGGGTTATAGAGATAACTCCATTGAATAATGGATAAAAAAAGACCAAATCAACAAGTTGACGATTTTGTTTGGCAATACTAAGGGTCTATCAAAAAATGTGATTATTCCATCATGTGAACATTGTGGGAGGAGACATAGAAGTGAATGTTGGAAAAAGACAAGCGAATGTCTTCAATGTGGATCCCTAGAGCGTTTTTCTCAAAAAAATTCTAAGAAAGTTTGTACCACCCCTCACCCAACCTGATCTCGGGTTCGAGTTACGGGATGTTATAGTCATTGTCGGAGTAACTACCATCAGAAACGCTATAAATAAATCATTTAAACATTCAAAATTTTTATAAATATAGTCATTATACGCTTAACAAACTTTCCCAAGACTCAAGAAGCTTACGACAACTCAATTGCTAATCCAAACATGAAATAGGACCAAATAAAAGTTTTCAATGTTTCATAACAGTTTTCCATACCTTTGATAGGTACCGATACCATTTTTAGTTTTGATGTTTCAAAAAAATTAATTTAAATCAAAAGGTATTGATACTAGGTTTATAGTACTGATACTTTCCTCTAGGTGTCGATACCAATACCTTGGTATTGACACCGTCATAAGGTTTGATATTTTGCCAAAAATTAAACAAAAACAAAACATACCAATACCCTTATAAAGTATCAGTACTCTAATATAAATTACTGATACTTTAGTCCGGTATCGATACCATTTTCGGATTTTGTTTTCAAAAAATTGATTGGAAAAATACTAAGTTCAAATACCTTTGCGAGGATATTGATACCTTAATGCCAAAAAATCAAAATCTTCCATTTTGGTACCCGTTTCATATCCAAACCAAAACATACTCAATTGAAGCCTAAATGCACACTTAAAACCTGCAAAAACCAATTCAAAACATACTTAACATTTCAATTCAACCATTTCTCAATCAACTAAAACATCCATTCATCAAATAAGCACCTAACCACACCATTTCCATGACATAACATATTCAATTATGCAATTATATATGCCATTCACATATCACAACCTATTATCAAGTCATAAGCTCAAGTTGACACAACATCCACAACATCAAAATTAGTTAAATTTAGACCAACTAATGGTTTAAAACTAACACTTGTATGAACTCCTATAAACATGTCACATAGCCGAACTTAAATCGAGCAAAAGTCTACTGAATCGATAGTAGGATAGTATGGTCTTCAAGTTGATCCAATCGACACATTCTGCAAGTGAGAAAAATCTAAAAAAGTAGAAAATAATGGTAAGCATATTGAATGCTTAGTAAGTCCATATGAAATTAACTTAACTTACCTTTGCATTGCAACTAGTTTAAGTAATTGAAACACAATTGCACATAACATGCCATTCCTTTGGCATCCTTATACAACTTCACAAAATAATCAATAAGTTAGTTTATTGAAAAAACAAGATCATAGTACTCAATTCATATACAAGTACAACCATACTATGTTATTATATGCTATTCAATTTTGATCATTTTGTAAACATATCAATTGATTTCATATTCAATCTTTTCAACCATTTCATTTTTGTTTAATTATCATTTTCATATTTATGCTACTCACACAAGCTTCAAATCAAGTATAGTATACAAGGTTTACTCGATGCTACTCATACAAGCTTCAGATATTTCGCAACAAGTGTTAAACCTCAAGGCATCTGTAAAGAATAATTTGATGTTTCTCACACAAGCTTTAGAGAATCCGCAACATGTGATAGATCTCAAGGCATCTATAAATAAAGATTAGATATTTCTCACACAAGCTTTAGGGAATCTGTAACACATGCTGGATCTTAAGCCATCGATCATAAAATCCCTAATCAAGCACCCAATTCCTTTTTAAACCCTATTGGCATGCCATTTGTGTTCTAATTCTTTACTCGGTTCATACGAGCACTATTTGTTGGAACGCCGATACCCCATGGCGCAGCAGAATAAAATTAGATCCGGTGATCCAAACCATGGATCCATCTGTGAGGAACGAATCGGGGTGAAATAAAGGTTTCGAAATTACCAAAACTTCAATCTGAGTAGACAGCGACGCCTTGGCAACAAGAGTTTTGATCTACTGTCGAATCAAGCCACAACCTTTTCCGATGTCGGCCTCTACGTGATCCACCCGGTTTGACTATGAGCGGAAGAAATCTCCAAAACTATTTTGAGGTTTATTTGCTTGAATACCGCTAGACCTAACAAGCAATCTCATAGGGTTTTCCATAAGCTTTGCCTCTTTTAAATACCTTTTATATTGGGTATCCTTTTAATTGGGCCTTTTATAATGGGTATCTTTTTCATTGGGCCCATTATTAGGTATCCTTTTAATACCCTTTTATAATTGGTATCTCTTGAATGTATCATAAGATTAAATAAATACAATAAAGTTTTTAACCAGAAAATTATAATTACATTAATTATATCCAGAAAATTATAATTACATTAATTATAATAAGGATTTCGGTAAACTATATTTATTTAAATTTATATATGAATCAAATTCATATATTAATAGAATTATGTTGTCATTATGTGTACAACATCCTTGTACATATAATATGTTCAATATTTGATTGCCCAATTAAATTAATTCTTTAATTAATTTAATTCATGTGACAACTAAAAACAATACCAATTATATTTTATTAGTTCATTTTAAACCATAGGGTGTGACCAGTAGGTTCTTGCAAGCGTTAGCGTAATAATAGAACGATTCTAATGTCACAAACAATGAGGGCATCTAGCAATGCATCATTGCTACCTAAGTTACAAGAAGTCATGATTCCACATAACTTTTTGTGATTAACCTTTCATACATTAATCCTTAAGTCCTTTATCTCTGGAATGGACACAAGTCATGGAATAGTCACACTTGTATAGTCCATCCCATGTTTCTTGATATCTTGAGTAGACTATGATATAAAAATTAGTATGACATCTCATGTCAACTTATTTGAGCATGGCCATGCATTTCTAGTCTCACTCAATCAAGTGGCCTAAGATATTTCTCCCATTATGTAGGAGGGACTTATCCTATATTGATCAACCATATCCCTCTACATAGATTGTGGTATATCCAACATCAGTCTTTATAGAACAACCAATTACGGTGTACATTTAACTGTATCAAAATATACAACTCACGATGTTGAGATAATAATTATCTCAAGTCTGAGGATCATATACATATTAATCACTATGAGTAATGTTGTGACAATTACATAATAATCCAATAAACATACTCATAACGGGTCAATCCAATATGTTGTTCTCTAACACACATATTCATGCATTGATTTTGACAATCCACATCAATGACAACTATTTATCATCAATCAACTACATGTTAGTCTTAATGCATTATTGTTGTCCTAGTCAACAATAATACTCGACTAAGGATCTTTTAAGAATAATCATATTATTC
Organism: Gossypium bickii; assembly: GCA_025503065.1. Classification (NCBI taxonomy): domain Eukaryota; kingdom Viridiplantae; phylum Streptophyta; class Magnoliopsida; order Malvales; family Malvaceae; genus Gossypium; species Gossypium bickii. The sequence continues at coordinate 12,960,663 of CP106716.1, read as the reverse complement.
TTAGGACATTATTATAAAACAATTTATTTATACACACGTAAAGAAAAAGCGAAATAATAATGACAACGCTTTATATTAATAAACATGGTAAATTAAGTATGTTATTACAACCATCTCATGATTGGTCTTTGGGCATACTCTTACAATCTCCCACTAGCACTAAGACCAATCACTCATATATCTAATACCAAGTGACTTAGTGTGACGATCATGCTTCATTTGTGTTAGAGGCTTGGTCGGGGATCAAACAATGTTATCATCGAAGGTACTCTGCATATCTCTACATCCCCTCGATCGATAATCTCTCGAATAAGATGGTAGCGTCTAAGTATATGTTTGGATCATTTGGTGAGATCTGGGTTCCTTAGCTTGTGCAATAGCTCCATTGTTATCACATCAGAGCTCTATAGCATCGATATGCTAGGCACAACCCCTAGTCCGAGAATGAACTTCTTGATCCAAACCGCTTCCTTTCTTTGCCTCACCTGGGTCGCAATATACTCGACCTCTGTTGTAGAATCGACTCAGACTTTGCTTTGAACTCTTCCACTCACGGCGCACCACCATTAAGGCAAAACACAAAACCCGATTGCGATCGAGAATCATCCTTGTCGGTTTGGAAGCCGGCATCAGTGTAACCTTTTACACTTAACTCTTCCTCACCTTCATATAATAGGAGCGTATCCTTAGTTCTTCTTAAGTACTTAAGGATACTCTTGGATCATGGTCCGTGACCTTCACCGGGATCTACTTGATACTTTCGTCATACTTAAGGCATACGATACATCCGGACGGGTACATAACATAGCATACATGATAGATCCAATAGCGGAAGCATATGGAATTTTACTCATACGTTCTCTCTCTTGTGGAGTTGAAGGACACATTTCCTTCCGAGAGTGAAATACCATGTCTCATAGGTAGAAATCCTCTTTTAGATTCTTCCATCTTGAACCTTTTCAAGATGCTTTATCTATGTATGTACTTTGGCTTAGACCTAGTAGTCGCCTTGATCTATCTCTATAGATCTTGACTCCTAAGATATAAGTGGCTTCCCCAAGTCCTTCATAGAAAAACAACTTCTTAACCAAGTCTTAATAGATCGTAAAGTAGGTATGTCATTTCCCATGATAAGTATGTCATCACATATAGTACCAAGAATGTGATAGTGCTCCCACTAACTTTCTTGTAAAACACATGGTTCATCTTCATTTTTGACAAAACCAAACTCTTTGATTGCATCGTTAAAGCGAAGATTCCAACTTGAAGCTTGCTTTAATCCATAAATGGATCTTTGCACTTACACATATCTTTCTAGCATCCTTTGGATTTACAAAACCTTGAGGTTGTGTCATATACACATCCTCTTCAAGTTTCCCGTTAAGGACAATTTGTTTTGGCGTCCATCCGCGCGATTTCATAATCATGAAATGCAGCTATGGCGAGTAAGATCTGATGGATTTAAACATAGCTACAGGAGAAAAGGTTTCATCATAGTCAACACCATGAATTTGGCGAAAACCTTTAGCGACTAATCGCCTTTGTATGTTTGTACATTACCATCCATGTCGATTTTCTTTTTGAAAACCCATTTGCACCCTATAGGTTTAACCGCTTCGGGTGGATCAATCAAAGTCCATACTTGGTTTTCATACATGGAATCCATCTCGGATCTCATGGCCTCAAGCCATTTTCTCGAAGTCGGGCTTGTCACCGCTTCTTGATAAGTCCTAGGCTCATCTTGATCTATAAGAAGAACGTCACCATGCGTTGTAATGAGAAATCCATATCTCTTGGGGCACGGCGTTCTCTTAAAGATCTGCTTGTGCGTGGTTGTGTTTCTCTGATGAGTTATTTGTTCCTCAATTTCTTGTGGAATTTCTTTGTTGTTCAATCTCGGTTCGATGGTATCTTGTGATTCTCGAATTTCTTCAAGTTCAATCTTTCTCCCACTTCCTTTTCTAGAAGTAAATTTCTCTCTAGGAAAACACCATCCAGAGCAACAAGCGTTTTGTTCTCGAGTGGGATTAAAGAAATAATATCCTTTGGTTTCTTTTGGATACCCCACAAAAATACACTTTTGAGATCCGGGTTCAAGCTTAGTAGGCGTTTGACGTTTAACATAAGCTTCACAGCCCCAAATTTTCATAAAAGACATACTAGGACGTTTCCCAGTCCACATCTCATATGGCGTCTTTTGAACCGATTTAGATGGAACACGATTTAATGTGAAAGCAGCTGTCTCAAGTGCATATCCCCAAAAGGAAGTTGGTAGATCAGCATGACTCATCATGGATCGAACCATGTCTAACAAAGTTCGATTTCTTCTCTCAGATACTCCATTCCATTGAGGAGTACTAGGAGGAGTAAGTTGTGAGACAATCCCACATTCTTTCAAAAGATCATCAAACTCTAGGCTCAAGTACTCTCCACCTCGATCAGATCGAAGTGACTTGATAGTTTTGCCTAGTTGATTTTGTACTTCATTTTTGAATTCCTTGAACTTTTCAAGGGACTCAGACTTATGGCGCATGAGATAAACATACCCATATCTACTGAAATCATCAGTAAAAGTAATGAAGTAGTGAAATCCACCTCTGGCTTGTGTATTTATTGGTCCACATACATCAGAATGTATTAGGTCTAATAAATCACTAGCTCGTTCACTTTTACCAGTGAAAGGAGATTTAGTCATTTTTCCCAATAAGCAAGATTCACATACTTCAAATTGCTCAAAAACAAATGAATTCAAGAGACCATCTTTATGGAGTTTGGATATGCGTTTCTCACTTATGTGGCCCAAACGACAATGCCAAAGATAAGTTTGATTTGAGTCATTTATTTTAGATCTTTTAGTATTTATGTTGTAAATGGGATTCATTTGATCTAAAATATAGAGGCCATTAATTAATTGTGCCGAACCATAGAAAACATTATTGAGATAAAATGAACAACAATTATTCTTAATAATTATCTCAAAACCAATTTTGTCTAAACAAGAAATTGAAATAATGTTTTTAGTCAAACTGGGCACAAAATAACAATCCTCTAAACATAAATCAAGTCCACTAGGCAAAGATAAAGTATATGTTCCCACAGCTAATGCAAGCAACTTTTGCTCCATTTCCAACTCGTAGGTCCACATCTCCTCTAGCCAAAGTCCTACTCCTTTGTAGTCCCTGCATGAAGTACAAATATGAGAACCACAACGATTATCTAATACCCAAGAAGTAGTAGTTGATAAATTAATATCAATAACATAAATACCAAGCGAGACATTCCGCTTGCTTTAGCCTTCTTGACTTCTTTCAAGATAGACAGGCGATTCCGTTTCCAATGTCCGATCACACCATAATGAAAACAGATTTCCTTCATTAGACACCCCACCTTTAGGTTTCGGTGTAGCCTTTCCTTTTCCAAATTTGGGCTTACCTTTGCCCCTTAGGCTTTGTTTGAACTTTGGCCTTTCCCTTGCCCTTGTTATTACGGACCATCGGTATGGGCTTGGGTCCAACCTTTTCAAGTTGCCTTCAGCAGTTCGTAACATACTGAGCAATTGTGGTAGAGTCTTGTCAATTTCATTCATATTGAAATTGAGGACAAACTGGCTGTAGCTATCAGGCAACGATTGCAAAATAACATCAGTGGCCAACTCTTGGCTCAATGGAAACCCAAGCTTAGATAGGCTTTCAATATAGCCAATCATCTTAAGGACATGAGGTCCTACTGGGCTTCCTTCAGCCAACTTACATTGGAATAGGGCTTTAGAGATATCAAACCTCTCTTGCCAGTGCTTGCCCACGATAAAGTTCTTTTCGGTGCTCGATCATATCATAAGCAACCATGTCCTCATGTTGCTTACGAAGTTCAAGATTCATAGCAAGCAAGCATAAGACATCCAACATCTATCATGTCATCGAGATACTTCTTGTAAGCATCTCTATCGATCCTCGAGGCATTAGCGGGTGGTTCATTAGGAAGTGGTTGTTCAATGACATATAATTTCCGTTCTTGTTTAAGGACAATCCTCAAGTTACAAAACCAATCAAGAAAATTCAAACCATTCAATTTGTCCTTCTCAAGGACCGATCGCAATGAGAGTGTGCTAATGTTTGCATGACCATAATATATCTACAACAATTAAATATGCATGTGAGTAAATTTACCATTTTTATATCAATCATTAAAAAGACTTTATTAAATGATATTCCCACTATTTTATTTCAAAATTAATAACCTCGTATATTAATTTGAAAAATCTTTCTCAAAAGTATTTCTAGTAGGTTAAGGATCCATATTTCACCACCTCTTAAGTCGACTTTGGCTTTACTCTTAAGATTATGGTTATTTAGGTAAGCAACATTTGCTAATTACATCATATGTAACTCCTAATATTTGGTGAACAACTCTTGTTCTAATCATCTTATGATTTATCCAATTTACTTGCCTCTAGGTTTCTAATCCTATTAGAGTAACCTAGTTAAGTCATTAACCAATTTTTAACCAAATGAATATCACTTGTTTATTCTTGGCGTTTAACCAAGATAAATACTAGTACTTCGCTTTGGCGAGAACCTACATAGTATTGATCGAGGCCTTAACGAGGGCAAAATTGGAAGGCCATGCTTGACTTAATATTTTAATAGAGGATTTTATTAAGGTTGTTGCATCTCACCAATTACGGTCTATTTCAGCCCATTTAGTCTTCTAATCGATCTCATCAATTAATAGGGTTTATTATCTTCAAATTTTAATATATATATAAAAATTGGCATGCTTTAGACATCCATAGCATCTCATACATGAATAAATAAAGCAATAAATAAATGCAATAGTTATAGCCCATAAACTAAGGTGGTTCAACCCAAGCCAATGGGAAAACCAAAAAGAAACCTAAAGGTGTAAGCCATTTGAAGCTATCATTCTTAATCATTGTCCCACCTTCCTTCTCGTTTGGCCCACAAAGCAACTCTTGCAAATTACAATATCTAAAACTCGTTTTACATACGAGGGAATAAGATGAGAAGAGAAATACAAGAGAATAGTAGTAAGGCACGACACACAGCCGTATTAAAAAAAAAAATACAACCTTTTATCGAATGGGTCATTGGGCTATAACTAAGCATTTCAAACACCGTGCTAGTCAAAAATAGCATACATAATTCAATTATTATTATTATTATTATTTTAAAGTGAATTATAAAATATCCTTTCAACCTTTTGTGGCCCATCAAGTTTATAAATTTCTTTTATTAACAAAACTTTTTGAGGGTGCGAGGATGTCGGAGAAGCGGGCGGCACCCGCGGCGAGCCATCCTCAGATCCTCATCCCCGGGGGTGCGAGGGCGGAGCCCCCGCGTCATAGACCAGGGGTGCGGGGTCGGAGCCCCCGCGGTACAAATCGCATATCCCAGTCAAATGAAACCTCACGATTTGATAACTTTTATCAACGAATCGTGTTTTTAGGATTTTAACTCGAGGTTTCATATCGGAACAACCCTTGTTCCACTAGCGATTAACACTTACCGGAAACTATAAATACCACCGTCGCATTATTACAGATTTGTTAATAGTTAACAAGTAATAACATAAAATCAAGTAGGCCACAACACCATGATTAACATTTAATCAATTTCCGAAAGAACAGATTTATCGAGTTATGCTTAAACGATTTAAACAATCGAAAATACAATAAGATCAAAACATGAATCTCATACAATTGCATCACCCAAGTATTTAAACCCGAGTTCGTATCACACAAGTGGCTCTCGATATCATCGTTGGAACGCCGATACCCCATGGCGCAGTGAGAATAAAATTAGATCCGTGATCCAAACCATGGATCCATGTGTGAGGAACGAATCGGGGTGAAATAAAGGTTTCGAAATTACCAAAACTTCAATCTAAGTAGACAGCGACGCCTTGGCAACAAGAGTTTTGATCTACTGTCGAATCAAGCCACAACCTTTTCCGATGTCGGCCTCTACGTGATCCACCCGGTTTGACTATGAGCGGAAGAAATCTCCAAAACTATTTTGGAGGTTTATTTGCTTGACATACCGCTAGACCTAACAAGCAATCTCATAGGGTTTTCCATAAGCTTTGCCTCTTTTAAATACCTTTTATATTGGGTATCCTTTTAATTGGGCCTTTTATAATGGGTATCTTTTCATTGGGCCCATTATTAGGTATCCTTTTAATACCCTTTTATAATTGGTATCTCTTGAATGTATCATAAGATTAAATAAATACAATAAAGTTTTTAACCTAAAATTATAATTACATTAATTATATCAGAAAATTATAATTACATTAATTATAATAAGGATTTCAGTAAACTATATTTATTTAAATTTATATATGAATCAAATTCATATATTAATAGAATTATGTTGTCATTATGTGTACAACATCCTTGTACATATAATATGTTCAATATTTGATTGCCCAATTAAATTAATTCTTTAATTAATTTAATTCATGTGACAACTAAAAACAATACCAATTATATTTTATTCCGTTCATTTAAACCATAGGGTGTGACCATGTAGGTTCTTGCAACGTTAGCAGTAATAATAGAACGATTCTAATGTCACAAACAATGAGGGGCATCTAGCAATGCATCATTGCTACCTAAGTTACAAGAAGTCATGATTCCACATAACTTTTTGTGATTAACCTTTCATACATTAATCCTTAAGTCCTTTATCTCTGGAATGGACACAAGTCATGGAATAGTCACACTTGTATAGTCCATCCCATGTTTCTTGATATCTTGAGTAGACTATGATATAAAAATTAGTATGACATCTCATGTCAACTTATTTGAGCATGGCCATGCATTTCTAGTCTCACTCAATCAAGTGGCCTAAAATATTACTCCCATTATGTAGGAGGGACTTATCCTATATTGATCAACCATATCCTCTACATAGATTGTGGTATATCCAACATCGGTCTTTATAGAACAACCAATTACGGTGTACATTTGATCAGTATCAAAATATACAACTCACGATGTTGAGATAATAATTATCTCAAGTCCGAGGATCATATACATATTAATCACTATGAGTAATGTTGTGACAATTACATAATAATCCAATAAACATACTCATAACGGGTCAATCCAATATGTTGTTCTCTAACACACATATTCATGCATTGATTTTGACAATCCACATCAATGACAACTCTTTATCATCAATCAACTACATGTTAGTCTTAATGCATTATTGTTGTCCTAGTCAACAATAATACTCGACTAAGGATCTTTTAAGAATAATCATATTATTCTTAGGACATTATTATAAAACAGTTTATTTATACACACAGAAAGAAAAACTGAAATAATAATGACAACGCTTTATATTAATAAACATGGTAAATTAAGTATGTTATTACAACCATCTCATGATTGGTCTTTGGGCATACTCTTACACTATTACAATATACCAATCATTCAATTTACTGTAATTGTAGTCAATACATATCATTCAAGTATATAAACATTCCACATCCATCCAATACATCGTATTCATTCATAATAACTATAATTTCTGTACTTTACAATTTAATCCTTAGGTGTCAAAATCACCAAATTACATTTCATCTAAACTAAAAGACATTATAATATATATCAAAAATAACTAAATAACATAGTAGGTTACATATGAACTTACCTGGCAAAAACTACAACAAACAATGTGCTAGAGACCAATTTGTAATTTTTCCTTTTTCCCGATTATCTTCCGATTGGTTTAATTTCGATCTATATGATAATTTAACTCAATTTATAAATATAAAATTTTTTATAACATTATATGGTATGCATGAACCTTTTTAAAATTAATTTCTTATACAATCCCTAAGTTTTTTTCATTTTATTCAATTTAGTCCTTAAAATCAAAATTGCTATAACATTTGAATTTGAGCTTCGGTTTTGAAATCGATCTTAATTACACACCTTCTAAGGCCCTCTAATATTTATAATAACATAAATTTCTTACCAATTTTGAAATATTTAGAGTTTAGTCCCTATATTCAAAACTAACACTTTTTACTTTACAAACTAGTCCTTTTCCATATCTAAGCTTAAAACCAAACAAAGTAGCACCAATTTCTTCAAGTATTCGACAATGGAAACTTTTGAAAACTTCAATAATTTTGAAAAACAGTACACGGGTTAGCTAAATCAAGCTTTCGGAATATCAAAAACATAAAAATTACAAGAAACAAATTAAATTGAACTCACCAATTGAAGGACCTAAACTTGGAGCTTAATTGTCAATTTCCTTCCTTTCAAAAATGGTGATTTCAGTGCTAAATGATGAAAAGATAAATGTTTTCTCTTTCAGTCCAATTTGTTCTTTTATTTTTATGTTTTAAAATTTGTAAAATTTTAATTTTAGTACTCATAAAACGTCACCCAATCGTCCACCATAAACCAAAGTGGTAAAATTTCCATTTAAAACCTTGTCTTATTACTAAATAAGTCCTTTTGTAATTAAAAATCTATAACGATTAACTTTTACCACTTTTACAATTTAGTCTTTGCACCTTAATTAACTATCCCATTGACAAAATTAAAGTACCAAAATTAATCAAACTTTTTACTAACCTTTGTAAATATTATTTACAAACTCAATAATTGGAAATGAGGCTCCGAAACCATTATTTTTTGACACCATTGAAAAATGAGCTATTATAAAGTTCCTGTTGTTAATCAGAGATCTACCCTTGCAGTTAGAAGTCAAGGGATTGTTATTGATGAACCAATTATGAGGGGTAGTCAGGAAAGAGAAATTAATTTAGCAGCTCAATATCCTAAACCAGAAGTTCCTGAGCAAGCCTATGATGTTATTGAAGTTGTAGTAGGTAAATTTCTTCTATATTCTACACTCGTTCATGCTTTAATTGACCCTAACACTCTGCATTTATATATATATATACTCTAGTTTCATAAATAAAAAATTTTGAAGCTCGAAATTTTGAAAGCAGTGATACTTGTTTTTAGACCTTTAAGATGAACTATGCTTGTTGATCAAGTATGTAGAAGGTGTCTATTAGAAATCCAAAATAGATTGTTTCCTACTGATCCGTTGATCATGTAGTTTGGTAATGTTGATTTAATTTTGGAAATGGATTGGTTGACAGAGCGTAGTGTGATCCTGGACTATCGTAAAAAGAATATTTTCTGTCCAAACCCCAAAATGTGTAATTGTGAAATTGAAAGGCACCATAATGAGTGGTTCAACTCGTATTGTTTCATCGATTTGAGTTCATAAACTCCTGAATTCATACTGTGAAACATATTTAATCTATATTATTAACTCGAACTTGGATGAAATTTTCATCCAAATAAGCAAGATTTAGATAATATGCAAGTTCTCAAATATATTCCCTATGGAATTGCTAGGATTGCCTCTTGGTCGTGAGGTTGATTTTTCAATTGAAGTTTACTTGGGTACAACTCATATGTCAATTGCTTCGTACCATATGGCTCCAACGAAGTCAAAATAGTTCAAAATTCAATTGCAAGATCTCCTGGACTGTGGCTTTATACGTCTTAGTATATTTCCCCGAGGAAAAACTCTAGTACTATTTGTTAAGAAGAAAAATGAATTTATGCGGCTCTGCATTAATTATTAACAGCTGAATAAGCTGACAATCAAGAACCAATATACATTGTCGCATATCGATGATCTGTTCAATCAGTTGAAGGATTCCTTAGTCTTCCCTCAGATTTATTTGAGATCGAAATATTATCAATAAAAGATGAAGGATAGTGACATGCCAAAAGAAGCCTTTGTACGTGGCGCGGTCACTATAAAATTTTTGGCGATGCCCTTTGGGCTTTGTGTTATCGTAAGATGGTAAAGTTATTGCGTGAAAATCCAACTCTCCATGGTTACACTTGACTTGGCTTCTTTGTTATTGTTGACACTGATAGCACATTTCGCAAATAAGCTTTTATTTTGGTGTTAAATCTGGCCCATTCCTTATTGGAACCGGTTATTACATTGATGACTCATAGTGTGATTTGTTTTCCTTTTCTTTCTTCAATTGTCCATGAACTTGAAGTAACATTGTCCTTATCTCTGTGCTCATTAAGTTGTTCTTGATGAGTAACAAAGTTTTCCAATTGCAATCTACGAACTACAGATTCAACAGAATCTCTCAGATGGACGTAGTCATTTTTTTTGTGCCCTCTATTATGGTGAAAATCACGCACCTAGATCAAATTATCCTTGTAGATGCTGGGTCTCAAGGGGGTGGTGGTTTTAGAACCCCTTAATGCTCTATCTGGCTCACTATTTATGTTGGAGTTGCTATTAAGTCATGGTAGGATTGGAATTGATTATGAGGAGCTCTTTGCTGTCTTCTTTGACCTTGCAGATAGCTTCTATTTTTTCTCACCTGTCTCTGGCAACCTTGAGATTCACTGAATACCTATTCCCCCTTCCTGAGTATGATTGCTAAGAATGAGTTATGCCAACTCTATGCAGTGGGGTCTTTCCTCTTCAAGGGTTGTGAAAATCCCTAGAGCTTCACACATTAATTCTTACAATTGTATTTTAGCATTCTTAGAGTCATTACTTCCAACAAATACATGAGTCTTCTCATGTAATGCTGAAAAATTAGCGGGGGGCTTGTCAATCAAGTTATATTTCAAAAATTGGTGTATTGTTCCAAACATGAAAGCTTAAACAACAATTTCCTCAAGGACGTCCTTTGTTAACATGGTCGTTGTGTTGAACTATTTCACAAAATCTCTCAAAGGTTCATCCTCACGCTACTTAATTAACATCAGGTATGCAGGAAACCATTTCAATGTTTTATTTGCCAAGAACCTGCTCATAAACAGGTCCACCATTTGCTCAAAGCTCATGATAGAATACTAGGGTAGTTGCAAATTCCACACCTTAGCTAAATTTTTTAATGTCATTGAAAATTCTTTGCACTTAACTGCATTTGAAGCTCTAAATATATTCATATGGTTTACATAATGGGCTAAATGGTCCTGAGGATTCCCTCCACTATCATACATCATTTTGGGGAATTTAAAGGTAGGGGAGACATGATGTCACAATATCTTTTCATCTAAAGGCTCATTTTTATACTTTTTCCCTAATCCTAGGGATTCAACTTTCTAAAAGTCTTATAAATGCTTCTCTAACCTTTCTATTTTTTGTTCCTAGGTATTCTAACTAGAATAGCTATAATTATCATCATAGTCTTCATCATAGCTATCATCCATGTTAATATCATCTATTATATTTTCATTACCTTGGTTTGCATGTTGGCGATCACGATCGGAATGGATATATTCACCTCTTTTGCACATTGGGTTTTGATCGCGATCCCTCCTATTTGCCTTTAGCTCTTCGATGAGCTTTTCATTTTGTTCATCTGCTTGCCTTTGTCTACTCATTTACTCTTGGATAAACCTCTATTGCTCATCATATCTATTTTGTTGGGAAAACATTTGTTCGTCCATAACTCTTAATCTCTTTTGCATGTTAAGATGTTGTTAACCACTGAGATGATGATGCCGAAACCCTTGATCGGTTGGCGATGCTTCAGCATGATGTTGATTCTGGGACTGTAATACCATGGGTGTAACACCACAAACCCGGCCCAAACACCACGACCGGATCTGGTATGTCACATGGGAAAAATTTCTATGTAGCTTCGTGTATCGTAGAGAATTATAAAGTTCCTTTTGTAAACTTCAAGTTTAGTAGTCCATTTGAAAACTTAGTAATTATTTTATGAAGATTTAGTTTAGCCCAATTTTTGTGTTTAGGCAACATTTGAAAACACTTAACGTTATATTAAAGAAATCATGAGGTTTGCTATCGCATTTCGTTTATAAAATCATTGGTTAGGTTTTGAGGAAAACATCCATTTGCATTTTATAGAGAAAACGTCTTATTCATCCATTTGTGATATAACGTCTGAATATTTTAAACAGCAATTAAACCCAAAATAATAATGACCTTATTACAAATTAAAAACCACAAAAAATAGAAAACGATAAATAAAGCAAAGTTTTAGTTGAATTAAACCCCTGCATGGCCACCCTGAGTCCACTCCGGCCCATCCACTGAACTAAGAATCACCTGCAAATGTTTAAGCAAAAAGGGTGAGTCACAAAGACTCAGTGTGCAATTAGTCCACATAAACCACAAGTGGCCTAAGCCCCCATATCACAATCGACCAAAACTCAATCAGTATAGCATATCATAATAGTCAATGCAATGACCCAACCCATTCTAATATTCCATCCTCTACACTCCGCTCCATATGTCCATCCTCAACACTCCTGTGGGGATTTCTACAATCAACCCTCCATCCTCTACACTCTCTTTTGGCATGCCATCTTTGTGAGTCATCGCTTAAAGTCGATATAATATGGTCTAGCCACCGATAAATATGTGACCAAGTCACCGATATACAATAAGGCACCGAGCCATGGAAATAGTGTGACAGAGTCACCGATATACACTTCCCCTTCATATCGTTATCATTTCCCAAATCCCATGCACATGCAAACATAGTGTAATAAGCATACTATATAATATCATACAATTATTATTTAAAGCACAGGCATAATCATGCTAACGGCAATATTTACAAGACTTATTCAAAGAACAACTAACCTGGTGTTACGATTTTACCCTTCATGGGTAACTCAACAGCGCTTACCGAGTTTTTGGCTTTCGAACAGTTCACATAAACATTTTAAACAAACAAGGAAAGTGTGGTAATTACACACCTGTAAACACGAAGAACTATACTATCAATCTCGCTAACACCTTCACTCGCAAGAGTCACAGCAATCTGTTTATCCCTCTCCGAAGTCGGTCCATAACCCGGTGGAAAGTCTCGTACGGATGACACTGCACGCTTTTTGAACTTAAGGGTAGGGACTACGGGTCCAACCCCCTCCTTTGCTTGACTGGTGTTTGATTCCATGAAAGAAATCTTGGTCAGAAGATCGGGCTAAGGCATTGAAGCAGATGAAATAAGAATATATGCTCAAACGAAGAGGTTTCTTACCTAGATCGACAGAAACCGAAAGCTTCAAGCTTGAATTAAGGAAACGCTGAAGTCCCTACACATCCATCAAATTAGAATCGACTTCCCAATAAAAAATGGATCCAAAGAAGTGGCCTTCCAACCAATCAAGTGAATAGAGAACCCCTTATAGCCTATTCGACCAAGGACAATTACCAATGCCCTCTCAAAAGCAGGCCACACAAAGAAAAGTCGATGGAAACACGTCCCTCTAACACTGACCAACACCCACATAAACGAATCAGAAACTTCTATTAGCCAAAACAAGAATAATAAGAAGAGAAAATGATAAGGAAAGCGAAGAAGATCCCTTACCAAAACCAGAGTATGTCGAATGGAAGATCTACATTCGACAATCAGCAAAGTTGACAGAAAGGTGCAGATTCGGCTTTGGTTCGACTAGGCAGAAACAAAGTAGCAGATGGAAAAAGAAACGCAGAAGATATAAGTCACCACCCTGACAATCGGTTAACACCAAAGGAACAGAATGAGAAGAAAAATAGAAAGTGTTTCTGTAACATCCTAGATTAGGGGTTGTGCGTTTGGAGCATAACTCAAGTGTTAGTAGGCTTTAAGTGTGGTTGGTGATGTTTTAAGGGTTTTTAAAACTCTAGGATTAAAAGGGAATGCACTGGAAATTTTTGAAATTTTAAGTTGAAAGGGAAATTGGGCTAGGGAGGCCTTAAAGAAAATTTCAAGAGTTTAGGGACATGAACTTGGGCTTAGTAAAGCGGGCAGGAAGCTACTTTTTAGGGCCTTGGGGCTAGCGCAGAGGGGAAGAGGTTCGAGTAATGCAGGCGCATCGAGGCTTTTATTTTTGCGTCAAAAGGAAGCTAGGCTAAGGGGCTTTAAGAGAAGTTGTTGGGGGTTTATGGCATAAGAAATGCCTTGGTAAAGTGAAAGCCATGCGCCACTTAAGGGCACTGGATATAACGCCAACAAGGGCCTGGGTTCGAAACACGGCGGCAGCAATGGGTGTTTTATTTTTGTCTTTGGCGTTAAGACAAGGAGGAGCTAAGGAAAGAGCTCTTAAAAGAAATTGGGGCGAATTTATATCACAAAAAAAGGCTCTGGCAGAGTGGCTTGGGGCGTTAAAGCTTAAAGGGGCTTGGTGCAGGTCATGGGTTCAAGACGGAAGAGAAGCAAAATTTTGAGGTTTTATTTTGGTTTCTGGCGCCAAGACAAGAAAGAAGCAAGTGGACGACACATGGGATCTTCAATTTGATAAGGATAATGCTTGTTTAATCCTTTTCAAATTCGGCTGCAGTAAGGTAGGATAATTGTTGTTTTTTTTTTTAATTCAAATAGGTAGATTAGTAGATAGAATAGGAGATTAGTGGAGGATAATTGATTTATTTTAGAATTTTGAATAGGTGATTAGGGGATAATGAGATGGATTTTATTTTATTTTATTAAGGTGATAAAGAAGAGATTAAGTATGGATTTATTTTTATTTACTTTGAATATGTGTTAAAGAGATAAAATAGGAGAAAGTGTGTAGTATAAATAGGGGTGCTCACCTTTTGATATTTCTTTTTCCCATTCTAAATTCTTCTTGCCGAAATTGTTCTACCCTCTCCTCCTCTTCTTTATTTTTCTTTCAACCCAAATTCCTTACTTATTCTCTTGTAGCCGAATCTCAAGGTACTTTATTTTCTCTTCGTTGTTGCGAGTCTTTGAAGCCGAACCCTCTCTAATATAAGTCACTATTGCCGAATCTTTCAACCTCTTATTCTCTTTTCTATTTCACAATCTTTGAGGCCGAATCTACAAGGGTAGTACCATCGATCTCTTACTTTTGGTTTCGTGGTAAGCGTGTAAGGGTAAGTATTCTCTATTCTAGCAATCGATTTGGGTTCCTATTCTTTTAATTTGCCGAAATCAAGTGTGCAAGCCTTGATCTAAGGATGGCCGAATGTCTATTAAGCTATTTTATGTGTCTTTTGTGTAGCCGATATTAAGGAGCGATAAGGAGTTCTTGGGATTGAAAGTATCAAGGTAAGCAAGTATAGTTTCGCCAAGGGCCATTTTCCCTAGATTTATTGTTGCCCGAATCTAACAGAGGTTAAGCAGGGAGTTCGACAACTTCTAAGACAAGGAGCGGTTTCGGGATTTAGATCCGTAAGGTAAGGCAGTAGTAATTTTCGGCCATAGGCCATTTTGGTATATTATGTTAGCCGATTCTGACTTAGGTGGTGCAGGAAGGAGTTTTACAATCGCAAAGGTGTAAATCGTTAGATGTGGGTTTCGAGATTTAGTCAATTGTGCTAATCAGGTGCGTAGTTATCGCACTATTCTCCAGTTATTTGTATGTTGATTGTGTGTATGTTTATGATGTGTATGTTAGCCGGAAATAATAGTTAAGATGGTGGATACCCGTAGTGGGTAATCAATTAATCAGGTCAGTGCTCTCTTTTGCCTATGATATATGTGTGATAATTGTGGTGAGCATGTGATGAATATTTACTCTAATTGTTAATTTGACGTGATATACATATATGCATGGGACTTGGGATGTGAAAATTGAAGGAAAGGGTGTACATATTTATGTACATGGTCTAATGCTAGCCTCGTGCTACATTAGCGCTTGATGTTAGCTGTGTGCTTCATCAAGGGAGGTGTTGGCTAAGTGCCCATCTCGACGGTTGATAGCTGTGTGCATCACCGTGGACTGATTGATACGTGGGATCCCTATGGGATCGGTGGCACAGCCACGGCCTTGAGCAGCAAGTCTGCCAAGGTAGGATATGTGGATCATTATGTGATCAGTGGTGATTAGCCACGGCCTTGAGCAAGGGTTCTGCCGAGGTAGGTGTAATGGATGGACTTAGGTTGGGTTGGGATGCATGTTTGCATGATTGATTATGTGTATGGACCGTGTGGATATGGGCCAAGCCCATATGTGGAGACATGTGAAATGACTATGCACTGAGTCTGTTGACTCACCCAAAATTTTTACCAACATTTCAGGTGATGCATAAAGCTTGGATCGGGTTGGAGTGGATACGAGGTGGCCCATGCAGAAGATATCTTATTTGTTTTATACATTTTATTTATGAAAGGTTATTTATTGTAATAAAAGCCACTTTAAGTGTTTAAGGATTTTTATTTGTTTTAAGTTGGAGTGATGATTAAGTTAATATTCGAGAATATTTCTTTTAAAGAGTAAGTTTATACTTTGATAAATTATTTTAAAGTATTACATTTAGCAACTTAATTTTATTTTGGAATTTTGCATACCCAATATTTTCTTAAAGGCATACAAAATTTTATGTTTCACTATAAGTCAAAATACTTTTCAAACGTTTTTCCACAGTGGCATTTCAAATTCGGTCGTAGTGAATGGGCCGGGTTTGGGGTGTTACAGTTTCGGTTGTGAAGAAACAAGAAGAAATGGGCTAGGGAGATTCGGCTAAAACAAAAAGAAATCAAAGAGATGAATGGTAGTAGATGATGATTCTGTCAAGAAATCAAAGAGATGAATGGTTCGGCTTTTAGAAGAAATAGAGAAGTATGAAGCAAATGGAAGAAAGCAATGAAAATGAAGAAGGTGATAGGAGGGTTCGGCTCTCAAGAAAGAAAAGATGTAAATTGAAGGAAAAGGGTACCTAAGAGGTTTCGGCTTTTACCAAAGAGGAGATGAACAACAATAGTCTTTAGGAGTTTCGGCCAACAGAGAAAAGAATGCAAACTGACAAAATGGAAAACACCAAATATCGAAAAGAGAAGCTCTCAGCACCAAATTTGCTATACACACCTCACAGTTTTGGCACCTAAACCCCTTCACCAAAACCGAATGCCTATACAATCAAAGGATTCAACCTTGACTGAATTTCCCCCTAACACTCACCCAAAATTCGGCCACTCCCTTTCTCTTCTTCTACATTCACTCTTGATCACCCGTTTAAATCAGTTTGAATGATTCAAACTCCCCTTTTCTCTCTTGGCCACCTATTTGAAAATTTTGAATGAGTCCACTCCCACTCTTCAAGGTCCCTAGCCGAATCCATCACCTCCCATCCAGACGCCAAAAAGAATTCCCAAAAAGAAAATTGTGCGACTCGAACCTGCTCCCTCACTGCTCCCCTGTGGCGTCACTTACCTGTACCTTATGTGGCGTCTCCTTGCCACTTTACCACTGCACTTCTTGTTTCAACAAACACAAGCATTGATTTTTAAAGCCTGCCCCAGCTAGCTCTCCCCTAAAGATGACCAAAAATGAAATTTCTGCCAAAGCTTCAGCTTAATCCCGAGCCTTCCCGAAGTCCCCAAACATAAAAAATTAATAGACAAGGCATACCAACACACAGAAACATACTAAATGCAAAGCCCCTAATTCCCGGATGTTACAATAGGGGTATTCGTAGAATTGTTGGTATGGGCTTTTCTGGTATGAATTTTTTTGATTTTGGTTTTGAGGATTGGTTTGATTTTGTAGGGTATGTATTTTAGTTTTTATGCAAGGGGCCTGGGTGTTGGGTTGTTCTGATTTGAACGATATTTTTTCTCGTGCTACAACTAGTGGGGTCTATAACTTGGTCATGGGTGGGAACAAACTTGGTGCTGGGAGGATAATTGACACTTGGGTTCGACATATCTATCCACGTTCATCGCACCAATTGTTAACCAGTGAGGTGAACAAGGGAGGAAGGCAGTGAATGAATTAAGGGAAGAAAGGTGAAAGTTGGAAAAAAGCTTTGTTTATGGAAGAGTTTGATAGTTGGAGAAGGAAGAATTAGTATGTAGTATGCATGAGCTATTTGCATGGCCCTTTTATAGTGGGGGACAATCTTAGTTATGTGTCCTAAGGCCACTGAAGATGAAGTTTGATTTGATACTCTTGGCAGTGACGGGGATGCTATGTCATAGGATAAGACGTTTTAGAATGACTGGCAATCAATTACCCTGAACTTCCATTTGGTTCATGTAATTTTAGTAGAGATGTCTAACCAGAGGTTTGCCAGCATGAGGTTCACAAGTGAACCCGAAGTTCGTCGTGTTGTTAGCTTCATTGAGAGACACATGCCAGATTCTATTATCGATACATTGTCAAATTTGCGAGGTATATTGTTGTAAGGTTCGCAAAGTCAACTACATAAGGTATAACAACTATCAATCTTACTTTGATTATCTTTTTTCACTTTTGGATTAACTACCACTGTAATTCTTAAAAAGTGTTTCAATAGTAAGAGCAATACTGGTAATGGATTGGCAAATCGCACTCGAGTGAGAAGGAATTAAGGTTTACCAATGGAAGTTTTTAGAAGATTCTATTTTTGTATTAGATTTTTAATTTGGTTTCAATTTCCCAAATTAAAGAGCGAAATTATGAGTCTGTTTGTTTCACTGAAAATGGCTTCCGGAAAATAATTTATGGAAAATGACTTACTTTCCTAGAAAAGTTAATATTTTCTTGTGTTTGGATAAATTTGTGTAAAATATTTTCTATTGTTTGATAGGTTTCTTAAAAGTATTTCATAAAAGCTATTTTCAATGAAACAAACATACATTTGAGATTTTTTTTTTATCTTTTCATTGTTTAATTGAGTTTATTTTATATCTATAAATTTATATTTTATATTGTTTTTGCATATATTAAAAATATTTTGTTAAATTCAGGTTCATTACAACGTCAGTTTTTAGTTACATAACTACCAAATGAGTATTTTTTTTATTTAAAATTGTGACATCAACAAAATTGACAAAAAAAATTTAACAATATCAATAATTGAATTTGATTTTCAAATATGAAAAATAGGGAAACTAAATTTTTGAAAATAAAAGTACAGAGACTAAATTGCAAATTTCTGAAGAGTAATAGACTGATGACATATTTTAACATTTATACTACAAAATATTTATTATTAATATATTTATAATTGTAATAAATATATATTATTAAAATATTAATATTAAATATTTTCAATAATATGTGAAGAATATTATTTAAATTTATTATTTTTAAAATTTATTATTAAAATAAAATTGAAATATTAAATAATTTATTAAAATAATAAATTATATTAATAATTTATTATATGAATAAATATAAATAATTAAATATGTATGTTTAATAATATTGAAAAATATAATATTTTATATTAATATTTTAATATTTTAATTTTTTTAAAAATAAAAATTTTTATTACCAATATAATAATATTAAATTTGATTTAAGTTAATTTTTATATAAAAATAAAATTACCTATGGAAGAGATTTTTTTTTTAAAAAAAAATGAATTAGACTTGTCAAAAGTAAAAAATGCTTATTTTATGTTGACCTGTAAGGTATTTTCCGTTGACTGAACTGTTTTTTGTGAAACAAATACAAGAAAATACAAAAAAAAAAAAAATCATAAAACCTATTACATGACCCTAAGTTTTAAATGATAGATTGGTAATAGATTGGTAAAAGTGATAATATTATTTATTTTTAATATATTTAATTAATTAAAAAAGCTGATTAAAAGTTAAAATGAGGTATCATTTATTTTTAATATATTTTAATTGATAAATTCAAACTAGGAGGAAAATTGTGTTTATTTATTTATTACATGTGATGCAATCCAATTAAATGTTTTCTAATATACACAACACAATTTGATTCATCAATGTTATTAAATAAAAAAATCAAAAAAATTAATGACATGCTAATTTAATTAACAATTTAACTGTAAATTGACAAAGTCATAGGCTAAAATATACATGAACTTAATACGTACACGTGTTTTTTTTATAAATTTAATATAAAACATATAACGTATTGAATGTAAATAATATTTGATGAAGGAAAGAAGTTGGTATCATAATTTAAGTTAATAATAAAATAATAAGTAAAAATTGAAAAACCAGACGTCTGCTATGGGATTGATAGAGAAGAGTAGAAAGCAATGTGAATTGTCAAATTAGTGGCGCAAAGCCGAAAGTGTCAAATCTGTTGTTACTATTAGTGATTAAATTAGTGATAAAAGCACAGCATCCCATTCCATTCAAATATGTGGGGAATTCTTCTTCTTCTTAAAATTGGACATTGCGGAGAGAGGCGAATGGATGCTCCACTAATTATTATATTTTCATGGAATATGCTTCCCCAAATATTCTATTCTCAAATCGTAAATGGGCCCATCCCCCACACCAGAAGGATTTTCATCTCACAATAAATTTATCTATAAAGTAAGCTTCTTTGTAATGTTTTATTGAAATAACTAAAGAAAAATAAAAATTATATTTAAAGTTCTTAAATTAACCTCTTTTTTTAGTGAAAGTGGGGTAGTGAATAGATATAAATATATTATCCTCTCACTCATTCCTCCCTCATCATTTTGGAAATTGCTTTATATTAATCTCACCAACATATTTGGTCGAATCAATGACAGAGTTTTGGAAAGTTGGTTGATTTTCTTCAGATTCGGAGAAGTATCTCAATCAAATTCCATTGAGTAACTAAGACTATGCTTGGTTTTAGCAAATAAGTTTTCTTAATTTTTTTTTAAAAATAAATATATTAAACTATTGTGTTTCAAAAATTAAAAAAAATTCTAAATAACTTTTTTTATTAAAATATTTTATAAAGTTAAAAATGTTGAAAACCCATTCAAATTAGAATGATGTTATCATGGTGGTAACAATTATGTTAACACCAGAAGAATAACATATTGGAAAAAAAAAATGATGAGAAAATAAATTATTTTAAAACATTAAAATTTTGTGATAATTATGTGTTATAAATAGGTATTGGTCAAGCTCCAATATTTTATAAAATTTTATTAAGTTTTTCATAAAAAAGAGAAGAACATTAAAATTAAAGCGTTATTTAATAAGCTAAAAATTTATGTATACAATTACTAGACTATAATTTTATAAATGCTGAATTTACATTAAACTACTTTTTTATGTTAGTAAATATTATGTACTAAAAACATTATGTTGTTTATTGATTTTTGAAAATTATTTTATAATTTTAATCTTATTAATATATTATTTTAGATAATTTAAATACATTGGATGTTTTCATTTTTTTAACAAAAATTAAAGTGATAATTTATTTTAAATATAGTTTTTAAAAAATAAAATCAACTTACTCTTTTCAAGATTAAATGATACGAAGCTGTCAACCTAGTTATTCTATACAACACTTTTTTTTTTTAAATTTTGAACTAAGTGAAAAAATTAATTATGGTTAAACACATTTTAAAAATTTAAATGTTGAAAATTTTATTTTTCAATGGTTTATCAAAAGCATCTTAATTTGACATTTAAAATGATGATGTAAAAGCTAATTTTGTTTACAACAATTGTAACCTCCCCAATTCGGCCTAGACGTTAGATCTGAATTCAGAAAATTACATTAGCCACCAAGAATGCGCAGTAAACTATCCGATTTTATAAATTGTCATTTTGTTTGTTGTAAAAGAAACTTAGTTAATTACTGGTTTATTTATTACCTTAGATTTAGTTATAACCTAGCAGCAATAATATTCAATTTAGTTTTAATTAAACTATAATAGAATTATTTAGTGAATAATGTTCATTATCCTAATTTCAAATTAAAAATCATGCATGCGAAATAACCCTAAATATGAGTTCCATGCCACAATATAAATAAAATAATAGAGTTCTAAGATAACATGAATTATAAAAATTAAGCCTAATAATAACATTTTCATATAAATAAAATATTTCCAAGTCCTCTGTATGTCATGTTCACGTCCTAACCTGGTTGGTTGTAGAGAGTGAAATAAAAAGAGAGTGAGCTATAAAGCTCAGTGTGAGTTCCATCACAAGAAAATCAATGCGAACAATTAAGCATACAGAAACACGTCACATAGAATATCTTACAATAACTATTTCAGAGGATCGATATTTCAAATCACTCAAAAATATATATATGTAACATCTTAGAAATCTCATAATTTTATGCACATGCTTTATGAATGCAATACAATTTCGGTTTAACAGAAAAGGTCCTACCCCACACTACATATCACAATTCGAGTTCTCCTGAACTTCAACCACTTATACACCAAGTTGTGGTTTTAACCACCAATGTTTTGCAGATAACTGCCAATGGCTATGGACACACAATAAAAACACCGCAGATGGAATCTGCCTATGGCTGTGGATACACAGCACAAACATTGCACATGGAATCCGCCTACGGCTATGGGTACACAACAAAATAAAGCAAATAAAATCTGTCACTGGCTATGGATGCACAAAAAAAATTGTAGATAAACTGCAAATACTTCCTTCGTACATATCGTCCCACCTCATGCAATGCAGTCAGGTTTGTTCAAAATAGATCAATATTGTAGCATTTAATATGTTTTTAACAGAACAATACGACAACAATCAATATGATTATAATAGTTTGATACAGTAGAAAATAATATGCTTATAACAAATCAATTCAGTAGCAAAAGACATGTTTATCATGTGTTCAGTTTAACGGTAACATAAGGCATGCTGAACATACAATTGGTAATATAGTTGCAATAGGCATATATTATTCACATATCATGCATATACAATAATAATTCAGTCATTCAAATAATTCATTCCAGTACTCACATTATCAAGGGTTCAATTGAAAGTAATATAACTCTAGAATATTTCGGGGACTATTTAGGGACCAAACTTATCAAATCATAAAATTCTAGGCAAAACTGTAAAACAGTGGGTAGACGACCGTGTAACAGACTGTGGCCATGTGGAAATTGCAAAATTAAGCTGCAGGGAAGACATAGTCGTGCAAAAGGTTGTGTGAGATTTGAACTAGCCTAGGGTTTCAGAGGCACATGGTTGTGTGAGAGGCTATATGGTCCATGCGCCCGTGTGGCAGATCGTGTGGCCCTAATCCTAGGTACGATTTGACCTGATTCGCTTGTAAAAGAACACACATCTTTCATTGAATGCCCAAACGACATCCATTGAACTCAAATCTGATCCAACGCACCTAAAATAAGTCCTTTAAACGAAATATTTGCATGGATTAACAATGGATTTCAAGATTATCGAAAGATTCGATAAAAACCAAAAAATATTGTTTAATCGATCACAAGATTATCATTATATAGAAATTCCATAAGGATTCAAGATCAAACATTGAGATTGAGTCTTACTTACCGATTTTTGGAAAAGATTAAGGGTGTTACGAACAACAATTACGAATCCGATAGAAAATGAAAATTCGATGAAAAGAAAAAGGGAATAAAAGAAAAAGAAGAAGATAAAGAGAGATGTGGGAAAATTCTAATTGAATTGGAAAAGAAAAAAAATCCTAGGGTAATCAGAAAAAAAAAGGACTAAATACCTAAGGTTTTCAAACCTTAGGGGTGGCATAGTAATTTACCCCTTAATTGCCGAAAATAAAAATGCATTTTGGGGAAGAGAGTGGCTTAAACTCGGGAATCCAAGGGAGAAGAGTGGCATGTTAACCATTAGGCCTGAGCCTATTTCTTATTTAATTTCTACTCCAAATAATATTTGGTTTGGTTTGGTTTTTATCCTAGGTTGCTAAAAATAAAAAATAAAAAAGAAATGGGGGAGGAGTGGAGTGGAGTGGTTTGAACTTGGGACCTTTAGGGAGTGCGCTAGCTACTTTATCATCAAGCCTAATTTAATATTTAGTTAATTATTTCAATTAACCCCCTATATTTTGGGGTGTGACAACTCTCCCTTCCTTAAAGAAATTTCTTCCTCGAAATTTACCTGGTTCAAATAGATGTGGATACTATTGACGAAACACATCTTTCGGTTTTCATGTAACCTCCTCAGTGCCATGGTTTTGCCAAAGTACTTTTACAAGAGGGTTTCGTCTCCTTCTCAAAACCTTTATATCACGATCTAGAATTTATACGGGTTCTTCCTCAAAGGATAAATCTGTTCTCACCTCGATCTCTTCAATTGGTACGATATGGAAAGGATTAGAATGATATCATCTCAACATAGAGACATCATGTAGACAGTCTAGTTCTGGAGGTAATTCTAGCTGATATGCAACTAGACCAACTCTTTTAAGGATTCTATAAGGTCCTATGAACCTAGGACTTAATTTTCCCTTTCATCCTAACCTCAACACTTTTCACCATGGAGACACTTTCAGGAAGACTTGGTCTTTGACATTGTATTCAACGTCTTTTCTGACTTGGTCTTTGACATTGTATTCAATGTCTTTTCTCTTTAAGTCCGCATACAAATTTTACCTATTCGAAGCCGCTTTTAATATATCTTAAATCAATTTGATTTTCCCCTCTGACTTCTGTACTATTTCTAGACCCAAAAATTTTCTTTCTCCCACTTTGGTCCAACACAGTGGTGTTCGACACCTACGACCATACAAAGCTTTATAGGGTGCCATTTGTATACTCGATGTGAAGCTATTGTTATAGGCAAATTCTACTAGAGGTAAATGTTTTTCCCAACTACCTCAAAGTTTGACTATGTAGCCTCTCAGCATATCTTCCAATATTTGAATGACTCATTTGGATTGTCGTCAGTTTATGGATGGAAGGTACTTGAGACTCTTATGGTCAGTATAGATCTAGCACTTCACACCATACAAGTAATGCCTTTAAATTTTTAATGCAAACCGTAACAGCCCTTTTTTAGTCAAATCGAAACAGTGGTTTCGAGACCAAAAATCTAAAGTTGAAATAATTATTTTATTATTATTTTAAATTCTACGGCATGATAATATGATTGTGTAAAATTTTAGTTAAGAAATTTTATTGTTTGAATGCTTAATTTGATAAAAAGGACTAAATCGCATAAAGTGCAAAAGTGATGTTCTATTAGCTAAATGTATCTATAGCTATGGAACCTTAAAGTAAAGGTCCTTATGTAGTAAATATACCATTATTAATGTTATTGGACATTTATAGACATATATTAAGTGATTTTAAAGGTTAGTTAGTAAGGTTAAATTAGTAATTTAACAATTAGGTAAAGTAAAATATTAAAAAAAACAAAGCTATCATCTTCCTTAGTTGTATTGTCCACCAAAATTAAGAAGGAAGGAACTCAATTTTTGTATGTGAAGGTTTAGCTAGGACTTTTTCTGAATGTAAGTCATTTTTTACCCAGATTTTAACGATTTCTATGTTTTTGATATCGTGCAGCTTAGTCAAGCTAGCCTAGGGACTATTTTGCAAAACTGTTAAAGATTTAGGATGTTTCCATTGATGAATAAGCATGTATTTTAATCATTGATGATAGATTATGAATGTTTAATGATAGTTATATAAGTTTTGTTAAGTGATTTTTAGTGAAAATGAAAATTAGGGATTTAATTGAGAAATATGAAAACTTTTTGGTTAAAATGTGGAATAAATGAAAAAAATAAGCAGATATGTGCACTAAAAAAATTCGACTAGCATGGGTTGGTATTAAATTGCATGAATTTGTGATTTTATAAAATAAGGACTAAATTGTAAAAATGTGAAACATTAGGGGAAAAAGTGTAAATGTGCTTTAATGAGTGTTTTGGATTAAATTGAATAGTGAGGTAATTAAATCAGCTAAATTTGATTACATATAGATCAATAAAAGTGAAATTCGGATCTAGATTGAGGGAAAAACAAAGTACTCGACTAATCGACCTATTACGCCGTTTTTGCATCCGAGGTAAGTTCGTATGTAATAAGTTTCATTATAAATGTATTTAAATGCTTTGATATTGCATAAACTGTGAATTCGAGACTACAGACATGTTCGACAATTATTCGACGACGATTCAATATTGGAAATCCTGGTTGAACCTTAGGAATAGATTAGGATACGAATGACATGTCATTAGGGGTTATTGTGATTATGTGATCCGGGTGCTGGTCCTGTACATCCTACCGGTGGCTGAATATATCAGCATGTGTTGCGGTTACTTGACAGCTTGTGTGAGCAGCACCATGTAGCTACGTCTTGACTGACAGCTTGTGTGAGCAGGCTCGTTGATAGCTCGAGAGTGAGCATATATGTGATATGAGATTAAGATAGCATTGGCTATGTGCGAGTTTTTCGAGTATTCGATAGTATTCCGAATGGTTCAATGGGTAAATGAAAGACGTGGTTGAGTATAAGATTGATACGGGATGATACAGGTATGCACATGACCTGTATAAGCTTTAAACTAAAGAAATTGTGAAGTTTGTATATAATCTTATGATTTAAGATGTGAAAGGTTTGTTAGTTAACATGAACTACATATTGATATATTCAATTTGTTGAATTGTGTATTTATGTTTACATTGAGTTTATTTCATACGAGCTTACTAAGCTATAAAGCTTACTTTGTTTATTTTACCGTGTTTTATAGTGATTTCAAAGCTCGCTCGGATTCGGGGATTGTCGGAGACTTCATCATACTATCAAGTTATCGTTTTGGTACTTTTGAATCTATGTTTTTGGAATATATGGCATGTATAGGAACTTGGGTCATTTTGGTATATAAGTTGATGATGAATTTAGCCATTTGAATTGGCTTGTATATGTTTATGGTTTGGTTTGTATATATAGCCATGAAAGTTGGCTTAATTTGTTCGGTTTGGTTGTATATATATATGTGTGCATACGGCTTATATTATGTAATTGAAGTTGGTTTTGTGATTCTTATTAATATTAGGTATTGTGGTTGTCAAATAGTTGAAATTAGAGAAGATATATGTTTGTGAATTTGAGCATAATGATACATGTTTGGAAATGTTTACTTAGTTGAAATGTATATGTAAATTTGGTATCGATGAATTGGCCTATTTTGTAATTTGTGTATATTGTGGATAATGGAATTGAGTTGGCATGATTTGGGCTTGATTTAGTTGGTTTGTATGCTCATTTTTATGCCATGAATTGTGCAATTTGATTTGGTGTAGGTTTGTGCAATTTGGGCGGTAAAATGGCTTGGTAAATAGCCTATTTTTGTCCACACGGGAAGAGACACAGGTATGTGTCTCAGCCGTGTGTAATACACGGTTATGTTACACGGTCGTGTGTCCCTTGGTGTTGAATTAGAAACCAAGTCAGTATGTTCCAAACGGCCTCACACCAGGGCGTGTGACTTGGCCGTGTGGCATAAGTCAGTATACCTTAGAGGTTTTGCACGGCCTAACACACGGCCTGGCACACGGGCGTGTATGGCCATTTTTAGGGCACACGGGCTAGTCACATGGTCGTGTGTGTTGGCCGTGTGACCCATGTTAAAGAGATACATGGGGTCAGACACGGGCTGGGACACGGCCATGTGATTCCATTTCGAATGTCCACACGGCCTGTGACACAGATGTGTCTTTGGTCTTGAGAGACACACATCCGGGCCACACGGGCATGTGTCCCCTGTTTTTGCAAAAAAAAATTCTATGTGTTCTTAAGATTTCAAAGTTATTGGTTTAGTCCCAAACCACCCCAAATGGATGTTTTGGGCCTCATAGGCTCGTATTAGGGACGATATGAATGTGTTGATTGATAATTGCATGAAATTTGAAAATGTATGAGTAAATGTATGTGTTATTGATTTATAAGTCTGGTAATGCTCTGTAACCCTATTTCAGCGTTGAATACAGGTGAAGGGTGTTACATTTATTGGTATCAGAGCTACAGTTTAGTCGATTTTAGGACTAATGTAGCGTATGTGAGAGTCTAGCTATACATGCCATATATAACATGTGATAGTGTGATGACTTCTGACTGTTTAAAATATGTTTTCGTATAGTAGATGGATCCTAATCGAGTTGTAGCTGACGATGTTGAAAGTAATACGCCTGCCTCCATTCATAGGGTAGTGCAATCTGAGTCTAGACACATATCGTATAGTCAAGGAGGAGAGGCTAAAGAAGCCTTCTTCCAGATGATGCATGGATGGTTCACGGAATTTGTTCGGACAAATTCGGCTGCTCAACAACCTCTACCCCCACCTAATCCTCAACCGGTTCCCGTAGTTCCTCAAGGTGTGGAATTTCTACGTTTGAATAAACCGTCAGTTGATAAGATTCGAAAAAATAGAGCCGAAGAGTTTAGAGCTAATGTTGATGATGATCTTGAGAGAGCTAAGTTTTGGCTTGAAAATACAATTCGGGTGTTTGATGAACTTTCATGCACATCGGCAGAATGTTTAAAATGTGTTGTATCACTTCTGAGGGACACTGCATATCAATGGTGGAATACTTTGGTGTCTGTGGTGCCGAGAGAAAGAGTTACCTGAGACTTCTTTCAAGCTGAGTTTAGAAAGAAATACATTAGTCAGCGGTTTATCGATAAGAAATGCAAAGAGTTTCTAGAGTTGAAATAAAGCCCGAGTACAAGCGAGAGTTCGTAAGACTCATTAAATATCCTCGGGAATGTGTTTCAATCGAAGTAATTATGTGTAACAGATTTGAAGATGGGTTGAATGAGGATATCAGATTGTTGGTCAGGATTCTAAAGTTGAAAGAATTCACTGTGTTGGTTGACAGAGCCTGTAAAGTCGAAGAACTTGACAAAGAAAAGAGAAAGGTGGATTTCGGAGCTAGAGATTCAAGGAAAAGATCGATGAGTAAACCGTATCAAACTTCGTCAAAGAAATCACGAGATTTTTATAGTCGCACAAATGCTTTAGTGGGATATTCAAACAGAGATCGTGGAAAACAATACTCAACTCCTAAAGCTCAAGCTACATTAGTATCGAGTGTTGGCAGTGTGAGAAACTATAGACCTGAATGTCAACTATGCGGAAGACGACATCTTGGTGAGTGTAGAATGAATGGCTGAGCTTGTTTCAGATGTGGCTCATAAGATCATTTCATTCAAGATTGTCCCGAATTAGATGAGAAAGACAAATTCCAGAATGCAAGATCGAGTAATACAGTCACCAGAGGAAGGCCACCGAGAAATGCGAGAAATATGACCAGTTGTAGAGACGCGACAAAATATTCGGTTATGAGATCTGAAGCGAGAGCACCTGCTAGAGCTTACGCTATTTACGCTAGCGAAGACGCGTCATCATCCGATGTTATCACCGGTACATTTTCTCTTTATGAAACTAATGTGATTACTTTGATTGATCCTGGATCGACTCAGTACATTTGTATGAATTTGGTGTCTAGTAAGAGTTTGCATGTTGAGTCTACTGAGTTTATGATTAAAGTATCGAACCCCTTAGGCAAGTATGTTCTAGTTGATAAAGTTTGGAAGAATTGTCCTTTAATGATTCGGGGTTACTCTTTTCTGGTTAATTTTATGCTACTACTTTTTAATGAATTTGATGTAATTCTGGGTATAGATTGGTTGACGTTGCATGATGGTGTTGTGAATTATACACGAAAGACTATTGAATTGAAATGTTAGAATAATGAAATTCTTCGAATTGAATCAGATGAGTCAAGTGGGTTGCCTGTTGTGATTTCGTCTATGTCAGCTCAGAGATGTGCGAGGAAAGGTTGTGAAGCTTATCTTGCTTATGTTTTGGATACAAAAGTGTCTGAATCTAGGATTGAATCAGTACCAGTTGTCTGTGAGTTTACGGATGTGTTTCCAGAAGAGTTATCGAGGTTACCACCAATCAGAGAGGTTGAGTTTGCTATTGAATTAGTGCCGGGAACATCACCAATATTTATAGCTCCATCTAGAATGGCCCCGACAGAGTTGAAAGAATTAAAAGCTCAGTTGCAAGAGTTAACAGATAAAGGTTTTGCACGACCTAGTTTTTCACCCTGGGGTGCGCCAGTATTGTTCGTAAAAAAGAAAGACGGATCAATGAGAATGAGCATTGACTATTTTCAACTCAACAAGGTTACGATAAAGAACAAGTATCCTTTACTGAGAATAGATGATTTGTTTAATCAGCTGAAAGGGGCAACAATATTTTCGAAGATTGATTTGAGATTGGGCTATTATCAGTTGCGAGTTAAAGATTCGGATGTGCCGAAAAATCCGTTCAGAACGAGGTACAAACATTATAAATTTCTTGTTATGCCTTTCGGATTGACTAATGCTCCTACGGTTTTTATGAATTTGATGAATCGGATTTTCAGACCGTATTTAAACAGATTTGTTGTAGTTTTCATTGACGACATTCTGATTTATTCACGAGATGAGTCTGAGCATGCCGAGCATTTGAGATTGTGCTTCAAACCTGGAGAGATAAGCAATTGTTTGCTAAATTCAGTAAATGCGAGTTTTGGCTCTAAGAGGTTGGATTTCTAGGACATATTATTTCAGCTGAAGGCATACGAGTTAATCCGAGCAAGATTTCAGTGGTTGTTGATTGGAAACCACCGAGAAATGTATCTGAAGTCAAAAGCTTTCTGGGACTAACTGGCTACTATCAACTTTTTTTAAAGGATTCTTGATGATTGCTACACTGATGACCAGATTGCTACAGAAAGATGTAAAATTTGAGTGGTCAGAGAAATGTCAGCAAAGTTTTGAAAGCATCGTTAACTGAGGCACCAGTGTTGGTTCAACCTAATTCGGGTAAAGAATTTGTGATTTTCAACGATGCATCATTGAACGGTTTGGGTTGCATTTTGATGCAAGAAAGAAAAGTGATAGCTTATGCCTCTCGATAGTTAAAGCCACATGAAAAAAATTATCTGATGCATGAAAAGAATTATCCGACGCATGATTTAGAGTTGGTCGCTATTGATTTCGCATTGAAAATTTGACGACATCATTTGTACAGTGAAAAAGTGTCACATCTTTAACGATCACAAGAGCTTGAAATATATAATAACCCAAAAAGATCTGAATTTATGACAACGAAGATGGCTCGAGTTGCTAATAGACTATAATTTAGTGATTGATTATCATCCGGGGAAAGCAAATGTAGTCGCAGATGCTCTGAGTAGAAAATCATTATCTGATGATGGTTCGGTTCTAGCAGAGTTGAAAGCTAAACCGGCATTTCTTCAGTAAATTTGCAAAGCTCAGAAGTATGATAATGAATTGCAAGCCAAAAGAATGCAATATGAGTCAACTAGTGATTCCGACTATCAAATCGGGTCTGATGATTGTTTAATGTTCCAAGGTAGAATTTACGTACCAAAGAATTTTGAGCTCATTCAAAAAATTCTACACGAAGCACATAGTGGTTGTCTATCTGTTCACCCGGGGAGTACTAAAATGTACAATAACTTGAAACTGTTGTATTGGTGGTCGGGCATGAAACGAGACATTTCAGAATTTGTATCGAGATGTTTGGTTTGTCAGCAAGTTAAAGCTGAACATCAAGTGTCTTCGGGATTGCTACAACCAGTGATGATACTGGAGTGGAAATGAGATAGAGTTACGATGGATTTTGTATCGGGTTTGCCTCTATCTCCGAAAAAAAAGGATGCTATCTAGGTTGTCGTAGATCGACTGACAAAATCTACACATTTCATTCTGGTATGTATTGATTATTCGCTTGATAAATTGGCTGAATTGCACATTTCTGATATCGTTAGATTGCACGGGGTGCCAGTTTCGATTATTTCGGATAGAGATGCGAGGTTTAGTCGCGATTTTGGAAGAAATTGCATGAAGCTCTGGGTACGAGGCTGAACTTTAGTACAGCATTTCATCCGCAAACTAACGATCAATCTGAGAGAGTAATACAAATTCTCGAAGATATGCTTCGTTGTTGTGTTCTAGAATTTGAAGGCAACTGGGAGAAATATTTTTCGTTGGTTGAATTTGCGTATAATAATAGTTTTCAATCGAGCATAAAGATGGAACCGTATAAAGCTTTGTATGGTCGCAAATGCTGAACTCCATTGTATTGGACCGAGCTTAGTAAAAAAGGATTCACGGGGTTGATTTGATTCGAAAGACTGAAGAAAAAGTGAAAATAATTCACAACAGTTTGAAAGCAGCTTCAGATCGACAGAAATCTTACGCGGATTTAAAATGAAAAGACATTGAATTTCAGATGGTGACAAAGTATTTTTGAAAGTATCTTTATGGAAGAAAATGCTTCGTTTTGGTCGTAAAGGCAAACTGAGTCCGCGATTCATCGAGCCATATGAGATTATTGAAAGAATAGGACCAATAGTATATCGATTAGCTTTACCGTCAGAATTAGAAAAGATCCACAATGCGTTTCATGTGTCAATGTTGCGCAGTTATAGATTAGATCCATCACACATAATTTCTCCAGCAGAGATTGAGATTCAACCTGACATGACATACAACGAAGAACCGATTAGAATTTTAGCTCAAGAGGTTAAACAGTTGAGAAATAAAAGCATAACTTTAGTGAAAGTACTTTGGCAACGACACGGTGTCGAAGAAGCCACGTAGGAGCCCGAGGAAGCTATGGGAAAATAGTACCCTAACCTTTTCATTGGTAAGATTTTCGGGGACGAAAATCCCTAAGGGGGCAGAGTTGTAACAGCCCGTTTTTAGTCAAATTGGAACAGTAGTTTTGGGACCACAAATCCGAATTCAAAATAATTATTTTAGTATTATTTTAATGTCTATGACATGATAATATGATTGTGTGAAATTTTCGTTAAGAATTTTTATTATTTGAATGCTTAATTTGATAAAAAGGACTAAATTGCATAAAGTGAAAAAGTGATGTTCTATTAGCTAAAGGTATCTAATAGCTATGGAACCTTAAAGTAAAGGTTCTTATGTAGTAAATATACCATTATTAATGTTAGTGGACATTTATAGACATATATTAAGTGATTTTAAAGGTTAATTAGTATGATTAAATTAGTAATTCAATAATTAGGTAAAATCTTTAAAAAAAAAAACAAAGCTATCATCTTCCTTAGTTGTTTTTTCCACCGAAATTAGTTGTTTTTTGTATTTGAAATTTTTGACCCAGTTTTTAATGATTTCTATGTTTTTAAGATCGTTGCAGCTCAGTCTAATTAACCTAGAGACTATTTTGCAAAACTGTTAAAGATTTAGGATGTTGCCATTGATGAATAAGCATGTATTTTGATGATTGATAATAGATTATGAATGTTTAATGATAGTTATACAAGTTTTGTTAAGTGATTTTTAGTGAAAATGCAAATTAGGGATTTAATTGCGAAATATGAAAACTTTGTGGTTAAAAGGTAGAATAAATGAGAAATATAGGCTGATATGTGCACTAGGGAAATTTAGCTAACATGTGTGGGCAGCACCGTGTAGCTACGTCTTGACTGACAGCTTGTGTGAGCAGGCCCGTTGATAGCTCGAGAGTGAGCATATATGTTATATGAGATTGAGATAGCATTGGCTATGTGCGAGTTTCCCGAGTATCCGATAGTATTCTGATTCAATGGGTAAATGAAAGACGTAGTTGAGTATGAGATTGATACAAGATGGTAAAGGTACGTACATGAACCGTATAAGTTTTAAACTAAAGAAATTGTGATGTTTGCATATAATCTTATGATTTAAGGATGTGAAAGGTTTGTTAGTTAATATGAACTACATATTGATATATTCAATTTGTTGAATTGTGTATTTATGATTACATTGAGTTTATTTCATACAAGCTTACTAAGATATAAAGCTTACTTTGTTTATTTTACCGTGTTTTATAATGATTTCAAAGCTAGCTCAGATTCAGGAATCGTCGGAGACTTCATTACACTATCAAGCTATCGTTTTGGTACTTTTGAGTCTATGTTTTTGGAATATATGGCATGTATAGGAACTTGGGTTATTTTGGTATATAAGTTGATAATGAATTTAGTCATTTGAATTGGTTTGTATATGTCTATGGTTTGGTTTGTATATATTGCCATTAAAGTTGGCTTAATTTGCTCGGTTTGGTTGTGTATATATATGTGTGCATATGGCTTATATTATGTAATTGAAGTTGGTTTTATAATGCTTATTGATAGTAGGTATTGTGGTTGTTAAATGGTTGAAATTAGAGAAGATATGTGTTTGTGAATTTGAGCATAATGATACATGTTTGGAAATGTTTACTTAGTTGAAATGTATATGTGAATTTGGTATAGATGGATTGGTCTATTTTGTGATTTGTGTATATTTTTGTGTATATTGTGGTTAATGGAATTGAGTTGCCATGATTTAGGCTTTTAGTTGGTTTGTATGCCTATTTTTATGCCATAAATTGTGCAATTTGATTTGGTGTAGGTTTGTGCAATTTGGGTGGAAAAATAGCTTGGTAAATAGCCTATTTTTGTCCACACGAGAAGAGACACTGGCGTGTGTCTTAGCCATGTGTGACACACGGTTATGTTACACGGCTGTGTGTCCCCTGGTGTTGAATTAGAAACCAAGTCAGTATGTTGCACACGGCTGAGACACACCCTATGTGACTTGGCCGTGTGGCATAAGTCAATATACCCTAGAGGTTTGGCATGGCCTAACACACGGCCTGGCACACGAGCGTGTATTTCTATTTTTAGGGCACACGGGCTAGTCACACGGGCATGTATGTTGGCCGTGTGACCTAAGTCAAAGAGTTACACGAGGTCGAACACGGGCTGGGACATGGCCATGTGATTCCATTTCGAATGTCCACATGGCCTGTGAGACGAGCATGTCTTTGGCCGTGTGAGACACATTGCCGGGCCACAAGGGCGTGTGTCCCTTGTTTTTGGAAAAAAAATTCTATGTGTTTTAAGATTTCAAAGTTATCGATTTAGTCCTGAACCACCCCAAATGAATGTTTTGGGCAATGTGTTGATTGATATTTGCATGAAATTTGAAAATGTATGAGTAAATGTATGTGTAATTGATTTATAAGTCTAGTAATGCTCCGTAACCCTATTACAGCGTTGAATCTGGTAATGCTCCGTAACCCTATTACAGCGTTGAATACAGGTGAGGGGTGTTACACAAGCACTATTGTTGCCAATTCTAGGTCATGATTTGAGTAATTGCACTCATGCTACTTCAATTATCTCGACGCATAGGCAACTACCATACCGCATTACATTAACACACATCCAAGGTCAATTTAGGATGCATCGTTGTATACTACATATTTTGTCCATGGTTCGGGCAGAATTAATAAGGATCTTGGGTTAACACAATCTTTAGCTTTTCAAAGCTAGATTGTTGATCTTCTGTCCAGTTGAATAGAACATCGTTCCTCAACAACTTAGTTAGGGGTGCAACTATTAGAGAAAACACTTCAACAAATCTATGATAGTACCCAACTAAACCAAGGAAATTTTGAATTTCAGAAACATTTTTGGGTTGTTTCCATTTTAGGATGACCTCTATCTTTTTCAGATCTACCCAGATACCCTCTACGTATACCACATGACCTAGAACCATAACCTCCCTAACCTAGAATTCACACTCATTCAGTTTGGCATACAACTTCTTTTCTCAGAGGATTTACAGAACCTTCCTAAGGTGTTCATCATGTTCAGGTTCAATTTTGGAATAAACTAAGATGTCATCGATGAACACAAAAACGAACTAATCAAGAAAGGGTTGGAACACTCAGTTCATTAAGTCCATGAAGGTGGCAGGACCATTGGTTAAACCAAAAGACATTACAAGGAATTCATATTGGCCATAACGGGTTCTAAATGCAATTTTGGACACATCCGCCTTCTTGGCTATTGTGGAATGAATGTAGCCTAAAAATGTTTCTGATATCCAAAGTTTCCTTAGTTTAGTCGGGTATTATCAAAGATTTGTTGAAGAGTTCTCTTTGATTGTTAGTTTAGTCGGGTATTATCAAAGATTTGTTGAAGAGTTCTATTTGATTGTTGCTCCTTTAACTAAGTTGTTAAGGAAGAATGTTCTGTTTAAATGGACGGATGACCAGCAAATTATTTTTGAAAAGCTAAAGTTTGTTAATCTTAATAAATACATATTATTTTTATTTTGATAAGATTTTTATATTATAAAAAATTAAGATATATCTATAATATATTATAAAAAAAATAAAATTAATGAATAATTAAAAATAAAAAATTGAAAAGAGCACCACTTGGCGCAAAGATAGGGTCTATACCTTATTTTATATATATATATGATATGTTTCTAATTGTTAATAAATACGCTACTTAAATTTAGTTATGTCATACTATAAAATATGTTCCTAAATTGTTAATCAATATGTTACTTAAATTTAGTTTAGTTGTAGCTAGAGGTGTGCATGGGCCTGGCGGCCCGACTCGGCCCGAAGGCCCGCCCGAAATATGGGAGGGTTTGGGCAAAAATATAGGCCCGAAAAATGGGCTTGGACAAAAAAATAAGGCCAGTTTAAAAAATGGGCCGGGCTCGGGTAAGGCATTTTTGGCCCGGGCCCGGCCCGAATTCATTAAAGGAAAAAAAAACTGTTTTTTTAATATTATTTTCTTATTGTTTTTCTCCTTATTTTGCTACCATTTTACTATTATGTTTCTATCATTTTGTTGTTATTGTTTAGATATTATATAGAACTTATTTTATTGTTAATTTTGTTATTATTTTAAAGGCATTTGTTAATTTTGTTATTATTTTAGAGGCATTTGCTTGTTAAGTTGCATCTATTTTAGTGTTATTTAAGTCTACATATTTTTTAAAATTTATTTTCAATTTGTTGAAAAATATTTATTTTGATTTTTTTAATATTTTTGATGTATTATATATATTTAAAAATTATATAAAATAATATAAAAAATTAATACGGGCGGGCTGGGTCAGGCCCGAGTTTTAGCATTTTTATATGGGCCAGGCTTGGTCAAAATTTTAGGCCCATTTTTGGGCCCGGCCCTGCCCGAGCCCAATGAACGGGCTTAATTTTTTAGTTGGGCCCGGCCCGGCCCATGCACACCTCTAGTTGTAGCCTAATATTTAATATAGCTTTTTATATTGTATATTGCTTTTTACATATTAGAAATTTTGTTATACATGTATGCGTGTAAGACCACCTATTTAGAACACTTGTGTGTATTTAGAAATAAGATTAAATAAATAACGAAACATAATATTTGAAATTAATAATAACACACATGTGACGAAACTAAAATAAATAAATAAATAGTTTAAATTGTGAGTAAAAGAAAATTTCAATAGGTAAATACATTAGATTAAGAATATTAAATGCACTCCAATTATTTATCTTGGTATTATCATTTTTCTTGAGTTGGTATTAATTTGACTTGTGACACATACCAACTCAACAATGATTTTATCAATATATACAAATAATGTGGGTGAAACAATTTGTGTAATAACATTAAAATGTATAAATAAAGCTTTCGTTGAAGTAATAAAGAAAAGATTTTATAAATGTTTGTGGCATGAGTTCAAATTTCAACATATGCAAATTTTATATTGGTTTTATTAAAAATATAAAAAGACAAAAATAGTTTTGGAATAATATAACTTATTTCAAATATGTAAAGGTAGTTTAGTGTGACACCAACTCAGTCAATGGTTTAAGTAAAACTAGAAATTCTATCACACGCATATATGTGTGGAAACCACATATTTAGAACACAAATGTATGTTTAAAAATAATATACAATAGTTAATGAACATATGGTTTTCGAACTAAATAATAATGACACATGAAATATGTACGATATTAAAATAAAAAAATAGATTAAATTGTGAGTAAAAAAATAAAATTTAAACACATAAATACATCAGATTAAGAATACTAAATGAATACAATTGTTTTCATGGTGTTGTTATCTATCGTGAGTTGGTGTTGAGTTAATTTGTGACGCCATCTCAATAAACAACATTATTGATATATATATATATATATATATATATATATGGAGATAATAAAGTGTGGATAATAAAATAAATTGTATAAAAAATGTTGGCATAATGATTTGTTTAGCCCTCTAATTTTACAAAAAGTCATTTTTAACCCTCCATTTAAATTTTCACCTTTTTTTAACACTTAAACTTGCATTTTTTGTCAAATCACTCCAAAATAGATAGAAAAGTTAACGTTTTATAACTTTACTAAGTGGCATATGCGTGGTTTGCCACATGGATGACACGTCAGCATTTAATTATTTTTTTAAAATTTTAAAAATTCAAAAAAATTATAAAAATTATTTTTTCAAATTAAAAATCTTTAAAATTATTTAAAATGTATAAAATTTTAAAAAATAATTAAATACTAACATGTCATCCACATGAAAATCCATGTTTATGCCACATTAGCAAAGTTAACAAATGCTAACTTTTCCATCCATTTTTTGGGTGATTTGACAAAAAAAATACAAGTTTAAGGACCAAAAAATCATTATGCCAAAAATTAAATGATTTTTTTTTTAAAGTTGGAGGGCAAAAAAAAATCATTATGCCAAAAATGTTTAAATAAAGCTTTGGTTTAGCGATAAATTTGTGAATTTTCTATTGCAATTGGCATGGATTCAAATCTCGTTATATGCACATTTTTTATTATTTTTTCTTTAAAAGAAAAAGACTAAAGTACTTTCGAATAATATAACTTATGTTAAATATGAAAAGATATTTTAGTAATTTCGTTCATCAAGTTGGTGTCCCGTTGACTCGTGATACCAACTAAGTCAAGGGTTAAGTAATAGTAAAGATTAGAGGTGTAATCAAGCAGAGTCGAGCCCAAATACTGCCAACCGTGAGCTCAAGCTTAACTTGAATATTTTGCCCAAGCTCGATTGTACATCTGTTTTTAAGCTTGAGCTCGACTTGAGATATAATAGAGCTACTCGAGCTCGATTAAGCTCATTTACCAATTTTTAAACTCAAGCTCGACTTAATAATTAAGCTTAGGGTTAATAACATATATTAAGGACAATAACGTAATTTTATAATATAAAATATGAAAAGCTTAGGGTTACTAAACTCGAATTCAACTCAATCAATAGCTCAAGCTGCTCAAGTTCAGCTCGATGATTACCAAATCGAATTTAAATTTTTTTATCGAACTCGAATAATTTGCGAACACTAATATCTCATTTACACC
The DNA here is from genome assembly GCA_025503065.1 of Gossypium bickii. Taxonomy (NCBI): domain Eukaryota; kingdom Viridiplantae; phylum Streptophyta; class Magnoliopsida; order Malvales; family Malvaceae; genus Gossypium; species Gossypium bickii. Next base: position 12,921,746 of record CP106716.1, on the reverse strand, counting down.
CTTAATATAAATTATATATTATTGATGTATACTAAAAAATTATGTATTTAAATATATTGTAAGTAATTACCAAATAAACTGAAGGTAAGACCATCATTGGCATAAAACTATTTCAATATTCTCATGTCTTTATACACTAAACTAATTTAAATATAATAATTTGCAACATACAATTACCATCTTAGTATGGATTGTAATTCACCCCTGCATTACACAAGAATGCATATTAATATATTAATATTATTATATTATTATTTAAAGCTTTTAAATGAGTTGGTGTGGCCTTGATTTAGATATCAACTTATTTGTGAAATTTTTAAAAGCCCAATATTTTTAAAAAGCAATAAATATGATGTTTAAGTTATTTTTATCTTTTTACATACAATTTAGAAAAATACAAATGAGAAAATTTGAATTCAATATATCAAAATCTTCTTTCACTCAATTTTACCATTTCAATCAAAGTTATATTTAATTTTCATATAATTTCTATAATTTTGTTAAATAAAAAAGTTCACTCTCTGTATTTAACCCTTTTATAATTAAAACCCTGCTTAGAGTGTAATAGGGAATTTGGATTCCTTTTAACTCTTCTTTTTCTTGTTTATATTCTAAGCATATAATCCTTGCGTACTAACAGAGATGTTGGTTTTGGGTGTACTCGAATATGAAAGTGTTAACCGATCAGATTAATAGAAAAAAAAAACAGGTGGTGGTTGAAGTAGTGATTCACCTGTGATTAGACGAATACTTAATGAGAATGGAAGATTTTTGAGAGTAGAGTAATAAAGAAGAGACACAGCGTGTTAGAAGTATATAGTAAACAATAACAGGATCTTTTTATAGTGGGAGATACGATTATTTATATGTTTAGAGATTATTAATATTGAGATCTGATTTGGTTTCTTGATAGTATGGAAGACGTAATGTTTTTGGATAATTAGATAATCAATAATTTGAACTCCTTACATGCGTCTCACATATGTTCAACGTAGGTTTGTGTTGTGCAAGGTTTGCTAGATTCAGATTCGCCATTAGTGAGGTATACTAACTTAGCCAGGTTTGCTAGGTAACATGATTCATTAAGGGATCAACTCTACTGAAAAATACATGTTGGGGTCCGTGATGTAAATATAATAGAAAGTATAGAGGAAACAAAAAGCAGTATGCCTAAGATATCATAAATTATGAACTTTTGGTCAAGTTTTTAAGTTATATTATAGGGAGGATCCATTTAGACCCAGGGGCGAAGCCAGAACAATTTTTTAGGGGCGGATAAAATTTTAAATTTTTATAGTTTATATATTTATAATTTGTAAATGATTAAATTAAATTTTTATAATTTTAGGGGGGTCAAAATGTAATTTTACATTTACTAATTTAAAATTTTTAAAAAATTTTAAGGGCCTAAATAGTAATTTTATATTTTAGGGGGACCGAGGCCTATGCCAGCCCCCTGGCTTCGCCCCTGTTTAGACCGCTATAAAATTAAAGTAATTTTACATTTTTTCTAAGTTTTTGATATAATTAATATTTTAACAATCCAATCGTAATATTTTATATTCTATTCATGATCTTGCATGTTAAATTTGATTTAAAATAATTTTTTTTAATTATTTTTAGGTAAAAAAAATTTCAATGAATATAATTTTACTGCTTAAAGTTTAATGTTTGAAAGTTTATGGTTTAAGTTGTAAGATATTTAGAATTTTAAAATTTTATAAAAAATTAAATTAAATTTGCTAAATTTTATCTTAAAAAATAAAAAATATCAAAGAAAAAATTGATGAACGGGGTTGATTGTAGCTGTTATGGTAAACGAGCCCGCAGCAAATTGAAAGTAATTAAAGAAATAGTTGGATTGCAAACGGATTGGAGATCCTGCAGATACTTTAAGATCGGATCTGAATCTGTAATTTAGGGCAGCCTTTTGATGATTAAAACAACATATAGTATTTCCACCAAAAAAAAAAAAAAAAAAAAAACAACATATAGTATATGGTAAGCTCTCACTAGAGTGTTTAGAGTATTCTAAAGGTCACTTATGTCCTATTTAAAATATAATAAAAGAATAATTATAGAATATTATAGATGAGAATATTTAAATCTTACTTGGGTATTAAAATATTTTTTTGAGTCTTAATTCAATTGATATCGATATTATTATCAGTGTAAGAAGATGTGGATTTGAGTGCACGGAAGCGCATTATACCCTTATTCAAGAGTTGGAAAATGGCTATGAGTAATTTTAAATATTGATATGACTACAAAATAAATCTTTTAAATATTAATTCTTAAAATAATAATAAAATACTAAATTATATAACATTCAAAAGAATATATAAAATATATTTATAAAAAATAATCATTAACCAACTAATAGCTAGGTGGAGTGATAAAACATTTATATACATTGTCCAAACTTTTTTTTTTTCTTAAATCGACTTTTACTTAAAAATGAACGAAGATGGGAGTTGCCACCAATCTTTTTTATTAAATGTGACCGAGTCACCTTGTAATTTGATTATTTTAATAAAAGTTTGATTTACTAAAATAATAATTTTGGTCTACAAAATCCCGGAAATGGGCTCGGGAGTCGGTTACGCACGAGAAAGGATTAGAATCCTCGTAGCGCCCAAAATTGGTACTTAGTTGATTAATTGATGTCTTAGTGTCTAGAATTTGAAATTTTGAAGAGAATTTAAACACAATCCTACCTTGCATGATGATATTTTTTAATCACTTAAATAAATTAAAACATATGCAAAAGGCCTTCTTATCTTGAGATAATCAAAATGAAAATGTCGTGTCCTATAAGTTAGGTCATGACATCTCAAGTCCTCAAAGGTAAGCTTACTCATTTTTAAAATTACTATTTAAATCTCATATGTTTTAGTTTTAAAAAGGATATTCGGTTATCTAGATTACAAGAGAAAATCAAACCTCGTGAGTTAAGGCATAACTTCTCGAATCTCCCAAATACAGAACATTGCATTAATTTTGAAAATTTTCCCTTTTTTTTTATGTATCGAGTAAAATGAATGTAACATCTAAAGCAATGTATATATAACTTGTTTGGGCATAGCATGAAAATGCGTAAGTATGTTTAAACACGATTCATGACATGGTTATAGCAAAATAAAATGATAGCGCGTAAAAATGAAACGATGGTATACGAAAAAATAAAAATATCATACTAGTAAATGAAGATGATATAACTATAGTAATAATAAAACACCAAATAATAACAATGGCAATAATCATATTATAATTACTAATTCTAATACTAATTAAATAATAATAGGAAAAATAAATAATAATAATGATGATAATAATAAAAATAATACGAACAACAAGTGCATAAATAAAAGAAATATAAACGTCATAACTTTTAAATATATAAAAAGGGTAAGAGATAATAGCTAGATAAATAAATAAATAAAATAATATATAAAAAATCTATAAATGGTCGAAATTAAATAAATAATGATTAAGTCGCAATTTAAATAAAATTAAGGGATAAATTGTAAATAAAAAATAGAATGAAGAACCAAAATAAAACGCGCGCAAAAGAACAAGGACTAGATAGGAAATTATTCCCAGTCCCACAAACGCGTTGTTTCATGAGGGACCGAAACAAAATAAAACCAAAATTACAAGGTAAAAATTAAAAAAGAAAAAAAGAAACAGGACTAAATTGAAACCAACCGCAAAAGTGGAAGGACCAACAGAATAAATAGGCCCCCATAAAAGAAAACACACAGATCCTGTGCGGTTTGGATCGGGTCGTCGAGTCCTGGTTCAAAACGACGTCGTTTTGGGGTTTATGGACTCAGAACAAAACGACGCCGTTCTAACCACATATTTAAGTTAAAAATTCGAAAAAAAAAATCATTTCAGCTTAATTTTTTTTTAAAAAAAAAAATGAAAACCCTCTCTTTTTTTTCTCTAAAAGCCATTCCCTATTCAGTCAAGAACCACCAGACATCCGTAGTGGCTATCGGTCGCCGACGACTGTGACCACCATATCCGGTGGCTGGAAAACCTCCCAAAATCCTTTTTAAACTCTTTTTTAGCCTAGAACCCCGATTCGGAGTCAAACTTTCTAGATTCAAGCCAAAACTCTCAAAAAAAGGGAAGACCTTTTGACTTCTGATGTCCTCCGCCGCAGCCTTGGCCAAATCCCCAGGGATTTGACTGCCTCTCGGATCGGAGGGGACACTGATAGTGGCGCGGCCTGAAGGCGAAAAGGCAGGTAAGGTTTTATTTTTTTATAATATATTTTATTTGCCTCGAAAGTAAAAATCAAAAAATAAAAAAAAATGCTACCTTTTTGAAACTCGATGCTTTTTATGTATTTCTTTGTGTAAAAAATACAATCCGTGGTTTTGGCTTTTATAGTCATATGTTACAATGTTTATTATACATATTTTTTTATTTTTTCGTTGTTTCTGCTTCTGTTTCTACTGTTTCTGCTCCCATTTTTTCTGTCTTTGTTTCTATCCTTTTCCTTTTTTTTTTGCAGGTATTAGCATGGTTAACGTAAGGCGATGGGACGTGCACCTTTTTCATTTTGGTGCAACGGCGGTAGGGGCATCAGACCTCGGGCGACGAAGAGGGGTCTCGAGTGGTGCGCCTTCGAAGGGAGAGTAGCACCAAAAGCCCTAGGGTTTCTAGCTTTCTGTAAAATAGTTTGGACCACTGGGCTTTTAGGTTTTTATATTTGGGCCATTTGGGCTCTCCTTTTTTTTGTTTTGTAATTGGACTTTGGACTGTTATTTTTTTTATTTGGTTTGGTTTAGGCCCGAGCTAAATTGGCCTATTACAGCTGCCCCTCTTTGTTCATTGATGTGTAACGGGAATGGAGCAAAGATTTTAAAAAGGGCTAATTTTGCTTGGTCTTGACGAATCTCGACTTCTTTGGTGTTTCTCTTTTCCAAGTAGTCTCATCCTAACCCACTACAACTTCAGGGGTATAGGAATTGTCGCTTTAATCTGCTCAACTGCAACTTCAGGTGCATTTTGAGCATCAAATATCGTAGCATGAGCTTCTCTACACAAACTTCTCAAGGACCATTTTGAGCTTGATATGTGTTTAGGAGATCTAGAGTACTTTGTTAATGCCTCAAGCTGCAACGTCTCTTCTTCTAAGATGAAATGGCTGCCACATGTTCAATCTTCGATCTAAATCTGAGCTGCCATTTCCTGAGTTTTCAACTCAAAACCCCTTTGGTCTCAATGCACCCCTTGCGAGTCTTCGCCTTGGCCTCTCCTTTTTTTTTAGGTGAAGTATTTCTTGATCGAATCTAAATTCACAGGGTTATGCAGGTTCTTGCCATCCATCTCGGTCAAAATCAGCGTTCCTCTAGAAAAGGCTTTCTTTACCACATAAGGTCATTCCCAGTTTAACTCCATTTTCTGCTGAAGTCCTTTTGTATGGGAATGATCATTTTCAATACTAGGTCTCCCTCATGGAATTTCCTAGGGCGAACCTTTTTGTCATAAGCTCGCATAATTCGTTTTTGGTACATCTGACCATGACAGATAGCCTTTAGCCTCTTCTCTTCGATCAAGTTCAACTGAGCATATCGAGATTGGATACATTCTGCTTCATCTAACTTCAGCTCTAACAAAACTCGAAGGGAAGGAATCTCAACTTCAATGCGCAAAACAACCTCCATTCCATAAACCAAAGAGAAAGGTGTTTCCCCGGTAGAGATTTTGACAGACGTTCGATAAACATAGAGGGAAAATGGTAACTTCCCATGCCAATCTTTATAAGTCTCTGCCATTTTCCCCACGATCTTCTTAATATTTTTATTGGCTGCCTCAACTAAACCGTTCATTTTTGGGTGATATGGTGACGAGTTGTGGTACATGATCTTGAACTAACTGCAGACTTCTGATATCGTGCTGTTGTTCAAATTCAATGCATTGTTAGACATGATCCTTTCTAGCACTCCATACCGACATATAATCTCTTTCTTTAAGAATTTACTGACTTCCGACTTCGTGACATTGGCATAAGAAGCGGCCTCTACCCACTTGGTGAAGTAGTTGATGACCACAAAGATGAATCAATGCCCATTGGAAGCTTTTGGCAAGATTGGCCCAATGACATCCATGCCCCACATAGAGAAAGTCTACGGAGCAATCAAAACATGAAGAAGTGAAGGAGGCACATGAATTTTATCCACATAAATTTGGCACTTATGACATCTCTTGGCATAACAAATGCAGACCCCTTCAATGGTGGACCAATAATATCCAAATCTCATGATTTTTCTGGCAATTGTAAAACCATTAGCATGTGTTCCGCAAACACCCTCATGGACCTCTTCTAAGATTTTCTTGGCCTCAACAACGTCCACACATCTTAGTAGCACTTGGTCATTTCTTCTTTTATATAGGATCTCACTATCTAAGACATAGTCATTGGTCAGTCTCCTTAGTGTCCTTTTATTATTCTTAGTCACCTGATCAGGGTATTCACGATTCTTTACATATGGCAGTATATCGTGGTACCAAGGGTGATCATCATTTTCCTCTTCCTCGATGTTGTAATAATGAGTCGGAGCCTCATAAATACTCATCTGGATAGGTTTTACATCATCTTGTCTGTTCACTTTGACCATGGAAGCTAAAGTAGCCAGTGCGTCAAATCTTCATTTTGGAAATCGAAAATCAAAAGCTTGTAATCTTCTAGAGCTCTACTGGCTAGAAAATCTACTATTGCACTCCCTTTTATTGCCTTCTGGTTCACATAGACTATATCAAATTTGAAAAGTAGAATTTGCCATCGGGCCATCTTTCCATTCAGAGCAGTCGACTCCATCATGTACTTTAAAGGGTTCATTTTTTAGATGAGCCAAGTTGTGTAGTACAACATGTATTGTCTCAGTCTTTAGGTTGTCCATATCAAGGTGCAACACAACTTTTTAATTGGAGAATATCTTGTCTCACATTCAGTAAACTTCTTACTAAGGTAATATATCACTCTTTCCCTTCTCCCTGACATCATGTTGGCCAAGCATGCATCTCATGGAATTTCCAAATACTACCAAGTATAGTATCAGTGGCTTATCTGGGCTAGGTGGCAACAGCACTGGAGTATTGGACAAGTAATATTTAACCTTGTCGAAAGTCTTCTGGCATTCTTCATCCCATACGCTTGGATTGTGTTTCCTAAGGAGACGGAATATGTGGTCCCATTTCTCAATTAATTGTGAAATGAACTGGGCAATATAATTTAGTCTCCCTAAGAAACCCTGGACCACTTTTTGAGTACACAGCGGAGGTAACTCTTGTATGGCCTTGACTTTGTCCGAGTCGATCTCGATCCCTTTTTCACTGATTACAAATCCTAGCAATTTCCCCGACTAGCCCCGAAGGTACATTTTGCTGGATTGAGCTTTAGCTGGAATTTCCTCAACCTAAAGAACAATTTTCTCAGGACTTGTACACGCTCTTTTTTGTTCGGGATTTTGCAATCATATCATCAACATAAACCTCGATTTTTTGTGCATCATATCATGAAAAAAGTTACCATGGCTCTTTGATACATTTCTCCCGTATTTTTCAGTCTGAATGGCATCACTTTATAGCAAAATGTTCCCTACATGGTTATGAATCTGGTCTTTTCCATATCTTCATGATGCATTTTTATCTAGTTATGTGGGGAAAGGTTATTGGTTCCCACTTGACCTCTCCCCCACTCAGTCGTGCTCTTCTTCTTTCTTGCTTCTTCTCCAGCTCTTTCTTCTTTTGCCTCACATCTGGCTCATATCCTAAGCCAAAGCGGTCTTGTTTGTCCATCAGTATTGGTGCCTCAACCCTTCCTTGTTGGTATTTTCCAAGTCCTCTTCCTGGTAAGGCTCTTTTTCCAACCAAAATCTGCAGTCCTATCTTCGTGGTTTTGGATATTCTTGGTACTGGGATCTTGTTTCCTTTGACAATGAAAGTTGTATTAACAAATTCCGGTGATCGAAAGAAACATTTTATTACCTCGTCATCCGCTCCTATGTATGGTGCGTCACTATTTACAGATACAATGATATCCTCTTCAACGTTTATCGTCACCGGTCGACCCTTCGTTACCAACTTTAGTTTTTGGCATAGTGACGACGGCAGTGCCCCAGCCGAGTGAATCCAAGGTCTACCCAACAAGGAATTATAAAAGGGCTTGATATCCATCACCAAAAAATCTACCTCATATGTGTTCGGACCAATTAGGAGAGGTATTTCAATCCTTCCCATCACCCTCCTTTTTGTACCATCGAATGCTCTCATTATATTTTGGCATGTCTTCATGTGAGAGCTATCCACTGGTAATCTATTCAGTGTGGATGGAGGCAAGACATTTAGCGCAGATCCATTGTCGATTAATACCCCTGGAAATGTATATCCTTTGCAACGGGTGGTGATGTATAGAGCCTTCGTGGATCCCATGCCCCTGGAGGTATTTCATCGTTATTGAAAAAGATGAAATTGTCGACACTTAAATTGTTAACCAGATGGTCTGGCTTATTCACAGAGATATCATCTGTGACATAAGTTTCATTCAACACTTTCATCAATGCACTACGATGTGTCTTTGAGCTCAAGAGCAAAGCTAGTACTGATATGTGAGCTGGTTATTTGTGTAGCTGTTCTACAATACTATACTCGCTATGTTTCAATAATTTCAGGAATTCTTTAGCCTCATTCTCAGTTACTGGCTCATTAACTGGTGATTCAAGCCTAGTCGTCTTTTCTTTCCTATGCTCAACTACCAGTGCTTTTACTTTAACGGGCTCGATTCTTGCACTTGCAGGGTCATAGCGCCTCCCACTGGGTGTGTAGAAACCAAAATCCTGGCCCTCTTCTGAAGTGCAAAGCGAGTTCTCTTCTTCTAGGATCATCATGTTATAGTCATAATTTCATGGAACCATTTTTATATCCTTATAGGGAAAAGCCACGGGTTTCTATATTATGACTTTCGACGCAACTTGTGTTCATGCCTCATTATTTCTCGGTCGTGAAATAATCACCACCAGGTGGTTGACCTTGTAGACCTTCTCTGTCGATCCTTCCTTTGAGGCGCAGATGTCTTCTCCTTCCGAGCCTTTAACATCTTCAAAGAATTCCAACTCCTTGTTATCCATCAGACTTTGCATCAAAACTCTGAATTCAGTGCACTCTTAGATCTCATGACCTTCTTCAGTGTGGAACTCACAGTAGCTCCTCACCTCCTTAGGTACCTCATCTGAATATTAAACAATTAATCCCACATCCAACATTTTTTGCCAGACCCATTTTAGCGGGAATTTCACTTTCGCAACATCAATTTTGGTCCTCTTTCCTACACTCTCAATTATCGCATTTACCCCTTGGTCTGAATGATTGGGTAATAGATTTTCTATCACACTAGGTCCTGATAGATCATCGAACCTTACAATACCCATCTTGATGAACTTTTCAATCAACTTTTTAAATGTCATGCAGTTTTCAATTGAGTGTCACGTTATTACTGCGTGGTATTCGCATTTAGCATTCGCATCATACCATTTTGGGAGTAGAGGTTACATGGGTTTTTTAAGTAAAACGGGGATACCACATGCGCATCGAACAAATTCTGATATAACTCCCTATATTTCATCGGGATGGGTGTGAGTTGAAGTTTTTCCACCTTTGGCCTTGAGTTAGATTCTTGCCTCGAATGGCCTTGATGGTTGGTTGTCACGGTCATTGGTTGGCCCACAGTGACCAGTTTTGAATAGCTTTTATTATACACACTTGTAGTATTCACTTCACTTTCCTTCTTTCTCGGGGTTGATCTTTTAGCGTTTTTCCCATGTCTATTTTCCCACTCCTTACTGCATTTTCAATCATCTCTCTAGACATTACTATATCTGAAAAGCTCTTGGTAGCACTTCCCAACATATGGTTGATGAACAAAGCTTTCAGAGTATTTTTGAAAAGCATTTTTGTTTCCATCACCAGAAGAGGTGGCTGAACTTGCGTTGCCACCTCCCTCCATCTTTGAGCGTATTGCCTAAAGCTTTCACTTTGCTTCTTTTCCATGTTTTACAGTGTAATTCTCTCGGGTGTCATGTCGGTCACATAGCTGTATTGTCTAAAGCCTATGCCAAGTCTTTCCATGAGCTGATTTAGGCACGGCTTAGCTGGTTGTACAACTTGGTAGCCAACCCGACCAAACTATCCTGGAAGCAGTGGAATAACAATTGGTCATTATTGACGTATCTCGTCATTCTTCGGTAGAACATTGTGATCTAGGCTTCAAGACAACTAGTCCCATTATACTTTTCGAATTCTGGAGTTTTAAATTGCACCATGTCACGAATCACTTTCACTTTCTGCTCATTCTCTTTTATCAAATCAACCCCGTGAATCTTATTCTCACTCAGCTCAGTCCAATACAATGTAGTTCGACATTTTCGATCGTAAAGAGCCTCATACAGTGACATTTTAATGCTAGATTGAAAACTGTTATTGTATGCAAACTCAATCAACAGTAAATGTTTTTCCCACGTATTCTCAAATTCAAGAATACAACATCTCAACATATCTTCGAGAACCTGAATGATCCGCTCAGACTGACCATCCGTTTGCGGATGAAATGTAGTACTAAAATGTAACTTTGTGCCTAAAGCCTCTTGTAATGTCTTCCAAAACCGTGAGGTAAATCTCGGGTCTCTATCAGATACAATAGATAGTGGCACCCCGTGCAATCTCACAATCTCACCAATATACAATTAAACTAATTTATCAAGTGAATAATATGTTCTCACAAGAACGAAATGAGTTGATTTCGTCAATCTATCAACTATCACCCAGATTGCATCTTTCTTTCCTGGAGATAAAGGCAATCCCGACACAAACTCCATCGTGATTCTCTCCCATTTCCAATCAAGAATCATAATCGGTTGTAACAAACCGGATGAAACCTGATGTTCAGCTTTAACTTGCAGACAAACCAAGCATTTCAAAGCAAAATCTAAGATGTCCCGTTTCATACCATGCCACCAATAAAACTATTTTAGATCGTTATACATTTTCGTACTCCCCGGATGAACAGTCAAATGACTATTGTGAGCTTCGTTCAAAATCAACTGAATCAACTATGAATTCCTCGGAACACAAATCCAATCTCTGAATCTCAAACAATCATCACTATCAACTCGAAATTCTGAATCGACATTCCATCCACACTTATCTCGTTTAGCCATCATTTCAACATCACTTTTCTGGGCATCACAAATCTAACGTATGAACATCGGCCTTACTTTCAACTCAGCCAAAACTGAATCATCATCACATAGATCTATCTAAGTACTCATAGCTCGCAAAGCACATAAAGACTTTTGACTCAAGGCATTAGCAACAACATTAGCTTTGCCCGAATAATAATCAATCACAAGTTCGTAATCCTTCAACAATTTTAACCATCTTCTCTGTCGAAAATTCAATTCTTTTTGAATCATCAAATATTTCAAACTCTTGTGATCAGTAAAAACATGACATTTCTCACCAAACAAGTAGTGACACCAAATCTTCAATGCAAATACAATCGAAGCTAATTCAAGATCATGCGTCGGATAGTTCTTTTCATGCGGCTTTAACTGCCTCGAAGCATAATCGATGATTTTGCCTTCTTGCTTCAGCACACAGCCCAAACCATTCAACAATGCATCACTATAAACTATGACTTCTTTACCCGATTCAGGTTGAACTAACACGGTGCCTCTGTCAACAATGCTTTCAACTGTTCAAAACTCTACTGGTACTTTTCTGACCACTCAAATTTAACATCTTTCTGTAGCAACTTCATCAATGGAGTCGCAATCATCGAGAAACCTTTCACAAATCGTCTATAATGTCCCGTTAGTGCCAGAAAACTACAGACTTCAGATACATTTCTCGGAGGCTTCCATTCTAAAATAGCTGAGATCTTACTTGGATCAACTCGTATTCCCGCAGCTAATACAATATGCCACAGAAAACCAACCTCACGCAACCAAAACTCACATTTACTAAACTTTGCATACAATTGCTTCTCACGTAGAGTCTGTAGCACAATTCTCAAATGCTTGGCATGTTGCGTCTCATCACATGAGTAAATCAGAATAGCATCAAAGAACACCAAAACAAAACGATCCAAATACGATCTGAGTATCCGATTCATCAAATCCATAAATACTGCAGGAGCATTCGTTAGTCCAAAAGGCATAACTAAAAATTCATAATGCCCGTATCTCGTTCTAAAAGCAGTCTTCGGTACATTTGATTCTTTAACACATCTGATTCTTTAACTCTCAACTGATAATAGCTCGATCTCAAATCTATCTTAGAAAACACTGTAGCTCATTTCAGCTGATCAAACAAATCATCAATACGTGGCACGGGATACTTATTCTTTATCGTCACTTTATTCAACTGTCGGTAATCAATGCACATCCTCATAGTACCATCTTTCTTTTTCACAAGTAATACAGGAGCACCCCAGGGCGAGAAACTCTGTCATACAAATCCTCTATTTGTCAACTCTTGCAACTGAGACTTCAACTATTTCAATTCTGTCGGTGACATTCTATACGAAGCTATTGAGATAGGAGTAGTCCCAGGCACTAATTCAATACCAAACTCAACTTCACGGATCGGAGGTAATCTCGATAGTTCTTCAGGAAATACATCTGGGAACTCACGTACTACAAGCATAGACTTAACTTTTTTTTCAGTCACTTTTGTATCAATCACATATGCAAGATAAGCTTCGCAACCCTTTTTCACATAGTTCAGAGCTTTCATTGAAGATATAACAGCCGGAAACCCATTCAAATTACTGGATTCAATTCGAACTATCTCACTATTCTGACTTCTCAAATCAATACTCTTCCGTTTACAATTTATAATAACATTATGAAAAGTGAGCCCATCCATACCCAGAATAATATCAAATTCATCAAAAGGTAGCAACATCAAATTAGCCGGAAAGCAAATATCCAGAAACATCAACGGGCAGTTCTTGCACACTTTATCAACTTAGACACACCTCTCTAAAGGGTTCGATACTCTAATCACAAATTCAGTAGACTCAACAGGTAGAGTCTTACTTGATACTGGATTCACACACACATAGGAATGAGTAGAACCTGGATCTATTAATGCAATCACATCAGTATCAAATAGAGTGAAAGTACTAGTAATGACATCTGGAGATAACGTTTCTTCACGAGCACGAATAGCATAAGCTCACGCAAGTGCTCTCACTTCGGATCTCACAGCTGTATCGGTAGTCCCTCTTTGAATTCCACTCACATTTTCGGTGATTCTGGGTGGTCTACCCCTAACTATCGTATTACTCGATCTCACACTCTGAATATTGTCTTTCTTGGCTAACTCTGGGCAGTCTCGAATGAAGTGATCTCGTGATGCACATTTGTACCAAGTTCTATTATTGTATTTTCCCCAACATTCTCCAACATGTCGTCTTCCACACGGTCTACCCCCAGGTTTGTTACTTTTAACACTACCAATACTTGATTCAATCGGAGTTTGAGTTCTTGGTCCAACACTTTGTTTCACACGATCTCTACCCGAATTTCCAAACAAAGCATTTGAATGATTGCTTGCATCTCTAAATCTCTTTGTCGAAGGTTGAGACGACTTACTCATCAATCTTTTTCTTTCATCTCTAGCCTCAAAATCTGCTTTCTTCTTTTCTTTGCTAAGCTCCTCAACTTTGCAGGATCTTTCAACTAACACAACAAATTCATTTATGTCAAGTATTCCAACCAACAATTTAATGTCTTCATTCAGCCCTTCAATGAAACGTTTGCACATAGTAGCTTCACTCGAAACACATTCCCATGCATACTGACTTAATGTCACAAACTCACATTTGTACTCAGTAACGGACATATGGCCTTGTTTCAGCTCTAGAAACTCTTTACATTTCTAATCTATGAATCGTTGACTAATATACTTCTTCCGAAATTCAGCTTGAAAGAAATCCCAAGTAATCCTCTCTCTCGGAACCACTGATATTAACGTTTTCTACTAGTTATATGCCGTATCAGTCAACAAGGAAACTGTACATTTAATACATTCATCAGGAATCAACGATATCTCATCAAACACTCTAATAGTATTCTCGAACCAAAACTTAGCTCACTCGGCACTATCGTCAGCTGTGGCCATAAACTCATTGGCCCCATACTTTCGGATTTTGCCTACAGGAGGTTTATTCAATCTGATCGGATCTACAACTTGTGGCACAACGGGAACTTGTGGGGGTGGAGGTTGTGGAGCAGCCGGATTTGTTCGAACAAACTCCCAGAACCACTCACTCATTGTTCAGAAAAAGGCTTGCTTAGCCTCTCCCTCTTGACTACTGTTATTCGGCCTAGATGTGGCCGGCACCGTCCCTTGAGCGAGTGCAGGTGAATTACTCTCTAAGCAACTGCTCGATCGGGATCCATTTGCTATATAAAAACACATTTTTAACTGTCTGGATTCATCACACAATCGCAATTATATATATGGCATGTATAGCTAGACTCACACACGCTACGTTAGTCATAGAATTGACTAAACCGTAGCTCTAATACAAATAAAATGTAACACCCCTAACCCATAACTGTCGCCAGATTAGGGGTTAAGAGGAATTACTAATCATTTCCAAACATTTCATATCATTTCACAACCAAACATGTCAATTCACATTCATATAGTCCCTTATATAGGTCAGCGAGACCTTCAACATGCTTTAAAATAGGGCCGGGACTAAACCGAACACACATGAAAATTTCTGAAATTCAAACATTTTTCTAAGTTACAGAGGTCACACGCCCGTGTGGGTAGGCTGTGTGCCTCACACGACCTCAAACACGCCCATCTGTCTAAGCCGTAGCAAAACAAAGCATACCTACTGACTTGCACCCGTGGTCGACACTAACTTGCACCACACGGCCAGTCACACGCCCGTGTCCAGCCCGTGGTCGAATCTAACTTGAGTCAAATTATAAACTCGAAAGACACGGTCGAGCCACACGCCCGTGAGCTCAACCGTGTGGGCAATTATAGGCCATTTTCAAGGCGAAATTATCATCCACACTTTGAAATCACCTATAAGCATCAAACCAATACCAATTCATGCCTCAAATGCAACCAAGATATACCAACACATGCACCAAATAATCATAAACTACATCATTTATTTCCATACTCAATTCCTGCTCAATAAATCCATCCAAAACACCAATTTTCACAACTCAAATCATATAAGCTAAACATCATTTAGTCATGCCACAAATTCACACTTAAAACACCATTCTCATCAATTAATTCAAGCATGAAATATACCAATTTCAATCTCACTATATCATACCACAATCATCATTTTCATAGCTTCAAGTATAAACCAACAAAATTCAACTTCCAAGCCATATCACATGGCAAAGTTTATACAACTCAGGACATGCTACATTAACTAGCCTATACAAGCCATATTCAAATATACACATCTTTCAAAAGTACCAAAATAGTTAGCCGATAGTGTGATTGAGTCGCTGACGATCCCCGAACCCGAGCTAGCTTTACTAACACTGTAAAATAGAGAAACACTTCACACAGTAAGCTTTAGAGCTTAGTAAGTTCGTAATATAATACATTTTAGTTCATTAACACAACCACAATATACAAAGATAATTCATCACATAGATCAACTCACAAATACTTATACCATATCATCCATAGCTAATTTACTCTCTCAACCATTCATAATTCCATACACCATTTCATCAACCACAAAGGATCAATACAAACCTTAGCCAACACATAGTTATTCACCATCCATGCTACTCAATGTTTGATATTACATTTCGATCAACCTTTGTTATTCGTTTGATTTAATCGCACACTTAGTGCCAATTTCGTAGCCGAAGTAAAACTGTCATCACACACTTAGTGCCTGTACTTTAAACCGAACTTATCTCAGTATCACACACACAGTGCCAAATCAATAAGCCGAAGCTTCTATTATTTCGCACACACAGTGCTAATCATATATGTCTCATTTCTAATATCGTACACTTAGTGCGTCATTGATCAATTTCATATATAACATTCCTATTTCATTAACTATACAATCAGTCACTACTCATCACATAGATATAAATTTAACTTGTATTATATCCAAACTTACCTCGGACGTCGAAATACCATAACTAGCCGATCAATCGAGTACTTCGTCTTTGCCTCGCTCTCGATCCGAATCTCTCCTTTCTTAGTCTATGGACATTCAAATTTAAACCATTCAATCACCAATTCATTCAATTTAGTCCAAAAACACATATTTAGGGCATTTTACAAAATAGCCCTCACATTTCACATTTCGACACTTTAGTCCCTAATTCACAAAATCACAAAATATACAAAATTTTACTACACCATGCTTAGGCTGAATTCTCCTTAGTCTCATACAAGCCCATATATTTCATTTATTTCACATTTTAGTCCCTCAAAATATAATTTTCATAATTTAGCCCAAATTACTCAATTTCACCAAAAAATCAAAGATAAAACATGTTAATCTTTCACATATCTTTCATATTTCATTATCAACTATCACAAAGCTCAAATATTCATCAATGGCATATCTCAAAATCACCATCAATTCATAAAATTAAAGCATGGGTTAGCTAGAACACCAAGAAACGATCACAAAAACGTAGAAATTATCAAAAACCAAATCAAAAACATACCTCAATCAAGCTAAGCCCCAGCCGAATATCACAATGCTTCAAATGGTTTTCTTTTGTTCAATAATTGGTGAAGAAAATGAGAAAATGGCTATTAAATTTTTTTTGTTTTATTTATTAAACATTAATTAAATAATTTCCCAAAATAACCTTAATGATATAACACCAAAATCATCCATTTAATAACCATTATTATCCATCCATTCTTTTAACGGTTTAATAACAACATAAGGGCTTCTCATTTAGAAATCCATGACAAATAAACATTTTAACAATCAGCACTCAACTTTTACATTTTATGCGATTAAGTCATTTTTCTTAATTCGGTACACAATCAATAAAATTTTTACATAGAACTTTCACACATGCTCAACCACATATTATGAATACAAAAAATAATATTAAAATATTTTTTCAACCTCAGATTTGTGGTCCCAAAACCACTGTTCTGACTAGGGTCTAAACCGAGCTGTTACACACCAAATATGGGACTAAGCTTAACTTTTTAGCAACAACCCCGCAAAGGTAATCAGTATTCTCCATAGCTCTAAATTTCTCCTCAACCGTTTGCACTGATCTTCTAACTGTTTTGGCAATTATACTCTTGCTCTATCCATTTTTGCCAAGTCGTCCAAATCGGGAACAACTGGGTTAGTCGGGTTATCCCCAGGATTAGAACCTAAACCTATTGGGTAGTTCACCTGTGCTGAGGCTCTATATTGTTGAGGTCTTGTGGTAACAGGTATCCTTCGTGGATATGTATCTAGTTGGGCTTGGACATTTACTAAGGTAAAGCCTGGGGGATATGTAGGGTCTTCATTATCATCCCTAGAGTTAACCATATTACTTTTCCCTTTTTTAACCCCTCCGGCCAACAACTGGGTCAGCTGGCTTATCATACTTTATTGGGATTCTTGAATTTGATCCCTCATGTCTTGCTGTACTTCAGCTAATTGTTCCTGCAGCTGCACTTGCAACTGATCTTCTATGTCTTTCTGAATTTGTTCTAATCACTCTAATCTTTGATACATTGCTTCAGTTCTGCCGCGGGTATCGTAACGATATTCGGTTGGTAGATTCTTGTTGGTTTCCAGGGTAGCTTTCATAATTTCAATTAATTTTATGAAATGTAATGTATATGATAAAATGTAATGTTGACGAATGAAATGAATGCAAAAGGAGGCATTGATTTTGATTCAATTCTATTAGAACAACTCCACTAGAAAATAAATCTCTTTACATAAAACATATATTTTACATATACGACCTTGCCCTAAAACTCAAAACCTTGACTTTTCTAAGAATCCAAGCCAATTCTCAGCCTCGATTTGATTTTGATTCGTATTTTAAGCTCAACATGTCAGCTTGAATTGCTAGGGTTTGCAAATGGTCGGCTACTTCCCGTACTTAAGTCACAGCTTTGCCCATGATGTGATCTCTATCCCTAATCTGAACTTGAGAGCATTCTTTCCAGTGTTCATTGTTCGTTTCAAGAAGTTAAACTCGAAGTTCACAATTTTGTAGTGCGGTCTCAAGCTCTTCTATCTTTCCCTTCAACTCTTCAATCTTATTTAGGCTTGCTTTTAACTTAATTGCAGACTTGTGACCACGATATTAGTGCAATGACCTTTCTAATTCTTCTACCCGGACTCTTAATCCAACCTTTTCATTTCAGTTTTCTGACAAAATCCCTTTCTAGAGCATCTTCTTGAACTCGAGCATCTTGGAATTTGTTTTCCCACTGATCAGCTCTAATCTTTTCTTCTTTAATTTCTTTCTGCCATTTTTCTAATGTTTTACCCAACCCCGCAGTTCTTATCGATAAACACAGCTTCTTATAATCTGTTTTTAGACTGTCCAAGTCTTCTTCAGCCTTGTTCTTTCCTTTTCTCATTTTCTCGGCTTCTAACTTTTGGACGTCGATGTCTAATCCTAGCTACATACTTTCCTCTTCCAACTATTCTATCTTTTTCCAACTCTGAACATCCCTTTTCAAAGTCTTGCTTTGGGGTAGCCATGAATTCTTTCAACGAAGAATAATTCTCAGATAATACTCGATAAGAGACCCTTTCTACCATCCAAAAGTAGCTGTAAAACCATGCAAGTAAGAGTTGTGCACACCCGATAAATCTTCGTTCACCCACTCCTCGGCATGCACTAAAGATCTTAAAGTTTCAGCCAAGATTGCCAGGATGGGTATGACCCTTTTGTCAAGTCGGTTAAATAAATCTAAAACTGCCTCATCTATGTGCCTTAGTGCTTTGGGGAAGATGACCAACCCGTAAATACTCAAGGCAAAGAATTGACTCTTTTTTTCGTATCCGGATGTGCCAAGATCAAATCCCGTAAACTTTTCTAAGGGACTCATTTGCTATCTCCATTTTGTTTCATTAGGGTTGCGACTCATTGCTCGCTCATCCCGATTATACTCATTAGTTTTTTAAAGAAAGTAGGGATGTTGCCGGCTCTAGAATAAGCTTTGTCGGCTTGGATCTTTGAGCAACGGAATAGAGTTGTGTACTCTTCTACGGTGGGCACCAAATCTACCTTCCTAAAAGTAAAGCAGCTATAGGCGGGATTCTAATACTGGGCAAGAGCTCGGACCAAGTGCTTATCCACATTAACATCGAGTAAATAAGGAAAATCACTATAGTCACAGTAGATTAACTGCTTGGTTTCGTCATCCCATTGGTCTCATATTTCTTTCAACCCTTGAAGGTTATTCTGTGTCACACTGATACGAGTGAAATCCCACAATTCTGACATATATCCCTCTGTCAGGTTGTAGCCCTTCTCTTGTTGTGTCTTTTCGGACCATATTCGAACGGTCGCATTGTCTTCCGCTTTATTAAGAAACCCCTTTTCCAGGACAAGCTCTCCATTTAGCAACTAAATGTGAATCAAAACTGTTTTCTATGATGAAAATGTAATGCAATCACAACCAAAACAAAATGAAATAAGTCAGTACATTTCATCCGAAGTAAGAAATAATAAATAGAACACCTATTTGGGTGACCACTAGAGGTTTGGTATGGTTCTACCTAGGGTAAGTTCTTAAGGCTCATTATATGTGGTTCGGTTCTAAAGTAAGGGTACCTGAACCAGCAGATTCCTTAGTCCTCACCCATTATAGGCTCATACGGATCGAGTTCAGTTCAAGGTAATACATTTCCCTATAGCTATACGGAGATGAAGACCTCACGAAGACATGGGTACGGATGTATCTCGAAAGCGATCCACTATCCTATACGAAGGTGAAGACCTCACGAAAGAATAGTTTTTCACTCCTACTAAAGAAAGGCAAAATTGAACAATTATAAAATGTAATATGCGAAAATATGCCAAGAGACTCGAACCAATAAAGCAAACATACCATTATGTAAAAAAATGATGAAGACCACAAAAAATGAAGGATGAAATGCAACAAATGGATCATAAATTTAAACCAAATTATCAATTTTCGACAAAAAGACCAAAAGTAATCAACTCACGACTTGACTCTCTTATTTTGTCCCCAGTTGAGTCGCCAAGCTATCGAAACCTTTTTTTTTAAATAGACTTTTATTTAAAAATGAACGAAGATGGGAGTCGCCACCAATCTTTTTTATTAGGTGTGATCGGATCACATTGTAAGTTGATTATTTTAATAAAAGTGATTTACTAAAACAATAATTTTGGTCTACAAAATCTCGGAAATGAGTTAAGGAGTCGGTTACACACGAGGAAGGATTAGCACCCTCGTAACGCCCAAAATTGGTACCTAGTTGATTGATTGAAAAGTTGAAGAGAATTTAAACATGATCCTACCTTGCATGATGATATTTTTTTAATCACTTAAATAAATTAAAACATATGCAAAAGGCCTTCTTATCTTGAGATAATCAAAATGGAAATGTCATGTCCTGTAAGTTAGGTCACGACATCTCGAGTCCTAGAAGGTACGCTTGCTCATTTTTAAAATTACTATTTAAATCTCATATGTTTTAGTTTTAAAAAAGGATATTAAATTATCTAGGTTACAAGAGAAAATCGAACCCCATCAGTTAGGGCACAACTTCTCGAACCTCCCAAATACAGAACATTGCCTTGATTTTGAAAATTTTCCTTTTTTTTATGTATCGAGTAAAACGAATGTAACATAGAAAGCAATGTATGTTTAACTTGTTTGGGCATAGCATGAAAATGTGTAAGTATGTTTAAACACAAATCATGACATGGTTATTGCAAAATAAAATGATAGTGAGTAAAAATGAAACAATGATATACAAAAAAATAAAAATATCATACTAGTAAGTGAAGATGATATAACTATAGAAATAATAGAACACCAAATAATAAAAATGGCAATAATCGTATTATAATTACTAATTCTAATACTTATTAAATAATAATAGGAAAAATAAATAATAATATGATGATGATAATAAAAATAATACGAACAACAAGTGCATAAATAAAGGAAATATAAACATCATAATTTTTAAATATATAAAAAGGGTAAGAGATAATAAATAGATAAATAATTAAATAAAATAATATATAAAAAAATCTAAAAAGGGTCAAAATTTAATAAATAAGGATTAAGTCACAATTTAAATAAAATTAAGGGATAAATTGTAAATAAAAAACCAGAATGAAGGACCAAAATAAAATGCGGGCAAAGGAACAAGGACTAGATGGGAAATTATTCCCAGTCCCACAAACGCGTCGTTTCACGAGGGATCGAAATGAAATAAAATCAAAATTACAGGGTAGAAATTAAAAAAGAAAAAAGGACTAAATTGAAACCAACTGCAAAAGCGGAAAGACTAACAGAATAAATAGACCCCCATATCAAAAACACATGAATCCTGTACGATTTGAGTCGGGTTGTCGGGTCTTGATTTAAAATGACGTCTTTTTGGGGTTTATAGACTCGGGCCAAAACGACGTTGTTCTGACCCCCTATTTAAGTTAAAAATCTTAAGAAAAAAAATCATTTTAGATTGGTTTTAAAAAAATAATGAAACCCTCTCTTTTTTTTCCTCTGAAAGCCATTCCCCATCCGACCAAGAACCATTGGACCTCCGTCGTGGCCGTCGGTCGCCGAAAACGGTGACCACCATCTACGGTGGCCGAAAAACCTCCCAAAATCCCTTTTAAACCCCATTTTAGCCTAGAACCCCAATTCGGAGTCAAACTTTCTAGATTCAAGCCAAAACTCTCAAAAAAAGGGAAGACCTTTCGACTTCTGATGTCCTCCGCCACGGCCTTGGCCGAATCCTAAGGGATTCGACAGCCTTTCGGACTGGAGGGGACACCGATAGTGGCACGAAGGCGAAAAGGTAGGTAATGTTTTATTTTTTATATTATATTTCATTTGCTTTAAAAGTAAAAGCCAGAAATAAAAAAAATACTACCTTTTTGAAACTTGATGCTTTTTTTTTGTATTTCTCTGTGTAAAAAATACAATCCGTGGTTATGGCTTTTACAACTATATGTTACTGTAACACCCTTACCCATATCCGTCGCCGAAATAGGGTTACGAAGCATTACCGAAATAAATAGATCAAGTACAGACATTTCATATTATTTAACATTCATGTCAGATATTATTCATAAAGTCTCTTATATAAGCCCTCGAGGCCCAAAACATACATTAGAAACAAGTCGGGACTAAACCGGGTACTCAAAGAATTTTTTGCAAAATCTAAAAAAAAAAAATCCAATTTGCAGGGGACACACACCCGTGTGGTCAGGCTGTGTGGCTCACATTGCCAAAAGACACACCCGTGTCTCAGGATGTGTGGCTAACACTGCCAAGAGACACGCTCATGTCTCAGGCAGTGTGGGTATTCGAAATAGGACACACGACTGTGTCCTAGCCCGTGTTAGTACCCGTATAACTCTCTAACTTGGGTCATACGGCCAAGTCACACGCCCGTGTGCTAGGCCGTGTATAGATGCAGGGGTCACACGGCCAAGCCACACGCCCATGTGCTAGGATGTATGATAAATTCAGAGCATTCTGGTTTGAAATTAAAAGATCCAAGGGGCACATAGCCAAACCACACACCCATGTGCTAGGCCTTGTGTCACACACGGCTGAGACACACGTCCGTGTCTCTACCCGTGTGGAAGAAATTAGGCCATTTCTAAGGCCACATTTCTCACCAAATTTGTCTTCTACCTACATTAACACTTAAACACATTCACCAACCAATTTAAGACATTCAAGTCAAGCCAAAATCATTCCTTAAACATAACATATTACCACACATAACCAATGTGCTCTTAGGCACCTCAAATGACAATTTATTATCATGTCTACTTAGTGTTCATATTTACCTAAATAACCAAATCCATATATGCAAAATCAAACTTAACACTTCTAACATGATAAATCCACTTATATATACATCAAAACATATCAAACATAAGCCATTCAAATGGCTATTATCAATCAAACATTTACATGCCAACATTCTAGCTAATTAATCTATACATGCCATTATAACCAAATGAGTTTACTATTTATACCGAAATGAGCCAATGGATAGTGTGATATCTCCTAACCATTTTAAACATATTTTTCATATAGTAATGTCATCTTACCGAGCTGAATCCAAAGAAGTTGAGAGCAATGCTCAAGCTTCAGTTTAAAGAACAGTGTAACATCCTAGATTAGGGGTTATGCGTTTCTGCATAATTCATGAGTTAGTAGGTTTTGGCAGTGTTGGAAGTGTATTAAGGGTTTTTAGAATTTTAGGATGGAAGAAGAAAGCTTTGGAAAATTCTTGGTTTTTAAGTAAAAAGGGGAGCTAGGTAAATGAGGCTTTAAAAGAAACTCCGTGTGAAGCATGACACAAGGAATCATGTGGTAAATTGGCATGTTTTATGAATTATGAATGTGTTATGTGAATTCTAGAAATAAGGAAATGTATGGAAATATATGGAAATGTATGGAAGTGTATGGAAATGTGTGGAAATGTGTGGAAATGTATGGAAATGTAAGGCAATGTAGGGAAATGTAAGAAAATGTAAGGAAATGTAAGGAAATGTATGGAAATGTAAGGAAATGTAAGGAAATGTGAGGAAATGTATGGAAATGTAAGGAAATGCAAGGAAATGTAAGGAAATGTCTTGTCTTGGAAATGTAGGGAAATGTCCTAAAAATGTAAAGGAATAAAGAGGAAAGTGAACATTTATGGAAACTAGGAAATGTAAGGAAATGATTCAAAATGGAAAGTGAACATTTCGAAACTTGAAATGTAAGAAAATGGCAAGTAAACAGAGCCGATCGAAAATTTTAGGA
This sequence comes from Gossypium bickii, assembly GCA_025503065.1. Taxonomy (NCBI): domain Eukaryota; kingdom Viridiplantae; phylum Streptophyta; class Magnoliopsida; order Malvales; family Malvaceae; genus Gossypium; species Gossypium bickii. The sequence continues at coordinate 12,897,692 of CP106716.1, read as the reverse complement.
AACTTAGAAATGATGCAGAAATGTCAAATTTTAAGGTTCAAAATAGGAAATAAAGGCAAGAGGGCCTTAAAATAAAAAGTTGGAGAAATTTGGCACACAAACAGGCTTGGAAATGTGGCCTGAAGATGCCACTAAGGACCTATGGAAATGGCACCATGTGTAGGAGGCATGGGCCTGGGTTCGAGTCACAAAGGAAGCAAATAAATGAAGTTTTAATTTTGCTCCCTGTGCTATGAGGTGGACGGCACATGAGTTGAAAAAGGGGGTGTTTTAATTCCATAAATACATGATTAAAAAGAGATAAATAAGGGATTTTTAATTTGGATTATTTGGAAGAGATAATAAGGATTTTTCTCTAGTTTATTTTAAATAAAATAGATGATGAAAGAGGAGTGATGGCCAAGTAAGGGACTCTCCTATGCTGATATTTTCAGCTATAAAAGGAGGACAGGAGGGCTACTCATCAATTTTTGCTTCCTCCTCATCTCTGTAGAAATTTTTAGGGCTCTTTTCTCTTTTCTTTTGTCTAGCCAAATTCTCTAGCCTCATCTTTCTTTTTCTTTTCTTCTTCTTCTTCTTTTTCAAAACCAAATCCAACCTAGCTGAAATTCTGCCAAAGCCGAATCTCTGAAGTGGTGTCAGGATAGATCTGTCGAATTCAACACTTAAGGTAAGAATCTTGTGGTTATTGATTTATTCTCTTCTTTAAGCCGAAAAATAGGGATTAATGTTATTATTATTGTGGCTGAAACTATAGGAGTATTTGGGATTTCTAGTGCTATCGACTACAAGGGAGAGATCATCAGGGATTCAAGAATCTAAGGTAAGATATACACATATTTGGTCAAAAGTTATGGAATATATGTGAGATTAAAATTAACATATAATTATAGGGATTTAAACGGACATACAAGGCAAGGAATCCTTTTTGATTTGGAAATTTTAAGGTAAGTAATACAAATCCTAGTTGTATTTGGAAAAGTGGCGAATGGTCTTTTAAAGTGATTAACTTATGTAGGATTTGAGATCTAAATCGGTAGATCGTTCTTCGGGATTTCAAGGAACCTATTAAGCAAATCAGGTGTGTACTCACACTAACTTTTAATATATATATTATGGCAATAACTGTTTTAATATATGAATGTGTATAAGAATGAGAATGTGGCTAAGTACCACAAATGTGGCAAAAAGGTACCCAGGTACGTATTCCTACTTTTGATAGGATTATGAATGTGTTATATTTTGAAAAGTGACATGAATGTGAATTCAAGTATGATATGAATGATATGCAATAATTGGAGCATTTGGGATATATGTGAAGGAGAAAGTGAAGGTGATGACTACGGTCTCACCAACGAAAGTCTTGACCGGTCTCACCAACGAAATATGGTGGCTACGGTCCCATTAATTGAATATGGTAACCGGTTACATTATTCGAATATAGTGTCTAAAGACACAACGTAAGTGGGCGATGAGCACGTCGATCGTAAATGATCGCAGCCGATGGTGTGTAGCGGATGGAGGGTCGACTTAGTAGTCCCCACGATTATGCAGGTTGGTACGAGTGGTGTGTAGCGGATGGACAAATAGGCTTGGGTTTGGGTTGCATCATCCTTTATTTTGTATGAACATGAAATTGATATGACTTGTATGCGATTTGTTGAAAATTAGTATCGTGTGTACACATTGAGTTCAATGGACTCACCCGTTGGGGAATTATTTTTCAGGTGATGAGAAGAGTAATGGACCGGGTTGGCAGGAGCTAAAGGTGGCCATGCATCACTTGAAGAATTTATTTAGAAATTTGGACTTTATATAATTTTAGTACTTTAAATTTTATTTTGGGTTTGAATGATGTAATAAGGCCATAAGGCCCAGTTGGATTTTCTTTATTTCATTTATTTTTATTTGATATGATACAATTTATTTTTGATTAAAGTTAAGTAAATTTATTTCTTTTAAAATAATAACCCTAAAATTATTTTGTCACCTTATTTAAGTTGGATTTTCAAAATTTACTAAATGGGTTCCAATTTAAGCCCAACCTAAAACAATATTTTCTAAAATTTACAATTTTCTCTAAGTAACCAAGAATTTGAAAACCGATTTACTTAAGGAACATACCGAGATCAGGTTCGAGCTCGTGAAATTTGGGTGTGGGGTGTTTTGATTTGGTATCGAGCCCGTTTTAAACTCTCGGCTTTGTGGGCTAAGGCCCAAAACATTTTTAATTCGAGCCCAAATGATTTTTTCTGTGAAAATAAGCGGGTTTCTCGGCATGGCTTTGAGTCTCCGAGACCATGATCCACCGTGTAATTACCCCTAACTTTATGAGTGATTCGTGATTTATGAAGCGTATAAGGGTAGAAAAGGCATGGAACGTAGATTAGTATGCCAAGTACTTGAACCCCAGGACTAGTTTACCCCAACTATTACATAAGACTTAAGGACCATTAAACAAACCTATGACTAAGTCGCGAGAGCTAGGGTGTGGTAACCATTGTGCGCATGTCTAGGATTGGATCCTAAGAGAAGAGCACAGTACTTAAGCGGTCCTAGTGACTCACCTCCTCTTCGCCGGAATCCTACACAGTGCGTAGCTCGGTTCACCCTAACCAAGAGGACTCGGTCATAAATTTAAACACAATAACTAAAACCCGAAAGGGAACTAGCCGTTTTTTATAAAAAAACCCTAGTTTTAAAACTCTTAAAATTTCCTTTTTAATTTATGAGAACTATTTTTACAAAATTTTCTGAAAAATTTCTGATTTATGAAATTACAAAAATACCCTTTTTGGTAAAATTACCAAAATGCCCTTGATTCACAAAATGTCAAACTTTTCAACGGTTTTGCTAAAACTTCATTATTTTATAAATGTTCACAACCCTAATTTGAAAACTATCAAAAATATCTTGGTTTTAGAAAAATTACAAAGTTGCCCCTAATTTGCAAAATTACCAAAATGACCCTGATTTCCAAATTTTTGCAACATCACCATTTGAAAAGTTAAATTCTCAAAAAGAACCCTCAAAGTTTTGCAACATTTGGAAATACCCCGAAATTATCAAAATTTACAAATTTACCCTGGTTTATTACCAAAATACCCTCGAGCTTCAAAATTACCGAAATACCCCCAAATTTCCAAATTTTTCAAAATACCCCAGGAATTTAAAAGTTCCAAAATACTTTTTGAAAAAATCATCAGAGAACTTTTATTTTTGAAAAATTACGAAAATGCCCCTATAGGACAAATTACGAAAATACCCCTGGGTAGTGGAAAAACAACAACAATGAAAACTACAACGTTTCTCTGAATGAACGAAAGTTCATAATTGTTTGATGGATGTATGAATGAATGTAAAGACTGTGTGCATGTATGAATACGAAAGAACCACTCCTAAAACTCTTTTCATAAAACTTCTTCGCGGGTAATAAGTGAAACAAGTACTAATGTATAAAACTTTTAAATTAGATTAAATCGCGACGTTAGAAAATGAGTTCTAAGGGATGTGAACTTAGAGATTGTGCCTACAAAGTATGATGGTTCTATTAAGATCAGAGTGCGCAGCGTAAGCATAAGTACGGTGAGAAGGATTGTACAACTGTTAATAAGTAATTTCGAGGATGAAATTATTTTTAAGGAGGGTAGAACTGTAACATCCTAGATTAGGGGTTATGCGTTTGTGCATAATTCATGAGTTAGTAGGTTTTGGCAGTGTTGGAAGTGTATTAAGGGTTTTTAGAATTTTAGGATGGAAGAAGAAAGCTTTGGAAAATTATTGGTTTTTAAGTAAAAAAGGGAGCTAGGTAAATGAGGCTTTAAAAGAAACTCCGTGTGAAGCATGACACAAGGAACCATGTGGTAAAATGGCATGTTTTATGAATTATGAATGTGTTATGTGAATTCTAGAAATAAGGAAATGTATGGAAATATATGGAAATGTATGGAAGTGTATGGAAATGTGTGGAAATGTGTGGAAATGTATGGAAATGTAAGGCAATGTAGGGAAATGTAAGAAAATGTAAGGAAATGTAAGGAAATGTATGGAAATGTATGGAAATGTAAGGAAATGTAAGGAAATGTGAGGAAATGTATGGAAATGTAAGGAAATGCAAGGAAATGTAAGGAAATGTCTTGTCTTGGAAATGTAGGAAATGTCCGAAAATGTAAAGGAATAAAGAGGAAAGTGAACATTTATGGAAACTAGGAAATGTAAGGAAATGATTCAAAATGGAAAGTGAACATTTCTGGAAACTTGGAAATGTAAGAAAATGGCAAGTAAATGTGAGCCGATCGGAAATTTTAGGAAACTTAGAAATGATGCAGAAATGTCAAATTTTAAGGTTCAAAATAGGAAATAAAGGCAAGAGGGCCTTAAAAGAAAAAGTTGGAGAAATTTGGCATACAAACAAAGCTTGGAAATGTGGCTCAAGAAGATGCCACTTAGGACATATGGAAATGGCACCATGTGTAGGAGGCATGGGCCTGGGTTTGAGTCACAAGGGAAGCAAATAAATGAAGTTTTAATTTTGCTCCCCAGGCTATGAGGTGGACGGCACATGAGTTGGAAAAAGGGGGTGTTTTAATTCCATAAATACATGATTAAAAAGAGATAAATAAGGGATTTTTAATTTGGATTATTTGGAAGAGATAATAAGGATTTTTCTCTAGTTTATTTTAAATAAAATAGATGATGAAAGAGGAGTGGTGGCCAAGTAAGGGACTCTCCTAGGCTGATATTTTCGGCTATAAAAAGAGGACAGGAGGGCTACTCATCAATTTTTGCTTCCTCCTCATCTCTGCCGAAGTTTTTAGGGCTCTTTTCTCTTTTCTTTTGTCTAGCCAAATTCTCTAGCCTCATCTTTCTTTTTCTTTTCTTCTTCTTCTTCTTTTTCAAAACCAAATCCAACCTAGTTGAATTTCGCCAAAGCCAGAATCTCGAAGTGGTGTCGAGGATAGATCTGTCGAATTCAACACTTAAGGTAAGAATCTTGTGGTTATTGATTTATTCTCTTCTTTAAGCCGAAAAATAGGGATTAATGTTATTATTATTGTGGCCGAAACTATAAGGAGTATTTGGGATTTCTAGTGCTATCGACTACAAGGAGAGATCATCAGGGATTCAAGAATCTAAGGTAAGATATACACATATTTGGTCAAAAGTTATGGAATATATGTGAGATTAAAATTAACATATAATTATAGGGATTTCGAATGGACATACAAGGCAAGGAATCCTTTTTGATTTGGAAATTTTAAGGTAAGTAATACAAATCCTAGTTGTATTTGGAAAAGTGGCCGAATGGTCTTTTAAAGTGATTAACTTATGTAGGATTTGAGATCTAAATCGGTAGATCGTTCTTGGGATTTCAAGGAACCTATTAAGCAAATCAGTGTGTACTCACACTAACTTTCAATATATATATTATGGCAATAATCGTTTTAATATATGAATGTGTATAAGAATGAGAATGTGGCTACGCATTACCACAAATGTGGCAAAAAGGTACCAGTGCGTATTCCTACTTTTGATAGGATTATGAATGTGTTATATTTTGAAAAGTGACATGAATGTGAATTCAAGTATGATATGAATGATATGCAATAATTGGGGCATTTGGGATATATGTGAAGGGAGAAAGTGAAGGTGATGACTACGGTCTCACCAACGAAAGTCGCCGACTTTGGTCTCACCAACGAAATATGGTGGCTACGGTCCCATTAATTGAATATGGTAACCGGTTACATTATCTGAATATAGTGTCTAAAGACACAACGTAAGTGGGCGATGAGCACGTCGACTACAAAATGACGCAGCTTCGATGGTGTGTAGCGGATGGAGGGTCGACTTAGTAGTCCCCACGGTACACAAAGTTGGTACGAGTGGTGTGTAGCGGATGGACAAATAGGCTTGGGTTTGGGTTGCATCATCCTTTATTTTGTATGAACATGAAATTGATATGACTTGTATGCTCGATTTGTTGAAAATTAGTCTTGTGTACACATTGAGTGCATGGACTCACCCAGTTGGGAATTATTTTTCGTGTGATGAGCGAGTAATGGACCGGGTCGGTAGGAGCTAAAGGTGGCCATGCATCACTTGAAGAATTTATTTAGAAATTTGGACTTTATATAATTTTAGTACTTTAAATTTTATTTTGGGTTTGAATGATGTAATAAGGCCATAAGGCCCAGTTGGATTTTCTTTATTTCTGTTTATTTTTATTTGATATGATACAATTTATTTTTGATTAAAGTTAAGTAAATTTATTTCTTTTAAAATAATAACCCTAAAATTATTTTGTCACCTTATTTAAGTTGGATTTTCAAAATTTACTAAATGGGTTCCAATTTAAGCCCAACCCAAAACAATGTTTTCTAAAATTTACAAATTTTCTCTAAGTAACCAAGAATTTGAAAACCGATTTACTTAAGGAACATACCAGATCCAGTTGGGCTCTCGTGGGTAGGGTGTGGGGTGTTTCAAACAGCCTCAAGTAGTAGAAGGCCCGTATCTGAGGGTCGAGAAGGAGAGTCTAAAAAAGCCTTCTTCCAAATGATGAATGAATGGTTTACCAAATATATAAGAACAAACCCGGCTGTACAACAACCTCCACCCCCTCCTGTTTCTCAATCGGTTCCTGATATTCCACAATGTACAGAACTTGTTAGAACTGGTAAGCCTCCTGTAGATAAAATCCGTAAATATAGGGTAGAAGAATTCAGAGCTACAGCTTAAGATGATCCTAAAAGGGCTAAATTCTGGTTGAAAATACTATTAGGGTTTTGGATGAATTGTCTTGTTCACCAGATGAATATCTGAAATGTGTTGTATCTCTGTTAAAAGATTTAGCTTACCAATGGTGGAATACACTAATTTCTGTTGTACCAAAAGAAAGTGTCACTTGGGAATTTTTCCAAATTGAGTTCAAAAAAATATATATCAGTCAAAGATTTCTTGATCAGAAAAGAAAAAAATTCTAGAACTTAAACAGGGTCGTATGACGGTATCTGAGTATGAACGGGAATTTGATCGGTTAAGCAAATATGCCAGAGAATGTGTTCCAACTGAAACCGCAATGTGTAAGCTATTTGAAGAGGGTCTGAATGAAGATATAAAGTTGTTAATTGGATTCTTAAATTAAAAGAATTTGTTGTATTGGTCAATCGGGCATATAAAGCTGAAGAGCTTAGTAAAGAGAAAAAGCAAGCTAAAATTGAAGCCCAAACTTCTAGTAAAAGATTTACAGGAAAGTCATACCAGTCAGCCTCGAAGAAATCAAAAAAGTATCATAATCGTTCTATTACCTCTGTGGGATATTCAAGTAGAGACAGAGGTGCCCGACGCTCCAGTCCATGATCCCAAGCTACATCTGTAGCAAGTGCGGGTAGTATTAGAAATACGAAACCCAGATGCAAGTACTATAATAAACTGCATTTTGGAGAGTGACGCATGAAAAGTGGAGCTTGTTTTAGATGTGGTTCCTATGACCACTATCTCAAAGACTACTTGGGGAAAGTTGAAAAGATACTATTCAAACTTCAAAATCGAGTAATACAGCTACCAGAGGTAGACCACCTTGTAACGTCGACAATGTCAGTGGTAGTCGAGGTACAATAAAAGATTCATTCGTGAAATCTGAGGCACGAGCACTAGTAAGAACATATGTTATTCGTGCACGTGAGGATGCCTCTGCACCTGATGTTATCACTGATACTTTTTCTCTTCTTGATACTGATATAATCGTTTTAATTGATCCTAGTTCGACACATTCATATATTTGCACGAATTTAGTGAATAATAAAAATTTACCTGTTGAGTCCACTGAATTTGTGGTTAAAGTATCGAACCCCCGGGCCAGTATGTAATAATAGATAGAATTTGTAAGAATTTTCCGTTAATGGTACGAGGTTTTTATTTTTCGGCTGATTTGATGTTATTGTCATTTGATGAATTTGATGTGATTCTAGGTATGGACTGGTTAACTTAGCATGATACAGTGGTAAATTGTAAACAGAAGCATATTGTGTTGAAATGTCAGAACGGTGAATTACTTTGTATTGAATCTAGTAAATTGAATGGTTTGTCTAATGTGAAATCAGCCAGGTCAGCACAGAAATATGTCAGAAAAGGTTATGATGTCGATCTTGCTTATATGTTAAATACTAAAGTGTCTGAATCAAAGGTTAAATTAGTGTCTGAATCAAATTGTTTGTAAATATCCTGATGCTTTTCAGGAAGAGTTACCCGGATTACCACTGATCAAAAAGGTTGAATTTTTTATAGATCTTATTCCGAGGACAACATCGATATCTATAGCATCCTACAGAATGGCTCCTACTGAATTAAAAGAGTTAAAAGCACAGTTGCAAGAACTGACTGACAGAGGCTTTGCTTGACCAAGTTTTTCACCATGGGGTGCACCGGTTCTGTTTGTTAAGAAAAAAGATGGATCTCTAAGATCGTGTATTGATTACCGACAGCTCAACGTCACAATTAAGAATAAGTATTCACCACCTCACGTTGATGATTTGTTTGATCAGTTGAAATGAGCTACAGTGTTCTCAAAGATTGATCTTCGTTCTAGTTATTATCAGTAACGGGTGAAAGAGTCAGATGTGCCAAAAACAGCCTTCAGAACCAGGTACGGGCATTATGAATTTCTCGTGATGCCATTTCGCTTAACTAATGCACTTGCAGTATTTATGGATTATTACTGAATAATATCTGGCATGAATTTGTATTTAATCTGTTTATTTCGGTAATGCTCTGTAACCCTGTTCCGGCGTTGGATATGGGTTAGGGGTGTTACATTTATTGGATCAGAGCTACGATTTAACCGATTCTCAGACTAACGTAGCAAGTAAGAGCATAGCTATACATTCCATTATATAACCTGTGATAGTGTGAGCCACACGGCCTAACCACACCAGCGTGTGTCCCCTGCACCTTGGAAAAAAATTTGAGATTTTGCGAAAAATTCTCTGAGTACCCGGTTTAGTCCCGACATGTTTCTAATGTATGTTTTGGGCCTCGAGGGCTCGTATAAGGGACTTTATGAATAATATCCTACATGAATGTTAAATAATATGAAATGTCTGTATTTGATCTGTTTATTTCGGTAATGCTTTGTAACCATGTTCCGGCGACGGATATAAATAAGGGGTGTTACATTTATACTATTTATTATACATATTTTTTTATTTTTTCGATGTTGTTGTTTTTGTTTCTACTTCTGTCCTTTTCCGTTCTTTTTTTTTTTGCAGGTATTAGCATGGTCAACAGAGGGCGATGGGACATGCACCTTTGCCATTTTGGTGCAACAACGGTAGGGGCGTCAGACCTCAGGCGACGAAGGGGGCCTCAGGTTTTTATATTTGGTGCACCTTCGAGGGGAGAGCGGCTAGGGTTTCTGGCTTTTTGTATTTGGGCCATTGGGCCTTTAGGTTTTTATATTTGGGCCATTTGGGCTCTTTTTTTTTTTTTTGGTAATTAGACTTTGGGCTGTTATTTTTTATTTTTATTTGGTTTGGTTTGGGCTCGGGCTAAATTAGCCTATTACATATATATTTATTAATGCTAAGTTTGATTCCTAGACATTTGGTTTAGTTTTATTTAAAGATTTTATATAAAAATATAATCTAATATATATAGACTATAGTAATTTAAAGTTACAATTATAAAATGTAATCCAATACGGCATGATGAAATTTTAGCTATTTGTCATTATAAATTATCGACACGTGGCAAGTTATCATGTTAAAGAAATCACAATTTTACCTTTAAATTATAGCCTTCTAATTTTACTCTAAAATTTCTAATAAAGAAAATTTTTTCAACTTAACTAATAATGAAATTTACTACAATCAACTAACTAAATTTATGAAACAAATCTTTAAAATTATATAATGATAAATTAATGTATCATTACTACTCAAGAAATTAATTTCAAAACATTAATAACATGTTATATGAATTATTGGTATATATTAAAAAATTAATAATAAAAAATACATTTTTAATGAATAATAATCTAGGAATGTTTCTGATATTTTTATTCCTAACAAATATTACTACTTTGATTTAGGAATCTTAACAATTTTTATTATGACAAAAAAAATTATATGAATTCTAATAAATTTTTTAATTCCTAAATTTGAGTTCTCCTTTTGCTTATGCCTAAATTAGTGCCAACATTTTGATTGCTAACAGTTTTTTTTTCAAATTGCTTTATAAATACTTTTTAAATGTTAGTGTTGAATTTTAGGCATGTATCTTTTTAATGTATATTTAATTTAGCTTGTAATGCTCTAAAAATTTGGTATATGTGATTTGTTACATCTTGTCATAATTAAGTATTTGTATTAGTGGTTAAGTGCTTTAATTTTGTGTCCAAGGTCTTGAGTTCAAGTTATAGTCTTTTGAGAAATTTAATTAATTTTTGTTTCTAGGCCTATTTTTATTCGTTGAGTTTAAATATTATTTTGGGTCAATTTGTATAAGATTAAGTTTGTTGGTTTAGTGGTAATGTTTTAACTTATCTTTTAATTCAATGTTCAAATCCCTACATGAGCATGTTGGTAGTATTTCTTTTTTGCTATTTCTGTTTGAGTTGGTCATATATATATGGTAGTTGTGGTTTAATTGAACTCTATGTGTGGAAAAAACTTTGATTAGTTATCAGAATTTTGAATTTGTTCAAAATTGGTCTTGTTTTAAAAAAATAAAAAAATAAAAAATATGAAATGTACTGTATGTGATTAAATGTACTGTAAAATATGAAATTTGGCCAACTGTTTGTATGAATTCTGATATCTATTCGTATAACTGAAAGGTCTCATAATAAGTAAATTGTGTAATAAGTTAAAAGGAAACAGAAAAGGACTATGTATGTTCTGTATCTGTTATAATACGTGTTTATACTATAACTACGTATGATATTTGCTATATTCTGTATCTGCATCTGGGATGAGCTATATATAATATGTGAATGAAGTGTTTCTGTAAAAAGGCGACAATTCGTCTATTGTCTGGCAGCTCAGCTGCAACTATCCTGTAAAGTGTCCCATCGACACTAAGTGGTGTGTAGGGTTGGATGGGTGTTTTATACCCATTTGGTGCGTTGGGATGGTCAGAGTTGGTGTGTAGCAGTTGGGGGTAGGATCATATGACTCTATCTGTTCTGCTCCATTATGAATCTGTTTCTAATAAATCTGTCTGATATACATTAATTGTTTTAATTTATATGTTATACACTGAGTTCGAAAATTCACCTTTTTTCTGACTAATAATTTTAGGTAATTCACAAGCTTAGGCGGGTCGGTGTAATCGGGAGCTCGGTTAATGTTATAATATATTTAAGTTCGATTTATCTAAATTTTGGTATTTGAGTTTTGTAAATTTTGGACTTTCTGGACTTTTTGGACTGTTTTAGATTTTAAACTTTATTTTTGTATTTTGCTTAATATTGTTCAAATGTTTTAGTCGATAAAATTTGTTTTTTTGCTAAATTAAAGATTTTCAACAACGAATTGCGGTTTCCAAATATCACTTTTTAAGAAGTCTCCACTGTAAAAATTATAAGTTTTTTTAAAAAAAAAATACAAACAAACAACGTTTTAATAAAATAGTACAATAAGATATAACTTTGAATAAATTCAGGATTTTGAAATTTTATGATGATTTTTTAGTTACACAAAAACCACATTTTCAATAATATGGTCAAGGAAGATACGTTTTTGAATCATTCGAAACTTTAAGATTTTCTGTCAATTTTTAAAATATACCAAAAATTAAATTGTCAATCGTTCTATGAAAATTAAATTTTCAAAATATACCCGTCTATTTACGTTTCGCATGAACAAAGGTGAGCTTCTTAGAGATCACATTAGTCAATTCATTACTATTTTAAATGATTTAAAGAATGTTGAGGTTCATATTGACGATGAAGATCAAGCTATGCTATTATTGTGCTCTTTACCCCCTTCATACAAGTCTTTTAGGAAGACCCTGATTTATGGCAGAGACAAACTCCCGTTCGAAGATGTGAAAGGTCATTTGTTGAGTAGACACAAACTCGAAAATGAGTTTAGTTTGGATAGCAAGGCAGATAAGCAAGCTTCTGTTTTGATAGCATCAAAGAAATGAGACAAAAGGTGTCATTATTGTAAAAAGTTAGGTCACGTCAAAGCAAATTGTTATAAACTGCGAAATAAAAGAGCTGCTGGGAGTAACGAGGATGATGTAGTTGGTGCTAATTTGGCCAATTAAAGTGGTGATGATTTCTTGTTAGTGTCAACGACCAATAACTCCAAGCTCACGTCCGAGTGGATCCTAGATTCGGGATGTTCTTTCCACATGTGTCCCGACAGAGAATGGTTCTCCACATACAGTTCAGTTGAAGGTGGAGTTGTGCGCATGGGAAATGATTCATCTCATAAGGTAATTTGTATTGGTACTGTTAAAATTAGGATACACGATGGGACGATTAGGACACTCTCAGATGTCAGGTATGTACCTGATTTATGAAATAATCTCATCTCATTGAGTATTTTAGACTTGAAAGGATGCAGAATCAACATCGAGTCGAGCGGCATTAAAGTATTTCATGGAGCTCTTGTTTTTTTAAAAAGTAAAAGAACTGGCAGTCTTTATATTCTGGAAGGTTCTACAGTGACTGGTGAAATCGGACGTCATTCGTCCATTACAGAGTCGAAGTCAACTTGTTTGGAGCAGAGGCAACTTGGTCATAGGAGGGAAAAAGGTATGGTCGTTTCGTTGAAGAGAGGTTCTCTTTTGGATGCAGGTTTTGAAAAGTTAGGGCACTGTGTTCGTGAAAATCAAACCTGGGTTAGTTTTGATTTGGCAGTGTACAAATCAAAGGCTAGAAGACTTCTAGTTTCTAAGCACAGATTCGACTCAGTTAATTCCTTGCATGGTTCAAGATAGGCTCGTGGCAGGCTTTGGCAAAGATGGCGTTGTGGAAATATGAGTCAAGGTGGAGATTTGTTAAGTATGACTCCTATTTCAGTCAAATTTGAGGAATAATCTTCTAATTAAACTCTGTCTATTTGTTTCAATCAAACCCTGATTAGTTTAGATTATTTTATTATTTGACCTATGAATTTAGCCTATAAATAGGCTCTTTTACAATCTTAGAAAATACACCCATTAGATATTAGAACTCATAACACATTTAGAGAATTTTGTGTTTACGTTTTGAGGGTTCTTTGTTTTTGAGTTTTCGAGGTTTAGTTTTTATCTCCATCTTTTGTACATTTCGTTCTTTTGCCATTATAGTAAAATTATCTTTGCCCGTGGTTTTTTATCCTCTTTGGAGGGGTTTTTCCACGTTAAATTTGTGTGTTCAATTTCTCAATTTATTCCGCTATTTTTTTTACTTGTTGCTTAATCAAGTCGATCCTAACAGTATTAGTATTTTAATTGTATTTCCACAAAAAAATAATATTATATATTAATATGACATTTAACTTACAAAATATTCATAAATCTAACGACTTTAAACATTTGGCTACATTGATTTTCGCTTTAATCTTAATATATTATATTTACACAAATTACATTGAGTTTTAAATGTAAAATATTATATATATACAACCGACCCATGCATCGCACGAGAATACAAACTAGTTATATTCTATACTATTATTTAGGTCCCTGATTGAGTTGATGTCACGAGTCAACCAAAGTCTAACTCAGTTAATGAAATTATGTAAATACCCTCCGTATTTAAAATAAGTTATATTATTCGAGGGTATTTTAAACTTTTTATTAAAAACAATAAAAAAATATGCAAATGACGATATTTGAACTTACACTAATTACATTTGTAAAACTTTAAATTTACTACTCAACCAAAGCTTTATTTTAATTTTTTATTAATTTTAATTTTATAATTCATATTTTATTACCTCCATCAATTGTGCATTATTATTTAAACTCTTGATTTAGTTGGTGCGGCAAGTCAACAGGACACCAACTCGGTTAAGGAAGTTACTAAAATGTCCTTTTGTATTTAAAATAAGTTATATTATTTGAGTTACTTTGATGTTTGTAATTTAAAAACAAGACAAAATAAAATGTGAATATGGCATGATTTGAACCTATACTAATTATATTAATAAAACCTTAAATTTACTACTCAACCAATTTTTTTAAATTATTAAATATATATTTTTATTATGCACACTTTTATTATCTCTATTAATTGTATATATATTCAAATAAACCTTAAAATTAGAAGTAGTAAAAATAATAATAATTATTGATTGGGTATAAATTATAAACTTAAAGTTGATTGAATCTTAGCTCGATTGGTATGTACATTGTTGCCAAAGTAGGAAGACGTGGATTCAAATGCGTTAAAGCACATTATCATCCTATTTATGGAGTAGGGAGGGGTTATGGGTAATTTTAGGTATTATGTAAAAAAAAAAAAAAGTAAATATGATCAGAACCTATAAGATTATTCAAAAAAGAAATTATAAACTTAAGGGAATCTTCACTTATACTGGTGCAAAATTAACATGGTTTTACACTCTTTCATAACTTTTTTTATGATTAATATTTTAATAATTCAACCATTGAATTTCATGTTCCATGCATGTAAATTATGTATGCTACGTTTGAAGTAAAGAAAATTCTTTTAACTATTTTTTTTACAAAAAAAAATTTAACCGTTAAATATATATTAACTAGTTTTGGTATGAGTTGAGTATATGTATTAATTAAATTATATTTAATTATTTCTTAAGATTTTTCATAAATTTTGCAATGTTTTGTAATAATATGTTTATAAAATTAAAATTAAACTAAAACTTTATCATCTTAAGAGGCGAAAAGTGTATATTTATCATTAAACTAATTTATAATTTCAAACATTTAAAGGGACTAGAATGATATTTTGCCATTGGGGGGCTGCTTTCATGTATGACAATGAACAGTCAAATTCATAAAAAAATGTAAAATTGATCCCTTCCTTAAATACATAAATAATTATTTGTCTTTGATTTTGATAGCTGCTTTGTGTTGAATATAAAATCATACGTAGTTTGTTGTTAATTCTCGTGATGAAATGCCACTAAAGAAGGTGTCCCCCGTTGGCTGTCATTGGTTGATGTTAAAATGAATCCCACTTTATCCAACCTTGGAAAATATTGCTTATTTCAAATTTGCAACCTCTAGTACTACTACTATATTTGGGACCAATTTTGGGGACCAAAAGGGTCAATTTTTCGTAGCTGGCCCATCATCAGCCATGGGTCTATTCAAAGCCAGCTGGTTTAGTGGCTGTGGAGCTAGTGGTCCTCCCCATGCATCGGTTACCACCATTTCTATTTCCCTTTAATTTCAATGCTATTACTCAATTAAATTCATAATGTTGAAAATTTTACCAACTAATTAATAGCTTCATTATTAAAACTATATAATAGTGAACATAGCTTTAGAAAGTGGCAAATTTGAGAAGAAAAAAATACACACTATTTTTGTAACGCCTCAAATTTCGTATTCCTATTTCTGTATATTTTTGACACAATTGTGTATCTGTCTCAGTGGTTAAGGGCTCTAGGTGTGTTTGAGAGGTCCTAAGTTTAATCATTATCTTGAGCAAAAGTTGTTATTTTTGTGGGGTTAAACCTTACCTTGGTGGGTGGGTTTATTTTTAGTTGTTGCTATTAGATATCAGAATGGGCCTGTTGGTCTAGTGGTTAGGTGGAGTGTGGGTTTGCTGGTGGTCTTGTGTTTGAATCTTTGTGCAAGCGTGATTGCTAATATTTTTGCTCTGTTGGCTTGTACAGTTTCGATTGAACGAAAAGCCTAAGTAGTGGGATTAGTGGAGTGATTTGAGGGATATGGGGAGTTATGGGAATTATCCTCAATTTTTTTCTCTTTTCTTTTCTTTTTTCGAAAATCCCCCTCTCTTCCTGATGTTTTGTTTTCCTCAGCACTCTGCCGAAATTCCCTTGGAACTTCCCCTCTTCCTTTTCCTTTTCCTTTTGTTTCTCGAAGTCATCTTTTCTTTTAGCAACGTGAATTACACTTGTGCGGGTTCGGTAAGTTTTCTATTTCTGTTCGTCATAGTAGTGTAATGAGCGATTAAAAATCTGATTTCTACTGCAATTGTTGATGTAGGCGAAGGTTTTGAGCAATGAAATTCGTCTCTTTGGTTTAACAGGTGTTAACGAAGGTTCTTCATCGATGGTAAGTCAGGTTCCTGTTAGTTCATTTTTTTTGGCATCCGTAATCAATTACTAATCGATGATGGATATTCTGGTTTTAGGTTTCGAGAGACTCGGGAGTGTTTCCGCTGCAAAATAGTACAGGTGTGTACCTGAAACGCAAAAAAAAAAAGGATTTAGCGAAAGTCGAAATTGCAATCTGTCGATGCCACACGGGCGTGTGGTAGGCCGTATGCGACACGGCCGAAGTGTAGGCCACACGGGCGTGTGAACATTGGTCGAGGCCATGTGATCCACACGGGCAATGCTAATTTGGGCATGTGGGCCTACATGGGCATGTTTATAGTGAGATTTTTCGTAGGGTCGCACGAGTCATCCTATTAGACTGTGGGCCTACCATAGGGTCAGTAAACGCTATCTAACCCTAAAATCAAGTGATCTGTTAGACTGAAATATGGTTATGAGCATGCCCATGTTTGTATATTTGTTTTCTGCTATAAAAGCATGTTAAGTATAATATCTCTGTTAATTCTATATGTATGTTGTGTTATCTGATATTGGGGATGGGTTGATGTATAATGGAGGAAATGTTCTGAAAGGCAGTTTTTCCTATTATATAGCAGCTTGGCTGCGTTATATATGTTATGTGCCGCATTGGTACAACATGATGTGTAGGGCTGGGTGGGTGTTTTAAACTCCACATGGTGTGTAGGGATGGTCGGGGATGGTGTGTAGAGGACGGGGGTAGGATATCTGATTTTTGATTCTAATATGCATATATGTATTTGTATTCTGGGATGGGCTTAGGCCCGAATCTGTATTTGACTGATTCTAATTTTCTGGATGTGTGTATGCTTAATTCTGTAGGGTTACACACTGAGTTTACGTAAACTCACCCTCTTTTTTTATTCTGTACAGGTAATCCACAGAGTTAGGCGAATCGGTGCAGTGGAGGACTCGACGGTGACCACTTGCCATAAACTACTTTACTTTGTTTTTAGTTTTATTTAAGTTTGGCATTAAGATTTGAGAGTTTGTGTTTTCTGGGACTGCATGGACTTTTAACAAACGGTTTTGGTTTTGTTGCTCATCTTATGCATGCTTTGTCAAAAAGTTTTCTTTTAAAACGACGGTTTACTAAAACAAGGTTTCCTAAATTACGAACGGTATTGCTAAAACATCACGAATTTTCAAAAGCTTCCACTCTAAATGATTTTTAGACAAGTGGATTAATGTTTTAATAATGAATACAAAAACTTAAGGGTTGAATAAACATTTTCGAATTATTTAACAAATATGAGCTAATAAATTGACATGGTTTATTGTGACGACTTAGTTTACAAAACCTATTCCATGTGACATCACCAGATTCGGCCATAACGTCTAGGCTAGATTTGGGGTGTTACAATCTTGGTGGAGCCTAAATAGTTTTTTTTTATTAAATTGTGAATCAAATAAATTTTTTTAAAGAAAATCGATTATAATTTCATATTTATAATATTATTTAACTGTGTAATTAAGTTGATGTAACGAGTCAACTTGACACTAATTCAGTCAAGAAAATTACTAAAACAACCTTAAATATCTGAAATAATTGTCTGTTTGTTTACATGTAAAAGGTTTTATGAAAAATGTTTTCTACATTCTTTTTGTTTGTTTTATAGAAAATAACTTGGTCAACAGAAAATGGCTTACAGGTCAATGTAGAATAATCCCTTTTTCCTGTAAAATGACTTACCTTCTTGTAAAGCATAAATCATTTTCCGAAAAAGAGTTCATCTATAGGTAATTTTATTTTTTATATAAAAATTAACTTAAATCAAGTTTAAATTTATTACATTGATAATAAATTTTATTTTTTAAAATATTTAAAATAATTAAAATTATTAATATAAAATATTATATTTTTCAATGTTATTAAACATGTATATTTAATTATTTATATTTAGTCATATAATAAATTGTTAATATAATTTATTATTCTAATAAATTATTTAATATTTCAATTTTATATTTTTTAAAAATATTCTTCACATATTATTGAAAATATTCAATATTAATATTTTGATAATAAATATTTATTACAATTATAAATATATTGATAATAAATGTTTTGTAGTATAAAGGTTAAAATATGTCATAAGTATATGTACTCTTCACAAATTTGTAATTTAGTCTCTGTACTTTTATTTTTAAGAATTTAGTCCATCTACTTTTCAGATTTGAAAATTAAGTCCTATTGTTGACATTATTAAATTTTTTATCAATTTTGTTGATGTCACATTTTTAAATAAGAAATATTCACTTGGTAGTTATGTAACTAAAAAATGACGTTGTAATGAACTTAAATTTAACAAAATATTTTTAATATATGCAAAAATAGCTTTTATAAAATATTTTTTTAAGAAATCTATCAAACAACAGAAAATATTTTACACGGATTCATCCAAAGACCAAAAAATATTTACTTTTTCAGGATAGTAAGTTATTTTTCAGAAATTAGTTTACGGAAATCATTTCTAATGAAATAAACAGACCCTAAGTTATATTATGACAATGGCACTTTTGTCTTTTTCTTATTTAAAGAGAATAAAAAAATTGTAAATTTTGAGATATGAGTCCATGCTATACCATCATCTATAAACAATTGAAGTATATTTAATATTCTTAATTTAATGTATTTACTTATTTAAATTTCTTTTTACTCATAAATTTTAAACTATTTTTTATTTTAATTTTGTATATATTCCCTATATGTTATTATTATCACTTTCAAACATTACATTTTATTATTTATTTTATGTTATTTTTAAACATATATATATTTTAAATACGTGATTTTCACATACTTACATATGTGATAAAAGTTTTAATCTATTTAATTGTTTTTACCACTTGAAAATCTGTCACACAGAATATAGGATTTCTAAATTATTGTTTTAGATGAGAAACTACAAATCTTAAATATATAGACCACAAAATCAACATGAAAGGTTAAAAAAAAAAAACAAAATTTTTAATGGCTGATGAAGAAAATTGGTTCCTAATCCTTTTGATTTGTATGGCTTTTCTGGTGTGGAGATGTGCCTTGGAATCATTGTTTGCACCTCCAGTACATATGGGATATTGATTCTTATTGTATTGAACGGTTGACTTTAAAGTGGTTGACAGGGCGATATTGAGAGTGACGATTGGTGCTCTGTATGTGTCAACATGGCGAAAAGCAGGGTGAGTTTGGGCAGAAGAGGTGTTTGAGTTTGGTCTTTTAGGTGGTATGGCCACAACATATGGGTTATTGAATCATATTGGTGCTTCAGTTTAAGTTCCAGACTTGGAATTAATGGGAGGCAGTTCATTGCTTTATTTTGATGGAGTGTTGTAGGCGAAAGCTGGAGGTGAATGGGATTCAATGTTTGAATTTGGTGGTTTCTGATTAATGATCGTTAATTGTTACATCATGGGATGGTGTTTCTGTTGTTTTGCGGCTTTGCTGTTTTTTGGCGTCTTTTGTATTTCTATCCAGTCTGAAGGAAAAAATGATAATTATGAAATACCAAGCCTAGAAACTCAACACGTATTATTGATGAGGTGTCACTACACATCTTTTCATTTTTATTTCTTAAATAGCCGCTACCCTTATCCTTAAATATATATACAACACATAAATGTTATGTTTCAAAAAAGGAAAAAAAAAATAAATTGTAAAGTCATTAAATTATTAATAATTTTTTGTTTTGGTTACTCAATTTTAAAAAATTATAAAATAATCATTGAATTATTCAAAAATTTTCATTTAAGTCATTGAATTATTCAAATTTTTTTTATTTTAAGTTACTAGGCTGTTAAGTTCTTTTTTAAAGTCTAACTAGCAAGCTTCAAGTGACCATTCTACAATCGTGGTAGATTAATACCCATCGACAAGTAGACAGTTAGTGATGGAGATTGGATAAGAAAGTCGTTTGAATTTTTGTTCACAGATTTGTGAAGTTTGAAACTAATTCATGAAAAAAAACTGAATTGTAGAAGAAGAGGGAAAAGGACTTTCAATTGATGAAGGCAATGACTTAAATGAAAACTTTAGATTTGTTCAGTGACCATTTCATAATTTTTTAAAGTTAAATGACCAAAATGTAAAATTATTAATAGTTTAGTGACCCTTGAGTGTAGTTTACCCAAACATAAAGTGGAACCTCATATATTATTTGCACAGTGGTTGGTTAGTTGTTGCCGGCTTCAACCAATGTTCCATAATCTTAAATTCTCAAGGATTGCCAATAAGTCATTTTGTTTCTCTTGTATGATTGAAGGTACCCACGTGTAAAGATACATATAATAATAAATCTTTATTAATTTAATTTTCAAACATATAAAAATAATTATATGTGATATATACAAACAACATCTATTTATCGTAAATACTATGAAAACCCAAATTACTTAATTACAACATACACAAGTATGACATTAATTAAATCGAGGATTTGATGGGAAGATGAAAGTCAAACTTTGGTTGGCCTCATAAACGTCTTTTTTTGTTCTCCTATATAATAATGTAATTAAAAAAGGCTACTTACAGTAGCATTACAATCTCGTCTATTAGTATTCTTTTTTGTAGCTTTTCAATCAATTCTAGATTAACGATGACTTCATTAATTATTGATACCAAATAAAGCCTTAAGAAAATAAAAATATAATTACAGTTTGTCGGTTAGGGGGTGGGTCAAGTGAATTCAACTAACACAAGCAATATATGCGTATATATGATTGAGTTTATTTGAGAATTGATTAAAATATTTTTATGAAGTAAATTGTTTTATTATGGAAGTGTTTTTAATTTTTATATAAAAATTAATAAAAATTCACACCTTGTGAGATTTGAGCCTAAGGCATTATAGTTTTAAATATTCAATTTTACCATTTCAAATAAAGTTTCATTTTATTTTTACATAAATTTTTAATAAATATAATTTTTTATATATTCTTTAGGATTTTTTCGGAATAATACAAAAAATAGATTATTTACCAAAATAATATGGGGTTTTTTACCAAAATAATATGAGAGATGCATGGAACCCCCAAATCGGCATGATAACTAACAATTTTGATTGAAACGATGCATCTGATGTGTCGAAAATGGACAAGGCACCTCGAAACCATAAATCGACAACCAATACACTAATTTAGATTTCTAATGGCTTGTCATGTCGGTGCAGTGCTACAACAGGGATTTCCTGTTACTTAGGAAGCCTAAATCAACATGGTGACTACCAATTTGGGCTTCCTAAGCAACAAAAACCTCTTCTCCTTGATGTTCGACATGACTACATATAAGGGTGTTTAAACATCCCAATTTTTTTTAGAAGAAATTGCTTTGAAGTGAAAAAAAAAAAACATAATAGTTGTGGGTAGTAAAAAAATAAACTGAGAGTAAAGAGAATGAAAAAAAAAAGTTAATAGAGTTGAAAAAAAAATTTATTTGTTAATAGAGTTATTAAATTTGTTAGAAGATAATTTAGCTTAGAGAAAAAGGTTTATATTCCAAATGTAAAATACCAGCCATTAATTATTTGGTAAAAATTAGTTTATTATTATGCATAAATTTAAATTATAAATGTTTTAAATTTTTTTAGTAAAAAAAATAATTTACATAGAAAATATAGGAAATTGTAAATGATATATCGATGGTAAATGTTTACTTTCTTTTTTCAACAAAAATGGAATTATTAAAGTAAAAAATATGGAAAATTATAAATGTTAATTTGGACTTTTTTCTCCAATAGTATAGAAAAAAAATATACCTAAATAATATAAAAAATTGCAAATGTTATACATAATTAGTGGGTTATCATTGTATTAATTGGTGGAAGTAATTTTTTTCTTAGGATCGATGTTAGAAGAGGCAAGCTCCAAGAAAAAAAAAAGGTAAGAAAACTTTATAGTGTAATTATATTACGGTTTTATGGTTTATGAATATAATAAAATTACATTATGTGAATTTTTTTTGTGACATGAGATAGTAGGGTTTAGAATTTATGAAATATGATTAGTTTGAAATGGTTAGATGGTTTAGGGTTAGGATATATATTGTAATAAAGACAATGCTTTATTGTGTAGAGGAAAATGACTAGGGTTATTTGAACTGCGAAAAAGATAAGAATTAAACAACAACGAGAAGTTGTTGACATTTTGGTAGAAAAATTAAGAATTATAGGATGAACTCGAACAACGACTACGTTGTTTCCCACATAATTGTTGTGAAACTTATAATGTAGGAGTTAATTTAGTCATGTTATACTGGTCTTAGGTGGGAAATTCAGAAATATCGTTTTCTTAGAGAAATATTTATATACGTAGAACATAAAGTTAGGTTGGATAGACTGTGATTGATGTTATCTTCCAACAAGAAAAATAGAAAAAAATGGTATGAGATATTAACCAAAGAATTTGTGAAGGGCATCGTAAAAGATGGTGGAAAGAGAACTTCCTAGCTGATTACAAGTAATCATATCTGCGTGAGAAATCCAAATTCTCCTTATTTTCTATAGATGAGGAATTTAGATATAGGTGGGTTTTCGAATGATTGTATCGACTCCATTCCAATGATTGTAAGGAGATTAAACCAAAGAAGGATGGAGGTGTATAGGATTATGGGTTTATGGGTTTATGTAATTAAGGTTTAGGGAATTAGGATTTATCTTTGAAATGTATTATCTTGTATCGAAAATTTTGGCTCTATTATTGTATGAAGTTGATGTTTTTCTAATATGATAAGGATATTTTGTCAAAGCTTTAATACCGAGTTTCATTTTAAAATTATATTGTATTATAAAAAACATCGTTTGTTAATTCAATCAAACTTGATGTAACGCCCCGAATTTTGGGGCTAGAAGTTTTGGGTTTTTTGGTTAGGGCCAGTGAGTTGGTGGTGCTATTGTGTTTGGTGGTGCATTTAAGTGTCAGAATGGACTTGCTGGTTTGGTGGTTAAGTGAGTGTTAGTAAAAAGGTTTTGGGTTCAAGTCTTTGTGTGGACGTTTGGATGATACTTTCATTTTTATTATTCTATTTTGTTTATGTTTTTAATTTAAAGGTATATTATTATTTTTTATTTTTATTTTTCTTTTTTTCTTTTTTTCTTTCTTTCTCCTGGAAACGTCCTATTATTCTTTTCTCTGGCTCTTTTCTTTTCTTTTCTTTTCTTTTTGGAAACGTGGGCGTGGGGCTTTCAAAGGGCTATTAATTTCCTGGTTGTCGGGGCAAGTTTTGGACGCGTCGTGGGTCGCAAATCAGGTGTGGGTTTTGTATCTTCTTCCATTTTATTTGTGAAATTTATTTTGACCTTGTGAAAAGTCGACAACGTGTGTGTGAGTGTTCGTAACTTGTTAATTTCGTTGTTATATCATTGTGTAATGCGTAGAATTAGCGTGATTCGGCATGTTTTCGAACTATCGAAGGTTGGAGAGTGCTTCGTGGTTGAAAGCACATTTTTGGGGTTGTTTTTATGGTGATTTGGTGGCCACTGGAGTTTTCACACCAGTTCACAAGGCCGCATGCTTTTGGGAATTAGGGTTTTTGGGCTGATTTGGGTGCCACACGGTCATCTGGCCGATTTAGGGATTTTATTGCTTCTCACAGGGCCATGCCTCTCAAGCACACGGGCTTGTGAGTTGGGGGATTAGGGTTTGAGTGATTTGATGCCATACGGCCTGGCCACACGACCGTGTGGCTAATTTGGGGATTAGGAATCCCACACGAGCGTGTGTTTTGGACACACAATCGTGTTTGGTGGGCACACAGTCTTGTGAGACCCTCACATGGCCGTGTCAGCCCTGTAATCAAATTTAGTGCAAATGGACATAGAGTTACACGACCTGTTCCCACGTCCATGTCCCTAGTCCACACGGGCGTGTGCTTCAATCACACAGTCGTGTGCCTCTCTTCACACGGCTGTGTGCCTCTTTTCACACCAACGTGTGCCTCTATCACACGGTCGTGTGCCCCTCCTCACACGGGCTTTTGATCTTGCACATGACCTAGACATTACCACACGACTAGAGCACACGGGCGTGTGGTCTTAAGACATTTATATTGGTTCTGTGTGCATTTCTGATCTGAATATGTGTTTGTGTGTGCTTCGACCCTTAGCTAAGTTTAGTGAGGGTGTTTAAGACTCGATATCTGTGATGATTGTGTGTGACGTATGATTTTGAATCTGGTCTGTGGAGTGTGCTACATAACTATTCTGACTGACTGTCTGCTAATGTGTCTTTATTCTGTGAGCTTGAATGCATTCATGCATTTGCATAAAGTATTTTGGGTTGGGTTGTGAAGAGAAGGAAGATTGTATCTGTTCTGATCTAGCAGTTTAACTGCAAATTTATGCTTACAGCGATTTATCGCACTGTACCACTCATGCGTCAGCTTTGCTGCACACTATTATTTGATCTGGCAGTTTTCACTACATGTCCGTCACAAATAATTAATTCTCGCATTACATCGCATCATGACGTCGCGTCGCCTCTGTTGAGTACCATTATCTGATCTGGCAGTTTAGCTGCAACTCGTCTGTACAACGGACTACCGCATTGCACAGTACAGCATATACACTAGCCCTGCTATGTATTATTATCTGAGTGGCTTAGTCCACAATTGTGGTGTGCAGGGTTGGATGGGCCTTTCGAGGTCCCAATTGGTGTGTTTGGTTGAATGGGCTTGATAGCTCTTTTGGGGTGTGATAGGGGGACGAAGAGGTGTGTTGGCTGGATGGGTTGGTTTTTATCTAACTGCATTTCATCTGTATCTGTCTGTGGGTTCTAACTGTAAGATTTGTTAACCGTATTCTATTGTCTAAATGACACTTGTGTTGAATTTTTATGTGAATTTGGTGTGCTCTAGTTGATACGTTTGGTTAGGACGTTAGTCCCAAGTTTACTGTCTGTCTCTTGTTTTGTTTCAAACTCACACTGAGCTCAATTAGCTCACACCCTCTAAGTGTTTCCTTTTCAGGTATCTTTTTCTGAATTCTAACGCTAGACTCGGTGTGCAGAGGTCTCGGACAGTCTTGGAGAAAATTTAGTAAACGTTATATTTTCAGTTTCTATTTTGTCATTCAGATTTTGAACTGTAAGGTTCTATAAAGCTAATGTACAAATTTTGAGCCAAGTTTTAATCGTTTTTATTCCGCTTACATATATATATACTATCTTAACTGAAATTTTAATAACTGGTTTTAAACGATTAAGTATTACGATTCGACATGAAAATTGTTTTGTAAAAATTTACCTACGATCACTTCGGTGATAAATGTGACATCCGAGATTCGGTCTAAACTTCTAAGCCGGGTTTCGGGTGTTACATTTGAAATATAAAGGGTATTATAAAAAAATCAATTCCTAGTTCAATGAAACAATGACCAATGATGAAAAAATCAAGGAGTTCGGTGTAAGAGTTAATGGTGCCACTGGTTATAGGCAAAGGTGATGCCCATGTAACACCCCTAACTCTTATCCGTCGCAGGAACAGGGTACGGAGTATTACTAAGATTTACAGAATTAAATTCAGACAATTTCATATCATTACACACTTACATTATAAACTAATAATAATCAATCATACCATCCCTTATAACAACCCTCGAGGCCCAAAATATGTATTAGAATCAAGTTGGGACTAAATCGAAAACTTAGAAATTTTTTTGCAAAACTTCAAAATTTTCCTAGGTGCAGGATACACACGCCCGTGTGGCCAGGCCATGTGAAGAGGCATGTCCGTGTCTCAAGTCTTGTAGGCATTCGAAATAGGGCACACTGTCGTGTCCCAGCCCGTGTCTATACCTGTGTAACTCACTGACTTGGGTCACACGGCCAAGCCACACGCCCGTGTGTTAGATCATGTGGATAATTTTGAGCATTCTGTTTCTCAATTTTTAAGATACAGGGGACACACGGCCAGATCACATGCCCATGTGCTAGACACACGGCCGAGACACAGGTGTGGACGAAAATAGGTCATTTTTAATGCCACTTTTCTCACGCAATTTGTCTTCCACCTTCATCAACACTTTAACACATTCACAAGGCAATACCAATCATTCAAACCAAGCCAAAATCAAGTTTAATACATATTATAACACTCCATATGTCCAAGTATTCAATTTTACCTAATTGACCAAATTCACATTCATGCATATCTTAACAATTATACTAACTCAAACCAATTAATAATGAGCCTATATGATTTCCGTCATTTAACCAATTCAAAGACTCGTCAAACACAAATAGACCATATATAAACATATAAAAATATGTCTATCACAAGCTATTTCAATGGCTAGTTACAACCAAACATTTACATTGCCATCATTGGTCATATATATATGCCATTATAACCAATATTAGTTTGCTATATATACCGAAAAGTCCTAGGGATAGTGTGATACGGATCCGACCAACTTCCAACCTTTACTAGCTTTCGAGTACTATAAAACAGAGGAAATAAAACAAAGTAAGCATTTAATGTTTAGTAAGTTCGTATAACAAAAAATTAACTTACCATTCATTTTCTTTAAATAAACATTCAAAATGCATCCAAGCAATTTGGCTAATAACCTAAACACACAACTTCATCAAACAAGTTAGTCATTTATTTCACCTGAATATCAAAAATCATGTATGAGCTCATCAATATCAAGTTTCCATGTATTTCGTGTATATACAGATAACGTTTCATTTTAATTCATTTATTATCTCATATCAGGATTTTGCCCATTGAATCATTTAAAATATCGATGAATACCCGGGTAGTACATAAGAAATGTACAAATTTGTAATCTGTCAATTCATATTCGAGAATGCTCATAAGAGCACATAAACAGGAAGCTCTTTCGAGCCATATAACTGGAAGCTCATGTAAGCCATGTAATGGGAAGCTCATAAGAGCTAATATCATGAAAGTTCAAGCGAGCCAATATCAGAAAGCTCTAGAGAGCCATTAACGTGAAGCTCACAAAAAGCCTTTAATAGGGAAGCTCACAAAGAGCCTTTAATTGGGAAGCTCACGAAGCGCCATTTATCAGGACACTCATAAGAGCTACGTTGTGCCCACAACACATGTAAGATCACAACCAAATCGGGATGCTCCGAAGAGCTATTAACGGGAAGCTCGCAAGAAGCATATATCGGGAAGCTCATGAGAGCTAATAACAGGATGCTCTTTCGAGCTATGGTGTGTCCGCAACACATGCAAGATCACAACCAATCGAGAACCCTGTATCCATCGTATTTCATTTATTCAAACGAGACTTAATGCTTGTCGGTTATATTTGGATGTGTTTCATACATGTCAATTACACAATTTAATTCACATACACAACATTCAATTCAAAATATAAATATAATTTAGTTACACAAACTTACCTCGATAATGTTTGTGCACACAAAAGTTACTAATCTGCTACTTTCTTTTTTCCTCGGTCTAACACTGTATTTGGTCTATCTGGATCTAATTAAGCCAAATAAGTCTTGCTAGAACTCAACACCATATCTAGGGTTTCCATTTCTTTTAATTTGGGGAAAGATGATATAAAATAATGATATTTCTATTTAATTAAAATATCATCTTTTATTATTTCATCTTTTCAATTTAGTCCTTTTCTTTATTTAATTTTCTATTGATGACTAAGCATACTTATCTACTAACTCCTCTAAATGGTTTATTTGTCATTTTATGCAATTTGGTCCTTTCCATCTAATTAGACATGTAATCGGTAAAATTTTTTTAACAAAATTTTCATATGACATTTCTATCATAATGCAAATCATGCAATAATAATATTAAAATAATTTTCCTTTCAGACTCGGATTTGTGGTCTCGAAATCACTGTTCTGATTTCATTAAAAACGGGCTGCTATAGCCCAACACTCAACAAATTTGACGAGGACTAAAGAACACGGCCATACATACAATAAATAATTTATTATTTATAAAATAAACTAAAAAAAGAGAAAAAAAAAGTCTAATCGTGTTTGTGGGCTTTTCAAAAAAAAATATTTATAAAATTATTATTTTAATAAATAAATTTCATGTTAGAAAAAAGAAAAAAATGGGTGTTCATTTATTTATAATTTTATATGTATTTTTATCAAAAATGAACTTTAAATTTTTGTACTTTTTAAAGGTTTTTTCATTTTTCATTTTTCATTTTTAAGATTAATCAAGACTAAATTGACATATTGTGTTAAGTTGAGGGTTAAATTTTTTGAATTTTTTAAAATTAGGACCAAATTGATAGAACTTATAAACGTTGAAAAGCTAACTTTGTTATTATGCCAATGAAGAAACGGCCATGTCAGCATTCTGTTATTGATTTAACGAATGAATGACGGAAATATTAAATTATGATAATATTAGTGATTAAAATAGTAATTTTTAAACTTAAGTGACCAAAATAGAAACACACTAATAATTGATTGACTATTTATATAGTTTACCCTGGTTATATATATATATATATATATATATATATATATATATATATACATGTGTGTATTAACAATTCTAGTAATAGTTATATACTATGGGAGGGATCCACTTACACTATACTCTTTCTTATCTCTTTGTACGATTAATATTTTAATTATTCAACTGTCACATTTAATATTTCATTATATAAATCATGCATGTCAAATTTGATGTAAATTAAAAAATTTATAACTATTTATTTTATGTAAAAAAAATTAAATTGTTTAATAAAAATTAATATATACAATATTATCATATTATGTAATAGTATATCATCTATTATAGTTAGCGACAAAACTGATTTAACTGACCCAATCAAGTCAATTCAGTCAAATCGATTGGTAAATTAAGTTTTGATTTTGGACCAATTAATAGTTATATATGTATGTATTAATGGTTTTAAAATATATTATTACCCTATATAATACTATATCACATACTATAATAGTAATATATAATATATTAATTATCATTATATATTATTGTTTATTGTAATGGTTGAAAAACACTCTAATACAATACTCTTTTGTATATTTGAAAGTTAGTTCTCCTACTATATTATATAATGTTATATCATATCATATATAATATATTAATAGTTTATATATATACATTGATGATTAAACATTATAACATTATATAATATATTAATTATTAATTATCATTGTTTATTATTATACTAGTTAAAATATGTTTTAAATTCATTTACTCTAAATTTCTATGCTTTTTGTTTATTTGAAAGTTGGCCCTACTATGGTATAGCACCCAGTGTACTACGTGTGTGATGATGGATGCTAGGGAACTTAGGCTGCGTTTGGCATTGATTTTTAGATGAGCTTTTAGGGGGAAAAGTGCTTTTATATAAAAAGCAATAAAAAACATAAGTAAAATGTAGAAGCTTTTTCAACTTAAGAAAAATTCTTTTTCTATGAAAAAGTAAAAATTTGGTGTTTTTTTTAGCTAAAAGTGCTTTTGAGGCTCATATTACTTTTTTTAATTTTATTTGTTCTCTTTTTTTTTTTCATTTTTGAGACATTAGAACCCATATTTTCTGACGTTAGAACCCAAATATATGTAATATTTTAATTTGTTAGATTTATGTTTTCTATGTTATGTTAATATATAATATGAGTTATATATTTAAATATATTTTAAAATAAAATAATATAAATGTGTTAAAAGCATTAATTAAAAATAAAAAATAATTTTTAAAATAATACAATTATGTCAATATCTAATTACAAATATTTAATTATTATATTTAAATATTTAAATATAGTTTATATATTCTAATTAAATTTAATAAATAATTAATATTAATTACTTAGAAATATTTAAAATTAATATTATATATTAAAATATTAACAATAAGTTATAATAAATTATTTTTATATTTTTGCTAAAATATCATAATATTAATTAATTTGAACATTATTTAAATACATATTTGTTACTTTATAATATCATGTCTAAAATGGATATTTTATTTCTCAAAAGTTCTTTTTGACAGCAATACCAAACATTCAACTTTTTCAAAAGCATTTCTCAGAGGCATTTCTCAAAAGCACTTTTCCACAATACTTTTCAAAAATACTTTTCAAAAGTATTGCCAAACTAGCCCTTACTCTTTTCAACCATTGTTTGGCAAAGGGTCGTTACATTTTAAACCAAAACCGCAAGGGTTCCCACCCACAAAATGGTGAGGGTGAAAACAAAAAATTTTGGTTCCGTAATAGCTTTCAATTATGATTGACAAGTTTTTTCAGTTGGCAAGGGTACCAATTAATAATTAGTGATAATGCATTATTTATTGATGTAAAGTTTGATTGGTAATAGTATTGATCGATTCATTCTCTTTAAAGTAAGTGGGGAGTCAAAAATATTTGTTGGGTAAATTATCAGAAAATATTTTTTTTTTTTACAAAATTTACGGAAAAGGACTTGTTTTCTAATTATTTACCGAAAAGGGTCATTTTCCCCGAAAACGCGTCCACATCAGCGCGATTTTCAGGGGATGTAGCAGGAAAACGGGTCCCTGAGGGAGCGTTTTTGCCACATCAGCAAAAAGCGCTTCCTTGAGAGCGCGCGTTGTTGATGTGGCAAAAACGCTCCCCCAGGGACGCGTTTTAGCCCGTGTTTTTTTCCAAAAAAAAACTATTCTCGAATTAAATTTTCAAAAAATGTCATTTTTAGATATTATAAAAATAGACCAATTTTTTTAAAAAATTTACGATAATAAACATTTATAAAGGCTCAAAGTGACAACACCATTTTGTTTAAGGTGTCACCAATTAATATGAAAATATAACTTACAAAGCAAATCTTTATATAGACCTAAAGTCCCATTTGCCTTGTTTTCTTGAGCAATATGGGATATGAGATATGTGTATATATAGACTCATGAATAGTTTTGCAGCTTGTTCCTAAACACAACGTGGGATTCCTTCCTCTTTTAACTAACAACATGAGATTAAATGCTACACTATATTTGATATTTTTTTACTTAGAGTTTAAATTTTTTTACAAAAAGTTAACATTTGTTACATTATAAATAAAACTTTTAAACTCTAAGTAAAAAAATATAAAATATAAAATGAATATGGTAAAATATTAAAAAATAAATATTTAAAAAATTACTAATAGTTGAGTGGTCATTTTGTAAGTTTTTATAATTCGATAGCTAAAAAATATAGTTAAGTGACTATTAATGTAATTTAATCTAGATATAAAATATGAAAAATAATTATTATATTTTATGTATATTATATATTTCTATAAAAAAAACTTATTTAACATAATTATACACTATGTTTAAATAGATTATCTATCTAGTCAAAATATATCTTGAAATAAATTTATCGGCATTCATTAGGTGATAAAAATTAAATTAAAATTAGAATCAGAAAAATTAATTAGTATAGTAAAATATTAAAAATAAATAAATATTTAAAAAGATATATCAATTTTTTAAAATTACAAAAAAAATACTATTTGAGTACCAAATACTCACCATTTATTTATTAATCAAACATTCATAATATAAAATAAAATAAATAAATAAATAATTAAAAGTATAACTTCTAAATTTAAATAATGGAAAATTATTTTAAAAATTAGAATTGCATTGATATTAACTTCAAACATTTAAAATCGAATAAAAAATTATTACATGTACAAGTTTCATATGTGCAATTTGTTCTCTCTTTTTTTTAATAGTTCTTTTGTATATGTTAACAATTTTAAAATGCAACAAGATTAAAGATCTCAAAAGATAATTTTATAATATGAGAAAATGTTAACAAAATATTAAAAAAAATAGAAATTGTTTTGTAAAAAAAAAAATCAAATATAGTGTAGCATTTAATCTCATGTTGTTAGTTAAAAGAGGAAGGAATCTCATATTGTTTAGGAACAAGCTGCAAAACTATTCATGAGTTTATATATACACATATCTAATATCCCACATTACTCAAGAAAACAAGGCAAATGAGACTTTGGGTCTATATAAAGATTTGCTTTGTAAGTTATATTTCCATATTAATTGGTGACACCTTAAAAAAAATAGTGTTGTCACTTTGAGCCTTTATAAAGGTTTATTCTCGTAAAATTTTAAAAAAATTGTTCTATTTTTATAATATCTAAAAAATGACTTTTTTTGAAAATTTAATTCAACAATAATTTTAAAAAAAAAACATGGGCTAAAACGCGTCCCTGGGGGAGCGTTTTTGCCACATCAGCAAAGCGCGCCCTCAAGGAAGCGTTTTCTATTGATGTGGCAAAAATGCTCCCTCAGGGACGCGTTTTCCTGCTGCATCCCCTGAAATCGTGTTGACGTGGACGCGTTTTCGAGAGAAATAACCATTTCCGATAAATAATTAAAAAATAGATATTTTTCGTAAATTTTATAAAAAAAAGGGTATTTTCTGATAATTTTCCCATATATGTTGGTAGAGTTTAGTGGAGAAGTTCAGGAACTGGAACTTATTATTTAGTTGATGGGTTTTTGTGGGAAAATAGAAATAAGAAAGATGGAGAGAGGAGGAGAGGAGAGGAATGATACCTAAAAATGAAATGTTTAATGATGTACTCGTATAATGACACTTAGGTAATTATAGGATAGTATTGATGTGATAGGAGGGAGATTGATGTTATATATATCAATACTAATAGAATACCGACAAGCATGAAGTAGCCACTGTGAATTAGTTTCAGTTTCAATTAATGTTGGGGTTTGAAATATTTCCACCAAGACATGATTGCAGTTGAAGAAAAATTGAAGTGCTTCGTGCATGCATAGTTAGTGGTTAAAATCATATTCGATTAATAGGAAATATAATAATAGAATATTTTATTTGAAATCGTGGCTCGATCGTCTAAAAGAAAACAAAAGACTGCTGTGATATCAGTAGATACGTGGCCGACAATCCCTTCTCTCTCTAACCAACCCCAGTCGCCTTGTCTGTTCAAATATTAATATATCAGGCACCGGCCTTCCACAGATGATTGTCACTGTGATTTATATAAAGATTACGCACATGATTTTGGGGCCCATTGGACAGTGGGCTTTAAAAGCTTCCATCCCCGCCTTTGGTCAACCAAATCTGCAGTTGCTATCTACGCCTACAATTATTTATACTATTTGTTATTGGATCACCCACAATTGATAAAAGAAAAGAATTATACAATAATTATATTTATTAAAATTTGATAAAAATAACAAATGAGATTTTGATTGAATAATAAACTATAGAGGAACAGAATTATAAACATGGATTCAAATCCAATTATATAGGAATATTTTTATATTTTTATATATAAAAGATTTAAAAGTGACAAAAATATCATCAAAATAATATAAGTTACTTTATGAAAGTAAGAATATTTTGTCATTACATAATTGAATTAGTGGTCGATTGAGTCACAACACCAATTTATTAAAATGTTTATTATATAATATAAATAAATTTAAAAAATTATCAACACTCTTTTTTTACAAAGTAAATATTAATATGAAAGTGTATTATTATGAAAGTGTTTTATTATTTATATAATTTAGAAAAAAAATACATGCAAGATAGAATTTAAACCTAAAACACTATGCTATTCAATGTCTCAAATTTATCCTTTTAACTAAAATTTTATTTATTTTTAATAAAAAAATTTCAAAAAAATTTCACATGGTGAATTTGCCAATATCCGATTAATATTTAATACATTTCTACATATTGTCAGTTAAATCACAATGCGAATAAATGAGAATTTTAATAGGGTAAATAAAAATATTCAAAGGTCTTAAAAAATAATTTTATTTAAGATTTGTAACACCCCTGACCCCTAAATCATTGCCGGATTAGAGTTAAGAGGCATTACCAGACAATAGGATCATTTCACAACTCATTTACGACACAAAGTCAATCATCATCATAATACATCAAACATAAATAATTAGTCCCTTATTAAGGTGTATAAGACCTTAAACAAATGCTAGAGAGGGGTCGAGACTAAACCGAAACACATACAGTAACTTTATGGAAATTTAAAACTTTTTTAAGTTTCAGGGGATACACGCCCATGGGAGTAGGCCGTGTGCCTCCCACGGCTGCTAGACACACCCATGTGTCTTTCTTGTGGTCGAAACTGACCTTTGCTCCACGGCCACCAAGCACGCCCGTGTACTTTGGCCGTGGTCGATCCTGTCAAAAACCACAAGGCTACCAGGCATGTCCCTGTGCCGTGGCCGTGTGCTCGTAGGCCATACACTGACTTACGCCCACAGTCACTAGGCACGCCCGTGTGCCACAACCGTGTGGCAAAAATAGGCCATTTACAAGGCCAAAATGCCACCGACATGAGTCAATCCTACAAGCACATTTGAGCATCTTTATATACATAATTTGGTAACAAATTTCATGTCCAATAATCATCATATCATCACATATAATCTCATTTCTAAGCATGCCAATTTATACAACCAAAATACATGTAAATCTAGGTATAAATCACCCATAACTTCACTAAATCACTAAGGCATTGATTCATCATTGAACTTACCATTCATATGCTAATTCATTACCATCATGCCATATCAAAATATGCACCAAATACCATATTCACTCATGCATATTACCAACGTTTAGCTAGCCATATCACATAGCTATTTACACAACTCAACTATGATTCAAATAACTAGCCTATACATGCCATATTTCAACTATGTACATCTTTCCAAAAGTACCAAAATAGAATGCCGATAGTGTGATTGAGATGCTGACGATTCCCGAATCCAAGCTAGCTCTACTGACACTGCAAAGCAGAGAAACAAATCACACAGTAAACTTTATAAAGCTTAGTAAGTTCGTAACATAACACATTAAACTAAACCAAACATCATATAGATCAATTCTCTCTTATACATACCATATCATCCATAGCTAAAATTATTTATTCATCCATTCATAGCTTTATCTATAAACTCATCAACCACAAAGGTTCAATACATACCTTAGCTAATACATAGTTATTCAATTTCCAAGTTACTCAATGCTTGATA
Organism: Gossypium bickii; assembly: GCA_025503065.1. Taxonomy (NCBI): domain Eukaryota; kingdom Viridiplantae; phylum Streptophyta; class Magnoliopsida; order Malvales; family Malvaceae; genus Gossypium; species Gossypium bickii. The sequence continues at coordinate 12,862,423 of CP106716.1, read as the reverse complement.
TTCAAGTCGATCATCCTCTGATTCTTTCAATTTAATCGCACACTCAGTGCCATATACATGGTCGATACATATTAGTCATCGCACACTTAGTGTCTAATCTTTCAACCGGCTTATCTCGATATCGCACACACAGTGCCACGTCAAATAGCTGAAACTTTCATAACATCGTACACATAGTTCTATTCATCTCTGTTTCAATTTCAATTTTGCACCCTTAGTGCCATCAACTAAATCTTGCAAATAGCATTTCGATTTCATACACATATACACATTCATTTCATAATGCTAAACCATATCTTAATAACATGTATTATATCCGAACTTACCTCGGACGTCGAACTATCGAAATGGTCGATTAATCGAGCACTTTATCTTTGCCTCAATCTCGATCCGAACTTCTTCTTTCTTGGTCTATACACATTCAAATTAAATCCATTCAATCACTAAATCATTCATTTTAGTCCAAACACAAATATTTAGGGTATTTTACAAAATAGCCCTCACATTTTTACATTTCGACACTTTAGTCCCTATTTCACCAAATCATCAAATTCACATAATTTCACTTGGTTCAATCCTAGCCGAATTCTCCCCATGCTAATACAAGCTCATACATTTCATTTATTTCACATTTTAGTCCCAAAAAATATTATTTTCTCAATATAGCCCTAATTAGCTAAATTCATCAAAAATTCAAGAACAAAATATGTTCATCAAGCTCAAATCTTTCATTTAACAACTAAACTCATCACAAAGCTCAACATATCATCAATGACATATCTTACAAACATTACCAATACACAAATTGAGACATGGGCTTGATAGTAGACTAAGCAACAATCTCAAAAACATAAAAATCATTAAAATCCAAATCAAAATCATACATTAATTTGCAATAGAAAGGCCGAATACCCTAGCTAGATTTCTTTCCTTTCCTTCCTTGCTTGTTTCAGCCAAATGAAGAGAAAACAAAAGATGAACACTTCATCTTTTTGTTTTATTAATTTAATGCTAATAATTTAATTACTAAATTGCCCATCCATTATACATATAAGACAAAATAATACCAAGGTTATTATGACATTCTACCATCCACTATCTCAATTATGGCTTAATTGCCATATAAGGTCTCCACCTTTACAAAGCCACATTACATTGGTACTTTAACAAATAGCATACAACTTTCACATTTAATACAAATCAATCCTTTGCTCAAATTAAACACATGAACAGACAAATTAGCTTACGGAAATTTACCACATGCTTAATCACATATCAATAGCACAAAAAAATAATATTAGAATATTATACAGACTCGGATTTGTGGTCCCGAAACCACTGTTCCGACTAGGGTCTAAACCGGGTTGTTACAAGATTAAATGAAAAGCTTAAGAATTTAAGAAGTGATCAAAATATGCAGTTAATGTTTCTATTTTGTCTATTGGGATAACAAATATTATCCCAAAGAGATTAAATGTATCTTAAGAAGGTAACAACTTTTGACAAGATCATTGGACGAGCACTAATCGAGATGCTTTCGTAATGATATGTCGTTAAGGTGTAACACCCTAAACCTGACCTAGACGTTACGGTTGGATTGTGGAGGTTACATCGTTCGTGAAAACGCTAGTGCATAAGTTTTGGTGAATACCTCTTCCAACCTTAAGAAAATCCAATTTCATATATCTTATAGAAAACGTATCAATTTTCGAAAACCCATGAGTATTTTGAGGTGAAACCCCTATTTAATAGCTTTTACTAAAACAGATCCAACTTACTTAATTCGTTTACGAAACAAAACATTCTAGCGAATTTCAACAAAATTTGGTAGCGAAACCCTTTTAGAACTTGGTCTTATTTATCCCTAGTTTATTTTTTGTCGTCTTGTTTTAAATATCGATTGAAAATCATGATTTTTGTAGAACCAAACACCAAAATAAAATTTGAAATCCCAAACAAAATTAAAACGTCCCAAAAGTCTGTAAAAGTCCATAAAAAATATCAGTCCATAACGTACTAAACCAAAAGCGTGGAAACCGAGCTCCTATATCGCCGTCCAATGCTAAGTCTGAGGATCAACTGAAATGGAACAAACAAACGCGTGAATTTTAGGCCCAATGTGTGATATGTCCCACACAAACAAAACAATATAAATATAAATATATATACCAGAACATATCATAGCATATCAGATTCCATTTCGAAACATATCTTATACATATCATATCAGATCAAATTTCATATCACATCATATCAGATTTCATGTTGGAACATATCTTATAATATATCATCTCATACCACATCCTACCTCCATCCTCTACACACCATCCCTATCCAACCAACCGTACCAATTAAGACTACAAGAGTCCATCCATCCAATCACATTAGTACATGGCGGTATGCCACTCATAAATACGCAGATGAGCTACCAAAAAGAAATTTGTAGTCTAGCAGCCATAATTGTAGTAGTTATTGCCATGTAGCATTTCCTCCATCATATCAATCCCACCCCAAAACATAGACATAATATCGTACATACATATAACTTAGATCGTATGGCATGCATACACGTACATTTTTATACAGAACATAACATAGCATAAGGTACTCACAAATCATGTAACTTACATGGTTAATATACATACATATAAAGCATATCATACCATATCATATTAATATACTTACCGAAACCTACTTAATATGCTTCAAACACATAACTATGTTTGCATATTGAAACTTACGCTTTTTCTGGACTACATAATACCTAAGGACCCAATTTTCGAGTCCCTTAACCGACCCCTATTCGAGCCTCAAAATTGGGGCAAAAGACCCACAAGGCCGTGTGGCCCACATGACCCAAAAACCTAGCCCATGTAGTTCACATAGCCGTGTGCGCCATACAGCTTACCACACAGGTGTGTGGTGCACACGGTCTATCACACAGGCTGTTTAATTACACATGGTCATGTGCTCCACATGGTTTGACACACGGTCTACCACACGTGTGTGTGGTGCACACAATCTAGCACACGACAGTGTGACATTAGACAGTTTTGAAACCACCATTGTTTCACAATTTTCTCGAGTTTCGAATGAGATTTCGGGTTAGTTACAGACACCTAGTACTAATTCTGATTCACCACTCAATCAATCACTCTAAATCCTACAAACGACACCAAAACACAACGATTACAATTTCGATTTAATCACACTAAATCCAATTAAATCCACTTTTTTCTTAAGGGAAAAGAGGCCCAAATTCCATATACGCATACTTACCATATGAATAACAGTAGCCCAAGCTGACTAGAAGACTTAATTCGCTGGAGGTTCGTCTTCTAGAACGAAAGATTTCACCATTAATAGAAACCCATCACAAAGAAAAATCCCATATCAAAACCCCAAAGTCTTTTATAACAACACAATAAAGAACACTTACCCAAAATCGTTCGATAGACTAACGACATGACAAAGCGCAGAACAACAGCGATGATAGAACGCAAAAATAAAATTGCAAGAACAAGAGACAAAAAAAGAAAATGAAAACGGCACAAGAAGGAGAAAGAAGAAGAAAATAAGGTGAAAGAAGTTTGAGAAAACAATGGCAGCAGATAGCAAATTTTAGGAAAATTTTTAGATAAAAATTTAAAAAAAAATCTAAAATCAAATAAAACCTACCCACTGAATCAGATATTATCCCTAAAGAAACTCCCCTAGAATTTCAATCCCATCCAACTTCCTCCACCTAGGCCATACCACCAAGAATTAGCAAAAATATTTCCAATTTGTTTGCATAAAGACCTAAACATAGGACCAAAGAGGAAATTAATAGACACTCTACCACCGAACTAACAAACTCATTCTTATTAATAAATTAATAAAATTAAAAAATAAGCCCAAACACTCAAATTGGACAAAATTAAAAATTAAATCAAAAAATCTCAAAACATGAGAATTGAATTGAAGACCTCAAGCAAACTTTCAAGACACTTAACCATCACACCAAATTTAATTATTTAATGAACTTAACGCAAAATCCAAGAGATTTGGGGCGGCTCGCCTTGTCCGTTCAAATATTAATATATAACTAAAGACTTGTGATTAATTTTAAGGGAACAGGGCAACCCAATGTGTGTAAGCACATGATTTTGGGGCCCATTGGAATGTGGGCTTCAAAAGCTTCCTTCTCCGCCTTGGGTCAACCAAATCTGCAGTTGCTATCTACGCTTACAATTATTTATACTATTTGTTGTTGGATCACCCACAATGGATTAAAAAATAATTAAAATTTGATATAAATAACAAATAAGATTTTGATTGAATAATAAATTATAAATGTAAAAAATTATAAACATGGATTCAAATCCAATTATATAGGAACATTTTTTAATTTTTATATATAAAAAATTTAAAGCAACAAAAATACCATTAAAATAATATATGTTACTTTGTAAAGTAAAAGTATTTTTGTCATTACACAATTGAATTAGTGGTCGATTGGGTCATGACACTAACTTAATCAAATATTTATTATATGGTATAAATAAATTTAAAACATTATCAACACTTTTTTTTTTACAAAGTAAAAAATATTACTATGAAAGTGTTTATATATAATTTTTTTTAAAAAATACGTGCAAGATAGAATTTAAACCTAAAACATCATACTCTTCAATGTCTCAAATTTATTCTTTCAACTAACATTTTATTTATTTTTTATATAAACTCTTTTCAAAAAAAAAATTGACATGGTCAATTTGCCAATATCTAGTTAATATTTATTACATTTCTACATATTGTCAATTAAATCACAATGCGGATAAATGAAGATTTTAATAGGGTAATAAAAATATCTAAAGATCTTAAAAAATAATTTTATTTATGATTAAAGAGTTTAAGAAGTAATCAAAATATGCTGTTAATGTTTCTATTTTGTATATAATTTGAGATTTAATTTTTCAGTTAATACATTAAAATTAAAATTAAATCTTCTTTTTTTTTTAGTTTAAAATTATAGCCTAATCATTAATATTAATAATATTTAAAAAAATTGTCAAGCAACCTCATACAAGAGCAGCTTAATCAATATAGTAAGCTAATAAATTTTGAGGACAAAATAAAAATTTCAATAATTGAATTATGTTTTTAGATAAAAATAATAAAATTTAGTTTTTAACTTTTAAATATAGAAATAGAGAACTAATAGCATATTTTAACCATAAAAAACCTTTTTAACTTTTTTTTTTTAAAAAATATGAATTAAATATTCGAAAAGAAGAGCACATTCAATACCGTCCATAATGAAAAAAATAAATCAATTAAGGCCTGATAATTATTGTGATAATGTGGCTAGCTTAATCATGTTGTTGCCCCGATCCAATGGGTACGCATTCGTCTTCCGCACCCAACGGTAAAATTGCTTTCTAATTATTTTTAAAAATTATAAAATTATGAATTAATATAATAGTAAAATGACTCTTTAAAATTTTATAATTTAACTGATATTTGTAATTATTTTTCTTTAATCTTCGATATTGACAGTCAGATCGACTTAGGTTTAAGATATATTCTCTCGATGAATACTGATTCACTGTATCAATTATCGAATCATTGTTTAAAATTTATTGACAAAAATTTAAAAAACTTAAATAATTTTTTTAAAATAATTTAATGAAGTAAATAAAAAATTTAAATTATAACATTTTTAATTTAGTGTGATGGAAACAAAACCGTATAATTTACCAAAAATATAAATATTGCAAAGTGCTAATGACATTTTTCATGCTTAGGTATAGTTGTTACTATTATTTCTAATTTAATTTTAGGAATTAATATTTTCAAAAAGAAAATTACAAAAAATTTTATGCACCACTTGCGTAGCCGACTTGCACCACCGTGATCACCCTAGGCTGCCGTCTACCTATTGACACCACTTGGCACCACCGACTTGCCGAGGATCCAAAATAAAAACCAAGTCCTGCTCTCCTCTTGGGGTGTCTTGAGAAAGAGAATAAAGAGGCTTGTCGAAAGCATAGACCACTTATACAACTACGGCATTACATTCCTTTTTTTTTTTTTTTTTTTTTTTTTTTGCCATGTCCATTCAAAAGGCAAGTGACAACTGAAGCAAACAAAAATTTGCCACGTCAAAACAAATGTATTTATTGATTAAAGACTCGTACGATTAGGGATGTTTAAATTTTAGTTAAAATCAAATTAACTGATCGAATTGATCTAATCCAGTTAATCAGTCAGTTAACTAATTTAATTTGATCAAAGGTCGGTTAATAATTTTCTGAAAGTTCGGTTATCAATTAATTTAATTTGAAATCAAGTAATTAATCAAAGTAATTGAACTTAATAATTAATAATACAAATTATATGTAGTTTTAATTAGATCAATTTAGTCAAATAAATCTTATCAATTTTTTTTGGTATGTTTTATACTTAATTTAACAAACAAAAACAAAAACATATAAATTTTAATTAACCGACAAAATTAGTCGAAATATTTCAATTTGATTAAAAATTTTAATTCGATTAACCATTAACAAATAAAAAGTTTTGATTAATTCAATTAATGTTAATCCTCATTTGGACCTTAGAAGTATAGTTTCCCATCCACGGCTTTCCCCCCTCCTTCATCGCCTACGGCGGTAACTTTTCCTATGCAGCTGGCACCACCAGCGCAAACGCCACAATTGTTGGATTCCACCGCCATCATCACTGTTCACACCACCGACTGGAATCAACGGCGAGCAGAACCTTTATTCAGTACTCAGCGTCACTTAGGATGTTTCCTCTGTTGATATATCAAACGAGCTTATTGACTTCTCGCTCGAAAGTTAATCATTTTCTCTTATTTTTCTGTTTTCAATTATTTTAACTCAGTTTATGCTTGATTTTGTTTACTGGCAATTGTTTTTAAGGTTTGAAAAAAAATCTGGTGAAATAACTTTTGAAAAAATTTCATGTTAATCGGTACTGCTTTTGAGTTGGCGATCTAGAAATGATTATTTGTAAGATATAAAAAGAGAGAGAGAGAGTTAGTGGGAGGTTGAATTTGTTACAAAGAAGGATGATGTAGAGGAGATCCGAGAACAAGGCTTTGAAACATATGGATAGTTTATCAAAGGCAAATGGAAAGGTTGTGATGTAGCAATCAAAAGAATAAGCCTCCGTTTGTTTAACTGCAAATGATTTTTGGAAAATGATTTACTTTTCTGGAAAAACTAATATTTTCTGGTGTTTGGATGGATCTGTGTAAAATATTTTATGTTATTTGGTAGATTTCTTAAAAATATTTCATAAAAGTTGTTTTTAATTAAACAAACATACATTTGAGATTTTCTTTCTTTTTTCATTGTTTAATTGAATTTATTTTGATCTATAATTTTATATTTTACATTATTTTTGCATATATTAAAAATATTATGTTAAATTCAGATTCATCACAACATCATTTTTTAATTACATGACTACTTAGTGAGTATTTTTTATTTAAAAATGTGACATCAACAAAGTTGACAAAAAAAAATTTAATGTTGTCAACAATTGGACTTGATTTTCAAATTTAAAAAGTAAAGGGACTAAATTCTTGAAAATAAAAGTACAAAGACTAAATTACAAATTTGTGAAGTATACATAGACTTATGACATATTTTAACCTTTATACTACAAAACATTTATTATTAATATATTTATAAATGTAATTAATATTTATTATTAAAATATTAATATTGAATATTTTTAATAATATGTGAATAATATTATTTAAAACTATTATTTTTAAAAATTATTATTAAAATAAAATTGAAATATTAAATAATTTATTAAAATAATAAATTATATTTATTATATTAATAATTTATTATATGACTAAATATAAATAATTAAATATGTATGTTTAATAATATTGAAAATATAATATTTTAAATATTTTTAAAAATAAAAATAAAATTCATTATCAATATAATAATATTAAGCTTGATTTAAGTTACTTTTTATATAAAAATAAAATTATCTATAGATGAGCTCTTTTCCTGAAAATGACTTACACTTTTCAAAAGGGTAAGTCATTTTATAGGAAAAAAGGCTTATTTTACCTTGACCTGTAAGTCATTTTTCGTTGACCAAACTATTTTCTGTGAAACAAACACAAGAAAATGCATAAAACATTTTTCGTAGAAAAAATTACATGTAAACAAACGGACCCTAAAAGTTAGCTTCTTTGCAAGGAAGCCTTTGAAAGAGAAGTTTAGCACTTTCCTTTTATCAATTTTGTGGCTTTCGTTGTTAGAGTCGTAGGTCTTATACGAAAACTTAATAAATTTGTCACGTAAGAATAAATTAAGAACAAAATAGATGGGGAAGCGTACTTGAACCCTTTAATATATTGAGTATTAAAATTTGGTGGCTTTGATCTTTCAAATTAACACAAGTATTTCAGAAAAAATGATTCTTTCTTTTCTGAAGATGAGATATCAGAAAAATTAGATAACTTTAATATATATATAATTTTTGCACATTAACTTTAATTTCTAATCAGCCCATCATTAATTAAAAATTAGTTATTAGAGTATCTACACATATTTGACCAATACTTTATTTAATAATTAAACTCCAATAAGCCTTAACTAAATTAGACCACTTATAAATTATGCTAACCTCTTATGATATGAAATCATAACAAGTAATTATTCTTATTATATATGTGATGTTCATATTTTTTCAATAATTTCTCACTTGGACCACATATATATACTATTTATTCTATAATTACATGTCATTATATAACATTATGAGCTTAAAACTTTATTATCAAATGCAAAATGTTTTCCAAACAATCTTGTCCATTAATTATGTCAACATAGTGTTGGATTTGGTGTTTTAAGTGTAGTATTTTCGTCTAAGTACACTTGTAATTTTTTCGAACAAATTGATTAATAAGATAATTCATTGATTACATTAATATATTTTGTATAATTGTCCTCATTGTTTTTCCATGCAAAGCAAAATGGAAGCAAATGTTGCTCACTAGTTGTCTAATGTTTATGTGGTCGAATCGTAATACAAAAAGACAACTTATAGTAGTAGACAATTGAAAGACTAATATGTCGTCTATCAAGTACAATTGGGGAGATGTTTTGTCTTGGGCATCATAGCGGATGACTCCTAGAAGATAGAGACATAGTCGTGATTGATTGGACTGGAAATACATTGAAATGGACCCAAGAAGAATAGATCCTGAATTTGTTTATGAATTTATTCACTTGTGACGTTCATAGTGTGACATACCTAAATTCTGAGTGGATGATGGACTATGAATGTGTGACTCACACACTTTGATGGAAGTAAAAGCCTGGTTTTGAATAGATGAGAAACTAAAAGCTAGTGTGTTAGGTGTACAACTTTTGCAGTATGTAGTGTCATTTACAATAGTTGAATTCATAGTCCGAGGCATTAGTAAATGATATCCTCTCATTGGCATTACATGATTGATGAAAAGTAAATGTGGCCATGGGTATTTCGTCTTTATGATGGATAACTTGATCACTATTTGATAGTGGTTGACTTTTCATGAAAGAAGACGTAATGGTTACTATGAGATAAAATAAGATCATATTGGGAGAACGAATATTATCTCAAAGAGATTAAAGATATCCTATGAGGGTAACAACTTACGACAAGGTCATTGGACGAGCACTAATCGAGTTGCTTTCGTAATGATATGTTGTTAGGGAGAGCTCAGTCACGATACCATAGTGAAATGGCTTCGTGACTAAATGAGTTTATAATTAATAGACGAAAAGCTGAAACTTAATTATAAATTATTTGAGCCTCAATTGCATATATACAATCGGTCCCTTCGCTAGCTTATTGAAACCAGAAATGAATTGCATGTTGAATCAAATAAGCATAAATGATAAAATGGAGAAATAGGATACATTTGGAAATGATTAAGGTTTTCTCCAAAATGAAAATGAAAAATGCAAATCACCTAAAAAATGAATTTATGTTTTTCGAATTAAATGAAGTTCGAAAATGGAAATAAATCATTTGGTCATAGTGAAGAGTTGAATGTGAAAATATTAAATATATTTTCTCATAATTTTTTTTACGGTAAAGTTATCATGGTTTTAATGGATTTAGAATTGGTTGAGAAAATTATTTAATTGGAAATACATTGAAGTTTATTTTTTGAAAATAGAAAAATAAATATTGGGTTGAATTAAATTATAAAGTATTGGATTAAAAGCCTAGAAAGTACTTGTAATTTGACTCAATATGGAAAAGGCCCAAAAGCCCCTTATGTAACAAGGGGAGATCACAAACCTTAGTATCATTAACTAGGTTTGTAGCCCCCTACATTCTAGTTGAACTAGGATTTCGTTTTTCTAATTGAAATAAACTTCTACAATTCAGCAAGGGTTTTACCTTTTCTCCTTATAAATAGATAGCACCGATAAAGCTATTAATTTCAAATATTTTTATTTTGTCCAAAAATAAAGATATTTTTATTGTCTAAGAATTAAATATATTTTTTAGAATAAAGATTTTGCCAGTTTCTATTTGAGAAGAAAATTTTTGTTTTCACCACAAAAGAAAAGAAAATTATTTCTAGTTTTTATATTTGATTCGTTTTGTTCGAGCCTACACTCGAAGCAATCCGTGGTACGAAAATAGCAGAGAATATCGTTTGGTTGAAACCTGGGAACGACAAAGATCCATCTATCCGAAAACATAGGTATGATTTAGTTTAGGGTTTATTGCTACTGGGTTGATTTTCAAAATTTTTATTTTTCACTGTTTAAGAAAATTGTTTTTGAATAAGATTTTTTCCAACAATTGGTATCAATGCTCAAGAATTGTATGCTATAGTGAGTATAAGATTTTTGAGCTTGTAGAAAAAAAATTAGAAAAAGACAAAATGCCAAATCAAGAAAATCTCGAAGAAAAAGAAAAATAAAAGCAAAGTGACTTGGAAATAAAAGTAAGCTCACATTTGTGAAAAATACGAGCTCAGATGATTGTACTCATGAATACTATACTATGCCTTAGTAAATGGAGAAATAAGAAAGGTGAAATAAGTGAATATAAGGTGGTGAGCTATATGTACATTTGGGAAAGTATAGGGGACAATATAAAGTGCCAAACTACTTTCATGTTTAGTCATTTTGTTGAGCCTACTTTTGAATTCTGAACCAACTTAAGCCGCAAAACGTTACAAGGTGAAAAGTCGTATGTGACCTAAGTAATGCTTTATTTGGATGAAAATTGTACCAAGGATTGATATCTCTACTACTTGTATTCTTTTGAACATAATTGTATATTTGTATAATTGTTTTGATGGATACCTATACTTAATATTATTTTATTTGTACATATTCACAATTTTCAATATTCATGAGCATGTCGATGCATTATTTTTAGAGAAGTTTCTACCCAACTCTGCTACACACCACATTAAAAGTTCCCTAGAACTCATCCATCCAAAAATACACCAAATTTTGGACAAGCCACGGTAATTGTAGTTAAGCTGCCAGAAATATATGTAGATGAGCTATCAGATATGGAGATATATTGTCAAAAATATGTGGACAAGCCACCCGTAATTGCAGTCAAGCTGCCAAATATGAAACATGTAATGTAATGACATGCATTAAATCAATCGATAACAATAGCACTTACACATCCGATTACTTAATTTTAGGGTTATATATACCAATGCTTACTGGATCGTTTAGATCATTCAGCTACCACAACTTACCACAAACCAAAATAACATATTAACATGCTTTCAATTATTCATCAACACAAAAGTTAGGACCCACACTTGATTTACGCAAATCCAAAGCACTATTTTAATTCCGCAACTTCTAAGACCTAGATTTGATTAGATCTATATCAGATCTGTACGTAAGATGAACAATATATGGTTAGAATTCAGCCCCTAAAGTCATAAAGGGTTCGACCAAAATAGGAAATGACTAGACTTTTCAAATCAAGATTCAGAGATTGCTACTCACATTTCCACTCTTTCAAAACGGAGATCCAAAAACCTTTTGGCTCTAATGAAGATCTAAGTGACCCGGATTGAAACCTTCAACAAAATAATGTAAACAAGACTTAACACAAAAAGTTCGGCCCTAACAAAGAAAAAGAAAGAAACGAGATTAGATTAGGCTAACCACCACTTACGCTTTACTGGACTAGATCAGAATGTTATGGGCTCAACGAAAAAATCTTGAGTAACTAAAGAGATTCAGCTAAGGGAAAGAAATGATGGAGAAATAAAGGGAGAATCCAATCACACAAAACAAAATGAAGGGAGGGAAGAAAAATAAAAGTAAAAGAAAAGCATTTACGGTGGCGGTCCAATGGCGATGGGCGGTGCAAGAAGGGGCGACAATGAAAGAGAAATATAGGTAGCAATGAAGACAAATGGTGGTGAAGTAAGAAGAAAAGAAGAAGAGAATGAAAGAAAAGTGGAGAAGAAAAAGGGTGGCGACAATGGTGGCGGCGTAACGGCATTACGGCAGTGGAGGTACTATGGTGTGACAGAGGAGTAAGGTGGAGGATGTGATGGTGTGACGGTGATGCAAAAGGAGGTACAATGAGGAGATGTGACGACAAAGTGCAAAAGAAGAAGAAAAAGGAGGAGCTAGGGGAAAGGGATGACAGAAGGTGATGGTTTTGAAGAGAAAAGATGACAAAAAGAAATAAAAGTGATATGTTTCTTTGGTGATAAGGGCGGCACAAGATAGTCAAAGGGAAAGAAAAAGAAAGTAAGGGAATAAAGGAGAAGAAAAGGAGGGAATTAAGGGATGGACAACTCATTTGGGAGGCAATGGGAGGGTTGGCGAAGGGTGAGCCGAAATTCAACAAAAATGCTAAAGTGGGGACTTCAACTTAGGTGTTTTGGGTAACTACACTTGCTCTTGATCACTAGGCTAAAACTTAATCTTATTTAAATTCTTACAACAATAAATTATAAAACGGGGCGAGACATGTAATGATGATAAAAAAAGAACATACAATAGAAATTCTCCTTTATTCTCATCTATTATACTTATGTTTCTTGCATTATTATTATTTCATAATATAAAATATAATTTAAATTTGTATACATATTAAAAACGTAAATTATATTTAATGTTAACTGCTCAACATAAAAACATTTTAAAAAAAAACTAAAATAAGTACCGAACATTAATAAATTAAAATTATATTTAATGATAAATAATAACTTTATACATATTGAATTATATTTAATGATAAACTTTAAAAAAAACGTAAATTATAACGTCATAATTTAAAAAAAAATTGATGATGTATCTTAAAAATAGTTTATCCACATTTTGATAAATACATTTTTAGTGATATTCTTTTAAATAACGGGTTCATTTTAAAAATATATTTACAATTAATAATCGGTTGACATTTTTTTTCTATATATTTATAATTAATGTGCTATAAGACATAAGAAATATATAATTATTTATACTATAATTTATAAACGGGAGAATATATATTACACGTGCATTTCAAACATGATTATTAAATTTTATTCTATTTAAAATTTATAATCATATTATAATATAATAATCAAGCAGCATTAGTAGTATATTCTGTCAAATGATGCACAAGTTAGGTTGTACGTATATTATTTTTTTTATTTTTTAATTATCCATTAAATTTATTTTTTGTGTGATAATAATATGATTTTATAATCTAGCCCGATGTTAAATATTAATTTATAATTTTAATTAGATAAATAATAAGTTTCAAAAGTTAGATAAATATTTAATTAAATAAAAGAATAATTAGATAATTTATCCATTTAATTTAACTTAAATTTTTATTTATATATTTTATATAATATTATCTATTTTCAATTTTAATTTTAAAATAAAATTTTTAAAAAATAATTCTAACATTTTAAAAATATAATTTGATTCAAATTATTTTACCTATAAAATTGTCTTCGTTACTTTAAGTTACAATGTTATCCAAAAGCCTTACTTAAAGACAATTATATACTTTTTTTCTTTTTTTTTTAAATTTATATTCTTTTTTATTATTAAAGATAACAAATCAAAATTTTAAAATGTATTATAATTATTACAAAAATATATATTTAAATAAAATTTAAAAATATTTTTAGAAAATATAGTTTAAAACTAATAAAAAATATAATTTATATTTTTTAAAAACATAATTTAAAATGTAAAAAATATATATGAAATTTAAAACTATTTAAAAAGCTATTTAATATTTTTTTATAAATACTCATAGATAAACTAAAAGTGTTTAAAAATAGAAATAAAATAATTTAAATTCTATTAAAAAAATAAATACAACTTACTGACAACTTTTTTAATATATTGTAAAAAAATCACTATAATGTTTTTTAAAATATTGTTAAAATACTATTTAAATATTTATAAAATATAAAATATACTAATATTAAAAAATATTACAATATTAAATCCACTTAATTAACTAATTAGTTAATCAATTTCGAATCCAAATTCTAATAAAAAATTGTTTATACTAAATCCACTCAGATTTTAAATATTTTGTTATAGCTTTTCTTTCTTGATTCTTATAATTCTATTAGCATTTTTTTCTAAAAATAAGTTTATTAAAACTTATGTTTTCATTATTTATTTTAATTTTTAAAAAATTGTTGTTAATACTTTTGGGAAAAAATTATTTTCAATTCTATTAATATTCTTCTTATAAAGAATCATATTTTCAAAAAAATTCGGATCTTATATTCTAAACTTTGTAATGAACATTTTAAATAGAAGTAGAAGGCAGAATAATATATACTATTTATTATATTCTATAAAATACACAATAATTTACTATATTTTTAGTAATAAATAAATACTGTTTCATCAATAATTTTAATTAATATGTATTTATTTAATTGGTATATTTGTATGTATATAATATATAAAAAAAATACTTAGAATACTTAGTAGCAAAACAAAAAGGAAATGTCGATGTGCAAAATACGTGAGATGTATGGAGTTAAACTTTAAGGCCAATCGCGAAAGTGTGTTTTTTAAAGAGTTTTTGAGTCCAGAGTAACCCAAGTTCATTCCTATTTGCTATTGCTCGGAGCCAACTCTAAACTACCTTTTTCCTTTGTCTTCATCAAACACAAAATGATACTAAATATTGAGTTTGGGTTTAGAAGTCGGTATCAAACAGTGATTATAATATTGTTTAAATGCGTCATACGGGCCATGTCAAAACAACATGTTTTCCTTGTTTTTACCGAAGACCCAGGTTAAATGAGGGTCAATACGAGCTTGGGAGCTCCATTTTTGAGTTGGAGTTTTACAAGTCAGTACCAACGAAGGCAATAAAGTGAAGGAAATGGAGTCACCATTCAGAGCAAATATACTGAAAGGCAAAGTAGCTTTGGTAACAGGAGGAGGCTCAGGAATTGGATTCGAGATCTCAGTGCAGCTGGGGAAACATGGAGCCTCAGTTGCCATCATGGGGCGACGCAAACATGTTCTCGACTCTGCTGTTGATGTTCTTCGTTCCCATGGCATCCCTGTAATTGTCCTTTCACTTCTTTATATTTATACACCTTAGCCCATTGCTGTGCCTTTCTTATTACTTGCTGACTTTGCTATTGGAGATTCAAAATATCAACTTTTCTGTCAAGTGGTTTCCCCAAAATCTTTGGAACTGATGTATGAATATGGGTGGGAAGTTTGCTTCATTGGTTGAAACCAGATTCTCCAATCACGGATTTTGTTTTAGTTGAACTGATTCCAAAACCTTGGTTTATTATTATTATTATTTAATATACAATAGAAAGAGAACAAATTTAACTAGCTTGATGAGTTAATGATTTAGTTATAGCAGAGGGGGGACTTAAGATCTGCTTATTGCAGGCCATAGGACTTGAGGGAGATGTTAGAAGAGAAGATGATGCAGCTAGAACTGTGGAATCAACTTTTAAGCATTTTGGCAGGCTTGACATCCTTGTCAATGCCGCAGCTGGCAATTTCCTTGTGCCTGCTCAGGATTTATCTCCCAATGGCTTTCGAACAGGTTGTACATAAATTTCTATTTTATTTGTGTTGCAAATTTCTCGAGTCAGTGTGCTACAGAGTTTAACATATCTTGTATTTCAGATTTGATGATTCGATTTTGTCCAAACAAGGCATTTAGATGTTACTTAATTCTTTATTTCTTTTTATTGTTGTTGTTGCAGTCATTGATATAGATTCTATTGGAACTTTTATAATGTGTCATGAGGCTCTCAAATATCTTAAGAAAGGGGGTCTAGGGAAGGATCCTTCCACTGGTGGAACAATAATAAACATAACTGCAACTTTGCATTATGGAGCAACATGGTACCAAATTCATGCATCGGCAGCCAAGGTTAGTAAAATCAGCTGGCAAGCTTGTTAAACGTTGTACTTTGGAATCTTTTAAAATCAGATTCAGCTGCCATATGTTGTGCTCCCACCAGGCAGCTATCGATAGCATTACCAGAAGCTTGGCATTGGAATGGGGTGAAGATCATGGCATTCTAGTCAATGGGATTGCACCGGGGGCTATCGAGGACACTGCCGGTGTCATTAAACTTGCACCTGAGGAGGTACTGAGCAAGATTAAAGAGAAACCTTTGTACACATTTGGGGAGAAATGGGATATTGCAATGGCTGCTCTCTATCTTGCATCTGATGCAGGTTTGTAGTTTTGTCTCGTTTTTCAGTTGTACGGCCATTAACTTGTTTACTTGAACTGCAACTTTCCTTATGCAACCTTAGGAGACTTTATTCTCTTTCTGTTTAAACTCTTTTACACCTTTAGTCTGAACGAAAGGAGCATTTGACAAGCAATTAAGTTTTATAAGGAAAAGTTGGGTGTAATCGGAGAGTCAGTTTGTGACTATTTGCCAATATTCATACTTGCTGATATAAAAAATACAAATAAAAAGTTTGTGAACATAATGAAGGATAAACCTCAATAGTCTTTGTTTCCTTCCAGTTGTGTGCTAACACAATGCATTGCATCTTTTGAATGCTTGAAGGGAAATTTGTGAATGGAACAGTCTTGGTTGTTGATGGAGGACAATGGTTGAGCACACCCCGTTTGCTGTCGAAAGATGCTGTCAGGCAACTGTCTAGAAGACAGGAGACAAGGTCTAGGGTTGCACCAACTGGGTTACCAAAGAGCAAATTATGATAATTCTTTATGATGTTTTTGTTGTTATGGCTATTCTGTTCTGTTTGGCTATTAAGCTACTATAGATATATGTTTACTATTGGTAAGAATTTGCTTTTGTTAGCTAAGAACCCATGATAATAACTTTCTTTTTTTCTCCTTTCCTCTTCTGTGATCGTATGGTTTGTTCTCTCAATATCAGAAAAAAGGATTTTTTTTTTTTTAAAAATTATTTTATGCAGGGAAAATTCATTTGTTTTTATTTCAGCATGTAATTTTCTGTATTTCCCTAATTAGTTGAATGTTGCTTTCGGTGAATATTTTGTTTAGTTGATATGTTGTCATTTTGGTACTATGGGTAGGTTTGTTACTTTTTCGACCCAAGGGATTGAGTTTTGTTATCAAAAGGGAACCCTTTGTAACCTTTTGGCATATAAGCTGTGAATGGCAGCGGGATAAGCTGATGCTATGTGTTGATACAAAATGTGCCAAGAGTTGCAAGTAATTGAGTTCAAGGAGGAGAGATTGTGGAGAGCTTGGAAGAAGCTTGGGGGGGAGGTAGAACAAAAAGCAATCGAGTTGTGAAGTTTGAGGAATGTATGAGGGGAATACTTATATGCTACGTGGCTTCTCTGGTTGGTGGGCTTATCATATAAAATGGGTGCCTTCTTAGTTTGATTATGTGGCTTGATGTGATGGGGTTGCAGGGTATTTCAGTGGTGAGTGATAGTAGTAATACTGGAGTGATTGAACTTGTCGTGGACTTGGTTCTAGGTGGGGCATGAAGATTGGTGGAATCTTGGCAAGGTTTTCTTATAGGTGGAGTCTTGGCAAAGGTTGCTTATTTGGTGGAGGTGGAGTCTTGACACAGCTTGATTATGTGGCTTGATGTGATGGGGTTGCAGGGTATTTCAGTGGTGAGTGATAGTAGTAATACTGGAGTGATTGAACTTGTCGTGGACTTGGTTTTAGGTGGGGCATGAAGATTGGTGGAATCTTGGCAAGGTTTTCTTATAGGTGGAGTCTTGACAAAGGTTGCTTATTTGGTGGAGGTGGAGTCTTGACACAGCTTGGGATATGTGTAACATCGCTCTCCAATCGAAAGGAAGGTTATAAAGTGACCTTTCCTAAGATAAAGAATGCCAGGGAGGTTTTGTTACTTTTTCGACCCAAGGGATTGAGTTTTGTTATCGAAAGGGAACCCTTTGTAACCTTTTGGCATATAAGCTGTGAATGGCAGTGGGATAAGCTGATACTATGTGTTGATACAAATTGTGGCAAGAGGTCACAGGTGGTTTATCCAACGGGCCAAGAGTTGCAAGTAATTGAGTTCAAGGAGGAGAGATTGTGGAGAGCTTGGAAGAAGCTTGGGGGGGAGGTAGAACAAAAAGCAATCGAGTTGTGAAGTTTGAGGAATGTATGAGGGGAATACTTATATGCTACGTGGCTTCTCTGGTTGGTGGGCTTATCATATAAAATGGGTGCCTTCTTAGTTTGATTATGTGGCTTGATGTGATGGGGTTGCAGGGTATTTCAGTGGTGAGTGATAGTAGTAATACTGGAGTGATTGAACTTGTCGTGGACTTGGTTCTAGGTGGGGCATGAAGATTGGTGGAATCTTGGCAAGGTTTTCTTATAGGTGGAGTCTTGGCAAAGGTTGCTTATTTGGTGGAGGTGGAGTCTTGACACAGCTTGGGATATGTGTAACATCGCTCTCCAATCGAAAGGAAGGTTATAAAGTGACCTTTCCTAAGATAAAGAATGCCAGGGAGGTTTATGTGTCATAGGCGAGATCTAATTGATTTAGAAAAATGTCGTTATATCTCTTTTTGAAAAAAATGTGGAAATTCTTGTGGAGTTTGCTTATGATTCAATTACTTTGTGAAACTTGTGTGAGACCTTAAAAGGCAAAGTGTAACACTCGAAGTATGAATGCATGAAACCTTAAAGGTAAGTATAAACATCCAAGGTGCTCTTGGAAATGATTTTCACCAAAAAAAAGAAGCTAAACAATCTTGAAGAGGCTTTGTTCCTAAAAGTTTAAGTGCTCGAGAAGGTGGGGTATGTCTAGAAAGGTTATACCATAATTAGCGCGCAACAACCCTTTAAAAGTTGAGTGCTTGGTGAAGCTGTGTTACCTCATTCTGTACCTTGAGTGCTTTAGGAAGCGAAGTATTTTTTTTAATGAAGTAGAATGATTGAGTAGTTTAAGCATGATGCTTTAGTAGATTCTTGATGAACTAAGCTAAGAAAGGGAAGCATACCTTGAATGCTAAGTATCTAAGAAGTCCAAGTATACCTTAAAGACTAAGTGTAGTGGAGCTCATCTTGAAAGTAAAGGTTTTTCATTACCCGAACTTGCCTTGAAAGTAAAGTTGTAATAGAGCGAAGCTCACCTTGAAGGCAAAATTGTAATAGAGCGAAGCTCGCCTTGAAGGTAAAGTTTTCTAATGATCTACGCTCAATTTAAAAGCAAATCTATAATAGGGTCAAGCTTGCCTTGAAAGCAAATCTTAGTTGTTTTTTTTTTTTTTTTTGTAGAAATATGTGCTTTAGCATTGTCCAATTCTTATTCCTATGAAACTCGAGATAGGTGTCAGTAATTATTTATAATATATAATGCGCGACACTAGTATACTTGAAAAGTGTAAAGGGGCACCTTGGCGTGGTACACACTACCATGTATCTTAGATATGTATGTCGAATAAGAAAAAATTAAGATATTCATTGAGTTGTTTTGTAACAGCCTTCCCGAAGTAGATTATACCAATATTCTTCTGGTGTATAATTGAGTAAGCCAAAGTAGTATTAGGGTGAATTATCAGCTTAAGTGTTGGATTGTCATGTTTCATGAATTTTTCAGTATGCCATCCTTGATGGAATTCGCCATTTGACGAACTCTAATGTTGATGAACTATAGGGTTTGGTGGTTGGTGCAATAATATTTCTTTATATGGAAACAATGGCTCGATGATCATCGTTAGAGTTCAATTAGACCTAGTTGATTTAACTAGAGTAATGTAGATGACAACTTGATATGTTTAAGTAACTGAATGACTTGTTTAGTTGGTTGCTTAAGAGTGCAAGCAATGTTTTACCACTCTGATTAGTGGTAGTAGTTACAATTGGTAAGGGTTAGATTTCAAAACTTATTTTTATATAGCTTAGTTTTCTCATCACCCTATGATTAATCGTAATATAGTTTAATAAAACTACTAACTAGACCCAATAGCGTAGAAATTAATATTAGTTTAGTCTCGCCTCCCTAGGGTACGATCTTTGGCGTACTTCCATACTTCGTTGTAAAACTATATTACAACTTGACACGTATACTTGTGAATACAACCTTAATTCCTATCCTTAGTTGTAGTATTCTCACTTTTGACACATAGATGGCACATCAACAATTGATTTTTAATATTTAAAAATTTAAAAAAATAAAAATTATTAAATAAATTATTAATGTTACTAAAAAAATATAATAAAAATAAAAAATAATTTTTCTAAATTTTAAAAAATTAATTTATTATTGGCGTAGTTAACAGCGGGTGATTTAATAATGTAGACTCAAGGGCTAAAAGAAATAAAAAAAAATTTAAATGGAGGGTTAAAAGGAAAGAAACTTAATTTGGTGACACATATAAAAAATATTTAAACATCGCACGAGAGCTTACGAAGAGAAAATGAACCCGCACGCACAACATCTGCGAAAGACAAAGCTTTTTTTAATGAAGCAAGGAAGAATTGACAAGTTGGTTTCTTTTACACAATTTGACAGATCAACAGTGTCGGCCTGACTTTTTGGATTTTTGATTTTTTAAATTGATATATATCGCGCGATCTTCCAACTTTTAATTCACCAATCACGCGACTAAAGAGTAAAAAGCGCAGGTTGTCGTTTTTCTACCAAATAATAGTAAAACGCGCGATTGTGTGCGGTTATCGACGTATATTGTGCAGTTATCACCAGAGGCGGATAAGGCCCTGGCCCTTAAAATGGAAAATTTTAATTTAGGTTTTTGAAATATTTTTAAAATTTTAAATTATTAAAGGTAAAATTAATACTTTAATCCTTTAAAATTATAAAAAATTAATTTAATCCTTTAAAAATTATAAAAATATAAATTATAAAAATTTAAAATTTTATTCTGCCCCGGATAAATTTGTTATTAAATTTTTTATTTATTTTCTTGAGGAAATACTATTCGCGCGATTATATATGGTCTAACGAATGTATATCGCGCGAGCGAGCGACCTTACTTTAGCATGTGGGGCCACTTTCCTTTTTTCTACAAATAATAGTAAAATTGATAATATATTTTATTTTTTCTTTTTCAAAATTTTCTCTCTCTCCCCGAATAATTCTGACTTTTCTTCCTTTTTGGGTTCTCTGCCAACTTTTTTGTCCTCATATTTTCGCGCGATTGCTTCCGCTTATCGACCGATATTGTGCGTTATCGACAGATATTGTGCGTTACCGACCGAGGAGGAAATAAATTTGTTTTCGAGTATATATGGTGAAGGAGGAAATATTTGTATATATTAAGTTTTAAGGAGGAAAAACTTTTGCCTCTGAAACTATGGCTTCATTCTCTTTACGTAGCCGTCTTCAGGGTTCTGCGCTAAGCAAGAGGCGTCTCAAATCCAAAGCCAAGCATGTAATTATAATCTTTTTCGGTTGCTCTTTTTGCAAATTTTCGTTGCCATATCTTGCTAATTTACAATTGATATGGGGATCAGGGGAGGAAAGGGATGAAGAACATGGAGGAAAGCTTCAAAAGATTGAAATCTGAAATGGAAGAAATAAGCGAGGAACAAAAGAATATCAGGGAAGGGCAAAGGCAAGTTAAAGAAAAATTCGGAATCATCGAATCCGAGTGCGAGGAATTGAAGAGGGAAACTAGGCTCATAATCCAGCAAAGTGCCAGAACTCAGGTTAAACTTGCTCCTTTTTCTTTAGTATATTACAAATTGTGAGAAGGATTTCATTAGCAAGGCTCTTCCTTAGATCTTAGGGCAGCTTTAACCATGTGATGGGTTGTTGACAGGTTAAACTTGCTCTTATGTTCCGCATACTGAAAGCAAGGGAAGCCGGCGAGTTGAATACCGCTGCCACTCTCACTGAAATGCTCCGGTTGGTTTCTTAACTACTAATTCATTATAAATCTGACATTGAATCTGTATATGTTTTTATGGGTAATTTGTTAAATTGTATTAACAAAGACACAAAAGCCTTATAAGCATGATGAGGAGCTCCCAACCGCACTTCACAGGGACCAAATGAATGGGATTATCATTTGATATATTGGAACTGATGGGGCTTTTTAACTCACAGCCAGTCTAAAAAAGTGCTACATGTTTCATTCATTCATTCATTAATTAATTTGTAAATAGACAGTTTTAACTCTTCTGGAATTATAAAACCCCTGTACCTGATATTGGAAGGAATGGGTTCTTTTTTGTTGAGGAGGAGGAATACTTTTTTCCATGTTATAGTTTACTCCGGCTACTTTGCTCCTTGGTGCTTACCTGAACTGTTGAAGCAATGGCATAGATAATACCAGGAACCAGTCCTTGAATCATTTCAGTTCTAATCTCTTGGAAAATTTGATCTCATGCCCTGAATCATCATCCTGTGCGAATAATTGATGCCAATCATTTCCAATAGAAAATCCTTTTTCAAATGATTCTGCAGTTATGGTATAAGTGTTTGACATTAGTAGCATATATTCTTGGTTATGTATAAATTAGAACTGCAGTTTCTGGAAGTAACTGCCTGTAGAAGAGGACCAAAGAGACAGTAATATATACATACATGCATATATATATATTTGAGGACACCCTCTTGAAGTCTTGAACTCCCTTTGAAACGATTGTTTCAAAAATTAATTATACCCTTTTGTGACACAACTGAATTTACACCCTTTAGATATAAGTTAATGATCCATATGCGCAAGGGCAGTGAACTGCATTGCTACTAGTATCAGGAGATTCATTGTGTTTGATATTTCTGCCTTTTGCTCATGCAGTGAAATAGTAGGAAGAGAGAGGGAGGAAAGCAGAGCTGACATCTGAATGACTATGGTAAGCTTCCTCGGTGCAGCTGCTCCAAATGTTAAGAAATAGAAGTGTGTGACAATTAAGTGCGTGTTATCTTTCAGCATTGCCGTTTTGTCATTAAGTACTGCAACTTATGTTTCCTATCTACTTCGTTTCATGTTTGGTATGTTAAACTTTGAACTTATCAAACCTTTTTTCTGTTGTGTGTCTAAGGTTGAATAAACAAAATATGGTGACTTGAAAACAACAGAAGTTAAAAGTAAACTAGTTATTGTTATGCTGAACATATACCTTAAATTGCCAACATTGTGCATTGTCTTGTTTGCTTTGTCTTTGTACATTGCTCTCGTTTCTTCTGTTTGCAACTAGCAGTTGATTTACTTTAACATTTTATGTTAAATTTAGTTACATATGTACTCAGTTTATCCGCTTCCCCACCCTCCCTCCAATCATACTTTTCTTCATTTCCATCTGGCCACAATTAAAAAAATTGAAGACTTGAAATGAGCACAATTATGTGTCATAATAATGGATATATTATTTTTGTTTTGATATTATTTTTCAAATAATCAATTAGATTAAATAGGTAAGAATTGAACCAAAGTAGTAGGCTTATTGGCTGAAGTGGGTTCATCAATGCTCGATACAATGTTTGATTTATAGGTTTTCGTGTGTGGTAAGTGTAGTGTAGCTTGTGTATATGGTTGTGTGAGATTGAACTTGAATTGTATAAAAAAGGTCAAAATTATGATAATTTTTTTTTTTTTTGGTATTACGAAAAGGGCGAAGCCCTTAGTTATAGGACTGGCAATGGGCATACAATGTGAGGTACACGGCTGTCTCCCAACCTATGTTCTTAATTATGTAACTCTCTGAATTGGGTCACACGGTTAAACCACACACTCGTGTGTTAGGCCGTGTGTAAAGTGCAAGGGCCACACGGCCAAGCCACATACCCGTGTGCTAGGCCGTGTGCAAAAATCTAGTCATTCTATTTTGAAAATTTAAAATGCAGGGGACACACGGCCAGACCATATGCCCATGTGATAGGTCGTGTGTCACACACAGCTGAGGCACACGCCTGTGTCTCTGCCTGTGTGAATAAAAATAGGCCATTTTATGGCCACATTTCTCACTCATTCTTGACTTCAACTTAAACATCTCTAATTCCATGCCTATAGGCCATTACAATGCCTTCAAAACAACCAATTCCTAGCTGTAACATTGTCATATTATCACATATATCTTAACATTCTAATTTACCACATTAATCAATTCACTCATATAACCATGATTTATCCATCACCTAACTAATCTAAACACATATATCAACATGATTAAACCATACATACTTAAGTTAATTGGAAGTATACACAAAATGTAATTTTAAACTTTTACCCAAACCAATTCAACCTTATACATGCCATATAAACCAAGTATATGTTGCAAAAGCTACTGGAACAAGTTGGATAGTGTTGCTCGATGTGTTGATCTGACCTCTCAACTTCTCGATAATCTACAAAGAACATTAAACAACACAAATAAGCTTAATGAAGCTCAGTAAGTTCGTTGGTTTTTAAACATAAATCTTACCGAACATAATATAACAATTCATTTAAGTAAATCATTCAATATATTATTCCTGCCAAACACAACTTCAATTAACAAATTCACTTATTTCAAATTGATATCAATAAAAACTTTAAATCTTCAAACATAAATTACATATGTCACTTACCAACTCTTATAAATTTAGAGGGCGTCTTATGGATATGAGTACATCGTATACAGAAGCCTGAAGGCTGCACAGAAGCACATAAGTGCTAAAAAGAAACCCATAAGGGTTGAGGGAAAGCTAATAAGAGTTGAATGGAAACCCGTAAGGGTTAAACTAAAGCTCAAAAGAGCTGAATGGAAACCCGTAAAGGTTAAACTAAAGCTCAAAAGAGCTAAACTGAAACCCATTAGGGTTAAATGGAAACTCATATGAGTTAACTGAAGCTCATGAGAGTTAAACGGAAAGTAAACACGAAACTTCGAAACAAATGTTAAACCTCAGTTTATTTGGGTAATTTATCGTCAATTCCTCATTTGCACTGAATGACTATATTCAATCCTGCGTTCCGTTCACTTCGAACATTCATTTCAATGTCATAACTTTAACAATAATTTTATTTTCAACAAATGATATGAATATACATATTACCATTCATCAATTTAACAAATAACATTAAATTTTAACCATATGAACTTACCTGGGTAAAATTGTAGAAATTGTAGTAGTTTAGGGACAATTCTGCTAATTTCCCTTTTCACAATTATCTACACGCTTTTGATTTAAAATGTAAAATTATTCATTCATTATCATATATTTCAATTTCAATTCACTTCACAATTAATACCTCTTAATTTTATAATTACACAATTACCTCAACTTTTATAATTTTTTGTAATTTAGTCCCTTACTAATTAGTCTACCAAATAAATTAATTTTTCTCAATTGACAATTTATCTAAGTATTCTAGGCTATCTTATAGCTTTGATACATAAAAATTTAATAGCAAACTGTAACACCTCTATCCCGTAATCAATACCGGATTAGGGTTAGAGGCGTTACAAAATAATTCCGAACATTTCATAACATTTCACATCCAAACATAACAATCCATATTCAATGAGTCTCTTAATGAGGTCTACGAGACCTTGATTACATGTTAGAAAGGGGTCGGGACTAAACCGAATACATACGAGAGTTTTTGGAAGTTTAAAATTTTTTCTAAGTTACAGAGGTCACATGCCCGTGTGGACAGGCCGTGTGCCTCCCACGGCCTTAGACACGCTCGTGTGTCTAAGCCGTGTCAAAACAGGGCATACATACTAACTTGTCCACACGGCCTGAGACAGACCCGTGGTAGACACTGACTTACACCACATGGCCAGTCACACGCCCGTGTGTTCAGCTCATGGTGTATCTTGACTTGCTTCGAGTTATAACCATGAGAGACACGGTCGAGCCACATGCCCATGTGGGATGTTATAGGCCATTTTCAAGGCCAAACTTGCCCCCCACACATTGATACACCTACAAGCTTCAACTCTCATGTATTTAAACCTCAATTGGCAACCAAAACATACCATCATATACACCAAATAATCATAAACATCATCTATTTCCTTACTTAAAATCAACACAAATAAGTTCATCCAAATACCAATTTCACAACCTAAAGTATACAAGTTGAGCATCATGTAATTCTTACCACAATTCACATTTAATCCATCATTCTCATTAACCAAATCTATATAAAACATACCATTTTCATACTCATGATTTCATACCACATTCATCATTTTCATAGCATCACATATATACCAACAACACTCAACTATTAAGCCATATCACATGGCAAGGTTTATACAACTCAAAACAAGCCACATTGACTAGCCTATACATGTCATATTCAAATATGCACATCTTTCAAAAGTACCCAAAATAGATTACCGATAATATGATAGAGATGCTGATGATCCCCGGATCCGAGCTAGCTTTACTGACATTGTAGAATAGAGAAATACATCACACAGTAAGCTTGAGAGCTCAGTAAGTTCGTAACATAATACATTCGAATTAATAAACCAAACTCATTAAACAAGTAAAGCCATCACATAGATCAATTCTTACATAATCATACCATATCTTCCATAGCTAAAATACTTAACCATCTATCATTCCATACATTATCTCACCAACTACAAAGATTCAATACATACCTTAGCTAATACATAGTTATTCCCCTAATCATGCTACTCAACGCTCGATATAGCAAGTCGATCAACCTTCGCAACTCATTTGGTTTAATCGCACACTTAGTGCCAATTTCGTAACTGAAACATAATTATCATCGCACACTTAGTGCTTGTACTTTAAACCGAACTTATCTCGGTATCGCACACACAGTGCTAAATTAATAAGCCGAAACTTATATTGTTTCGCACACACAGTGCTAATCAACTCTGTCTCGTTTCTAAATTCGCACACTTAATGCCTCAATACTCGATTATATATGTGATACATTTCTATTTCATTAACTACACATTCATTCAATTCTCATCATATAGATATAAATTTAATAACTAGTATTATATCTGAACTTACCTCGGACGTCGAGATATTGAAACGGTCAATTAATCGAGTACTTTGCCTTTGCTTCGATATCGATCCGAACCTCTCCTTTCTTGGTCAATTGAAGCTTGAAGTGGCCGAATGTTTCAAAGCCCTAACCATTTCTTTATCTTCTTCAATTTCGGCAAGGAAGATGATAAATGAACAAATTTTGTGTTTCGTTTTATTTTATTATTATTAATACACCAATTATCATTTTGCCCTTAATGAAATTTAATAATAATAACAAAACCATGCTATCATCTTCCACTGACTTATAAAGTAGGATAATTGCAACATAAATATTCCAAATTATAAAGACAACAACAATTAAGCACTTAACAATCAGCACACAGCATTTTGCACTTTATGCGATTAAGTCCTTTTTGCAAATTAAACATACAATTGATAAAATCTTCACACAGAAATTTCACACAGGCTAAATCACATACTGTAAACATAAAAAATAATATTAAATTATTATTTTGACATCGAATTTGTGGTCTCGAAACCACTGTTCCGACTAGGGTCTAAATCAGGCTGTTACACAAACTCTAATTCTTAAATTCTTCACAATTTAGTCCTAAAATCAATTTCTATTGAAATCACTTGATAAAATCATCATATAATAAAATTGAAACTCTAAATCCATGTTAATTCATCACAAACATCAAACACTCATCAATGGTAACTTTCAAAATTACCTATAAAATCAAAAAAAATAATGAAATAGATAGTTGGAGATAATTGTAAAAGTCTCAAAAACATAAAAATTACAAGAAGTAAACGAGAATTGAACTCACATGAAGTAAAACTATGAAAAACCAGCTTTAGAAGCTCTCCTATGACTATTTTTGGCTGAAGATTGATGAAGAAATGTTTAGAAAATCTTCCAACCACTTATTTGGTTCATTTTTCCTAATTTTACTTTAATTACAATTTTACCCTTAATTCACACTAACTCTCTGCTTATGCCGCCTTAGCTATCTTTTGTGTGGAAATTTTCCTTTTAGTCATTTCCTTATTTATCACTTAAGCTATTTAATCACTATTTCTTTAATTAGCAAGTTTTGCACATTTTACAATTTAGTCTTTTTTAATCAATTAACTACCAAAACGTTAAAATTTTCTAACGGAACTTTAATACTAACTTAATGACACTACATAAATATTTATAAAAATAATTATGGCTTGGTTTATAAAATCGAGGTCTCGATATCTCGTTTTTTAAACCACATAACTTAATAAATTCTTATAACACACAATTTACTATTTAAAAAATTCTCCTAAAATTATTTTTAACTCGTAAATATTAAATAATAAAAATTACGAGCTCACTCGTGGGATTTGGTGGTCTCGAACCACTATTTTCGACACCACTAAAAATTGGGCTGTTACATATACATAATACAACACTAAGGAATTGGGTTTAGAAAACTCACTAGCAAAATACTTGGAGTCGACACAACTTACGCCTGCTTAGCCTTCTTTTTATCCCTTGGGCCTTCTCCTTCTTGGTTAGCTAAGCATGATAACAATATAAAGATCAAAACAAAGACATGCATATGTAATAAAACCTTAATTTATATGCATGTAGAGGACTTATAAATGCTAACTACTACTTAAACCATTACAATTCACAATAAATTATGTTGAAATTCTCAGATTGTCTTTTTTCCCTTGATCGAAAGGTATGAAAAAGTCAGAAAGATTACCATTTTGCTTATCAATTATTTAGGCTAACATATTAGATTCTCCTTTTCATGCAAATCGCTCTTTAATTTCCTTTTCTTATAGAATAGACCAGAGAAAAAGATGAAAAAAAGAAAAAGAAAAATGAATACCAGAATGAAAGAATTCGCCCATTATGTAATCTTTTCACTATTGGTTCCCCTAATCCCAAGTCAGCCAATATTATTAATACACTTAATCATAATATTTCCTACTAAAAAAATTAGTTCTAAAGTAGTAGAACTTAATAGTTGAAATTTAACTAATTACCATTCAATTAACAAGATTCATGTAATTACTTAAGACCCCCATACACAGAAAGTTTTATAATTTGATACCCCAAATTACTGTTGTATTTATCCTTTAACATTTCGGGTGTGATAGCAACAATCCAACTTATTTAACGACTTTGCACTTGCCTCCATTACTTGAACATGTATTGTTACCAATAAGCTTGGACAAGCCAGGCAATTGGCAATAATTTTATCCACATTATGATTCTCAGTAGAAAAAAAATCACAAATTTCTTACCTTCCATAACCTCCAATAAATTGTGGCAATAATGTGCTCTAAGAAGTCTTCTTAAAATGCTGAGCATTGTTTGTGTTGTCTAATCCAACTGTTGAGACTTACACCAAAGAAATTAGATAGTAGTTCTTCTAGACCGAACTCTCTCCAAGTTTCTTTTGCCATTATATAGTTTTTTAGAGTGTGCAAATGGACTCCACATTACCAGCAAATGTGGCAAGAAAGGCAATTTTTCAGCTTCCTCCTAGAAAGCTTAACATTTATGAATAATGTCCATTACATTGCAAGCAATAAAAATTGCTTTATCTATTTCGAAGTCTAATTACCAAACACTCTTCTATTTGCAACTAGCAATTGATTTACTTTAACATTTTATGTTAAATTTAGTTACATATGTACTTAGTTTATCTACTTTCCGCCCTCCAATCATGCTTTTCTGCACTTTCATCTGGTTACAATTAAAAAAAATTAAGAAATGAAATTAGCACAAGAATGTGTCATATTGGTGAATATATTATTTTTTGTTTGATACTAATTTTCAAATTATCAATTAGATTAAATATGTAAGAATTAAACCCAAGTAGTAGGCTCATTGGCTAAAGTGGGTTAATCAATGCTAGATACAATGTTTGATTCATAGGTTTCTTTGTGTGGAAGTATTGTGTAGCGTGTGTATGTGGTTGTGTAAGTTTGAACTTGAATTGTATAAAAAAAAAGTCAAAATTATGGCCTTTTTGTATTAGGAAGAGGGCAAAGCCCCAAGTTAGAGGGATGGCAATAGGGTGGGAGGAGATAGATTTTTGCCCGACTCAACTTAAAACTTGCTTGACTCGAATTAGAACTTGCTCGAACCCGACTCTTAAGGAAGAGTCAAATAGAAGGCTTGATTCCACCCCTCCCTACCCTGACCTAAATTTAATTTATTTTTTGTTTTAAAGCAAATAATAATACATTTATACTTGTTTTATTTTTTATTTTGAAGCAAATAAGATTTTATTTTTGGGTTTAGACATAAAACTTAATATATTTATATGTTTAATTGTTCAAAGAAAAAACTAAATATATGTGTTTATAGTAGAGGTATTTTTGTTTATATCTTCAGCGGGTTTACCACAAACCTTAGCCGATAATTTTACTAATTTCAGTCAATTTGACCCGCCCTAAACTTGATTTTTCAAAATAAAAATAAAAATTGACCCTAACAAATCAAGTCCCATTAGATTTGGGGTTTTTTTTTTTGTCATCCCTAGTATGTTACAACAAACTAAAACTAAAAACATTTTCTCTCATATGAAATCCTCGTACTATCACTATGTAATTTGTGTCAAAAAGTAATCAGTGGGGCATAAAAGATAGGAACTTCTTACGAATCAATGTTGAAGTTCCTCGCCATGTATTTAGCTATCAAATTTACTTATTTGAAGACATGGTTGATTTTTCACATCCCATTGTCTTTTCTTCGATTCCTAGATGCTTCTAAGGAAATTCTATTAGCATATTTCGTCATTCCAATAAGCATATTTACTACTAATTAGTTACTCATCTTGAGCACAATTTTCTTGAAGCTTATCTCCCATGCTAATATTAACCAATTATCTCCCATGCTAGATTTAATCCATTGTTAGGTCAAACAAATTCTCACATTTCTATTGAAACCAACAATCCAAATATGGTTTGAGTTGCGAAGCACTCTTTCTACGCACAGTAGTCACAATGCCTTTTTGATTGCTCCATTAATATTAATTTTTATCCAATCCAATTCAATGGCAACCATCCAACTTGTTTATCGACTTTTCACTTGGCTCTCTTACTTGAACTTAGATTGTTACCAATAAGCTTGGACAAAGCCAAGCAATTGGCAATAATTTCTTGCAGATTATGATTCTCCATAGAAAAATTCACAAATTTCTTACTTCTATAACCTTCAACAAATTGTTGCAAATAATGTGCTCCAAGAAGTCTTCTTAAAACGTTGAGCATTGTTTGTGTTGTCTAATCCAATTGTAGAGACTTGCACCAAAGAAGTTAGACAATTGTTCTTCCACACCTAATTCCCTCCAAGTTGCTTTTGCCATTATATAATTTTTTAGAATGTATAAATGGGACTCCACGTTACTAGCAAAGGTGGCAAGAAAGGCCATTTGTTAGCTTCCTCTTATAGAGCTCAACATTTGTGAATAATCTGCCTTGCATTGCAAGTAATGAGAATTGCTTTATCCGTTCCGGAATCTGAAATTGCCAAACAGTCTTCTATTTGTATTTGCTCTGGTCTCTTATTTCTCTTCATAAAGAATTCATATAATTCCTATTATTTTTGGAGAGATTTTTTATGTAATTTGGACTTTTTGACAGTTTGCTTTTATTTTGAGATTTTTACCTGTTTTCATAAATTTTTGAACTGCATCAAAAACACAGTTTTACTAAACACAACGTTTTTTCTAAACGCGAGCGGTTTTCTTAAATATCACGGTTTTAAAAGCTTCCGCTACAAAATATTTTTAAACGAATCAAATTAGCGAGAAAGTAGTTATAAGATTGATAAAAGATAAATAAAAGCTAATAAACGAAAACGGTTTCATCTTAATAAAATTCAATTTCAAATCCCCTTCTATATGACATCGCCAGATTCGGCCATAACGTCTAGGTCGGGTTTGGGGTGTTACATAGATCATCGATGCCTGTTGCTTCCAAAGGTGTCATGTCAAATAGAGCAGCTCTGGTTCTTTCATTAGTAACCTCAAAATTTAGGATTTTTTTGTCTTTATATCTAATTTTTATAAACATCCCCTTTATTGAAAATTACCCACAATCTTCTACCTTTTTTATTACAATATTTTTCCATGGTAGATTAAACCTTTTCAATCTTGCAACCACCTTCCTTTTTCTTTTCTCCAAGTTACCAACCAAATACATCACATTTTAGACTTTGACAACGTTTTAGATTTTGACAACATTGGTAAATTTAGTGATCATTATCAAAATTGAGTCATTTTCTAACCGTTTTTCCTTAACCAACTCCTTAAAAAGGCAGTGAGATAACGATCCTGAAAAGGAACAAAACAACCTTTTCGAATGTGTATTACTATTTTTCCCAATTCCAATAGTTGTAGATGATGATCATATTTTAATTTAGGAAAATGAAAAATAGTGGTTTCTGGCATCAACTCATCTCAATTTGTATTACATAAAGTTCTATCAAACCTTCCAAGTAAACTTTCACCCTTTAAACCTCATATCATACAAGCCTTGACTATATTGAAAAAATTTGCATACCTATACTTTTTCTAGCATTCTTTTTGTATTTCTTTTCTAAAAAAATAAACATTAAGTAAAAGCACCGCAAATTATTAGGCAATTTTAAAGTATAATGTGTTAATGAGTGGGGATAAAAATAAACATATGAGAAATTAACGAAGGCTTCAAGGTGTGTAGTATTGCCACTTTCTTTAAGGTTCTATTCGCCTCCACCTATATATGGTGTGCACAAGAGTTACTAACAAATAAACCTCAAGGATACAATGAAGCTTAATGACACTCTACATTTTTCATTGACAGAAACAATCCACTAAGCACTGAGCAGAGCATAACAATGATATAAATTTCGATAAAGAATTTCTCTAGTAATTCTTTATAGAACAATCTAAGAATATAAAAGATGGTGGGAGATCATAAAAAAACTTTTTTCTATGTTTTTGTATGTGTCCAACAAATGAAATTCCTCTCCTATTTATAGGAGGTCTCACGTCTCTTCATAGGGACATAACTACCTAAACGAATAATCATATCTTTAACCACAAACATAATTATTCAATAGGTATCAACATGAATAATTATGGCCCTTTGTTATTAATTAAGTGATATAACTTTTTATAACAAGAGACATATCACTATGAATAGTGACAACTTTGCTTAATTATCAATTGACATTAATTTTGAATTATTTGTAACTTTTCAGTTATAACTATTGGAACATTATAAATATTTTGAAAATGTTCCAACAATCTCTCTCTTATTTTCAAAATATTCTAGATTGCATAAATAAAAGTGTTTTACGATTGAACCTTTACTTAGTGAAAACATGTTAAAGTTAATCGAAATTCAACGGTAAACTATGCTTTGAACTAATTATTCCATTTGATTAGCCAAACATATCTCACAAAATTATTTCAATACCAGTTAATGCACAGTATCTAGGGACACTATTATGACCATGTGTTTGTAAATTTTTTTCATGAGTGCTGTTAGAGCCAAGCCCTTGAGCTCCTAAAAGTAACGACACTTCCACTTACATAGGTAGATCCCATCGAGAGTGTTCCCATAATTATAACACTCTAACACATTTATGTTATGGTATTAAGAGTAGAATACGCATTCTTCCCTTTATCATTACGAGTACCTAGCACTTTTCATATTGGAATGATATTTTTATTTTTATAGTGTTGGAAGTCACATATTGATGATGTACTTTTGTCTCATTGAACTCAAGACTTGACGTTTTACCAAGCGTTGAGCTGAGTTTCCATCATGGGCTACTCAAATATTATGGGCTCGTATCTAATCCTAAATTTTCAATATGTTGATTATCTATACCACATGGTGAAACTTTATAATTATTTCTGTCTTGAAAATTCACAAGACCAACATTCCCACCATGTTTAATTATCGATTCTTTCGCAAAAGAATGCTATCAAGGATATCCTTTCTACTATTGTGAAATTATAGTGATCACTTTATCTTTTCTTATCATGACAATTTCATATTTAGCTACTTTATTTATTTCTTGATATCTAAGAAATTAATTCACAATCACCAAATATATAAAACCATACATCATGTTTTTTTCACCAAGTAAGTTGCAAATAGTCCTCGAATCCCTTGGTGAAACTAGACAACATATTTTTTATTTTCATAGTTTCTTTTCGAAGTCAGTACATGACTTTAAAACTTTTTATTTTTTATTTGTATTCATAGTCAAATAATATTATTTTTCTCCACACACCTTATATATACAATGGTGTAACATATATAGTCATATTAAAAGACTATTAATTGTCCAATCACATGACTATAAAATCACACATTTATTCACCCTTTATCATGGATATTATCAATTATTTTCTGACTATGATCAAAATCATGTCCATGACGTAAATGAACCAAATAGCATTCATATTGCTATTTCATACGTACTTTAAGAGCTTGAAAACAAGCATTATCATTGGGTTTTAACTATATTTTAGCAAGTTTAACTTAATTCAATAAAATATGCAAATCGAGTCTTTTATTGACCTCAGGGGCCGATTGAGGCCTAAGGGTGAACTAATGAACTTTGTAAGTTGCAAGAGACCATTAGAAGGTGTGCTAAACCGATACTGGTCACTATGTCGTAACATGGAGGGTTTGATGTTGTAACATAGGGAACGAAATAAAGAAATTCTGAGACTGCCTTTGATGTCGCGACACTGCTTAAGGGTGTCGCGACATTCCCTTGAAGACATCCCAAGAAGAGTATACTGACTTCTATGCCGTGACATAGGTCTTAATGTGTCGCGACCTCGACTTTGGACTAGAATTAACAAGAGCCAAGGGCGTTTTGACCCACACAATCAAACTTAAAGCTTAGGAATGTCAGTTAACCTAGGGTTAAGGACGATGGCCACCTATATAAATAGGCTCATTTGTCACACATTATGGATATCAATTACTTAGCTTAGAATTTCTCTTTTAATTCCATTTTAACTTTTCTCTTTTCTTAGGCTTTAGATTTATTTTCAGTTTGTTCTTTGTTTTGTTTCGGGAGATTTGATTTGTGGATACAATCAAACTTTGTAGATTTGCTTTCATTCTAAATACAAATCAGGGTTACTCAACAGATTAGCTATTTGGAACAGGAAAAACCTAAACCCTATGCCTAACGACCATATAAAGTCATCAGTGTAGGAATTAACCCAAAATTGGTATGCTTTGTCCGTGAACACCTTCACCCTAAGCCATTCTGGACTGTGAGGTCAGAAGATAAATAGTCCTTGCTGACTTGTTATTTTAGTGGACATATCAGAAGATACTACTAGGAAATCAACTAGGTGATTGACAAGGAACCTGAAGCGACAGTTGATGAAGATTACCGAAGCGAGAATCACCCATAACCAAATTTAATTAATTCTACTTTTCAATCTCTTAATATTTATTTCTTTATTATTATTTTTATAAAAATCCCAAAAGCTCCTTTTATTTATATTTGCGTAATATAACCTATTTCGAGTACTAATTAGATCTTTTGGTGTTTAGGTTAAGATTGATCTAGCATTAGCCTCCATTGGGTACGATCTTCGGAGTACTTACCTACTCTGTTGTAACTATATTACAACTGGACCCATATACTTGCGGATACCTCCTTGTTTATATGTTTTTTACTGCAATATTCACACTCTAGATGTTAGTACAACCGAAGGCGGTTAGATATCCACATATTTTACATAATGCAATAAAATAAACACATTACAATTGAAATCTAATTGTGCAATAAGAGTAAAACAAAAAGTTTGACATAGCTTTTCTTGCGAGAAAGTTTTCTTCTAAATTAAAATTTGACAAGATCATTGATATTTATGAAACCACAATTGTTGATATCCATTCTCATAGTAGCACACATGTAGTAGCATGTGAATGCATAGTAAATAGATAAGTCTTCTTTAATTTCTCATAAATTGCGAAAATAGAACTTTAAAATTGTTAGTGAGTGGGGATGAAAATAAACTTACAAGAAATTAACAAAGGCTTCAAGGCATGTAGCAATGTTCTTTTCTTTAAGGTTCTATTCGGCCTCACTTATATATGGTGTACAAAAGAGTTACTTGCAAATAATCCTCAAGGATACAATGAAGTCTAATAACTATCTACGTTTTGCACAGACGAAAACAATCCATTGAGCGGAGCATAATATGGATATCAATTTCTATCTAGTAATTCTTTATAGAATAATCTAAGAATATAAAATATGATGGGAGATCATAAATAAACTTTTTTCTATATTTTTAGGTGTGTCCAATAAATGAAATTCCTCTCCTATTTACAGGAGGTTTGATGTCTCTTCATAGGGACATAACTACCCAAACGAATAGTCATATCTTTAACCACAAACATAACTATTCAAGTTGTGCAATAGATATCAACTTGAATAATTATGACCTTTTGTTTTTAATTAAGTGTATAACTTTTGATGACAAGAGACATAACTGATCACTATAAATAGTGACAACTTTTGCTTAATTACCGAGTAACATTATTTTTGGATCACTTGTAACTTTTCAGTTATAACTATTGGAACATTATAAATACTTTGAAAATGTTCCAATATAATAAACAAATTGGTTATAATTATAAATAACCTCAACATGTATATTATTATTCCAAGACAACCAAATTCCACCAGCAAAGCCTCTAGCTTTGATACGGTGGGAAAAACTAAAGCTTAGTTTAAAACTAAATTTATGTGTTGGATGGCCACAGTTCTAGTCTGAACAAAGGTGACTACATCTGGCTTAAACTCTACAATATTATTTGACAAATCTATCAAACCATGGGTGACCACATTCCTTGCAATTCAAAGTAAAATTTTGAATTTAATTACAAAAATATATAATAATTGTAATAAAAGGAAATCAATACCCGATTGAGAGAATTAATCCTCCATAGGCTAGATGGTATCTACTCTCCAAGTTTTCATATTTATTTGATCTTTACCCAGTCTTAGTCTTGGGGTCGGCTGGAGGTGTAGTCACTCAAGGCTCGAGGTTAAAAGGGGTCTAATTTCTTTTAACTTTTAAAAGTAAAAAAAAATTAAAATTACCAACTTTTAAGAGACCTAAAAAAAATTTCTTCCTATATTTAAAGAACCTAAAATCCTATTTTATTGTTTTACCTATGCCCAAAAATGTCAAGAACGAGCCTCTCTTTACCTATTTCCATTGTTTGTGTACAGAAATTTGCAATGGAAAACATTCATGTCTTAAACGGAACTAGGTCATTAACTTCAACATCATGCCGCTTATCTTCATTAGTTATTGATGTGTTCATTGATCTTCCTTTTTTAATTATGTGAGGAGGTGCTAAGGTCGACGACCCTTCAATTTCCAAAATTTTCCCCTGAATCGCATTGTAAATTTTGATCCTCGACTGTCATTTGGACTAATATCCTTATTCATGAGAATTACTATATGCTTTGAATTGTTAAGAGTAGTCAAGGATTTCTGGGCTTCACCATTAAAATGGAATAGATTGACTTGGATTTTCACATCCTTTTTATTAATTTTGCTTAGTTGGGTTTGCGCGTCTCCACTGAATTTCCTTACCCACTTATAACTCTTTCCTAGCTTCACCTATAGAATGAATCTTAGCTTTTTCCAATAGTCAGTCCTCGCTTACTTTTAGAAATTTTGAGGCATAGTATTCCGGGGGTTCACCTGATTATTTTTGCTTTTGACTATTTTGCATGACATGCTCTTCTGCCAACTCATTATCCCCATTTAAGTCCTGTAAATTGGCAGTACCTGAAAATCATGACCCCCATTCAAATTATCTTGGTTTAATGTGTTGTTCCCTTTTTGGCTTGATTTCGTTGCTCGAATTATTCCTCATTTGAATATATGTACAACGCTCCACTAGTATCCAGGTTTCATAGCTCTTTTCTTCCAGTTGTGCCTATCTTAAATGTACCAACTCCTACATCCGTCTCTTTATTGCTTCATTAGATTCTTTCTTGTTTCTAATCAGTGGCGAAGCCAGGGGGCTGGCATGGGCTCCGGCCCCCCTAAAAGGTAAAATTTCTATTTAGGCCCTTAAATTTTTTTAAAAATTTTAAATTAATAAAGGTAAAATTGCACTTTGGCCTCCCCTAAAATTATAAAAATTCGATTTAATCCTTTACAAATTAGAAAGATATAAACTAAAAAAAGTTAAAATTTCATCCGCCCCCCCAAAAAGTTGACCTGGCTTCGCCCCTGTTTCTAATTAACCCAAGGCATAAGTCTTACAAGTCACCAATCTCTCACAGTTAAAACAAATGTTTGGTAGAGCTTTATAATCCACGCTTTGAATAAAGTTTTCGATTTTACTTTCAAGGTCAGTGGCCTTCCCAAATCGAGACTGATAGCTATATGTGAAAACCTCCTCTTTGTTGCAAATCTGGTGACCACAGTTGGACTAAAAGGTATTGGCCAAAAATGATCCAAGGCCCCTCAGCAAGAATCTTCATATAATCATCCTCTATCTTAAACTTAACCTATAATATTCTTTTTCTAAATCCATAATCTGGATTGCAAGATATGGCTTCTAAATGGCATAAGTCTTGTTGAACAAGGTGTTGAAATTTATTTTCTATCCCCAACAACTTGATTACCACCGTATTTTCCATACTTTCTTCGACAATGGAGTGAACACGACCAAGGAATTTGATAGATGAAATCCCACCAATAAGATCAGTAACTACATTAGCATTTAGTATATCTATATCTTTCTCATCCAATTTATCTCTATTCATGGGATTATCATTTCCAGTATTCATCCGTTTGTTCTTGAAAGAGACTTTGACATGGATCGATTGATTTATAGCCATATAACCCTCATGAATTTATTACAGTAAGTTTTTTTACACGATTTGACAGATGGATGTTGTTCAACAACGTTGGCCTAGCATTTTGGGTTTTTTTTATGGGTAAGTTACACTAACAGTCACTCAACTTTAGGGTAGCTGACAAAACAGTCACTCAGGTTTCAATTTAGTCACTCAACTGTCAAAAAATAAAAAAAAATCACCACTAACCATTTTTTGTTACGTCTATAATAGAGCTATCCTTTTTCGTTATTCACTTAAAAGAATTGCCATTTTCCATCCCTCTCCTATCCCCCTCCCCCTTCCCCACCATCCATTCCCTTATCACAAACCCCTTTTACTTTTTTACAGACCTCCCCACCATTGCCCCCTCTCTCTCTTCCCCCTATTCCTTTTTCACCATCATCCCCAAGGAAAATGAACCCCAAGAAGGCAGCAATAGTGTGGCTACAAAGACGGGACCTTTACGCCATATGCACCATGCTTGCACGTTAAATTTTACCATATTTCTAAATAAAGCCTGAAACGAAATTGGTCTCAATTACAAAGCTTTGATTTGCAAAATGACAAAGCTAATATGGGGAGTTACAGTTTGCTTACTGAGTAGACCACAGAAATGAGCTCAATATCAAGACTTAACATCCAAGCGTTTGGGTCTCTTTCAAAATCAAAGTAACCAATGCAGATTGAATGGACCCAAAGAGGCAATAGAAGGAAACCAATGTTATCTCTTATGGGTACCCTTTCAGAACTGCAACCTTCAAATTTAGTAGGGAAAGTATCAATTTGAAGTAGCCAAATCATCGTGGATTATGAAATAGCATATTAAATTACCTGACTAACGATTTTTTCTAAACGTGACAAAGAGACATTCGCGGTGAAGAGGCCACTTATGAGCCAATTGTTAGATGTTGTTAACATGGTAGAAGGAGATGGGTGGAAATGCAGTTGAATTGGTGGAAAAAGTATTGGCATAGCAACAAAGATCAAAGACAGCTAATTATGCCTTATACTACAAAAACAAATGGCATAGCAGCAGAGACGAACAAGAAGATAACAACAAGCAAGAAAGTGAAAGCTGGGATTAAGTTGGCAAGAGTAGAAGCAAGGGTTGGAGAGCTGTGTCTTACACCAATGATTACACAGTTCTGCTCTAGGGGTGTGTCGCGACACCAAAGGCAGTTTTGGAATTCTTGTATTCTACTCTTTATGTTGCGATATTGGACTTCCTGTGTTGCAACACGGCGACCAACCTTGAGTTATTTTGGCTTTGAATGATGTTCTGCACACTCACTAAGTATATTAACTCACCTTTAGGCCTCATTCGGCCACTAAGGTCATAAAATGACTCAGTCTAGACTTTTTATTGAGTTAAAACTAAAATAGAAAAACTAACTAAAACATAATGAAATTGCTTGTATTCGATCTCTTAAGTATGAAAACTAGTTTAATTTGCTACACTGAATTACAATAGATCACCTTCTCGTATATATATCCTAAAGCATGAAGGCTAAGTGTCCTTCTTTCTTTCCAAGAAAACCCTAACATCACACAACCTTCCCTTTCCTTCTTCTTCTTTTCTCCTTTTCCCTTAATTCCCTATTTTGGCTCCATGCTTGCCATAGGTGAACTGACCCTTCAATAACCTCCACCTTCTACCCCCAACTCTTCCTTGTTGATTCCCTATATCGACATACCTTAATGCTATGTTTGGTAGGAGTATTATTTTTCATCATGTTTTAATATATGAGTTAGTAATAAACTAATTTTTAGCCACACAAGTGACTTGTTTTTGGAAAAAAGAAGAATCTTTTTTTCTTATTTTGAAAAGCTTTTATTTTTTAGGCATAATGACTTGTTTGGCTCTCCAATTTTATATATATAAAAAAAAGAGGTCATTCTAGCTTTTCATTTAATTTTTTGCCTCATTAGCCCTTGAAATTGCACTGTTTGTTAAATCATCCGTAAAATGGACTGACAAGTTAGCATTTGTTCACTTTATTGATGTGGCATACATGTGGACTGCCACATAGATGGCACATCAACAATTAATTTTTTAATATTTAAAAATATAAAATATAAAATAT
Source organism: Gossypium bickii (assembly GCA_025503065.1). Taxonomy (NCBI): domain Eukaryota; kingdom Viridiplantae; phylum Streptophyta; class Magnoliopsida; order Malvales; family Malvaceae; genus Gossypium; species Gossypium bickii. Next base: position 12,821,040 of record CP106716.1, on the reverse strand, counting down.
AAAAAGTATTAAATAAATTATTAATGTTACTAAAAAGTATAATAAAAATAAAAAAATAATTTTTTTAAATTTTAAAAAATTAATTTATTATTAGCGTGATCACGTCATAAAAGTTAACAGACGTTAACTTTCTATCCATTCTGTGGGTGATTTAACAATGTAGACTCAAAAGCTAAAAGAGATAAAAAAATTAAATGGATGGTTAAAATAAATTTTTTTTTATAAATTTGGAGGACCAAATTTTTTTTTTTTATAAATTTGGAGGACTAAATAAGTCATTAAGATTATTTTTTATAATAATTATTACTTATCTTTCTAAATTTAAATTTAAATTTATACTAATTATTTTTCATTTTATATCTATCATTGTAACCCATAAATAATAAATAAACTTTCTATCATATTATTATATTAATAACCAAATAAAACATTATATATATATTTTATGTCCAGCCATACCTTAATTTCCTAAAAGGAAAGAAACTTACTTTGGTGGCACATATAAAAAATCTTTAAACATTGCACGAGAGCTTACGCAGGAAAAATGAACTCGCACGCACAATATTTGTGAATAGTTGACAAAGCGTTTTTTAATAAAGTAAGGAGGAATTGACAAGTTGGATTCTTTTACACAATTTGACAGATCAATAGTGTCGACCTGACTTTTTGGGTTTTTAATTTTTTGGATTGATGTATAGAAATTTAAAATATAAATTATAAAAATTTAAAATTTTATTCGACTCCGGATAAATTTGTTTTTGAAGTTTTTATTTATTTTCTTGAGGAAATACTATCCGCGCGATTATATACGGCCTAACGGATGTATATCGCGCGAGCGAGCGACCTTACTTTCGCATGTGGGGCCACTTTCCTTTTTTCTACAAATAATAGTAAAATTGATAATATATTTTATTTTATTTTATTTTTCTTTTTCTTTTTCAAAGTTTTCTCTCTCTTCCAGAATTAATTCTGACTTTTCTTCCTTTTTGGGTTCTCTGCCAACTTTTTTGTCCTCATCTTTTCGCGCGATTGCGTCCGCTTATCGACCGATATTGTGCGTTATCGACCGATATTGTGCGTTACCGACCGAGGAGGAAATAAATTTGTTTTCGAGTATATATGGTGGAGGAGGAAATATTTGCATATATTAAGTTTTAAGGTTTTAAGGAGGAAAAACTTTTGCCTCTGAAACTATGGCTTCATTCTCTTTACGTAGCCGTATTCAGGCTTCTGCGCTAAGCAAGAGGCGTCTCAAATCCAAAGCCAAGCATGTAATTATAATCTTTTTCGGTTGCTCTTTTTGCAAATTTTCGTTGCCATATCTTGCTAATTTACAATTGATATGGGGATCAGGGGAGGAAAGGGATGAAGAACATGGAGGAAAGCTTCAAAAGATTGAAATCTGAAATGGAAGAAATAAGCGAGGAACAAAAGAATATCAGGGAAGGGCAAAGGCAAGTTAAAGAAAAATTCGGAATCATCGAATCCGAGTGCGAGGAATTGAAGAGGGAAACTAGGCTCATAATCCAGCAAAGTGCCAGAACTCAGGTTAAATTTGCTCCTTTTTCTTTAGTATATTACAAATTGTGGGAAGGATTTCATTAGCAAGGCTCTTCCTTAGATCTTAGGGCAGCTTTAACCATGTGATGGGTTATTGACAGGTTAAACTTGCTCTTATGTTCCGCATACTGAAAGCAAGGGAAGCCGGCGAGTTGAGTACCGCTGCCACTCTCACTGAAATGCTCCGGTTGGTTTCTTAACTACTAATTCATTATAAATCTGACATTGAATCTGTATATGTTTTTATGGGTAATTTGTTAAATTGTATTAACAAAGACACAAAAGCCTTATAAGCATGATGAGGAGCTCCCAACCGCATTTCACAGGGACCAAATGAATGGGATTATCATTTGATATATTGGAATTGATGGGGCTTTTTAACTCACAGCCAGTCTAAAAAAGTGCTACATGTTTCATTCATTCATTCATTCATTAATTAATTTGTAAATAGACAGTTTTAACTCTTCTGGAATTATAAAACCCCTGTACCTGATATTGGAATGAATGGGTTCTTTTTGTTGAGGAGGAGGAATACCTTTTTCCATGTTATAGTTTACTCCGGCTACTTTGCTCCTTGGTGCTTACCTGAACTGTTGAAGCAATGGCATAGATAATACCAGGAACCAGTCCTTGAATCATTTCAGTCCTAATCTCTTGGAAAATTTGATCTCATGCCCTGAATCATCATCCTGTGCGAATAATTGATGCCAATCATTTCCCAATAGAAAATCCTTTATCAAATGATTCTGCAGTTATGGTATAAGTGTTGACCTTAGTTGCATATATTCTTGGCTATGTATAAATTAGAACTGCTGTTTCTGGAAGTAACTGCCTGTAGAAGAGGACCAAAGAGACAGTAATATATACATACATGCATATATATATATTTGAGGACACCCTCTTGAAGTCTTGAACTCCCTTTGAAACGATTGTTTCAAAAATTAATTATACCCTTTTGTGACACAACTGAATTTACACCCTTTATATATAAGTTAATGATCCATATGCGCAAGGGCAGTGAACTGCATTTCTACTAGTATCAGGAGATTCATTGTGTTTGATATTTCTGCCTTTTGCTCATGCAGTGAAATAGTAGGAAGAGAGAGGGAGGAAAGCAAAGCTGACATCTGAATGACTATGGTAAGCTTCCTCGGTGCAGCTGCTCCAAATGTTAAGAAATAGAAGCGTGTGAACAATTAAGCGCGTGTTATCTTTCAGCATTGCCGTTTTGTTATTAAGTACTGCAACTTATGTTTCCTATCTACTTCGTTTTCATGTTTGGTATGTAAAACTTTGAACTTATCAAATCTTTTTTCTGTTGTGTGTCTAAGGTTGAATAAACAAAATATGTTGACTTGAAAACAACAGAAGTTAAAAGTAAACTAGTTATTGTTATGCTGAACATATACCTTAAATTGCCAACATTGTGCATTGTCTTGTTTGCTTTGTCTTTGTACATTGCTCTCGTTTCTTCTGTTTGCAACTAGCAGTTGATTTACTTTAACATTTTATGTTAAATTTAGTTACATATGTACTCAGTTTATCCGCTTCCCCACCCCCCCTCCAGTCATACTTTTCTTCACTTTCATCTGGCCACAATTAAAAAAATTGAAGACTTGAAATGAGCACAATTATGTGTCATATTAGTGGATATATTATTTTTGTTTTGATATTATTTTTCAAATAATCAATTAGATTAAATACGTAAGAATTGAACCCAAGTAGTAGGCTCATTGGCTGAAGTGGGTTCATCAGTGCTCAATACAATGTTTGATTCATAGGTTTCCCTGTGTGGTAGTGTAGTGTAGCCTGTGTATATGGTTGTGTGAGTTTGAAATTGAATTGTATAAAAAAGGTCAAAATTATGAAAAAAAAAATTGGTATTACGAAAAGGCCGAAGCCCTAAGTTATAGGAATAGCAGTGGGGCGGGACGAGATAGATTTTTTCTCGTTTCGTCTGGAAACTTGCTTGACATGAATCGAAGCTTGCTTGACCCCGACTCTTAAGAAAAAAACTGCTCAAATTCAAACTCGAAATTTAATAGAAGACCTGATTCAGCTTCTCCTTGTCTCGATTTAAATTTAATTTAATTTAATTGTTTTATTTTTATTTTAAAGCAAATAAGAATACATTTATAATTGTTTTTTTTAATTTTAAAGCAAATAAGATTTTATTTTTGGATTTAGACTTAATATATTTCTATGTTTATTTGTTGAAAGCAAAAACTAAATATATGTGTATATGTTAGGGGTATTTTTGTTTATATCTTGGGGCGGGTTTACCTCAAACCTCACTGAACTTGATTTTTTCAAAATAAAAATAAAAATTGCCCCTAAAGAATCAAGTCCCATTGGATTTGGGTTTTTTTTTTTATCCCTAGTAAGTTACAACAAACTAAAATTAAAAACATTTTCTCTCATATGAAATCCCCATACTATCACTAAGTAATTTGTGTCCAACAGTAATCAGTGGGGCATAAAAGACACAAACTTGTTACGAATCATCGTTGAAGTTTCTCGCCGTGTATTTAACTATCAAATTTGCTTATTGAAAGACATGGTTGTATATTCACATCCCATTGTCTTTTCTTCAATTCTTAGATGCTTTTAAGGAAATTCTATTGGCATATTTGGTCATTCCATTAAGCATATTTACTACTGATAGGTCACTTGTCTTAAGCACGATTTTCCTGAAGCTTATCTCTCATGCTAATATTAATTAATTATCTCCCATGCTAGATTTAGTCCATTGTAAGATGCCCACAGTTTATTTGGCTGATCAAACAAATTCTCACATTTCTATTGAAACCAACAATCCAAATATGGTTTGAGTTGCAAAGTACTCCTGTGTACAGAAGTCATAGTGCCTTTTTGATTGTTCCAACAATATTAATTTTTATCTAATCCAATTCAATAGCAATTGTAACACTCAGTCAATGGGTTGAATGATCGACCCTTCGAGATTTCAACTATCAGCATATGCAAAATAATTTAATAACCATACAACAGTTCTTTAGTGTTTTACCGTAAAATCACAATATATATATATATATATAAACAAACTTTTAATAATATTTATCTTGTTATAGGGAACTGTCAATTTATCCTTATGCGTCAAATTACAAATTGAACTAAATTTAAAAAGTTCTTATTCATATGCAAAACAGAAGTTTAAGGCTACAAGTTGTCCTAATATCTACACATGTTACAAAACGAAAGGTGACGTGCTCATAGTAGACTCCGAGGATTTTGGCTTAGTTCCCTTGTTCCTACGAACAATGGTTTAGATTACCTGAAACATGGTAAGTTCATAAGGAACTCAGTTAATTCTAAAATAAAATTACTTCCTTTTTTATTTCAAAATTAAGAATTTGTCACAGAATTCGCTTAGACGAAACTTGTGTAATCATATTCCATAGCTTGTGCTTAGGTTTGAACAATATAGAGGCACAATACATGTATGAGAATTCCTTCTATGAAAGATCATGAAGCATATGGTCTTTTCGTCTAGACTTGTTACATATAATCTTAGAAGAAAACCTACCGAGGAGAGAGTAAATTTGGATTACTTGATCGACAATCCTGTGGACACTTTCTTGTGGATTTCTAGATGCGGACTTTTATAAGCAAACTCGTACATGCGAACTCGTAAAAAAAGAATTCATAGATATGGCGGACTTATACATGTGACTTCATAAAAGAAGATTCATAGATATGGAAACTTATACATGCGGATTCATAGAAGCAGATTCATAGTTTGGCGATCTTATACTTGTGAATTCATAGAAGAAAATTTATAGATATGGCGAATTATACATGCGAACTATGTCACACACTTTGTATGGTGAAGTCTCACATATAACTTTACATAAAACCTAGAGACCTAGAGAACAAGTCTGGTGGGCTTCCATAAATTTTATACGCTATGGCTATGGACTTGCTTATAAACATGAGGCTTTAGTCTTTAGACTCCACAGAGCCTCATATTTGAAAGAACCCACATAGGATTATCATATACATGTGCACATATATCTCCGTACAATCCAATCGAACCTCCGCAAAACTAAGAACATGTGGCACAAAGTGCTCAATATGACATTTCTTCACCTTTCATCCTCTATTACATACCTTTATACCCCGCATACATTTATTTTCATGACTAACAATATAACAAGCACTCAACTAAACATATTGTTAAAAATACAATACAGATCATGCCAACATATCACCTATAGGACCATATTAATGTTAGAAATTACTTTACCAGTGACAGTTCATCAAATAAGAAACTTGTACATACAACTAAACATGCATCTATAGATCATCACTTTACATGATTCAACTATATAATAACATCCCACAATAATTCAAGTCCTCCTCATCAGCAGAACATGAAACAAACATACCACAACAACACAATATTGATATGCTGTAACACCCCTAACCCTTATCAGTCACCGGAACAGGGTTACAGAGTATTATCAGACTTTACGGATTAAATACGAATATTTCACGATATTTAGTATACTTATCAAAAACCAATTATAAAATACTCATGTTGTCTCTTGTATGAGCCCCCGAGGCCTAATATACACCTTAGAAGTGAATCGAGACTAAACCGGATACTCAGAGAATTTTTCTCAAAATCTCAAAAAATTTTTTAGAAGCAGGGGACACATGCCTATGTGGCCAGCCGTGTGGGCATACGATGTGAGGCACATAACCATGTCCCAGCCTATGTCCTTAATCGTGTAACTCTTTGACTTGGGTCACACAACCAAACCACATACCCGTGTGCTAGGCCGTGTGTAAGTTGCAAGGGTCACAAGGCCAAGCCATACACCCGTGTCCTAGGTCGTGTGCAAAAACCTGGGCATTCTATTTTGAAAATTTAAAATGTAGGGGACACACGGCCAGACCATATGCACATGTGATTGGCCGTGTGTCACACACGGCTAAGACATACGCTCGTGTCTCTGCCCGTATGGATAAAAATAGGCCATTTTATGGCCACATTTCTCACCCATTCTTGACTTCAACTTAAACATCTCAAATTCCATACCTATAGGCCATAGCAATGCCTTCAAAACAACCAATTCCTAGTTCTAACATTTTCATATTATCACATATATCTTAACATTCTAATTTACCACATTAATCAATTCACTCATATAACTACGATTTATCCATCATCTAACTAATCCAAATACATATATCAACATGATTAAACCATACATACTTAAGTTAATTGGAAGTATAAACAAAATGTAATTCTAAACTTTTACACAAACCAATTCAACCCTATACATGCTATATAAACCAAGTATACATTGCAAAAGCTGCTGGAAAGAGTTGGATAGTGTGGCTTGATGTGTTGATCTGACCTCCCAACTTCTCAATAATCTACAAAGAACATTAAACAACACAAGTAAGCTTAATGAAGCTTAGTAAGTTCGTTGGCTTTTAAACATAAATCTTACCGAACATACTATAACAATTCATTTAAGTAAATCATTCAGTATACAATACCTGCCAAACACAACTTCAATTAACGAATTCACTTATTTCAAATTGATACCAATAATAACTTTAAATCTTCAAACATAAATTTCATATGTCATTTACCAACTCTTATAAATTCAGAGAGCGTCTTATGGATATGAGTACATCGTATACAGAATCCCGAGGATTGCACAGAAGCACATAAGTGATAAGGTTTGAGGGGAAGCTCATAAGAGCTGAACGGAAACCCGTAAGGGTTAAACTAAAGCTCAAAAGAGCTAACTGAAACATATTAGGGTTAAACGAAAACTCATATGAGTTAACTGAAGCTCATGAGAGTTAAACTGAAAGTAAACATGAAACTTCGCAACAAATGTTGAACCTCAGTTTACTTGGTTAATTTACCGTCAATTCCTCCTTTGCACTGAACGACTGTACTCAATCCCGCATTTCGTTCACTTCGAACATTCATTTCAATGTCATAGATTTAACAATAATTTTATTTTCAACAAATGATATGAATAAATACATATTACAATTCATCAATTTAACAAATAACATTAAATTTTAAGCATACGAACTTACCTGGGTCAAATTGTAGAAATTCTAGTAGTTTAGGGACAATTCTGCTAATTTCTCTTTTTCACAATTATCTACGGGCTCTTGATCTAAAATGTAAAATTATTCATTCATTAGCATATATTTCAATTTCAATTTACTTCACAATTAATACCCCTCAATTTTAAAATTACACAATTACCTCAACTTTTATAATTTTTTGCAATTTAGTCCCTCATTAATTAGTCTACCAAATGACCTAATTTTTCTCAATTGACAATTTATATAAGTATTCTAGGCTATCGTACAGCTTTGATACATAAAAATTTAATAGCAAACCCTAATTCTTAAATTCTTCACAATTTAGTCCTAAAATCAATTTCTATTGAAATCACTTGATAAAATCATCATATAATAAAATTAAAACTCTAAATCCAATTTAATTCATCACAAACATCCAGCACTCATCAATGGTAACTTTCAAAATTACCCATAAAATAAAAAAAAAACTACTGAAATAAATAGTTGGAGCTAATTGTAAAAGTCTCAAAAACATAAAAATTACAAAAATAAACGAGAATTGAACTCACATGAAGTACAACTATGAAAAACCAGCTTTAGAGGCTCTACTATGGCTGTTTTTGGCTGAAGATTGATGAAGAAATGTCTAGAAAATCTTCCAACCACTTATTTGTTTCATTTTTCCTAATTTTACTTTAATTACAATTTTACCTTTAGTTCACACTAACTTGTTATATCTCTGCTTCTGCCGCCTCAGCTATCCTTTGTGTGTAAATTTTCCCTTTAGTCCTTCCTTATTTATCACTTGAGCTATTTAACCACTATTTCTTTAATTAGCAAGTTTTGCACCTTTTACAATTTAGCCATTTTTAATCAATTGACTACCAAAACGTTAAAATTTTCTAACGGAACTTTAATACTAACTTAATGACACTTCGTAAATATTTATAAAAATAATTATGGCTTGGTTTATAAAATTGAGGTCTCGATACCTTGTTTTCTAAATCACATAACATAATAAATTCTTTTAACACACAATTTACTATTTCAAAAATTCTCCTAAAATAATTTCTGACTCGTAAATATTAAATAATAAAATTTACGAGCTCACTAGTGGGATTTGGTGGTCTCGAACCACTGTTTCCCACACCATTAAAAATTGGGCTGTTACATATACATAATACAACACTAAGGAATTTAGTTATGAAAACTCACTAGCAAAATACTTGGAGTCGACACAACTTATGCCTGTTTAGCCTTCCTTTTATCCCTTGGGCCTTCTCCTTCTTGGTTAGCTAAGCATGATAACAATATAAAGATCAAAACAAAGACATACATATGTAATAAAACCTTAATTTATATGCATGTAGAGGACTTATAAATGCTAACTACTACTTAAACCATTACAATTCACAATAAATTATGTTGAAATTATCAGATTGTCCTTTTTTCTTTGATCGAAAGGTATGAAAAAGTTAGAAAGATTACCATTTTGCTTCTCAATTATTTAGGCTAACATATTAGATTCTCCCTTTCATGCAAGTCGCTCTTTAATTTCCTTTTCTTATAGAATAAACTAGAGAAAAAGATGAAAATGAAAAAGAAAAATGAATACCAGAATGAAAGAATTCACCCATTATGTAATCTTTTCACTATTGGTTCCCCTAATCCCAAGTCAGCCAATATTATTAATACACTTAATCATAATATTTCCCACTAAAAAAATTAGTTCTAAAGTAGTTGAAATCTAACTAATTACCACTCAGTTAACAAGATTCATGTAATTACACTAAGATCCCCATACACAGAAAGTTTTATAATTTGGTACCCTGAATTATTGTTGTATTTATCTTTTAACATTTACGAGTGTGATAGCAACAATCCAACTTGTTTAACGACTTTGGACTTGCCTCCATTACTTGAACATGAATTGTTACCAATAAGCTTGGATCAAGCCAGGCAATTGGCAATAATTTCATCCACATTATGATTCTCCATAGAAAAAAATTCACAAATTTCTTACCTTCCATAACCTCCAATAAATTGTGGCAATAATGTGCTCTAAGAAGTCTTCTTAAAATGCTAAGCATTGTTTGTGTTGTCGAATCCAATTGTTGAGACTTACACTAAAGAAATTAGATAGTGGTTCTTCTAGACCAAACTCTCTCCAAGTTTCTTTTGCCATTATACAGTTTCTTAGAGTGTGCAAATGGACTCCACGTTACCAGCAAAGGTGGCAAGAAAGGCCATTTTTTAGCTTCCTCCTAGAAAGTTTAACATTTGTGAATGATCTCCATTGCATTGCATGCAATAAAAATTGCTTTATCTATTTCAAAGTCTGAAATTACCAAACACTCTTCTATTTGCAACTAGAAATTGATTTACTTTACATTTTATGTTAAATTTAGTTACATATGTACTTAGTTTATCTACTTTCCTCCCTCCAATCATGCTTTTCTTCACTTTCATCTGGTTACAATTAAAAAAAATTAAGAATTCAAATTAGCACAAGAATGTGTCATATAATATATTATTTTTTATTTGATATTATTTTTCAAAATATCAATTAGATTAACTATGTAAGAATTAAACCCAAGAAGTAGGCTCATTGGCTAAAGTGGGTTAATCAATGCTAGATATAATGTTTGATTCATAGGTTTCTTTGTGTGAAAGTATAGTGTAGCGTGTGTATGTGGTTGTGTGAGTTTGAATTTGAATTGTATAAAAAAGTCAAAATTATGGCCTTTTTTGTATTAGGAAGAGGGCAAAGCCCCAAGTTATAAGGATGGCAATAGGGTAAAAGGGGATAGGTTTTTGCCTGACTCAACTTGATATTTGCTTGACCCGATTTAGAACTTGCCCGAACCTGACTCTTAAGGAAGAAATCGTCTGAACCCTAACCCAAAATTTAATAGAAGGCTTGATTTTGCCCCTCTCTACCTCAACCTAAATTTCCTAAATTTAATTTTTTTATTTTAAAGCAAATAATAATACATATATAATTGTTTTATTTTTTATTTTGAAGCAAATAAGATTTTATTTTTGGGTTTAGACTTTAAACTTAATAAATTTATATGTTTAATTGTTCAAAGAAAAAACTAAATATATGTGTGCATATTAGAGGTATTTATGTTTATATCTTCGGCGGGTTTACCTCAAACCTCAGCCGACTATTTTACTAATTTCACCCAATCTGAACCGCCCTGAACTTGATTTTTCAAAATAAAAATAAAAATTGACCCTAATGAATCAAGTCCCATTAGATTTGGGTTTGTTTTTGTCATCCCTAGTATGTTACAACAAACTAAAACTAAAAACATTTTCTCTCATATGGAATCCTCGTACTATCACTATGTAATTTGTGTCAAAAAGTAATCAGTGGGGCATAAAAGACAGGAACTTCTTACGAATCATCATTGAAGTTCCTTGCCATGTATTTAGCTGTCAAATTTGCTTATTTGAAGACATGGTTGGTTTTTTACATTCCATTCTCTTTTTTTTTAATTCCTAGATGCTTCTAAGGAAATTCTATTAGCATATTTCGTCATTCCAATAAGCATATTTACTACTAATTATTTACTCTTCTTGAGCACAATTTTCCTGAAGCTTATCTCCCATGGTAATATTAATCAATTATCTCCTATGCTATATTTAATCCATTGTTAGATGCCTACAATTTATTTGGGTGGTCAAACAAATTCTCACATTTCTATTGAAACCAACAATCCAAATATGGTTTGAGTTGCGAAGCACTCTTTCCTCGCACAATAGTCATAATGCCTTTTTGATTGCTCCATCAATATCAATTTTTATCCAATCCAATTCAATGGCAACCATCCAACTTGTTTATTGACTTTTCACTTGGCTCCCTTACTTGAAGTTGGATTGTTACTAATAAGCTTGGACAAAACCAAGCAATTGGTAATAATTTCATGCACATTATGATTCTCCATAGAAAAAATTCACAAATTTCTTACCTTCTATAACCTTTAACAAATTGTTGCAAATAATATGCTCCAAGAAGTCTTCTTAAAACGCTAAACATTGTTTGTGTTGTCTAATCCAATTGTTGAGACTTGCACCAAAGAAATTAGACAGTTGTTTTTTTACACCTAATTCCCTCCAAGTTGCTTTTGCTATTATACAGTCTTTTAGAATGTGTAAATGAGACTCCACGTTACTAGCAAAGGTGGCAAGAAAGGCCATTTTTTAGCTTCCTCTTATAGATCTCAACATTTACGAATAATCTTCCTTGCATTTCAAGTAATGAGAATTGCTTTATCCATTCCGAAATTTGAAATTGCCAAACAGTCTTCTATTTGTGTTTGCTTTGGCCTCCTATTTCTCTTCATAAAGAATTCATATAATTACTGAAAATTTCTTTATTGTTCTATCTCTATATGCATAAGTTAATACCTACATCATTCAAATGTCATTTAGTACTGGTAAGATACATAAATGCAATTGGGTTGAGACAATTTTGGAACTTGTCCCACCATTAATTACCATTATTATCAACCTTATCACAAACCAAAATATCAATATCACAAGTTTTACGGATGATTAAAGGAAACAATAGGGGGATCCAAGTACAAACCCAAAACTTGACTTATTTATGATTCCCTAAAGACCACCTTATGCTTTCTCTATTTTTATACATGTGTACAAGTAATGTTTAACAAGTTACAATATAACTTAGTGGAATTGAGTATTTGGTAAAAAATTGACATATAATGTGTTGTTATTTTGTTAAAAATATATATATTACTTTTGCTTCCTTGCTTGCTCGTTTTCATCTGTTCTTTGTTTTCTTTCTTTATTTTGACACCAACAGAACTACTCTTGTAGATTGTAACGCCCTAAAATTTTTGTTTTGGCTTTTGTGAATATTGACACAAATCTGTATCTGCTTCAGTAGTTAAATGTTCTAGGTGTGTGTGAGAGGACCAAGTTTAAGCCTTACCATTGGTAAATTTTGGGTTTTTTTTCTGACATAAGTCTTATACTTGAGCAGTGGGCTTATATTAAATTATTTATTAAACCATATCAGAATGGGCCTGCTGGTCTGGTGGTTAAGTTGAGTGTCAGATTGCTGAAGGTCTTGTGTTCAAATCCCTGCGTGAGTGAGGGAGTTTATTTTTGCTCTTTTGACCGAGAGAGTTTCGGTCAAATGTAAAAGTTTGAGAAAGTTGAGTAGTGGGTTAGTGGGACTGAAACTAGGGGATTTACTAATACCTGATAAGTTTTATTTTTTTCTCTCTCCTGCTAGTTTCCAAGCTTTGTTTTGACATTTTTTTTCTCTATTCTGGCAAAAAGAAATCATTTTTTTGTTTTGCGTGGAAACTCTATTGAAATTCAGTTTTTCAATCCTGATTTTTAGTTCTTCGATACTTTTGTACGCTTGGTAAGTGTAAGGGGTAAGTTTCATAGAGATAGGGTAACCATTTTCCTTTTAGCTCAACTCATATTTTTATGCTACCTTTTCCGTTAGTGACTTTGGATTCTTGGCGCAGAGAATCGTGGGGAATGAGGCTCTTCTTTGGTGGAATCGTGATTAAAATCGTTCGGAGGGTTGAGGTAAGTGTTGGTTGTTGAATGGAATTATTGTCAGGATCCATGATTTTGATTTAATCAGATTTTAGGACTGATTTCGAGTGTTGTGTTGCCAATTTTAGGCTTTAGCGAGGCTCGAGAGTGATTTTACATCGAAACATTACTAGGGGTGTACCCAAAAATGCAGAAAATAAGGTTTTAGTGAAAGTTGAAAACCCCACTGTCGATGCTACACGGGCATGTGGTCGCCCTTGTGGTAGGCCGTGTGTCATAACACGAGTGTGTGATCGACGAGGCCAGGCCGTGCGCGCAAGACACGGTCGTGTGATGACCAGGTAGACCGTGTGCGACACACAGGCTAGACTGATTTAGGCCTTGTGGGCCACACAGGCATGTGGGATTCTGGGCTAGGCCGTGTGATCTACACGACTAAGGCCAAATTAGGCCGTATGGGTGTGTGAGCCCATTTAACTGAAATGTTTTCTAAGGTTGCACGGGTCGCCCAAGTCGACTGTGAACCTACTGTAGGGTCGGTAAGCTCTACTTAGACCCTTACATGTGTAAACGATATGTAGATGTATGTACTGAGCATGATGATTATATGAATGAATACTGAACTCTTTGTATAACTGATATACATGTATTAGCATGTCATATATTGTATGTTGCATTGTATTAGGTTGGGATGTTGATATTTGGAGGAAGTGTACTGAAAGGCTCTTAAGCCTATTATCTGGCAGTTCAGCTACAATTTACTAATTATATGCTGCATTCGATACTACTTGGAGTGTAGAGATGGGTGGATGTTTTAAACCCCACATGGAGTGTAGGGATGGATGGAGATGGTGTGCAGAGGCTGGTTGGGTAGGATTTTGTTTACTGATTAATGTATATCTGATACTGTTACTATGATGGGCTTAGGCCATAATGCATATCTGATATTGAAACTGAAATGGGCTAAGGCCCGAACTGCTACTAAAACTGAAATGGGCTTAGGCCAGACTGCATTTGATTGTATGTTGTGTTTGACTGTATGCATATTTTCTGTGGGTATTACACTCTAAGTTTACGTAAACTCACCTTTTTTGTTTTATCTTTACAGGTAATCCCCAGACCTAGACGGATCAGTGCGACGGAGGACTCAACGGTGACCACATGACTATTGAGCTGATTTAATTCCATTTAAGGTTTTCAATTCCTATTATTTTTGGAGAGATTTTTTATGTAATTTGGACTTTTGGACTATTTGCTTTTATTTCGGGATTTTTAACTATTTCATAAATTTTTGAATTGCGTCAAAAACACGGTTATACTAAACACAACATTTTTTCCTAAACACGAGCGATTTTATTAAATATCACGGTTTTAAAAGCTTCCGCTACAGAATATGTTTTTAAACAAATCAAATTAGCGAGAAAGTAGTTATGAGATTGACAAAAGATAAATAAAAGCTAATAAACAGAAACAGTTTTAACTTGATCAAATTCGATTTCAAATCCCCTTCTATGTGACATCGCCAGATTTAGCCATAACGTCTAGGCCGGGTTTGGGGTGTTACATTTAGTGGTATCAGAGTCAGGTTGTAAAACTCAGCTGTGGATTTTGGGTTTTAAAACTTGGTTTTTAAAAATTGATTTTGAAATGATTTGAAATGATTTGACTGAGAATGTGGTACATCGAGTCTCCGACGCTGATCCTGTAAGTATTCTGATAAATTGTCATAGATAGTCTATTTTGAAACACTCTAATTAGTGTATACTGAGACTGTAGTGAAACTAATAAAGACTGTACTTGCCAAAAACAAACTTCGAATTTATTATACTGCTTTACACAAAACATCTGTTAATAAATACTGAAATTGTAACTGATTCATAAAATTCATAATACAGATAAATTTGAATAGACATGAGTGCATGAGGTATCTGTGGACGTGGTACTAAAGGCCGTGGTAGAGGACGTAGAGAGGCTCAAGCTGAGTCCTCTTCTCTAGGTAGCATGCTGAATCTGGACACGAATGAGACACCTGTATCACTGATCGCTGAAATCAGAGCTTTAAAATTTATAAAGAATATGATCGAACCTGGAAACTAACTTTGACAACGATTAAAGGCAAGTGTACCTATCGAACGGTAGTATAGTTTAGGCAAGACCGGACTGTCGAACCCAAAGGAACTAAAAGTACTAACACTAACTTTCTTTTTATTATTTAGCCTAAAATATGTGAAGCTGTTGTTAATCTAAATTTAACGAACTACTAAGCTAAAGACACAAAGACAAAAAGAACGAATTGGGGAAACAACTTTTAGGAAAACTCAGTTAGACGCTACCCTCAGGAAGAATCCACCTAGACTTCACTTGTTAATTAACGTTGAACCTTACGATTTATTTACTTAGTTTGATCCGTAAGACTCCCTAACGTATATTAAACCCTCTCTCTCGAGGCGAATAATGTCTAACCCTAGGTTAATTAGTGGAACTCTCGTTCTCTTATAATAACCCCCTAGAATAGTAGTAAATCGATCTATGGACTCCCATATTAGGTTTTACCCTAATCCGGTAAAATGTCGTCACCCTATCTCTAGGCGTGCGATCAACTCTGCTTAATTATGCTAGATCTACTCTTAGGCAGGGTCTATTCCTCCTCCACCTAAGCACATCAAATTTGGATTAAGCACAGATAATTAAGAACAAACTAAGTATTTATCATATAATTCAGAAAATAATAACAAGATTCATCTAGATTTCATCCCTTTCAGGTATCTGAGGGGTTTAGCTCATAACAAATAAAGAAAACATCTCAAGAGAAAAGATAAAATAAAACATAAGAAATCCCTAAAACCCCTGAAGGAATTGAAGAAGAAATCCGCCGTCTTGAGTATAACTCCGGCTTCTTGGGATGGATCAACTGGCTAACTTCGAGTGATTCCTTCAATTCTGACCTTTCCGGCTTGGCTCCTTGGCCTAGCTCGACCCCATTTCAAGTGTGGTACTTAGGGGGTTTATATAGGCTCTTAGAATGCGATTCTTTCTCCTTAAGTATCCTTTTTCGACTGAAATTGTCTAATGCCACGATAGGGAGACGACCATGTCACACGCCCGTGTGAAGAGTTTTTGGGCCGTGTTCGGATTTTTTATGAGGCACAGCCGTGTAAATCGGGGGTTAGGCTGTGTTCTAGATGCTCGACAAGGCACGACCGTGTGGTCTTTGGGACAGGCCGTGTTGATTTCGTTATATGGCCCATTTGCTCCGTTTTTGGGCTCGTTTTCTGTTCTTTTCATCCTCGGGTGCTTTCCTTGGTATAAGACATGAAAAGAAAGGATTAAGAGCACCTTTTTACATGAATCATTAAGAGCACCTTTTTACATGAATCAATGGATAAATCATCCAAAAGTAAGCTAAATGTGGGATTAAAATATGTTATAATTATGGTTTATCAAATACCCCCACACTTAAGCTTTTGCTTGTCCTCAAGCAAAATTCTCAACTTTCAATTAAAACGAACCTTCCATAATTCACAATTTCTATCAACAATGTCTTATCATAATTCATAGATAATTTATACGTGGGTAATTCAACTCAAAGAGTTCTAAAGATTCAAACAAGATAAGTCATGTATTTGTATCGCAAAAACATAGGTGTCTCCCCTTATCTGAATAATTACCTTTAATTCAAAACCTACAAGGATTGACATCCTCACAAAAGATTCACTCAAATCAATCAAAAAGTGTTGAAGGTTCAGGAAAAAGCACTCATAAGTCGAACCTAAAAAGTTAATCCCATAGGCTTGCCTGAAAATCAAATCTCCATCACTGTAAAATGAGATGATAAACAGATCAAAAGGTCTTTGTCAGGGTTGCAACGATGCTAGGGTTAAGGGTGTGGATAAAGGCTGAATTAAAAGGTTAGAATCGAGATTGAATTGACAAGTACCTGCCTAGAAATACTGAGATAATATTTACATTACTGAAAATAATAATCCAGCTAATACGAGCTTCTCTTTCGGAGCATAAACTTTTTAACTGTATAAGCTCACCACTAATTTTGAATATACTTCGATTTTTTTTAAGAACAAACTAATAATTACAATAATAATGAATGAATCTATTAATAGAGAATATAGCTAGGCAACAGATCAAATCAAATCTCGACATAAGGGTAGTCAAAAAAGAATGGGGATAACAAATACAAAGGGGTTTTGGTTTAATATTAGTGGGTGAGTCAATAAAAAGGGTTGTTAGGCTCAACGGGGTTCACTAGGGGTTAATTATGAAGGTTGGCTTTTTAGTGGAGTAAGTGGGTTAGAACCTAAGTGCCTTTATCATCTCGGCATATCAAATCATAAATGTGGTCTTGACATGTATAATCAAGGCAAGTTCTAGAATTGTTCATAGTTGACACACTCATAATAAAAGAAAATGAGCATGAAAAAGAATATATGCTCTACAAGGCTCAAAATCTCACAAAAATTATGGGTGTTTTGATGTTAACCTCGTAATTTTAAAACTTCAAGATAACATTTTAATTTTCAAATTTAGGTTAACAACCTAAAATTTTAATTTTGAAAAATAGACTCATAATGCTTGATTCTCTAGTATTCTTTAAATTTAATCATCAATGCACAATTATCAATGACTTACTCTAAAATACATCAATAAAAATCATAAATCATCAGAAATTTCATCCTAATTAGTAATATGATGAAATTACTTTCAAACAAGACTAAATTCAGGGTTTTGAGAATAATGAAAAAAATTAGGCATAATAACTATTCACCCTCCCACACTTAAGATGTACATTGCCCTTAATGTACAAAGATAGATATGACATTTAAGGGATAAATCAAAAGAGAAAGGGAAAGAATACTCCCTGAATTTTGGATGGATTCCCTAGCAGATGGTAGAGGTCGTGATGGTTATGGTGGAAGGGTCAGTCTGGATGACGAACCTGTGCTAGATGAAGTAGTTGGGAAACTCGTGAAGAATTAGCTGGGGTTTATTAAGACCTAATCAAAATAAAGTAAATATATAACTAAAGAAAAGCAAGCTAAAGGGAAGGAGATTAAGAAGGAAAATAAACTAAGACTAGAAGATAAAGGGGCTTGAGAATCCTTATTGATAAATGGTTTGTGAGACGGAGGTGCTGGCGGTGGCAGAAGTGGCGTGATTCCCAAGCAGCCTTTTGAACCTGACACTAAGGAACTCAAATGAATTAAACTAAATTAAGCAAAAAATAGTCAAAGGGAAAGAAATTGAAGCAAAACCGAAAGGAAAAATAAAAACTATATGGTCTCAAAGACCCTTGGCTTGTTGAGTAGCTGAAGTTGCCGGCATGAACTCATGTAAGTTAGTCTCCTTTGAGGAGATTGGCCTTTTACGCTTCTTTGACATGGTTCTGGTGTAGCTCAAGAGTCTGGACACCTTTTCAAAGGGAAGAAGAGAGATTTTAAAGGTAAAAGAATGAATGAAGAAGATGGGGAGAAAGGGAAAGGCTGTGGGGTTTAAATAGAATTTCAAATCTGGCACGTTCCCATGCCCGTGGACCGAGAGTGTGTCGATTCACACGGCCGCCTCACACGGCCGTGTGTCTGTATATGTTGTTTCACTGTGCCCTTTTTTTCAGCCAACCACGCCTGTGTCTGAGAAGTCAGTATGTTGGCACGATTAGAGGGCACAGACGTGTCCTGTCCGTGGTTGGCAAGTCTGTAGCTTCACACGGTCGTGAGGCACGGCCGTGCCACTTTGTCGGTGCTCGTGGGGTAGTGGTTGGATTCGTGACGTCGAAAAGTGGTTGGGACTGAATCGTACGGCCTCTGTTATGTCAGTTTGGGGATTCGGTGGTCCACACGGCTACAGCCACGGCCGTGTGCAAAGCTGTGTGGCCTGGAAATCTGTATTTTTGGTTAGTGTAAAAAGAAGAAAAATAAAATGGAAACAAAAGAAAAAAATAAGAAGTAGGGTTAGTGCTCGGGTTGCCTCTCGAGAAGCACTCGTTTATAGTCTTAAGCTAGACTTTCCTTGTGTTTGAAAATTTTTAGGGAGGTTTAAAGGTTTGAATATCTTCCCTCAGGCTTACAGTTCTATTTTCTTGACAAAGTTTTAGTTGAGATATGTTTACCTTAAAAGTGTCGAATTTTGGATTGCTTACCTCAACTATTCAGTATGGGAAGATATTGTGTACCTTAAGAGGAATTTCTCCCTTTGCTTTCAGGTCTGTTGTGATGATGTGAGGGTCAGCTTTGTCTAACAGTACTTGGTCTCCTATTTTGAAGTGGTTGGTTATTCCTACGAGCTCTTCTGGTGGTTCCTCTGGTTTTACTTTGTGTGGTTCTGGTTCTTCTTTGACGTGTGTCTTCTACTCTTCTAGTCTATCGACCCTAAGGCTTTATTCTTCGTGTGCTTCTTCTTTATTGGCTTGGGGTTCGTGTTTCGGCTCAGGTTTGTATCCTTGTGGTGTTTCTTGGGGTGAAGGTTGAAAAAATTGATTATCGTTTGTGTTGACTTTCTTACCTTCATCGATTGTTGTCCTGGCTGAGTCGAGAGCTTGAAGACTTATTGATTCGTCAGCTACACAAAGTATGAGTTCGCCTGCGGCAACATCAATTTTAGTCTTGGCAGTTGCTAGGAAGGGTCTTCCTAGAATTAGGGGGATTGAATTATCCTCATCCATGTCTAAGACAACAAAATCTAATGGGAAATCAAATTTATCGATTTTAACAAGAACATCTTCGATAATGCCCCTAGAAATTCTAACAGTTTTATCAGCTAATTGAATACTCATCCTAGTTTGTTTGGGTTTCCCTAGACCTAGTCGTTTAAACAATGTATAAGGCATGACATTTATGCTTGCCCCTAAATCAGCTAACGCGTTATCAATAGTTAAACTACCAATTAAACATGGAATTGTAAAACTCCCTGGATCTTTTAGCTTCCGCGGTAGTTTATTCTGTAACATTACTGAGCATGTTGCGTTTAATTCCACATGTGGCTCTTCATCTAATTTGCGTTTGTTTGTCAAGAGCTGCCTTAGAAATTTCCTCAAGTCTGGCATCTGGAAAAGAGCTTCAAGAAGAGGTAAGTTAATATGTAATTTCTTTAAAAGTTTAAGAAACTTACCAAACTGTTCTTCTGTATCGTCTCTTTTCATGGCTTCGGGATAAGGTATGCGAGGTTGGTACTCTTTGAGTACCGGTTTCGGCTTTCCTTGTGTTACCTCTACCTGACCTTCGTCTACCTTGGTTTCTTGTATTGGATTGGATTCGTCTAACCTTTGCTGTCATGAGCTGTGATGGCTTGAATCTGCTCCTTTGGGTTAATATCGGTGTTACTTGGTAGACGTCCTTGCGGTCATTCTGACATTAGCTTTGTGAGTCGTTCGACTGCATTAGTGACTTCCTTGACTGGCTTAGTAATTTCCCCAACTCGGTTCTCGTTGCTTTTGAGTGTTTTCTCAGTCTCTTGGAAGCGGTTTTCTTCGAGGTTTGACTTCTACTCCTGCGGATAAGGTTGATTTTTAAAGTTTTGAGGAGGTTGTTGTCTTTGATTTCCTTGATTTCCTTGGCCTCCCCATGAAAAATTTGGGTGGTTCCTCCAACCTGGATTGTAAGAATTACTATAAGGATTATTGTTGGATCTGAAATTATTACCTATATAGTTCATCTGCTCACTTTCTGAGCTCGGTTGGTAGGGTAGGTACTCAGGATTCTCCATAGTTCCACTTGCATGGCACTGTATGACTGGCTGTACCTGCGAAGAACACAAACTATCAATCTTTTTATTCATCATCTCTATCTGTGTTGATAGCATGGTCACTGCATCGATGTTGTAAACTCCGACTGATTTTGTCGGTTTTGTCCTTGTAACCTGCCACTGATAATTATTCAGTGACATCTCTTCAATGAACTTGGACGCTGCTTCAGGAGTTTTATTGTTCAGAGTTCCACTGGCGGCTGAATCGATTAGTTGCCTCGTTGAGGGATTTACACCGTTATAGAATGTTTGGACTTATAGCTACAAGGGTAAACCATGGTGTGGACACCTTCTCAAGAGATCCTTGTATCTCTCCCATGCGTCGTATAATGCCTCTAAATCCATCTGCACAAAAGAAGAGATATCATTCCGTAATTTGGCCGTTTTGGCCGGTGGGAAATATTTTAATAGAAATTTTTCGGTCATTTGTTCCCATGTAGTGATTGACCCTCGTGGTAACGAGTTTAACCACTTTTTGGCTTTATTCCTTAATGAAAAAGGGAATAACCGAAGACGTATGGCATCATCAGAAACGCCATTTATTTTGAATGTATCGCAGAACTCTAAATAATTAGCTAGATGAGTGTTTGAATCTTCGTCCTGCAAACCATCAAATTGAACAAATTGTTGAATCATTTGTATTGTGTTAGGCTTTAATTCAAAATTGTTAGCAGCTATAGCAGGCCTAACAATACTCGACTCTGCTCCTGTCAAATGTGGTTTAGCATAATCAAACATTGTACATGGAGCATTATTTTCTCCGACATCATGTGGTTGTGGATTATTTTCGTCCATCCCTTCAGTAGGATTGGATCTGCCTTTTTTATTTTCCTCTGTATAATCTAGGGCTCGCCTAATTTCGTTGCGAGTCCTACGAATGGTCGCTTCAATTTCACTGTTGTATACTAGTGGTTCTCTCGGGTTCCTTCTAGTCATAAACTAGAGGTACCTGCTAGGAAAAGAAAAAAAGAAAGAAAATTTAGCAAAAATTAAAATTTAACCTAAAAAATAAAAATAAAAGTAAATTGCGAAAAATAAAAAATAATGGCTAAAGTAATAAAAATAGAGCTTTCTTAATATTTTAGTTCCCCGGCAACGGCGCCAAAAACTTGATCGCTGAAATCAAAGCTTTAAAATTTATAAAGAATATGATTGAACCTGGAAACTAACTCTGACAATGATTAAAGGCAAGTGTACCTATCGAACAGTAGTATAGTTTAGGCAAGACCGGATTGTCGAACCCAAAGGAACAAAAAGTACTAATACTAACTTTCTTTTTATTTTTAGCCTAAAATATGTGAAGCTGTTATTAATCTAAATTTAACAAACTACTAAGCTAAAGACACAAAGACAAAAAGAACGAATTGGGGAAACAACTTTTAGGAAAACTCAGTTGATTAAGACGATACCCTCAGGAAGAATCCACCTAGGCTTCACTTGTTAATTAACACTGAACCATACGATTTAGTTACTTAGTTTGATCCGTAAGACTCCCTAATGTATATTAAACCCTCTCTCGAGGCGAATAACGTCTAACCCTAGGTTAATTAGTGGAACTCTTGTTCTCTTATAATAACCCACTAGAATAGCAGTAAATCGATCTATGGACTCCCATATTAGGTTTTACCCTAATCCGGCAAAGTCTCATCACCCTTTCTCTGGACGTGCGATCAACTCTGCTTAGTTATGCTAGACTGCTCTTAGGCAGGGTCTATTACTCCTCCACCTAAGCACATCAAATTTGGATTAAGCACGCATAATTAAGAACAAACTAAGTATTTATCATATAATTCAGAAAACAATAACAAGATTCATCTAGATTTCATCCCCTTTAGGTATCTGAGGGGTTTAGTTCATAACAAATAAAGAAAACATCTCAAGAAAAAAGATAAAACAAAACATAAGAAATCCCTAAAACTCCCTGAAGGAATTGAAGAAGAAATCCGCCGTCTTGAGTATAACTCCGGCTTCTTGGGATGGATCAACTGGCTAACTTCGAGTGATTCCCTCAATTCTGACCTTTCCGGCTTGGCTCCTTGGCCTAGCTCGACCCCCTTTCAAGTGTAGTACTTAGAGGGTTTATATAGGCTCTTGGAATGCGATTCTTTCTCCCTAAGTATCCTTTTCTGACTGAAATTGTCTAATGCCACGATAGGGACACGGCCATGTCACACGCCCGTGTGACGAGTCTTTGGGCCGTGTTTGGATTTCTTTATGAGGCACGACAGTGTAAATCGGGGGTCACGCCGTGTTCTAGATACTCGACAAGGCACAGCCGTGTGATCTTTGGGCTAGGCCTTGTTGATTTCGTGATATGGCCCATTTGTTCTGTTTTTGGGCCCGTTTTCTGTTCTTTTTATCCTCGGGTGCTTTTCTGGGTATAAGACATGAAAAGAAAGGAGTAAGAGCACCTTTTTACATGAATCAAGGGATAAATCATCCAAAAGTAAGCTAAATGTGGGATTAAAATATGTTATAACTACGGTTTATCAATCACCTGTTATTGAGACTAGGTCTCAAGATCTTATGGTTGGAGACGACGAATTGTCCCAAGCTATGTTAAGGATACTAGAGAGGGTCGCTTGGCCTAACACTAAATCTAGGGGCCGAGGGTTGGTTATGAAACGACTTCGGTCGAATAGAGCTGAACTTTTTAGAGGTGTCACAAGAGTCACCCCTAATGTGGCTAAGTATTGGTTGGAGGAAACGGAAAGGATTATGGACGATCTAGACTACACCCCCGAGCAGAAATTGAAGGGTGTGGTCTCTTTTCTTTGCGATGAGACTTACAAGTGGTGGTTGACTGTTGAGGAGGGCACTCAGCCTGACCGTCGGACTTGGAAGTTCTTTAAGACTACGTTTCAGAGTAATATGTGGGAGCCAGTTATGTTGATGTTAGGAGATGTGAGTTCCTGAATCTCACTCAGGGAGACCGATTTGTGGCCAAGTATGAGATTGAATTCTTAAGACTGAGCCGCTATGCTCGAGGCATGGTGGCGGATGAGTATGAGAGATGGGTCCATTTTGAAGACGATCTCAGGGATAATCTGATGGTGCTGATAGCTCCTCATAGGGAGCGTGAGTTTTCTGTCCTGGTAGAGAAAGTGAAGATTGTTGAAGAGGTTAAGGCGTTGTGCTCTAAAACAGAGATCGTGAAAGGGGTAAGAATAGAAGGGATTTGAAGCCCTCAAGTTCGGTACAGAGGCCTAAAAAAAGGCCAGGACTATGGGTAGATTAGAGTTGGGCCCCCTGTTGCTCCTACTAGATTATAGTTGTATGGAGATTGTGGTAGACGCCATCCGGACGAGTGTTGGAGGAGGACTGGGGCGTGTCTGAGGTGTGGATCGTCAGAGCACCACATTCGAGAATATCTACTTAGGGCCGATCAGATGCAAGCTCCGAGTTCTAGTACTGCACAGCCACAGCAGGTAGGTCAACAGCCACCGAGAGGCCGTGGACAGGCTAGAGGTGGTAACGGTATGGGCCGTGGACAGATAGCACTAGGCAGAGGTGCTGGACAGACTGAAGTGAGGCAACCTGCTCTTGTTTATACTACTTGTCGCCGAGAGGATAGAGATGCTCCAGACGCCATTACCGGTACGTTCTTAATTTATGATGTACCTTATCTTGCTTTGATAGACATAGATTCCACACATTCTTGTATAGCTAGCACTGTGTCTGGAAACTTGAGGATATTGGTTGAGAGTATTTCTAGTGAGGTGACTGTACTGAGTCCATTGGGGCAATCGGTTCGGATTAGCAAACTGCATAGAGATATTCCGTTAGAGGTTCAAGGGTCGGTATTTCTAGCTAATCTGATGGAGCTTCCGTTTGGGGAGTTTGACCTGATTCTGGGTATGGACTGGTTGGTCAAGCACCGGGTTAGTCTGGGCTGTGCAACTAAGAGGGTCATCTTGAGAAATGAGGAGTGTCGAAACCATTTTTTTGAAAAAATAGGGTCGACTTTAAAAACAAAAATGGAGTCGCCACCAATCCTTTTTTTTGAGGTGTGATCGAATCACCTTGAGATTGATCATTAAAATATTTTGATTGATTAAAATAATGATTTTGGCCTACAAAATTTGAGAAATCAAGTTCGGGAGTCGATTACGCACGAGGAAGGATTAGCACCCTCGTAATGCCCAAAATTGGTACCTAATTAATTAACGTCTTAATGTCGAAAATTTGAAAAGATTTTTAAAATACGATCCTCTTTATTTAAAAGAAAACTTGAATAAATTAAATTGGATGCTAAGACCCTTTTATTTCGAAGAAGTAAAATGTCATGCCCAATGAGTTATGATACGACATTTCAAATCCTCGAAACTAAGGTTGTCTTTTAAGTTTTAAAAGTCATGCATTTAAGTTTAAGAATGATATTCGGTTATTTGGGTCTAATGAAAAATCGGAACCCAGTAAGTTAGAGCACAATTTCTCAAAATTCCGATACAGAATATTGCCGTTATTTTTAGAAATCCTTACCTCGAGATAATAAAATGTCATATCTAGTAAGTTAGGACACAACAGTATTGAATTCCCAAAAATAAGCTTTTATTTAACTTATACGCTTTGATTTAAAAAGATGATTGGTTATTTAGGGAACGATTTTTTTTTTGAATCTCCCAATACAAAGCAACGGTTATTTTTAAACTTTTCCTTTATTTTTTTCGAATAAATACAAGTGTAAAACCCCTTTTAAAGCGATGTGTATTTGTCTTATTAGGGATGAAATAAAACGGTTTATTATGAGTAGATACATTTGAACATATTTTTATCACGTGATTAAAAATAAAATGGCAATATGGAACATTGAGCAATAATTCATAAAAATATTACACTAGTGAATGAAAATGATGTGAAGATAATAATAAACGAATCATAGTAATGCAATAATCGTGTAGCATCATTTTACCAATACGAACAATCAAAGGGAAATAAAATAATATACAAAAACAATTTAAAGTAAATAATATAAAAATGTTTAAAATAAATAATATATGAAAAAACAAAAATTAAATAAATAATACCAACAAATGGTTCAAACTAAACAATATAAAAAAACAATTTTATCATAAATATATGTAGAACATTTTAAAATAAAACAACACATAAAGCAATTCAAAATAAATAATATATAAAAAATTTAAAATATCTAAAACAATTTGAAATAAATAAAAATAGTTTAATATGAATAATATATAAAAATTTAAAATAAATAAAACATAAGACCATTAAAAATAAATAATATATAAAAAAATAAATAAATAACAAATTAAAAGGTTATAATCAAACAGGTTAGGGATGAAATCAGGACAAAAATGAAATTAAAGGTAAAAACTATTATAAAATAAACAAATGCGGACTAAAATCAAAAGGCGCAAAGAGGCCGACGGCCAAATGGGCAAAAGGCCCAATCCCTGGACACATGTCAACTTTCCAGCGCATCAATAGGCCAGGGACTAAATTGAAACACGCAACAAATTCTGCGGTCAATTCTGTAAATAAGAAAAAATAGCGAAAGGACTAAATTAAAACCAATTAAAAAAGCAGAAGGATCGAAAGGGTAACTAACCCAATTATTAAAAACACGCGGATCCTTCTTGCCGGTCAGGTCGCGCGCATGGGTCAGGCTCAAAACGATGTCATTTTGGGGCGTTTTAAGCTATCCCCAAAACGACGTCATTTTGGTGTTCTATATAAGCCTAAAAATCCCCAAAAAAAATCATTTCATCCCTTCCCCAAAATAAAAAATTGAAAAGCTTCTAAACATTCTTTCAAAGCCCCCTATGGCCGGCCATGCTCTGGTCGCTGGACCACTGTGGCGGCCGCTGGTCGTCGACAACGGCGCCAGCGTCCACGGTGGCAAAAAAAAAACAAAAAGGGACCCCTTTTAGTATTTCGACCTCCTGAGCCCAAATTCGACACTAAAAACCCTCAAAATATTAACAAAAACGCCCGAAAACCAAAGAAACCTTTTGGTTTCTGGTCACTTATCCTCGGAGATGACTTCCTCGGCTTCACGGGATCGAGATCTCGAACACCCGGTAAGTTTTCTTCCCCTCTTTTTCCTCTTTATTTTTTTCGTATATAAAAATAAAAATGAAAAATAGAGTAAAATACAACGAAAATTTAAAACAAGTGTCAAAAAATCACCTTCTCACTGTTTTTTTATTAGTAAGTGTTTGTAGGAATTTTACAAAGGTTTGTTCTTCGGTTTTTTATAGCCGAAATTGAAGAAAAAAATACATAAAATACAATGTTTTCTTCTCTGAATCGAAGCTTAAGGCTTAACTGTAGGAACTTCTGGACCATGGTTTCATTCGTCCTAATGTGTCTTTATTGGGAGCACCAGTATTGTTTG
This sequence comes from Gossypium bickii, assembly GCA_025503065.1. NCBI lineage: Eukaryota > Viridiplantae > Streptophyta > Magnoliopsida > Malvales > Malvaceae > Gossypium > Gossypium bickii. The sequence continues at coordinate 12,793,739 of CP106716.1, read as the reverse complement.
TTAAGAAGAAGGAATGGGCCATGTGGATGTGCATAGACTATCGGCAGTTGAACAAGCTGACCGTTAAGAACAAGTATCCACTTCCGAGGATCGACGACTTATTTGATCAGTTCTGAGGGGCATCTACACCGATCACAAGAGTCTCAAGTATCTCCTTACTCAGAAGGAGTTGAATCTTATACAACATAGATGGATTGAGCTACTCAAAGATTATGATTGTACCATAGAGTACCATCCTGGTAAGGCTAATGTGGTAGCCAACGCTCTGAGTCGAAGAGCGATGTCTGATTTGAGTATGATGTTTGCTCGTTTTAGTTTGTTTGATGATGGGAGTCTGTTGTCCAAGTTGCAAGTCAAGCCGACTTGGATTGAGGAGATTCGAGATAAACAGTTGAGGGATGAGTCTCTGAGTTTACGGTTCTGTTAGATTGAGAGTGGCAGCACTACGGACTTTGGGTTGAATAATGATGGGGTAATCTATTTTCAAGGTCGGATTTACGTACCGAATGATACTGATCTGAGGCAGTCTATTCTGAGAAAGGTGCATAGTAGCTCTTATGCTATGCATCCCGGTGGGAATAAGATGTACCGAGATCTTTGAGAACTGTATTGGTGGTCGGGATTGAAACAGGAGGTTACTAATTTTATGGCATGATGTCTAACATGCCAGTAGATTAAGGCTGAGCATCAGTTACCTTCAGGTTTGCTGTAGCCGGTTAAGATTCCACAATGAAAGTGGGAGAGAGTAACGATAGACTTCATTAGTGGGTTACCCTTAATACCAACTAAGAAGGATTCTATTTGGGTCATCATAGATCGGTTGACCAAGTCTGCACACTTCATTCCGGTCTGAACTGATTTTTCACTGCAGAAGCTAGCGAAGTTGTACATTTCTAAGATAGTGAGACTGCATGGGGTTCCAGTGTCGGTCATTTTTGACAGAGATCCTCGCTTCACGTTTTGATTATGGAAAAAGTTGCGTGAGGCTTTAGGTTTGAGATTGGACTTCAGTACTGCGTTCCATCCTCAGACCGATGGTCAATCTGAGAGGGTGATTCAGATACTAGAGGATATGTTGAGAGGTTGTGTTATCGATTTTTGAGGTAATTAGGAGGATTACCTGCTGCTAGCCGAGTTTGTAACAGTCCAGTTTATACCCTAGTCAGAACAGTTGTTTCGGGACCACGAAATCGAGTCTGAAAATTTTTTAAATATTATATTCTGTGCTAATTATATGTGATTTATAATGTGTGAAAGTTTCGTATGAAAATTTGATTGTTTGTGTGATTAATTTGACAAAAAGGACTTAATCGCGTAAAGTGCAAAAGTTACAAACTATAGTGAAAGGTGCTAATGTGATAGTGGCTTTTTAATATGAGGTACTAAAAGGGCAATTAGCCCATTTTACAAGGTTGTGGATGGTATATGCCAATAATGTCCTTATTTATATGTTATGTTTATTTTATATTATAAGGTTAGTTTGGTAATTAAATAATAACATAATATATGTAATAATAAAACAAAAATAGGCCATTATCATCTTATTTTCTTACATGGCCGAATGTGATAAAGGAAAAGGAAGAAAACCTTGTTTAAAATTCAACTACTACAAGCTTTGATTCAAGATCAAGAACAAAGAAAATCGGAATTGGATAGGGGAAAAGTGAAAGTTCACGAATAGCCGGTCTTTGTCATCCGTTGATAGTCGAGGTAAGTCCTTAAGCAAATATATATCGGAAATTATTTATGTAACATAATGAATGATGAAATTTAAATGTTTTGGGGATATATATATATATATATATATATATATAAGATAGCCGAATGTGGATAAATATTTTAGCATAAAGTGTTGCTAAATTTTAATTGAATTGATAAGTTCATGTGATATGAATTAAGATGGTTCGTATAGTTCTGGTTAGCTTGTAATGTGAATAAGAGGGAACTAATATTGTAATTCGGGCTTCGAGCCTAGCAGGCCTTGTGCCGGTGATGCAATTCGGGCTTTGAGCCTAGCAAGACTTGTGCGGGTGAATTATATCGGGCTTATTGCCTAGCAGGCTAAATGCCGGTGTTTAAAATTCAGACCTCAGGTCTAGCAGGCCTAGTGCCGGTGTGTGATTCAGGCTGACGCCTAGCAGGTTTTATACTGGTGATTTACTATTTTGAGTTTAGACTACAAAATGATTAAGTCATGGAACAAATCGAGTAAGCCTAAGCTTATGCAAATGAATTTTGTTAATTCGATTGCAAGGTATGTATTTTCATACTTATATGTTATATGTACTGTCATTGAGCAAATAAAACGATGAAATAAATGTGTTGTACATTAGGTTGATGGAAAATGTGGACAAATTATGTTATGTGAATGTTCTTTAATTGATAGCATGAGAGTTGTTTAAAGGTGTTCATGTATGTATATCTATATATATATATATATATATATATATATATATTTGGTTATATGGGATAATTTGTATTCTCCTCGTGTCATGTGGAATATATGTATATGTGTGTTACCGAACATGTGGAGTTGAATTTAGTTACTTTGGTTATAGTGGTATCAATATCCGATTACGTGTAAAAGCCTGTCTGGGACAGTGACATCAACATCTGACTACATGTAAGACCACGTCTGGGACGTTGGCATTATATGACTATTCTTAGTTATCTGAGTATTCTATTAGGTTTCAAATAGTTCAACAGGTAAATCCGAGAAACAAACAATTATGTGAATTGTATTTGTTTCAGGTGCGTTTAAAAGATACACTATGGTGCGTTTAAAAGATACACTATGTGTGAATGAAAATGTGCATTGAAATAATGAGATAAAATGTGAAAATATGTATGAGTGAGCCATATGTAAATGTGATACAAGAATGGATAAATTATGATCTAATAAGTATATAATAAATAGGCAAGTTTGTATGATGGATGGTTAAATAAAAGTGCCAAGAAAAGTTATGGCTATGCAATTGAGCTATTAGTGATTTCGTAGTGATTATATATCTTGAATGCTTAAATAATAAGTTTGTTGTATATTGACTTACTAAGCTTTTGTAAAGCTTACTTTGTGTGTGTTTAATCTGTTATATAGGTCGTCAAAGCTACTGAAGGCTCGGGACTGTCACGGATCGTCATCATACTACTAATATCATTTTGGTACACCTTGGATATGTATATAGCTAGATATGGCATGTATAGGCTAGTTCTTGTGATGATTTGTAAAGTGAAATTAGCCATGTGATTTGGCTAGTTATGTTTTGGTATCATGCTTAGATGAATGTGATATGTGAAGTTGTTATGATATGATTAGATGATATATGGAATGGTTATGAGATGGTAAGTATATAGACAAATGGTGCATAGGCATAATTGAGTTTTAGTTATGCAAATTGGTATGTTTAGAATTGGTTTTGAATGTACATATTGAATGAAAATTTAATGTATAGTGGTGAATATCTTAGTGATCAAATATGCATGAATTGGATGGCTAATTGTATGTTTTTGGTTGCCATATATACTTGATATGTATTGGTAAATGATGTTTATAGGTATGAACCATTTGGTTGGCATTTTGACCTTGTAAATGGCCTATAATGTCACACGATTGTGGCACACGAGCATGCCTTAGACCGTGGGTAAATTGGCAGGATGCAGCCTAAATTCACATGGCCTCGACACGGGCGTGTCATCTGGCCGTGGTATGCAAGTCAGTAGCTAACATAAAAGTACACAGTCAAAGTACACGAGCGTGCTTGGTGGCCGTGGTGGGAAAGTTAGTATATAGACACGAAGGGACACACGGGGGTGTCTAGTAGCCGTGGAGGGCACACGGTCTCCTCCTACGGGCGTGTCTCCCCTATATTTATAAAAGTTTAAAATTTTCACGGAATTTCATATGTGTTTCATTTTATTCTCGACTCGGTTTATAAGCATGCTGAGGGCCTCGATGACCGTTTTAAGGGACACTATGCCTGTGAAGGATTGAATGTATGATTTTTGTATGCGAATATTTTCGATTTGTTCGATAACTCTCTTAACCTTAATCCGACGACGGACACGGGATAGGGGTGTTACACTTGATTGGTATCAGAGCTACGGTTTAGTTGATTCTTGGACTAACGTAGCGTGTCAGAGTCTAGCTATACATGCCATATATCTGAATTGTGATAGTGTGATGAATCCTGACGTGTAAAAATGTGATTTTATATAGTATGGATCCCGAAAGAGCCGTAGCTGACGACGTAGAAAGTAATGTGCCTGCTCTCGCGCAAGGGACAACGCCCTCTGAATCAAGACCGGCTACGAACGGTCAATAGGGAGAAGCTAAACAGGCTTTCTTCCAAATGATGAGTGAGTGGTACACTCAGTTTGTTAAGAATAACCCGACTGTTTCACAACCTCCGCCCCCGGTTAATCCCTCTCAGACATCTGATATACCTCTGACTACAAATCTGAATCTGTTGAGTAAGCCTCCGGTTGACAAAATCTGTAAGTATGGGGCCTAAGAATCTCGGATTATTAAAGATGATGATGCTGAAAAGGCTGAGTTCTGGATTGAAAATACTATCCGGGTATTCGATGAAATGTCTCTGACTCCGGAAGAATGTATAAAATGTGTGGTATTATTACTTCGAGACCCAGTGTATCAATGGTGGAAAACTTTGATTTCTGTTGTTCCGAGAGAATGAGTCACATGGGATTTCTTTCAAATCGAGTTTCGAAAGAAGTATATCAGTGAGAGATTCGTTGATCAGAAACGGAAAGAATTTCTAGAACTTAAGCAGGGCCGTATGTCTATTACAAAATTTGAACAAGAATTAGTCAAACTGAGTCAGTATGCCTAGGAATGTGTATCATCTGAAGCTATAATGTGCAAAAGGTTTGAAGATGACCTTAATGAAGACATTCGTCTGCTAGTCGGGATTTTAGAAATAAAAGAGTTTGTTGTACTCGTTGATAGAGCGTGTAAAGTTGAGGCACTCGGGAAAGATGAAAGAAAAGCTAAATCTGAAGCCCGTGATATGAGAAAGAGATTTCCAAGCAAATCATTTCAGTCTGCTCCGAAAAGATTCAGAGATAATTCAAGTCATTTTAGAGATAACGTGGGACATTCGAATAGAATTCAATCAAGACCGCAAATAAGCTCTAAAACTCCAGCAACTTCAGTGGCCAGTGTTGGTAATATTCGATCCGAGAGACCTAAATGTAAACATTGTGGAAAAAATGCATCTGGGAAGTTGTAGGTTAAACGACAGAGCTTGCTTCAGATGTGGATCGCTCAATCATTTTATTTGTGATTGCCCTGAGTCTGTCGATCCAAAAACTATTCAGAATTTGAGACCTAACAATGCACCTGTGAGAGGTAGGCCGTCGAAGAGTGTCAGAAATGTTAGTTGTAGTCAGAGAACTACGAGAGACAACGTTGTCAGATCCGAAGCTAGAGCGCCAGTCAGAGCGTATTCTATCCGAGCTCGTGAGGAAGCTTCTTCACCAGATGTTATAATGGATGCTTTTACTCTTTATGATACGTCTGTTATTGCTTTGGTAAACCCTGGTTCTACGCATTCATATATTTGCATGAATTTAGTATTCAGCAAGACTTTACCGGTAGAGTCTACTGAGTTTGCTATAAAAGTATCGAGCCCCTTAGGTAAATGTGTCCTTGTTGACAAAGTATGCAAGAACTGTCCGTTAATGTTTTGAGATATCTGTTTCCCTGCTGATCTGATGCTCTTGCCATTTGATGAATTCGATATTATTCTGGGTATGAACTGGTTATTTATGCATGATACTATTGTGAACTGCAAAAGAAAGACTATAGATTTGAGATGTCCGAATGAGGAGATTGTACGCGTTGAGTCGAATGATTTAAATGGATTGCCTGCTGTGATATCTGTTTTGAAAGTTTAGAGTTATTTGAATAAGGGTTATGAGGCATATTTCGCTTATGTGATTGATTCGGAAATGTCTGAAAGGAAGATTGAGTTAGTGCCTGTTGTCTGTGAGTTCTCTGATGTGTTTCCTGAAAAGTTATCGGGTTTACCTCCGATTCAAGAAGTTGAGTTTGGTATTGAATTGTTGCTCGGTACTACACCTATTTCAGTAGCTCCATATAGAATGGCACCAACAGAGTTGAAAGAATTAAAGTCGCAATTGCAAGAATTGACTGAGAGAATGTTTGCTAGATTTGAGTTTTTTTAGCCTTGGGGTGCTCTGCATTCGCATTTGTGAAAAAGAAAGATGGCACGATGAGAATGTGTATCGATTATCGTCAGTTGAATAAGGTAGCATGATCAGTTAAAAGGGAGATACTGTGTTTTCCAAGATTGACCTGAGGTCGGGATACTATCAGTTGAGAGTAAAAAATTCAGATATTCCAAAGACTGCTTTCAGAACTAGGATGAACATGCTGAACATTTGAAAGTTGTTTTGCAAACTTTGAGAGAAAAATAATTGTATGCGAAATTTAGCAAATGTGAATTCTGGTTTCACGAGGTTAGTTTTCTGATTCGGAATCGTTTGAAGGTGACTTCTGACAGATAGAAGTCTTATGTAGATCTGAAAAGACGTCAGATTGAGTACTCTATGGGGGACTTAGTGTTTCTTAAGGTCTCCCCATGGAAAAAGGTTTTGAGGTTCGGTCGTAAGGGCAGGCTGAGTCTTAGGGTTTATTAGGCCTTACCGAATTCTGAAGCAAGTGAGACCGATCGCTTATTAGTTGGAGCTACCTCTAGAGTTGGACTGCATCCACGATGTTTTTCACGTCTCGATGTTGAGGCGTTACCACTCTGATACTACTTATATTGTCCCTGTTGAGGAGATTGAGATTAGGCCAGATTTGACCTTCGAGGAGGAGCCGGTTCAGATTTTGGATCGTAATGTAAAGGTTATTCGGAAGAAGTCTATCCCATTAGTGAAGGTATTGTAGCGGAATCATAGCACTGAGGAGACCACGTGGGAGCCTAAGGATGCGATGCGTCAGCAGTATCCTTATCTGTTCTGATTAGGTAAATTTCGAGGCCGAAAATTTCTTTTAGGAGGTAGAGTTGTAACGCCCTAAAATATTTGTTTCGGCTTTTGTGAATATTGGCACAAATCTGTATCTGCTTCAGTGGTTAAGTGTTCTAGGTGTGTGTGAAAGGTCCCAATTTCAAGCCTTACCTTTGGTAAATTTTGGGTATTTATCTGACTTAAGTCTTATACTTGAGCAGTGGGCTTATATTAGGTTATTTATTAAACCATATCAGAATGGGCCTACTGGTCTGGTGGTTAAGTTGAGTGTCAGATTGCTGAAGGTCTTGTGTTCGAATCCCTACGCGAGCAAGGGAGTTTATTTTTGCTCTTTTGACCGAGAGAGTTTCGGTCAAACTAAAAGTCTGATAAAGTTGAGTAGTGGGTTAGTGGGAGTGAAAATAGGGGATTTAGTGATATATGATATCTTTTATTTTTTTCTCTCTCCTACTAGTTCCCAAGCTTTGTTTTGACTTTTTTCTCTGTTCTGGCAAGAAGAAATTATTTTGTTTTGGTTTTGCATAGAAACTCTATCGAAATTCAGTTTTTCAATCCTGATTTTTAGTTCTTCGATACGTTTGTGCGCTTGGGAAGTGCAAGGGGTAAGTTTCATAGAGATGGGGTAACCGTTTTCCTTTTAGCTCAACACTTCTTTTTATGCTACCTTTTCCGTCAGTGACTTTGGGTTCTTGGCAGCAGAGCATCGTGAGGAACGAGGCTCTTTTCCAGTGGAATCGTGATTAAAATCGTTTAGAGGGTTGAGGTAAGTGTTGGTTGTTGAATATATTTGTTATCAAGATCCGTGATTTCGATTTAATCAGATTTTAAGACTGAAAATGTAGAAAATAAGGTTTCAATGAAAGCCAAAAACCCCACTGTCGATGCCATACGGGCGTGTGGTCACCCGTGTGGTAGGCCGTGTGCCATAACATGGGCATGTATCAACAAGGCCAGGCCGTGTGCGCAAGAATGGTAGATGACAGAGATTACAACTTATCTCCTAATTTGTTAAGAATGGTAGATCCTACCTTACAAAGTGTCAGCGGACACTACGAGCTAGCGAAGGAGATGAAGATGAAAGCTTAGCTTGCCGCAGGAATAAGGTAGGGCATCATTGAGTTATCTCCAAGAATTCAAAGATGTTTTTGTATGATCACTCTTAAGACACGCCTAGACTACTGAGGCGCGAGTATGCTGTCAAAGCTAAGGAAATCCTAAAAGAAGTCCATAAGGGTATTTGAAGATCACATGCTAATGGTTCTACAATGGCCAGGCTAAACATGAAGATCGGACACTGGTGGTCTACAATGGAGGGGGATTGCATTAGTTGTACCGCAAATACTAAATTGAAGAAGACGAGATTTATGTGACTCTTCCATTTTCTTCACAATCTTTTCTATATGTGGGGTATGGATGTGATGGGAGCAATTTCATCAAAAGCTTTTAAGCCAATATCGATTCATCGTCATGGTCGTCATTTACTTCACTAAGAGGGTGGAAGTAACTTCATATGCCAAAGTTACAAAGTCGATAGTTATCAAATTCTTAAAAAAAAAAAAAGGATCAGCCGCCGACAAAGAATGCCAAAAAGGACTATGTCAAAAGTTTGTAGTCTATTCAAAGATCAGACACCATATCATAGAGCAACAAAGGCATCCAAAAAGAAAAGAACAAAAAAACAAAACAAGGATTGTGGAAAAGATGATCGAGACTTGTAAAGATTGGCATAAAGAAGTTACCTTTTATCTTCTATGATTATCAAACGTTGGCCAGGACTTTTGCCGGGACAACATCTTATCCATTGGTTTGTGGAATGGGAGTATTTTTTCCAATTGAACCTAATCGAAGAAAAGGTTATCCATCACGGTCAGATGATGTAAGCTTACGATAAAGAGGTTTATCCTAGAGAATTCCACGAGGGGAGCCTGATCCTTCTTTTACAAAAGGATTTCAGAGAAAAGTAGATGCCAAACTGGGAAGGACCTTATGTTGTAAAGAAGGCATGTTCTGGAAGAGCATTGATATTGACCGATATGGATGCCAAAGACTTGCCCAATCCGGTGAATTCAGGTTCAGTCAAGAAGTATTCTACCTGAAAAGGAGGCCAAGGTGAAAACCCGCAAAAGGGCGCCTTGAGACCTTTGAAAAAAAAGGAATAAAAACAAAAAAAAAATCAAAAAAAGAAATAAGAAATAAAAATTTTCATCAAAAAATAAAAAAGAAGAAAAAGGAGAGGCCAAGGTGAAAACTCGTAAAGGGCGCCTTGAGACCAAAGAGGAATTGAGTTGAAAACCTGAAAAGGGCGGCTCAAATTTTGATCAAAAGTGAGGCATACAGTAGTCTTGCTACGCTTGAATTAACATTGAGGAAGTATGTTACATCTTGGAGCATCGACAAAGTACTCCGGATCCCCTAAATATATATTGAGCTTAAAATTGTCCTCAAGAAGTTTGAACAAAGAAGCTCAGGCTACGATATCTAGGGCACCTAGTTTCCATCTTACCCATTTTGAATTTGCTATCTTTAATTATTACCAATAAATTTCCTTTTTGATTGAATTTTATATCTTTGTTTAACCTATTTGTTTTGAGCTATGCTCCTGATTAATTTCATTCTTATCCATAGTTATGATTTTTTTCAAGCATTTCGCATTTGAATAACGATTAGTGGACTAACGGCACTTTCACAAAAGGAATTTCGCATATTACTCTAGGAACTTCTAAATAATACAAGAGCTTGAAACAAAATTATTGTTTAGTATTCACCAAACTTAAGGGTTGGAAATATCTGAGTCCAAAATAAGGTTATCTCTTCAGATTTTGTCAAAAATGGTGGTTAAACAAAATGACAAGATATTACGTCAGAGAGCAATATCAACTCAAGCGTAAGAGGGGAATCATTCTCAAGAAGAATGATATTCTACATCCATACGAATATCATGAATACACATCTGGGCGGATTTCCCAGGGAGTGATCAGTTGATTGAACAAGTTCTTTACCCCTGAATGACGGTGGGATGGATTGGAAAAGTTTCACCCCCCCTGAATCATAGTAAGATGGTACAAGCCCCAGGTCCCAGAGGTATCACGGTGAACTTTGAAGTTATAGTGGGGCAAACCGGTTAAGTGAAGTATGATCGTTTATACGGGTTTACTGTCAAAATACCAGCCGAGCAAGAAGGCGGTATAATACGTCAGGGATAAAGCCTTAATGAATAACAATGACACCTTAAACAAAGGATCATTCTCATGACATTCTGCATTCATGCAAATGTCATCCATAGTCATTTAGTTAGGAGCATTCAATTCATTCTGATCATTGCATCCTAATCATTGTAAAAAGACCATTCTCATGACATTCCGCATTCATGCAAATGTCGTCCATAATACATTTAGTTAGGAGCATTGGGTTCATTCTGATTATTGCATCCTAACCATTTTGCATAAGCATAAACATATAAAACTGATTTTACAGGATAGGTCCCCCAGGGGACAGTGTCGCAACATCGGTGAATTCACAGATCTTTTCTTCCTAAGATTACAGTGAAGCGGATGGAAGATACCAGTCTGGCATCCTTGAATTTGCAGTGGAGCAGATCAGTTAAAGATTGCAGATCTTATCTCACTAAACAATAGTGAAACAGATCCAAAACCACAATTCTTATTTCCTCGAAGTTCCAGTGGAGTAGGTTGAGATTACAATTCCCATCTCCCTGAGTTTACAATGAGGATAAACAATTATTTCTTTGAAGTTTCAGTAGAGAAGATAGAAACTACGAATCTCTTCTCCCTGAATTCTTATTTCCTCAAAGTTCCAGTGGAGTAGGTTGAGGCTACAAATCCCTTCTCCCTGAGTTTACATTGAGGATCAATCCTTATTTCTTTGAAGTTTTAGTAGAGAAGATGGAAACTACGAATCTCTTCTCCCTAAATTCTTATCTCCTCGAAGTTCCAGTGGAGTAGGCTGAGGCTACAAATCCCTTCTTCCTGAGTTTACAATAAGGATCAGTCCTTATTTCTTTGAAGTTTTAGCAGAGAAGATTGAGGTTACGAATCTCTTCTCCCTGAATTCTTATCCTGAAGTCACAGTGGAGCAAGTAAACAAATCTCATCCCTTCGAAGTCGCAGCAGGAGCAAATTGAAGCTACAGGCCCTATCTCCCTGAAATAGCGGTGGAGTAGACCAAAGCAACAAGATGCGATGGACTAGAACGAGGCTACCTAAAGAAAAAGAGCACCAAAGAAGTCAATGCTCAGCGAGACCGGGCAAAATTGGTCTTTCTTGAAAGTCTTTGCTCCATTCCCATTACACGATAATGAGCAAAGAGGGGCAGCTGTAAAACCCAATTATTGCCCGGGCTAACAGCCCCACTAAGACCCATTCCAAAACCAACCAATGCAAAACAAAAACCCTTAGCCCACTAACTAACCAGCCCAACAACAACAAAAAAACCTAATAAAAAAAAACAAACCCTAGGTGCGGCCTTCTGTCTGACCCCCAGCCTCTGCTGCCACCGCCCACTGTCAGAGCCACTTGTGCTGCCCCCGCCCAAGAACACCTGCAAGCATTAAACAAGAAAAGACAGAAAGCAATTGTAAAAATAGTTATATAAGCCTTCAAAAAACCATTGTAAAGGGATATATTTTATAATAAAAAGAGAGATTTAAAAAAAAACGAATCAAAAAGCAGAGACTAAACAAGAGAGAATAAATCGGAATATCAAAGTGAAACCAAAAAGAAGTCAAAAGAGGTGATTTTACACTTTCGTCTTTGTTTATTTTGGTTCTATTTCGAGTCTTTTTCTCATTTAAATGTACTTGTAAAGAATAAAAGGGGTAACAAAAAAGATTTACCATTTAAAACACAAAAAAGGCCGTCAGTTCAACTTCTGGTCGCCGAGTAAGGCGATGCTGACAGCGGCGCGTGGCGGTCCGATGGCCGGAGCGGTGTCGGAGTTCTAGACCTGCAGAGAAAAAAGAAAGAAAGTTAAAGTTTTTTTAAAGAAATGATGAAATGATTTTTTTAAAGTTTTTTGGGCCTTAAATAGCATCCCAAAACGACGCCGTTTGGGGCTGGCCTAAAACGCCCAAAACGGCGTCATTTTGGCTTAACCCGATTTTGACCCGACCCATAGCCTAGGATCTGCGTGTTTTTTTAAGGAAGGGCTAATTTCACTTTTAGCCCTTCCTCTTTTTCAGTGTTTTACAATCAGATTTTCATTATTTTTAAATTTCGTCCAATAATTTATTTTGGTCTTCAATTTGGTCCCCCTTTTGCTGCGCGTTTTGGAGGAGAAGGGAAAATTTCGCATTTAGTTCCTCCTTGTTATTCGCGTGTTCAATGGGGTGCTTTTCTTTTTTTTTGTTTTCAGATTTGCCCCAAAATCTTGTTTTAATTCCAATTTAGTCCTCTTTTGGTTATTTTGGCCATTTTATTAAATTAATTAATTTTACTATTATTATTATAATTATTATTGTTGCTACTATTTTTATTATTGTTATTATTATCATTATTATTAGTTATTATTATATGTATTATATGTATTTTATGTATTATTTTTATTATCATTATCATTTAATGTTATTATAATTATTATCATTACTCTATTACTATTATTTTTACTTTGTTTTTTTATTATTTCCTTTATACTATTTCCCTATTATTATTATCACTATTATTTATTTTAATTTTTAATTTTTTTAAGGCTATTATATTATACATTTGTTATCATTCTTATTGTTATTATTTTTGTTAATATTATTGTTTTACTACTATTATCATTATTATTTTTTAATATTTGCTACTATAATCATATTCTCTCTTTATATTTATTACCTATTATTTATTATTATTATTATCATTAATATTATTGTTATTATTATTATTATTATTATTATTATTATTATTATTATTATTATTATTATTATTATTATTAATTTTACATATTATTTAATTCATTTTCTCATTTCCTAGTATTTTTTATATATAATTTTTTTTAGCTTACTTTTATTCTCTTTCTTATTTTTTTTCATTCGTATCCATTTATTTCATTTTCTTCCTTTATGTTATCATTCATACTAACGCATTTAACCATTTAGAAGTTTTAAAATAATTGATATTTTGTATTTAGAAGTTCAAGGTATCGTGCCCAATCGTGCTGGGTTTCGATTTTCCGTTCGTCCAAATGACTAAATATCCTTTTAAGATTTTGACCATGTTTTCTTAAATAAGGCAATACTTCATGTTCAGAAATTCAAGGAATCGTGCCTAATCGTGCTGGGTTTTCATTTTTGGTTTGGCCAAATAACGGAATACCCTTTTTAAATTGCAGTGTATGAATTTTGGAAATCATGAAATGATCTTGGTATCGAGGATTGAAACATCGTGTCCTAACGTGCTGGATGTGGTATTTCATCTTTTTGGAACAAGAGAATTTTGATATCCAATTCGAATTATCCAAACATTTTCTAAAAGGATCGTATTTTAAAATCTTTTTCAAATTTTCAACATTAAGACATTAAATAATTAATTAGGTACCAATTTTGGGCGTATCGAGGGTGCTAACCCTTCCTCGTGCGTAACTGACTCCCGAACCCATTTTTCTGAATTTCGTAGACCAAAATTGTTGTTTTAACCTTTTATTAAAAATAGCCGTTTTACAAGGTGATCCGATCACACCAAATAAAGATCGGTGGCGACTCCCCATTTTCATTTTCGTTTTTAAAACCCTAGTCGATCCTCGTTTTAAAAAAAAATGGTTTCGACAACTGGGGCATAAAAGACATGGTTGTATATTCACATCCCATTGTTTTTTCTTCAATTCCTAGATGCTTATAAGGAAATTCTATTGGCATATTTGGTCATTCCATTAAGCATATTTACTATTGATTAGTCACTTGTCTTAAGCACGACTTTCCTGAAGCTTATCTCTCATTCTAATATTAGTCAATTATCTCCCATTCTAGATTTAATCCATTGTAAGATGCCTACAATTTATTTGGGTGATCAACCAAATTCTCACATTTCTATTGAAACCAACAATCCAACTATGGTTTGAGTTGCGAAGTACTCCTCCTATGTACAGAAGTCATAGTGTATTTTCGATTGTTCTATCAATATTAATTTTTATCTAATCCAATTCAATGGCAATTGTACCACTCAGTTGATGGGTCGAATGATCGACCCTTGAGATTTCAACTATCAGCATATGCAAAAATAATTCAATAACCATACAGCAGTTCCTTATTGTTTTACCGTGAAATCACAATATATATATAAACAAACTTTTGTTAATATTTATCTTTTTATAGGGAACTGTCAATTTATCCTTATGTGTCAAATTACAAATTGAACTAAATTTAAAAATTTCTTATTCATATGGAAAACAGAAGTTTAAGGCTACAAGTTGTCCCAATATCTACACATGTTACGAAACGAAAGGTGACGTGCTCATACTAGACTCCGAGGATTCTGGCTTAGTTCCCATGTTCTTATGAACGACGATTTAGATTACCTGAAACATGGTAAGTTCATAAGGAACTCAGTTAATTCTAAACTAAAGTTACATCCCTTTTTATTTCAAAATTAAGAATTTGTCACAGAATTCGCTTAAACGAAACTTGTGTAATCATATTCCATATCTTGTGGTTAGGTTTGAACAATATAGAGGCACAATACTTAATGTATGAGAATTCCATCTATGAAAGATCATGAAGCATATAGTCTATTCGTCCAGACTTGTTGCATATAATCTAAGAAGAAAACCTACCGAGGAGAGAGTAAATTTGGATTACTTGGTCGACAATCCTGTGGACACTTTCTTGTGGATTTCTAAATACGGACTTTTATAAGGAAACTCATACATGCAAACTCATAGAAGAAGAATTCATAGATGTTGCAGACTTATACATGTGATTTCATAAAAGAAGATTTATAGATATGGCAGACTTATACATGTTGATTCATAGAAGCAGATTCATAGTTATGACAGTCTTATACTTGTGAATTCATAGAAGAAAATTTATAGATATGGCGGACTTATACATGCGAACTATGTCACAGACACATATAACTTTGACATAAAACCTAGAGAACAAGTCTGGTGGGCTTCCATAATTTCATACGCCATGGCCATAGACTTGCTTATAAACATGAGGCTTTAGCCCTTAGACTCTACAGAGTCTCATATTTGAAAGAACCCATATAGGGTTATCATATACATGTGCGCATATATCTCCATACAATCCAATCGAACCTCCGCAAAACCAAGAACATGTGGCACAATGTGCACAACATGACATTTATTCATCTTTCAACCTCTATTACAAACCTCTATACTCCACATACATTTATTTTCATGACTAACAATATAACAAGCACTCAACTAAACATACTGTTAAAAATACAATACAGATCATGCCAACATATCACCTATCGGACCATATCAATGATAATCTCTTTAGAAATTACTTTACCAGTGATAGTTCATCAAAAAAGAAACGTGTACATACAATCAGACATGCATCTATAGATCATCACTTTGCATGATTCAACCATACGATAACATCCCATAATAATTCAACTCATCATCATCAGCAGAACATGAAACAAACATACCACAACAACAACACAATACTGATATATTGTAACACCCCTAACCCTTATCAGTAGTTGGAACAGGGTTACAGAACATTATCGAACTTTATGGATTAAATCTGAAAATTTCATGACATTTAATATACTTATTAGAAACCAATTATAAAATACTCATATTGTTCCTTGTACGAGCCCTTGAGGTCTAATATACACCTTAGAAGTGAATCGAGACTGAACCGGATACTCAGGGAATTTTTCTAAAATCTCATAAATTTTCTTAGAAGCAGGGGACACATGCTGTGTGGCCGGTCGTGTGGCTCACACGGCCAGAAGACACGCCCGTGTCTTAGGTCGTGTGGGCATACGATGTGAGGCACACGGTCGTGTTCCAGCTCGTGTCTTTACCCGTGTAACTCTCTGACTTGGGTCACAAAGCCAAACCACACGCCTGTGTGTTAGGTCGTGTGTAAGGTGCAGGGGTCAGACGACCAAGCCACACAAGACCGTGTGCTAGGTCGTGTGCAAAAACCTAGGCATTCTATTTTGAAAATTTAAAATGCAGGGGACACACGGCCATACCACATGCCCATGTGATAGACCATGTGTCACACACGGCTAAGACACACGCCCGTGTCTCTGCCCGTGAGGATGAAAATAGGCCATTTTATGGCCATATTTCTTACCCATTCTTGAATTCAACTTAAACGTCTCAAATTCCATACCTATAGGCCATAACAGTGCCTTCAAAACAACTAATTCCTAACTAACATTGTCAGATTATCACATATATCTTAACATTCTAATTTACCACATTAATCAATTCACTCATATAACTATGATTTATCCATCACCTAACTAATCCAAACACATATATCAACATGATTAAACCATATATACTTAAGTTAATTGGAAGTATAAACAAAATGTAATTCTAAACTTTTACACAAACCAATTCAACCCTATACATGCCATATAAACCAAATATACGTTGCAAAAGATACCGCAACAAGTTGGATAGTGTGGCTCAGTATGTTGATCCGACTTCCTAACTTCTTTCAGCATTGTCGTTTTGTTATTAAGTACTGCTAATCTACTTCGTTTCATGTTTGGTAATTTAAACTTGGAACTTATCAAACTCTTTTTCTGTTGTGTGTCTAAAGTTGAATAAACAAAATATGGAGACTTCAAAACAATAGAAGTTAAAAAGTAAACTAGTTATTGTTATGCTGAACATACACCTTTAACTGCCAACATTGTGCGTTGTCTTGTTTGCTTTATCCTTGTACATTGCTCTCGTTTCTTCTGTTTGCAACTAGAAGTTGATTTAGTTTAACATTTTATGTTAAATTTAGTTACATATGTACTCAATTTATCCACTTTTCCCCCTTCAATCATGTTTTTCTTCACTTTCATCTGGCCACAATTAAAAAAATTGATGAGTTGAAATGAGCACAAGTATGTGTCATATTGGTGGATATATTATTTATGTTTTGATATTATTTTTCAAATTATCAATTAGATTAAATAGGAACCCAAGTAGTATGCTCATTGGCTGAAGTGGGTTCATCAATGCTCGATACAATGTTTGATTCATAGGTTTACTTGTGTGATAGTATAGTGTGTGTATGTGATTTTGTGAGTTTGAACTTGAATTGCATAAAAAGGGGTCAAAAAGACTATGATATCATCATCTTGTACCAATTCATCATGCTATCATATCATCGTCAAATAAGAATTAAAACGGCTATGATAACAATTTCAAACATCGAGAATAAGTTCGAGCAATAATCAACCTATCACGTTGGAAACATTTAAAATATCATGGCAAATATCAGCAAAAATCTACCACATTGTCTTATTCCCAAAACGTAATCAATTAACAATAACAACTACGAAATCACAGAAATGGACTTGCTTGGATCACCCTTCGGAATCACATCACTTACACCAGCCCAAAACTAATCTGCAATGGTTAAGAAGGGAGTCGGTGAGCTTAATAAGCTTAGTGAATGGCTAGAACAACTATCATGCAAACAATTCATCAAGCATTAATGAAACAACCATATAGCACAACTTAAATAATTCCAATTCTAGTGTCATATTATATTTACTCGTGCATTATTTACTAGTTCATTTTCATGGTAATCATACTCACTTTTACGCATATATCTCATTACACATATAATCATATAATGTTTAAACATATATCACAATACTCATATAGTCATATAACATTCAAGCATATATCACAATACTCATATAGTCACATAACATTCAAGCATATATCACAATACTCATATAGTTACATAACATTCAAGCATATATCACGAAACTCAAAAATATGTTTATAGATAAATTGCACAATGGTCACATGTCATATAAACACATATCACAATACATATATATTCATAATTTAAGATAATTTGGCACTTAAGCCATGAAACATAAAAGTGAGCTCTATTATCACTCATCGAATACACGGATCTCCAACACACCACATAGACTTATTGAGTTAAACATGCCCCAAAAGTGAAACATAAAACTAACACTCTCCTTATTTCCCCTTACATGTCCTATTGAATGGAGTTTAGCTCACATTCCTTTATCCCTCCAACAGTCCCAGGGCCTCAACGCCCAAAATCACTATACATATAGGTGAGTACTCATAATCCTATGGCATTCCAACTATATCCAACAGTTTCAAGATCACAAGGCCAAAATATCTGAAATCAAACACATATCACTTACTGATTATCCGTGTACAATTACTGCATATTTGCATTTTTAACAAAACACTGTCACTAACATTTAACATATATATAACATGTACACATTTACACTTTCACAACAGTTATCATAACCACATATCACATGTTATAGCATCTCATCTCAATTCACATATTCACAAACACATAAGCACATTGTTCACAAGATAACATAAGTACTAGAAAGCTTACACTTGGAATTTAGAATAGGGGCTACTATTAAATTCCCAAATAACGCATTGAATCATGTCCACAAGCAATTATTCTGAACAGTCACCATGGTTTCACCGAAAAGTCGAAAGCCCAAACTAGCTTTTCCTTGTTTTTATCTCTACTCGTAGAAGGTCTTAAATAATCTGAAGCTTCAA
Organism: Gossypium bickii; assembly: GCA_025503065.1. Lineage (NCBI taxonomy): Eukaryota > Viridiplantae > Streptophyta > Magnoliopsida > Malvales > Malvaceae > Gossypium > Gossypium bickii. The sequence continues at coordinate 12,774,995 of CP106716.1, read as the reverse complement.
CACAATAATAATTTATACAAAAATACATTAAAAAATCAGCTAAGGACTCATCACAAGCAATCAATAACATAAGCCTAAGTTATGTTCTCATGTAGCCGAAACCTTTAACATAACCAACTTGAAATCCAAATATCTCGATCTACACTTAATCTTTTCGCCTAAAACAAGTTTCGTTCAACTAATTATTCACCTACGACTAATTCCCAACCTTTAAACTACAATATAATACTCAATTCATAGTATCGACTTTTTCGACATGCTTTATGGCTATTTTTCGAAAATTCATTATAACTTAAGAAATCTTTAACAGAACTTTAAAGTAAGTTTAGAAACCTTCTAATAATGTCAAAACAAGTTGAAAAATACTTTGAAACCATATTTTTACCCAAAATCTCAAAATCTACCATTAACAACCAAATTTTCGTGTTTTATTCAAAACATGCGATTTAATGGCTAAAAACTTATTTTTAAAGACTAAATAACATTTAGAATTAATAGAAGGGTAAATTATACCAACAATCACTCAACTTTGGGGTAGCTAACAAAACAGTCACCTAGGTTTCATTTTAGTTACTCAACTTTTAAAAAAATAACAAAACAGTCACTAACATTATCAAAAAGTGACAAAACAGTCACAGGTTTCATTTCAGTAACTCAACTTTTAGAAAATAAAAAAAAGTCACTAACGTTATCAAAAAGTGACAAAACAGTCACTGGTTAACAATTTCTGTTAGTGTCTCAACGAGGCTGCTGACGTGGCAAGTTAACTAGCTGATGTGGCTGGTTAACTTGCCACGTTGGATGTCCATAGTGAAACTGTAACAGTTTGGTATAGACTCCAGTCGAAACAGTGGTTTCGGGACCACAAATCTGAGTCAGTGAAATATTTTTAATATTATTTTCTGTGTCGTTGATATGTGATAAAGCATATGTTAAAGATTCGTAAGTTAAATTGTCCGTCTGTGTGTTTAATTTGACAAAAGGATTGAATTGCATTAAAAGTGAAAGTTGCATGTTATATGTTAAAGCACTTATTTGTTGTGACTCTTAAAGGTGGAGGCCTTTTGAGGCAATTAGACCACTTTTAAGATAGTGGATGTTAGTTGGACAAATATGCCCTTAATGTATGTTTGTTTTAATTATTAAATGAAAGGTTAATAAGGTAAATGAATTAATATGTATATTGTAATATGTTAAAACATGAAAGATGGTCATTTTTACTCATCTTTTGATCGAAAACAAGAGGAAGAAGAAAGGGTTTTATTCTTTTGATTTTTGGCAATTATCAAGCAAAATTAAGGTATGTTTTGACTTTGGATTTTGATGATTTTTATGTTTTTGAGATTGTTGCTTAGTCTACTATCAAACCCATGTCTCAATTTTATGTATTGATGATGTTTATGAAATGTGCCATTAATGAAATGGTGAGCTTTGTGATGAGTTTAGGTGTTTAATGAAGGATATGTGTTAAATGAACATGTTTTATTCTTGAATTTTTTATTAATTTAGCTAATTAGGGTTAAATTGTGAAAATAGCATTTTGAAGGACTAAATTGTAAATTTGATGAAATGATTGGACTTGTATGAGATATATGGACATTCGGCTAAGCATGGTTAAATGATGATTTGGTATATTTGATGTTTTGAGAAAAACAGACTAAATTGATAAAGTGTGCAAATGTGAGGGCTAAGTTGCAAATAGCCCTAAATATGTGAATTTGGACTGAATTGAATGTGCTATTAAATAAAAGGGTTAAATTTGAATATGTATAGATCAAGAACTGAAGAAAACAGACTAAGATCGCGGGAAAGCGAAGATAGTTGAATAAACGAGTCTGAACGAATGTCTGAATCCGAGGTAAGTCAATAGACAAATGAATGTATTTGTATTGATTTATGTATATTCATATGACTATTGATAATGGTAAAAGCTTATGAGATGTTGCATACATGAAATCCGAGATAAGATCGAATTAGTGACAATGTCCCTGATGTCTTGTATGAACTTAGGAATAGACAGGATTAGTTATGTCATGACATAGGTGTCTGTTCTGTTTATCATGTAAGGCCACGTCCGGGGCGTTGGCATTGATTCGATATTTCGTGTAAGACCACATCTGGGACGTTGGCATCGATATTAGACTTACGTATAAGACCATGTCTGGGACATTGGCATCGTATTAATTCGTGTAAGACCCTGTCTGGGACAGTGGCATTGACATCTGACTACATGTAAACCATGTCTAGGACGTTGGCATTGTACGACTATTCTGAGTATTCTGTATATCCTATTAGATTCTGAATGTTTCAACAGGCAATTCTGAGTTATGAACGATTACGTGAAAGTCTATCTGTTTCAAGTATGTTGGATAAGTACACAAGGTGTGTATGAAAGGTAAGTGTCTTTATGAATTTACCAAAATGAATATGTGCAATGATATGATGAGATGATATGTGATATTATGCTTAATTGAGCTATGAGTTGAGAATGTGGTAAGTTATGGCTAAGCAAATGGGCCAAAGAAAGAAGGAGATGAAATTGTTATGAGAACCATTATGGTCATTATATCAATATGACTATGTGCATTTTATGTTAAGTTTATTTGTATTTTGGCTTACTAAGCTTTTGAAAGCTTACTCTGTGTTTGTTTGTTTATGTTTTATAGATCATCAAAGCTACTGAAGGCTTGGGACCGTCGAGGATTGTCATCACACTACCTAAGCTCATTTTGGTATCGTTTGAAAATGTATATAGTTAGATATGGCATGTATAGGCTAGTCACCTTGGATATCTTTGAAATGTGTATAAAGTAGCCACGAGATGTGGCTTGTCAAGTTTTGGTAATATACATTGTGAATATGATATATGATGCTTGTTTTGGTATGTCTTGATGGCAATGAAATAGCCCTATGAATGGTAAGCTTATGGATGAATTGATGCCTTAGTAATTTAATGAGGTTATGATTGAATTATACTTAGACTTACATGGAAATTGTTTGAACAAATTAGCATATTTAGAAATAAGATTGAATGGAATAATATGATGACCATTTGGTATGTTTTTGGTTATCATTAGATGTTGGAAATAGGATTGCTTGTGCTTATAGGTATGACCCTATTGTGGGTGGCAATATGGCTTTACAAGTAGCCTATTTTGCCTACACGGTCGCGGCACATGGGCGTGTCAAGTGACTGTGGGATTAAGTCAGGATCTAGCTAAGTGTGCACAATCTTGGCACACAGACGTTCCTGGTAGCCGTGGGATTAAGTCAGTATACGGCCTATGAGAACACAACCATGGTACACGGGCGTGCCTAGTGGCCGTGTGGAAAAGTCAGTATACATGCCCTGATTTGGCACAGCCATGACATGGGGGTGTCTGATGCCCGTAGAAGAAACACGGCCTGCCCACACGGAGGTGTGTCCTGCATAACTTAGAAAAGTTTTAAATTTTTCAAGAATTTCTGTATGTGTTCAGTTTAGTCCCGGCCCTACTCTAAAGCATGATTAAGGTCTCGTTGACCTATTTAAGGGACACTATGATTGTGATTGATGAACAGTAATGCCTTTAACCCTAATCTGGCGACGGACACGGGTTATGGGTGTTACAGAAACCCACCCAAATTAATAAGAAATTGAAAAAAAAAACCTAATAAAAGAGAAGAAAAAGAAGAAAAAGAAAGCATCGAATGATTTGCTAAGGTTTGAAATTTATTCTTACAGGCGGCACTTGGAATTGGTTTCATGGTTACAAATGGGCAACTGAAAACGATATCAAGCTTATCCATTCGCTTCTTAGGAGCAGGCTTTGCTCTTGATTTCCTCTTTCCCATCCTTAAATCCCTTCAACACATCAAATTACAACCAAAATCAACATGAAATTTTCTAGAATTTTGCAACAAATTTAAAGTTCTTACTAGAAATCATATTCAAATTTCAAACCCTAAAAAATCATTCGATTTTTTTAAATTTCAAACCCTAAAGATAAATAATTAGGTTAAGCAGCAAAAAAAAATCTATTTTTCTTAAAATTTCTTTCTCCGAAAGAAAAATGCAACAGAAAAATTAGGTTTTTTCTTCTTCTTCTTCTCTATTATTAAGGGTTTTTTTTTTTTCAATTTCTTCTTAAATTGGGTGGGTTTCCATTATGGAAATCCAACATGGCAAGTTAACGGGCCACATAAGCTAGTTAACTTGCCACATCAGCAGTCTCGTTAAGACACTAACAAAAACTATTAATTAGTGACTGTTTTGTCACTTTTTTATAACGTTGGTGATTGCTTTGTTATTTTTTAAAAGTTGAGTGACTGAAATGGAACCTAGGTGACTGTTTTGTTGGCTACCCCAAAGTTGAGTGACTGTTGGTGTAATTTACCCTTAATAGAAATATGAATGGTTACCTTAGTTGGAAGAAAAATAAAATTTTTTCGAAAACCCGAAAATCCAGATACGAAGAAGAATATGAAATTTATAGAGTTTTTCTAGTGTTCTCTTGAAGATTTATGAAGGTAATTGACTTGGGGAATGATAGAAATGAAAATATTGGAGTTTGGGAACCAAACTTGAATGAGAAGAGCTTGGAAAACAAGGGAAGACAACCACAAAGGATGGAGATGACTGACATGGGTTTTGTGAATATAAAAGGGGAAAAGAGGGTGAAAATTAAAATTTGGTTTAATTACCTTTTAAAAAATCATAATTTAAACCCTTTTACAAATCAGTCCTTATTTCAAAATTAATGATATTTTAAATACTTTTTTCAAAAATTGACTTGATTTTCTAAAAACCATAGACAAAAACATTACTGATATACCATGTCACAAAAGTTCAGAACACTCTAAGGCTAAAATTCCTAAAATACCTTTAAAACTCTTATGCTCTATTTTGGGGTGTTACATTCAGGTCTTGCGGTGGCGGCAAAATTCGTTGCCTCCACCCAAACTGCTGCATCACTCAATTTGATTCGTGCATTTCCACTGTCGCGTACACTACCAACAGCACATTGGCATCCCACATCTCCTGATTGGCCAACATTTTCAACGTGATGCAATATATGATATCGATGTCGGCGTACTGCATCCATTCAAACTGAAAAGCAGAATTGTAAATATCATTATGTACGAATTTTTTTAATTTACAAATCATAATGTAATTAATATATGTTCAAAAGAATAAGTAACTAACCTCGAGCAGTCTCACGTAACTCGACCCATTGTTCCACCTGTATAAGCAATATGTTAGTTGAAACGTATAATATATAAAAAAATTTACCATACAAACTACGTATTTATTAATAAATGATGTTTACCTTATTACCAACGGGAACATGTATGGGTCAGTCACTTTGGGATGTAGAAACGGTGGTTGCCACCAGGCCCACGACTGTATCAGGAGTAGGCAACAATCGATCGATATCATATTCGGTACCGGGGCTCGGCACATCTCTCGACGTGGACAAGATGGGAGATCCCCAACTTAGTTTTCCACACTCATTGAAGTCTACTAGATGTAGTAGCCACCTTACGTGCACCAAATTTCAAGATTTTTCGAGCATTAAAATGCCCCTGATTAACCTTATGATGAATGCTCAGGCGTATTATTTTATGTCCTCCTCTGTTCGGTCTTTAAGGAGCTCGTCAAAATTATCTTCCAACCAGTTGATTGATATCCGACCACCTTAAAACTTTTCTGGGACCTCTCTGCAGAGGTCCACTTTACCCGAAATGACTACTGATCCCGTGATCACTGACCCATCCACCAGCAAATCGAGCTGTAGCGTTACGTCCTCAAGTGTGATTGTACACTCGCCGCATAGAAGGTGGAAAGTGTGTGTTTTCGGGCCTCCATCTTTCCACCAAAGCGCTGATTAGTGTAAGATCGACTTTGCATCCCCCAGTCATGTGAGACGCATGTAGGAATCCAACCTCTTGCAAGTGGCCATGAATTTTTAGGGATTGCAAGCTTTCCCATATTATGAATGAAGCCTTCTAGTACACGATCATTTGCCTATTTACACAATAAAAATAATTCAAATTAAAAAAATAATTAAATTGAAAATAATTGAAAATAAAAAAAAAATTGAAATTTCGTCTTACCATTGCTACTTGGCCAATGAAAATATGTTTGTCGTCAAAGCGGATTAGAGAGACGATCATTCGTAAGAAATCGATTTGAACAAATAAAATATGAGATAATTAAATATATATATTTTTTAAAATGAAAATATCAAAAAATTTAAAATGAGAGAGTTGAGAGAATTTGAGAGTGGAGAGAAGGATGTGAATGAAAAAAAATGAAATTTGAGGGGTATTTATAGGGTAAAAAAAAGTTACCATTGGCCCCTTTAAATTTTTTACCGTTGGCGTGACAACGTTCAAAAAGCTGTTACTTTTTTACCGTTGAGGGAAAATGCGTCCAGGTGAGTGAGCTTTCCTGCCACCTATATAGAAAATGCGCTCAGCTGGACATGCTTTTTTTTCTCTCTCCTAAAATCGAGCTATTTCCCTAATTAAAAAAAGGGGGGCCAAAGCATATTTAAAAAATAAAAACAACATTTCAATCTAATTTTACCTATTAATTATATTTATTTTCTTTTCAATTTTAAAAGGTATGGGTGGGGGTCTCTAAATCTTTTAGGCTTGGAGGGTTTTTTCGATTAAAAAGTTAAATATTTATTTATTTGCTATTGTTATTATATATTACATATTTTTATATTTGTAATAATTTATATAATAAAATTAATAAATAATCATCAATAAGTAGATATATGAGTAATAAAAAATAGATAAAATGTATTTATAAAACTTTAAGTATTCATTAATACAATATATTTTTTAATTTAATATTTTTAATGGTCATTTTTAATTATCATCTTAACATTATTAATTTCTCATCCTTAATTTAAACACTCAATCTCATCACCATAATATCTAAATTCACCGTTCTCACCGTAACCACTCACACTCCACATTCAAAAAGTTGGCAATTGTTGAGACAAACTTAGAGATTATTGTCGAAACCATTTTTTAATGTTTGAAAAATGGGGATCAACTTTAAAAATAAGGAGTCGCCACCAATCCTTGTTTGTTTACGTGTGATCGGATCACCTACTAAAATAATTTGGTCTGCGAAATTCGAGAAAACGGGTTCGGGAGTCGGTTACGTGCGAGGAAGGGTTAAACCCTCGCAACGCCCAAAATTGGTACCAAATTGATTAATTGATGTCCTAATGTCGAAAAGTTTGAAACAATTTTGAAATTCTGTTTTTTTTTTTAATTTTAAAAAACTCAAATTGGATATTAGATTCCTTTGTTCCAAAGGAATAAAGTACCAGATCCCGAACGATTGGATATGAAAATTTGAGTCATCGAATTCAAGATCATCCCAAAATTCTCACAACCCATGTATTGAAATTTTGAAAGGGTATTTGGTTATTTGGACAAACGAAAACCAAAACCCAGCACGATAAGGCATGATTCCTCGAATTTCTAAACGCACAAATATTGCCTTATTTTCTTTAAAACATGAACATAATTTTAAAAAGATATTTGATTATTTGGTCAAACAAAAAACCGAAACCCAGCACGATAGGGCACGATTCCTCGAACTTCCAAATGTACAAATATTGTTTCATTTCGAAAATATGGACAAGATTTGAAAAGGATATTTGATTATTTAGTCAAACAGAAAACCAAAACCAGCACGATAGGGCACGATTTCCTCGAATTCCCAAATATCAAATATTGCATTGTTTAAGAGCTCTTAAATAAGTGATTTTAAAATCGACTCAAAATGCTTTTATTGAATCACTAGATAATGAGAAACAAAAATATAGTATCGAGTATAAAATAATAATAAGTGAATACAATCTTTGTACAAATGGATGACAAGAATGATAATATGAACATACAATTCAATATATCGACAATCAATAATCTCACAATTTCTATTTTGGAAATACCAACATTATTAATCACGAAACAACAAAAATTGAAAATATAACTAATAAAAAAAACAAAATAGAATATAACAAATTTTAAAATAAATAAGCAAATGTTATACATAAAATAAGATGTATCAATTTAAATAATATACTCATAATAAAAACTTGATATAAAACAAATGTATATATAAAAATAATAATGATATATAAAAGTGATTGAAATAAATACATAATTTAAAATAAGATCTTTAAATGAACAATTATATTCATATAAATTTAAAATAATATATATATATGTATATATATTAAAAGAGAGTACATACATGAAATAATATGAAATACATAAAATAAAATGATTTTAAATTTTATTTTAATATAAATTATATGTATATAAAAATATATATATAGAAAATAAACCACATACAAGGGAAAATAAAATGATTTTAATATAAATTATATGTATATAAAAATATATATATATAGAAAATAAACCACATACAAGGGGAAATAAATAATATTTTGCATGATTTAAAATATATAATATATAATATTAATTTTTAAAATAAGAATAAAAAAAACAATAAACAAATGATTAAATAAAATAATTGAAGGACCATATTGAAATCAGAACAAAATTAGAGAGCTAAAAGCAATAAATTAAAGAAGAAATCGAAAGAAGAACTAAAACGCCACGTGCGTGAATTAAAAGGGACCAAAAGTGCCATTTACCCGAGTTATTAAACACTGCGTTTAAAGAAGGATTAAATTTAAAACGGCGCAAATTTCTAGGCAAAATTAAAAAACAAAATAAAACTTAATTTAAAAAAAAACTAGAATTAAAAAGGACTAAAGGGGTAAATAATCCATTAGAACCAAAACGCGCGGATCTTGGCTGTAATCAGGTCGGGTCATCGGGTTGAAATGGTTTATGGCTTAACGACGCCGTTTCAAAACCAATGAATTTGGCTTAAACGACGTCGTTCAATACTTTCCCAAAAATTAAAGAAAAAACCTAAACACCCGCACACTTAGCCCTCTTAATCAGAAACCAAAACAAAAGGAAAACCTAAGCGCTCCTTCTTTGCTCAGCCTAGCGAACTGAATCAACATCCACCTCGCCACCATGAACGATGAGTGGTTATGCAAAAGTTGATTAGGCCATTTGAGCATATATCGGAAGGCTTTTAACCTCCCTCGTTTGAACTTCGATGGTAGCGAAGTAAACAGAGGTCCGATAACAGGTACGAAAACCCTTTCTTCTATGCTTTTTTTCTTTGCATGCAAAAGGAACGAGAATGTAACACAGAAAATAAATAAATCTTAGAATATCTGAGACCTTTTTTTAAAAAAAAAAATTCTTTTGTTTGATTTCGTGTTTTTCTTTGCGTATTCCTCTGTGTGCGTATATACAAAAATTCAGATCCCCTTTACAATGTACAATATTTGGCTTTTTATAGCCAGAAAAATGAAATGAAATACACATTTTTTCTTAAAAAAAAATCTTCTACTGCATTCTATAATATTCTGCTATATTGCTGCTTTCTGTTATTCTTTTTCTTCTCGCAGGTTCGACGTCATGCAGAGGCAGATGTGGCAATGATGCGCTGGAGGCCGTTCGTGGAAGAACCGTTCTGAAGGTTGTGCGTGGCTGGCGTGGCGCGCACGTGTGGGGGCTGGAGGCTGCTGCGGCGCTAATGATTCCAGAACCCTCTAGGGTTTGTGGAACATGTTGAAGATCTTGGGTCATTCGGGCTTGCCAACTTTGGGTAGTGATTTGGGCTTTGAATTTGGGCCACTGTTTTGTAATTTGGGCTAATATTTGTTTTGGACTGTTTTGTAAATGGACTTTTATTAATTAATTTATTTATTTCATTTATTTGGTTTAAAAAATGGGCCGGGCGAAATGGGCCTACTACAATTATTATAACCAAAAACTCCAAAAGACAAAAGAAAAAGGCAAACATTATCCATCTCCCACCTAGTTTATATCGTATCTTAAACGAAATGGAAAGAAAAACATCTTCAACCAAAGTGGCATTTATAATTAAGCATTCAAGGAAACGTATCAAACTAAGGTACACTCATGTTAAGAATCTTAAGATGTTCTTGAGAAGCCTTTACTACACTTAAATGAAGTTTTTGGACTTTCTCATTCTTCTTTGAACTCCGTTAAAATAAGCTCGTGCTCACCATTATTTGGTGAAAATGATGATGCATTTCAATCAAAATAAACAACTAGGGTTTAAATGGGGAATATGTCAATGGTACAAGATGATCAATGACTATGGAAATGCAAATTGCCTCGATGACCTATCAGCTTAAACAAACTACAAATTATAAAGGAAAATTAGGAAGCAAGTGCCCCCATTAATACTTGACCGTAAGAGATCCACAATTTTATAAACTCAGGCAATCCAACACTAATAATCAACTCTAAAGCTGATCGATTCTCAATAACATAAATAAGTATAGGTTAACTGTTAGAATGAACAATAGCATCCATCATTCAGCTACCGTATATACATATAACATCAAAAGAGTCACAATGCTAAAACTTTTTCATTGCAAAACAAGTATAAAAGGGAACAAATATGTTAAGAGTTGTAATGGGTTTAGGGTCCCATAGAGAACAGTATCTGGTATCAACATCAATTCATAGAATACACTAAATCTGACTTGACAAATCAAGCATCGAAGTTTTCCATTTGAATGCTACTCCCGAGAGGTACATACTCCCCGAGATACCCACCCAAATGATCCTGCAAAGCACTCTTATCGATTCCCTGATGATGATAACTCTTACATAGTAAAACACGATCTGCACCAACAAGCCAACAAGATTCACTATTACCAAAACTCCTACCAAAAATCCCCCCACCACAGTTCTCCAAAAAACCCCATAACTTTCCCCTCCATGCACCACCAAGGATCCAAAGATGCCCCCAATCACACCACAAATTGCCAAATACCCCAAAACCAAAACAAAAGTCATATTAATCCTCCCTTTCAACAACTCGTAACTCTTCTTCATTGCTGTAAGCCCGTCAATGGGTTCAAGCACCGATACCACACTGGCCAAATGCCATAGCGCCGTGATGTAAACGTGAACACCCAAGAAGAGCACTAAAATTACCATGAATGCCAAGAAGGATAAAACAATGTTCTGGGTATCAACGGCAATGAAGAACATGAACAAGACGGCAATCGGTATCAACGGTAATGAAGAACATGAACAAGAAGGCAATCAACAAGGCATCGTAAACCAACATCAAGAGAGCAATCCATGCGAAGGTTGTAAAAAGGCGCTTAAAAACCTTGGGTATGGCTGAGATCGTCAAAGAGAAAGAGACTGGCTTTCACGTGTAAAGGGACGCCACTGTGAAAACAACGGCAGCTGTGGATAAAAGAGGGAAGGCAAAGAGGAAGATGAGGTAAAAGAACTGGAAGGTCAAAAGGAGTGTCCACTCGTGATGCGTTTGGGCAGGGTCAGCTAATAGGTGGGATTCGAGTTGATTTAAGATTGGGTGGGTGAAAAGCGAGTGAGCTAAAATGGCAAAAGATAGAGGAAAAATGAGAGCTAAGGTTATGAGATTGAAGGCTTTGGGGGATCTTTGAGGGATAGAGATTGATTCACTGAGGATGTAGGGTATGGACAAGAATTGAAGCTCTTCTGGGGCCAGATCCATGACGTCTTCTTAGGGAATTCCGCAGAATTGTAATATGGGGTTGGAGATTGGGGAAGATGAAAGCTTGGAAACAAAAGCTAGTAACCATATCCGTCAATTGGCTATTTGAGTTGATTTCCAACGATTTTTGTTTTCATTTATGTGTTATTCATTGCATGAGCCATGAGTCTGATAGAATACAATATAATCGCCGCTGTCCTGTAATACTTTTTTTTTTTTTTTTCTTTCTTTTACCATTATAAATTTTTTTTAAAAAAATTACATTTGTTTTTTACGAGATTTTTATTGGAATTTTGCTATTTTTTCCCATTTGTTGTAGGATTTTTTTAAAATGTTAATCGATGTCGACATCCGTGGACAATGTTGAGGTCTACTGTCAAAATTTGTTTTACTTTGGTTTGCCTTTTTTGAATTTTGTCTAAAATTATTTTGTTATCTTTTTAACTTATCTATGAGTATTTAATTGGTATATACAATTCATTTTTATCTAGTAGCTACTTCACAGTTTATACGGATGTAACATTGATAGTTAATTTAATTGTGACATGTGGTTGTCTTTCAATATGCCAAGTAGCAAATTTAAATTAAAAAGATAAAAGAAATTTAAATATATATAAATTAATGAATATAATATAATTTTTGTCACATTAAGAATGAATTTAGACCATGGTTGTCATGATGTATCACCCATTTGTCTAGATTCATTTTACATGTACCTTTTAGTAAGTTTATTTTTTATAAAATATTAGGTTATTTATTTATTATCTTAAAATTAAAAAATATAAAATTATAAAAATTATAAATTAATAAAAGAATATTAAAAATTTTTACATCAAGAATGAACTTAGATAGTCGTTTATCTAGATTCAAATGCATCTAAGGATGTGTTTGTCCATATTCATTGTAGACGTGCTTTTTAATTGTTTTATATATTTATATATACTTTTTAAATAATTATAACTTTTTATTTTTTTACATATTTATAGATTTATAAATTTTTAGTTTTTTTCTTATAAATTTTTATATTATTTATTTTTTATATAAATTTCAAAATATTATAGGCTTTTTATATATTTTTAATTGCATATATTTTATAGTTTTATAGTTTTATAACTTTATATTTTATAAATATTTAAAATAATAACAACCTAAAAACTTATATTTTATGAAGAAAGTTAAAAATATATAATCTTACTAAAAAATACATCGAGAATGAATATGAAAAAATGGGTGTTCAAATTCAAATATATCTAGACAAATATATATTTAGGCTCATTCTTGATGTGGAAAAATTATACATTTTTATTAATTTATATGTTTTTAAATATATTTATTTTTTAAAATTTATGCCCACCACATGGCATATTGAGAGGCTACGACGTGTCACCACCGGATTGACTATTAGTAACATGTCAGCACAAGTTAACGATGTTAGTGCGGAGGTCCAACCTAAGTGGTAGAATACAAGTTTAACTACCAACTAGGTATATTTGGACAAATTCAATGGACAAACTACATATTAATCCTTTTAATTTCCATGACCATAAGTGTCGAAATTTAGCTTATTTTACAATATGCTTAAAGGAATCTAAATTTGATTATTTGTGACATCTATTGACAGTACTAAAATAATGAATTCGAAATCAATTGGTGTCAAGATCATGCCTTTTTTCTTGGAAAATGATGTACACATGGTACATCATTTTTAGACTAAATTAGAAAAGATTGAATAGTACAATGATTGAGTTGTAATTTTCCCATTTTTATCGAAGAAAGCGCATTGATGTAATTTTTACCTCCTATGGACTCATAATAAAGACTATATGTGATTTATGAAGTCTGGACTTGATAAATATCTATTTGGTGTAAAGAAAATTGGTTAAGGAGTGAAAAAGAGGCGAAATGATAAATTCACCGCATAAGGACATTTTAGTATTTTCATGTGAATATTATATTTGAAATATTGAAAATAATAATATATAAAAATTTATTGGATCAATTTTGGATGATTGGATAAATTTAAAATGGAGGATGTTAATGTAGACAACACTTTAAAGAAGTTGACTTGTTAACTTTGACTTAATATTTTTTATATGGGCTAAAAAAAGGGATTGGTGTCAAGATCATGCCTTTTTTTCTAGAAATCTTGTACTTACATCGATACGGATTTGACTTAATAGAGCATGATTTTGGAGTAATAGGTTTAATGTTTAGAGTTCAATTTAAATTTTAAGATTTTTTGTTTGAGGTTTTAATCCAATGATTTTTTTTATAAATTCCTAAACATGTCTCGAGATTTGTACAAAGGAGAAAAAAATTATATTTCATCTTGAATGGTGGAAGTGACGAGGAAATTAGGTTGAAATAAATCTACTTGATTTCAACAAGAAATCAATGTTTAGGGGTTGAGGTTTGGAAGAGATGGAAGAAGAAAGCAAGAAAATGAAGAGAGAAAATGTCCCCTCTTCCACAAGGGCTGGACGACAGCAAGAAGAAGAGGATGAATTTTCCATCTTTTTCCCATTTTTCAACCCATATAAAAAATTCTAAGTCAAAGTTAACAAGTCAACTTCTTTAAAGTGTTGTCTACATTAACATCCTCCATTTTAAATTTATCCAATCATCCAAAATTGATCCAATAAATTTTTATATATTATTATTTTCAATATTTCAAATATAATATTCAAATGAAAATACTAAAATGTCCTTATGTGGTGAATTTATCATTTGGCCTCTTTTTCACTCCTTAACCAATTTTCTTTACACCAAATAGATATTTATCAAATCCAAACTTCATAAATCACATATAGTATTTATTATGAGTCCATGGGAGGTAAAAATTATATCAATGCTCTTTCTTCAATAAAAATGAAAAAATTACAACTCAGTCATTCTACTATCGAATCTTTTCTAATTTAGTCTACATTGAAGGAACTAAATCTGATTATTTGTGACATCTATTGACATATGGTACATCATTGAAGGAACTAATACATATCGAGAATTATTCTTATGCCAAATAAGCAAAAATCATTCACATTTTCTCAATTTGGTTAAATTTACATTTTAATCCTCTAACTTTCTAGAATTTGTGATTTGGTCCTTTTGTCATTTTTTTTTGCTTCCACAATTCTTTTCATTGATTTCTAACTTCAATATCAATTTTTCTTTCATAAAAAGTCTCCATCAGACTCATTTTCCAAATTTTCTCAAATTTTTACTATTTTCGATCCTAAAATAATGTCAGTTAGTGTATTAAAAATTTTGAGGTGTTACAATTATCCCCTCCTTAGGAAAATTTCATTCCTCTAGATTCCTAATAACATTGTCATTATTTCATCACTTACCAACTCATGTGATAGACTAAAACAATAAGACAAGTAGAGCAGAAAATGATGTACCATGTGTCATTCCAAAGCATTAGTTCCTTCAATATAGTAAAGATCCACTTCAATTAGTGGAAATTCCAATTCACATTTTATTAATTTAGCTACTCCAATGGTTTCCCATAACTTATTAGACCTTGTAGTCAGATTCTTTCCTAACTATTACGCACTCGACACCATTTTCATTTCAAATCCTTAGAGCGTTCTTATCATACGACGATACCTATTCATAACTTATTCATCATTGGATATGTAACACCCCTAAAATTGTTATGTTATTAATGTAATATTAGAGAATTGAGTGTCATGGATTTCCCGGTAAAGTAAAATACGAAAATGAAAGTGATAAAAGAGAAATTTGAAGAGTATCAAAGATTATGTTGTGGTATACTAAATTAGAGTAAGGACTAAATCATAAAGATGTAAAAAGTTTTGAGGTTCAAGTATAATTATTCAAAATTTGAGAGGTTGAAGCATAAATATGAGAAAATTTAAGGACCAAAAGTGAAAATAATCCAATTTCTTATGACATGAAATTGGTTTGCAGGGACCAAATTGAATAAGTGGAGAAATACAATGGACTAAATTGTAATTTTACCAAAAGTGAGTAGTGATTCAAGGATGAAATTTTGAAGAAACAATGGTCATTACCCAAATTAGATAATTATATGGTGTAATAATTAAGGAAGAAAAGTGTTGAAACATGATTGGTTGAATATTTATTATTATTTTTTATAAGATATTTATTAATATTTTATTCAATTAAAATTAGTATAAAAAAGAAAGAAAGATGAAGAAAGTCACCAGAGCTTCCAACGCCCATGAAAAAGATAAAAAAAAAGAAAGTTTTTGTTCCTATACAATTTGATCCTTTCATCAAAATTCCATTATTTTCATCTAGAAATCAAAGGAATTGGCAAAAGCACCAAGAGAAAAATGATAAGGAAACTATTAGATTCAAGAAAATAGAAGTTGGAGAGAGAGAAAATCAAGCTAAAGCTTGATTCCAAGAGAACAATGTATGAATATTAAGGTTTCATATTATTTTCAAGTTTAATATTGTTAGAAAAGTATGGAAATGGTGTTAATGTAAAGTTTACTTATAGAAAGTTTTATGTTTTTGCCATGTTGATGAAGAAAGAGATAGAGAAAATAAATTAAGTACATGAGGAAAAAGGAAGAGCAAGTGATTTGAAGTTGGAAAAGGTAAGTACCCATGAATTCTCATATTATTTAAGAATTAAAATGTAGACTTGGTGAAGTTTTGTGGTAAATAAGTAAAATAAAGTGTGAAATAATTTAATATGTAAATAAGAAAAATATGATAAAAGTTTAATGAATGTGTTATGAGATGATGAAATATGCATAAAAAGTATTGTAAAAGTGAAATTGGGGAAAATATGGAATTTTTATGATGACAAGGACTAAATTGTCAAACTTGAGAAAATACGTGGATCAAATAATAGAAGTAAAATACATAAAAAATTGATATTTGAAACAAGAAATTGAGATAAATTATGTGATTAAAGTATAACAAGAAAGAAAATTGATTTAATATGATTAATTAGTGAATATTGAACTTTTATGACAAAAATGGACTAAATTGAAAAGTTATGAAATTTTACAAGAAAAAATTTGATAACTGAATAATGTTGTTGAGAATGAATAAATACATGATTATTATAATTCAAATTACAATTGTTCTCTAGGTTGTGGAAATATAAGTATTAAATTGAAAAAGTGTAAAATTGTAGTTAAATTGTGAAATATAATATGGATAAATAGAGAGTGTAAGAAAGTGTGATGAAATAGTATATGTATGAAAAGTGAGAGTGAGATTGAATTAAAAAGAATAGTGAAGGATAGAAATAATTACTAAATTATATTTATTATGTGAATTATTTTAGTGAAATGAAAGAATTATGAAAAATAAAAAGGACTAAACTACAAAATATGCAAAAGTGATATGTGAGAAATATGGTAAGTTGTAGCAGTGAATTATGGAATTTTTATTAAGTAGTGAGATATGTTATATGTATTAAAGAAAGTTGGAAATTATGTTTTTTAATTGTTATAATGGGGACTAAATTGAAATAAGTCCAAAGTATTTAAATTTTGTTCTAAAATAAGGAAATGAAATTGATTCTAATATAATTGCCCAAGTAGATGAGATAAGAACTAATAGGATATAGATGGCATGCCATTAAAAAAATTTTAGCGCGCTTTCTGTTCTGAATACGCATATTAGTGTTGTCCTATTCTGAATACGCACTTCAGTGCCATCCTGTTTTGTATTTGCACTTCGGTGCATTACTGTACTATTTTCGTATACCTTATACATTTTGTTAAGTCAATGTTGGGCCGCTATTAAGGAAAATTTAGCATGCTCTCTGTTCTGAATACGCATTTTAATGTTGTCATGTTCTGAATACGCACTTCGGTGCCATCCTATTCTGTATTTGGACTTCAGTGCATTGTTGTACTGTTTTTGTATACCTTATATGTTTTGTTAAGTCTACATTGGGCTTCTATTGAATAATAAAAGATAATGATAAAATAAAAATTTTTGGTAAGCAAGTTCTGATGAAAAGTTCCTGTTACACAATGAGATGACAAGTAAAAGATTCTAATAACAATTTTTGTTAAACTGTGAAGTGATAATCTAGTGAATTAGACTAATAAAAGTTTTGTTCCTGTCAATCCATGAAAAGATAAATGTAGTGAATTCTGGAAATAAGGAATCTTATAAATACAAAATGATTTGTTGATTGTCAAAGTATACTTTGTTGATTATTATAATATATTCAGGAATTGTAATAGTAATAATGTTTTTAATATATACAAAACTGGGTAAAAATGAGATTTGGATTCTTGGGTACTTACTAAGCTTTGGCAACGAATGTAACATCCCAATCCAGTGCTTTGACTTATTTTTTGGGTCGGGTATAGGGATGTTACAAGATACTTCTCTTGATTTTTAAAACGGATTAAATCTACTTATCTTCTTTTATATTATCAACTTATTTTAATAGTGTTCCAACATCCTCAACATCTCATGCAATTATAAGAATTAATCATTACTTATCTTCTTTTATATTATCAACTTATTTTAATAGTGTTCCAACACCTTCAACATCTCATGCAGTTATAAGACTTAATCATTCTCTTACCATTTGAGACCATTTTTTTTTCACTTCTTGAAATTTACACAAATTATAGAATACATGTTATCAACTTGTAACACCCCTTGCCCGACCCTATCGTCGGGTCCGAGTTACAGGATACCACGTCCATTGTGAAGCAACTACTGTCAAATAAACTGTAAATAAATCCTTCAAACATACATTCATATCATAAACACCTTCATATAATGATATAAAATTAAATCTGAGTTTTAATCGAGCTTACGAAAGCTCTTTTTTTGACCTGAGCACGAAATAGGACCAAATTGTAAAGTTTCAAAATTTCAGGACCGACGTCGTGATGTCACTTCCTCCACATTGTGACGTTGCCAAAAATTTTGTCACGTCGTGACCTTAGGCCACTCGATGTCACGACATGACTCACTATCGGCCGACATTGCGATGAGGAAGATTGCTCGTCAGGACGTGGACTCCGTTTTCGGTAAAATTTATGTCATTAGGTATCTATTTCATGGTTACCTCGCAAATTGCACATTTGGTGCATATTTTCCTAACTTTTCCTGCACAAAAATGTTCCAAATACATACCAAAACATTCCATTTAACCATTTCAAATCAATCAATCCAATATACTTCAATCTGGCATCAAAACATATCAATTAAAGTTGTTCAATTTCAACCTGTTCAACCATACACTTAGCCATTCAATGCCATTTCCTTAACTATGTCAATTCATACTCAAACTTGCCATTTTAAGTTCCATTCATATTTCTCAACATGTTACCAAAACATACATATTCAATTAAGCTTTACCCTTACCAAAATCAAACATTAAAATGTGGTTCAAACTAAAACTATCATTTTAAGATTCTACAATATGGCACCCCAAACCCAGTCGGGACGGTCCGACCTAAATTCTGAATGTCACATTAGCCACCAAAGTGACTCTCCGTTAAAACATCACAAAACACACCAATCTACCATGCACACCACGTATTTGTAATGTAAATCATAATAAAAATACCTAGTAGCATGCCTTTCTAGTCACATAATAAAAAAAAACACAACAATGTATGGTTAAGTCACCTACGAACCCACCTACTAAAAAGGAATAACACCTAGCATCAACCTAGTGAGTATAGCTTGCGACCTACCTGCGATACCTAGCTCACAACTGGTCTTGTGAACTCCAGGTTTGGCGAACATAGACGCACATCACCCTTTGTGCTGTTAGACTATCTGGAGGCAAGGACACATGCGAACTCCCCACTTTGACACACCCATTCATATTGGCGAACCCAACTTCCCTAGCTAATTGACCTATCCTAGTGAACTTACTAGCTTGGTGTACTCATGATTGATTTTCTTTTGGGCGAACCCCCTGATCGTATGTCTTCGAGTTTTAAAATTTATAAAGAGAATGATCGAACCTGGAAACTAACTCTGACAACGATTAAAGGCAAGTGTACCTATCAAACAGTAGTATAGCTTAGGCAAGACCGGATTGTCGAACCCAAAGGAACTACAAGTACTAATACTAACTTTCTTTTTATTATCTAGCCTAAAATAAAGTGAAGTTGTTATAATCTAACCTAAATTAACTACTACTAAGCTAAAGACGCAAAGACAAAAAGAATGAATTGGGAAATAACTTGAGGAAAAACTCAGTTAATCAAGACGATACCCTTAGGAAGAATCTACCTAGACTTCACTTGTTATCTAACACTGAACCAGACGATTTATTCACTTGATTTGATCCGTAAGACTCCCTAATTTATATTAAACCCTCTCTCGAGGTGAATAACGTCTAACCCTAGGTTCATTAATTGAAATCTCTTTCTAATTAAAACCCCTAGAATTGAATTGACTTGATATATGGACTCCCATATTAGGTTTCACCCTAATTCGGCAAAATCTCATCACCCTATCTCTAGGCGTGCGATCAACTTCGCTTAATTATGCTAGATCTACTCTTAAGCAAGGACTTTTGCTCCTCCACCTAAGCACGTCATACTTGAATCAATATCCCGGAAATATTAACACAAGGATTAAGCACACATAATTAAGAACAAATCAAGTATTTATCATATAGTTCAGAAAACAATAACAAGATTCATCTAGGTTTCATCCCCTTCAGGTATCTGAAGGGTTTAGTTCATAACTGTAAAGGAAAACATCTCAGAAGAAAAGATAAAACAAAACATAAGAAATCCCTAAAACCCCCTAAAGGAATTGAAGGAGAGATCCTCCATCTTGAGTAGAATTCCGGCTTCTTGAGATGGATCAACTGGCTATCTTCGAGTGATTCCCACAAATCTGACCTTTTCGGCTTGGCTCCTTGGCCTAGCTAACCGCCCCGACAAAAGCCCTGGTAGAAGGCTTCTGTCGAACTCCCCTTCAAGTTGCCCCCTTGGGTGTTTATATAGACTTTGAGATGCCTTACTTGGCCCCTAAGTATCCTAATTCGAGTAGAATTCCTACTAGGGTGTTTGAATTCCTAATATGGCCCATTTACTCCATTTTGGGCCCGTTTTCCGTTCTTTTCGTCATTGGGTGCTCTCCCGGGTATAAAACATGAAAACAAAGGATTAAGAGCACCAAATTACATAATTCAAGGCTTAAATCATCCAAAAGCATGCTAAATATGGGCCTAAAATATGTTACTTTTACGGTTTATCACATACCCCCACACTTAAGCTTTTGCTTGTCCTCAAGAAACATTCTCAACTCACAATTAAAACAAACTTCCTCGATTCATAATATTTATCAATAATGTCTCATCATAATTCAAAGATAATTCATACATGGATAATTCACTTAAAGAGTCCTAAAGATTCAAACAGTCAGAGTCATACATTTATAGCCTGAAAACGTTAGGTGTTTCCCTTTACCTAAATAATTACCTCTGATTAAAAATCGACAATAGTTGACATCCTCACTTAAGTTTCACTCAAATCACTCAAAGTGTTTAAGGTTCAAAATTTAAGCACTCAAAAGTCGAACATGAAAAGTTAATCCCATAGGCTTGCATGAAAATCAAATCTCCACCACGATAATATGAGATGATACACAAATCAAAAGGTCTTTACAGGGTTGTAACGGGGCTTAGGTTAAGGGTATGGATATAGGCTGAGTTAGAAGGTTAGAATCGAGATTGACTTGAAAAATTACCTAATCTAGAAACATGAACTAATAATAAATGATTACACCAATTGAAAACTATTAATACAAGCTTTTTCTTCAAGATTTGAAATTTAAACATACAAGCTCATCTAATAAATATACTTCGTTTTTTTTGTTTTGTTTTGTTTTGTTTTTAAGAACAAGTCAATAATAAAGGATGAATTCAACTACTAATATAATTAGGCAACTGATCAAATCAAATCTCGATATAAAGGTAGTCAAAAAGGAATGGTGATAGCAAATACAAAGGGTTTTGGGTTAATATTAGTGGGTAAGTCAATAAAAAGGGTTGTTAGGATAAAAGGGGGTTCACTAGGGGTTAATTGTGAAGGTAGGCTTTTAGTGGAGTGAGTGGGTTAAAACCTAGGTGCCTTTGTCAACTCTATATATCAAATCAATGATGTGGTCTTAACATGTATAATCGAAGCAAGTTCTAGAATAAAAAATCAATGTTGACACACTCATAATCAAAAGTGAGCATGAAAGGATGTATGCTCTAAAAGGCTCAAAATCTCACAGAAAATTATGGGTTTTTGATGTCAACCTCGTAAGTTTCAAACTTCAAGGAAACATTCAGATTCAGATAGACAACCTAAAAAAATTTTTAATTCTGAAAAATAGACTTATCATGCTTGATTCTCTAGTATCCTTCAAATTTGATCATCAATGCACAATTATCAATGACTTACTCCAAAACATATCAACAAAGATCATAAATCATAGGAAATTTCATTCTAATCATAATATGAGAGACTTTACTTTTGAACAAGGCATAATTCAGGGATTTTCAAATAATACTATAGTTAACCCCCCCACACTTAAGATGTATATTGCCCTCAATGTACAAAGATAGATAATATCAAAATAATCATAAAATCATAAGATGGGAAGAGAAGTGAAACTTCCTGAATTTTGGATGAATCCATTGAAAAGAAACCGAATAGGATTGGAGGTGAACGTGGGGAAACGTCTTGAACCGTTTGAAATTAAATCCTCGAAGCAGCTGTTCTAATTTTATTGAATCCTAAGATAAATCTAAATGGCATGAAGAATAAGAAGAAAATAAAGAAAATAAAAATAAAAAATAAAAGTAAAAGTAAATAATAGAAAATGAAAGAAGAAAGACAACTAGAAAAGAAAAAGGAAGAAGGGGGTTAAATAGAAATTATGGATCTGGTGGTTACCCCTGCCCTTGTACCTTCCTGTGGTGGCCACACGGCCACGGCCACGGCCGTGTGGTATGGAAATCTGCACTTTGGTTAGTTTATGGTTAGGTGCTAAAAGGAAAAATAAAAGTAAAAAATAAAAAATAAAAAATAAAAAATAAGAAATGTAAAAATGGGGTTAGTGCTCGGGTTGCCTCCCGAGAAGCGCTCGTTTATAGTCTTAAGCTAGACTTTACCTCTCATTCGTATGGTCATGGTGGTTTGAGTCCTTTCTCATGCGATCAATTCGGTTATGGATATATAGTTCAAGTCGAGTAGTGTTTACCTCAAAAGTGTTGAATCTAGGATTGTTTACCTCGACTGTACCGTATAGGAAGACATTAAGTACCTCAAAATTGATTTCTTCATTTGCCTTGTGATCGTGTGTCTTCGAGTTTTAAAATTTATAAAGAGAATGATCGAACCTAGAAACTAACTTTGACAACGATTAAAGGCAAGTGTACGTATCGAACAGTAGTATAGCTTAGGCAAGACCGGATTGTTGAACCCAAAGGAACTAAAAGTACTAATACTAACTTTCTTTTTATTATCTAGCCTAAAATAAAGTGAAGTTGTTTTAATCTAATCTAAATTAACTACTACTAAGCTAAAGACGCAAAGAAAAAAAGAATGAATTGGGAAATAACTTGAGAAAAACTCAGTTGATCAAGATGATACCCTTAGGAAGAATCCACTTAGACTTCACTTGTTATCTAACACTAAACCAGACGATTTATTCACTTGATTTGATCCGTAAGACTCCCTAATTTATATTAAACCCTCTCTCAAGGCGAATAATGTCTAACCCTAGGTTGATTAATTGAAATCTCTTTCTAATTAAAACCCCTAGAATCACATTAAATCGATCTATGGACTCCCATATTAGGTTTGACTATAATCCGGCAAAATCTCGTCACCCTATCTCTAGGTGTACGATCAACTCTGCTTAATTATGTTAGATCTACTCTTAAGCACGGACTTTTGCTCCTCCACCTAAGCACATCATGCTTGAATCAATATCCCAAAAATATTAACACAAGGATTAAGCACACATAATTAAGAACAAATCAAGTATTTATCATATAGTTTAGAAAACAATAACAAGATTCATCTAGGTTTCATCCCCTTCAGGTATCTGAAGGGTTTAGTTCATAACTATAAAGGAAAACATCTTAGAAGAAAAGATAAAACAAAACATAAGAAATCCCTAAAACTCCCTGAAGGAATTGAAGGAGAGATCCGTCGTCTTCTTAAGATGGATCAACTGGCTATCTTCGAGTGATTCCCACAAATCTGACCTTTTCGGCTTGGCTCCTTGGCCTAGCTAACCGCCCCCTTTCAGGATACACCTAGGGGGTTTATATAGGCTTTCGAAATAGGTTTATTTGCCCCTAAGTATCCTTTTTCGAGTGAAATTGTTCATTGCCATGACAGGGACACGGCCATGTCGCACGCCCATGCGACTAGTCTTTAAGCTGTGTTCGGATTTCTTTAATGAGGCACGGCCATGTGAATCAAGGTTAGGCTGTGTTCTAGTTGCTTAGTGAGGCACGGCCGTGTGGGCTTAAGTCCAGGCCGTGTTGATTTCTTTCTTGGCCCAATTTGCTTCGTTTTAGGCCCGTTTCTCATTCTTTCTATCCTCGGGTGCTTTCCTGAGTATAAGACATGAAAAGAAAGGATTAAGAGCACCTTTTTACATAAATCAAGGGATAAATCATCTGAAAATATGCTAAATGTGGGATTAAAATATGTTACTATTGCGGTTTATCAAATACCACCACACTTAAGCTTTTGCTTATCCTCAAGCAAAATTCTCAACTTACAATTAAAACGAGCTTTCCATAATTCATAATTTCTATCAACAATGTCTCTTTATAATTCATAGATAATTTATACATGGATAATTTTACTCAAAGAGTCCTAAGGATTCAAACAAGATAAGTCATACATTTGTATTTCGAAAAAGTAGGTGTCTCCCTTTATCTGAATAATTACATTTAATTCAAAACCGACAAGGATTGACATCCTCACAAAAGATTCACTCAAATCACTCAAAAAGTGTTTAAGGTTCAAAGTTAAACACTCATAAGTCAAACTTGAAAAGTTAATCCCATAGGCTTGCCTGAAAATAAAATCTCCACCACTGTAAAATGAGATGATAAACAGATCAAAAGGTCTTTAACAGGGTTGTAACGGTGCTAGGGTTAAAGGTGTGGATAAAGGCTGAACTAGAAGGTTAGAATCGGGATTGAATTGACAAGCTACCTATCTAGAAATAAATAATTACATCAACTGAAAAGTAATAACCCTAATAATACGAGTTTTTTCTTTTGATAAATTGACTTTAACTGTATAAGCTCACTTTATAATACTAATACTGAATATACTTTTTTTTTAGAACAAATCAAATAATAAAGACTAAATTCAACTATTGAAATAATATAATTAGGTAACTATTCAAATCAAATCTCGATATAAGGGTAGTTAAAAAGAATGGTGATAACAAATACAAAGGGGTTTTTTTTTTGGGTTAATATTAGTGGGTGAGTCAATAAAAAGGATTGTTAGGATTAAACGGGGTTCACTAGGGGTTAATTATGAAGGTAGGCTTTTTAGTGGAGTAAGTGGGTTAAAACCTAGGTGCCTTTATCATCTCGGTATATCAAATCATAGGTGTGGTCTTGACATGTATAATCAAGGCAAGTTCTAGAATAACAGTTCAAAGTTGACACACTCATAATTAATAAAACGAGCATGAAAAAGAATATATGCTCTATAAGGCTCAAAATCTCAGACAAATTATGGGTGTTTTTGACATCATCCTTGTAAATTTCAAACTTCAAAGTAATATTCAAATTTAGGTTAACAACCTATAAAAAATTTTTAATTCTGAAAAATTATACTTATCATGCTTAATTCTCTTAGTATCTTTCAAATTTAATTATCAATGCACAATTAACTATGACTTATTCAAAAACATGTCAATAAAAATCATAAATCATCAGCAATTTCATCCTAATTAGTAATATGAGACAATTACTTAAGAACAAGACTAAATTCAGGGATTTGAGAATCATGCAAAAAGTTAGGCACTTTTATTCTCAGTGATTGAGAATAATGAAAAAAGTTAGACACTTTTACCCCCCGGCACTTAAGATGTACATTGCCCTCAATGTACAAAGATAGATAATATCAATTTATATAAAATCAAAAAGAGAAGGGAAAAAGTGACACTTCCTGAATTGTGAATGATTTCCTTGGAGGATGTGGATAATACTTGGAGGTGTCATCTTTTATTATGTTGGTTACTAACGAGCTCTGCGTTTAGATGAAGAAATTGGGGAGCTCGTGAAGAGTTAGCCAGGGGTTATTAAGACACAATGATAAACCGTAAAAGTAACATATTTTAATCCCACATTTAGTATGCTTTTGGATAATTTATCCCTCGATTTATGTAAAAATGTGCTCTTAATCCTTTCTTTTCATGTCTTATACTCAGGAAAGCACCCGAGGATAAGAAGAACGAGAAACGAGCCCAAAATAGAGTAAATGGGCCATATCACGAAATCAACACGGCCTGGGCCTTCGACCTCACTGTTGTGCCTCATTGATCATCTAGAACACGGCCTGACCCCCGATTTACACAGCCGTGCCTCATTAAAGAAGTCCGAACACGGTTCACATGGCCGTGTCCCTGTCGTGGCAAAAGACAATTTCATTCAGATTTGGATACTTTGGGGCAAAGAAACCCATTCCAATAGCCTATATAAACCCTCTAAGTGTCAGCTGAAAGGGGGGAGGTTAGCTAGGCCAAGGAGCCAAGCCGAAAAGGTCAAAGTTGTGTGAATTACTCGAAGGTAGCCGGTTGATCCATCTCAAGAAGCTGGAATTCTACTCAAGACGGCGGATCTCTCCTTCAATTCCTTTAGGGAGTTTTAGGGATTTCCTATGTTTTGTTTTAGCTTTTGATTTCCTATGTTTTGTTTTATCTTTTCTTCTGAGATGTTTTCTTTATTTATTATGAACTAAACCCTTCAGATACTTGAAGGGGATGAAACCTATGATGAATCTTGTTATTGTTTTCTGAATTATATGATAAATAATTAGTTTGTTCTTAATTATGTGTGCTTAATTCTTGTGTTAATATTTCCGGGATATTAATTCAAGTCAGATGTGCTTAGGTGGAGGAGCAAAAGTCCTTGTTTAAGAGTAGATCTAGCATAATTAAGCGGAGTTGACCGCACGCCTAGAGATAGGGTGACAAGATTTTGCCGGATTAGAATGAAACCTTATATGGGAGTCCATAGATCGATTTACTGCTATCTTAGGGGGTTATTAACAGAGAAAGAGATTTCCATTAATTAACCTAGGGTTAGATGTTATTCGCCTCGAGAGAGGGTTTAATATACGTTAGGGAGTCTTACGGATCAAACTAAGTGAATAAATCGTATAGTTCAGTGTTAGATAACAAGTGAAGTCTAGGTGGATTCTTCCTAAAGGTATCGTCTAAATCAACTGAGTCTTTCCAAAAGTTATTTCCCTAATTTAGTCTTTTTGTCTTTGCATCTTAGCTTGGTAATTAGTTAGTTTTAGATTAATCAACCAATCACTTAATATTTAGGCTAAATAATAGAAAGAAAGTTAGTATTAGTACTTTTAGTTCCTTTGGGTTCGACAATCCGGTCTTGCCTAAATTTGTACTCTTTGTTCGATAGGTGCACTTGCCTTAAATCGTTGTCAGAGTTAGTTTCCAGGTTTGATCATTCTTTTATAAATTTTAAAACTCGACAAAACAACGATCAAGTTTTTGGCGCCGTTACCGGGGAACTAAAATATTAAGAAAGCTCTATTTTTATTACTTTTGCCATTATTTTTATTTTCCGCAATTTACTTTTATTTTTTAGGCTAAATTTTGATTTTGCTAAATTTTCTTTCTTTCTTTTCCTAACAGGTACCTCTAGTTTATGACTAGAAGGAACCTGGGAGGACCTTTAGTATACGACAGTGATATTGAAGCGACCGCTCGCAGGAATCGCCGAGAAATTAGGCGAGCCCTAAACTACACAAAAAGAGAGGAAGAAGACAAATCCAATCCTACTGAAGGGATGGACGAGAATAATCCACAACCACACGATGTGGGAGAAAACAACGCTCCACGTACTATGTTTGATTATGCTAAACCGCATTTAACAGGAGTAGAATCAAGTATTGTTAGGCCTACTATAGCTACTAATAGTTTTGAATTAAAACCTAACACCATACAAATGATTCAACAATTTGTTCAATTTGATGGTTTGCAAGACGAAGACCCAAACACTCATATAGCTAATTTTTTAGAGTTCTGTGATACCTTCAAAATAAATGGTGTTTCTGATGATGCCATACGTCTTCGGTTATTTCCCTTTTCATTAAGGAATAAAGCCAAACAGTGGTTAAACTCATTACCACGAGGGTTACTCACTACATGGGAACAAATGATTAAAAAATTCTTATTGAAATATTTTCCTCCTGCCAAAACAACCAAATTACGAAATGATATCTCTTCTTTTATGCAGATGGATTTAGAGACATTATACGACGCGTGGGGGAGATACAAGGATCTCTTGAGAAGGTGTCCACACCATGGTTTACCCTTATGGCTTCAAGTCCAAACTTTTTATAACGGTGTAAACCCCTCAAAGAGGCAACTAATCGACTCAGCTGCCGGTGGAACCCTAAACAATAAAACTCCTGAAGCAACCTACGAGTTCATTGAAGAGATGTCGCTGAACAACTATCAGTGGCAAGTTACAAGGATAAGGCCAACAAAAACAGCCCGTTACAACCTCGATACAGTAACCATGCTATCAAATCAGGTAGAATTAATGAATAAAAAGCTCGATAGTTTGTGTTCTTCACAGGTACATCCAGTAATGCAGTGCGACGCAAATGGAACTGTGGCGAATCCTGAGTACCCACCTTACCAACCGGACACAGAGAGCGAACATATGAACTATATAGGTAATAATTTCAGATCTAATAATAACCCTTATAGTAATAATTATAATCCAGGTTGGAGGAACCACCCAAATTTTTCATGGGGAGGTCAAGGAAATCAAAGACAACAACCTCCTCAAAATTTCCAAAATCAGCCTTATCCACAAGAGAAGAAGCCGAACCTCAAAGAGATGTTGGCATCCACCGACACTCGTATCCAAAAAACAGAGACAACACTTAGCAACCAACAAGCATCGATCAAAGCAATCGAGAACCAAGTTGGGTAAATTACTAAGTCAGTTGGACAGCTCGCGAAATTGATGTCCGAACGACCACAAGGGCGTCTACCAAGCAACACTGAGATTAATCCAAATGAGCAAATCCAAGCCATAATAGCTCAGGAAAATGCAGATTAGACAAACTCAACCCAACACAAGAAAACGAGGTCGAAGAAGGTAAAGTTGAGGTAACGCAAGAAAAGCCAAAACCGGTAATCAAAGAATACCAACCTCGTATTCCTTATCCCGAAGCGTTAAAGAGAGATGATAAAGAAGAATAGTTTGGTAAGTTTCTTAAACTTTTAAAGAAATTACATATTAACTTACCTCTTCTTGAAGCTCTTTTTCAGATGCCAGACTCGAGGAAATTTTTAAAACAGCTCTTAACAAACAAACGCAAATTAGACGAGGAACCATATGTGGAACTCAACGCAAAGTGCTCAGCAATTCTACAAAATAAACTACCACGGAAGTAAAAAGATCCAGGGAGTTTTACAATTCCATGTTTAATTGGTAGTTTAACTGTTGATAATGCGTTAGCTGATTTAGGGGCTAGTATAAATGTCATGCCTTATACATTGTTTAAACGACTAGGTCTAGAAAAGTTCAAACAAACTAGGATGAGTATTCAATTAGCTGATAAAACTGTTAGAATTCCTAGGGGCATTATCGAAGATGTTCTTGTCAAAATCGATAAATTCACTTTTCCAGTAGATTTTGTTGTTTTAGACATGGATGAGGATAACTCAATCCCCTTAATTTTAGGAAGGCCATTCTTAGCAACTGCCAGAACTAAAATTGATGTTGATGCAGGCGAACTTATACTTTGTGTAGGCGAGGAGACAGTCACTCTCCAAGCCCTCGACTCAGTTAGAGCATCAAGCAACAAAGGTGAGGACGTGAATTCTTTTGATAACTATTTGGTTAACCCTTCTTGTTAGGAAACACCACAACAGGACATAATTGAACCCGATCCTAAACCCTGTAAAGAAACAACCCCTGAGGATCGAAGGACTCGGACCAATGAGCTAGACGAAAGGAAGGCACACTCTAAAGAAGAACAGAACCACACAAAGTGAAACCAAATGAGCATCCAGAAGAGCTCGTAGGAACATCAAACCACTTCAAAATAGGAGACCAGGTACTATTAGAAAAAGCAGATCCTCACATCATCACACCAGGCCTGAAAGAATACGAAGAAATTCATCTTGAGGTACGCAATATCTTCCCACACAAAACAGTCGAGGTAAACAATCCAACATTCGGCACTTTTAAGGTAAACACTTCTCGACTTAAACTTTATCAAAAAAATAAAACTACTAGCATGAGGGAAGATATTCAAAACTTTAAACCTCCCTAAACTTTTCAAACACGAGGAAAGTCTAGCTTAAGATTATAAACGAGCGCTTCTCGGGAGGCAACTCGAGCACTAACCCTACTTCTTTTTTGCATTCATTTTCATTTTATTTTATTTCTCTTCTCTTTTAAACTAACCAAAAGTACAGAATTCTAGGTTACACGGCCTTGCACAAGGCCGTGGCCATGGCCGTGTGGACCACCAGAATCTTGGTACTAACATGGCAGGACGGTACAAGTCAGATTCAATCGAATTTCGAAGTCACGGACTCAACCACTCCCCCACGAGCACCGACAAAGTGGCACGGTCGTGCCCCAAGACTGTGCGAAGCGGTCGTGTAAATCGACACGCCCGCGGTCCACGGGCGTATAAATGTACCAGGATTGAAACTCTATTTAACCCCAAATCCTCTCTCCTTCCTCTTCTCACCCACCCTCATTCATTCTCTCCATTTTTCCCATACCCATCTTTTCTTCTTCCTTTTTCACAACTCTCCCCTTCTCCATAACAAGCCTCTATAACTCTTGAACCACACCGCACCCATGATAAAGAAGCATAAAAGGCCAAACTTCTCAAAGGAGAACGATTTATATGAGTTCATGCCGACAGCTTCATCCAAACAACAAGCAAAGAACATTTGAGGCTATTTAGTTTTTATTTCGTTTTTCTCTTTTGCTTCAATTTCCTTCCCTTTGACTATTTTTTGCCTAATTTAGTTTAACTTATTTTAATTTCGTGGTGTCAGGTTTGAAAGGTTGCTAGGGAATCACGCCACTTCCGCCACTGCCAGCACCTCCCCGGCCTTAAAGGTCACACCCACCTCGCTATCCATCCAACAATGAGGACCCTTCGGTCCATTCATCTTTAATTATCATTTTGTTTACATTTTTGTTTCCTCTTTCTTTATCTTTCTTATCTTTAATTATATATTTAGTTTATTTTAAATGTGTCTTAATAATTCCTGGCTACTTCTCCGTGACCTACCCAATTTCTTCATCAAGCGCAGGATCGTCATCCAGACCGACCTCCCCATCCTCCTTTCACTTACGACTCAAGGAATCCATCCAAAATTCAGAGAGTATTCTTTCCCCTTCTCTTTTGACTTATCCCTTAAACGTCATAACTATCTTTGTACATTGAGGGTAATGTACATCTTAAGTGTGGGGGGTGAATAATTATTATGCCTAACTTTCTGCATTATTCTCAAATCCCTGAGAGTAAAAGTGCCTAACTTTTTTCATTATTCTCAAATCCCTAAATTTAGTCTTGTTTGAAAGTAACTTCCTCATATTACTAATTAGGATGAAATTTCTGATAATTTATGATTTTTATTGATGCGTTTTAGAATAAGTCATTGATAATTGTGCATTGATGATTAAATTTGAAGAATACTAGAGAACTAAAGCATGATAAGCCTATTTTTCAAAATTAAAATTTTTTGATAGGTTGTTAACTTGAATCTGAATATTATCTTGAAATTTGAAATTTTACAAGGTTGATATCAAAACACCTATAATTTTTGTGAGATTTTGAGCCTTATAGAGCATATATTCTTTTTCATGCTCACTTTTTGATTATGAGAGGAACTGTTATTCTAGAACTTGCCTTGATTATACATGTTGAGACCACAGTTATGATTTGATATACCGAGATGATAAAGGCACCTAGGATTTAACCCACTTACTCCACTAAAAAGCCTACCCTTATAACTAACCCTAGTGAACCCCGTTGATCCTAACAACCTTTTTGATTGACTCACCCACTGATATTAACCCAAAACCCCTTTGTTTTTGTTATCACCATTCTATTTGACTACCCTTATATCGAGATTTGATTTGATCTGTTGCCTAGCTATGATCTTTATTTTAATAAATTCATTCATTACTTAGTTTGTTAAAAAAAAAATTTCGAAGTATATTCAGTATTAGTGTTATGAAAAACGGGCCTATACAGCTAAGGTCTAATCATCAAAAGAAGAAAAAGCTCGTATTATTAGGGTTATCACTTTTCTAGTTATTATCGTCTTAGTAATTCTAGATAGGTAACTTATCAATTCTAACCTTCTAATTCAGCTTTTATCCACACCATTTAACCCTAGGCCCATTACAACCCTAACAAAGATCTTTTGATTTATGTATCATCTCATTTTACAGTGGTGGAGATTTGATTTTAAGGCAAGCTTATGAGATTAACTTTTCAGGTTCAACTTAATTCTAACCTTCTAATTCAGATTTTATCCACACCATTTAACCCTAGCCCCGTTACAACCCTAACAAAGACCTTTTGACTTGTGTATCATCTCATTTTACAGTGGTAGAGATTTGATTTTAAAGCAAGCTTATGAGATTAACTTTTCAGGTTCAACTTATGAGTGATCTTTTGACTTTGAACCTTAAACACTTTTTGAGTGATTTGAGTGAATCTTTTGTTAGGATGTCAATCGTTGTAGGTTTTGAATTAAAGGTAATTATTCAGATAAGGGGGGACACCTATGTTTTTGTGATACAAATACATGACTTATCTTGTTTGAATCTTTAGGTCTCTTTGAGTTGAATTATCCATGTATAAATTATCTATGAATTATGATAAGACATTGTTGATAGGAATTATGAATTATGGAAAGTTTGTTTTAATTGTAAGTTGAGAATTTTGCTTGAGGACAAGCAAAAGCTTAAGTGTGGGGGTATTTGATAAACCGTAAAAGTAACATATTTTAATCCCACATTTAGTATGCTTTTGGATGATTTATCCCTCGATTTATGTAAAAAGGTGCTCTTAATCCTTTCTTTTCATGTCTTATACTCAGTAAAGCACCCGAAGATAAGAAGAACGAGAAACGGGCCCAAAACGGAGTAAATGGGCCATATCACGAAATCAACACGGCCTGGGCCCATGACCATACAGTCGTGCCTTATTGATCATCTAAAACATGGCCTGACCCCCGATTTACATGGACGTGCCTCATTAAAGAAGTTCGAACATGGTTCAAAGACTTGTCACACGGGCGTGTGACATGGCCGTGTCTCTGTCGTGGCAAAAGACAATTTCATTCGGATTTGGATACTTTGGGGCAAAGAAACCCATTCCAAGAGCCTATATAAACCCCCTAAGTGTCAGCTGAAAGGGGGGCGATTAGCTAGGCCAAGGAGCCAAGCCGAAAAGGTCAAAGTTGTGGGAATTACTTGAAGGTAGCCAGTTGATCCATATCAAGATGCCGGAATTCTACTCAAGACGGCGGATCTCTCCTTCAATTCCTTCAGGAAGTTTTAGAGATTTCTTATGTTTTGTTTTATCTTTTCTTCTAAGATGTTTTCTTTATTTATTATGAACTAAACCCTTCAGATACCTGAAGGGGATGAAACCTATGATGAATCTTATTATTATTTTCTGAATTATATGATAAATACTTAGTTTGTTCTTAATTATGTGTGTTTAATTCTTATGTTAATATTTTCAGGATATTAATTCAAGTCAGATGTGCTTAGGTGGAGGAGCAAAAGTCCCTGCTTAAGAGTAGGTCTAGCATAATTAAGCGGAGTTGATCGCATGCCTAGAGATAGGGTGACGAGATTTTGCCGGATTAGGGTGACCTAATATGGGAGTCCATAGATCGATTTACTGCTATCCTAGGGGGTTATTAACAGAGAAAGATATTTCCATTAATTAATCTAGGGTTAGACGTTATTCACCTCGGGAGAGGGTTTAATATACATTAGGGAGTCTTACGGATCAAACTAAGTGAATAAATCGTATAGTTCAGTGTTAGATAACAAGTGAAGTCTAGGTGAATTCTTCCTAAGGGTATCGTCCAAATCAACTAAGTCTTTCCAAAAGTTATTTCCTCAATTTAGTCTTTTTGTCTTTGCATCTTAGCTTGGTAATTAGTTAGTTTTAGATTAATCAACCAATCACTTAATATTTAGGCTAAATAATAGAAAGAAAGTTAGTATTAGTACTTTTAGTTCCTTTCGGTTCGACAATCCGGTCTTGCCTAAGCTATACTACTGTTCGATAGGTGCGTTCGTCTTAAGTCGTTGTCAGAGTTAGTTTCCAGGTTCGATCATTCTTTTATATATTTTAAAACTCGACTAAACAATGATCACACAACTAAAATAAGCTAAAAATATAATTAAAAATAAGAAAGATAAATAGAAGGAGACTAAGAAGGAAAATAAAAGTAAAAGGGAAGCGTAATAGACTGAGAGGTCCTTATTGATGGATGGTTCGCGAGGTGGGTGTGACCTCTAAGGCTGCGGAGGTTCTGGCAGTGGCGAAAGTGGCGTGGCTATGGTCGTGGTCGTGGTGATTCCCTAGCAGCCTTACGAACTTGACAGTAAGAAACTAAAATATATTAAATTAAATTAAGCATAAGATTGCCAAAGGGAAGGAAATTGAAGCAAAAGAGAAAAGAAAAATAGAAACTAAATGGTCTCAAAGACTCTTGGCTTGTTGTTTGGATGAAGCGACCGGCATGAACTTATATATATCGGTCTCCATGAGGGAGACTGTGCTTGGATCCTTCCACTTCTTGGACATGGATATGTGTAGCCCAAGAGGTTGGAGACTTGTTATGGAGAGGGGAGAAATATGTGAGAGAAAAAGGAAGAAAATGGTTGAGAAGAGGGAGGGAGGGGTGGTGGGTTTAAATAAAGGCTCAATTTTGACATTCCCCCACGCTCGTGGTCTGAGGGCGTGTCGATTCACACAGCTGCCTTGCACGACCATGGTAATACTTCTTTCGTTTCTCCCACGCTCGTCAACCGTGGGCGTGTTGATTCACACGGCCGCTTTGCACGACCGTGTGTACAGGCGTGTTAATTTTCCATGCCCGTTTTTCAGCCATCCATGCCCGTTGGTGACAAGTCAGTATGTTGGCACGGTTGGAAGGCACGGGCGTGTTCTACCCGTGGTTGGCAAGTCATTATCTTTACACAGTCGTGGGGCACGACCGTGCCACTTTGTCGGTGCCCGTGGGGGAGTGGTTGAGTCCGTGATTGCGAAAATTAGTTGAGATTTGATCCGTACTGCCTCTGCTATGTTAGTATGGGGATTCTGTACTTCCACACGGTCACGGCCACGGCCGTGTGCAAGACCATGTGGTCTGGAAGTCTGCACTTTTGGTTAGTTTACACTAGGTGTTCAGAAAGAAGAAAAGAAAAAAAAATAAAATGGATGCAAAATGTGAAAATAAATTGTGTTAGTGCTCGGGTTACCTCCCGAGAAGCGCTCGTTTGTAGTCTTAAGCTAGACTTTCCACAAAAATCAAGGTGGTTTAAAGTCGAGAAGCATTTACCTTAAAAGTGTCGAATGTTGGATTGCTTAACTCGACTGTTCTATATGGGAAGATATTGTGTACCTCAAGAGGGATTTCTTCGTTTGCTTTCAGGTCTGCTGTGATGCTTCGAGGATCTGCTTTTTCTAACAGTACCCGGTCTCCTATTTTGAAGTGATTTGATGTTCCTATGAGCTCTTCTAGGGGCTCCTTTGGTTTTACTTCGTGTGGTTTCGGTTCCTCCTTAAATTATGTTTTCCACTTTTCTAAATTGTCGATCTTAAGATTTCGCTTCTTATCTGCTTTTTCTTTGTTGGGGCGAGGTCCATGATTCATCTCAGGGTTGCATTCTTGTGATGTTTCCTGCGGTGAAGGCTGAACAATTTGGTTATCTACTGAATTTATTTTCTCACCCTCATCACTTGATGTCCCGGCTGAGTCAAGAGCTTGTAGACTTATTGATTCATTACCTACACGAAGAATGAGTTCTCCTGTACCAACATCAATCTTAGTCCTGGCAGTTGCTAAAAAGGGTCTTCCTAATATTAAGGGAATTGAATTATCCTCATTCATGTCTAAGACAACAAAATCTGCTGGGAAAACGAATTTGTCAATTTTTATAAGAACATCTTCGATAATAACCCTAGGAATTCTAACAGTTTTATCAGCTAATTGAATGTTCATCCTAGTTTGTTTAGGCTTCCCTACACCTAGTTGTTTAAACAATGTATAAGGCATGACATTTATACTTGCCCCTAAATCAGCTAAGGCATTATCAACAGTTAGTCTACCAATTACACATGGAATTGTAAAACTCCCTGGGTCTTTTAGCTTTCGCGGTAGTCCATTCTGTAGCATTGTTGAACATACTGCGTTTAATTCCACATGTGGTTCCTCGTCTAATTTGTGCTTGTTTGTCAAGAGCTGTTTTAAAAATTTCCTCGAATCTGGCATCTGAAAAAGAGCTTCTAAAAGAGGTAAGTTGATATGTAATTTTTTAACAGTTTAAGAAACTTACCGAACTATTCCTTTGTATCATCTCTTTTTATTGCTACGGGGTAAGGTATGTGAGGTTGGTACTCCTTGATTACTGGTTTTGGCTTTTCTTGTGTTACCTCAACTTTTCCTTCGTTTACCTCATTTTCTTGTATTGGATTAGGTTCATCTAATCCTGTATTATCATGACCTGTGATGACTTGGATTTGCTCCTTCGGGTTAATCTTAGTGTTGCTTGGTAGACGCCCTTGTGGTCGTTCAGAAATCTCTGATCGAATTTTAGAAACTATCTTAGTAAGTTGTCCAACTAACTTAGTAAGCTCCCCAACTTGGCTCTCGATCCCTTTGATTGATGCTTGTTGATTATCGAGCGTTGTCTCGATTTTTTGTAGACGGGTTTCTGTGGCCGCCATAAATTTTGTCAACATCTCTTTAAGGTTCGGCCTCTTTTTCTGTGGATAGGGCTAATTTTGGAAATTTTGAGGGGGTTGTTGTCTTTGATTTCCTTGATTTCCTTGTCCTCCCCATGAAAAATTTGGGTGATTCCTCCAACCTGGATTATAATTATTACTATAAAGGTTATTATTAGATCTGAAATTATTACCTATATAGTTCATCTGTTCGCTTTCTGTGCTCGGTTGGTAGGGTAGGTACTCAGAATTTGCCACAGCTCCACCTGCGTCGCATTACATGACTAGATGTACCTGCGAAGAACACAAACTATCAATCTTTTTATTCATCATCTCCATTTGTGTTGATAGCATGGTTACTGCGTCGAGGTTGTTGACTCTGGCTGATTGTGTTGGTTTTTTCCTGATAACCTGCCACTGATAGTTGTTTAGTGACATCTCTTCAATAAACTCGTAGGCTGCTTCAGGAGTTCTGTTGTTCAGGGTTCCACCGGCGGCTGAATCAATTAGTTGCCTCATTGAGGGGTTTACACCGTTCTAAAAAGTTTGGACTTGGAGCCATAAGGGTAAACCATGGTGTGGACACTTTCTCAAGAGATCCTTGTATCTCTCCCATGCGTCGTTTAATGTCTCTAAATCCATCTGCACAAAAGAAGAGATATCATTCTGTAGTTTGGCCGTTTTGGCCGTTGGAAAATATTTTAATAAAAAAATTTTGGTCATTTGTTCCCATGTAGTGATTGACCCCCGTGGTAACGAGTTTGACCACTGTTTTGCTTTATTCCTTAATGAAAAGGGAAATAACCGAAGACGTATTGCATCATCAGAAACACCATTTATTTTGAAAGTATCACAGAACTCTAAAAAAATAGCTATATGAGTATTTGGGTCTTCGTCCTGCAAACCATCAAATTGAATAAATTGTTGAATCATTTGTATAGTGTTAGGCTTTAATTCAAAATTATTAGCTGCTATAGCAGGCCTAACAATACTCGATTATACTCCTGTTAAATGTGGTTTAGCATAATCGAACATAGTACGTGGAGCATTTTTTTTCGCCACATCTTGTGGTGGTGGATTATTCTCGTCCACCCCTTCAGTAGGATTAGGTCTGCCTTCTCGCTCTTCTTCTGTGTAATTTAGGGCTCGCCTAATTTCTCTACGATTCCTTCGAGTGGTAGCTTCAATATCATTGTCATATACTAGTGGTCCTTTCGGGTTTCTTCTAGTCATAAACTAGAGGTACCTGCTAGGAAAAGAAAGAAAGAAAGTTTAGCAAAATCAAAATTTAACCTAAAAAAAATAAAAAAAATAAAAGTAAATTGCAGAAAATAAAAATAATGGCTAAAGTAATAAAAATAGAGCTTTCTTAATATTTTAGTTCCCCGGCAACGGCGCCAAAAACTTGATCGTGTGTCTTCGAGTTTAAAATTTATAAAGAGAATGATCGAACCTGGAAACTAACTCTGACAATGATTAAAGGAAAATGTACCTATCGAATAGTAGTATAGCTTAGGCAATACCAGATTGTCGAACCCAAAGGAACTAAAAGTACTAATACTAACTTTCTTTTTATTATCTAGCCTAAAATAAAGTGAAGTTGTTTTAATCTAATCTAAATTAACTACTACTAAGCTAAAGACGCAAAGACAAAAAGAATGAATTGGGAAATAAATTGAGGAAAAACTCAGTTGATCAATATGATACCCTTAGGAAGAATCCATCTAGACTTCACTTGTTATCTAACACTGAACCAGACGATTTATTCACTTGATTTGATCCGTAAGACTCCCTAATTTATATTAAACCCTCTCTCGAGGCGAATAACGTCTAACCCTAGGTTGATTAATTGAAATCTATTTCAAATTAAAACCTCTAGAATCGCATTAACTCGATCTATGGACTCCCATATTAGGTTTCACCCTAATCTGACAAAATCTCGTCACCCTATCTCTAGGCGTGCGATCAACTCCGCTTAATCATGCTAGATCTACTCTTAAGCAGGGACTTTTGCTCCTCCACCTAAGCACATCATACTTGAATCAATATCCCGAAAATATTAACACAAGGATTATGCACACATAATTAAGAACAAATCAAGTATTTATCATATAGTTCAGAAAACAATAACAAGATTCATCTAGGTTTCATCCCCTTCAGGTATCTAAAGGGTTTAGTTCATAACTATAAAGGAAAACATCTCAGAAGAAAAGATAAAACAATACATAAGAAATCCCTAAAACTCCCTGAAGGAATTGAAGGAGAGATCCACCGTCTTGAGTAGAATTCTGACTTCTTGAGATTGATCAACTGGCTATCTTCGAGTGATTCCCACAATTCTGACCTTTTTGGCTTGGCTCCTTGGCCTAACTAGCCGTCCCCTTTCAGGATACACCTAGGGGGTTTATATAGGCTTTCGAAATAGGTTTCTTTGCCCTTAAGTATCCTTTTCCGAGTGAAATTGTTCATTGCCACGATAGGGACACGGCCATGTCACACGCCCGTGTGACTAGTCTTTAAGCCGTGTTCGAATTTCTTTAATGAGGCACAGCCGTGTGACTCAGGGTTAGGCCGTGTTCTAGTTGCTCAGTGAGGCACGACCGTGTGGGTTTAAGTCCAGGCCGTGTCAATTTCTTCCTTGGCCCAATTTGCTTCATTTTAGGCCCGTTTCTTGTTCTTTCTATCCTCGGGTGCTTTCCTGAGTATAAGACATGAAAAGAAAGGATTAAGAGCACCTTTTTACATAAATCAAAGGATAAATCATCCGGAAATATGCTAAATGTGGGATTAAAATATGTTACTATTGCGATTTATCACCTTGTCTGAATTGGTGATTCGAGGGTCTTTCTTATTCAACAATACCTGATCCCCTATTTTGAAGTGATTTGTTGTTCCTATCAGCTCGTCTGGGGTTTCTTTTTGTTTCACTTCGTGTATTCCTAGTTTCTCTTTAAGGTGTGTTTTCCACTTATCATTTCATCAACTTGAAGCCTTAGTTCTTCATGAATTATTTCTTTATGGGTACAAGGTCTAAGATCTAGCTCAACTAGGTGATTTTGTGAAGCTTCCTGTAAAAAAGGTTGAACCAAATGGTTATCAATAGAATTAACGTTCGTACCTTTATTACTCGATGTCCTAGCTGAGTCAAGAGCTTGAAAAGTGATTGTTTTGTCGTCTACACGAAGTGTGAGTTCACCGAATTCTTCCTCTCTATGATCTTTCTTTATTGCATCGGGATATGGCACACGAGCTTGGTACTCTGTATTTACTGGGTTTGGTAAATCATGGCTTACCTCAACCTTACCTTCAATTACCACAGGTTCTTGCCTTGGGTCAGATTCCACTTACCTTTCACCGTCATGAGCTGTTACGGCTTGAATTTTCTTTTTGGGTTAGTTTCAGTGTTGCTTGGCAAGCTTTCTTGTGGTTGTTCTAAGATCAGCTTAGCAGGCTGACCTAACTGATCCCCGGTCTCTTGAATCGATGCTTTTTGTTTCGTTTCTATATTTTGGTAACGTGTTTCTTTGTTTGCTATGAATTTTTCCACCATCTCTTCAAGGTTCAACTTTTCTTCCTGCTGGTGAGGTGGTTGCTGAAAATTTGGAGGAAGTTCCTGTCTTTGGCTACTTTGATCATCCCACGAGAAATTGGAATGGTACCTCCAACCTGCATTATAAGTGTCATTATAAAAATTATTTTGAGGTCTAGAATAGTTACCCATATAGTGAACTTGTTCGTTCTTCATGCCATATCCGTAGGGTGGGTATTCAGGATTCGCCACGCCTCCTGGATTCGAGTCATATTGCATTACTGGGTGTACCTGCGAGAGACTACACAAAATATCAATCTTTTTATTCATCATCTCTAGCTGGTTAGATAACCTGGTGAACACGTCGAGGTTAAAGGCACTGGCTATTTTAGTAGGAATTGTCCTCATGACTTGCTACTGGTAATTATTCAGTGCCATCTTCTCTATAGACTAAAATTATCTGCCAAAAGCAAAATAGAGGAAAAATTAGCAAAGTAAAAAAAATAATAAATAAAATAAATTGCAGAAAATAAAAAAATGGCTAAAGTAATAAAAATAGAGCTTTCTTAATATTTTAGTTCCCCGGCAACGGCGCCAAAAACTTGATCGTGTGTCTTTGAGTTTTAAAATTTATAAAGAGAATGATCGAACCTGGAAACTAACTCTGAAAACGATTAAAGGAAAGTGTACCTATCGAATAGTTGTATAGCTTAGGCAAGACCAGATTGTCGAACCCAAAGGAACTACAAGTACTAATACTAACTTTCTTTTTATTATCTAGCCTAAAATAAAGTGAAGTTGTTTTAATCTAACCTAAATTAACTACTACTAAGCTAAAGACGCAAAGACAAAAAAGAATGAATTGGGAAATAAATTGAGGAAAAACTCAGTTAATCAAGACGATACCCTTAGGAAGAATCCACCTAGACTTCACTTGTTATCTAACACTGAACCAGACGATTTATTCACTTGATTTGATCTGTAAGACTCCCTAATTTATATTAAACCCTTTCTCAAGGCGAATAACATTTAAGCCTAGGTTGATTAATTGAAATCTCTTTCTAATTAAAAGCCCTAGAATCACATTAACTCGATCTATGGACTCCCATATTAGGTTTCACCCTAATCTGGCAAAATCTCGTCACCTTATCTCTATGCGTGTGATCAACTTCGCTTAATTATGCTAGATCTACTCTTAAGCAGGGACTTTTGCTCCTCCACCTAAGTACATCATACTTGAATCAATATCCCGAAAATATTAACACAAGGATTAAGCACACATAATTAAGAACAAATCAAGTATTTATCATATAGTTCAGAAAATAATAACAAGATTCATCTAGGTTTCATCCCCTTCAGGTATCTGAAGGGTTTAGTTCATAACTGTAAAGGAAAACATCTTAGAAGAAAAGATAAAACAAAACATAAGAAATCCCTAAAACCCCCTGAAGGAATTGAAGGAGAGATCCGCTGTCTTGAGTAGAATTTTGGCTTCTTGAGACGGATCAACTAGCTATCTTCGAGTGATTCCCACAAATCTGACCTTTTTGGCTTGGCTCCTTGGCCTAGCTAACCGCCCCGACAAAAGCCCTGGCAGAAGGCTTCTGCCGAACTCCCCTTCAAGTTGCCGCCTTGGGTGTTTATATTGACTTTGAGATGCTTTACTTGGCCCTAAGTATCCTAATTCGAGTAGAATTCCTCCTAGGGTGTTTGAATAGGCTTTAGAATGTGTTTCTTTGCCTCCAAGAATCCTATTCCGAGTAAAACTCCCCTTGGCCGTGGCAGGGACGCGGCCATGGCACATGCCCGTGTAAGTCGTGGCCAAGCCGTGTTCGAACCTGTTGAATGGGGCAAGGCAGTGCGGTCTTGGGCCCAGGCCGTGTGGATTTCGTGAAATGGCCCATTTACTCCGTTTTAGGCCTATTTTCCGTTCTTTTCGTCATTGGGTGCTCTCCTGAGTATAAAACATGAAAACAAAGGATTAAGAGCACCAAATTACATAATTAAAGGCTTAAATCATCAAAAGAATGCTAAATGTGGGCTTAAAATATGTTACTTTTACGGTTTATTACCCCAATTTAGCAAATAGTGACACTAGCAATCCCTAAATACTGACATCATATCTATTGTTTAATGATCCACATGGTTTTGGCGAACTCATTTTGGTGGTGAACACTACATATTGGCAAACCCCCTATCTCACTATAAACTTGGTTGGCTCGTAGGGTTTATTTAATTATGTCTTACATACATGTCATGCATCCTAAGTTGTTATTTTATTTTAAACATACAAGTGGTACGAGGGCATACCTTAATTCTCGACGATCTCTTCATCCTACATAAATTTGTTAGGTCTTTCATTTAATAACGACTGATATGTATAAAATCCAATCAAGCGTGCACTTAACCAAGCAAATATAAAGTTCAAAATCCAAAATTAAACAGTTCGTAATGCCTGTTTACAACCTGTGTAACAGCCCGGTTTTTAGTGAAATTAGAATAGTGGTTTCAGGACCACAAATCCGAGGTTGAATAAATTATTTTAATATTATTTAGAGGTCTACAGTATGATAGTATGATAGTATAAAAATTTCGTTAAGATATTTTACCTTTTGTATCTCAATTTTTGAAAAAGGACTAAATCGCGTAAAGTGCAAAAGTTATGTTCTATTAGCTAAATGTGTTAAATAGCTATAGAAATTTAACGTAGAGGTCCTTATGTGATAATTTAACCATTAAATGAGTTAGTGAATGTGCATGGCTTGGTAGTTGAGTAAATTTTAAAATTAGTTAAGGGTATTTTGGTAATTAGCCAATTAAAGACAAAATAAACAAAAAATTAAAGCTATCATCTTTCTTCCATTTACTTTGTGCTGGCCGAATGCTCCACGGGAGAGGAAGAAATTATTTTTCAATCTTTTCACTTGCGTGTAAGTGATATTTAAGCCCGTTTTCAATAATTTTTATGTTTTTGGGATCGTTGTAACTTAAGCTAGCTAATGAGGGGATTAAATTGCAAAAATTTTGAATAGTTTGAGATTTTCCATTGATTAAAATGCTAGGTTTTTGAAGTTTTATGGAAGAAAATAAATCCTTGTTGTTAATTAAACAACATTTGTTAAGAGATTTTTAATGAAATTATCAATTAGGGGTTAAATTGGGAAATGTGAAAATTGTGTGTTAAATGTGTGAAATTGAAGAATATATGGGCTGTTATAAGCACATAGAAAATTCGGCTAGGCTTGGGTGAGGTGAAATTTCATGAATTTCAATTCTACGAGCTTAGGGACTAAATTATAAATATGTTGAAAATTAGGGGTAAAAGTGTAATTTTTGCCATAATATGAAATTTGATTGAAATGAGTAGAATAATGATTAAATGAGTTAAATTTGATGGTTTAGATCAATAAAATCGACGTTCGAATTTTGATAGGGGAAAAGATAAAGTGGTAGATTGATCGGTTGATTAAAATCCGTATAAATTCGAGGTAAGTTCGTATGTTAATAAGCATTATAATAATTATGTTTTAAATGCTTTATAATTGTATTGTTGATGAATTTGACATTACGGAAATGTTACACGAAGAATCGGCTATGATATTAGCACTTAGTGTGCGAGTTTATTGATTTGGCTTCGGGCCATGATATCGGCACTTCGGGTGCGAGTTATACCTTGATTTGGCTTTGGGCCATGGTATAGGTATTTCAGAGATGAGTTACTTTGATTTGGCTTCAGGCCATGGTATAGGTACTCCGGAGATAAGTTACCTTAATTTGGCTTCGGGCTATGGTATAGGTACTTATTGTGCGAGACTCTTGAGTATCTGACTCCTACTTCAAATTGTTCAGTGGGTAAATTGAATATTTGAAATGGTGAGAAATAGATACTTATCGATACAAGTATGTACTAAAGGCTATACGAGCATTAAA
This sequence comes from Gossypium bickii, assembly GCA_025503065.1. Taxonomy (NCBI): domain Eukaryota; kingdom Viridiplantae; phylum Streptophyta; class Magnoliopsida; order Malvales; family Malvaceae; genus Gossypium; species Gossypium bickii. The sequence goes on along the minus strand of CP106716.1, from coordinate 12,730,702 downwards.
ACTAAGGAAGTTGTGAACATTATGAATAATTACGTGATTGAATTTATGTTAACCTTGTAATTAATGTGTTGGTGAATATCATAATCATATTATTTGAATGGCATATATGTTTACGACATATGAATACATGATGAACTTAGTCATGGTTAAATTAATATAAATGGAAGGAAAGATCAACAAATGCCTCAAATAGAATTGCTATGAAAGCATGGAAAAGAGTATGAGTCAATAGGTAGTAAAAATATGCTTATATACATGCTTGAAAATGTGAATACACTAAGTAGTGTGTACTTATGCTATGTTGTGTTGAGATGGGTTGCTAAGTTATGTGATAATTAGAATTGAGAGGTTAATGTTATTTAGACCAAGGCCAAGATATATTGAGTTGACTAAAGTGGTTTATAAATTGAAGTAGGAAGCTTTATTTTTGAATTACGAACTTACTAAGCATTTCTTGCTTACTTTGCGTTAATTTCCTTGTATGGTTAGATATCGGAAGCTCGTTTAGGTTGGAAGTTGGCAGAGATCTCATCACACTATCTATCGGCTATTTTGGTACCCATGGTTTGATAATTTTGGTTATAATGGCAGTATAGGTCGTATTGGCTAATGATAGCCTACATGTATTGTTATGCTTTTAACCATTTGATTTGGCTTAATTGGTGATGTATATATATATGCAATGGCCTTTGATATGTGGTTTATAATTGCTTGGTAAATGGCTTATTGATATTTAGTGTTGAAAATACTAAATGGTTGAGATTTGAAATTGGTATGTTTGGAAATGGCCTATTAGGATACTTGGTATCTAGTGAATTTTGGTATGGATTTATGCAAGATAAAGGCTTGATTGAGAATGGTTGGAATGTTCTTTTTATGCTATGTTATGGTACCTTTTGGTATAGTGTAGGTATGCACATGTGTGGGTGGCAAAATGGCTTGGTAAATATCCTATTTTTGTTCACACGGCATAGCACACAGGCGTGTGGCTTGGTCGTATGGCACCTAGTTTTCACACGGGCTGGTCACACGGGCTTGTGTGGCCATTTCAAATGGCACATGGGCTAGACACATGGGCGTGTGGTCTAGCCGTGTGAACCAAGTCAGAGAGTTACATGGGGTAGGACACAGGCAAGGACACGGCTATGTGATCCCATTTTGAATGTCCACAGGGCCTGAGACACGGGCGTGTCTCTTGGCCGTGTGAGGGACACGGCCGGGACACACGGGCGTGTGGCCCCTGTAGTTTAAAAAATTTTCAAATTTTCGTAAAAATTTCCTAAGTTATCAGTTTAGTCCCAAACCACTTCAAATGCATGTTTTGGGCTTTGCGGGCTCGTGTTAGGGACCATATGATTGTATTTGAATGGTTTTTGTTTGGATTGAGAATTGAACATGAAATGTATGATGTTTGAGTTATAAGTCGAGCAATGCTCTGTAACCCTGTTCCGGAGTTGGATACGGGTTAGGGTGTTACAACCTGTAACAGTTTTCTTAAAAGTCTAAGTCTAAACCCGTAGGATAGTCCCACATTGCCTTCTACATTAGTGTTTGAAAACATGTCACATACTCGGAAGGATTTGCCTTGAGATGGGTTACCTGGTTGCCACACTTCACCACTAGTCCCACTAGCTACTTATCTGCAATGTACATCTAAGGAGTGTAAGCTTATTAAAGCTCAATGAGTGCTCAAGCATACATCACAAATAAACAAATCAATCATGCTCGCAAATGGACATGCTAAAATAGTTCACATAATATACAATATTTATACATATTATGGTGATATATTGGCAATTTGTGGATGTGAAATATAATCAAATTATATACACATTGGATAAACGAATCTACAAAACATTCCAATTAACTCAAAGAACGCACGCTATCTCTAATAAGTGTAGTACGAATGCTCACTTTCCAAAACACTCCACACAATCTACGGTGAATGGAACAGTGCTCGACATTCCCTTATCTTTCTAAAGCGATCTTCGGGCCACAATGCCCTAACACATAGTAAAAAGGGTGAGTACTCACAATACCAACATATCATTTTTTACAAATTCACAACACACATAATTAGGGCTCACACATAGTAGTAGAGCTCACACAATATATTTCTCAATAACGCAGTTCACTTTGGCAGAGCTCTCAATACTGTAGGGCTTGCAATACACTTGACATCACAATAGCATATGGGTTTGCACATGTATATGGGCTCGCATAGTACAGGGGTTTGCACACCTATATAAGCTCGCATGCAACATGTGATAGAGTTTGCTTATCATAGGGTTCACACAGACATATGGGTTCGCACATAGCTTATGGGTTCACACATGCATACAGGTTTGTAGAACATATATGGTTCACACAATGAAAATGTTTGCATATCACAGGGGCTCGCATACTAATATGGGTTCACATGTATTAAGGCTTGCACAGAAATATAGGCTTGCATGCATTAAGGCAATAGGGTTCACATATTTCATAAACCAAGGCTCGGAGGTTACATGCCAGGGTTTGCATGCCTTACCTAGGCCTTCTTGAGCACGCAATTGGTGTTTAAGTGAGATATGCAAAAACACTCACTTGTGGTTCACTGTTGACTGTCGGAACTACATCACATTCTGCTTGCCCTTATCCTTGCTCGTGGAAGCTCACTCACCAACAAAGGCTTCATATATCACACAAAATCATACAAGTTATTAGCATTCACAACAAAATGTCTATCCTAAAACACATGACAGCTCGCCACTCCGCTAATTTTGGCGAACTTACCTCGCTTAACTTAAATCCTCTAATTATTACAATTATACTCTAATAGATCATTGGTTTTCACTTCCTAATACCAGATCTAATACTTAATTACAAATTTAATCCATTAATTTTACAAAATTTCAATAATTAACATTTTTCGAAAAATCTCGTTCATCTTCAATCTCATGGAGCAAAAATCATTTGATTCATACATTTCCTTTAAAAATTTGTTAAATCAAGTTTATAAAGCTCTTGATAATGTCAAAATGAGTTGAAAATCATTTTCAAATCTTCACTTAGCTCACTATTACATGATTCGCCATTTTTTAGCAAAATCAAGCTTTAAAATTATAGATCTTATGTTTTGGTGCTTAGATCTATAAAAACACAATTTGAAATCACATAATAAACATTTAATCCGCAAGAAATCAAAATGTTTACATCTTCGAACGTCTCCACTTAATTGAATTAATTTGAACAAAAATGAGCTAAGTGTTAATGAAAAATTGAAGAAGAAAGAGTGGATTTCTTTTAAAATTAAGGAGGAAAAAGTTGTTCGGATGCTAGGAAAGGATGAAAGGAATTTGAGAGAAAACTCTTAAATTTTAGATATAACAAACTTTTGCAATGGTTGAAAGTGTGGAGGGAAAGGACGGTGGATGGACTTATATAGCCAACCAAAATTTAAAATTTGGGCTATTTGCCCCCAAGCCCTGTCCTATTTTCTCCCTTGTTTTAATAGCTTTCATCTCAATTAAGGGCTGGTTTGGCAATGCTTTTGAAAAGTGCTGTGGAAAAGTGCTTTTGAGAAGTGCTTTTGAAAAATTTGAGTGTTTAGTATTGCTGTCAAAAAGTACTTTTGAGAAATAAAATGTTCATTTAGACATAATATTATAAAGTAACAAATATATATTTAACTAATGTTCAAATTAGATAATATTATGATATTTTAGCAAAAAATATAAAAAATAATTTATTATAACTTATTGTTAATATTTTAAGATATAATATTAATTTTAAATATTTCTAAGTAATTAATATTAATTATTTATTAAATTTAATTAGAATATATAAACTATATTTAAATATTTAAATATAATAATTAAATATTTGTAATTAGATATTGACACAATTGTATTATTTTAAAAATTATTTTTTATTTTTAATTAATTCTTTTAACACATTTGTATTATTTTATTTTAAAATGTAATTGAATATATAACTCATATTAGATATTAACATAACATAGAAAACATAAACCAAATAAATTAAAATATTACATATATTTGGATTAAAGTTTCAAAAAGGGATAATATTTATATACCAGATATAAATACTAAAAATTTTACAATAGTATTTACAATTTAAAGCGAATTCATTAAACTAGAAGCTATAGCATCTCTTGTTAATTCTATTTCAAAACCACTTGAATTGTTTGATTCACCGTCATCATCACCATCATCATCGTCATCGTCATTATCATCACTTTCTCGACCATACGCATTTTCTGAATCAATAATATTCTCATATGCCCAGTTAATATTTTTGTATTCTATAAAATCGACATCATTTCGATCGACATGTTTTCGGATAAAATTGTGTATCGTCATTGTAGCAACAACGATTATCGTTTGCTTTTCAAAACTATAACTCGGCATATCCCTTAAAATGACCCATTTTTTTTTTCAAAACACCAAAAGTTCGTTCAATCACACTACGTAATGAAGAATGTGAATGATTGAATATCTTTTCTTTACCAGATACCGGTCTACCTCTATGAAAGTCAAGTAAATGATATTGCTGACCTCTATATGGTCCAAGATAACCTTTCATTTGAGGATATCCAGAATCAACAAGATAATATTTTCCTACATGTCATAATATAACAAACAATTAATTCAAGAATTTTTTTATAAAAATTATCAATTAAAGAACTTATACTTTATTATTTAAAAAATCACATATAAATAAATTATCTAACCCTTTCGTGGGTGCGGAAATTTGTATTTTGGATCTCGAATTGCATCAAAAAATATTCTAGTGCCATGTGTCGGTCCTTCCCATCCAGCCATGACAAAGGTGAAACACATATTAAAATCACATACTGCCATAACATTTTGAGTCGAGATACCTTTTCTTCCAATATAGGGAATTTGTTCATTTGGTGGAAGAATAGCGGCAATATGAATACCATCAATTGCACCTATGCTGTAACATCCTGAATTTTTGGGCCTATGCGTTTAATGGGTGAATATGTTTAATATGTTAATTTAAGTAATAGGGGTCCAAATTGGGCTCAGAATTAGGCAAAGGCATTGGTTAAATTATTAGATTGGGCATTATAGAGTTAAAAGAGTGGTAATTATGTTTAAAATACCAACGTGGGCTTGTGGCCCAACAAAAAGGTGGCACTGTAAGGGAATTAGAAGGTGACGCCACACACAAGGAGTTAGGGGCCAAAATTTAGGTTTAATGAAGCCCAAATCTTTTAATTTAAGTGAGTTAAATTTCGGCATTAAGACTTGATGAGGTGGACGGCTACAAGGCTTAAAATTAGGAAGATATATTTGGATTTTATAATTGATAATATAGAAGATAAAAAGGAGAAAAGATAGGAGCCTATCTACAAGGAGAGTGATGGCCGAAAATCCACCGGAGTAAAGAAATCAGCTACTGCATGGCAAAGGGGTGCCGAATTTTCCCTTTTATTTAGCTTGAATTTTAATTAATTAGGAAGGGCGTTTTCAGTTTTATATAGGAGGTGCCAAAAATCCTATAAATAGGGGGGATAGCTCCTTGATTCTGACACTTAAAACCCTAATTCTCTCCTCATTCCTTGTGCCGAAAATCCCTAGCCTCTTTCTCTCCAATTTCTCTTCTTCAATTTCTTCAAAAGCAGAAACATTTTCTCCATTCTTCTTTCCCTTGTGTCGATTTCGCTAAAAAGCCGAAATCTCCATAGTTTTTCTTTATTCATCCTATTTGTGAGTTAAATCTATTCTTCTGGCATTTAAAATCTATTACTTTGGCATTGCCGAATCGTCTTTCTAGTGCTAGCCGAAATCCCTGTGTTAAGGTAAGTGTCGACTTCTGCTAGTTTATGATATTCTATTCCGATTTTTGAAAGGCAAAAGCTGAAAAAGCTAATAGTTTAATGGTTCTATGTTGGGCGGCATCCCGGGATTTGAAGGAAACTTGGTTGACTAGATCTAAAAGCCGAAAATCATTAGTCTCCAATTTCAGGATTTTAAGGTAAGAAGATTTCCCTGGATTTCTATTAGATTTGTTTATTGGATACAAGATCTTAACTGTATAATGAGGATTAACGATTAAATATTATGATAGTAGCTCTGATAAGAATTTGTGACAGAATTAAATGTGGATCAGGCAAAGGAGAGAATCCCTAAGTTTAAAAAACGACTGGTGTCAGCAGTTCGGGATTGGCCAGTAGGTTGTGGACCGGCATCTGAACAAAATCTTAGACAGATAGCAGTTTTAGTAGCTTCTGATAGTGTCGACATAGAGAGTGTCATCCTAACGGTAACCAGGTGTGTAACACTTTCACACCATTTAGATTGCCTGTTAAAATATGTTTATTAATCTGTTATATTCTGATAAATGCCAAAATCCCGGCATAATGATTGAAACCCAATGAGGGTAAAAGCGAATCACCAGGTTAGTGATCTCTGTCATTCCTAAGTGAATGTTCCTGTTAAGATGACATACGTGATAAGTATGCTGTTTTCTGATTGCATGGGGTTGAGTTTATTGAAAGGGGAAGTGGTCTGTTGTAGCGGCTTCTGCCGTGACCTGTTCTGGTGGCTAATGCCATTTCAGCCTGTTGACTCTGTCACAACTCTGTTTCTGGTGGCTAATGCCATTTCAGCTTGGTGACTCTGTCACAACTCTGTTTCTGGTGGCTTTTACCATTTCAGCCTGGTGACTCTATCACAACTCTGATGATGAGCAGCATGACTGCCATCAATGATGTGTAGCGGCGTGGGTTAATTGTAGAAATCCCCAATGGTGTGACTGGCAGGTAAGGGTGGCGTGTAGCGGATGGAAACCGAGGACTTGTGTTGGGCTTTGTATCATTTATTATCTGTCATGTGATTATGATTGTTGCAATTATGTATGGGCCAGGGCTCATAATGTGTTTGTGGGCCCAAGCCTTTTATGTGTTTTCAGGATTTTCACACTGAGTCTTGGTGACTCACCCTATTATTTTTCCTTAACTTTTCAGATGAGCAGTAGATCGTGGACATGGGAGCCGAGACGGACTCGAGGGGCCATCAAGTTTTTATTTCTATAAATTATTTTCGGTTTCTCCTTTAAGTTTTATTTTGGGAATATTTAGGTAATAAGGCCCCATAGTTTATATTCGCCTAAGTAGTTTTTTAAATATTTGCAACTTATGAAATTTTGTCAAAGGTTTAATTATTCACAATAACAATAATGCAAGGTTTTTTTTTAAATGTCACTTATTTATTAATTACTGCCTAATAAATATACGATTTCCAAAACCAACAAAGCAAAAGTTTTCAATGTACAACCCGTAGCATACCAGATTCGGTCGAAACGTATGGGTCGGGTTTGGGGTGTTACAATTTGGTATCAGAGCCCAGTTCAAAACTCGGGCTGTGAAATGGGTCTAGCAGTGTTTTGAAAATTTGATGTGAATTTGGGAAAAAAAATTTCTGGAAGAAGATATGGCCTTCGAGTCTACCGGCACTCGTTCCACGCAGGTAAGTACTCTAACTCTTGGTGTGATATACTTGTTGGGTTTGATGGGCTTGATGGACGTAGACTAGTATGTTAGGCCTTAATGGACTTTAGGCTTAGTTTAAACAACTCTTTCAATTCATAAGACTTAATCTATCCAAACAAACCTGTGAACAAGTCGCAGGGTTAGGGTGTGGCAACAGGCATACGCATGTCTAGGATTGGATTCGGGGAGAGCTTGGTACTTAAGCGATCCCTAGTGACTCACCTCCTCTTATTTGGAATCCTACAGTGCGTAAGGATTTGTTCACCTTAGCCACGAGGATTTTTTGACGGGCCAAAATCTATAATTAAAACCCGAAAGGGACCAGCCACCTTATTTCACAACTAAAATACCCCCAAGTTTTGTAAAATTTTCAAAATACAATTGATTTGTGAAAATTTTCAGAATACCCCAGAATTATAAAACGACCAAAATTTGTGAAATTACCAAAACACTTCGGTTGGCAAAATTTTCAAAATACCCTTGGTTTGTGAAAATTTCCAAATAACCGTGATTTTATAAAATACCCATGTTTTGAAATTTACCCGAAAACCCCTAGATTTACAAAAGTAACCCAGTTTGCAAAATTAAATTTTCCAAAGTACCCCTGCTTCGAAAAAAAAAAAAACACAACAACAACAACATCAAAATATCTCTATTTTGGAAAAAAAAAACTTGTTTTCCAAAATACCTTGCTTTATATAAAAAAAAGTGTACCAAAGTACCTCTAATTCAAAGAAAATTACCAAGATACTTTATTTGGAAAAAAATACCTTGTAGGGCAAAACTACGGAAAAAAAAAAACCCTAGGTAGTGAAATAACGAAGATACCCTTATGCGATGAATGTGTGTGCATGGATGCTACTTGTGTGATTGATGTTTGCTGGTTGAATTTATGTGGTTTCTAGAATTAGGGGATAAACTTGAGACTGAAACTCGTAGATATAATTTAGAATTCGAAAGAACTACTTTTAAACTACTGTTCATAAGATTGTTCGTGGTTAATCAGTGAAAGAAATTAATAATTCATAAAATTTCTAATCAGATAAACACGAATCGGTAGAATGAGTATAAGGGGACGAGGGCGCTTTAGATGCGAATACCGGTGCGTACTCTACCATAGTATACTAAGTGTTTCTTTTGGCTTTAGAATTAGAGTGCGCAGCGAAAGCATAGTGGTGAGACTTGGGTAGTATGATTAATAGTTAGTTGGAAATTTCAAGGATGAAATTTCTTTAAGGGGGTAGAACTATAACATCCTGAATTTTTGGGCCTATGCGTTTAATGAGTGAATGTTTAATATGTTAATTTAAGTAATATGGGTCCAAATTGGGCTCAGAATTAGGCAAAGGCCTTGGTTAAATTATTAGATTGGGCATTATAGAGTTAAAAGAGTGGTAATTATGTTTAAAATACCAACGTGGGCTTGTGGCCCAACAAAAAGGTGGCACTGTAAGGGAATTAGAAGGTGACGCCACACACAAGGAGTTAGGGGCCCAAAATTTAGGTTTAATGAAGCCCAAATCTTTTAATTTAAGTGAGTTAAATTTCGGCATTAAGACTTGATGAGGTGGACGACTACAAGGCTTAAAAATAGGAAGATATATTTGGATTTTATAATTGATAATATAGAAGATAAAAAGGAGAAAAGATAGGAGTCTATCTACAAGGAGAGTGATAGCTGAAAATCCACCACTGATAGGAGTAAAGAAATCGGCTACTGCATGGCAAAGGGGTGCCAAATTTTCCCTTTTATTTAGCTTGAATTTTAATTAATTAGGAAGGGCGTTTTCGATTTTATACAGGAGGTGCCGAAAATCCTATAAATAGGGGGGATAGCTCCTTGATTCTGACACTTAAAACTCTAATTCTCTCCTCATTCCTTGTGCCAAAAATCCCTAGCCTCTTCCTCTCCAATTTCTCTTCTTCAATTTCTTCAAAAGCCGAAACCTTTTCTCCATTCTTCTTTCCCTTGTGCCGATTTCTCTAAAAAGCCAAAATCTCTATAATTTTTCTTTATTCATCCTATTTGTGAGTTAAATCTATTCTTTCGACATTTAAAATCTATTACTTTGGCATTGCCGAATCGTCTTTCTAGTGCTAGCTGAAATCTCTGTATTAAGGTAAGTGTCGACTTCTGCTAGTTTTTGATATTCTATTCCGATTTTTGAAAGGCAAAAGCCGAAAAAGCTAATAGTTTAATGGTTCTATGTTGGGCGGCATCCCGGGATTTGAAGGAAACTTGGTTGACTAGATCTAAAAGACGAAAATCATTAGTCTCCACTTTTGGGATTTTAAGGTAAGAAGATTTCCCTAGATTTCTACTAGATTTGTTCATTGGATACAAGATCTTAACTATATAATGAGGATTAACGATTAAATATTGTGATACTAGCTCTGATAAGGATTTGTGATGGAATTAAATGTGGATCAGGCAAAGGTGAGAATCCCTAAGTTTAAAAAACGAGTGGTGTCAGCAGTTCGGGATTGGCCAGTAGGTTGTGGACCGGCATTCGAACAAAATCTTTGACAGATAGCAGTTTTAGCAGCTTCTGATAGTGTCGACATAGAGAGTGTCGTCCTAATAGTAACCAGGTGTGTAACACTTTCACACCATTTAGATTGCCTGTTAAAATATGTTTATTAATCTGTTATATTCTGATAAATGCCGAAATCCCGGCATAATGATTGAAACCCAAGGAGGGTAAAAGCGAATCACCAGGTTAGTGATCTCTGTCATTCTTAAGTGAATGTTCCTGTTAAGATGACATATGTGATAATTATCTTTGTTTTTCGATTGCATGGGGTTGGGTTTATTAAAAGGGAAGTGTTGCTGTTGTAGCGGCTTCGTCAGTAACTTTGTTCAGTGGCTAATGCCATTTCAGCCTGGTGACTCTGTCACAACTCTGTTTCTAGTGGCTTTTGCCATTTCAGTCTGGTGACTCTATCACAACTCTGATGATGAGCATCATGACTGCCATCAATGGTGTGTAGCGGCGTGGGTTGATTGTAGAAATCCCCAATGGTGTGACTGGCAGGTAAGGGTGGCATGTAGCGGATGGAAACCTAGGACTTGGGTTGGGCTTTGCATCATTTATTATCTGTCATGTGATTATGATTGTTGCCATTGTGTATGGGCCAGGGCTCATAATGTGTTTGTGGGCCTAAGCCTTTTATGTGTTTTCTGGATTTACACACTGAGTCTTGGTGACTCACCCTATTATTTTTCCCTAACTTTTCAGATGAGCAGTAGATCGTGGACATAGGAGCCGAGACGGACTCGAGCGGCCATCAAGTTTTTATTTCTATTGATTATTTTTGGTTTTTCTTTTAAGTTTTATTTTGGGAATATTTAGGTAATAAGGCCCCATAGTTTATATTCGCCTAAGTAGTTTTTTAAATATTTGCAACTTATGAAATTTTGTCAAAGGTTTAATTATTCACAATAACAATAATACAAGGGTTTTTTTTAAATGTCACTTATTTATTAATTACTGCCTAATAAATCTATGATTTCCAAAACCAACAAAGCAAAAGTTTTCAATGTACAACCCGTAGCATACCAGATCCGGTCGAAACGTATGGGCCGGGTTTGGGTTGTTACATATGCAATCTTGGACAAATAATCATATTAGTCTCGTGCATATTTTTAGTCAACCAAAAATATTAAAATATAATAATATAAAATTAAATTTTAACCTTAAAATGCGGCATATATCTAGAATCATTTAGAATTTGTTCGGGTATTGAGCTCAAAAAAGGATCTTCGGGTGCAATTAGATCAGTGGCCATCCTTGAAACTTTCTCAAACACAATTGCAAAGTATCGATTTGTTGTTGATCCAGACCTTTGAAATCCTTCTCGACATTGGGAAACTTTTTCACTGGTGCCCAGGATGTATAAAAAATTCCCAACATTTCACTAGAAGATATGTTTCTTGAAGTTTGCAAGTTGTATCTTGTCTCCAAAACTCTCAACAAACTTGTGAATACCATTTTAGACATCCTAAAATTAATCATACAACGTGATTCGTGACCATCAAGGATCTCTTGGATCCATGTCTCACCTGACTGTTTTGAATCCATGCATGGTTGCTTCAATATATACTTCTCGTAATATATTTGCACGGAAGAAGATGTAGCAACAAATAATCAGTTAAAACATTCCATGCGTTGTAAAATCTCTTTCTTTTCCCTTTCATCATCACTTTCATCACCGTTGTAATTCTCAACTATACTCATCACCTGTGAATAAATTTTATATCCAAAATCATATATAAACAACTATTGATAAAACTAATTTAGTATAAATAACTAGAACATAAATTCAATATCCAAAGACCAAATATAAACAATTATTAATAAAACTAGATTACACATAAATAAGTAGAACATAAATTTAATATCCAAAAAACCAAACGTAAATAGCCATTGATAAAACTAGATTACACATAAATAAGTAGAACATAAATTCAATATCCAAAAACCAAACATAAGTAACTATTGATAAAACTAGTTTAGCATTGTTGTTTAGTTACATAATAGATATCTCTGAATCTTAGAAGATCAGAAAATTTTAAACTATCCTCCATTTCTGTTTTAAGCCACAAAGCTCTAATCTTGGGATTAATTGATAACAACATAATTCCTTTTTCCTTATTGAGCAATAATTTAAGTGCAAAAAAGTATAGCGGACTAGCTTCTGGAACTTCTTCTGACATGCTGTCAAGCACTTTGACTGCTTGTAGAATACCATATGGATCCATAACAGGAGTCAAACAAGATGTGGTGTAACATCCTAGATTAGGGGTTATGCGTTCGTGCCTAATTCATGAGTTAGTAGGTTTTGGCAGTGTTGGAAGTGTATTAAGGGTTTTTAGAATTTTAGGATGGAAGAAGAAAGCTTTGGAAAATTATTGGTTTTTAAGTAAAAAGGGGAGCTAGGCAAATGAGGCTTGAAAAGAAACTCCGTGTGAAGCATGACACAAGAAACCATGTGGTAAAATGGCATGTTTTATGAATTATGAATGTGTTATGTGAATTCTAGAAATAAGGAAATGTATGGAAATGTAAGGAAATATGGAAATGTAAGGAAACGTATGGAAATGTAAGGAAATGTAAGGAAACGTATGGAAATGTAAGAAAATGTAAGGAAATGTATGGAAATGTAAGGAGATGTAAGGAAATGTGAGGAAATGTATGGAAATGTAAGGAAATGCAAGGAAATGTAAGGAAATGTCTTGTCTTGGAAATGTAGGGAAATGTCCTGAAAATGTAAAGGAATAAAGAGGAAAGTGAACATTTATGGAAACTAGGAAATGTAAGGAAATGGTTCAAAAATGGAAAGTACACATTTTTGGAAACCTGAACATTTTGGAAACTGAACATTTTAGGAAACCTGAACATTTTTGGAAACTTGGAATGTAAGAAAAATGGCAAGTTACAGAGCCGATCAAAAATTTTAGGAAACTTAGAAATGACCCCGAAATGATGAGTTTTAAAGTTCAAAATAGGAAATAAGGGCTAGAGGGCCTTAAAAGAAAAAGATGGTAAGATTTGACACACAAAGAAGCTTGGAAAAGTGGCCTGAAGATGCCACTTAGGGCCTATGGAAATGGCGCCATGTGCAAGAGGCATGGGCACAGGTTCGAGTCACAAGGAAGAAATTAAATGAAGGTTTTAATTTTGCTTCCAAGAAAGGTGAGGTGGGACGGCACATGTGTTTAAAAAGAGAGGTGTTTTATTTTCATAAATATTCGATTAAAAAGGTGATAAATAAAGGATTTTAAAATTGGATTATTTAGAAGAGATAAATATTGGATTAAACTCTTTTATTTATGATAATTAAAGGATAAAGTTATCAAAATAGAAGAGTGGTGGCCAAGTAAAGGACTCTAGCTAGTAATTTTGGCTATAAAGGGAAGAGTAAGGCTATTCTTCATTCATTCTTTTCTCTTCAAGAAAACCCTCACGAAATTCTCTAAAATTTCTCCTATTCTCTTTTGCCGAATTTTTTCTACCATTATTCTCTTTTTCTCTTTTCTTTTCTTCTTCATTCTTCTCCTCTCAATATTCCAAAAGCAGAAAGCTTGCTAAGATCAAGGCCATAGCCGAATCTCTGAAGGTTGAAGTGAAGATGCAATCGATTTCTTCAAGTAAGGGTAAGATTAGGTTAGATTCTCATTCTATTTCTTTTTAAGGTCATCGAAATTAAGATTCTAATACCCTTAATATCTATTGCCAAGAGATCTTAGGGATTTACTAAGTGTCGACTACAAGGAAGGAGAAGTTCTTTTTCCGAAGGTACACCATAGGCCGCATGTTCCCTAGTTATTCGGTGAATTTCTGGATTTAAGAATCTAAGGTAAGTCATATTTAACATTCGGCTAAGGGTTAATTGTTGTGAATAATGTTAGAAATTGATCTAACATGTAGTTATAGGGATTTTGAGAGAGGATACAAAGATTTCTGGATTTGAGAATTTCAAGGTAAGTTTAAGAATACTAATCCTACTAGGATTTGGATTTATGGCGAATGGCTTTTCATTAAAATAGTAAGTGAATAATCAAATGTAGGGATTAAGGATCTAAGCGGTAGATCGATTTGAGATCTCAAGGAATTTGCTAAGTGAATCGGTGTGTACTCACACTAACTTTCAATATATATATTGGCAATAATTGTTTTAATATATGAATGTGTATAAGAATGAGAATGTGGCTAAGTACCACAAATGTGGCAAAAAGTACCAGTGCACGTATTCCTACTTTTGATAGGATTATGAATGTGTTATATTCGAAAAGTGACATGAATGTGAATTTAAGTATGACACAAATGATATGTAATAATTGGGGCATTTGGGATATATGTGAAGGGAGAAAGTGAAGGTGATGACTACGGTCTCACCAACGGAAGGTCTTGACCGGTCTCACCAACGAAATATGGTGGCTACAAATCCCATTAATTGAATATGGTAACCGGTTACATTATTCGAATATGGTGTCTAAAGACACAACGTAAGTGGGCGATGAGCACGTCGATTGCAATGATCGCCTTCGATGGTGTGTAGCGGATGGAGGGTCGACTTAGTAGTCCCCACGATTGTGCAAAGTTGGTGCGGGTGGTGTGTAGCGGATGGACAAATAGGCTTGGGTTTGGGTTGCATCATCCTCTATTTTGTATGAACATGAAATTGATATGACTTGTATGCGATTTGTTGAAAATTAGTCATCTTGTGTACACATTGAGTCTGTGGACTCACCCCGTCGGGGAATTATTTTCGTGGTGATGAGCAGTAATGGACCGGTGGCGGGAGCTAAAGGTGGCCATGCATCACTCAAGAATTTATTTAGAAATTTGGACTTTATATAATTTTAGTACTTTAAATTTTATTTTGGGTTTGAATGATGTAATAAGGCCATAAGGCCCAGTTGGATTTTCTTTATTTCTGTTTATTTTTATTTGATTATGATACAATTTATTTTTGATTAAAGTTAAGTAAATTTATTTCTTTTAAAATAATAAACCCTAAAATTATTTTGTCACCTTATTTAAGTTGGATTTTCAAAATTTATTAAATGGGTTCCAATTTAAGCCCAACCCAAAACAATGTTTTCTAAAATTTACAATTTTTCTCTAAGTAACCAAGAATTTGAAAATCGGTTTACTTAAGGAACATACCAGATCCGGTTCAGGCTCGTGGGCCGGGTGTGGGGTGTTTCATGTGGCTTGATTCATATTGTCAGCTGCATTGCATAATTTTTCTATTTGACTGGACAATCTTGTAGCCCCTCCAATTTGCTTTGAGGATTTCTTTCTTCCAGTTTTGAAATGTGAACTTGATATCTCAGGGTTTTTTCTTTTTTGACCGTCTCTATCAATTTGAACATCATTTGAAATGTGAACATTATTTAAAATGCGAACATCGTTTCTCACATTTTCTTCTTCATTCTCTTCAGGTATTTCAATGTTAACATCCTCAAAAAAATCACTACAGAGTGTACCAGAAGAAGGTGCCCATGCTTTATCACCTATTGCAACTATCCCCATGAACATTTGGTCCAACTTCCCTTCGAATTCAAGATCAATGCCCGATGTTTTAAATTTTTGAGCTTTAAGCACAACCTACATATAAAATGATAGTTTAATAACAGTAATTATCAATAACCTCATAAAAAAGAAAAAAAACAAAAATATTCAGAATTATTACTGTACCTTTAGCCTACTCTCCCACCAATCATCCGATGCATCAACGGTTCTTTTTATAAGATTCCACCCTAGACCAGTATCTTCGCCTTTAAGTTTCTTCCAAGCTTTCCATTCTTTTTTTTAGGGCATCCCACCTATTTTTAAGTTGTCTTTGTGAAAAAGCCTTGCCCTTTTCTTTCTCAAAGTTGGTCATTATTTTCAACCATCCATCTTTTGTGAAATGAGTACCAGGCCTATTGCCTTTCAATATCTCTTTAATACAAATATCACAAAATATTTCTATCAATCTCTTATCCCACATTGCTTTCACTTTTTCACCACTAACTTCAACCGCCAAAGTACTCATCTATTGTGTATACGAACATATTCGTTTCAGCCAGTAAAGCAATCAAGAAAATCAAATGTCACATAAGTATATTTGTTTACATGTGTATCAAAATATTTTCCTCTAATATTAATTTTACCAAAAATGGACCCGACAGTAAATGTTATATGTCTTTATTATATTCTCATTGTCCAATGAAACTTCAAAAATTAGCCTAACAGTAATAACATGGCTAGCTCCCAAATGCCATCAATTTTTATGCTTAAAATTTGGGTATTCACTATAACATGTGACCATGTCAGCTAAAGCAAAAAAAAAACTTACAACCACAGAGAGTGGCTAAGAAACTTGTAACTAAGTTCCAGGGTAATGCTTAGGACAAGAAGACATGCATAAAATACATTATTGCTCTTAAAAATATTCTATTATTTCGTATAACACAAAAGACCAATAATTTTGAATTTTGATCACCAAATCTCAGGATATAATAGTCCAGTTCAAAGAAGCATAATTACCTTCCCTCAAACTATTTGCTGTTGCCCCCGGTATCAACTACGCCACCATTGCTATTCACAAGTTCTCTTGCAGCTTCAGGCTTAGCTTTGTCTGCTTGATAAGTTCCTGAAGCTATCGCTTCATGCTTTGATAGTATACGCTACAAATCATCATTCAATGCCAAACCTTGACATAAGAGTGATTCATCCTTACAAGAGAGACAAAGGTTTATATGAAAAAGATATTTCTTACAACCTCAAGTGTTTAGGCAGAAACAAAAGAAGGCAGATGGCCTCTGCTACTACATGAATTCAATCACACATGCTGAGAATTACAATAATCCACTGCTAAAATGATAAATAGAAAAGACTACTCATCATTCCATCCCCCCTTAAGCTATATATTAATAGAGGGATACTAGCAAAAATAATGAGATGACATGAATGAGCAAGAATACTTATTGTGATAAAGATTTAGAATTTGAAACATTATTCAAATTGGAAATATTTTTTAGAAACCAACTTTTAGCTGACTTGGACATAGTCACAGCCACCAATAACTTAGTAAACCCATCACAAACAATATTTCATTGCTACTACCAATCCCGAAATATAATACAATTAATAGTAGCTGATAAACCGTAATTATAACATATTTTAAACCCACATTTAGTATGCTTTTGGATGATTTATCCCTTGATTTATGTAAAAAGGTGCTCTTAATCCTTTCTTTTCATGTCTTATACCCAGGAAAGCACCCGAGGATGAAAAGAACATAAAACTAGCCCAAAACGGAGTAAATGGGACATATCATGAAATCGACACGGCCTGGCCCAAATCTCACACGGTCGTGCCTTGCCGATCACCTAGAGCATGGCCTCAACCCCGACTTACATGGCTGTGCCTCAAAGTAGAAATCTGAACACGGCTTGAAGTCGAGCCACCGAGCGTGTGCCATGGCCGTGCCTCTGTCGCTGGAATGAGAAATTTCAGTCGGAAAAGGATACTTAGGGAGAAAGAATCACATTCCAAAGAGCCTATATATATCCCCTAAGTGCCACCATTGAAGGGGGAGTCGAGCTAGGCCAAGAAGCCAAGCCGAAAAGGTCAGAATTGTGGGAATCGCTCGAAGTTAGCCAGTTGATCCATCCCAAGAAGCAGGAATTATACTCAAGACGGCAGAATTCTCCTTCAATTCCTTCAGGGAGTTTTAGGGATTTCTTATGCTTTTTTTATCTTTTCTCTTGAGATGTTTTCTTTCTTAGTTATGAACTAAACCCCTCAGATACCTGAAGGGGGTGAAACCTAGATGAATCTTGTTATTTGATTATTAAATTATATGATAAATACTTAGTTTGTTCTTAATTATGCATGGTTAATCCAAATCTGACGTGCTTAGGTGGAGGAGGAATAGACCCTGCTTAAGAGTAGATCTAGCGTAATTAAGCGGAGTTGATCGAACGCCTAGAGATAGGGTTACGAGTTTTTGCCGGATTAGGGTGAAACCTAATATGGGAATCCATAGATCGATTTACTGCTATTCTAGAGGGGTTATAAGAGAATGAGAGTTCCACTAATTAACCTAGGGTTAGACGTTATTCTCCTCGAGAGAGGGTTTAGCATAGGTTAGGGAGTCCTACGGATCAAGCTAAGTAAATAAATCATATGATTCAGGGTTAAATAACAAGTGAAGTCTAGGTGGATTCTTCCTGAGGGTATCATCGTGATCAATTGAGTCTTTCTTCAAGTTATTTCCCAATTCGCTCTTTTTGTCTTTGTCCTTGGCTTAGTCGTTGTTAATTTATATTAAAACAACTTCACTTTATTTTTAAGGCTAAATAATAAAAAGAAAGTTAGTATAGTACTTTTAGTTCCTTTGGGTTCGACAATCAGGTCTTGCCTAAGCTATACTACTGTTCCATAGGTACACTTGCCTTTAATCATTGTCAGAGTTAGTTTTCAGGTTCGATCATTCTTTTATAAATTTAAAGCTCTGATTTCAGCGATCAGTAGCCAAGAAAGTCCAAAAGCTTTATTCTAGAGAATCAACGTTCAGAATGTAACACATACATGGTGCCTAAATAACAAATAAAGGGAGTTCAGAGTAACCTCTGTCAACATCCAAATAGGGCATATACACAGGTGGTTTAAAGAAGTCAAAAGAAAACAGGTAGGATACTGGTTGTCAAAGCCATTCGCATGTAGCCAAAGCCCAGAGAATGAATTAGTTTTAAAAAATCCACGAGTAAAAATTTCTCAATTCTTATCTCCATATTTGTTGAGTACAAACAACTTGATAAAAAAAACAAACGTAGGAGGAGAGATCCAACATGAATAGAAGACAAAGGAAATCTAAGACTTAACATATGTAGGATAACACCACTTTAACAGGGTGTCCTTACGTTGTTGAATTAACAAGGTGTACAACTCTTTGCTTGTAGGCACGGCACTGCTCCATTAGGTTAATAATCACCTCCTGCTTAAGTCTCTGAAATTGTAGAAGAAAGATTAGTGAACATGCAAATAGAAAATGAAGTTTAAAAAACTAAAGCATAATGAACAATTAAAGAGGAGAAGAAGAGAAGAAAAAGATAAACTCACCGGTGGAGAAGAGGAACAAAGAACCAGAGGAAAAAGTAAAGTTCAGACAAAAGAGAAAAGGGGGGAAAAATCTTCTAACTTCTATTTGGAAGAAGAAATAAACTCCCTGAAATTGTAGAAGAAAGATCAGTGAACATGCAAATAGAAAATGAAGTTTAAAAAACTAAAGCATAATGAACAATTAATGAGGAGAAGAAGAGAAGAAAAAGATAAACTCACCAATGAAAAAGAGGAACAAAGAACCAGAGGAAAAAGTAAAGTTCAGACAAAAGAGAAAAGGGGAAAAAACGATCTTCTAACGTCTATTTGGAAGAAGAAATAGTAAGGTTAAAAAAAATAAAATACCAGCCAAAAGCACTTTTAGGCTGAAAAAAGCTAAAAATTTCTGCTTTTTCATCTGTGAAAAAGCACTTAAAATAAGTTAAAAAAATTTCTGCACTGATGTCTATTATTTATTGCTTTTCAAAGAAAATCACTTTTTAATGGAAAAGCTCATCTGAAAAGCAATGAAGAACACAGCTTAAATCTCTTAATTTACACATTAGACCTTTAATTTAACTATTGTTCCAATTTAATCCTCACTAATATATTTTTTATTAATCCAATTATTATTATTACCTAATTAATTAATTAATTAATTAATTTATTATATTTTTTATTAATCCAATTATTATTACCTAATTTAATAAATTATTTTGTTTTATTAATTCTTAATTTCTATTACAGTAACCCCGATTCCTTACTTGAGCCCACAATTAAATTACTTGATTCTACTAACCTAATTTTCGGGGTGTGTAACATACAATACATAACACTTATATACATGCTACAAAACCAAGCTTAAACAGTTGAAAGACTATTGAATCAACAATGGCATAGTGTGAGCTTATCGTAGATCCATTAGACACGTTTCACAAGTTGGCAATCTACAGGGAAAGGGAAAACAACGAGATTAGCATTGTGAATGCTTAGTAAGTTCATAGGCATTAAATCAAAAACTTACCTTGTAAAACAATCACATACAAAAAGCTACCAAAATGTAGGCATAGTTTGGCTAAACATAACATATCAAAAAAAATCAATAAGGGTATTATACCAACATCAGACCATGAATAACATATGTATTTATCATACCATTAATGTCACTATAGGTAACAAGTTTAAATCTCATTCCAATCTAGAATAAGGAATTCACATGTATACTATAAACTTTATTTTCACAACATTCAATAATTCATCATTGAAATATTGAATTCATCCTATGCCATTCAATTTCTCATTTCATACAATCAGTATCGCCTAATGAAACCTAATAAACGGACTCGATTACACATATATCTCTGGTAATAATAATTGCTCGTCTGAGCTGAAAACATATCTATGTCAGGTTATCAGTCCAAGCTAAACCTTTAATAACACATTTAATTGCTTAGCCAAGCTAAAAATATACATGTAAGGTTACTAGTTGAGGCTAAACCTTTAAAATGACATCAGGTTACTGTCCAGGCTAAACTTGTGTCACATGTATCTTCGAGTCCACAACAAATGCTAGATCTCGATAATCAATCTGTACAAGTGTGCATGAAACCTTTACTAAGTTCACCTGAGCATACCAATTCACAACAAAACACATATATAATCACAAATCAAATACACAAGAACTTAAAACACATTTATATCATATGAACATCCCTGGTCAAATAAGTACACAAGTTGAATTTGCAAGGACTAATCGATAATTTTACCCTTTTTCTCGGTTTTCCTCGGTTTGGTTCAATTCCTGATCCGTATAATAATTCGATTCAATTTATCAATATCAAACATTTTATAAAATCCTATTATATGCATGAATTCAATTTTACTTTTCAACTGCCCCTAAATTTTTACATTTTATTCAATTTAGTCCTTCAAATAGAAATTACAATATCTTTCAATTTTGAGCTTCGATTTTGAAACTAATCTCAATCACATCCTTTTATGTAGGGGTGAGCAACACTGATTAAACTCGGAAAAATCGAAAAAAATTCAAATTTTGAGTTAAATGAATCGAGATATTTGAGTCAACTCGATTTTGTTTTTCAAATTTCGAGTTCGAATCCAGTTTAATTTTTGAATTCAAATAATTCGAATAAAACAAATACCAAACTATAATATTTTAAATTTTTACCCCAAACCCCCAAACCTTTTTACTTTCCCCCAATACTTTTACTTTCTCCTACTTTCCCTCCAAAACTTTTACTGCTCTCCCATCCCACCCCTACCCCCACTACCCTAAACCCATTTTCCCCTATTTTTTTTAATATTTTCCCCTCATTTACTTTCCCCCAAAATTTTATTCCCCCAACCTTCAAAACTTTATATTTTCACTCTAAACTTTTACTTTTCACTCTTTACCCCCAAATAAAAAATCAACCAAAAAAATCTCTAAACCTAAATAGTAATAATTTTATTTATATCTACTATTTATAGTATTAAATTAAATTTCACAATTTGTGCTATTTATATTATTGAATTGTTTAATCATATTGAATCTTTATAAATTTCTACTAAAATTGAATTATTGATGATGCCATAAAATATTCATGTTAAAATTTTATGTTGATATCAATTTCACATTTTTTCTTTAAGATAACTTTCATTAAAAAATCACATTTTTTTTATATTTAATATATTTTTAATTTCAAAATAAATAGTGACAAAAATCAAAAGATAATTGAAGCAACTAAGCAAGCAAATAAGCTAACCCGCATATAAAATATTAATAAATAAATTATAAGGAGGTGAAAGTTAATAACAAATTTGACTACGGTGGATGACAGTGGTTACAAGTATCCAAAGTATTTTTTTTTTAATTTAACTCAAACAATACATTCGATTCGAATTCCATCTCACTCAACTCAATTTGAGAAAATTTCAAATCGAGTTAGAATGATAAAATATGATTCGTCAACTCGATTAATTCAAAATTTTTTCATTCGATTCGATTCTATCGAATGCTCACCCATACTTTTATGACCCTCTATTATCTATTATTATAAAAATTTCACATCAATTTTAAAATTTATACACTTTAGTCCTTTTGGAAAAAAACTAACAATTTAAACCTTACAATCTAGTCCTTTTTCAATCAAAGCTTAAGATATATCAATTTAACATCAATTTCTTCAAGAAATCAACCATGGTAACTTTCAAAAGTTTTAACAATTTTGCAAATTAATACATGGGCTAGCTAAATCAAGCTCCCATGACCTCAAAAACATAAAAATTAGAAGAAAAGGACTTGAAAATACCTTAAAATTGAGGACCAAATAGTTTTGAGCTTTCAAACATGGCTTCTAGGTTTTCTTTGGTGGTTTTGGTTGAAGAAGAACATAAAGAATAAAGACGACAACATTTAAGTTGTCTTTTATACATTGATTATAAAATTAATTAATCTTAATTAATTAATTAACTAAAGCTTAATTAAGCTATCCTTAATCAAAATTAACAAATTTACTGGATTGAACTTTAAAATGGGTCTAATTGCTCAATTGGTCCCTTGATTAATTAAAAATCTATAGCGATAAACTTCTACAAGTTTTACAAATTAGTTTTTATACTTTAATTCACTATCAAATTGGCAAAATTAAGGGACAGAACTTTAATAGACTTTAATATTAACCTTGCAAAAATTAATTTTTAATATTTACGGACTTGGACAACAGAAATGGGATTATGAAATCATCGTTTTTGACACCACTGAATAATGAACTGTTACACAACTTCATTATGAATCTCCGACCATCAGGTCTAAACTGTAACACCCCTAACTCGTATCCAACGCTGGAATAATGTTACGGAGCATTACCAGACTTACAGATCAAACAAACAAACATTTCATTTTATATCACATTCATATAAAAAACTAATCAAATTCAGTCATATCGTCCCTAATACGAGCCCTCGAGACCCAAAATAAACATTAAAAATAAGTCGGGACTAAATCGGGTACTCAAAGAATTTTTCAGAAAACATTGAAAATTTTTCAAAAGTGCAAGAGGCACACACCCGTGTGGCCAGGCCATGTGGGCATTTGAAATGGGGACATACGACCGTGTCCCAACCCGTGTCCAAACTAGTGAGCTTACTGACTTGGGTCACACGGCCAAGCCACACGTCTGTGTGTTAGGCCGTGTGAAAAATGGTGAGCATACTGACTTGTGACACACGGCCAAGTCACACGCCCGTGTGCTAAGCCGTGTGAAAAATGGTGAGTATACTAACTTGTGACACACGACCAAGCCACATGGGTGAGCCTACTGACTTGTGTTCTTTAAAAGTTACAGGGGACACACGGCTGTGTCACCTGGCCGTGTGTCACACACGGCTGAGACACACGCTCGCGTGGACAAAAATAGGTCATTTTCCAAGCCATATTTCTCACCCAAATTGGTACCAACCTAAACATAATAATTTTCATATGACTAGGTCATAAATAGACATTCAAAACCAACCAAAATCAACCTTAAAACATGTAATACCATCACATACAACCATGATGCCCATAGGCACCTCAATTAACCATTTAAAAACATGCCAACTATGTATCCAGACTTACCTAAATGGTCAAACACATATATGCGTAATTGTACCAAAACTTAACATGTATGTGACTTATCAAGTTCAACTATATGGTACCTAAAATTATCAATTCACAAACTAGAACATTTACATGATAACCATACACCAAATATAATAAGGCCATTTACATATATATACATAATAAAATATACCCAAAATACAAGCCGAATCAAATGGCTAAAAACATAACAAAACATGTAGGCTATCATTAGCCAAAATAACCTATACATGCCATTATAACCAAAAGTACCAAAATAGTCGATTGATTCCAACCCGTATTAGCTTTTCGATATCTAGGTACACAAAGAAATTAACACAAAGTAAGCATGTAATGCTTAGTAAGTTTGTAATTCAAAAATAAAGCTTACCACTCCAACTTATAAGAATAATCCATTTAAGTCAATCCAACATGTCTTAGCCTTAGCCTAAACAAAAATAACCTCTCAATTTTAAATATCACATAAACTAGCAAATCATCTCAAAACATCATAGCATAAGTACACACTACTTATGTGCATTCATATTTTCAAGCATATGGCTAAGCATATTTCAATCATCCAAAAACTCATACTTTTCCATACTTCCATAGCAACTCTAATTGAAGCATTTGCCAATCCATCTCTTTTTCATACCCATTGAACCACTAGAATAATATCAGATACACGGGAATCTCACACACTATGTGCCAACATGTGCCCAAAACCACAACTATCTCATACCTCGCATCAATGCTCTCTCTTGAGTCATAAATAGGTCTACTCACACAAGTTTTTGGTCAAGGCGTAGCTACACGGTACTGCTCACACAAGCTGTCAAGTAACCACAAAAAATGTCAGAAACTAAACCACTGGTAGGACGTACGAGACTAGCACCCAAAACATGGTAACCCCTAATGACATGCCATTTGTATCCTCTATATTCTTATGGTCCAAACGGGATTCGAAAGTCGCCGAAACTTTGTTGGATATTTTCGTAGAGTCATACCAATAATATGACATAAAAAAATTTAAATCAAATATAATTTAATGCTAAATAAATATACGAACTTACCTCAAACTCGTACAGAGAAAACGATTGATTAATCTTGTACTTTTTCTTTTCCCCTATCTAAATCCGTACGTTTCTTTTCTTGATCTATATAATCAAATTTAACTAACTCAAACTTCATTCTAATCAATTTAGTCCAAAAATCATTTTTTGAAAATTACTATTTTGCCCCTATATTTTTTATTTCTATACAATTTAGTCCTTAGACTCGTAAAATGAAATTCATACAATTTCATCCCTACCCAAGCCTAGCCGAATATCATACTATATTATAGTAGCCCACATATTTCATTAATTCACAATTACACCTTGAATATTTCACATTTTTCAATTTAGCCCCTAATTGACAAATTTATCAAAAATTACTTAACAAAAGTTATTTATCTAACAACAACCATTATTTTTCTACCATTAAACTTCAAAACCGTAACATATTTATCAGTTTCAAAACTCAAACAATTCAATAGTTTTTCAAATTAGTCCTCGGGCTAGCTAGATTAAGCTACAACGATCCCGGAAACATAGAAATCAACAAAAACGGAACAAAAAACCACTCACATGCAAGGGGTTTCTTGGTCGAACGTAGCTTCAAGAAAAATGGCTTCTTTCCTTGGTAATTTCGGTTGGAGAAGAAGAGAAATAAAGATGAAAGCTTGTTTCTTTTATTTAATTTATCTTTAATTACCTAAGTACCAAATTACTCTTACCTAACTTTAAAATTTACACAATTGCCAAGCCATGCACATCCACTATCACCTTTAATGGTCTATTTACCATATAAGGACCTCCACTTTAAAGTTCTATAGCTATTTAATACCTTTAGCTAATAGAACACAACATTTGCATTTTACACGATTTAGTTCTTTTTAACAAATTGAACATGTAAACGGTAAAATTTCTAAACAAAAATTTTATACGGTAATACTATCATGCTGTAGGTCATAAAATAATATAAAAATAAAATTTTTGACTTCGAATTTGTGGTCCCGAAACCACCATTCCGATCTAACTGAAAACGGGTTGTTACATAAACTCCTAGTCGTAGCACATCTACAAATTACTTCAAAGATAGACGCATCCATTAACATGCACTTAGAATCATCATACTTCCATTATGTTAGTTAACCAAGTTCATAAACTCTACTGGACTCGATCCATAAGACTTTACATTGTCATTAATATTTCAACACTCTACTAATATACCTTTTTGAGAAATCTTTCAATCGCTACTTACTTTTATCTCCTTCGAACCACTTATCTAGGCCTTTATTCATAAGTTCAGTTCATATACCAATGGCTAATACTTAACACAATAGACAAAAATACAAATCAAAATATCAATGAAACTCCCGACAAGAACTCCCAAAATGCACTCAACAGGCACACCAAATATAGTTGACCAACAACATATATATAGGCTGATACAAGAACTTTTAGACAACATTTAAGCTTAAAATTGTTAGTAAAAGGCTGAATTTATCTCTTAAAATATCTTCAATAATTATCCCATAGCTTCCTTTATATGAAAGTAAAATAACTAGTTTGGTCTACAAGTAAATAAGGATAAGACATGTGATAAAAGTGTCAATCCCCCTTCCTTCAATCCTTCAAAAATCAATTAGCAACTTTGTAGAAATATTAAAGATATAGCTTGAGGATCATTTGCTGACTGAGTAAAATACCATGGAGAACTAAGTAAAAAATGCTAACTCAAAACTACACTTGGGTAGTCTTGAAGACATGTCCAAACTGTTGTTCGAACAAGAGATAAAACATAGTGACTGATAAATAATCAGTTCAAGGAACAATTCGAACATGAGGAGAAACTTCAAACAACTAAGGTCCTAATAGTTTTATTTTGATTTGGCAGTCCACAATAACATACTGAGGAGAAACTTCAAACAACTAAGGTCCCAATAGTTTTATTTTGATTTGGCAGTCCACAATAGCATACTGAGATTTTATTATGTACAGCTAGTGATGTCATCGATCGACAAATCCCCATCCCCTTTTCTCCCACAAGTGAGGCAAACAATAAACCAAAAGAAGTGGAAATCAATTTTAATTTCAAGGTTTAACTTCACGACAAATTTAGTAAAAAACATGGATTAACAAATATATATATATATATAATTAGGTGGAAACTAATTGTTCAACGAGGATTTCCCATATGAACATGATGTAATGTGCCAAATCAGCCGTCGTTGTAGAGTTTTCAGTTGGATGATTGAAATGAAAAATTTTTACGGTAGTAGTGATGAAATTGTAAAAAAAAAAAAAGTTGATTGGGTAACAAGTGGGTAGTTTAAACAATATTATATATAAGATATGTATTTTGAGAATAAATAAATAAATAACAATAATATTTGAATAAGAAAATCTGAGTTGAGTGTAAAATTACAATAAGCGTCTTCTTATTTTAGTATAATAATAGTATTGAAGTTGGGCTCCACAGAATTTGAGCATGAAACTACATCTAGGCGCTAAAGCTAAGATCTATAAACGCCACCATCTCCATTGTTAATTTTACTGGTATCAAATCACCTCTGTTTTATGTTCCCTTTGAAATTCATTCCCTTCGCATTTGCTTAGCTTTGCTTTCCTGCCATTCTCTCACTTTCTTACCTTCCAAACACTGCGATTTGATTATTTATGTTTGCATCCTTTTGCATATAGCTCTACCGATCTTAGGCCGATCTCTTTGCTGACTAGACATTCTGATTCTTCTTTTTTCAGATTTACTGTTATGTTTTATTTCTTTTTAAATCCGTTCTGTTTTTTTTTTTTTCTTGATTCCAGTTGTTAATTGTATTATCCTGGCTTAATTTTCATTGTATACTAGGTTCTCTGAGAAAAGCTTCAATTTGATATTATCAGGACAGCTTGCTTCTCCATAAGCCAATATGGTATATATCTTGTCCCTTATTTTCATTTTCAATTGCTCTTTTTAGGTAGAATTGTAACTTTAAATATATTCTTGAAACTTCATTGATCCAAACTAACTGAATTATGCTATAGTATAACAATCAAATACAAAAGCTATGGAAGAATATTCTTTCTATCAGCAGCGCCCTATTCTGAAATAACAGAATTAAGGTTCCAATCATCAAGATCAATCACCTGCGCAGTTGTCTTTCCTATGTTTTTAAACAAATGGCATTTCCTTTATCTCCATCGATATATGATATATAGGAGCATTTCATGCAAAGTGCTGTTTAATGAAAATGCTTGCCCTTCCTGCCTACGTACCCAATTCTCAACTCTTCCATTAACCCTGCATAACTGAAGAATTCCCCATCATACATCTTCTGTGAATTGTCAATCAAAGGAACCGTGTAATGGTTTTGGAGTAATTGAAGATGAACACTGAACGTTCATCTTATGTTTTCTGCATTGACATTATCCTTCTATTTTGCTTCATTGCCATCTAATAACTGGATCTGTACTTCCATCGTCATTGTTATTGAAACCTCTCTTCTGTGGCTTATTCAAGTTTTCTCCACCATTTCATTTCATCTTTCATATTTTGTTTTGCTCTTGATTTGACCTTTAATTTTTGCCAATTAGGTTGTACTTGCTGCTTCTATTTTAAGCAAGTCTGGAAAAGGTGAGTTTCATGCTTGATCGTTCTAGTGGTTTTCCTTGTGTCGTGATAATTAAATAGTTGAAGTGCGAAACTTGGGGGCGTCACTCACATTCTTTGGCTCTTATTTCAGTGCTCGTCTCCAGGCAGTTCGTGGAAATGACTCGTATAAGAATTGAAGGCCTTCTTGCAGCATTTCCCAAGTTGTTGGGCACTGGAAAGCAACACACATACTTTGAGACTGAGAATGTGCGGTATGTCTATCAACCAATAGAAGCTCTTTATTTGGTACTTGTAACAAACAAACAGAGCAACATTCTTGAAGATTTGGAGACTCTAAGGCTGCTTTCTAAGCTGGTATGCTTTACCTTCTCAACAATTTCTTTTCTATCCTATTTAAAGCTTTGAACATAATAAATTATGTAAGATAAGGTGCTTGATTCTATTTATTTCTTTGATCTACCTTGAGTAGTTGCAAGTTGACTTGTTAATGTAGTCGTCTTACCTGTATGTCTTTAGCTTCTCATTCCTTATTACATCTTTATCTCATGATGTTGTGCCGTTACTTGACGCACTTTTAAATTTTAGCCTTTGTGATGTCCTAGTCTCAGCTATGTAGAACAAAGAGCATTTACTTCATTCCTTACATTTCTCTAGGTACCTGAGTATTCCGTCTCTCTAGATGAGGAGGGTATTGGCAAGACTGCTTTCGAACTGATCTTTGCTTTTGATGAAGTCATCTGTCTTGGGCACAAGGAAAATGTGACTGTTGCACAGGTTAAGCAATACTGTGAAATGGAGAGTCATGAAGAGAAGTTGCACAAGCTGGTATTGCAGAGCAAGATTAATGAAACCAAAGATGTCATGAAGCGTAAAGCTAGTGAGATAGAGAAGAGCAAGGTGTGTTTTTAAATGTTCTTGGCCCTTATACTAATCAATCTTCTGTTATACACTATTGATTCTTGCTGCGGATTGTGCAGATTGATAAGAATAGAGGTGACAAGGGAGGGGTCATGTCAATGGGCTCTGGAAGAATTGAAACTAGCTTAAGTGAAATTAGCATTCCTAGCAGCGGAAGTGGCTTTGGAAGTGGTTCTGGATTTGGTGGATTAATCAATGAGGCTGATTCCTTCCCGACCAAGTCTAAAGGTTAGTGATATTAGTATGGCACCACATGCCTTGAATTTTTATTTGTTTCTCAGACACGTTTCATATCTAATGTGTTTGAAAACATTTTCTGACAACACGTTCACATTATTAGGCCGCCAACCTTCATCTGCAACTGCTCCTCCTAAAGGTTCTGGCATGCAGCTTGGTAAATCACAAAAAACAAACCAGTTCCTGGAATCCCTGAAAGCAGAAGGTGAACTGATAGTTGAAGATGTGAAGCCAAAGGCAGGCCAGGCCAAAGCAGCCACAGCTCCACCTACTGATCCCATTACATTGACCGCTGAGGAGAAACTTAATGTCACACTGAAAAGAGATGGTGGAATGAGCAACTTTGATGTTCAAGGGACTTTGTCACTTCAAATTCTTAATCAGGAAGATGGTCTTATCCAAGTTCAGGTAATCCTTTGGAATTGTGATTACTCCTCCCCATATTTCAGTCACTCACATAAAGTAATCATGTTGTCCTTAAAGTTCAATATACCTTCCTCTTAATTCATTTCCAACATAGAATATACCGTTTTTCTTTCATGCTTAATTTTCAGATTGATTCTTTGTCACAATATCTTTTCAAATTGAATTAACCAGTTTTCATACTTTATTTTCAGATTGAAACTGGGGGTAATCCTGGCATTCTGTTCAAGACGCATCCTAACATGAATAAGGAATTGTTTTCCAACGAGAACATTTTGGGATTGAAGGACCCTAACAGGCCTTTCCCCATTGGTCCAGCTGGGGATGCAGCTGGTGTTGGTCTTTTGAAGTGGAGAATGCAAAGTGCAGATGAGTCAATGGTGCCATTATCCAGTGGGCTTCATATCTACTGATGCTTATTGTTGGTATGTAATCGCTGTTGTTTGCTTTGATGGTTGATTTTAGTTTTTTTTTCTGTGCGTTGCAGTCAACTGTTGGCCTTCAGTTTCTGGAAATGAAACTTATGTGAGCATTGAATATGAAGCTTCAGCCATGTTTGATCTGCAAAATGTTGTGATTTCTATTCCTCTTCCAGCACTTCGGGAGGCACCAAGTATCAGGCAGATTGATGGTGAATGGAGGTAAATAGAAATCATTTGAAGATGTTACTTTAGATGGAAGCAAATTTGTGATGTTTTAACCTCAGAGATTATGGATATATCTACATAAGATATTTCTAACAAACTTGTGGATATATTTATTATAAAAAAAACATAATGTTGTTAATATACGACGTTAAAAGTTCGAAACAGTTTATATGTTTGGTTTTTTTAATGTTTACTTGTTTGTGTTATAGGTTTGACTCCAGGAATTCCATCTTAGAATGGTCCATAGTTCTCATTGATAACTCTAACCGCAGGTCAGTCCAATCTTTTAACACTACTAAATTTGGTGTGTTGGAGATTTTTAAATATCGTATTGGTTTATAAGAAGAAGTTTGTTCTGAACTATTGGCAGTGGGTCAATGGAGTTTGTTGTGCCTCCAGCAGACTCATCAGTGTTCTTCCCCATCTCTGTCCGGTTTACAGCCACTAGTACATACAGTGACCTGAAGGTTTGATGAGCTAAATTGCTGTGTTAAGCATTCTAATTAATATCCAGATTGAGGTGTTAATAGGGAGAATATGATTGGTGCAGGTAGTGGACATTATTCCCCTGAGAGGTGGAGCTCCTCCAAAGTTCTCCCAGAGGACAAATTTGGTTACAGAGAATTACCAAGTGATGTGAATGATAGTGGAAAGTGCTATATAATAGGCTGGGATTCACTTTCGGCCAGCAGCTCCTTTTTTTGCATAATTTTACCAACTTCACTTCACGGTCTTGATTTCATAACTGGGTTATTCTTTAAAATATCCACATCAGCCTTAGCCTGGATCCTTCTCGGCTGCAACTATACTTAAGTCGATCCCTACATGCATCCGCTATTACATTGCGTAGCTGGTTTAAAAGTTTTTTTTTTTTTTTACTACTAAATTAATTTATTATTATTCTTTTAAATTTAAGTATTATTATTTGGATCCAAATTTAAATTGAACAATATTATTGATTAATTAATGAATTTTTTAATGCCCAAATTCAGTTTATTTTACATTTTTTTTTATATTTATAAACATTCTAATCCATTATTTGCAAAAACAAATTTAAATCGTGGATTAGCATATCCAAATATAATAATCGCATAAGTAAAATAAATTAATATAATAAATATTCGAAACTTTTCTTTTTTTTGAAAGGAAATATTTGAAGCTTAATATTCCTATTTATTATGAATAATAATTATAATATGATATATTTTTTTAATACAAAAAAAAACCTATTTAAGTCCCAAAGCGAAGTCAACAGCGTGAATTTGCTGGCTCACCACACCAGTTTCTGCATCAATTTGGGTTTTCTCAGGTAGCACTACAACCTGCAACTAACTTCTTCAACATCATACTTCAGCCTTGGTATCTCGTTTCGCAACTAAAATAATTGAAAGTGATTCATTATAATATCATTTAATTATTTTATCATTATTAAATTCTTTTAAAATAATTTTATAAAGTATTTAATAAAACTTATTTCACTTTTGTATTATTTTTATGAATCATTTTAATTTTTTATATTTTACTAAAAATATTTTTAATTAAAATTTAAATAATATATTATTATACCACCTCTACAGGCACCTTTGCCTGAGAAGCTCCTCCACCGAGCAGCCTGCCTTTGCCTCACCTACTGTTCACCTATTGTCACTGCCAAAGAAAGAGCTAAGTTAGGGAGCAATAAGGAAGTAAGGGAGATTGAGTGCAGGTAAAGACTTAAGGATGCAGAGGAGGCAAAATATCCCTCCATCCTTTTACGGGGTATTTATAAAGAGGGTGATCTCGTGCCCAATAATGCCACGTCACCAACAAATTCAGAATATGGTGGTCATGCAGTCAGTCAGGTGGTAAGACCGTTGTATGTGGGTTGTTGTCAAGTGTAGTACTGCTCTAACATTCTTATTATTGAGATAGTATAAGGTTTTTACGCCTCGATAGTCCCTCTTGAAGGTGAATAAGTTCCCGCTAAAAGAAAGTGGCTTGAAAGATGAGGTGCCCAAGTGACTAGTTACCCAATAGTGACTAGCCGGATGAATCAAGACGGGGGCTGTCTGAGTGGTCTTCAAATGAGAAACTAACCAAGTGATGTGATGCGGAGGGCCATTTGTGGATGCCTCTTAAGTATCCTCTCGTGATGCCACGTGTTCATGTTAGGTAGGGGTATAACTTATATATAATTTTGAAATTTTATATAAGCTATTATAAATGAAAAAAGTTACACTTTTAAGAACATGATATTTTTAGGATACAACTATATAAAGATTTAAGTATGAAATTATGATAACTTAGTAGAGTAACTCATAATTAAGTGGTAAAAGTATAATGGAGACCCATATATTAAGAATCGGATTGTATTTTGTCCTTTCTACTAAAAAAATAGGCAAAATAATCCTTATATGTTAAATCAACGAGCAAATTAGTCATTCTATTAAATATTACATTAATTTTTATTATTAAGTAGTGCTAAGGTGGCTGACGGAGTAACTAGTTTGCATTGAATGTAATTTTTAATAGAATTGCATTGAAGAGTATATCTTCGACTGATTTTACTTTGAATGTTGTAACTGTAATAGTTATTTTTAAGGAGCTACATTATATTCACTTAGATTCAATGTTAGTAAGCGGAAATTGATATATACTTTAAGGGTTGTCTAGGTTTTGTATAGGGCGGCTGTGGAGGGAGGTGGCATGGGCAGGCCCTACCCCTAAAATATAAAATTACTATTTAGACCCTTAAATTTTTTTAAAAATTTTAAATTAGTAAAAGTAAAATTGCACTTTAGCCCCCCTAAAATTATAAAAATTTGATTTAATCCTTTACAAATTATAAAGATATAAACTATAAAAAAATTAAAATATCATCCGCCCCCCCCAAAAAAATTATTCTGGCTTCACCTCTGGTTTTGTATGAAAGCTTATTGAGTGTATTCTAATATGTTAAATGAGGAGTTGTTTTTATGATAGAGTGCAAACTATTGTCAATATTGTTGAGTGTTTACAGGCCAAGTTCTCAGGAAGAGATTTTGAACGTGAGTGTTATGGTCTTTATGTACAAAAGTGAAATTTCTATACTTGGGGAGTAATAGAATATGAATCACTTGTTGTATTTGTGAT
Source organism: Gossypium bickii (assembly GCA_025503065.1). Taxonomy (NCBI): domain Eukaryota; kingdom Viridiplantae; phylum Streptophyta; class Magnoliopsida; order Malvales; family Malvaceae; genus Gossypium; species Gossypium bickii. The sequence continues at coordinate 12,696,970 of CP106716.1, read as the reverse complement.
TAAAAATAGTGGAATTACTTACTGAGCTAGGCTCTGTAAATGTAGGGTAACCAAATTGCATAAACAAATCCTTGGTTTTATTTTCTTTTGTTTGCATAGCTTTTTGCAATGTCACGTCGTAGTGGTCACAATAGTTAAGCACCTCCATTACAGTTTTCATATTTAACAAACAAACAACTTAATGTAGCAAAATATATATATACAATAGTAACCTTTCATAATAGTTTTTTACTATTAATTTTTTTAAAAAATTAATATTTTTATAATTTCTTATAATTATTAATAAGATTTAAATAATTTTCCATAATTTTTTATAATTTATATTATTTTTTATAATTATTTATGAAACACATCCAAAATGAATCTAGACAACTGGTTGTCCAAGCTTTGGGATGAACCTAGACAACTGTTTGTCCAAAATTTTAATAGATTTTAAATAATTTCTTATAATTTTTAATAAGTTTCTATATTTTTTTACAATTATTTAAAAACCACATTTGGAAGGAACCTAAACAACTATTTGTTCAAGTTTATTTGAACCTAAACAACCATTCATCCAGGAAGTGGTTTTTTAAATAATTATTAAAAAATCTTTATTTTGATGATTTTTAAAAATTTTTAAATACTTGTTGACATGACAAAATATCATATTAGCATAAGGTACACTTAGCACGCCACATGTCACCATCTAGTTGCTCCTTCAACCACTTAACAATAGAAATGGATGTAATTTCTGACAAAAAACCAATTTGCTCTAACACAAGGACTAATTTATCTATTTTTTAAATAAAAAGATTAAATTGCAATCTAACTCCTAATATATGACCTCCAAAGTAATTTTACCTAGTTAAGTCTTCAAGCATTTTCTTAGAATACAAATTCTTTTTAAAGTAAACTTATGAATAAAAAATATTGCATGTGATCATATTAAATGATTGGCATCATAATAGTTAATTTTCATAATTGAAATTGAATTACATAAGTTATTAACAAAATGTGAATAACTTTCATAACTCTAAATAAGTTTTCATAACATGATATTGTGATTGTAACACTCTAAATCCAACTTAAAAGTCTAATCGAATTTGGAGCATCATTGTGATCGCTGGAGCGACCCGCTTAATCAATCGCTCAATCATTATAAATTAACACGTAAATTTTAAATATTTATGACACAAATAATGAATCATTTAACAAAAAATATAAAATAATCAAATAAGTTTCAAAATAAAGATTAAAGTACCCAAATTGACCAATTAACAAATCCTAAGTAAATGTCAAGGTTAATCTAAGTGTAAATTGTTTTCATGAAATAATGATTGGGGAGACTCTTTGATGATTTTGCTTGATCACAAACTCACAAACTATTTTTTACTTGCACATGAAATTAAAAATCCTAGCACTGATGTCACACCAGAATTTTTAACCAGAATTTGGTCATAATTGAATCAAAGACCTTGGTTTATTTTAAATTTTCTAATTTGATCATTCGACATTCTATCTCGACTAAATTGTAAATTTCTAGGTTAAAGTGAGCATTATACTTAATTATTGAATCCTTGTGTGGCCGGTTGAGAACTAACTGGGAAGGAACTAGTCTAGTCAGATTTTGACTATATTTCCCTGCGTTAGAATAGGATGGTTAATGAATGGAGGACATCATGATTATGATTTTAAAATTTCCTTTTTTCTGTTATGTGAGGAAGTGGTGGAAATTGAGGATATAGAAGTATGAGAAAGAGAACTGGGAGGCACTCTTCTTATTCTTTCATTCTTTTTTTCTCCATTCTCTTCTTTGGTTGTTTTGGGTGATAGTAGAGAAGTGTGGAGAATTCATCCTGCATGTAGGTAAAGATTCACGATTTAGCTAGATAAATTGTTGAATTTGTGAAATGTTATTAAAGCAGAAGTAGGAGGTCCAAGCATCAAAGGAAAAATTAATTGGATGGAGGAGGATTCAACTTCCTGGTATTTTGTTGGTGAGTTCCTGAACTCAAACCTTCAGTTTTTGTCTTGCATGTTTCAGTACGGTGAATTGGATTGTGGTTGGAAAATTTTGTTGCATGTTCTATTGATGTCAAGATGTTGCTCTGTTGTAAGATCTTTGTTGTAAGATGATTTGTAACATCCTAGATTAGGGGTTATGCGTTTGTGCATAATTCATGAGTTAGTAGGTTTTGGCAGTGTTGGAAGTGTATTAAGGGTTTTTAGAATTTTAAGATGGAAGAAGAAAGCTTTGGAAAATTATTGGTTTTTAAGTAAAAAGGGGAGCTAGGTAAGTGAGGATTTAAAAGAAACTCCGTGTGAAGCATGACACAAGGAACCATGTGGTAAAATGGCATGTTTTATGAATTATGAATGTGTTATGTGAATTCTAGAAATAAGGAAATGTATGGAAATATATGGAAATGTATGGAAGTGTATGGAAATGTGTGGAAATGTGTGGAAATGTATGGAAATGTAAGGCAATGTAGGAAATGTAAGAAAATGTAAGGAAATGTAAGAAATGTATGGAAATGTATGGAAATGTAAGGAAATGTAAGGAAATGTGAGGAAATGTATGGAAATGTAAGGAAATGCAAGGAAATGTAAGGAAATGTCTTGTCTTGGAAATGTAGGAAATGTCCTGAAAATGTTAAGTTTAAAAGAGAGAGTGAACATTTTTGGAAACCTAGAAATGCATGGAAATGGAAATGGGAAATGGAAATGAACATTTGGAAACTTGAAATGTAAGAAAATGGCAGAAATGAGCCGATCGAAATTTTTAGGAAACTTGGAAATGACCCTAAAATGATGAGTTTTAAAGTTTTAAATAGGAGATTAAGGCTAAGGGCCTTAAAAGAAAAAGATGGTAAGATTTGACACACAAACGGGCTAGGAAAAGTGGCCTGAAGATGGCACTTAGGGCCTATGGAAATGGCGCCATGTGCAAGAGGCATGGGCCTGGGTTCGAGTCACAAGGGAAGCAATTAAATGAAGGTTTTAATTTTGCTTCAGAATATTTGAGGTGGACGGCACATGTGTTAAAAAGAGAGGTGTTTTATTTTCATAAATATTCGATTAAAAAGGTGATAAATAAAGGATTTTTAAATTGGATTATTTAGAAGAGATAAATATTGGATTAAACTCTTTTATTTATGATAATTAAAGGATGAAGTTATCAAAATAGAAGAGTGGTGGCCAAGTAAAGGACTCTAGCTAGTAATTTTGGCTATAAAAGGAAGAGTAAGGCTATTCTTCATTCATTCTTTTCTCTTCAAGAAAACCTCTGCCGAAATTCTCTAAAATTTCTCCTATTCTCTCTGCCGAATTTTCTCTACCATTATTCTCTTTTTCTCTTTTCTTTTCTTCTTCATTCTTCTCCTCTCAATATTCCAAAAGCCGAAAGCTTGCTAAGATCAAGGCCATAGCCGAATCTCTGAAGGTTGAAGTGAAGATGCAATCGATTTCTTCAAGTAAGGGTAAGATTAGGTTAGATTCTCATTCTATTTCTTTTAAGACTGTCGAAATTAAGATTCTAATACCCTTAATATCTGTTGCCGAAGAGATCTTCCGGGATTTACTAAGTGTCGACTACAAGGAAGGAGAAGTTCTTTTCCCGAAGGTACACCATAGGCCGCGTGTTCCCTAGTTATTCGGTGAATTTCGGATTTAAGAATCTAAGGTAAGTCATATTTAACATTCGGCTAAGGGTTAATTGTTGTGAATAAATGTTAGAAATTGATCTAACATGTAGTTATAGGGATTTTTCATGAGAGGATACAAGGATTTTGGGATTTAAGAATTTCAAGGTAAGTTTTAAGTATACTAATCCTACTAGGATTTGGATTTATGGCCGAATGGTTTTTATTAAAATAGTAAGTGATTAATCAAATGTAGGAACTTGAGATCTAAATCTGTAGATCATTCTTCGGGATTTCAAGGAATCTGTTAAGTAAATCAGGTGTGTACCCTTACTAACCTTCAATAAATTACGTGGTAATTATTAAATATATGAATATGTATCAGTATGTGAATATGGTTAAGTACCACAAATGTGGTAAGGAGTACCTGTGTATGTTTCCTACTTTTGATAGGATTATGAATGTGATATACTTTGAACATGTGATTAGTAACATGAATGAAAATTAAGTATGTGGAATATGTTATAAAATAATTGGGGCATTTGGGATATATGTGAAGGAAGAAAGTGAAGGTGTTGATTTCGGCCTCACCAACGAAATATGGTGGCTACGGCCCCATTGCGTGAATATGGTAACTTCGGTTACATTATTTGAATATAGTGTCTAATGACACAACGTAAGTGGGCGATGGGCACGTCGATCGCAAATGATCGCTTCGATGGTGTGTAGCGGATGGAGGGTTGACTTAGTAGTCCCCACGGTGTAATTGGCGTGCACGGGTGGTGTGTAGCGGATGGACAAATAGGCTTGGGTTGGGTTGCATCATTATTTGATTTGAATATGCTTTGATATGAATATGTATGCTGGAATGTTGATTGTTAGTTTGTGTACACATTGAGTCTGTTGACTCACCCCCTGTGGGACTATTTTTCAGAAATGAGCGAGTAATGGACCAAGGTCGGCAGGAGCTAAAGGTGGCCATGCATCACTTGAAGAATTTATTAGAATTTGGACTTTACTCAATTTTTCGTATTTTCAATTTTATCTTTGGGTTTGAATGATGTAATAAGGCCATAAGGCCCAAGTTGGATGGTTTTATTTCCCCGCTTTTTTTTTGATTGTTATGTTATGAATTATTTTTGACTAAGTTTAATTAAATTTATTTTAAAAATAAACCCTAAATTGTTTTGTCACCAAAATTAAATGTTTTCTAAATTAAATAAATGGGTTTCCAACCTAAGCCCAACCCAAAACCAATATCTTTCTAAAAATTCACAAAAATTTTCTAAGTAACAAAAGAATTTGAAGCCGATTTTCTTAAGGAACATACCAGATCTGGTTCAGGCTCGTGGGCCGGGTGTGGGGTGTTTCATGATTTATATCAAGTGTTGGTATGCATATGCATGTCCGGTTGTAAGCATAAGCTTGTGGTATTGATGAGATGTTTACTGGGTAAATTGCTACTAATTATGTTGTCTTGTTGAATGGTCCACTGGTTGTAATGTGTTATAGTGATTGTGGTGAAAAGTTAAGTATGTTCTATTTTGTGCTAGTAAACGATATGATTAGTTGAATGTGTGAATCTGTTGAATGTTAGATAAGTGATATATTGATGAGAATGATTTGCATGTGGAGCATGAGAGGTATATGATGATTGGAGATCAAAAAATAATGGATGTCATGTTGTGCACTTTGTGCCACATGTTAACTGGCTTTACAGAGGGTTAGTTGGGTTGAACGGAGATGTGTATGTATAAGCTATTTTTCTTTGCGGAGATTTAGGTGGATGGTACGAAGAATGGATAAGCATGTCCAAGTTACAAGTATGAAACTTTGCGGAGTCTTTGGCTTTAAGCCTCATGTATGCATGCAAGACCCATGGCCATGAGCATACACAAGCTATGACAGTCCGTTGGACTTGTCCTCATGTTTCAAGTTATGCCAATTCATGGGGCGTGTCTTCAAGTTTCCATGCTAAGGCTATACGCAGGACTTCGCTATATGAAGAGTCGGCAGGGATTATCTTTCAAGCAAGAGTCTACAGGGGCTATCTTTTATGCAAGAGCCCGTAGAAACTAATTGTGAGTATAAATCCGCATGTATGAGTTCACCAAGCATGAATCCGCATGTATGATTTCACAAAGTATGAACCCGCATGTATGATTTCACAAAGTATGAACCCGCATGTATGAGTTCACCAACCATGAATCCACATGTATGGGTCCACCAAGTCTTTGGGCTATAACAGTCCATAGGACTATCCACCAAGTCTTTATGTTACAATAGTATGCGGGACTGTCCACCAAGTCAAATTTCTATAAGCCTAATCATGGGATTATCCAAGACTATCTGAAACATGTTTATACACAAGGCTATTCGCAATAAGTATGTTTGCAGGTGCTATCGATAACATGTCTTTTCTTAAAGACTAGACGTGATAGGTCTGTTAGTGGACTCAACCGTTATGCGTGGGATGTTTATATGAGTGAGCTATCTATATGTGTGAGTTGTTTATCATGCGAGTCATATGCCATGTGAACTTATTGTATAGTGCAAGTTACTGGTTGTGCAAACCACTTATGTGTACAAGTTAAATCCCATGCGAGCTATGCCAACATATGACTTGTACCATTGTGCGAACAATGCCAACGAGTGCACAATATCAATGTGTAAACTTGTCCATGTGCGAGCTCCGAAAAATACACAGACTGGCTAGTTTAGTGGAGAAATCATACTATAATACCATATTGGGCAGGTTATGTTAACAAACTCATTAAGTTCATCTTAAACTTACTTCCTCCTTTGTTTGTCTTTTTAGGTATATAAGCTATTTTTAGACGTAGAAGAGGGATTAAGCTAGAATCCTCAGAATATTGTGAGCCTATTTTCTTTCGCTTGTAGCATGTACATATTGGGGCAACTTGTAGACTCAAATTCTTAAGCTCATACATCTTATGTTTTTTGAACTACGAAAATGATGCATTAGTTTAAATTTCATGGATGATGTAAAAGATGGATTTTTTTTAGTATATCTCACTTTAGTATATGAAGTTTACTTTGGCTAGCCTTTATTAAATTTCAGATACTGTATGATATTCTACAAATTGTTTGTATGCACACGATAACACTTCAAGTCAGAATTTAGTTTCATGTAACATCCTCGTTGGTCGATCATCCAGTCAGGCGTTGGGGGTGTTGCAACTGAGCTTTATAACTTAGGGTGAGTTTGGATGGGTAGTGCGTTTATCTGCAGTTAGTGTAAAAACAGCGGTGGCGGTGAGATTAGATACTGTAGCGTGAGACAAAAAGTAAGCTAAACGCACTGCACCGCACTCAATCGCCCATCCAAACCCACCCTTAGTGGTGATCCAATACATTTTAAATTACGAATGTGTATTGTTAAAAATGAAAACATTCTAATCATGTACAAATATATATTTATGTAATAATTCAAGAAGTGAATGCTACATTTAATAGCAATTTTCAAACACACAATACAATCAATAATCAGTTACAAAATAACATTAAAAAAATGAAACAATATCACTGTATTCAATAAATAGTGATAGTGTTTCAATTCAACGTTCAAGATCATTTAATCATTTTGCCCAAGTAACACAAGGAGGAAAGACATTCCGACATATGATGTCCAATTGAACACCAAACGATCAACGAAAATGGCACAAACGTCAACAATAACAATACCTTGTTGCATGATAAACGTGACTTAATCAATAACCAATCACCACACCAAATGCGCAAAACACAATAATGACAATACTCCCGAATGCTCAAGGCTATCCGCACAATGAACAATAAGCAATGATTAGGGACCCTTACACTCTAGCATGCCAACTATATCCGAAGAATTTTCAATTAGCTTTACCAGGCATTTAATCAATTATTAAATTTCAAATTTATCATTAATTTAGAAAATAATCAATTAATAAAATATCAATTTAACAGAAATAACCATCTTTTAAAATTTAATAAACTACTACACAAAATCAATTTTGAATGCAAGGAATCACAAACATCACAATCCCTAAGTTAATAATTTGTTAAAATATTTTAAAATATAAGGATCACAAACCGAATTTCTAAGCATTCGTTACTTAGAATCAATCAATCCACAACGATTTTCACTGTTGACGATTCACCTAACTTATTTTTCACTTCAATAGAAAAGTATGTTAGAACTGTAAAATAATATCTTATATAAAACTTAATAAACCAAAAACCAAGATCTATCATCTCAAATCATCAAGAACAAAATTAAATGCGAAAGCATACCTAAATCCATTGATTTCTTGAAATCTTCGATCTTGTAGTTTTGATCTTCCACATTAGCACACAAGTAATTTACAAAAGGTGACTCTCTCTTTTCTAAAGATGAGAAATTAGAAAAGTTACCTATATGTAATTTGGAGACCATAACCCTAATATATATAACTTTTGCACATTAACCCTAATTTCTAATTATCCCATCATCAATTAGAAATTAGTTACTTGAGTATCTACACATATTTGGTCCATACTTTACTTAATAACTAAAGTCTAATAAACCTTAACCAAATTAGATCACTTTTAATTTGGGCTAACCTTTTATGATAGTAAATAATAACATGTAATTACTCTTATTATATATGTGATGTCCATATTTTCTATCAATCTCCCACTTAGACCACATATATATACTAATTACTCTATGATTACATGTCATTATATACTTTATGAGCTCAAAACTTTACTATCCTATCCAAAAGGTATTGTGAACAATCTCGTCCGTTAATTATGTTAACATAGAATCAAGGCAACTTTCGTTACATATATCATAACTAAATTCATCTTTAATCATGTATATTAACACAACCAAATGACATAGATTAAGTATGGATGTGTAGCATGGAAATTACATGCAATATGATCTAAACATGTCTATTTCCAACTGGTCCTCCTTAACCTCAGTGAGATCAAATTTTACTAAAATCAGGGTGTGAATAAACTAAATAAACTTTATTTCTGCAGAAAATATCCTTAATATCTGTAGATTTAAATAATTGAAAAATGTGTCTATAACAGAAAAACATTTAAAATTACAAAATCCTACTAAAATTGAATATCCTGTAACTAGTTCCAACAATATTCGAATTTAAAGACAAATTAAATCGATTGTTTTCGAATGAACAACAATATCCAAATTTGTCCATCAAAAAAACAAAAACTAAATTCTATCTAAAAGACTGTACAACCAAAGTGTCTTTTAAATCCAAACAAATTAAAAAAAAAATAGTTCCCAATAACAACCTAAAATGTCCAATTGCTTCCACTTCCACCGATTTTCCATCGCCTGCAAAGAAGTGTCTTTCACCATCACTTGGTTTTCGGAAGCTCTGGCAATCCTGCATAGAAACACTTATGTGAGTAGTAGAAGCAAAACATATCTACCAAGTGTTTCTAGGTACTGAAACTAAATTAACCTTAGAGCAAACTAAAGTAAGAATTATACCTTTCTTTGCACGCCATGCATGATATTTGGCTCATTCTTTCTTCATGTGTCCAGACTTGTTACAAAGATACAACTCTCTGTAACTTCTTGTTATTTCTTTTGAGCTAAACCCTTAGCAACTTCATTCTGATATTTTCTTTTCTTGCCATTGTCTTTAAAGGCATTGACCAAATGATCACTTTCATATTTATTATGCTTCAACCTTTCTTCCTCTTGCACACAATGAGAAATGAGCTTATTTAGAGTCAATTTCTCCTTTTGATAGTTGTAACTAATTTTAAATTTGTTACATTGTGCAAGAAGCGATATCAAAATCATAAGAACAAGCAATTCATCAAAAAGCTCGATCTTACGTGCCTTAAGTCTTGAAGCAACATAGAACGTCTCCATAATGTATTCCTTTACGTTTCCTTAACCTTTATACTTCATAGACATCAAAAAAGTCAAAAGTGATGTCATCCCAACCTTATCATTTTTAGCAAAACATTTCTCAATTTCGTTAAGGAAACCCTTAGCCAGAGTAATCTCTTCAGATTCTGTGCCCCTAAAAGCTTCTGGAATATTGTGTTTCATGATCATTAGACTCATGCAGTTTGAACAATCCTACCTCTCAAAATCCCTTTTAACATTAGGGGTGCTTGTTGCAATGAGAGGTGTAGGTTGTTCTTCCTTTAGTGCAAGGTCTATGTCCATACAGGTAAATATTATAAGTAATTGTCTTTTCCATTCCTTGAAATTAGTCCCATTAAGCATGTGTATAGAACTTATATTAGCAGATATTGTAGCGGCAGAAGATGAACTAGCTGAATATAAAACAAAATAGATAATAATAAAAAAACAGCTCACATTAATATTCATAAGTAAACAATAAATTCAAAATAGTGATTAATCCTATCTCAAGATATCAAACATAACATCAATATCAAGTATTTAGACAGTAATATAAACAGTAAGTTATACTTTTATTGTAGCAATCAAACATTGACAATAAATTATATCAAATAATGAATCAATCTTTGGACTAACTTATTGCTCACATAAAGTATCTTATAATTGTCACATATTTATCACCACAAATGTTGTTGAAATTAAGCCAAATATTAACTTACCTTTGGGTCAATTAATAAACGCATGAATCACAAAAACATATAATCATTTTGATATTTTAAATAAATTAATCTACAGAAAAAGAGGTCATTTTGGTGACATTTTATTTCAACTAATCTATTTAAAATATTAGACATCCTTAATTAAATCTCAAAGCCAAAATCTAAATTTATTTGTTTCAAAATATTTCAATTTTGAACCAAAATAATTTGAATAAAGGTAAATCTCACCTCAAGTTATTGGACACTCCATTAATATTTCATCTTTGGACAAAATATTAACTTGCAAGTGATATCTTGGTATAGTAATCCAACACTGACAATAAGAACATGTCAAACAATAAATCTTCCTTTAGGCCAATTATTGCGCGCATGTAAAACCGAATAATGGTCACATTACCAGTTGCACATGTAATTTTGTTAAATATTAACCTTCCTTTGTGTCGATCAATATTAACATAGCTTAAGTACATGCACAACCTTTTTTATTTTAAAACAAAATAATTTCAATATTAGAGGTCATTTTGACAACTTATTATTTCAATTAAGTTATTTAAATATATATATATATATATCAATATTCAAATTTAAAAATTTCCATAACAGTCAAAAGGTCAAAACTAAGGTCTTTTTTATCGCCCTACAGTTCTCGAAATGACCCAAAATAATGTTGTCTTATTGTCGTAATAAAAAAAAATCAAAAATCTTAATCATCGACGGATTTATTTTGGTGAATTACAATAACAGGGCAAAGCCCGAAATTTCATGAATTAATCATTCCAAAAAGAAAGAAACTTGATCAATTCCTAATGATTCAATATGACAAGGCTTGGATACCACTTGTGAGAACCGTAAAATAATATCTGATATAAAACTTAATAAACCATAAACTAGGATCTATTAGGTCAAATCATCAAGAACAAAACTAAATGCGGAAGCGTATCTGAACCTATTGATTTCTTGAAATCTTCGATCTTGTGTTTTGATCCTCCAAATTAGCACACAAATAATTTAGAGAATGTTGCTTTCTTTTATAAAGATAAGATATCTAAAAAGTTACGTATATGTAATATGGGAATCATAACCCTAATATATTACTTTTGCACATTAACCCTAATTCCTAATTAGCCCATCATCAATTAGAAATTAGTTTCTAGAGTATCTATGCACATACTTTATTTAATAACTAAATCCCAATAAACATTAACTAAATTAGATCACTTTTAATTTGGGTTAACCTTTTATGATAGTAAATAATAACATGTAATTAATCTTATTATATATGTGATGTCCATATATTCTAACAAAATATACGAATTCATTAAAATAATTTTAAATTATCAATCCCACCATAATTAACCTAATTTTCAGTCTTATACGAATTTCAATTTCAAAGCAACATAATTAATTAAATAAAACTTGTTGCATATAAATATTCATATCATTGTTGAATGAGTAAACAAAGCAAATAAATAGCACGTGGCCGCGTATAATAAATATTCTTAAATCCCATATGAGGGTCAATCTAATAATTTATCTTAAAATCAATCCAACCAATTTAACTCGAACTAATGCAACAACAATGCCAAGATCAACTTTAGTCCATTCTAAACCTTATGAACAAGATTTACCATTATAATTAATTAAATTAATGGTAAACTTACCTTCATAGCAACCAATTGAAGAGCTTGATGCCATCTTTTCAGTCCTTCTAAGCGATAAATAGCAGCAAGATTGAAGCTGCAACTGGCGGCAAACACCAATGATTTGGCGAGAATGAACAACAAATTATTGAGGGGTGAAAATGGGAGTGAAGCAATGCAAATTAAGGTTTATGGCAGCAAATTGGAAGTATTCGATGCAACAAAAATTGAGTCGAATGGCCATCAAATAACAATTATAAAACAGCAGCAAAAATTGAGAAAGCAACAATTGAACTGTGAAATTGAGGGAGGCGATAGCAAGGATGGAAACAATAATTGCAGCAATTATTTTGGAGGTACATGGTGCTGCAACCGGTGCCAATAGCAAGTATAAATTGGACCAACAATTTGAGGGCTATTAACGAAGACTTTGGTAATATAATTTGGATGCTAACCGGTACAACAAAGGTAGAAATAATTAAATGTTTTAAGGAAATCTGGCGTTGCAATTTTAAATGCCAATCGGTGTGCATTTTTAAAGAAGAAGTTGGTGCAGCAATTTTGAGAAGCCAATCGGCAGAATTTGAAGAGAAATATGTGTAGCAAATAAAATCGACGTTGAATTCAAATTGGAGGGCAAGATCGACGAGGGGAAAGCAACCGATTGCTTCAATATGAATATAAACAGATGTGATTTCTGCAGGCTAATTGGCTATTAGACTCTTGGGTTAATCACAACCTACAACTTCCCTAGTTCTTTCCTTCTTCAAATTAAAGTTTTTATACATTTAAAAAGGTTATTGTAACATCAATTATAGGTTTAAATTATATCAATTTATAGATCATTAAATTACATGTTTCTAAGATTGCAAGCATTTTTAGACAAAATTTCAATTATTTTCTTTTATAATTAGCAATAAATATAGTAAAATTTGTAAAATAAATATTAAAACCGTCAAATAATGTACAATAAGAGAAAATAATATTAGCCAAGTGGTTCAATTTAACCGTCAATTATCAAAATATCAATTTAAGGGTAGCCACTAAAACTGGGATGACATGCGAATGTATAATATATTATTACATGCATGCAATTGCAACATATTTAACATTTCACGTAGCAAAGTCCAGATGGCATTGTAATATCATTTGATAATTAATCACTAAAGATGGAATGGCATGCCAACATAATAACATCTATTAGATGTTACATAGTATTCCATGTGACAAATTCCACATGGCATTATTAATTTAAAAAATACATTTTTGAAAAATTCAGCAGTTTCATAAAATGATTAATATTTTATTTTGAAATTATGCAATTTTCATATTTTAGTCACTGTTTTATTTGGATGAAATTTATATAAAAAATTTCAAAATTCATTTTATTACATTTGAAACTTCATTACTTAGAAGTATTTGATGAATAAATCTATTTGATAATGTATATCAAACACTTCGATTTCAATAATTTGATAATTAGATTTATTTATTATAATTTTGACAATGAAATACTTTAATAATGGAGACTAGATATTAATAAAATAAGTTTTCGCAAACATAAAAGTTAGTCACCATATTATGATTTTTCATAATTAAAAAATTACTTCTCCAATAGTTATTTGATCAAAGCTATAATTTATTTGTTTTCTCATTTGAAAATTATAATAAAATTTGAGATAAGCCATCGTATGATGGATGACGTAATAATACCACGTGTCTTATCACATGTGTCACGCATTGCCATATTTGTAACAATTCGTTTTTTAATGATATCGAAAATGGTGATTTCAAAATCTCGTATTCTGATTATCAAGTCATTAAATATTATTTTATAATATTTACGAGGCTATTTTAGAATTTTATTAAATTCTGGTCCAGTAATTTTAGCGATTGAATAGTTAATTAAGGAAAATGACTAAATCGTAAAAGACGTAAAATTTAATCACTATTGAATTTTATTAATTAATTCGCTTATTTAGTAAAAGTGGGAGGACTTATATGGTATTTATACCATAATGGATTGGCGTGGATGGTTAATGCTTTATTTTTACTTAAATATTATATGATAAAATTATAATAAATGAAAGTTAACAGTTAATAAAAATTAAAAATAATTAGAAACTCATCATCATCATCTTCTTTTTCACTTAGCTCCAAACCGAAATACCATTGAAGAACACCTAGAAGCTTTCGGCCAAACAAAAATTCTTGCGTGTAAGTGTTATATAAGCTCGTTTTTAGTAAATTTTGTATTTTTGAAATCATTGTAGCTTAATCTTGCTAACTCGGGGACTATTTTGTAAAACTGTTAAAGATTTTGAAACTATCCATTAATGATTTTTAGTTGTTCATGAGGTTAAATGATATATTTATGAGCTTTGTTTTTAAATAGGACTATTTTGTAAAGGAATTTTGGTTAGTTTTGAGTTTAGGGACTAATATGAAAATATGTTAAGTTTAGCATGAACTTTTTGAAAATTTTAGTGATTTAAGACTGATTAAGGATCAAATTATAATTGGTTTTAAGTTTGAAATTTAAATGTGAAAGTTATAATAGTTTCGGTTTTAGGGACTAAATTAAACAAAACGTAAAAGGAAAGGAAAGGTTGTAAAATGAAATTGATGAGTCATATGCATATATATGAGTGAAATATATTGGAGATTTTTAAATTAAACTTTAATATTATATAGATCAAGAGTACGGAGGAAAAAGGGAAAATTGTAGAATAGTCCTAACAAACCAACTCGTTATCCAAATATATATTAGGTAAGTTCATATTATAGTCGTATATATATCTTGTGCTGTCATAAATTGATTTTGATTGAATTGTTAATGAATTTTTAATATTAGCTTGAAGTTATAAATTGTTTACAATTAAGTACAATGTGAGAAAACTTATTTGAAAACAACTGAATACTTGTGAAACATGATTCATATGATTTCGAAATGATTATGACTTGTTTACGGCATATACACTAATGACATGGAACTGCCCCTAATTTATAAATTTTACAAATTTTGTTAAATGCCCGTTTAAACATAGTAAACTGTTAGGATACAATTGAGATGCCAATATGGTTAGAATGCACACTTGTATGGGTTTTCACTTCGATGCATCTGTTTGCACTTTAGTGCCTCTTTTTTCACTTCAGTGCCTATGTATAGTATTACAATGCTCTCTAGTGTGGTGTAGTTACCCAAGTATCTGAATTAATTTGCTATAGTTCATCAGACTAGTAAAACTTATGATTAAATTATCAAATGATTTGTTTATATAGGTGAATGCATATGAATGATCTTGATTGAACTCTTGATGCACAGGAGATTATCTTGTGATATAAGCTTATGTAAATCTTACATGTTTCTTGTAAATTGAATGTCAGGTTGTTATTTCTATATTACTTGTTTAAATTACAATTGCTTGGTTGACGTAAGTTGGTTTATGATTTAACTATGAACTTACTAAGCTATATAAGCTTACTCTGTTTCATTTCTTGTTTCCTGTAGTTGACGTTTTACGGAACTAGGCAGTCAGATCAACTACAAGGCTCACACTATCGAGCTTCAATCTCGGCATATTTTAACCCCATGCTTAGCTTAATTTTGGATGATTTTCTATTGAATTTGATGAATTCGATGCTCCTAATCCCTTAATTTCATGTTTTATACTCAGGAGAGCTTAGGAAGTCAAAAAGGACGAGAAACGGGCCAAAAAGGAGCAAAATGGGCCTACCTAGGAAATCAACATGGCCTGGACCATTGGGCACAGCCGTGTGTCACAAGCAGGATCAACCACGGCCTGGACTATCGACCATGGGCGTGTCCCTACTGAAATCAGGATGAATTCTATTCAGAATGGGATACTTATGGGCCAAGTAAGGCATTTCAAAGCCTATATAAACACCCTAGGGGGCAACCTAAAATAAGAGTCAACAAGACGTCAAATAGACGCTGAGTAGAAGGTGGAAAATACTCTAAGATAGCCATCGGGAACAGCTTAGGAGAAGGATCCCCATCAAGTTCTTTAGAAGTTTTTGGCTTTTCTTATGTTTTGTTGTTTTCCCTATTCTAATATGTTTCCCCTCATTAGTATGAACTAAATTCCTCAAATACCTGAGAGGATGAACCTAAGACAGATCTTATTATTATTTGATTTATGAGATAAATACTTGTGCTTATTCTTAATTGTGAGTTCTTATTCTTGTTTGATAATTCAGGTTATTGATTCAAGTCGAATGTGCTTATTTAGTGGAGCAAAAGTCCTTGTTTAAGAGTAGATCAACACAATTAAGCGGAGTTGATTGCAACCCTAGATATAGGGCGACGAAAATCTGCCGGATTAGGTTCAAACCTAATAAGGGAATCCATAGATCGAGTTAATACGACAATAGAGGTTTTAATTAGAAAGAGATTTCAATTAATCAACCTAGAGTCAGTTGCCTATAGCTTCGAAAGAGGTATTAATATAATTTAGGGATTTCTACGGATTAAGTCAAGTGAATAAATCGCATGAATCAAAAGTAAGAAGTAAAGTCTAGGTGGATTCTTCCTTAGGTATTGCCTATCTCATATAAGTTGTCCAAAAGTATTTTCCCCAATTCATTCTCTGTCGCTTTCATAGTTAATTAAATTAGTTAGTTACTTTCAGATTAAAATTAAATCCCCTTAATTATTAGGCTAGACAATAAAAAGATAGTTAATACTAGTACTCTTAGTCCTTGAGGATACGATATTCCGGACTCACCACAGCTATACTACTGTTCGATAGGTGCGCTTGCCTTTGTCGAAATAATAATTAGTTTCGAGCTTCATCAACAAATATTGGCTCATTGATTTTCTAAGTTCAAACTGATGATAAGTGTCATTGTAAGAACGTTTACATTGCGAGAAAGACAACTTAGTTTAGTAAATAATCTAAACGAGATTGTAAACCCGTAAAAAGAATCAAAGTGAACATTTGATTCAAAAGTTGAGAAGAATTATTATGTTGTCTACAATTCCAATTGAGGAGACGGCTAGTTTTGGATATCAGAGCAATTGACTCCATAGGTAGAGACAAAGATGTATTCATTGGCAGAATGATATATTGGATTGGACCCAAGATGAATTAATTCTGAATTCGTTTGTGAATTAATTCACTTGTAGCATTCATTGTGTGATTTACCTAAATCCTAAGTTAGTCACTGGCCATGCGTATGTAACTCCTATGGTTTGATATAAGTGGAGGCTTATACTCTAATGATGATCCACTCGATAGTCAGTATGTTGGGTATATGACTTGTGTATGGCATGACTTTACTAGCAACAATGGAATTCATAACTCAATTAAAGAGTTAACGATATCCTCTCATTAGTATTGTGTGGATTGATAAATATGGAACGTGGCCACGAGTTTCTTATTCTCGAACGAGCAATTTATCACTGTCATTTGTTGATAGTGACCATATTAACCATTAAAAAGACTCAATAGTGACAATGAGATAAAATAGGATTATATTGAGTGAACGGATTTAACTCAAAGGAATCAAAGATACCATATGAGGGTAACTCACACATGACGAGGTCATTGGACAAAGTAGTTGGATGAATTGCTTTTGTAAATAGTATACAATAAGGAGTTTTCAATCATGGTAATTCTTGTAGACTAACTCTATGGTTAAGTAATTGCGAATTATGATTCTGGACATAATTACAATTACTAGAGCCTAATTGTATATGTTCGATTAATCCCTTCACTAGCTCAACAAAAGCTCGATCAAACTGCATTTGAATCAGAAGAAAATTTTACAATTTTGGAAATAATTTAATTGAGTAGATTTATTCGATGTGGAATTAAGTTGGACGGTTGTAAAAATTGTTCAACTAGAGAATTTGATTAAAGAATTTTATTGAAAAATTAATTTGGAAAATCTAAGTAATTTTTGGGAAAATTATTTTTGATTAAGTAAAATTAAATTAATCAAATTAATTAAAATTAATATGATATTTTTGAAAATTAATTTTCAAGTCAAACAATTGGCCCAATGGGCAATTGTACTTGAAAATTGGATCAGATATCGTAAATTGGGTCCAGGAGCCCAAAATCAAGACCAAGACCCAAGAATTGGTCGAACCGAGTTTGGTACGTGAAATCGGGATGACGGTCCAACCGGTGGCTGGACTTGAGTAGTTGAGCCGTCACTGGCTCAGACCAAACTGATAGAAACTGAACTAGCTCGGGGTGTCGGCGGCTGCGAGGTGGTATTTTGGTGGCCAGAAAATGGTCGGTGGCGGTGAGTCTTCGATGATTGAGTAGCGGAAGAATTACATACTTGTTGGGACTCTACCAGAGAATTTGATTTCAAATTAACTATTTCAAAAATAATATTATTTTGATAGATTTAATATTAAATTTAATTTAATACTTATCTTAATAGTATTTTATTAATTTAATATTAAAGTAATTATCTTAATATTAAATTTAATTTAATGTTTATCTTGTAGATAAATATACTATTAATTTAATAAGATTTAATATTAAATTTAATCTAATATTTAGTTTGACAAATATTATATTAATATAATATTAAAGTGATTAAATTTAATCATAATTAAACTCTCTAAACTCTCTTTATATAAAGAGAGCCTTGAGTCATTATTTACACAAACTTGAATTCAAGAGAAAGTTATAAAGAGAAAATCTTTGAAGAAATTATTTCAGAAAATTTCTAAAGATATTTTTCTTATTTACAACTTGGCTCAAAAGTTTAGAGAAATTGTGAAATTACACCACTGGTAATTTTTGTGAAAATGTTTCTGATTCGAAGCGGCCCTACACTTAGCATACGTGAGCTTGAGGATAGCGATCTATTCAGTCGAAACGTTCATCCTAGACGAATCGAAAAGATACAATTTTGATTAATTGTTTATTACTTTAGATATCATAATCAAGTTTTTGTTTTGATAATTTTTTTTAAACTCTGGTTTTTCCCTAAATTTATTTTCCATTACGTTTTCCAAACTTATTTTTCCAACAATTAATATCAGAGTCAGGTTGTGCTCTATCTATAAGTATAAACAGATAATCAAAATAAATTTCACTTCTTATTGAATGATTTGATTATATAAAAAGTGGTATTCTTTAGATATTATGTATTCTTTAGATAATCAAATTAAATCTCATCTATTCAATGTATTTGAAAAATTAAACCCAAAAAATAACACAAGTGCTACATTAGAAAAAAGTGTCAAACTTATATACCAAATTATAAATTAAACCTTAAAAATATGAGCGAAATACTATTTTTATTTTAGAAAATTTGTTTCATATAAAGTTAAAGAAATTAATTTATTTTTCAAACTATTTTTTTTAATTATTCCAATCAAGAATGGAATTGTTCCTAAAGAAAAAAATAAAGTTGTCTTTATTTTATGTGTTAATATTTTTTTACAATGTATATTATGTTTTAAAAGAGTAAAAATAGTAATAAAAAAAACAGTGTTGAATTTTATGTGTTAATATTATTATATTTCAAAAGAGAAAAATTAGTAAAAAATTCATGTTGAGAGGAGTGGATTTTTTTTTTCAATTTACCTAGGAACTTTTTATTTTAATTTTGTCTTTAATATTTAACATCTATAATATTTATCAAAATTTCTGATTGAGTTGATGTAACATTCAATCGAGTCATTAATTCAATAAAAAATTAAAATATTTTTTCATAATTAAAATATATATATTATTCGATAAGATGTTTTAGTCTTTTCATTATAATAAAAACTAATTAAAATATACATATTGTACGATTTGTACATGCACTAAATAAATTTTTTTACATTTTTTATATATATAATTTATTATCTCTTAAATTTGTATATGTTAATAATGTTGTTCATTGAGTTAGTGTCACAACTCAATTCGACACTAACTCATAATCGATGACAAAACCATGATAAACAAATGTAGTGCATTTAGTAGTATTTAATGTATTTATATGTTTAAATTCTGTTTGTCTCATAATTTAATTTAATTTTTTTAATTTTAATATCGTAAATATTTCATGTATTATTATGATTAATTAATTTCAAACCATACATTTCATTAATTATTATATTCTACTTTTAAATAAGTATATGTATTTTTAATTTTTAATTTCCACACACATATGCGTATGATAGGATTTCTAATATAATTTAAAATTATTAAATTACTTTTATATCGTTTTTAGTTATATAATGTGAAAATTCCATAAAAGAGTTTAACTATAGATGGAATTGATAGTTGTCATACATAAGAATATTAGATTCCTATCTAAAAATATCAAAATTAATTATTTGTATCTTATGGTATTATTTTGAATTTTTTTTTATAATTTATTAACTAAGTATATATAAACTATATATTAAATTTTTAATTGAGTAGATGTCATGAATATATCAACTTAATTTAGAAATGATTAAAAGTCTAATAAAATTTAAGATGAGTATATTTTTGTCTAATCATATTTTTAATAAAAATAATACTATAATGGAATTTGAATTTGGAACACGTGACCATATAAAAGTTTTATAAATATATTTTTATATTGCTTGTGACATATGTAGGGAAGCAAAGAAAAGGGGAAAATGATAGTGCTCGGGAAGATGATAGACTATAATCAAACATGGTGAGTTAGTAACATATATACAATGGATATGGATACTCAGGTGGGTAGCAGTAGGCTGAAGTACATTCAATTGGTTTATCTTCGTCGTCTTTTTCCTTTATTGCCTCCAAACTCTGTATATTGGCCTCACCAATCTTTCTCAAACACTGGATCAGCTTAGCTGAATCAATTCCATCTCCAGTCACCACTAATTTATCTTTGTCATCTCCTTCTATACCCACTGATATCACACCTATTTATACACACATACATGCACATTAACATCAACAAACGAACGCGCATAGTTTAAAAATAATAGATAGTTTAATATCAGAAAAAGAACCATGTGTTTCAGCTACTTTCTTCATTACTTGGGTCTGAAACCCCTCTTCCTCATCACCACGCTTCCTCCAAATGCACCCCAAAAGACACCCTTTGGGTCCTCCCCTCGTTTGTATCTTAATAACTATCTTTTGCTGCACAACAAATCAACCATTAAATCAGCTTTATTACAAATATCATGATTGCTACTGCATGCTGCACGTTTTGCGACTTACCTTCATGTTTCCAAACGGTACGTACCGTACATTAACCTTTCAAGGGGCTGATAATTGGATAATGAGGAAGGAGCCGCAATTAGACCGGTTTTTATAGCGGTCTCAGCATACCTAACAAGCCACTCAAAAACCGACATTAATAATTGTTTACCAAATGGTATATCAAACTTTGAATGAGTAAAGAGTTAGTTGAAATAAAAGATCAATTTCCTTGCATCTTACTTCCCCCAAACTTTGCCTTGTTTTCCTTTTATTTTATAATATTTGTTAGTTACTTAAAACCAACTTTGCTTTGTATTTATTTTCCAATCACTATAAATTATAATATTATATCATATAAGTTCCTGTCCTTACTACTTTGTATAGAATATATCAAATGTTTGGTCTTCCTATTCAATCTTCCACACGCTATTTATTTTTTAAATCTGTATACATATATAAGTCAAAACCCAACCACCGTCTGCAGATTAGAGAAAGGCCACCCTCCCTAATTTCTCATATTTCATTCCTTAAAATATGCTATTACTCCTTGTACTTTTATACAATTTGAGATTAGTTTCTGTGCCGATCTTCTTATTTTTTAATTTAAAAATCTTAATCTAATTACTGGTAGGTTTTGTTAGATTTTGTTGACTTAACATATTTATTTTTCATCAATCATATGACACGTCACATGAAGACAACTTAATCAACATGTCAAATTGAAAATTTTTGACTGAAAATATTTGTGATTTTAATGATTGGACTGAAAATTTTAAATCAAAATAATTGAAGAACTTAATTTCTAACTTTTTAAGTATAAGGCCTAAATCTTACAATTTATCAAAATACAAAGACTTACTGCATAGTTTAACCTATTTATTTGACTTTGAGTAGTACATGTCAGATATTTTAAATAATAACATATTATTATTTATGCCATCCTATTGATGCTTATGGATTCTGAAACATTTGTTGGCATTTCTAAATTCGTCAAGTTGTATAGAAATCTACGTCCAGATTCACCATTGATATCTTGTTTTAGCAAATAGTTCAAAACACATGACTTGCACGTGAAGATAAAACATATAATAAATACCATATAGACTATGGAACCCAAACACTTTGGTTACAGGAGTTTTTATATATTATATCTTTTGCGTGTGATGATATTTATGAGTAGATAAAAGAAAGTTGTAGTGTTTTTCATATAATTAAATAACATAAATTGTATTTGCTTAAAGTGTAAATTTGTCTAGTGGTTATGATGTTCTTCCTTTGCTTTATGGGATAGTTGTTTTAAATAAATTCCACTCTTCCAATTATTTTAAACTGGAATTTGTTGATAGCGATGAGATTAGGAGCGATTCATCCAGTAGATCGAGAACCATAAGTAATTAAATTGGAGGATGAAAGATTTTATGGAACTCAAGTGAGACACAGAGATAAGAGAAAGAGTTTTTCAATATGAAAAACTACCGCTATTTTGTTTTCTGTGTAAGAAGTTGGGGCATGGTGAAGGTTTTTGCCCGGTTAGATTAACATTAAAATCACAAGAGGTGGATCTCAGTTGGGATATTTGGTTAAGGGTAGCGCCTAGGAGGGCCTCGTCGAAGGTGAGCAAGTGGTTGAGGGGCAATAGCCAAGGAAGTGTTCTAACAGGAGTAGAAGTGAATGTCACTAAAGAAGGGAAGAATTTTAGAGATATCCAAACACATTGGTCTTATCAGATAAGGGGCGAGAAAAGTGGACTTTACCCGAATACAAAAGTTGGGGAATAGCTACAATTTGATAAGGAGTGTTTTAGATAGGTTAAAAAGTTTGGGTCAACATCTAGGTTAGATGGAGATGGGCAGATGGACTTGAGCTCAGATATGGAGAATAGCCCAATTGAAATAGTGGATAGTAAGAAAGGCAAAAAATAAATTAAGTAAATCTTGTTGTTTCTAGTAATGTTGATTCAACAAATTTGGGAATTCCTTCTGAGATATCGACGATCGTTGTTAAGCAAATCAGTCGAGTACAATAAAGACCCTCAGTTAGAATGTTCGTGGGTTAGGGCAGCCACAGGCAGTTAATCATCTAAAAAACAAGCTGAAACATATCAAGCCCCATCTCTTGTTTCTTATAGAGACAAAGTTAAGTGCAAAGAGAATGGAAAAGGTCTGTTGGAGTTGTGTATCAAAGAAAATAAAAGAAAAATAAAACAGAACAAGAGACTTTGCTAAGATGAAAACTGAATGATTCTTATCAGCTAAAGTTTTCATTCAAACTTTGATAATATATCAAATACACAAGTAAATTTTGACGGTTACAAAAGGCTAACTGCTCCCACTTACTACATGACTACAACTTGGCTTAAATTATACATAAAAGATAGCTGGTATACTAGCTATTACATCAATACAAATCAATCATTATATCCTACTAACTTAGTTATCACATTACAAATGAATTAGACTAAGTTACATAGGAACAAAACACTCAAAATATGTTGCTACATTCGGACCAGCTTCATTTCTTCACTTCAAAATAGTGTTGCAGCCTGAGTTGAGCTTGGTTTGCTGCTGGTCTTTTGTTGCAATGCAGGCCAAAGCTCTAACACTCCTCCTTGGACTGTATGCAACAAACACCAATCTTTCCTTTCAAGGTTTCAAACCTGGTAGCTCCTAATGGCTTGGTCAGAATATCAGCCAATTGAGTTTCTGAGCTACAATGAACAAGGCTAACTTCCTTTGATTGCTCAGCTTCTCGAACAAAATGGAATTTGATTTTAAAATGGTTAGTCTTACCATGGGAGACTGGATTTTTAGCAATAGCAACAGTTGATTGATTATCAACCTTGATTTCAGTAGGTTGATTTTGTTCTCCATTCAAATCACACAAAAGCTTTCTAAGCCAAATGGCTTGATTAACAGATGTTGCAGCAGAGATGTATTCTGCTTCAGCTGTGGATTGAGCAACAATCTGTTGTTTCTTTGAACTCCAGCTGAAAACACTTGAGCCTAAAGTGAAGAAATAACCCGATGTGCTTCTCATGTCATACTGAACCTGCCCAATCACTGTCTGAATAACCAACAAGCTTCAGCTCCTCTGCCCTTCCAAACATAACACCAAAATTCAAGGTTCCTTTGACATATCTTAGGACCCTTGTTGCAGCTTTAAAATGTGCAACATTGCAGCAGTGCATGAACCTCGAGAGAAGACAAATTGCATACATAATGTTTGGCCTTGTTGCTGCCAAATAGAGTAGACAACCAACCAAACTCCTGTACCCCTTCTCATCCACTTGATCATGCTCACTGGTGCTTGATAGCTTTTCACCCAATGTAATAGGAGTGGTAACAGACTTGCAATTTGACATGCAAAATTTTTTCAGCACCTTTAGCGCAAATGCTTGCTAACTTATGAAAATACCTTGCTCTTCCTGAATTACTTCCATACTAAGAAAGTATGTCATCAGACCAAGATCAGTCATCTCAAACACATCTTTCATCTGCTTCTTAAAATCCTCAATTAGCTCCCTTTTACAACCTGTGACCAACAAATCATTAACATACAGAGATACAATCATCAAGGTCTCCTTTTCAGCCTTTTTGACATAAAGAGTAGGCTCACTAACACTTTTTGTGAATCCTAGCATTGTCAAATGACCATCGATCCTTTCATACCAGGCCCTTGGAGCCTGTTTTAGGCCATACAAAGCCTTCTTGAGCTTGTAGACTTTGTGTTCTTCACCAGGGATTTCAAAACCTTCAAGCTGTTCTATGAAGATTTCTTCCTTGATAAGTCCATTCAAAAATGTTGATTTGACATCCAAATGATGTACCTTCCAGTGTTTCTAAGCTGCTAAGGCAAACGACAGCCTTATTGTATCCAACCTTGCAACAGGTGTAAAGGTTTCAGAAAAGTCAATCTCTTGCTGCTGACTATACCCTTTCACAACCAATCTAGCCTTGTGCTTGTTTAAAGAACCATCTGCATTATTCTTGGTCCTGAACACCCATTTAACACCAATAATCTTTCTATTTTCAGGCCTATTAACAAGCTCCCAAGTATCATTCTTCTGAATCATTTTCATTTCAGCTTCCATAGCTTCATGCCAGCAACTTTCTTTTACAGCTTCATTATAACAAGAAGGCTCCACCACAGTCATAGTGCACCTTTCATAAATGTTTGCCAGTGTCCTGGTTCCTCTAACAGGTTCATCATCATAGCTATCTTCAACTACTCCTTCAATTTCAGCCTGCTATAGGTCAAAGTCATTTTGATCTTCATCAAGCAGACTTGCTTCAATTCCATCCCATTTCCAACAGCTTGCTTCACTGAACTTGACATCCCTGTTCACGACAACTCTTTTAGTCACTGGATCAAAGATTCTATATCCCTTCTTCACACTGTTGTAGCCAACAAACACCCCTAGCATGGACCTCCTTTCAAGCTTAGTTCCTTTCTCTGCTAGCACCAGTACATAACACAAGTAGCCAAATACTTTTACATGTGAAACAGATGGCTTCTGTCCAAACCAGGCTTCAAATGGTGTTTTGCCCTCAACAGCATTTGTTGGTAGCCTATTTTGCAAGTAAACAGTTGTGTTTACTGCTTCAGTCCGAAAAACATTAGGCATTTTAGCCTCAAATAGAAGGCACCTCGCCTATCAAGAATTGTTCTATTTTTCCTCTCACAAAGACCATTTTGCTGTGGTGTATAAATGGTGGTTAGCTGGTGCTGAATTCCAGCTTCATCACATATCTTTTGGAACCTCTGAGATACATACTCAGTTCCATTGTCAGACCTTAGGCATTTTAGCTTACAGCAAGCTTGATTTTCAGCCAAGGCTTTAAATTTGCAGAAGAATTCAACAACATCAGACTTTTTTTTTAGGAAGCTTACCCAGCAGAACCTAGTGTAGTCATCGATGAAAAGTACAAATTACCTACTGCCATTTAAGGAGGTGGTCTTCATAGGTCCACAGATGTCTGTATGGACTAGTTGGAGTCTTTCTCGAGCTCTCCAAGCTTTGTTGACAGGGAAAGGTAACCTGGTTAGTTTTCCTAGCTGACAAACCTCACACACTTCCTTGTTTGGCTCAATCTTTGACATGTCTTCCACCAAATTCATCTTTTGCATCTGACTAAGTGAATTGTAGTTCACATGCCCCAGCCTCTTATGCCATAAGGTTGCATCATCAGTCTGACTTGCATATGCCTTTGCTTGTAGCTGATTCATATCCACAATGAAGATTCTGTCTTGCATAGCCACTGTTGTTAACACTTGACTAGTAGCACTTTTGATCACACAAGTTTTGCCTTCAAAAACTAAGGAATAGCTTTTCTCCAGTAGCTGACCAACACTCAGCAAATTTTTATCAATTTCAGGTACATAAAGAACCTCAGAAATGGTTTTGTTACCTGACTTGGTGCCTATCACAGCCTTACCCTTCTCTTTTGCCTCCAAGAGTTGACCATTTCCTATTCTAACTTTGGACTTAAAGGTGGTGTCCAACTCCTTGAACATGCTTTTATCAGAAGCCATGTGGTGGCTACATCCACTGTCAACTAGCCAGATTTTGCTCACCTTGCCCAAGCTTGCAAAGCAGGATGCTGAGCAAACATGCTCTTCCTGCACTTCAACATCTTCAGCAGCCTAAGCTTGATTCTGATACTGTGGTTGTGGTTTTGGCTTATTTTTGCAAACTTTTTCAATGTGGCCAAACTATTTGCAGCCTCTACACTGAATATCTGGTCAATACCAACAGTATTTTTCAAGATGAGTGGTCTTCTTGCAATGAACACAAGGTGGAAACTTCTTCTTGGCAGCCTCTTTCTTTTTCTTTTCTGTCCAAGGCTTCTTGCCTTTAAAATTCGAGGTTGATCTTGAGCCCTCCCTGCTTTTGGCTTGAAAAGCTCCCTCAAGGTGCTCTTCATTTCTGATGGCTCTTCTTTGCTCTTGTGCATAGAGAGCATTTATCAACTCAGTCAAAGGAATGGTTGATAGGTCCCTTGAATCCTCCAAGAAGAAATTTTTGCTTCATACTTCTTTGGCAAGGTTGTTATGACTTTCCCAACTACCCTTTGATCACTAAACTCATCCCCAAGCAGTCTTATACTGTTGACAGTAGCCATGGTTCTGTTAGCATACTGCTTAATGGTTTCTGAGTCCTTCATCTTCAGATTCTTAAAGTCCCTTCTTAAATTGATTAGTTGCTGCTGCCTGGTATTTTTTGACTCTTGAAACTCCTCCTTGATTTTATCCTAAGCCTCATTCGGTGTAGCACAGGCCATTATCCTAGTGAAGATAACATCAGAGACTCCACTTTGAAGGCATGACATGACCTTGTATTTCTTAGCACAGTCTTCACTATGCTGCCTGATTTGAGTAATGGTCGAGTTAGCTCTCAGTGGTGGTGGCTCAGTGTCATTTAGAACAACATTCCACAAGTCATTTTCCTACAGGTATGTTTTAATTTTCACTGCCCAAATATTGTAGTTTTCACCAACAAAAACA
Source organism: Gossypium bickii (assembly GCA_025503065.1). NCBI lineage: Eukaryota > Viridiplantae > Streptophyta > Magnoliopsida > Malvales > Malvaceae > Gossypium > Gossypium bickii. The sequence continues at coordinate 12,669,418 of CP106716.1, read as the reverse complement.
GGTGGAGGATGTGGTGAGAAACTCATGTTTTACAGCAACCAAAAAACAACTAACAAAACAGCTTCTGCTTCCTGTTTCAAACACGATTGGCTAAGAAACAATGCACAACCAAGGCCCTCAAAGACAACAGGCTCTTGATACCATTTGTTGGAGTTGTGTATCAAAGAAAACAAAAGAAAAATAAAACAGAACAAGAGACTTTGCTAAGATGAAAACTGAATGAATCTCATCAGCTAAAGTTGTCATTCAAACTTTGATAATATATCAATTACACAAGTAAATTTTGACGGTTACAAAAGGCTAACTGCTTCCACTTACTACATGACTACAACTTGGCTTAAATTGTACATAAAAGATAGCTGGTATACTAGCTATTACATCAATACAAATCAGTCATTATATCCTACTAACTTAGCTATCACATTACAAAAGAATTAGACTAAGTTACATAGGAACGAAACACTCAAAATATGCTGCTTCATTCGGACCAGCTTCATTTTTTCACTTCAAAACAGTGTTGCAGCCTGAGTTTAGCTTGGTTTGCTACTGGTATTTTGTTACAATGCAGGCCAAAGCTCTAACAGGGTTAGAAAGAAATGCAGGTTTATGAATAGGATTAAGGTTGAAGCCATTGGATCATGAGGAGGTTTGTCATTAGGTTGGACAAGGGACTATAGTGTTCAACTAATGAGCTACTCGAAGTCAAACATTGATGTGGAAGTATGTGAAGGTGAGGGGATGATTCCGTGGAGACTGAATGGTTTTTATGGTGCATCCGATAAAAGGTGTCGAAAAGAGTTGTAGGATTTTATTCGTCTGTTAAATGGTAATAACTCATTTTCGTGGTTAGTTATAAGGGCTTTTAATGAGATAATTTTCTCTTTTGAGAATAGATAGGGACATGTTCGATATGAAAATAATATGTTGGCTTTTCAGATGGTATTAAAGGATTGTCAGCTTGTTGATTTGGGTCTTTCTGGTCAATGGTTTACATGGGTGAGAGGTCGTCTTCTAAAGAATAATATAAGGCAAGGTTGGATTAGGGAGTGACTAATCTGGAATGGTGGAGTATCTTTCTTGGTTATTACGTTAAACATATTACTCACTCCATATTGGATCATTGCCCAATACTGTTGGATACAGACGACATGAGAATAAATAGGTGGGTGACAAAGCAACCTCAATTTTGGTTTAAAGCAAACTGGGTTTTAGAGGAAGATTTTGATGAGGAAGTAAAGAAGGTGTAGGAGGCAAGTAGTGTGGAGGTTCCGTTGAAGTTGGACAACCTTGGGTCCACAATTGGTGGGTGAGCAAAAATGAATAAGATGAACAAGAAACATTCAACGTCTATGTTGAATGATCAATTAATTGAACTTAATAATGACAATCCTGATGAAGAAGCATTGGGAGAGTTGACTAAGATCAAGCTAGCACTAAATATGGAGTTTGATAAGGAGGAGTATTTTTGGGAACAAGGAGCTAAAGTGAATTGGATTCGATTTGGGGATCAAAATACCTCTTATTTTTATAGCTTTGCTTCTTATTGAAAAAAAGATAAATACTATCAGTGGTTTGTACAATAAGAATGGAGAATGGGTTAAAGATGAAAATGGGCTGATAGGAGTGGCAACCTCTTACTTTGAGAATTTGTTTATGGCTAGTGAGGTATAGGTTTGTGATCACGTTTTAACGAGGGTCTGACAATGTGTTATGGAAAGCATGAATAAAGATCTAGTAGTAGAGTTCAAGGCTGAGGAAGTCTTGGATGCAGTTAAGTGTATGGCTCCATTGAAAGCTTCAGGTGCGAATGGTTTTCTGGTTCTTTTTTATCAAAAGTACCGGCATATCATTGAAAGGGATATTTCAAATTTTTGCATTCATGTTTTGAATAATAAAGAAGATTTGGGTAAGATTAATCATACAAATATTGTTCTTATACCAAAGGTAATATGCCATCTAATATGACTCAATTATGGTCAATTAGTCTTTGTAATGTGCTATATAAGTTAATCTCTAAAGTGGTGGTCAATAGATTTTGACGTGTGTTAGACGTTTGCATTGGTGAAGTCTAAGTGCTTTTTTGTCAGGAAGACAAAGTACAAATAATATTTTGATTGCATATGGAATCTAAAGGGTCTTTTACTCTAAATTCAGACATGAGTAAGGCTTATGATCGAGTGAAATGAGTTTTTCTAAAGAGAATGATGACACAGATGGGGTTTTGCACGGAGCAAATTAATTTGGTAATGAGGTGTGTTACATTGGTGTCTTATTATGTGGTGCCCAATAGGGTTCAAGAAGAAGTGTTTCAGCCTTCTAAGAGGTTGAGACAAGGAGATTCATTAAGCCCATACCTATTCTTAATCTAGCAAAGAATGATGGTTTGATTAGGGGGCAAAGGTGGGATGAAGCAGATTAGAGGTAACACACTTATTTTTTGCAGATGATAATATATTGTTTGCCAAAGTAAATGAAGAAGGGGTAAATGCAATTAAGAGGATTGTGAAGGAGTATGAAATGGTGTTAGTCCAACTCTTTAATTTTGATAAGTCCCTTATTTATTTTAGTGGAAATGTGTTGGTTGAGATGCGAGATCAAATTGGTAGGGTACTTGGAGTAAGGATTTCTAACAACCTTGAAAAATATCTTAGGTTGCCAACTATGGTGGGATGTCAGAAGAGAGATGCTTTTGTAGGGCTTAAAGAGAAATTGATTAAGAGAATGAAGGCTTGGAGTACGAGGAAACTCTCGAATGGAGGAAAGAAGTGTTTATTAAGTCCATTTTTCAGGCAATACCGATCTATGCAATGCAAATTTTTTTATTACCAAGTTATATATGTCGTGGGTTTGAGAACTTAATTTCAAGTTTTTGGTGGTGTAATGTTAATACCAATAAAGGGATTCATTAGTGTCAGTCGAAACTAGTATGTAGGCTAAAGATGCACGGTGGATTGGGATTTAAGGATTTAGCCAAGTTTAATGTGGCTTTGTTAGCAAAACAGGGTTGGAGGTTAATCACGAATCAAAATAGTTTGTTAGCAAGAGTGATGAAAGAAAATTATTATCCGAGTGGGGATTTAATGACAGCTAATTTGGGTTTTTACCTTCTTTTACCTAGAGGAGTACTTAGAGCGCACGGAAGTTGCTGGAATAGGGTTCTGGTTGGATAGTTAAGGATGGAACTGAAATTCACATCCGGAATAATGTCTAGTTTCCAGGATTTCGCCAAGGGAGGGTACAAGTGAAAAGAATTAATACTGGTTACACAAAAATATCATATCTAATCAATGCAAGTGAGAGTACCTAAAAAATAGACGTAGTTCTTAGTCAGTTTGAAGAAGATGATGTGCAGACGATCTTGGCAATTTAGTTATCCAATAGCGTGCAAGTATATGAGTAGGTGTGGTGAGATGACAATAGCGGGGTATATACAGTGAAAAGTGGGTACAAGTGGATTATGGCTGAGGATACAGATTTCTAAATTATGATAGAGCATTGCAGAATACACTTCCCAAAGCTTTCTACACTAAGCTTTGGAATTTACATGTTACCAAAATAAAAATTACATTGTGGAGAATAGCTGATAAACCATAATATATACATATTTTAATCCCACATTTAGCATACTTTTGGATGATTTATCCCCTGAATTGTGGAATTTGATGCTCCTAATCCTTTAATTTCATGTTTTATACTTCGGAGAGCATCAGAGGATGAAAAGAACGAGAAGTGGGCAAAAAATGGAGAATATGGTCCAAAGTACGAAATCCACACGGCCTGGAGATAACCACACGGTCGTGACTCTTTAGCAGACCCGAACACGGCCTGGGTTCGATTCACATGGGCAAGGCCAGATAGGGCCAAATTGTGGGATTTGCTCGAAGTCAGCCAATTGATTCATCTCAAGAAGCCGGAATCATACTCAAGACGAAAGATATTTCCTTCAATTTCCTTCAGGGGGTTTTTAGGGTTTTTCTTATGTTTTGTTTTATACTTTCTTCTAAGGTGTATTCTTTTATAAATATGAACTAAACCCCTCAAATACCTGAGGGGGATGAAACCTAAGACGAATCTTGTTATTGTTTTCTGAACTATATGATAAATACTTGATTTGTTCTTAATTATGTGTTCTTAATTCTTACTTTGATATTTCAGGATATTGGTTCAAGTATTTATGTGCTTAGGCAGTGGAGCAAAAGTCCCTATTTAAGAGTAGATCTAGTATAATTAAGCGAAGTTGATCGCACTCCTAGAGTAAGGATAACGAAAATCTGCTAGATTAGGGTCAAACCTAATATGGGAGTCCATAGATCGAGTTAATGCAGTACTAGGGGTTTTAATTAGAAAGAGATTTCAATTAATCAACCTAGGGTTAGACGTTAGTAGCCTCGAGAGAGGTATTAATATAAATTAGGGAATCCTACAGATCAAGTCAAGTGAATAAATCGTCTAGTTCAGAGTTAAATAACAAGTGAAGTCTAGGTGAATTCTTCCTCAGGTATTTCTTAATCAATTGGTTTTCCCTAAAAGTATTTTCCCTAATTCATTCTCTGTGACTTAGCATTTTTAGATTAGTAATTAGTTAGTTTTAGATTAAATAACGATTCCCTTAATTCTTAGGCTAAATAATAGAAAGATAGTAATTACTAGTACTCTTGGTCCTTGAGGATATGATACTTCCGGTCTTGCCATAGCTATACTTCCAAACGATAGGTGCACTTGCCTCAATCGTTGTCATAGTTAGTTTCTAGGCTCGATTATTCATTATATAAATATTAAGACTTTCTGACACGATCAAGTTTTTGGCGCCGTTTCCGGGGACTAAGATATTAGGAACACTTGATTTTTATTACTTTAGCCATTATTTTTATTTATTTTCAATTTATTTTCTTATTTTTTTTACTTTTCTAATTTTTCTTTTCTTTTCTTTACTTCTGATATGTTTTTCTAGTTTATGACTAGAAGGAACCCGTTAGGACCCTTGATTTTTGACAGCGATATAGAAGGTACCGTTCGCAAAAACAGAAGAGAAATAAGGCGAAGCCTATAATACGTAGAAGAAAAGCAAGCAAACGACACCAATACTACCGAAGAGATGGCCGATAATAATCCGCTACCACCAATGGTGGCCGAAAATCATGCTCCTCGAACTATGTATGATTATGATAAACCTAATTGAACTGGAATTGAGTCAAGTATTGTTAGACCTGCTATTGCCGCAAATAATTTTGAACTGAAACCTAACACAATTCAGATGATACAGCAATTTGCTCAGTTTGATGGTTTGCAGGATGAAGATCCAAATAATCACTTGGCAAATTTCCTAGAATTTTGTGATACTTTTAAAATAAATGCCATTTCTGATGATGCCATTCCTCTTCGATTGTTTCCTTTTTCATTGAGGAACAAAGCTAAATAGTGGTTAAACTTATTACCACGAGGATCAATCACTACATGGGAACAAATGACCGAAAAATTTTTGTTAAAATATTTTCCGCCGGTTAAAACGACTAAGTTAAGGAATGATATCTCTTCTTTTGTGCTGATGGATTTAGAGACACTTTACGATGCATGGGAGAGATACAAGGATCTACTAAGAAGGTGCCCACACCATGGGTTACCCTTGTGGCTACAAGTCCAAACTTTTTACAACGATGTAAACCCCTCAATTAGGCAGTTGATTGATTCAACCGCCGGTGGAACCTTGAACAACAAAACACCTGAGGCTGCCCGTGAATTCATTGAAGAGATGTCACTGAATAACTATCAGTGGAAAGTCACGAGGACAAGGCCAACAAAAGCCGCCAGTGTTTTCAACCTCGACGCAGTGACCATGCTATCAAACCAGGTAGAGATGTTAAATAAAACGATTGATGGTTTATGTGGTTCTTCGTAGGTACATCCAGTTATGCAGTGCGATACGAGTGGAGGAGGAATGAACAATACAGAATATCCATCCTACAATCCTGGCTTAGAAAGCGAACAGATGAACTATATGGGTAATAATTCTAGAACTCAAAATAACCCTTATAGTAACACATATAATCCAGGTTGGAGGAACCATCTCAATTTCTCATGGGGTGGTCAAGGAAATCAAAGACAACAACCCCCTCCAGGTTTTCAACAACAGCCCTACCCAAAGGTAAAGAAGCTGAACCTTGAGGAGAAGTTAACAAAATTTATAGTGGTGTCAGAAATTCATTTCCAAATCACCGAGACAGCACTCAAAAATCAACAAGCATCGATTCAAGGGATCGAGAACCAATTAGGGCAACTTTCCAAGCAGCTCTCTGAACGATCACAAGGAAGCCTACCAAGCAACACTGAGACTAACCCAAAAGAGCAACTTCAAGCAATAACCGCTCAAGATAGTGAAGGGTTAGATGAACCAAAATTTAGGCAAGAGAATGTGGTAGAGGATGATAAGGTTGAGGTAAGTCATGATGAGCCAAAACCAGTAATTAAAGAATACCAACCTCGCGTGCCATACCCCAATGCAATGAAGAAAGACACACATATGAACAATTCGGTAAATTTCTTAAACTTTTAAAGAAATTACATATTAACTTATCGTTTCTTGAAGCTCTTTCGCAGATGCCAGATTCAAGGAAATTTTTAAAAGAGCTTTTGACAAACAAATGAATGATAGACAAAGCATCGCATATGGAGCTAAATGCAGTGTGCTCAGTAATTTTGCAAAATAAACTGCCACGAAAATTAAAAGATCCAGGGAGTTTTACAATTCCATGCTTAATTGGTAGTTTATCTGTTGATAATGCTTTAGCTGATTTAGGGGCAAGCATCAATGTTATGCCTTATAAAATGTTTAAACAGCTAGGTCTCGGGAAACCCAAACAAACTAGGATGAGCATCCAATTAGCTGATAAAACTATTAGAATTCCTAGGGGTATAATTGAAGATATACTAGTGAAAATTGATAAATTCGTATTCCCAGTAGACTTTTCGTTTTAGACATGGATGAGGACAATAATATCCCTTTAATTTTAGGAAGACCCTTTTTAGCAACTGCTAGGACAATAATATCCCTTTTTAGCAAGGTGAACTCATACTTTTTGTAGGTGACAAGACAAGCACTCTTCAGGCTCTTAACTCGGCTAGGACATCAAGTAATCAAGGTGAGAAAATAAATTCTATTAATGACCATTTGGTTAAACCTTCTTTTCAGGAAACACCACAAAACTACACAACTGAGCTAGATCCTAAACCTCATTCCAACAAGAAAAAAATTCGTGAGGAACGACAGCTTCAGATCGATGAACTAGACCAGTGGAAGACACATTTCAAGGAGAAACTAGGAATACACGAAGCAGAACCAAAACCACTCCATGGGACAAACAAATTTAAGATCGGAGATCAGGTATTGTTGAATAAAACAAACCCTCGAATCTCCACTTCAAACCTAAATACAAACGACTCTTTTGAGGTACTGAATATTTTCCCATATGGAACTGTCGAGGTAACTAATCCTAAATTCAGCACTTTTAAGGTAAATATTACTCGACTCAAACTTTATAATGATAATAAAATTGATAGCATGAGAAAGGATTTTCAACTCTTCAAACCACCATGAATATGCAAACGAGAGGTAAGTCTAGCTTAAGACTTTAAATGAGCGCTTATCGAGAGGCAAACCGAGCACTAATACCATTAATTTTCATATTTTTTTTTCATTTTTAGTATCTAACTACAAACTAACCACACATATTTCCATACCACACGGCATTGCACACGGGCGTGGTCGTGGCCGTGTAGACACTACAGATGTCCGTACCAGCGTGGCAGAGATAGTACAAACCAAGGACGAAAAATCCCCAAGCCACGGGCTCCGACTAAACACCATGGCCGTGCGATACGGCCGTGGTCGACACTAATTTATCAACATGGGCGTGGTGACCACTACACGAACATGGGAGAAACGAACGAAGAACAAAATGGTCGTGTGACCCAACACACCCATGGTACACGGGCGTGGGAAATCACAAGACCCCTATCTCTAATAAACCCCCTTTTCTTCTCACTTTCTCCACCAAACCCCTTTCCTCTCAACCCGGGCCACCATAATATTTCTTCCTATTTTTCCATCCTTACCACTATCACTCAATGCCCAAAGGCAAGGCCAACATTACAATTCCTATGTCAAAAAAGCGGAAGGACCATAGCACAGTCTTCCCGTGTAAGACCAAGTTACATGAGTTCATGCCGGCCGCTTCATTAATTCACCAAGCCAAGGATATTTGAGTCCATTTAATATTTCTTTTTCATTTCTCTTCTCCTTTATTTTCCTTCCTTTTATCTTTCTTGTCTTTAATTTTTATTTTTCATTTTTAATTTCTTTGATTTAGGTTCTAAAAGGAGGTTAGGGAATCACCACACCACGCCCTTAGAAATCACACCCACCTCGCGAACCATCTAACGATAAGGACTGTTCAGTCCATTAATCTTTTCTTTTCATTTTATTTTATTTTTACACACTCTCTCTCTATCTTTCTTGTCTTTAAATATATAATTCGTATATTTTAAATTATTCTTTATTCCAATTGTTAAAGTCTATTTACTTGATTTGTTCTTAAAAAAATCAAAGTATATTCATTATTAGTTCTATGTTAATTGAGCTTAGACGTTTAAATTCCACATCTTGAGAAGAAGCTCGTGTTATGAAATTTTAGTTGATGTAATTATTCGAGTCTTAGTTCATCTTTCTAAGTTAGGTAATTTGTTAATTCAATCTCAATTCTAACTCTTTAATTCAGCCTTTATCCACACCTTTAACCCAAGCCCCATTACAACCCTTAAAAGATCTTTTGATCTGTGTATCATTTCATTCTATAGTGGTGGAGATTTGATTTTCATGCAAGCCTATGGGATTAACTTTTCATGTTCGACTTTTGAGTGCTTAATTTTTTAACCTTAATCACTTTGAGTGATTTGAGTGAATCTTTAGTGAGGATATCAACCCTTGTCGATTTTGAGTTAAAAGGTAGTTATTTAGGTAAGGGGAAACACCTATGTTTTTGTACTATAAAAACTATGACTTTGATTGTTTGAATTTTTAGAACCCTTTTTGGTTAAATTATCAATGTATGAATTACCTATGAATTATGATGAAACACCGTTGATGAATATTATGAATTGAGGAAGTTCATTTTAATTATGAGCTGAGGATTTTGCTTGAGGACAAGCAAATGCTTAAGTGTGGGGGTATTTGATAAACCATAATATATACATATTTTAATCCCACATTTAGCATACTTTTGGATGATTTATCCCCTAAATTGTGGAATTTGATGCTCCTAATCCTTTAAATTCATGTTTTATACTTAGGAGAGCATCGGAGGATGAAAAGAACGAGAAACGGGCCAAAAACAGAGAATATGGGCCAAAGTACGAAATCCACACGGCCTGGAGATAACCACACGGCCGTGCCTCTTTAGTAGACTCGAATGCAGCCTGGGCTCAATTCACACGGGCGTGCCACACGGGCGTGTCCCTAACGTGATCTGTTTTAACTCTAATCAAAAAATGATACCTAAAGGCAAAGAAAGACATTCCAAAAGCCTATATAAACACCCTAGAGGGCAACCTAAAGGGGGCTGGAGAGAGGCCAAGGAGCAAGGCCAGAGAGGGCCGAATTGTGGGATTTACTCGAAGTCAGCCAGTTGATTTATCTCAAGAAGCCGGAATCATACTCAAGATGGAAGATCTTCCCTTCAATTTCCTTCAGGGGGTTTTTAGGTTTTTTTTATGTTTTGTTTTATACTTTCTTCTGAGATGTATTCTTTTATAAATATGAACTAAACCCCTCAAATAACTAAGGGGATGAAACCTAAGACAGATCTTATTATTGTTTTATGAACTATATGATAAATACTTGATTTGTTCTTAATTATGTGTTCTTAATTCTTGCTTTAATATTTCAGGATATTTATTCAAGTATTGATGTGCTTAGGCAGTGGAGCAAAAGTCCCTATTTAAGAGTAGATCTAGCATAATTAAGCGGAGTTGATCGCACTCCTAGAGATAGGATGATGAAAATCTGCTGGATTAGGGTCAAACCTAATATGGGAGTCCTAGATCGAGTTAATGCAACACTAGGGGTTTTAATTAGAAAGAGATTTCAATTAATCAACCTAGGGTTAGACGTTAGTAGCCTCGAGAGAGGTAGTAATATAAATTAGGGAATCCTACGGATCAAGTCAAGTAAATAAATCGTCTAGTTCAGAGTTAAATAACAAGTGAAGTCTAGGTGGATTCTTCCTCAGGTATTGTCTTAATCAATTATTTTCCCTAAAAGTATTTTCCCCAATTCATTCTTTATGACTTAGCATCTTTAGCTTAGTAATTAGTTAGTTTTAGATTAAATAACGATTCCCTTAATTCTTAGGCTAAATAATAGAAAGATAGTAATTACTAATACTCTTGGTCCTTGAGGATACGATACTTCTGGTCTTGCCATAACTATACTTCCAAACGATAGGTGCACTTGCCTCAATCGTTGTCATAGTTAGTTTCTAGGCTCGATCATTCGTTATATAAATATTAAGACTTTCTGACATAATCAATAGCAAATAGTTACATGCCTATTTTAAAGGTATTACAAAACAGAAGGATTGCAATGGTGAGCCAATGTCCTATTTGTGAAGTAAGGGAAGAGACAGCCAAGCATGTCTTTAGCGATTGCTCTTTTACAGGGCAGATTATGTAGGGCTTGGGGGTAGCTTTCTCAGCAAGCAACAATGAACAAGAATGGAAAATGTGGTTAGCAATTGAGTTTACAAGGGCAAATGCAGCAATATGTAAGACAGTAGCAATAGCATTCTAGGCAGTATAGTATAATCATAACAAAAGGTATCATGAGAATATAGGGCAAAATGTTTATGGAGTCATTTTTCATTTAAGCATATATAGCAGAAGTAAATGACATAGAAAGTTTCATAGTAAATATGCAGAGGGATGTGGATAAATTATGGAGGCCACCATAACAACACATAATGAAAGTGAATTTTGATGCCTCTTTTCAACAGACCACAAAGAGATCGGTACTAGGAGTCCTTATTAGAAATTATGAAGGGTTAATTATGGGCGTATGTACTTACCCGATTGATCACATATTGGATCCAACAATGGCAAAAGCACGTGCATGCTTACAAGCTTTACAGTTAGCCGAGGACTTGAGTTTTCGATGGGTTTTGGTGGAGGGGGATACATTGACGATAATTAAAATGATGAAATCGACTAAGGAGGATAAATCAGTAATAGGTATGGTGATTAGAGCTAGTAAAGACAAAGCTGAGACATTTGAAGAAATAGAGTTTCGTTATATACCTCGGAAAGTGAATGCAGCCTCCCATGGTTTAGCTCAGAAAGGGAAGCGGTTTGAAACGGCCAGATACTGGATTGAAAAGGCCTCGCCATGAGTGGAAGAGTTGGCTCGGAGGACAGATGACAACTGCAATTGGAAGGAAATGAGGGAAGTTTCGAGTGAAATCAAGGGAAAGACGTTATGAAAGCTCTAATGAGTTATGATCAGCCAGAAAAATGCAATCAGGACCATTGATTGTTCATACAAAGGGAGATTGTTTATTTAGGATTGCTTGATCTTGCACTAGTGATGAATTGATTTGGGAAAGAAGAGGAAATTGTTCAATTGCCCTCTAGTTTTTGTTTAGCTTTGGTTTCTTTAGATTTGACTGTTTGGTTTTCTATTTTTTTAAGGAATGTTTTGTTTTTTATTTATTGCACCGGCCTTGTTGGCCAATAGGGATTTGGCAGGTTTAAATGTCGAGCAAGGGGTATAAACAATTGTTTCTTCTTTTTAATATTTATTATCAGTGTGATTTTCTATTCAAAACAAAATATATCAAATATTATCTAGACTAGGACATGTTTGATAAAGTATAGAAAAATTCAATCTGTTATAAAATAAAGAGAGATGGGGAGAATAAAGAACAAAAAAAATATGAAAGCAACAAAGTATGTACTTTATTAATAAAAAATGGGTGATTACAATGCTTCACCAGAATCTCTATTTATAGGCATAAGAAGTATAAAAGAAATAACTATTAGAATTTAAAGTACATTAAAACTTTATCTTGATCATGATGGACATCCACCTAATAAGATATTCATAACACTCCCCCTTGGATGTCCATTGATAGATAATGTGCCTTGTTAAAACCTTATTAGGAAAAACCCTGTGGGATAAAAACCTAATGAAGGAAAAACAGTACACAATCTATCATACGTATAATATGTTGCCTCATTAAAAACCTTTAACAGGAAAACCCAATGGGAAAAACCTCGGTTAAAAGAAAAAGAGTGCAACGCATATTTACTCCCCCTCATAAAAACATCACATATTTTCTCATATTCTACGTATTCAATCTTGAATACTAGTTTTTCAAATGACTATTTTAATGTATTTGCTAAGCCTTTATATTACAATTCTTTTAAAAGTCATGAGTGAGGGAAATTTGGGGAAATATATTTTGATCTCTTCAGGAGATTCAACAATAATCATAACAAACTTTAATCATGATTCTTTTATAAAAACACAAATAGGTATTTTAGATCATTTTATAATCCTCCTTCAACTACTATTCACTAAGTCAAATTTACCACATGTATTCAAATTATTTCAATTCATATAAATGAATAATTTCTCGAGAATTTCAATATGCTTCTAGCATCCTAAATCCTTCAATGATTTTAATATAAACTTTACTATATAGTGATTCATAAAAGGTTATAACAATAACCATTAAACGCAAGTTGAGTCTTTATGAATTGTTAATTTAATAATATATCTAAAGGTTATTGCTTCAACCACAAAAGAATATTATATCTTTTCATAATCAATGCTAGGACTTAGCGGAAAACTTCATATTTTTATTCTGCTTTTGCAAAACTACTTCCATTGCACCCTTACTGGCTTTATACCTTCAGATATTTGGACTACTGGTCCAAAAACTCTACGAATTTAATAGTACTTGAGTTGTGTCTTTCTATTTTGATCAATTTATTCAATATCTATACTTCTCAATAGATTTATTCAAGATCCTCCTTTTATTTCATTATTTCAATAATAATATTGTATGCAAAATCGTTGTCGACCACTTTTATTATTCGGTTCCACATTTTCTCGAATTGGCATAACTTATTGAGATTTCTTATTTTCATTATTTTTAAAATTTAGTTTCAGGTACCTGAATCTCTTCTGAAGTTTTACTTATTAGTTATGTCTTAAGTCTCTTCTAGAGCACCCGCCTCCACTATATGACCATCTAGAATAATTTTTATCTTTGGAACCGATCAATCTATTATTTATTCTAACTGATTGTCCTACTTGGACTTTGATTCAAATTAAAATATGAGATGATATATAACACTTGGTTATTCTCATTAAGGTTGTAAATACATCTAACAGTTAACTTGTAATGAGTTATCCTTATTGAACTTCTGGTTCAATTACTCTCCCCCTAACTCATTACAAGTTATTGTTTCTCTCCCCCTAATGTTGGGAAAACTGACAACTCATGTCACAATTAAATCTCGAATTAATTGCTCAAAAATATTATAAGGAGACTCATACAAATATACATTCTCAATCTCTTATTATGACCTGTGCGTTGTGGGGGAGCAGTTGGAACATATACCGCACATCCAAAAATTGTAAGATGGAAAATATTTGGAACTTGACCAAAAATCAATTGTAATTGGGAATATTTATAATTTATTGGCTTGATGCGTACAACATATAAATTACTACAAGCATGAATCTCATGCTAAAATAGAAAGTTTTGTTCTCATAAGTAATGGTTTAGCTATTAGTTAGAGGCATTTGATAAACAATTCAGCTAAATCATTTTGTGTGTGAATATAAGTTACAGGGTGTTCAACTTTTATCCCTATTGACATGCAATAATCATTGAAAACTTGGGATGTAAACTCACCAACATTAGAAAGATGAATTGTTTTAATTGCATGACCTAAAATTAAATATTTAAACAAGCAATCTTGCAAACTGTAACAACCCAAACCCGGCCCAAACACTATGGCCGAATCTAGTTTGTTACAGTGGAAAATATTTTTGAAAACCCCCTTTTTTTTTGTCATCAATTTAAGTTGTCGAAAACCTTTCTTTTTAGTGATCTTGCTAAAACCATACTTAGATTTAATTTGGAAATTTATTTAAGTCAAGTTGTTATACAATTTCAAAAGTGCCCGATGGCTTGATAAAAACATTTTCGCATTAATTTGAGAAAACATGTGACTTAAATTTTATAATGATAATCATAGTTTAAAACAAGTATTCAACATACGAAAAATAGCAAAATAAAATGTCAAGAGGCCTTATTACATCCAAAATAGAACATAACCAATAATGAAATAAAATAACTGAATTTAGAGTCCATTTAAAATCAAGTCCACTGCATGGCCACCTCGAGTCAACCTTGGCCCACATCCGCGATCTACGTGTCACCTGAAAAATGTAATGGAGAAGGTGAGTCACCAAGACTCAGTATGTAACCCTTCCCCCGGTTTTAAACATTTTCATACACAACATATAACCAATAAACATGCATATTATCATGTGTCCCAACCTAGCCGACCATACACCACTGTCTACCCCATTGTGGTACCAAACCACCTGGTGGTGCCAAACCTAGTGACATTTAGTCACGATGTGCTACCAAAGCACCGGTGTCCGTAGACACAAATCGGGTGATGGGGCCAACCCATCATGTGATACCAAATCACCGGCAAAGCGATCCCATATCTCAAGTGGGGCCAACCCACGGTGGTTTTAACCACGAGGACAAGTCGCTATGAGGTACCAAACCCTCCGAGGTACCAAACCTCACGGTGACCGTAGTCACAAGTGTGTTACAAAAAACATCGGTGCCCGTCAACACGATCAATACCCCCTCCACTCATCAACCCATATCAAATCATTGTATAACAGATCTCATGCCATCACATATTTAAGCAACATATATTAAACAATGTCATGCTCCCCAAAAGCATTATTATCAATCTCATCTTGTGAGAGACTTACCGGAATCCTCGCTTGTACCATTAAGGCACTAAATCCATATCTACATAAAGCGATTTACACATATAATGCATTTAATATGATGTATTATTTATTACAAGTGTGTATGTACACACTGTCACCAACAAGGAGTCTAAATCCCGAAAGGAGAGTCGGCCACCTTAGATCCACTAGTCCCTATATTCACCAAAAATCCGGGTTTAGTACTATGGCCTATTCGGCCTAATTAACTTATTAGGGAGGGTTCTTATGAATCCCAAATTTTACACGAGTATCTTTGAACCCAAATCACTATACTCCAAATGGTTAGCTTCCTGAAATCGGCAACTATTAGTAGCCTTAAAATAGCCTTCTGGCTTTTCTTAATTAGAAGATTAATCCTCTTATGAGTAGGCACTTACCACTTACTTACCCGAATCAGGTTGTTACGAGATGAAAGATCCGATCTCCCCGCTTTGAAATCTCGAAGTACCTAAAGAGGAGTCGATTACCAAAGTGTTTAGGAGCCTTATACACATTGCCGAAATCAAGTACCTCACCCCCATGAGAGAAATCGACAAGTAATAGGGAGGAAAACCATGGGGTTTCGGCATACTTACCTTTTCTAACCGATTGCAGAGAAGAACTCGAAGGAGATCACCCCGACACGAGATTCGGTTAAGGTTTAATAGAGGAGAAAGTATGGGATTGGCTAATGTGGGTGATAGAAGGAAAAGAAAGAAGAATAAGGAGAAGGAGGAGTGAGGAGTTTCTGCCAAAAGAGTTTTATGAAGAAAAGGAAGGAAAGAATGAGAGTGGAGAGAAAACGAGCAGAGGAGGAGGAGTGAGGAAAATTCGGCTATTGCAGAAAGGCCTAAAAGAGAAAACCAAGATGATAGCTAGGGGTTTATATAGGATTGCACTCCCTTCCTATTGCTTGCAGTCCACTCCTTCTCATGAGGAGTTCAAAATTCATCAAATTTCCCCAATTGCTCTCGACCACTCATTTATTTAATTCAAATAATTTTGAATTAAATAATAATAATCTCTTATTAATCCATGCAATATCCTTAATATCCAAATAATATCCCTATAAAATACTTGATTATCCCATGATAATTCATTTAAAATAAATTACAACCTTATTATCTAAAATAAAAAGAATTAAAGGAGAGAAAAATTCTCCACATGTGCCGTCCATCCATAAAGCAAAAAGAGGGATCCTTGTGACTCGAACCAAGGCTCTCCCTTCCTCTTGATGTGGCGTCACATGCTAGCTCCTAAGTGGGCTTCTTTTTGCCACTTTACCAAGGGCTTTTTAGTGCCAAATTACTCCCATTTATTCTTATAACACCCACTCGCTACGGCTCCCTACCTTTAGAATTAAAAATGAAATTTTCTACCAAACCGAGCCACTCAAAGCCTTAAATTAAACTTTATTATTTCATAAATAATGTCACAATAGTTCATACATGGGAAAAATAGTTAATTTCCAAATAACCCCATTTTTGGGATGTTACAGTTCTACCCCCCTTAAAATAAATTTCGTCCCCGAAATTACTTAACTAGAAAAGGTGGGGGTATTGCTGCCTCATTACATCCTCGGGTTCCCACGTAGCTTCCTCTGTACCATGGTTCCGCCACAGCACCTTCACCAAGGGCACTGACTTCCTACGTAGAACTTTCACATCTCAGTCTAAGATCTGAACTGGTTCCTCTTCAAACGATAAATCTGAATTCACCTCGATTTCTGCCACTGGCACTACGTGCGATGGGTCTGACCGATACCGTCTCAGCATTGATACGTGGAAGACATCATGGATCTGGTTCAGTTCTGCTGGTAACTCAAGCTGATAAGCTACCGGTCCTACTACTCGCTTAATTACCGTGATAGGTCCGATGAACCTTGGGCTTAGCTTCCTTTCCGGCCAAATCTCAACACCTTCTTTCAAGGTGAAACCTTCAGAAAAACCTTGTCTCCTACCACATACTCCATTTCCTTACGCTTAAGATCAGCATAGGATTTCTGCCTATCCGATGCTTCTTAAGACGAGACCGAATCACCTTAACTTTATCCTCGGTCTCTCATCACCAACTCTGGACCCAAAATCGCCGTTCACCTAATTTCGTCCAACATGTCGAGTACGACATTTCCGTCCATACAGTGCTTCATACGGAGCCATCTGAATGCTCGCTTGATAACTATTGTTATAAGCGAATTCTGCTAGCGGTAGAAATTCCTCCCAACTACCTCGAAAATCTAAGACACACCCCCTTAACATATCCTCCAAGATCTGTATCACCCTTTCCGATTGTCCATCAGACTGTGGATGGAAAGCGGTACTAAAATCCAATCGCGTGCCCATAGCTTGATGCAAGGCTTTCCAAAACCTTGACGTGAACCTGGGATCCCTATCCGAGATGATTGATGTTGGAACACCATGCAATCTTACTATCTCCGATACGTATAGCTTAGCTAGCTTCTGGAGAGAGAAATCCATCCTCACCGGTATGAAGTGAGCCGACTTAGTTAAACGGTCTACTATTACCCAAACTGCGTCTTTCTTGCTGGGCGTGAGGGGTAGCCCACTCACGAAATCCATAGTGATCCGTTCCCACTTCCATTGGGGAATCTTCACTGGCTGAAGCAACCCTGACGGCAGCTGATGTTCAGCCTTGACCTGTTGACAAGTCAGACACCGCCAACAAACTCTGTTATTTCACGCTTTAACCGGGCCACCAAAAGCGCTCTCTAAGATCCTATACATCTTGCTTCCTCCGGATGCATAGCGTAGGGGCTACTATGTGCATCTTGGAGAATCTTCTCGCCTCAACTCCCATCCTTTGGCATACACGCCGTCCTTGAAAGCATAATACTCCATCACTCGACAAAGTTATATCCTTCCAAACCACCCTCCCGAACTTGTGCTCTCTTAGCGTTCAACCCTTCATCCACCGATCGCTTTTTCCTTAACCTCCTCGATCCATGTTGGCTTAACTCAAGTTCCGCCAAGAGACTTCCATCATCATATAGGCTCAACCGAGCAAACATTGCTCTTAGATCCGTCCACGACCTTAGGCTCAATGCGTCGGCCTACCACGTTGGCCTTGCGGATGATACTCAATTGAACAATCGTAATCCTTCAAAAGTTCGACCCACCGACGTTGTCTCGATTTAGATCCTTACGAGTCAAGAGATACCTCAAACTCTTGTGATCTCAAAAACTATCGACTTCTCTCTATAAAGATAGTGTCTCCATATTTTCAGAGAAGCTAAGACGATCGCTGCTAGCTCTAAGTATGCGTTGGATAGTTCGATTCATGTGGCCTTAATCGCCGTGATGCATAGGCTACTACCTTCCTCCTCTGCATCAGACACATCCCAATCCAAGATGGGACGCATCACAATAAGCGGTAAAAACAACTTCCCCGCCTCAGTTGTACCAAAACCGGAGCTTAAAGTCGAAATTTTCCTTAGCCTATCAAAGCTTTCTTGCTGCTTCTCCGTCTATACAAATGGAACACCTTTCCTTAGTAACTTAGTCAACGGCGCTGCGATTAGAGAGAATCCTTCCACGAATCTCTGATAGTACCCCGCTAAACCCAAAAAACTCCGTATTTCAGCCACCGATCTAGGCGGTTTCCAATCTAACACCGCTTCAATCTTGCGAGGGTCTACTCTAATTCCTTCCGCTGATACTACATGACCTAAGAAAGCCACTTCCCTAAGCCAAAATTCACACTTACTGAATTTGGCATATAATTGCTTCTCCCTCAACACTTGTAGGACTATGCGCAAATGCATGTCATGTTCCTCCTCCGTCTTAGAATATACCAATATGTCGTCTATGAACACCACGACAAATTGATCTAAGTACTGCTGAAACACCCTATTCATCAAGTCCATGAATGCCACCGGCGCGTTGGTCAACCCGAATGGCATTACCAGAAATTCGTAATGTCCATATCGAGTTCTGAATGCCGTCTTGTGGACATCAACTTCCTTCACCTTTAGTTGATGGTAGCCCGACCTAAGGTCTATCTTTGAAAACACCGCGGCACCCTTCAGTTGGTCAAACAAGTCATCGATCCGAGGCAACGGATACTTGTTTTTGATCGTTAACTTGTTTAACTGACGGTAGTCGATGCACATCCGCATTGAACCGTCCTTCTTCTTGACGAACAACACAGGCGCTCCCCACGGAGATATGCTTGGTCGAATGAACCTCTATCCAAGAGCTCACGAATTTGAGCCTTCACTCCACCAATTCCTTTGGTGCCATTCGATATGGTGCTATAGACACAGTGCCGTTCGGGTAGCAAGTCAATACCGAATTCAACTTCCGATCCGGAGGCGGACACGGAAGTTCTTGAGAATACGTCAAGAAATTCCCGACCGTTCGAACCTCAACTACTGACTCCTTAGCTTCCAAAGCACAGATCCGAACCAAATATGCCTCGCAACCTTTCTTGACCATCCTTTCGGCCTTCAAGGCCGACACCACATTGGATAGGTAATTCCTTCTATCACCTATCATAACCACTTCATCACCCTCACTGCCTTAAGCACCATAAACTTAGCGCGCAATCCAAATTCGCCGATATTTAACCAACCAGTCCATTCCAAGGATCAAATCGAACTCTCCGAAAGGTAGTTCCATCAGATCGGCTACAAATACGACCCCTTGGAGTTCTAGGGGTACATCTCTATAAAGTTTGTCTACTACTACGGAGTGTCCTAGGGGGCTTAGCACAGTCATCTTCCTAAGAGTAGTCTCGAGTCTAGGTCCATAGTTCCTACCACACTACTAGCAATGTACGAGTGCGTCGAACCCACATCAATTAATGCAACATAAGGTAAACCAAATATTAGAAACGCACGGTTATGACGTCCGTGCGTCTCTCTCCTCGCGACGCCTCATTTGCATAGACTAAGCCGGTGCCTAGCCTCTCAGTGTTACCCGAACCTCGGCCTGTGTTCCACGACCTCGGTTGAAGCCATTGTTTCCTCTCGCCATTACCCCGACCCCCTCCGTGGTGGTCCAACATTTTCGCCACGCGCGAGCGCGATCGCCTCTTCCGGCGGATCCTTAGCGCTTTTGAGGGCGGTCCCTTACCCGATGCTCCAAAGACCCACACTCAAAACAACCTTTGTTACTGGACCAACAACCTCCCCAATGGTTTTTCCACACACGGTTGCACTGAGTCGGCCTTTGATTAGTAGCCGTGGGCTTTCCTCCCCGATTCGCCCACTGCCTAGCCCGCTTCTGAGCATTAGTGCTACCCGATCCAGCTGACCCAATTCCTCTTTTCTGGTTATTCTTACTATAGTTTTGCCTTACAGCCTCCTTAACCCCTTCGGCCACCTTGGCCTTCTCCACAAGAGATGAGAACTCACGAACCTGCTGCGGGGCAATTAGTAATCTCAGATCATCTCGAGCCCGTCCTCAAAGCGGACACGGCGCGCATGTGTTCGGTGGCTACGATTCCTCCGGCATACCTACTCGACCTTAAAAACTCCGCCTCATACTCGGCCACCGACTTAGTTCCTTGCACTAGACCTAGGAAGGCTTTCCTTTGAGCATCAGTGTAACTAGTGCCCACATACTTCTTCTGAAAGGCCGTTTTAAAGTAATCCCACGTGAGATCATCAGCCGCGGCTCCATCCCGGACGGTCAGCCACCACTGCACGCTTCATCCTTTAGAAGCGACACCGCCCCTTTCGACCTTTCTCCTCCTCGGTCAGTCGAGATCATCCATGACCCTTTCCGTAGATTCCAGCCAATACTACGCGCAGACTGGGTGCCACTCCCGAGACACCACGGAATACCTCGGCCCCGTTAGGCCGATTCGCTCGGGAGCGGACTTCCGAGCTCCCAAATTCCACCCCCCGCCACCATCTCCAAAACTCGCCAAAAACTTGCGACACACACACCACCACCGGTGCGGTCCGCTCGCTCTCACCCGAAAGTAGGAGGTGGTGGTGGCGGTGGTACCTCGCTTTCGAACCTTGACGACTGACGGGTTCGGCATACATCATCATCCTACCCCTACCGCGCCCACGACGTCCACGTCCTCTAGAACTCATTCTATCTATCGCGCTTTTAATCGATTAAGAAAATTTTATGTGTTAGTACTTGTTCCACTTATTATTCGCGAAGAAAATTTTATGAGCAGAATTTAATTTAGGATTCTTTCGAGCAAACAAGGTTTTGATCTTCTATCCTAGTTCACACAAAGAGTTCATGCATCCATTCCTTAATGCTTTCCATACCTATTCACTCTTCTGGACATACGCCCATTTCTAACCTGGGGTATTTTCGTCATTTTTCTAAGGGTATTTTCAGTAAATAAAGAAATTTTACAACTTTAGTAAAGTAGGTCATTTTGAAATTCCCAAAACTGGAGGATATTTATGAAAATTTGTAAAATTGTAATCGTTTTGAAACCAGGGGTATTTTGGTAACTTTGTCAATTAGGGGCAATTTTGTCATTTTGATAAGTCAGGGATATTTTCGACAGTTGTAAAACTTTGAGGGTCCTTTTTGAAGTTTTCCTTTTCAAATAGTGATGTTGGTAAAGTTCTCCAAAGATCAGGGTCATTTCGGTAATTTTTACAAATTGAGGGCATTTTCGAAATTTTCCAAAACCAAAATATTTCAGTGTTGATTTTCAAAACTAAGTTATTGGATATTTGTAAAGTAGTTGAAATTTTTGAGCAAAACCATTGAACTGATGTTTTATGAGTCAGGGCACTTTAGTAATTTTTTTACCACAAGGGCATTTTTGTAATTTTCCACAAATCAAGGTTTTCGAGGAAAATGTTGTAAAAATGACGTTCTCAATTTGAAAGAGTTATTGCAAAAGTTTTGAAAACATTAGGGTTGTTGTTGTTTCATTTCTTTTGAAAACACAGCTAATTCCCCTTCGGGTTTTAATCATAGTGTTTAGCCTATGACCGAGCCCTCATGGTCGAGGGTGAACCAAAGCTACGCACTGTGCGGGGATTCGAGTGAAGAGGAGGTGAGTCACGCGGATCGCTTAAATACCAAGCTCTCTCTTTGAACCTTTCTAGACACATGCGCATTGAGGTTGCCACACCACTGAGCCCTGCGAGTTAGGGTGAACTGAAAGCTACACACACGGGTAGGATACCCGCGAAGAGAGGAGGTGAGTCACACTGATCGCTTAAATACTGTGCTCTTTCGGATCCACTCCTAGACATGCGTCAGGGGGTTACCACACCTAGCTCACCGACTAAGTCATAGGTTGGTTTAGTTCCTTAAGTCTTATGTTCTGTTTGTGTGTTTGAGTAATCTAATCCTAGGGTTCAAGTTCCTATAAGTCTATCTACGTTCCATGCTTCCTACCCTTTTACAGGATATAATCCACAAAGAAGTTCAGATGTACTTACCTGGGCAGATCGGTGCCGGAGACTCGGGCCATGCTGTTCAAAAACCAAAAATCATTCCATAAGGCCTACCAAAACATTTTTGGGCTTTGGGCCCCCACAGCCGAGCTTTGAACTGGGCTCTGATACCAATTTTGTAACAATCCAAACCCGGCCCAAACACTATGGCCGAATCTAGTTTGTTACAGTGGAAAATATTTTTGAAAACCCCTTTTTTTTGTCATCAATTTAAGTTGTCGAAAACCTTTCTTTTTAGTGATCTTGCTAAAACCATACTTAGATTTAATTTGGAAATTTATTTAAGTCAAGTTGTTATACAATTTCAAAAGTGCCCGATGGCTTGATAAAAACATTTTCGCGTTAATTTGAGAAAACATGTGACTTAAATTTTATAATGATAATCATAGTTTAAAACAAGTATTCAACATACGAAAAATAGCAAAATAAAATGTCAAGAGGCCTTATTATATCCAAAATAGAACATAACCAATAATGAAATAAAATAACTGAATTTAGAGTCCATTTAAAATCAAGTCCACTGCATGGCCACCTCGAGTCAACCCGGCTCCACATCTGCGATCTACGTGTCACCTGAAAAATGTAATGGAGAAGGTGAGTCACCAAGATTCAGTATGTAACCCTTCCCCCGGTTTTAAACATTTTCATACACAACATATAACCAATAAACATGCATATTATTATGTGTCCCAACCTAGCCAGCCATACACCACTGTCTACCCCGCTGTGGTACCAAACCACTGGTGGTGCCAAACCACTGGTGACATTTAGTCACGATGTGCTACCAAAGCACTAGTGTCCGTAGAAACAAATCGGGTGATGGGGCCAACCCATCATGTGATACCAAATCACCGCGACGATCCCATATCTCAAGTGGGGCCAACCCACGGTGGTTTTAACCACGAGGACAAGTCGCTATGAGGTACCAAACCTCCGAGGTACCAAACCTCTCGGTGACCGTAGTCACGAGTGTGTTACCAAAACACTGGTGCCGTCCGGCACGATCAATCTTGCCCCTCCACTCATCAACCCATATCAAATCATTGTATATGAGATCTCATGCCATCACATATTTAAGCAACATATATTAAACAATGTCATGCTTCCCAAAAGCATTATTATCAATCTCATACTGACAGAGACTTACCGGAATCCTCGCTTGTACCATTAAGGCACTAAATCCATATCTACATAAAGCAGATTTACACATAACATGCATTTAATATGATGTATTATTTATTACAAGTGTGTATGTACACACCTGTCACCAACAAGGAGTCTAAATCCCGAAAGGAGAGTCGGCCACCTTAGATCCACTAGTCCCTATATTCGGCCAAAAATCCGGGTTTAGTACTATGGCCTATTCGGCCTAATTAACTTATTAGGGAGGGTTCCTTATGAATCCCAAATTTTACCTGAGTATCTTTGAACCCAAATCACTATACTCCAAATGGTTAGCTTCCCTGAAATCGGCAACTATTAGTAGCCTTAAAATAGCCTTCGGCTTTTCTTAATTAGAAGATTAATCCTCTTATGAGCAGGCACTTACCACTTACTTACCCGAATCCGGTTGTTACGAGATGAAAGATCCGATCTCCCTGCTTTGAAATCCCGAAGTACCTAAATAGGAGTCGATTACCAAAGTGTTTAGGAGCCTTATACACATTGCCGAAATCAGTACCTACCCCCCTGAGAGAAATCGACAAGTAATAGGGAGGAAAACCATGGGGTTTCGGCATACTTACCTTTTCTAACCGATTGCAGAAGAACTCGAAGGAGATCACCCCTGACCTGAGATTCGGTTAAGGTTTAATAAAGGAGAAAGTATGGGATTCGGCTAATGTGGGTGATAGAAGGAAAAGAAAGAAGAATAAGGAGAAGGGAGGAGTGAGGAGTTTCGGCCAAAAGAGTTTTATGAAGAAAAGGAAGGAAAGAATGAGAGTGGAGAGAAAACGATAGAGGAGGAGGGAGTGAGGAAAAATTCGGCTATTGCAGAAAGGCCTAAAAGAGAAAACCAAGATGATAGCTAGGGGTTTATATAGGATTCGGCACCCCCTTCCTATTGCTTGCCGTCCACTCCTTCTCATGAGGAGTTCAAAATTCATCAAATTTCCCCCAATTGCTCCTGACAACTCATTTATTTAATTCAAATTATTTTGAATTAAATAATAATAATCTCTTATTAATCCATGCAATATCCTTAATATCCAAATAATATCCCTATAAAATACTTGATTATCCCATGATAATTCATTTAAAATAAATTACAACCTTATTATCTAAAATAAAAAGAATTAAAGGAGAGAAAAATTCTCCACATGTGCCGTCCATCCATAAAGCAAAAAGAGGGATCCTTGTGACTCGAACCAAGGCTCTCCCTTCCTCTTGATGTGGCGTCACATGCTAGCTCCTAAGTGGGCTTCTTTTTGCCACTTTACCAAGGGCTTTTTAGTGCCA
This sequence comes from Gossypium bickii, assembly GCA_025503065.1. Taxonomy (NCBI): domain Eukaryota; kingdom Viridiplantae; phylum Streptophyta; class Magnoliopsida; order Malvales; family Malvaceae; genus Gossypium; species Gossypium bickii. Next base: position 12,644,480 of record CP106716.1, on the reverse strand, counting down.
AATTACTCCCATTTATTCTTATAACACCCACTCCCTACGGCTCCCTACCTTTAGAATTAAAAATGAAATTTTCTACCAAACCGAGCCACTCAAAGCCTTAAATTAAACTTTATTATTTCATAAATAATGTCACAATAGTTCATACATGGGAAAAATAGTTAATTTCCAAATAACCCCATTTTTGGGATGTTACACAAACGACAGGTTGCAAATTAATAACACATATGTGATTATTTTGTATATGCATCTACCAAAATCATATAATATCAAAATCATCTACATGGTGGATGAATGAGCCGATATTCATTTCAGAAATGCAAGACATTAGCTAGTGAATTTCTAATAATCAATTTTTCATTGAGAACAAGCAACATATGAGAATTCTTTTAAATTAAAGAATCTTCTAGTTCCTTAACAAATGTCCATATGAATTCTTAATTAATTTTCGCATCATATATGATCCAGGATGCTCTAACTAGTCACGCCAAGTAGTAAACGCATTTGTATTAGTAAACTTCTGGTTTACTTTAACATGTGTTTCAATTGTACTAAATTGTAACAATTGATAATTTTATTATCATTTCTTTTATTTTGTATCCAAATATAAGTACTATTGTGACATTTACTATTGGAAATGTCCAAATCAATGTGAAGTATGTAATGCCACTAAGTCAATAAATATAATTTCCAAATAGTTATATGCAATATTCGCTTCAGGGAATAGCAAATTTTGTGCTTTTTAGTTATTAATATATTAGCTCTTCTGGAGCTTTCAACTAATTTTGTACTATCAAATATTGGAATAATATTTGTTTGTTTCAGTACCAAATAAGATAAATATTTTCTATCTGTAATGATAGAGTTCATTACTACGTTTTCGTATCATTCCTCAAAGAATATTAACAGAAACAAAATATTTGGGCATATGCCACATATGTGGCCAATAATCTTTCATATCACATTGATAACATAAGTTATAACACCCCAAACCCGGCCTATGCGTTAAGACCAGACTTGGCATGCCACGCAATTCGAATTTACGTCCAGTCGTCAATGCTTTTAATGAAAACAATTTTTCAAAACGATTTTGAAGACGGAGTTTATCAAAAATCGAGATTTATTTGAACACCATGACTTTAAAACATGAGAGTTTATAATTTGATTTTCAAAGAAATAATTGGTTAAAAACTTAAATAATTGGTTGAAATAAATTTATAAAAGAGTTTTCACGGGAATTTTACGAGTAAGTGATATTTAAGAAAAACCCTTTTTATACGTAAGTTTAAGAAAACATTTATAAGAATTAAACAACCCCATTTAAGTAACTAAAACATATTAAAATCCATCCACGAATAAAAATCCATAAAAATAATACCAGAGGCCTTATTACATCGCAATTGAAATAGTATTTAGATAAAAAAAAAATACTTAAAAGAAGTTCAAAGTTTTTATAACTCATCATTCGTAGTATGGCCTCCACACGAAGTCATCCCCGGCCCAAACCTCCGTCAATTGTCATTACCTGAGAAAGGTAAGAAGAAGGGGTGAGTTACTTAGAACTCAGTGTGTAACCCACTTACCGTGTCTACTGGGCCATAACCATATAGACATATATTTGGGCTTGAGCCCATTTACAAAAGTGCATTATATAAATCAAATATAAAAATGCATGTGATATGCAATTCCCAACCAAGCCTAATTTCCATCTGCTACACACCACCCGTACCAACCATCACACCTGTGGGGATCAAGTCAACCCACCCTACCAACACACCAATCGCAGGTATAAAGCCATTTTAAAAATTGTGGTCAAACCACCGAACTAGATTGTGGCAGAGCCACTCGAACTAGATTGTGCCAGAGCCACTCGAACTAGATTTTGGCAACAGGCCTTTCTTCTCTTCATCAATTTTCCCAACCCATGCAATCATGTATATATATATAACATAACAATACATTCATATGATGAATTTTAACAAAATGCCCATGTTACAAGTTGGTTCATATTTCAGTCTATCAATTTGGCCCATTAGTCAAAATAGCATTTAGCCCATTTAACGATTTAGCAGTTTTTGGCCCATATATCGATCTAGCAGTTTTTCAAATTTGCCCATATAGCAAATTATCAATTTGGCCCATATATCAATTTACCAAATTGACCCATAGAGCAATTTATCAAGTTGACCCATTAAGGGTATTTTCGTAATTCGGTCCATAGGGATATTTCGTAATTTAGCCCATTAGGGGCATTTTCGTAATTTGGCCCATTAGGGCGTTTTCATAATTCGGCAATCGTAACCACTAAGGGTAATTCGGTAATTTACCCTCTAAGGGTATGATGGAAATTTTCGCAACCTAGGCTTAATTACTAATTTGGGGCATAAAAATCAAGACTGTCCATCTGCGTTGTACTGACTAAACTGACTATAACTTGAGTTGGGAAACTCGAAATTTAGATCCGTAAATTTTCCCTGAAACTAGACTCATATAACTTCTTACTGTAATTGTTTCAGAATTTTTGGCTTAGCCAATTAGTACAGATTATTCTTCAAATTATCCCTTGTTTCACTGTTTGACAGTTCTGCCCTCTCTTCGTAAAATCTCAGATATCTTATTGTAAAGAACTCAAATACTGGTTTCATTTGATCCAAATAAAAATAGACTCACTAAGGATTCTAATAATATAAACCATGTCCTGTAATTATTTTTCTACAATTTATAGTGATTTTTCAAAGTCAGAACAGGGGATCTTAAAATCACTCTGAACCAGTCTCACAAAAATCTAAAAATCTCAAAATATACTGATCCTTTCCTTGCTCTGTTTCTTTTATAAGAAAATAGACTCAATTATCTTTCAATCCATATATCCTTCACTTTCTAATTCAATTACTACAGTTTTTGGTGATTTTTCAAAATCACATTACTGCTGTTAACCAAAACTGTTTTGTTACAAAATATGATTACCACTTCGAACATACGTACGCCCGAGTGGCCATAGATGCTGGTTTGCGGCTTTTCAGTCTTTCGACCGAATCACAGAACATTTCATGCAATTATTTAGAGAGGTATGAGATTACACACCCCATTTCAAACATGTATTCAGAAAGTAAGGGATTACACACCTTGATTAGGATTCCCTAAAGAACCACTCTTCGTTGCCCCCTAAAAATAAATTCGATCAAAAGTTAGCATCGATATCTTAAAGGTTCCAAAAGCCCAAAAGTACTCACTCACAAGAGTCACTTACCACAATCGCGATCCTTCCCTACTAGATTCTAAAATCCGGCCTTGCACCTTGGCTATTTCAACGAGTTCCACCAATATTTGGCCTAATCACCCACTTACCAATCAACTTCCGAAACCAAGGCTAAGAGAAAGTAGCAGCAAAGAATGGCTTGATTTGGCCCTAACTATCAAGGATAAACCGAATGGAATGACAAGCTTCAGCTACTACCACCACCAAGATTCGGCTAAGGAAGAAAAAGGGTTAGAAAGAAATGGTGAAGTTGAGATTTTGGTTAGGAAAATTTAAGAAGACCCGAAATACCTCCAAAAAGGAAAAATGACAAAGAAAAATGCCAAAATGATAAAGAAATTCAGCATCCTTCCTTCTTGGCCGAATTTCCCTTTTTATTTTCTCATATTCTTTTTGGCCAACTCATCCATGATTCTCTCCATGTTTTGCTCCATGTTTTGCTCCATGTTTTCCTCCATTTGTCCCCACTCCATGTTTTGCTTCATGTTTTCCTCCATCCATGTTTTCCTCCATGTTTTTGCTCTATTTATCCCCACTCCACCTCCTCTTCTTTGAGCAAAAATAAAACTCTATTGTTGCTTGTCATGAGATTTGAACCCTTGCTCCCTTCAATAGCTCAACACACCACTTGCCACCAAGCCACAAACTCCCTTGTGTCTCCTAAATGCACCCACTTATTCTTAAGTCCTACTTCCATCACTCATTTCCACTAAAAGGCCGAAAAATGAAAATTCTTGCTATGGCCTAACTCGAACCCGAGACTTCAAAGAAACCCCATAACTTTCCAAAGTCACCTTCCTAATAAGTCCAAATTGTACTAATTGCATTCTCATATTCTCAAAATTTTAAAACGCTTCTATGCTCAAGGTCCAATGGGCCCAATTCTACTAGGCCCAATTTGGTCGTTATTATAATTCTACCCCTTAAAGAAAATTTCGTCCTCAAAATTTACCTGATTAGAAGAGGTGAGGATATTGTTGCCGAATTGCATCCTCAGGCTCCCACGTAGCTTCCTCCGCTCCGTGATTACGCCATAAAACCTTGACCAACGGCACAGTTTTCTTTCTTAGCACTTTAACATCTCGGTCTAAGATTTTCACTGGTTCCTCCTCGAAAGACAAGTCTGATCTCAACTCCACTTCTTCTACCGGTACTATGTGAGACGGATCCGATCTATAGTGCCTCAGCATGGAAACATGGAAAACATTATGAATTTGACTCAACTCCGAAGGTAATTCAATCTGATAGGCCATTGGACCAACACGCTTCATCACACGATATGGTCCGATGAACCTAGGGCTCAACTTGCCCTTCCTTCCAAATCTGAAATTTTTCTTCCAATGTGAGACCTTTAGAAAGACCTGCTCCCCCACAGCAAACTCAACATCCTTACGCTTCAGATCTGCATACGACTTTTGTCGATCCGAAGCTTCCTTTAACCGTGCTCGAATCACTTTTACCTTTTCTTCTGTCTCAGATATCAACTCAGGACCCAACAACTGTCGCTCTCCCAATTCAGTCCAACAAGTAGGGGTACGACACCTACGACCATATAAAGCTTCGTAAGGCGCCATTTGAATACTGGATTGGTAATCGTTATTATACGCGAACTCGCCAACGGTAGGAAATCCTCCCAACTACCTCTGAAGTCGATTACACAACCACGTAACATGTCTTCCAAAATCTGAATTACTCTTTCTGACTGACCATCTTACTGAGGATGAAAAGCCGTAGTAAAGTTTAACTTTATTCCCAAAGCCTCATGTAAAGCTTTCCAAAACCGTGATGTAAACCTGGATCCCTATTCGATATGATAGACATTGGTACCCTATGCAACCTCACGATCTCAGATACATACAGCTTAGCCAATTTCTGCAGCGAGTAATCTGTACGAACTGGTAGAAAATGAGCAGTCTTCGTTAATCAATCAACTACCACCCAAACAGAATCTTTCTTAGTAGGTGTTAAGGGTAACCCACTAACAAAATCCATCGTTATCCGTTCCCATTTCCATAGAGGAATCTTTATCGGTTGTAATAATCCCGATGGTAATTGATGTTCCGCCTTCACTTGTTGACAAGTCAAGCATTTCCCCACAAATTCATTAACCTCTCGTTTCAACCCTGGCCACCAATACAGTTCACGAAGATCCCGATACATCTTATTTCCTCCGGGGTGCATAGCATAAGGACTACTATGCACCTCCCGTAGAATCATTTGTCTCAAACCCGAATCCATGGGCATACAAACTCTTCCACAAAAACATAGCACGCCATCCTTGTTCAATCCAAAATCCCCTATTATACCACTTTCAACTTGTTGCATTAAAGGACCCAACTTTTCATCTGATAACTGCTTTTCCTTGATTTGCTCCAACCATAGAGGCTTCACCTGAAGTTCCGCTAGTAGACTGCCATCCTCAAACAAACTGAGATGAGCAAACATTGCTCTCAACTCCGATACTACCTTACGACTCAACGCGTTTGCCACCACGTTAGCCTTTCCAGGATGGTACTCGATTGAGAAGTCATAATCTTTTAACAACTCCACCCATCTCCGTTGTCTCAGGTTTAACTCCTTTTGGGTAAAGAGGTACTTAAGACTCTTATGGTCCGTATAAATGATCGACTTCTCACCGTAGAGATAGTGCCTCCAAATCTTTAAAGCAAACACCACCGCAGCCAACTCCAAGTCATGAGTAGGATAGTTGACTTCATGCGGCCTCAACTGACGAGAAGCATATGCCACCACTTTCCCACTTTGCATCAACACACATCCTAAACCCGTATGTGACGCATCACAATAAACGATAAACTCTTTTCTAGCCCCAGGTTGAATCAGTACTGGCGCTTCCGTCAAAATCTTCTTCAATTTCTCGAAACTTTCTTGTTGTTTATCAGTCCACACATACGGTACTCCTTTTCGCAACAACTTAGTTAGGGGTGCAGCAATCAATGAAAACCCCTCAACAAAACGCCGGTAATAACCAGCCAACCCTAGGAAACTCCGAATTTCAGCCACTGACCTTGGTGGTTTCCATTCCATCACAGCCTCTACCTTCCGAGGATCAACTCTTATTCCTTCGACTGACACCACATGCCCCAAGAAAGTCACTTCCTTCAACCAAAATTTGCATTTACTGAATTTGGCATAAAGTTGCTTATCCCGTAAAATTTTCAACACAATGCGCAAATGTGAGTCATGCTCTTCTTCATTCCTCGAATATACCAAGATATCATTTATGAACACCACTACAAATTGGTCTAGATAGGGTTGAAAGACTCGGTTCATCATGTCCATAAATGCAGCTGGTGCATTGGTCAAACCAAATGGCATAACCAAAAACTCATAATGTCCATAACGAGTTCGGAATGCCGTCTTATGAATATCCGCCTCTTTAACCTTGAGTTGATGATAACCCGATCTCAAATCAATCTTGGAGAAAACTGAAGCTCCTCTCAATTGATCAAACATGTCATCGATTCTTGGCAATAGATACCTATTCTTGATCGTCGATTTATTCAACTGCTTATAATCAATGCACATACGCATCGACCCATCCTTCTTCTTGACGAACAAAACCGGTGCTCCCCACGGAGACACGCTCGGTCGGATAAATCCCCGATCTAACAATTCTTGAATTTGAGCTTTAAACTCCGTTAACTCCTTCGGTGCCATTCTATAAGGAGCAATGGACACCGGAGCCATTTCGGGCAAAAGCTCAATACCAAACTCTACTTCTCGATCTAGAGGTAAACCCGGAAGTTCTTCGGGAAAGACATTTGGAAATTTCTTCACCGTTCTCACACCTTCCACCGATAATTCCTTGGCATCCGAAGCACTAATAAAGGCTAGGAATGCTCTATACCCTTTCCGCACCATCTTTTCTGCCTTCAAAGTAGATACCACATTTGCCAAAAAGTTCCTTCGCTCACCAATCATAACTACCTCCTCATCATCCACAGTCCTTATCAACATCCGCTTTTCAGCACAATCTAATTGCGCCCGGTGCTTCACCAACCAATCCATTCCCAAAATAAGATCGAACTCGCCAAAAGGCAATTCCATCAAATCCATGTAAATATTTCTCTTTGGATTTCTAAGGGCACGTCTCTAAACAGTTTATTCACAATTACCGACTGTCCTAAAGGACTAAGTACTGTCATCTCTCTATCGGTAATCTCAGATCCAATATTCAGGTTTCCAAATATGGCACTAGCAACATACGAGTGGGTAGAACCAATATCTATCAAAGCAGTAACAGGTACATCAAAGATGAAGAACGTACCAGTTATCACATCAGGTGCATCGTCATCTTCCCGATGCCTAACCGCATAGACCAACCCCGGCTGTCTTGCTTTCGCGTTACCTCTAAAGCTATTTCCTCGATCCGGTACACCTTGTCCACGTCCAACACCATTACCACCACGACCTGGCCCACGGCCTCTCGGTGGCTGCTGAGTGCCTCTAGCTGGCTGAGCATCAGGGTTACGAGCTACTGGAGTCGTATCAGTCCGTCGAGGGCAATTTTTATACCGATGGTCTTTAGAACCACATTTATAGCAGGCACCAGTTTTCCTCCAGCATTCCCCGGGGTGTCGCTTCCCACAGTCAGCACAGTCTCAACTCTGATTGGTAGTCACATGTGCTCTAGCTTGAGCTGACTCATCATTTCGGAGCCTCTTCTGGAACCTTTTAGTAGAGCCTGTGTACCTAATATCCCTCTTGCCTCTAACTCTTTTTCGGTTCTGGCGTTCTGAGTTCTTAGCCTCTTCGGCTATCATGGCTTTCTCCACAAGTGAGGCAAAAGTTCATACTTGTTGTGGGGCTATCAGTACCCGCAACTCATCATTCAGCCCATCTTCAAAGCGTACACAGCGCTCATGATCAGTAGACACTATTGTGCGAGCATAACGGCTCAAGCGAAGAAATTCCGCCTCGTAAGCTGCCACCGTCTTATTTCCTTAAACCAAATTTAGGAATTCCTTCCTCCGAGCATCTACATAACTTGTCCCGACGTACTTTCTTTGGAAAGCAGCTTTGAAGAAATCCCAAGTAATCAATGCAGCCTCAGTGCCTTCTCGAACCGTAAGCCACCATTGATACGCCTCGTCCCTTAGCAAAAACACAATTTCTCTCGCTTTTTGCTCGATAGTGCACTCCATATCATCCATAATCCGCTCTCTGACCTCGAGCCAATATTCTCGCAACATTCTGAGCTACACCGAGACACCTCTAAAAACCTCGGCACCACTTGATTTAAGTCGTTCGAGATTGATCCACTAATTGTTTGGACCGGTTCTAACCCCAAAGAACCCTTTCTAGGAATCGCAACATTGCTCGAGTCAAAGCATTATCTCTCTCGTATGATCATGAGATCCGCCTCACTCCCGTGTGACACGGTGCATCCATTTCCGGCATAAGACCCGATGCTTCAGACGCCACCCTAGCACCTCGGCCTCTACCACGGCCACGTCTACCACGTCTACGTCCACGTCCTCTAGTGCTCATATTGGGTATTTCGGTTTAATCTGGTTTCAAGTTTTATGAATCAGTATACTATTTCAGCATTTATTAACGATATTTTATGAGACATAAGAGGTAAAGTTGTTTTCGCAATCACTTCCTATAGTCTCAATCTATATCCTTTTCAACATCTAAAACTAGAAGTTCTAGAGTGTTCCTATGGTCATATCACAATAATAAATATTTAATATACAAATACTTACTTGACTTGGTGCCGGATGCTCGTGGTGCCATACTACCTTTAACACATAAAATCTAGAAATTTAAACAGTTTTTAAACAAAATTTGTTGCTGAACCCAAACCACAGCCGAGTTTTAAAACTGGCTCTGATACCATAAAATGTAACACCCCAAACCCGGCCTATGCGTTAAGACCAGACTTGGCATGCCACGCAATTCGAATTTACGTCCAGTCGTCAATGCTTTTAATGAAAACAATTTTTCAAAACGATTTTGAAGACGGAGTTTATCAAAAATCGAGATTTATTTGAACACCATGACTTTAAAACATGAGAGTTTATAATTTGATTTTCAAAGAAATAATTGGTTAAAAACTTAAATAATTGGTTGAAATAAATTTATAAAAGAGTTTTCACGGGAATTTTACGAGTAAGTGATATTTAAGAAAAACCCTTTTTATACGTAAGTTTAAGAAAACATTTATAAGAATTAAACAGCCCCATTTAAGTAACTAAAACATATTAAAATCCATCCACGAATAAAAATCCATAAAAATAATACCAGAGGCCTTATTACATCGCAATTGAAAGAGTATTTAGATAAAAAAAATACTTAAAAGAAGTTCAAAGTTTTTATAACTCATCATTCGTAGTATGGCCTCCACATGAAGTCATCCCCGGCCCAAACCTCCGTCAATTGTCATTACCTGAGAAAGGTAAGAAGAAGGGGTGAGTTACTTAGAACTCAGTGTGTAACCCACTTACCGTGTCTACTGGGCCATAACCATATAGACATATATTTGGGCTTGAGCCCATTTACAAAAGTGCATTATATAAATCAAATATAAAAATGCATGTGATATGCAATTCCCAACCAAGCCTAATTTCCATCCGCTACACACCACCCGTACCAACCATCACACCTGTGGGGATCAAGTCAACCCACCCTGCCAACACACCAATCGCAGGCATAAAGCCATTTTAAAAATTGTGGTCAAACCACCGAACTAGATTGTGGCAGAGCCACTCGAACTAGATTGTGCCAGAGCCACTCGAACTAGATTTTGGCAACAGGCCTTTCTTCTCTTCATCAATTTTCCCAACCCATGCAATCATGTATATATATAACATAACAATACATTCATATGATGAATTTTAACAAAATGCCCATGTTACAAGTTGGTTCATATTTCAGTCTATCAATTTGGCCCATTAGTCAAAATAGCATTTAGCCCATTTAACGATTTAGCAGTTTTTGGCCCATATATCGATCTAGCAGTTTTTCAAATTTGCCCATATAGCAAATTATCAATTTGGCCCATATAGCAATTTACCAAATTGACCCATATAGCAATTTATCAAGTTGACCCATTAAGGGTATTTTCGTAATTCGGTCCATAGGGATATTTCGTAATTCAGCCCATTAGGGGCATTTTCGTAATTTGGCCCATTAGGGCGTTTTCATAATTCGGCAATCGTAACCACTAAGGGTAATTCGGTAATTTACCCTCTAAGGGTATGATGGAAATTTTCGCAACCTAGGCTTAATTACTAATTTGGGGCATAAAAATCAAGACTGTCCATCTACGTCGTACTGACCAAACTGACTATAACTTGAGTTGGGAAACTCGAAATTTAGATCCGTAAATTTTCCTTGAAACTAGACTCATATAAATTCTTACTGTAATTGTTTCAGAATTTTTGGCTAAGCCAATTAGTACAGTTTATTCTTCAAATTATCCCTTGTTTCACTGTTTTACAGTTCTGCCCTCTCTTTCCAAAATCTCAGATATCTTATTGTAAAGAACTCAAATACTGGTTTTGTTTGATCCAAATAAAAATATACTCACTAAGGATTCTAATAATATAAACCATGTCCTACAATTGTTTTTCTACAATTTATAGTGATTTTTCAAAGTCAGAACAGGGGATCTCGAAATCACTCTGAACCAGTCTCACAAAAATCTAAAAATCTCAAAATATACTGATCCTTTCCTTGCTCCGTTTCTTTTATAAGAAAATAGACTCAATTATCTTTCAATCTATATATCCTTCACTTTCTAATTCAATTACTACTATTTTTGGTGATTTTTCAAAATCACATCACTGCTGTTAACCAAAACTGTTTTGTTACAAAATATGATTACCACTTCGAACATACGTACGCCCGAGTGGCCATAGATGCTGGTTTGCGGCTTTTCAGTCTTTCGACCGAATCACAGAACATTTCATGAAATTATTTAGAGAGGTATGAGATTACACACCCCATTTTAAACATGTATTCGGAAAGTAAGGGATTACACACCTTGATTAGGATTCCCTAAAGAACCACTCTTCGTTGCCCCCTAAAAATAAATTCGATCAAAAGTTAGCATCGATATCTTAAAGGTTCCAAAAGCCCAAAAGTACTCACTCACAAGAGTCACTTACCACAATCGCGATCCTTCCCTACTAGATTCTAAAATTCGGCCTTGCACATTGGCTATTTCAACGAGTTCCACCAATATTTGGCCTAATCACCCACTTACCAATCAACTTCCGAAACCAAGGCTAAGAGAAAGATAAGTAGCAGCAAAGAATGGCTTGATTTGGCCCTAACTATCAAGGATAAACCGAATGGAATGACAAGCTTCAGCTACTACCACCACTAAGATTCGGCTAAGGAAGAAAAAGGGTTAGAAAGAAATGGTGAAGTTGAGATTTTGGTTAGGAAAATTTAAGAAGACCCGAAATACCTCCAACAAGGAAAAATGACAAAGAAAAATGCCAAAATGATAAAGAAATTCAGCATCCTTCCTTCTTGGCCAAATTTCCCTTTTTATTTTCTCATATTCTTTTTGGCCAACTCATCCATGATCCCTTCCATGTTTTGCTCCATGTTTTCCTCCATTTGTCCCCACTCCATGTTTTGCTCCATGTTTTCCTCCATCCATGTTTTCCTCCACGTTTTTGCTCTATTTGTCCCCACTCTACCTCTTCTCTTCTTTGAGCAAAAATAAAACTCTATTGTTGCTTGTCATGAGATTTGAACCCTTGCTCCCTTCAATAGCTCAACACACCACTTGCCACCAAGCCACAAACTCCCTTGTGTCTCCTAAATGCACCCACTTATTCTTAAGTCCTACTTCCATCACTCATTTCCACTAAAAGGCCGAAAAATGAAAATTCTTACTATGGCCTAACTCGAACCCGAGACTTCAAAGAAACCCCATAACTTTCCAAAGTCACCTTCCTAATAAGTCCAAATTGTACTAATTGCGTTCTCATATTCTCAAAATTTTAAAACGCTTCTATGCTCAAGGTCCAATGGGCCCAATTCTACTAGGCCCAATTTTGGGTCGTTACATAAGTTATCTTTACCCTTTGAAAATTTATCTTGAGAACTCTCATTGTTCTCTTGTTTATTAGTATGTTCCCACTTTTAGTGGTTCATGAGTATAACTTTTATTTTCTTTAGATTTACATTCACTTCAGGGAATGCAGCAACTCTGGTAGGGCAGACTTCTAAACGCCTCTACTGATTTTTTATTTCATAATCACCATCGTAATCATACGTGGATTTTAAATAAGAATCTATCCAGTCATGCTCTCATGATTATTCTCCAATTATAATAAATATGATAAAATAAATAAAATATAGTAAAATATACCTGAAGATCTTTAACATCATCATCATCACCTCTATTATCACGAGCATCCATTCTGAGATTGAATCTTTCAACATCCTGAACATTGATTTGTGGGACGACTTCAAAAGATTTTGAAAAAATAGAGAATCATCGTGCTGATAACGTGTTATAAAATAAAGAGAGATGGGGAGAATAAAGAACAAAGAAAATATGAAAGCAATAGAGAATGTAATTTATTAATCAAAAAAGGGTGATTATAATGCTTCATCAGAGTCTCTATTTATAGGCATAAGAAGTATAAAAGAAGTAGGTATCTAATTCTAATAACTATTAGAACTTAAAGTATATTAAAACTTTATCTTGATCATGATGAACATCCACTTAATAAGATATTCATAACACAATCAACTAAAAATTAATATTTTCAACAATTTATTTTTTTAAACATGACTGATAACTCACAAAGAAAATTACTGGATAAATTTTTTTTTTTTGTAGAAAATGGCAAGTAGACAAAGACTTATCACTTAATAGAAAACAAATTTAATGGATTTTTTTAAATTTTTTTTTGTTTCATTTCAGTTAAGATTATATTATCTTTTATCAAACAATCTAATTATGTTCAATATTTAATTTTTAATAAGATACCAAATATATTTTATAACTCAAATTCGACACTTAATTTTTCGGTACTTATTTTTCTAACAATAGTTTTTTAGCACTTAAATTTTTCATTTTATCAAACATAGCCTTAATTAAGAAATAAATATAAATTGAGCCCCTAGCTATAACACCCTTAACCCATATCCATCGCCGGAATTGGGTTACGGAATATTATCGTAAAACCATAACATCAAAACATTCATTCCAAATCATTTCATGAATCACATCATATTCCATTCAAACACATGCATATCATCCCTTATTCAAGCCTTCGAGGCCTTAGAAACACTTTAGAAACAATTCGAAACTAAATCGGAAACATTTACAACTTCATGGAAAAAGATAAAAAAAAAATTCACACTACAGGGGTCACACGGCTGAGACACACACTCGTGTCTCTAGCTGTGTGGATAAGAAATAAGCCAAATTCAAGCCATTTCTTTCACCCAATTCAATCATAACTAAACAAGCCAATTTGCACATATGACTAAGGTATTGAGACATGTTCAACTATGCATAAAAAGACCAATTCCCATTCAACCAATGTGCCATAAAGGCACCTCAAGCACATACTTTAAACATACCTAACCATGTGCATATTTAACCATTTAGCAACTAACTTGTTTCCTTACCAAAACATACCACTTTGGACATATACCAACCTTGCCAATTTAGATTCATACCATAACAAAATAACTTTATCATTTGAACCACTTCTCTTATGTGTCAAAACCATACAAATGACAAAAAATTAACCATTACCAAATGGTTCCAACAATATATATACATATCAAATTTAGGTCCAAATGGTCATAATTCAACCAAACATATTTGATTAAATCCTATATCAAAATATGCCCTAAATGATCACATTGCAAACATGCCAACACATATATACCACTTTGGCCATAAAATCATGCATCAGTTTTATCATATAACACCAACCATTAAGCATCAAAGTGCCAAAAGCACACCAACCATCAAGGCATCAAAATAACATAATTTTCACAAATTCAAAGAAACATTATGCCAATATCACACACAAACATACCAATTTGGCCATTCAAAACATATCATCACTAAACCATTTCAACATTAACCATCAAGCCCAAAAATGCCAAAATGTCATCAATCATAAAACCATATTTACAAGCCAAACATAGCGGCCATATCATCAAGCACAAAACACTTATACATGTTATTATAATCGCGACCAAAGCTTAAAAAAACTACCGATTAAATCGATGGACAATGTGATGGATCTCTGACTAGCTTCCAACCCGGTCGAGCTTCCGATAATCTATAAGGTAAAAGAAAACTACGTAAGCAATGAATGCTTAGTAAGCTCGTATAAACTTTAAGCATAATATTCCATTTCAATATTAAACTTTATAGAATAAACATAAATATATGTCAATGCTATAAGATTCATAAATCGATATGATCATCAACTCACAACTGAGTAAGTTTATTAATGTCGCATATTTATTGACCATTCATAACATCATAGGATTTCATAAGACATAATATATATCATCAATCCCTTTTATAAGATTATATATCTTTCTATTTACTTACTTTCCATTCAGTCCCCAATGCTTATCATAAGCCTAATCAACATTATTAACTCTTGATTCAGTGTATATATCCATAGCATAAGCAATTTTCTCACATATAATACATCATAATACATGTAACAGCCTATTTTCAGTGAAATCGGAACAGTGGTTTCAGGACCACAAATTCGAAGTCCAAAGAAAATTTATTTTAATATTATTTTATGGTCTACCGTATGATAGAAATATCCTATGAAAATTTCGTTAAGAATTTTTACCGTTTACTTACCTAGCTTGATAAAAAGGACCAAATTAAATAAAGAGCAAAAGTTGAGTTCTAGTAGCTAAAGGTATCAACCAGCTATGGATTTAAAACTGAAGGTCCTTATGTGGCAAATAAACCATTTAGAGGAGTTAGTAGATAAGGATGATTATTCATCATTGGAATTTAGTAAATTATTAAGCCTAATTTTGGAAAGTAAATGATAAAATGATGATAAATAAATAAAATAAAACAAATTTTTATCATTTTCATCATCTTTCCTAAAATAAAAAATGGAAACCCTAGCTATGGAAGCTTGAAGATAGACAAGCTTATTTTGCTTAATTAGGTGAGTATTCTTGTCCCATTTTTAGTGATTTTTATGTTTTCGAGATCGAAATAGCTTAATCTAACTATCTCGGTGATTAATTTGCAAAATCGTTAACGTATTAGGGTTTTTCTATGGATGAGTATAGTTGAATTTTGAAATTTTATGGCAGAAAATGAAAGGTTGTTGTTAGATAAACAACTTTTGTAAAGAGAATTTTGATGAAATTATGATTTAGGGACTAAATTGAAAAGATAAAAATTTTATGGAAAAATTCTAAATTTTGTGAAAAATATGGGCTGCTATTGATATATATAAAAATTGGTTAGACTTGAAATAAGGACTAAATTTTATGAATTTCATTTTCCGAGCCTAGGGACTAAATCATAATTAATTAAAAGTATAAGGGCAAAATAGTAATTTTTCCAAATATGTGTATTGGATTGAATTGAATATGAATTGTACTAAATTGAGTTAAATTCATTTGTATATATCCCAATAGACTAGTACGGAATTGGATCGAGGATAAGAAAAAGTATCAGACTAGTAGCCTTCGTATCTATGAAAACTTATCGAGATAAGTTCGTGTAATTAAATTGTATATTATTGATCACATATCCGACAAGTACAGAGTCCTATTTGAACCTTAGAAATTCGATGGATACAAATGACATGTCATTAGGGTTCCCGGATTGATTGTGGTCATGCATGTGTTGCGGACACACCACAGCTCTTATGAGTATCTCGATATTTAGCTCTCACGAGCTTCCCAATTAATGGCTCTCTTGATCTTCCCGATTTATGGCTCACATGAGCTTCTCGATATATAGCTTGATGGAGCTTCCCGTTATATGGCTCAAAAGAGCTTCCCGTTTACATGCTTGTATGAGTATTCCTGAATATGAATTGACGGATTACAGTTTTGTACACTTTGTGTGTACTTCTTGTGTATCCAACGATATTTTTAAATGGTTCAACGGGCACAGTTCTATTACGAGATTATATAAGAATGACATGAAATGTTACTGGAAATGATATTACATGATATATATTGAAACTTGAAATGGAATGATACATTTATATGGAACTTGCTTGGTGATTATGCTCACTCATATTTATGGAATATTATATGCGATTCACATGACTAACATGTTGAGGATATGTGTATAGGATTTTGGCCAAATTGGTTTGGATATGTTATGAATGCTTACCTTAAATGTGAATAAATGGTAAGTTAAGTTCCATGTTATACAAACTTACTAAGCTTAAATGCTTACTCTGTTTTATTTTCCATGTTTTATAGTAATTTAGAAGCTCAATTTGGTTGGAAATTGGTCGGAGCTACTTCACACTATCCATCGGCCTTTCCGGTACATATAGTAAACTAATTTTGGTTATAATGCCATGTATAGGTTAATTTGGCCAATGTTGGCATATAAACATTTTGCTGAGATTAGTCATTTATATAGCTTGTATTTGGTATATATATATGGCCTTGTCATATTTGATGTGTTGATATGGTTGAATGATGGTGAAATTATAGGTATGTTTATGATTGGTTTCAAATTGAATGTTTGGTATAAATTTGCATATATGAGTATTTGGTCAATTTGGTAAGTATGGATTCTTGGATATATGTGGTGTTATGTCATGTATAAAATTTGGTTTTGGCTTGGTTGAATGCCTTGATATAGATTGTTGATGTCCAAAAATGTTTGGTTAGGTTGTTGACAAACTGGGTGAGAAATGTGGCTTGGAAATGGCCTATTTTTGTCCACACGGGTAGAGACACGGGCTTGTGTCTCAGCCGTGTGTGACACATGGCCAGGTGACACAACCATGTGTCCCCTGTATCTTTAATTTGCATAAAAAAGAATGCTCACACGGCCTAGCACACTGGCGTGTGTGTAACACCGCAAACCCGGCCTAGAAGTTATGATCGGATCTGGCATGTTACATAAAAGGGTTGTTTAAAAACTGCGCGTTTGTTAAAAATTTCGAGTTTAAATATTTATTGATTGTTATCCTTGTTGTTAACATTTAAAAAAATAGATATTAAGGGTTTAGGAAAATCCCGTATCGCACATTGAATAATAATAGGCAGTAATCAAATTAAAAGCTAAATCAAATAAAATACCAAAATTAAAGTTATAGTGGCCTTATTACATAACAAAACCTAAATAAAAATAAGTCCAAATAAAAGAAACGAGTTTATGAGAAAACATTGCATGGCCACCACAAGTCCGCCTCAGCTCCCAATTCGCAATCTAATGATTACCTAAAACATTTAAAAAGAGGGGGTGAGTTTACAAAAATTCAGTGTGCAATTCCCCTTACAACGATAACTGGGCCTAAGCCCACAGAAGTAAATTGGGCCTTAGCCCTAATATCATGGCATATCAAATAATGAGTGCAATGCAATCCCAATTCAACCTAATATTCCATCTGCTACACACCACCCGTACATCCATCCTCATACACACCTGAAGATTTCTACAATCAACCCTTCATCCGCTACACACCTCTTTGGCAGTCTATGCTGACAGACACACTGCTCAAAGTCCACATAAGTGGTCTAGCCACTAAATCCACATGATTAAATCACAAAAATCCACGATGAGGCTGGAGGCCATCATCAATCGTGACAGAGTCACCAATATACACTTCCCTATTAAATCATTTATATCCCAAAACCCATGCATTATGACATAATAATTCGTGTATGCAGTATGTCATGTATGCAAAACATATATCAAATATAAGTATAACATGAGTTACCATCATAATCAGATAGACATAATACAACATAATCAAGCTAATCAACCTCTAAGGGTACAACAGTAATTTTACCTACTAAGGGTATTTTTAGAATTTACCTATCGAAGGTATTTCAATAGTTTCACACCTGCAATGGCCTTTTCGAAGGCCTAATGTCGCCTCGAGCGACTCAACTACCATTTCCGGTCGTACCGGACTATTGGGCCTAAAACTCGATTTCGGCCCATTCGGGCCCACACGCTCGTGTGGCCCTCCTAACACAAATCTAGCCACATATATAAGATTCACCTAGTCTAGTTCACTATATACTACACCATCATACACTTTATTCAATTGGGCCCACTTCGGCCCAAGCAGCCTCAACCCACAAGTATACTACTAATGGCCTCAACTATCGCGTCGAAGCCCCACACGTGCGCCTGCACGCTCGTGTGGCTACTATTGTCGTGACCGGCACTTCGGCATTTACCGCTCCACAACTAGAGTAGAGAAGTACACACACCTGATAGGAATCTGGTGCTAATCCGCGCTCCGACCACTCCTGTGCCCAAACGCCCTCCAATGTGTATTCATCCTCCTCCTAGAATGCTATATGTATAGCTAGCTTCTCACCTTCCTTCTTTGTATCTTTCCGATGTGGGATCCTTCGGTCAGCAGAGTTTAAATCCAACTCAAACTCTTCCCGTCCAATTCACAAAATAAATACTCCCTTGCTTTTCATGAGATTCGAACCCTTGCTCCTTTGTAGCATAATCCACGTCGCTAGCCACTAGGCCACAAGCTCTTCTTGTGTCTTAAACCATGTGCAACTAAATATAAATCTATAGCCCAATTCTAATGTCCATGTAAAAAGAAAACCAAAATGCAAAAGCCAAGACTTGAACCTTGGACCTCCTTCCTTCCTTGTGGCGTCACCCCCTTGCTCCTTAAGTGGCGTCACTTTGCCACTACACCACACACTCCACTTGTGTCATTTTTCTCCATATTTTATTCTTAAAGCCTACCTACTAACTCCCAGGGTTTTTTCCACCTAAAACCAAATTTTTCCCAAAGACAAAGTTTGATCCCGAGACTTCATAGAAGCCCTCTAACCTTCCAAAATCACTCACCTAATAAGTCTAACTTGCACTAAAGCCAATCTCTTGTTCTCCAAAAATTTTAAACGCTACTACGCTCAAGGCCCATTGGGCCCAATCCTACTAGGCCCAATTTTGGGATGTTACAGTGTGGCTTGGCCGTGTGACCCAAGTTAGAGAGTTACACAGATATAGACAGGGGTTGGGACACGGTCGTGTGCCCTTATTTTGAATACCCATACAGCCTGAGACACGAGCATGTCTCTTGACCATGTGAGTCACATGGCCGTGTGTCCCCTGCATCTTTAAAAATTTTAAATATTTTCTGAAAAATTCTTTGAGTACCCGATTTAGTCCTGATTTGTTTCTAACGTGTATTTTGGGCCTCGAGGGCCCATATATAGGACAAAATATATGATTTTGATTTATTTCTGATATGACTATTGTCGTAACCATTTTTTTTTTTGCAAATTGGGCTTGTACAGCTATAATATGATTTGAAATTTCTGTCTAATTGTTTTGTAAACTCTAGTAATGCTCTGTAACCCTATTCCAGCGACGGATCCGAGTTAGGAGTGTTACAATACATGCCAACTATGTACCTACTGTTTCATTTTCTTTTCTTATCCGTTTCGTATGCATAATACAAGCATAATTATAAACATCAATCATATCCACAAGCTTGGCATAAGCCCTAGCACATCAACAAAACTTGTTAATTCATTTAAACATGGTTCATATGAATTTGACATGGATAACCATTATACTTGAGTATGATTCAATTGGATTTATCATCCATCACAACATATAATGTTTTTCCATGTAGCACCATTCCATTGAGTTTCATATAAACATGTCTTAGTTCTTATTGAACACTTACCATTTCATTTGCATACGCATGAGACATAAACATAACATTAACCATAGCCATAAGCTAGTGATTAAACACATAACTTGGCAATATCATCACATGGTAAGATATGGTACATAACATAGCATCACTTATATCATACCTTTCATAAACATGAATATCCATACTTTGATCATTGGTACATCATACCTTTCCATATTTGTCGTAGTGAAGTCAATTGGAACCTTTACCGGAGCTCACACAAAGTGTGCTAAACGATGGTCATAACCGTCCCTTTTCATATTCGATGGTCGAAACCATCCCTTTTCATTAATCGATGGTCTTCACCATCCCTTTTCATAGTTGATGATCGTACCATCCCATTTCATAATCAATAGTCGAAACTATCCCTTTTTATAATCGATAGCCGAAGCTATCCCTTTTCATATTCAATGGTCGTCACCATCCTTTTCATAGTTGATGGTCGTCGCCATCCCTTTCTTAATCAATAGTCGAAACTATCCCTTTTCATAATCGATAGCCAAAGCTATCCCTTTTCATACTCGATGGTCGTCGATACGTCGTTGGATTTACGTTGTCTCACAACATGATAACTTGTATAATAACATATATGTTGATTCATTTTCAATAAAATCATATATTAACATTCAATTTAATCAACATTATACATAATATAGTTCATACGAATTTACTTGGCTATATTGCAAAAATGTCAAAGTACAAAGGCATTTTGATAATTTTTTATTCTCCTCGATTTTCCACCCGATCTTGATCTAAATTAATAATTTCATTCAATCTATTAATTTAGACAGTAAAACAATGTATTTTATGCAATTTAGTCATTTTTGACATTTTTATAAAATTGCCCCTAAAGTTTTACTTTTATTCAATTTAGTCCTTGAGCCTAAAACATGCAATTTAACCATTTTTTTCCCAAATTCAAACTTATATGAATGCTCATGGCATCAAATACAGCCCAGTTTTGTAATAATTTCACAACAAATCCTTGTATTTTTACTATTTTAACAATTTAGTCCTTAATCGACAAATTCATCAAAAATTACTTTACAAAATACTTTTAAGTAACAACTAATATTTCAAATTCATTATTTAACATAAAAAATTACTAAATTCATCAATGGAAACATTCAAAATATTTAACAGTTTCAAAATCGAAGGTACGAGTTAACTGAACCTAGTTGCAACGATATCAAAAACATAAAAATTAAAAGAAATGGGTGAAAAATAGCTTACCATGCAAAGGTATAGCCGTGGCTGTACCGTTAAAGCCTTTGAAATGGCTTCTCATGCTATGTTTTCTCTTTTCGTGGAAGATGATGAATAATAAAAGAAATAAAACAACATTTGGTTTTTATTTTACTTAATTAACATATTAAATTAATTAAAAATTATTTTAACATAAAAACAATTCATTTAACACAAATATTACCGTCCACTATTTTAAGGATGGTTAATTTACCCATTAAGGCCATCCAATTAAAATTCTTTAATCAATTAACACCTTTAAACTAATAGCGATTAACTTTTTTCAACTTTTACGATTTAGTTCTTTTTACTTAATTAACTATCCAAACATTAAAATTTCTTAACGAAACTTTAATTTAAAACCTTAATAACACTCCATAAATATTTATAAGAATATTTATGAGTGGGTCGGTTTATAGAAACGAGGTCCTGATACCTCATTTTCTAAAACCACTTGACCTTAGGGTCTTACCACTTGAACTTAATAAATCACTTATATAACATAAATTATCAAATCAAAAACCTTTTTAAAATCACATTTGACTCGTAAATATTAACCAATAATATTTACAAACTTACTCGTCAGATTTGTGGCCCCGGAACCACTATTTCTAATACCCCTGAAAAACGGGCTATTACACTAGCGTTTATTCATTTTATGATTTTGGCATCAACCTTTAAATTTTAGTCAAATTGCTTGCTTTTAGACAGAAAACTAACTAAATAGTTAAAAATTTTTAATAGCATTGACATGGTAGCTCATGTTGCATTTTACGTATACTTCACTGCTAATATGGATAAATTTTCTAAAAGTTTTTATAAACTTTTTTAAAGTTTGTTGATTTTTTAAAATATTTTGTATTTTTTTTAAAATTGTTATGAATTATTTGTGTACTGTTACACGAGTGGCCACATCAATGTCGTTAAAATTTTAACAATTCAGTCAGTTTTTCATCCAAAAGCAAGTAATTTGACTAAATTTTAAAATTTGAGGGTCAAAATGGCCCCCAAAAAATAAGGATCAAAATGGTAAAATAAATAAACGTTGAGGGCTAAATTTATTATTATGTCGATAATTAAAAAAGAACAAAAGAGTTTTATGCTAGAAAACAATAAAAAAAAATCTGTAAATATTAATCTATTGGTATATATATTTGATAAGTAAATACATAATTTTTAAATTTTAAATTTTAACAAACTTTCTTTTTAAAATAATTTAAATATGCTTAATAAGCGAATAAATTAAATCATTTTTAATCAACTTCGAGATAAACATTTTGATAGTTTACGAGAATTTACGATTTAGTAGTTTATAATTTGTAAAGTTAAAAATTTGAAAACTTGGATAAAAAATTTTAATTTAAAATTAAATTAAACTAAATTAAAATATAAAACAATTAAAATTATGTTTTCTTTATATGTAGGCTTTCAAATTTCATTTTCGTGCAATGACTTTTAAGTATTTCTGTTAATGTTTGATTAACAATTGAACATAATACATAGTTAAAATTAAATAATTATTTTATTTTATTTTGATAATTGGGTAGGGGAACAGGTTGTTAGCAAAAAATAATTTTATTTTACTTAGAGATAATTATTTATTTTTTGTAATTATTATCTAATTAAATAGGTAATATCTAAAATTTCGAGAAAAAAAAAGGTTATATATCTAGTTATGTTATAAATTAACAATTCTAAACGTGTAACACCCTCTACAAACCACTATGATCGAAGTGATGTTATATTGGGAATATGCATAGTAGATTTTTCGAGTAAATGAAATGTGATACATCAGTGTTAATAGAGAAGGTTATTAGATTTCGGAGAAATTTGAAACACATAATATATTGTGAGATATTAATCTAAGGTATAGACTAAATTGTAAAATTTTGAAAAGTGAAGGGGTCAAATTGTAAAATTTAAAAGATAATTGGATTAAATTGAATTAGTGGGAAACAATGGGACTAGATTTGCAATTTTATTAAAAGTGAAAAATGGCTCAAATGTGAATATCCAAGATTGTAAAGGGCAAAATGGTTATTTTCCAATTGAATATTTTTGGTAATATTATGAAAATGCCCTTAAACGTGTGTATTGAATTACCTATTGAGTGTAAATTAATGTGAGCCCTTAGATTACAGATAAGTCATACTTGTTGTATTTATTAAATCATGATTTTTTTACAATATTTGAGCCACTAGATTTGGATGAAAAGTGAGATTGAATAATGGCCCTTGGACTGAAATTATTATTTTAAGATATTTTATTATTTTTGTCTATACAAATCTCAACAAGGGAAGTGTTAGGCAGGAGAACGTGATGGTACAAAGAAGACCGATTTGCCTAAACAAGTAGAGAGCCAAAGAACGACAAGAGGTGGAGGAAGTAGGCTGTGAGGGTAAAGGAGTAAGTACTCAATGTTGTTAATGGGAAAGAAGGTCCCTTTTTCATCGCTAAGGAGGGTATTTATAGGAGATACATCTCGCCTAGTAGTGGTTTATGTGGCAAGGTGGTTATCATCATGGAGTACTTGAGGAATGTGCATAATGGGCTCCCTTCTGTTATTCCTTTTAAGAAATAATGAGGTTGTTATGCCCAGGTAGGTTCTAGTGGTCCTTGAAAAAAGTGTTCACACTAAAAAGCGAGTTGCTAGTTTGAGATCTTGAGTAGTCAAGGACAACCCAACAGATGGGAGGAAGAGAATCATCTTTAGGCATCCACTCGGTGCCTTCTAGAAGTGCCATATGTTTAGCTTGAGTAGGGGTATAACAATTGTTCCCTCCAGTTGAAAGGTAGGTTACAAAGTGGTCTATCTTGAAACATTCCTGCTTACGAGTTGTGCGAGGGGTGGAATGATCGAGAGGTGTGACAATGGATCGCTCAAGAGGTACTTACAACATGTTGCCTAATGTGAAAAGGTGCATGAAGGCTGCTTGCAATAGATGTTGGATTGAATCGACTATGCTTGGGGAGTGGAAGCAATGATGAGCAACAATTTGCAAGACATGTTGAGTTGCTATTGGCTAGAAACATGGCACTCCTAGAAAGCACCAGGTGGATGCCTAAAGACAATTCTTTACCTCCCGTCTACCGGGCAGTCCTCGACTACTCAGCTTCCAGAACTGGCCACCCGCTTCTTTGTGTGAACACTTCTCCAAGTGCGAACACTATCTTCAAGGACCACTGGGATCCACCGATGATTGTTAAGATCTAGTGACCTAAGATACTTGTTATTTTTTGAATAGATTGGTTTAAATAAAATTTGATTATACATTAAAATCATTTTTATATGTCCTCATTGGTTTTTTAATGCAAAGAAAAATGTAAGCAAATATTAAATAATTAATTATCTAATTTTTAACTAATATTAAGTTGCATTATGTAGTGGAATAATCGGTACTGATTTATTATAAAAAGTACAGGATTTTTGGTTGGATGAAGTGAAAATACATAGCTACTACCTGAGCTGCCTTAGCAAGCTGAGAAGTATCCAAAATACTGTATGCTGGGCAAATTATTGAAACGTATAGGAAAACTGGTGGTAAGCAACAAGGCAGAACTTAAGGATAAGCATACTGACAACTTCCACTCAAGTTCTACTGCGAGTCACTTTGGAGTCCACTCTACTAAAATAGATTTGCTGCTACCTTTTATTGGAAAGGAATGGGTGAGGACATCGAGAAGAGAGTAAAGGAATGCAACATATGTCAGAGGCAAAATAACTTGGCTTTCTACGGTTATTGCACCCACTAATTCCTAGCAAGATTTGGTAAGACTTCATTATGAACTTAATAAATGGGTTGCCAAAATCTGATGGTTATAATGTGACTTTAGTAGTTACGTATAGACAGTCAACGTATGCACATTTCTTTTATAACTCTATCTATAACCCAAATGTTTGTGCACAACATCTTTAAGCCGCATGGTTTACCCCGGATTATAGTTTCAGATAAGGACAAGGTGTTTCTTATCACCTTTTGGCAAGAACATTTTAATATATATATATATATGACTACTTTGAAGCTGCCAGCATCTTACCAATCTCATATTTATGGCCAAATTGAGGTGGTCAATAGGTGTGCATGACTGGTAAAACTCAATGGGTTAAGTGGTTACCATAAGCTAATATACTGATATAACACATCCTTTCTCTCTTCTATTTTTTTTTATACAAATGGCATAGAACTAGGGGTGAATGTTCGATCGAATCGAATCGAATCGAATGAAAAAAATTTCTAGTTAATCGAGTTGACGAATCATATTTTATCATCCTAATTTGATTTGAAATTTTCTCGAATCGAGTCGAGTGAAATGGAATTCGAATCGAATCGAATCGAATATATTTGTTCGAGTTAAATTTTAAAAAATAATTTTGGGTCCTTGTAACCATTGTCACCCATCGTAATAAAATTTGTCCACCTTAACCAAATTTTTTTATTAACTTTCATCACCAAATAATTTGTTTATTAATCATTTATATACGGGTTAGCTTATTTGCTTGTTTAGTTCTTTCAATTATCTTCAGATTTTTGTCACTATGTATTTTGGAATTAAAAAATATATTAAATGTAAAAATGTGATTTTTTAACAAAAGTTATTTTAAAGATAAAATGTGAAATTGATACCAATATAAAATTTTAACATGAATATTTTATGGCATAATTAATAATTCAATTTTAATATAAATATTCAATATGACTAAACAATTCAATAATATAAATAATATAAAATGTGAAATTTAATTTAATAATATAAATAGTATATATAAATAAAATTATTACTATTTATGTTTAGTGATTTTTTTTGGATAATTCTGATTTTTTATTTGAGAGTAAAGGGTGAGAAGTAAAAGTTTAGGGGGAAAATAAAAAGTTTTGGAGAATAAAAGTTTTAGGGGAAAAGTGGGAGGGACTGAAAATTTTGAGGGAAAATAAAAAGTTTTGAGGGTTTTGGGGAGTAAAATTTTGAAAAAAAAGTAAATGGGAGAGAAATTTTGGTGGGAAATGGATTTTGGGTAGATTGGGCGGTTGGGATGGGAGGAGAGTAAAAGTTTTGGGGAGAAAGTGGAAAGGAGTAAAAGTTTTGAGGGAAAAGTAAAAAGGTTTGAGAGTTTGGGGTAAAAATGTAAAATATTATAGTTTGATATTCGAATTATTCGAATTGTTCGAGTTATTCGAATTCGAAAACTCAACTCGATTCGAACTCGAAATTCGGGAAAAAAATCGAGTTGACTCGAATAACTCGATTAACTCGAATAACTCGATTCGTTTAACTCGAAATTTGTTTTTTTTTTCGATTTTTTCGAGTCGAATCGAGTTTTGCTCACCCCTACATAGAACTATATATACCCCTCTCAACCCTTAAATAGAATGATAAATTACGCCTAAGCGCATTAGAATCCATGCCCTCTTACATTGACAATAATACATTTACCTATCAAGTTAAGACTCAATTGGCATCCTTTCATTTTTTCTATTAATACATTTTCCTATGAGGTTGTTTATGGCCTGTTCCCACCTACTTGATTAGGGGTGAACGTCCGATCGAATCGAATCGAATGAAAAAATTTCTAGTTAATCGAGTTGATGAATCCTATTTTATCATCCTAACTCGATTTAAAATTTTCTCAAATCAAGTCGAGTAAGATGGAGTTCGAATCAAATCGAATCGAATCAAATCGAATATACTTGTTTAAGTTAAATTTAAAAAAAATGATTTTAGGTCCTTGTAATCACTGTCACCCACCCTAATCAAATTTGTCCACCGTAATCAAATTTGTTATTAACTTTCATCCCCTCATAATTTATTTATTAATATGTTATATATGGGTTAGCTTCTTTCCTTGCGTAGTTGCTTCAATTATCTTCTGATTCTTGCCATTATGTATTTTGAAATTAAAATATATATTAAATGTAAAAAATGTGATTTTTTTTAATAAAAGTTATCTTAAAGATAAAATGTGAAATTGGTACCAACATAAAATTTTAACATGAATATTTTATGGCATCATTAATAATTCAATTTTAACAAAAATTAAATTTATAAATATTCAAAATGATTAAACATTTCAATAATATAAACAGTACAAAATGTGAAATTTAATTTAATAATATAAATAGTATATATAGATAAATTTATAAGTATTTAGGTTTAAAGATTTTTTTGGATGATTTTAATTTTTAATTTAGGGGTAAAATGTGAGAAGTAAAAGTTTAGGGGGAAATAAAATGTTTTAGGGGTTGAGGGAGTAAAATTTTAAGGGAAAAATATTCAAAAAAAAGTTGGGGGAGGGGGAATAGGTTTGGGGTAGAAGAGAGGTGGAATGGGAGTAAAAGTTTTGGGGGAAAATAAAGAGATTTGAGAGTTTGGGGTAAAAATGTAAATTATTATAATTTGGTATTCGCTTTATTCGAATTTGAAAATCAAACTCGATTCGGACAAAAAAAATCAAGTTAACTCGATTAATTCGATTAATTTGAATAACTCGATTCGTTTAATTCGAAATTTAAATTTTTATTTTATTTTTTCGAGTCGAATTAAGTTTTACTCACCCTTATACTTGATTACCGCTATTTACCTAGGGAGGACTTGATGATAGCCATTGTAGACAGAACCTTAGTGGCTAGAGAGGCTGCATTGAGGATGCTTAAGCTTACTCGCAATGGGTTCAAAACAAAAATGAAGATTTTGGCTAACAAGCGGAGATCTGACAGTCTTTCTTTCATGTGGGAGAGTGGATTTATTTAAAACTTCAATCATACAGGCAGCAAACAGTAGCCACAAGGTCTTGCATAAAGCTGTGACCTAAGCTTTTTGTTCCTGAGCAGATTATAGCCGAAGTGGGAGAGGTTGCATAGACCTTGCAACTTATAGTGGGGTCCCGTGTGAATACTGTATGCCATGTATCCCAACTAAAGAACGGGTCCCTCTTAAAATCAGCTTCTTGTAATCTGAATAGATAAACTTTGGCTAAAGAGCCTGCTCAAATATTAGCTCGCAAGAACCAAAAAACGTAGTAATCAGGCAGTAACTGAAGTACTAGTGTGATGGACCGATACCTTCCCCAACCTAAGGACTTGAATATGATGAATAAATGGTGGTGAGTTCATTGATTGAGTATTTATACATAAGCAAAAGCAAATCAATAACAGATTAATAGGCGGTTGGGAAGTTGCAACAGTCGTTTAATCCTTTGAGGACAAGGAGTATTGTTAGGGAGTCAAATTTGCAGTTAGTAAAATTAGGTGGAAATAAAATGGGCCTGGTTGTATTTAGATCATTCCGATGCAAGTAATCGGGTCTGGTAGGTAATTACCCCATGTCTAGTTCAGAGTCTGTTCTATTGTGCACCAGTCATATCGGAATATAATCAGCAATGCGATGCAACATAGAATCTTCATTTAAAAAACTCTCGCTCGTCAAGCAAATGCTTATCGTTAAAGAATATGTTTGACCCAAATCTGGAGGTTGGCTCTTACACCCAAATTTTACTTCTTTTTTTCCTCTTTCATGTTTTTTGTCTAATCTCATTGCTTTTGGTTTTTGATTTAGACATCAAAAAAGATGTTCAAGGAGACTTATGTTAAATTTGAAATTTTGAAGCCAATGCTATATGATAACCCTCTACCCTAAATTGTTATCAATAACAGATTGAAGTTGGTTTGATTAAAGGGGTTTTCAAACTTGTATTCTCACCCTTAACATGATACCATCCTCTTCTACCTTTCTAGCTTTTTATTCAGGCCCTAGTCTAACCCTGTCACAAGTTTCCAACCATAGGAGCCGGCCAATGCCAAGTGCTCCATACCTGATCCGATTTTTTGGAAATGGAAGAATTAACTTCACCACCAAACCCAATTTTCTCATCATCTCTTCAACGTTTTAGATTCAAAGTACATTAGGCCATTTAAAACTCTAGAAATGAGAATATAAGAGGGTAGAGATAGAACAGATGAAAAATAAGGCATAAAGTTTCAAGCATACGTTAAGTAATTCAACTCTTTAACCAGGTGGCCATTTCATCTGTCTCCCACCTAGGACATGCAAGTGAAGATGATAAACCGATTGACCTGAGAGAGAATGAGGTATAAACACAAGTGAGAAGCTTGATCTACAAAACAAGTCAAAACTATGGATTCAAGATAATAACTCACAGGCACTAGGGCCATTATTGATAACAACCCGAAACCCATCAAGAATGCCTTCCTTTTCAGCAACAATTCTAGCAGCATAAAGAAGTTGACCCAGTATCTCTCCATGCCTTTGTTCAGCCTGACATATTGTAACCAGAAATTTAAACCAGGTCAGTATTCCATCTAGGGAAACTGCTTCAAGAAAAACCGAAGCAAGGTTTATGGATCAGGTACGCAGATAGTTCTTCTCTAAGTTCATCCGAATCATTTACACGTGGTTAAAATGCAGAAAAGCAGAAAAAGGTGAACTTTTTTTTGTATATATGATTGCGAAGGTAAACTTAATCAATTAAAACAGCAAAATTCACATTCAGTCCAACCAAGTTATACAACAGAAATAAAACAAATTAGATAGATAACAGGCCTAGAACACACCTTCCCAAGCTGTGTCAACCCATCCCTAAACTTTGGAATCACCAAAACATGAACAGGAGCCTGCGGACTGATGTCTTTGAATGCTAAGACTTTATCATCTTCATACACGATGGTTGAAGGAATTTCCTTAGCAATGATCTTGTCAAATCTGAATGGGAAGGGAAAAAAGAATCAACAACCAGTACAATGATAAACAGCAGAATCAATGTGACCCCGTTCTTCAATATCTCATAGAGAAGTTATCAGCAGAACCAATTCTGTCTAAATTTTAGCAATATAAAATTACAAATCGCTTGCTTAAAACTCAAGTTATTCCCAAAGTTATGATTTTTTTTTTTTTCCTGAAACTCGTATTAAGAGGGAGATGAAATCCCAAACGGATTGAGGTCCAACAACATAATACATAACAAATTTCAGGCTAGAACTGGAATGTGAATTCCAAGCAGGGTGTTAAGGATGATACATACATGGTTGGAGCTCCATTATCAGCATTGATTGCAGCTGCCTTTGCCGCAGCCTCTTCATCATGTGTAGCACTAGCACGACATAGATATCTACAAAGAGTGATTCGAAGGTATCAAGAAAGGCCAATAAAAATTCAACATATAATCTGTACAGCTCTTCTTCACTTCTCTGGCTGGCTAGACTACAAAAAGAACTACAATTAGAACCCAATTAAACCTTCTCTCTACCCCCATTTCATTGATCAGCCAACTGATAACGAAAAGAATAATAGTAATCATCAATTGAATGCCGAAATAAGAGAACTTCCCAACCAAATAAAAAGAAAAGAAAAATACCTGCGTGAGTGATTTGGTGTTAGAAAATTGATGGAGGTGGGAGAAGAAGAGAGTCGTGGTGAGGCTCTCACAATTGCAACAATCCTTCCAGTCGTTGCATAATTACTGTCCAAATCAAATACCCAGAATCAATACTGTGTCACTCTGTCCTTAACATTAACAAAATATAAACAGATAAAAAGAGTACCGAAGAAAAGAGAAAGAGGTGAAAGCAGCCATAGATTTTTGGGCTGATATCATTTTCTGCTTCTACCAAGTGTTTTTTACTAAAAGGGAAAACTGTGAAAGTGAACAAAGAAAAGTAATCGCTAACTGGGGTTGGTTCTGATGATAGGCCTGATCTGGGCTATTCAATGTTTTTGGGCCACTCCAATAACGGAAGCTTAACAAGTTGGTGTGGTTCTGATTTTTTTTGGACATTTTTGTGTGGCTCTGATTAAATTCTATGTTTCTTGCTGGGATGGGTAAAAGACTAAAACGCATTTCAACAAGGCAACACCTACAACTGAGACTGAGAGGCTAAAAAACAATGGCCAGCTTTGTTCTGCGACTGCCCACCGGCAACTTGAGAAGCTTCTCCGTTCATGCTTCGTCAAACGGTACTCAACTTTTCTCTGTTTTCCAACATTTTTAATGAGATCATATCTTTTCCAAAGGAATAGCCTTGGGATTACTGATGTTGGCATAATAGTATTTAGCATTTCACAATTGTACAAGTGTTTGATTTGGTTCTTGTTTGTTGGAATTGAATGAAAAAGGGGCTCCTCCGGGTAGTGGCTCACAAAATGGGGGGCCAATGATCTTGGAGCTTCCACTTGATAAGATTAGGAGACCCCTAATGCGCACCAGATCAAATGATCCTAACAAAGTCCAGGAACTCATGGATAGCATTCGACAAATTGGACTTCAAGTGCCTGTAACCCTTTTTCTTTTTGGTTTCTTGTTTGCTTTCACTACGTAAATGCAGTGGCTTGGAATGCTTTAAAGAACAATTCTAGGACATATAACTTCCCTGATCACGAATAATCACCTTGATTCTATCTTCCAAGTATCCTTTTACACGCACCTAAATCTGAATCCCAGTATATAAGAGTCAAAGGTCCAGGATACTTTGACTTGGACAAAGTATAAGATACTGGATCTGGTTTATATCAATGGTACATAGATGTATAATAGGATTTTCCTTATGAATTTAATTCCGTATTTTCTAATTACTTGTGAGCTTTTATCATGTAAATACAAAACTACTATTTGTTGAAATCCAAGTCTTTTTTGTTTTTTGCTGATAATATGCAATTGCAGATCGATGTGCTTGAAGTTGATGGAGTTTACTATGGTATGTGCTCAATGCCCATGTACTTAATTTCTTAAATTTTAAACCACTCGATTGTTGGCTGCTTTTGGAAGTAATCATCAAAAGAAAACGAAGACCATAGAAGAAGACTGAGATAAAGGAACATATCCCATGGATACTACTTTATAATATATCAAATATTTCATAGGCTTCAATGTTCTACATGGAGAGTAGAGCTTACATGTATTATAATTGTACAGGTTTCTCTGGTTGTCATCGGTATGAAGCTCACCAGCGCCTTGGGCTCCCAACCATCCGTTGCAAAGTTCGACGAGGAACCAAAGAAACTCTCAGGTTCTACTTTGCTCAGTTCTTTTTTGTTTAAAATCAAATCTGTTTTACTTACTATCTCTACCTAAAAAACCATGATCTTTCATTTTGCAGGCATCATCTTCGTTGAATGGAAGTATATGCTCTTAAAGTGCATTTCACAACTTTGATTATGCACTTCTCAGCTGGTTGGAAGTTGTTTATTCCCAACCTATAATCAAGTTTGTATGTTAACGTTTCAAACAACTTCACAGCAAGCGATAATCGATAGTCATATACAGTTTGTGTATACATAAATATTGCCTTTCAGTCGAAAGAAGTAAAGAGAACATTCCTGCAATGTGTTAAATGATCATATTAAATCTATTGTCCATAGGCCTATGCTGCTAAAAGAACTGAATTTACCCTTTGAATGCCAGGAAATGGTTTTTAACACTAAGACAATGAAACGTAGCTCTGTAAAACCAGAAAACATTATAACGAAAAATGGCATGAGAGAGGCTACCAAGGGAACCACCCGCTTTTCATGTTCCCTGCAATGCATTTAATAACAACAATGCCATTCATAACGCCAATGGAATGAACATTCACAATCATCTCGTTTCAGGACGTTTCTATTACATTTACTTTATGATAAAATTTACAAACAGCTAAATAATTTGAACTGCTGGCTGCTGGGGATGCAGGAAAAATACAACGTACTGCAGCTACAAGGAAGCAATTCAGTAGGCACTCATATACCATGGTATTTGAGGCTCACATGATAAAATCCATTTAGGTTCTCGAGAACCAAGCCAACCAGTTTACAGCTTGGTTTCAACCATTGCAAATACAGCTTTTGCTGGCTTCTTCTTCAGCTTTAACCTACCACTATCTTCTTTTACTCCCTTTTATTCCCTTTTATTCAAGGACTAATTCCTGGGACAAGAGGGACAACTGGCTTGGGTGTCTTTATTTTGTCTACCATTATAGCTTGAGTGGTTAGAACTACCCCAGCAACAGAGACAGCACTTTGTAAGGCACACCTTGAAACTCGACAAGGATCTATAACTCCCGCATTGATTAGATCTTCATATCTTCCTGACATTGCATTGTATCCAATTTTCCAATCGAGCTTTCTAGTCTTCTCCACTACAACTTCTCCGTCAACACCTGCATTAGTTGCAATTACTTTTGAAGGTGCAAGGAGTGCCTGCAGTCCATCAGACAAAAATTTCAAAATTTAATCCAGTGATCAATCTAATAACACCAAAAAGATAATGAAAAATCAATAGACAATAACTTCTCAATGCATACAAACAGACGGTTGACTCCAAATAAAGTTATCTCAAGGAGTCACATACTTTTGCTACAATATCAGCACCAATCTGTTCATCTGAGTCTTCCATTGAATTCTTTATTGTGTGAATCTGCTCTGACAAGTGTATATAAGTTGCACCACCACCAGGTACTATCCCTTCATCCATGGCAGCAAATGCAGCATTCTTTGCATCTTCAATTCTTAGTTTACGGTCTTCAAGTTCCATCTCAGTATACGCTCCTACCTACAGTTGTGATGCAAAGTGTTTAACAATTTGAAGCAGAAAAAGATGTGGGTATGGTAAAACATTGAGTTATGCATTTCAATTTCAGTATACACTGTGTCATGATTGCAAACCTTAATGACTGCCACACCACCAGAGAGTTTAGCAATTCTTTCTGAGAGCCTTCTTGACAAGTATGCACTATCAGTTTCTGCTAGATCCTTTTTTATCTGCATAATCCTTGCCTGGATTTCAGCTTTAGTAGAAGGATCAGCAACTATGGTTGTTGAATTGCTTGTTATAGTCACTTTCCATGCAACACCAAGCTGATCAGAAGTTGCAGCAGCAAGCATCATACCGAAATCACCAGAAAGAAAATCAGCTCCTAATGACACAGAAATTATGTCAGTTTGCCAGCACATAAAACTAATTGCAGCAATGAAGAAACACTTGTCATATTGCAATGTATATAAAACAATCTTCACAAGCATATGAAAAGAAACATTCATAATTTCAGATGATAAAATGAGGCACCAGGGAGATTTAGGGAAATTCAATATATAAATTAGACATTATAATAATGAAAAGAAAAAGGTAGCATGCAAAACACATCACTGCACCCAGATGAGTTGAAACAGCCCTTTTACACAAAAGACTTTCTTGGATTAAAATTTTAGCTGAAGTGGAATTATATAAAGCAGACATGCAAAACATTTTGATTTTGGAAGCCATCACTGATCATCGGATAATTTGTATGAAGACAAAATGAAAGCAATTTAACCTGTCATAAGGGCAATGTCCTGCAACAGGGCTTTCTTTCCTTCCCCAAATCCTGGACATTTGACAACAGCAACATTAATTACGCCTTGCATTTTATTCACAACTAGTGTTTCTAGCACTTGCATTGAGATATCCTCCGCAAAGATTAGCAGAGGGACGCTCAGCTGCGTAGTCTTTTCTAGTAAAGGAACAATTTCTTTGACACTTGAAATCTTCTGATCAGTGACAAGGACTTTGGCATTGTCAAACTCCACAAGAGATTTATCTTGATTAGTAATGAACTGGGGTGACATATATCCCTTGTCAATCTGCAGTGAAGAAATATTAAAAGAAAAGATTAAAAAAGTTCCAACAGCTGGGCATTGGCAACTGTTCAATCATCTTAATAAATTCAGAATGATATCCAAAGAATTTAGGTCATAAAATAAAATTCTGCTACACGCTGTTAACTGAAGGATAAAATGAAACTATCTTCTTTTTTTTTATATAAACAATGAAACCATCTTTTGATTTAACCAGATTCAACCATTTTAATCTATAAATTTCATGATTTTGAGATCCCGCCAAGACAAGGATTAAACTGGACATAAATCTAAAACAAAACCTTAGTTTTTCTAAATTAAGAGTAAGGCTCCATTGGGTTTGTGCTTTTGCATTATGCCATTTGCTCTTTGTTTTCAGTTCAACAGGCAAATAGTAAAAGAATCAACCAAATAGAGCCTAAATACTATTCAACTTTAGCAAAAGTCTTATTTGCAATGTTATGCACAAATTAACTGTTTCATTTAGACACTTTCTAAAATGACTGGCATGCATGAGTCAGTTTTACCACCTTCATTCCTTCTTCAATTATCACAAAGGTTTCAGATGATGAGGATGACTCAAGAGAAATTACTCCGTTGGGGCCAACCTTTTCTATAGCTTCCGCAATCAAGTTCCCAATGAAATCATCATTACCAGCAGAGATTGAAGCCACAGCTATGAAAAGAAGGTATACTTTAATAAAATCAATTTTTTTTCTCAAAATGATCAAACTCATCGAGCAAATCCATATGAAACCTAAATAACACAACCTTTTATTTCCTTCCTCGCTTTCACTGGCAAACTTTTCTTCTTCAGGTCCTTAACCAATTCTTTCACAGTCTTATCCATTCCCCTTTTCAGAGAAACAGGATTAGCTCCAAAAGAAACTGCCAACAATCCAAACTTGATCATGGCTCGAGCTAAAATAATAGCAGTGGTAGTACCATCACCAGCCAAATCATTCATTTTACTTGCAACCTGCATTGAAACACATAAAACTTACATATCTCTTATCACTTTTCCGAAAATAAACCATACAAAGATTAGGAAGGGAGATCTAGCAACCATGAATGACCTCTTGTATTAGCATTGCTCCTGCATTCTCAATAGCATCAGATAGTTCTATAGCCCGAGCAATGGTGACACCATCATTAACTACTTTCAGTTTCTCAGACTCAAAAAGAACAACATTTCGTCCTGCATGGTTCATCTAAAATAGATTAGCAACTCATATTAAGCATGCAGTATCACCGAATTAATGAAAACAACACATTCACATTCAATAACAAATAAATCATCTTTACTTGGTTCTGAATCCTGTGGCACTGTAAACTATATCACGTTCCCAAAGGGCATTAAGGGTTAAAGCTAAAAGGAAAAATAACACTATGGACACCTGCATCTAAGCTTGAGATGCCTATAGGACAGATGAGATGAGCCTTGTGTCAATGTTTCATCTAAGATCACGTTAACAAGAAAATAAGACATATACACGCAAACAAATGTATCCTAGTATTATACTGAAGGTAAAAGATTCTCTCTTTAAGAACCCATTAACCAAAGCATTCTCTCTGATAATGCAATTAACACTAATCCAACCTTGAATGCTATGCTCATGAAAAACAACTATAACAATGCGAAATTGGAAAGAAAAGGAAAAAGAAAAAGAGGCAGGCAAGTTATACCTCTAGGACCCAAGGTGACAGAAACGGCATCAGCTAACTTATCAATCCCAGCCTGCAACGCCTCTCTGCAATCACCCCCGAAAGATATCCTCTTTGGACCAGCTCTCACCGTCAAACTCCTAAGCATCAGCGGTTTCCTTAACACCCCGTTGGCTCTTCTACTCCCATAAACGTTCTGCAACGGTACCCGCATCTTCGGTGAACGTAGAACAAAGAAGAGACATAATAATAAACAGAGAAAAAGAGACTTACAGTTAGAGAGAAGAAAGCAGTTTGAGGGATTGAGACAGACATATCCCTTCAATTCAGCAACGGAGAAGGTTAAGTGGTTTCAGAATTTTTATTTAGTCTTTTAGCTGAGCCTTTAGAGGGGCTTTAAAAGGGTTTTATGGGGCGAGTCCAATGACAGTGTTTCTGTCAACCCCTTTTTCTTTTCTTCCAACAGTTTCAGATTTTCCTCCGGAACAAGTTTTCCAGTATTTTTAATTGGTTAATTCACTATTTGTTAGCTGAGCTTGAGTTGAATATTTGATTTGCTATTTAAGGTTTTTATTTTATTTTATAATTTGATGATTTTTGTAACACTGTGATTTTTAGTAGTACTGGAAAATGCTAATTCGGACTCGGTTTTCATAAATCAAATTAAGGCAGGCTCAAGTACTAAATTATAAAATTAAATTGTTATAGAATTTTAATTATCAAATTACAATTAACCAAAAATACAAAATAATAATTAAAGCATAAATTTCTCATAGTTGGTGGGTGGTGATGACACTAACCATTAAGTCAGATTAATAGTTGAATTATATTTAAGTAAACATGATTAATTAAGAATTAATTAAGTATAAAAGGAAAACATAGTCGGATTTCGTCTTCTTTTTCTTTCCTTCCACCGTCCACCATAGTTGAGAGCTTGGATAACCATCAAAAATTCTTCCACACATTCACCCCATCAATTAGTAAGTGAATTCAAGTTCTCTTCTTATAATTTGTATATATTTGAGGTGATAAGAACTTGATTTAGCTAATTTAAATACAAATTTGTAGAACTGTTAAAGTTTTAGAAAGTTGTCATTGTTGATTTCTTGAAGGATCGGGTTTGAAATTGATAGATTTTGAGCTTAGATTATTAAAAGGGCCAGTTTTAAAGTTACTTAGCTTGTTAGTTAACTTTATTACATTAGGGACCAAATTGAATAAATGTGAAACTTGTCACAAAATTATGTTAGAATTAGAAAGTATAAGGTTCCTAATAAGAATTTATGAAATCGGATTTTAATTCAAAGATAGGAATTGAAAGTTATGACTATCCCGAGTTTAGGGACTAAATTGAATAAAATGTAAAATTTTAGGGATATTAAAAAATGAGTCCATGTCTGGTCATTCATATCATGACATAATATGAATATTTGATATTGATTGATTAAATAAAATAACTATATAAATAAAGATTTTGATCCAAATTGAGCTAATAAGGGAAAAGTAAAAATTATGGATTAGTCCCTAAAGTATTCACTCTTTTCACATTTTGAATAGGTAAGCCCATATGGAACTTTCTATTTTATTTAATATGCGTGTGTGTGTCTGGTTTGAGTATTAGTGAATTGGCATGGAAAGCTAGAAATGGACTGAATTGAAACATTATGTGATAATTTGTTATTATGTATTAGTACAAGATTCAAATGCGGAAGTTTGATTTAGTACAAGATTCAAATGCGGAAGTTTGATTGATTACTAACATGTAAATGAAATATGTGATCATGTACATGGAACGATATGAAATATGGATAATTACATGGATATGTAATGCTTATATGTGTAAAACATGCTTGTGTGAACTTAGTAAAGGGTTAGGATGCAATTGACATGCCAATAGGGTCTTATGCGTGCTTGTACGAGATTTATTACAGATGTTATTGATATCCAACATTCGTTGTGGATTCTCGGGTATTAGGTGACACATATTTAACTTGGACAAGTAACCTGATGTGTCATGATATAGGTTTAGCTCGGACAGGTAACTTGATATATATATATATATGTATATACTCAGCTCGGACGAGCAACTGATGTGGTGTAGTTTACCCATGTATCCAAGTCTAATTACTAGGGTTCATCAGGTGAAACGGTATAAATGATATTGAAAATTTTGAAACGTAAGGAAATGGACTTGATATCCAAATTGAAAAGTCATTAAATGGAATGAATTGTAAATGATATATCTTTATGATTGTTGATAGCAAAGGTGATTGAAATGATTCACTTATACTTGTTATGATCTTATGATTTGTTGATTGAATTTACCATATTGATAAGTTATATGAAAGTAAAATGAGTTATATGCTAAGTTACTTGTAATATCTAATGAGCATAACTAAAGATATATGCTTACCTTATTGATGTTTTGA
This sequence comes from Gossypium bickii, assembly GCA_025503065.1. Classification (NCBI taxonomy): domain Eukaryota; kingdom Viridiplantae; phylum Streptophyta; class Magnoliopsida; order Malvales; family Malvaceae; genus Gossypium; species Gossypium bickii. The sequence goes on along the minus strand of CP106716.1, from coordinate 12,605,400 downwards.
GTGTCATGTTTTATCGAAAGTTATGTTGAACTAAGGTAGCTTTAATACTTATGTAAAATCAAGGTAAGCATAGTATTTTCTATTTGAACTTGCTAAGCATTTCTTAATGCTTACTTAAATTGTTTCCTTCCTTTGTAGACCGTCGCCTTGCGGAACTCGTCAAGCCAGATCATCACGAAGCTGACACTATCATCGAATTGGTTGTAATGTATTTATTTTGGTTATCAAATTTGTGGCTTGTAAATAGGTATAAAGTGTATGGAAATGGTCATTTTCTTGTTAGAATAGTACACTTAAGCTTGTGGTAATGCTGAATTGTATGTGCAGCTTGGTGTATATACTAAATGATGCGTGGTTTAACTTTGGTTGGTGCAATTGAGATAAGGATGTTAAATTTTTGGATGATATACATATATGATAGGATTTGCATATAGAAGAAAATGGTAAGTTAAGTTGAAATGTGGTTGGAATATGTCTGTCAAGATTAAGATCGGCTTTCTCCCACCTTTTCTTTGCGGATGATCTGGTTATTTTTGGTAAAGCTGAGTTGGAACATGTTAGAATAATTAAGTAAATCCTGAACGAATTCTGTGGTTTTCTTGGGCATCGAATCAATGTTTGTAAAACGAATGTGTTTTTTTCTAAATGTATTGATGACGTTCTTGGGGGAGACTTTGTGGTGTCCTTGGTTTTCGTCAGGTTCAGAATCTTGGATCCTATTTAGAAGTTCTGTTATTCCATGAAAGAATCAGTAATAGCTCCTTAAGATTTATGGTGGAAAATGTCAAAGCCAAAATTCAGAGATGGGACGCTAGGCAATTATCTTTAGTTACCAGAGCCACATTAGCTCAATCGATACTTCTCACAATTCCTAGTTACTTTATGCAATCCTTGATGATTCCTAAAGGTATTTGTGAGGAGATTGAACGCATTGCTAGGCAATTTATATGGGGGAATTCTTGAGGGGGTAATAAGTTGGCTCTTGTTAATTGGCGATCAGTTTGTCCCCAAGGCTTGTGAAGGGCTTGAATTGCGGCAGTTGACAGACCGAAACACTTCTTTTATGTTAAAATTGGGGTATAATATTTTGTCAAACATTGATTCTCTATGGGTTTAGGTTCTCCGTACAAAATAAAGGGTAAAGGAAGGTATTCCTATGAGTATCTTTAAGGGAAATTGTTCTTTCTTATGGTGATCCCCTTCTAAGATTTGGCCAGTTCTTCATGAGAATATTTTCTAGTCTTTAGGAGATGGTAATCTCATTAGGTGTTGGAAGGACAATTGAGTGCCTAAAATTGGGCCTCTTATCAATCTTATCCTAGCTCAGAAGAACATAGATGATGACTGCTTTCTTAGGGAAATGGTCACCGAGAACGGTTCTTGGAATTTGGATTTCTTTCAGATTTGGCTACCTAAAGGGATTATTGACCGCATTACAAGCATACCTCCCTTAGATCCTTCTATAGGCCCAAACAGAGTGGCATGGACGAGTACTTCTTTAGGTTCCTTCTCTATCAAAAGTGTCTATAGGGTGATCAAGGAGAATACATAAAATTCAAAGGATGATCTATGGAAGCTATCATGAAAATTTCAAGGTCCTCAGAGAGTTTGTCTTTTTATCTGGTTGGCATTAAAGCAACGCTTGCTAAGGTAAGTAGAGAGGTGCGTCGCAATATTGAGAACGAAGATCTATGCACGATCTGTGGGTCAGGCCCAAAGGATGTTATCCATGCTATTAGAGATTGTAGGTTAGCGAAAGAAGTCTGGACCCAAGTTATCCCTATGGAGGAACAAGTGTTTTTCTTTTCGGGTGATATGCAGGAATGGTTTATTAATAATCTGCAAAATCACCAAGACTTGGCATTTGGAAGGGTTGATCGGTCGGTTTTCTTTGGTCTAGCTTCTTGGTGTATTTAGAAAAATAGGAATCTCTACATTTTTCAAGGATCACCATGGCAAGCAGAAGATATTATCAAGGGGTCAATTACTTGGGCCAAGCAATATGGGATTCTCCCTAATGTAAACTCTAATAGTGGATTAGTGATTGGGGGGAAGTACAATAAGAGTAGTAAATGGGTGTGTTTGAAAACTGATGGTTCAGTTAAGGTGGATTCGAAATTTGCTGCTGCAGGGGGAGTTTTGAAGGATGAACGGGGGGAGTGGATTTTGGGTTTTAATCAAAGATTGGGGAGATGTACTATTTTCGAGGTAGAACTTTGGGGTATTTTAGAGGGCTTATCACTATTACAAGGAAGGCAATGTGACAAAGTTTTGTTACAAACAGATAGCTTGGAAGTCATTGAAGCAATAAAGAAATACAGCTCGAAGACTTCCAACTCAGCACTAATCAGAAGAATTTATTAGCATATGAAGACGGTAGATTATTGGCTACTACAAATTATGTCCCAAGAGAAGTAAATAGAAAAGCTGACCAAATGGCTAAATTGGCCTTCGACAAAGAAAAAGGATTAAAATTATTTACTAGTTATCCCAGTGTTTTAACTTAATTATTTGTAATTTTATTTTTCACCAAAAAAACCTAAAATCCATAATTACAATATACTTGTATATAAAAGTCATAGTTTGGAAAGATACAATTTACTTTTATATTATATTATAAAACTATATATTTAATTTTCATACTATATGAATTACATAATATGTATATAAAAATAAAAGGAAAAGTAAAATATTATCATCAATAATAAATCAAATCAAGCAAAACTGAAGTCTTAAATATTATAAATCAAATCCTATTTCAGTTAATTTTTTTTAATCAAGGCCTAATATTATCGATAATGTTTAAATGGATAACAAGAGATGAAAATGAAAGACCTCAAAGTCTAATGGATAACTCTGCCTTTAGCTGGATAGGAATAGATGAAAGGCCTAATGCTGAGGAAACAAGAGTTAAGAACCCCAGGCCTCAACCATTCACCATCATTGTAATTTGAACGGATACATAAATATATCAGCCAGCATTAACCTCCAATTGTTTGAAATGCTCTTCACTTTTCAGCGTCATTTCCTTATCAAAACCCAAATTTGGTACACTAGTGATAGTTAAATCACTCATTTCCAAACCCAAAACCAATCATTTATTCCAAGAAAACATGACACCAAATCAAAACCCAAATACGGGGGCATTAAACTACATAGTCTGATAATAGTTTGGAAACATCAACAAGAAAGCTACAATTCTCAACCAGTCGGCTTCCCGGTTATCTCTCTTTGCATAGAACCCGACATCCAACATTGCCAGGGCATCTGCTCTCAGTGCTTTGAATCTTCTTCCTCACAGAACTTAGAGTATTCTTCTGAGTCCATCAAATTCTTCAACTCCCCAGCATCTTTCATCTCAACCTTTATAATCCATCCATCCTCATATGGACTTGAGTTAACCTAAATTGCGGTGAACAAAGATTGCAGACATAAGCAAAAGTGAAGGATATATTACTAAAAGCAATTAAAAGAAACACTTAAAACATTCAAATGATCCAATCAAGACTCTGGCTACATTTCAACATGAGGCAGTTGCAGGTAGTTAAGCTCAACCAAAAGGCGAAAAGAATGAAGAATTGGATGGACCACTAGTAGCATTCACGATCAATATTAATGAAATGTTGGGTATTAACATCCTTATGAAACAGGCATTGATGTATGGAAGAACACGGGCACTATGGGAAAGACACAAGCACATGCATAGTGGAGGACATTTCACACGGTGAAAAGCTTAACTCAGTTTAGCAGACACCATTACACAATTAATATAATTGAATTAATGAAATTCCGAAAGGAATAGTCTATGATAGGATGGAAGAGCTAACCTTAGCAGGAGAGCCACTGAGCTCTTCATTAACTTCAACCACTTTTCCTGAAACAGGAGAATTAACATCACTAGTAGCCTTGACACTTTCAACTGCTCCAAAACTTTCACCTTGCTTTACAGCAGCTCCCACTTCGGGTAATTCAACATACACAACATCACCTAAATGATCTTGAGCATGATCAGTAATACCAATAGTGGCAGAGTTACCCTCAACCTTCACCCACTCATGAGAATCCGCATATTTCAGATCCTTGAGAACTGGAAGAAAACAGAAGTGATGCATTAGCTACTGTAATACAAACAATAAGCAATAACAATGAAAATGGGATAAACTACTTCAACTCTAGACACAAATTAAACCATAAATTGCAGCTGACTAAGGGATTAAAACAATTGAATATCCAGTTAAATACAGGCATCATATAACTGGACTTAGCCTCTTAGGTGCTTTCTTGTTCTTTTAAGGAACAAGGAACCATGCTTCCACAGAAAGCAAAATATGAAGTTATATCATAGTGGAAAAAGTTGCATACTGCTAATATTAGCTCCAGATGTGAAGCTCAATGATACAGAAAATCACCATGAACTGTAAGATCACATATAAGATAGCCGCCAAAAGTTGAGAGCATAAACATGCTAAGAATCCTATCAGTGTCTGCTAATTTGCTATTAGTAGGCAAAAATCCAAGACAATTCCATGTCTCTGTTTGACAAAAAACTGCAACTAATGGCAATTGGACTGCATAGCATATTAGCACAAGGAATCAGAATGAATATGAGGGATAAAAAACAATTCCATGTCTCTGCATGCACATTACATCCCATTAATCAGTTGCAGTATATTGGTGTTTCAGCAATACCGAATCCTCATGCTTGGTTCTAATTTTTTTTTGATACACCAACAAAAGGTGCGCATACAGTTTCTGTAATTTTGACTGCTATTTCTGATTTCTTCACTTTTTTTTTTTTTTTTTTTTTTTTTTTTTTTGTTTTTCATTACCAAATAAGGCAAACAATTCAGTCAAAACTCTAGCATCATCATTTTGATGAGAAACGAACCACCATTGCTTCCAGCAACTGCAGCAATAGTTCCAAGGTGTCACTATACACTATACACTATACGCTATACCCTTCACCGTTTCACTGATGTAATCACCATTAGATCACTATTAGTCCTAATGCTCTAATGCTCAAGTATTAAACATATCTCTAGCCGTACAAGTGATACATGGAGAACAAACTATGAAAGGTTGTTTGAATCCCTACAAATGAAAGGCTTTAGGCTACTTTAATCTTTATGATGATTTTTTTTTTCTAAATCAAACTGAAAGAAAAAGTTATGAAAATGATCTATCAGATACACAATCCTAAATTACGGAAATTTGGGACATGTATATATCGATCACAAAACATAAATCCAAAACATCTTGACACCATGTATAGCAAAAGAAAAGAAAAAGCCAGTCACATAAATCGATTTGATTTTTTTTATTTGCTTCTGAAAGGTAAAGCCTTGGATCAATCCCAGACACGAGATCCCGATTCGATCCAAACCCAAAACCATCGTATAGATAACAGGGTCCTCACGATCATTTAAGAAACCATGAAAATAACAGAGAGGAGAAAAGTAATTACCAGTGGAAAAGCCTCTGTGAAAGACAGAGATCCTGAGGTAAGAAGCCGCCCTTGAAGCCCACAGCATTGATGAAGCCATCTGCAATGTAAATCTGGTGGAAAGTGGTGGAGTTATAATAGTATAATTCAAAGCAAACTGCTAGCTGCTTGCTTCTGTGTTGGACACCTCGTATTATGGAGTGCAACTACATACAATAGGGTTTTGTTTATATTTTTGGTGGGGTTGGTGAGTCCGGAGTGTAGTGTACCACTGTCGTGGTTTTTTTTTTTAATTAAAATAAAGAATTATTTTATTAATATATTTATGAGACTAATAAAAAGGGGACCGTGCGATATTAAACGGAAAAAAGAAATATTTAAAAAAAAAAAAAAAAAGAAAGGGGGCGTAGAGAGAATATAAGAGTGTAGTTTCAGCTTCGGTATCAAAGATGGTAGTGAGTCAATGTATCAACAACAAACCGCACTTGATGGAGGTTGGTGGTGGACTTGACGCTTATTAGTTTTTTTAGAATTTAGTGATGCCTTTGGGCTTTGCCTAATGTTCTGCCTCCTTGCCATACACCGCTTCACGTGTTGATTTATTTATTTATTTATGCTTACCTTTCATCTAATTTCAAAGGCCATGTCCATGTCCATGTCCAACCAATTTCTTTTGTTACTTTGTGCGTTTATTCTTAATAACTGTTGATATAAGTCTACAATAAAGAAGAGGATAAAAGAGAAAATTGGTAATGAGGATGCGAATTCACCTAGATAGATAAAAAATCAAAAAATTTAAGAAAGTAAAAAAGGAGTGAAGTATCCTGGAGGGCAAGGGAGACTGAACGTTGCTGAGAGTAAAAAATCATTCTTTCATTATTCTTTAGGGTATTTACAAGGGAAGATCTCATGCCTAGTCTCATCTTGGTGGTGCCACATCATTGACAGTATGGGTGGTGGCTCACTTGTGTGGTTAGCCAGGTGGCAGGCCGGTTGTCCTCAAGTGTGGTACTACTCTGACTTTCCCTTGGATAGGATAGTGCAAAGTTGTTATGCTTTAGTGGTCCCTAGTTGTCCCCTTTTAATGGCAAGTGCGTTTTTGCTAAAAGTTGGTGACCTGATGGCGAATGGAGTGCACGAGTGGTTAGTCACTAGGTGACCAGTTGGACAATGTAAGGTTGGAGACCAATCGAGCGTTATGGAATGAGGAGCCATTCACAAGTCTTTCTCAAATAACTTCTCAGGACGCCACATGTCCAGATGGTGTAAGAGTATAATAATCATAAGAATTAAGAAGTATTATTATATTGTTGATTCTTAAGTGGAATTAAATAAGAAAAACTCCACAAATAGATTAAAATTTTAATGTAGTGGGCTAGGAGATCTATTTATAAAAGTATAAGTTTAAGTCCATCTATCATCGGGTTATAGGAAAGCGCAAATGAACTATATGACATGGGCCTCGTTCTCAATTTGATGAAACCGACTTAGAATTCCAAATTCTCAAATTTTAATTTTAATTTATTTGGAATATGTTTTGATTTTTGGATAAAATGTGCATAGTAAATTGTTAGATTTTTGAAACACCTTTGGAAAAAGAAGAAGAAGAGAAAGCTAACATATTATTTAACGAGTTAAGTAGATACGCATGCTAAATAAAAATTAAATTAAATATTTTTACTTAATTTATTCACATTTTTTTCACAATTGTGAAACAAATAATTTCTTCTTTGGTAATGACCTAAAATTTACGGGCATCGAAAAAACGAGTTGTAAAGTCTCCGTCTTAGTGAACTGAGTTCGTAAATATTTATTAGGAATATTTGTGAGACTAGTTGTGTGTTTAATTAGGCTTTAATTAAGTGAATTTAGCTTAATTAAGAGAGATTAGGGAAAAGGGCTAAATTAAATAAGGGGCAAAAGTAGAATTATAGATTAATAAAAAGAAAGTGAGACCAAAATAAAAAATATACCATTCGCCATAAATGAGGAGGCAAATGTTGATAAAAATCTAAAATTTTTATTGTTTAATTATTATTAAATTGAAATGTATATAATTATTCTATTATATGGTAATTTATATTAGTTATAAATTAAAAATATTATATTATATGAATAAACCAAAAATTCACCAAATGGATGGTGATGATATTATAAAATTAAGTAAAAAAAATGTACATTTGTAATACTTATATTTAATTAGTAAATAGATATTTATTATTTAAAAGATATTTATTAGATAAATAACTAAATTGTGAGATTTTTGTATAATAAATAAATTGGATACTGACAATTGTAATAATGTAAATATATATTCACAATTGTACAATATCATCACTATCCATATGGCAAATTTTTGATTTATTCATATAATATAATATTTTTAATTTATAACTAATATAAATTATCATATAATAAAATAATTATATACATTATAATTTAATAATAATTAAACAATAAAAATCTTAGATTTTTATCAACATTTGCCGCCTCATTTATTGTGAATGGTATATTTGCCATTTTGGTCCCTCTTTCGTTTTATTAATCTATAATTCTACTTTTACCCCTTATTCAATTTAGCCTTTTTTCCTAATTTCTCTTAATTAAGCTAAATTCACTTAATTAAGCTAAATTCACTTAATTAAAGCCTAATTAAACACACAACTAGCCTCACAAATATTCCTAATAAATATTTACGAACTCGGTTCACTAAGATGGAGGCCGTATAACTCACTTTTTCGGTGCCCGTGAATTTTGGGTCATTGCATTTCTCCCCACCTTAATAAATTTCGTCCTCGAAATTTACCTAAAAAGAGATGGGGGTACTGGGATCGTATAGTTTCTTCCTGTTCCCAAGTTGCTTCTTCCACATTATGACTTTTGCATAATACTTTCACTAAAAGAACCTGTTTGTTTCTTAACTCGTTTACCTCACCAATTTATCATCTTCTAACTACACTGACTTAATCTGATCAACATCATATATATGATTTTTAATTCAGTCAATAAACTTTCATTATCATTGATGCTAAGCTGAGTAAACATTGTTCACAATTCAATTGCTGCTTTCCTACTTGATGCATCAGCTATAACATTAGTTTTATCAGGGAAATAATCAATAACACAATAATTATTTTTTCTAGGCTCTACTTTGTTATATTTTTATATTCTCATTTTCATTTCATTTATTTTCTTTCTCTTTTCGAGGCAAACAATGATTATTCCAGTTATGCATCATAGTTATTACTCTTAATCCAAACCTCTTAGAAATCTATTGGCCCGGCCGCTGCCAATAGTCTCCTCGAGGTAACTGTTCTTTCCAAAGTTTGCCTCTTTTATTACACAATTTACAACTTTGCATATTCCTTATTCTTCTTCTTTTCACACTTTAAGTCACTCTTTCTTTACTAATTCTTAAAATCATTTTGCTACCTTTTTATGTTCTCTAACGTACTTACACTATTTTTATTTTATTTATTTATTATTATTCATTTTCTAATCTTCGTAATTAGAAAATTTTACTATTCTATTTCGTTTCTCATATTTCTATTGTCTCTTCCATTTCCAAAAGACTAATCGTATATTTATATACCAAACTTTCATCCAAAAGCTCTAGTCTTTTTTTTTTAATTCTCATTCTATACATGTACAACTATATATATACATATATACTCATTTTTCTTTTATATACACTAGTCTATAATTTTTACTTTTAACCATTTAAATTCACTTCTGCGTCTTCTTCCATCTCTGATTCTGTATCTTTCCCCGGATAATTCCCTATATTAAGTTCGAAATTCTCCACAAATTCATCTTGTACGATCCAATTTGGAAATTCCTCAGGATCTTCTTTTTCTTCCTTTATAACGGGTATTGAACCTATAAATTCACTTAGTAATTTCCTAACAACTAATTTTTCCATCCATGGCATATTAAAGGCATTTTGCTTCCTAGTCCAACTTTCGTGAACCTACACTTTGTCTCGCTATCTTTCTTACTCCTTCAGAGATTATAAACTTCATGTAATTTATAACTAATTTCCAATAAGTTTGTGGTACCGATGCCTTCCAGAGTTGGTCTAAAATGATTTGATGCTCCCGTTCTATTAATGTTCCTCTAAGGGTCAAATATTGCACTTTATTCTTCCTAATCAGTTCATAACCCTTCCATATCACTTCTTGCATATTTCGATTTAAAGTAATAAGGTGCTGAACTATATCTTCTTCTGGTTTCATTCTATAATCTTGTACTTCTCTTATCATCTTATCAACTTTCTTCCTCTGTGCTGAAGTTGTTATCTCATCAAACAATATCGGATTTATTGTCATTTCTTCCAATATCGACAGAAAATAAGTTTTTATCAAATTTCAGTATTTATCTATTTCCTTCTTGAGTCATGACTCACTAATTCAAATTCATTTCCTTAATAATAATTCATATTTTCAAGCTTATCAATGCTTCTAATATTGATATCACATCTCATCACTGTAATAACCCATTTTGCCCGGGCCTGTAACAAACCAAAACAATAGAAAAATAAAAAATAAATGTCCAGTGTCCTTTTACAGAGCCCAAATTTAATGGCCCAAATACTAAAAAAATAAACCTAACACCTAAACTGCCTACCCAGTCCCAATACCCCAAACAGATGACCCATTATCCGATTAGCCCAATTATACCAAACAAACCCAAATTACCCAAACCCAACAGACCCAAAACTAAGATGGCCCAAGTGGCCCAAAGAGCTTGCGGATGTAGGAAACCCTAGGTTTCCATTGCGCCGCAAGCACCTCAGCTAGTAGCCCCTCTTCACGCCGAAGCCACTAATTGCGCCGTAAGTCGTGCCTAGTCATCGCCGCACTCCTCGTCACCGATCTGCAAACAAAGAAAGAACACCACAGCAAAGGAAAGAAAGAAATAACAGAAATAGAAAGAAATATTTGTATTTATTTCTAATTTATTTTCAGGGTTATAAATAACCCTAATGAATCTGTAAATCACAGAAACACAGGTAGAGAAAATATATAAAAAAAAGTACAAAAATTGATTGGAAAAAGAGAAGGTGGTTTCTTCTCTTCGTTAAGTTTTTTTTTTCTTTTCGCTTTCATGCGCATTTTATATATAAAATAGTATTAATAATAAAAGGAAAAGGAGATTACCTTTCGAAAAGGAGCATTTCTCACCGAAGAACCGTCGCGAACAACAGTGCGTGGGACGACGCGTGCGACGGAGCCTAGACCGGATCCCGGCCTTAGGCCGGAGGCTTGAGAGAATTAAAAGGGGGGTCACTTTTTTTTTTATTTCGGGGTTAAAATAAAATCTGGGCTATTTTTTTTAGCTGTTATAGCCCGATCTCACGACGTCGTTTTGGTATAGCCCATTATTAACCAAAACGGCGTCGTTTAATGAGAGGATCCGCGTGTTGACCTGATATCCAGGGGAGGATCCGCGCGTTTTTATTAAATGGTCTAATTGCTTTATAGGCCCTTCCACATTTTTGCAAAATTTCAATTATGTCCGAATATCATTTTCCTTTATTTTCAATTTAGCCCTAAAATTTATATTTGGTTTCAATTAAATCCTCGGGCTCCTTAAAGACTAAGATCAGAACGTCGTCGTTTTTAAAATTTGGCATAATTGCCATTTTAGCCCCTACATTATTACGCACATTTTTGATTTAATCCTTTTTTGATTTATTCTTTTTTAAAAAAACCTTTTATTTTTATTTTTAAATTATTTTCACATTATATCTAATTATATTATTTTTATTAAGATTCTATATTATTTCTATATTTTTAATGTATATTATTTAAATTAAATTATTAATAATATAAGTTTTTTTTATTTTAATACTTACTTTTAAATTAATACTATGTATTATTCATACTAGGTTATTTTATTTAGTTTAATATTATTTTTATATATTACATATTATTTGATAACTTAAATATTATTTATTATATTATATATATTTTAAAATTTTGTATATTATATAGTATTATATTATATATTATTTTTTAAAATTTTATTTTGTATAAAATTTATTTGTATATTAACATACATTATTATTATTTTTTATTTTTAATATACTTTTATTTTATTATTACTGTTATTTTTACATTATTATTACTATTAATTTCAAGATTATTACTATTATTTTATTATTATTAATACTATTTTTATTTTTAATATTACTTTTGTTATTATTTTCATTTATTCTTTATATTCTTATTATTATTATTATTATTATTATTATTATTATTATTATTATTATCATCACTAATTTAGTATTATTTTACTATTATAATTATTATTTTGATATTACTACTACTATTATTTTATTTATAACTAATCCTATTATTATTATTATTATTATTATTACAGTTATTATTATTTTATTATTAATATTATTATTGCTATTTTTGTTATTATTTTTATTTTTATTATTACTAATATTATTTTTATTATTTATTTATTTAATATTTTTCGTTTACTAATATATTCTATCATTATTTTTTTTACTATTATATATATTTTCTCATTTTTGTTTCTATTTTCTTTTATTTTATTTCAGTTGTCTATCTTGCTTTTGCTTTATTGTATTTTATTTCTGCGTTTATTGTTATTATATTTTATCATCATCATGTCGTTACACAAGCTAGCATTGTAAATCGATTTATATTTTATTTTGAATTCATTTTCCATTTTATTATAGTCACTACATTTTATTTGTTTTAAACACTCCGCATTCTAAGATTCGAAAGAAATCGTACCTTAACTTACTGGGTTTCGATTTTTCTCTTCGAGTCCAAAAAACTTATTACTTTCTTTTTTTTTTTAAAAAAGTTGAATAAAAACTTATTTCCGGAAATTGAAAACGGACGTGTCCTAACTCACTGAATATGATGTTTTGTTATCTTGGATAAGGATTTCAGAAAAATAAGACAATGTTTCGTGTTTAGAAGTTCGAGAAATTGTGCCCTAACGTGCTGGGTTTCGGTGTTTCGTTCGTCCAAATAACTAAATATCCTTTTAATGAATTTTGTAAATCATGAGATGATTTTGGTTACTAGGGTTTAAAACATCACGTCCTAACGTGCTGGATGTGATGTTTGTATGCTTTCAGAACAAAGGAATCTCCGATTCCAACTCAAATTGTTCAAGTTTTTAAAGAAATCATGTTTTTAAATCTCTTTGAATTTTCGACATTAAGACAATAATTAATCAATTAGGTACCAATTTTTGGGCATTACGAGGGTGCTAATCCTTCCTCATACGTAACCGACTCCCGAACCTGTTTTCTTGTATTTCGTAGACTAAAATCAACATTTTGAAATAAAATGTTTTATAAGGTGATCCAATCACACCTAAATAAAAAGGGATTGGTGGCTACTCCCATTTTTGTTTTTAAGTCGATCCCCATTTTTTTCTTAAAAACTAAAAAAAAATGGTTTCGACATCTTGGCGACTCCACTGGGGATCAATAAGAGAGTCAAGCCGTAAAATTGATTATTTCCTGTCCTTTTGTCAAAGTTTGAAAATCCAATTTGAAAAATTATGATGCTTTTTATTGCATGTTATTTTAATATTGAAAAGCATGTCTGCATTGCATTGCATGACCGTTGTGGTCACACCCTTTTAAGTGGGAGTGAGAAACTATGCCTTCGTGAGGTTTTCACCTCCGCATGGGCTAGTGGACTGCTCCCGGGATACATCTGTACCTATGTCTTCGTGAGGTTTTCACCTCCGCATGGCCATAGGGAAATGTATTCCCCTGAACTGAACTCGATCCATATGAGCCTATAATGGGTGAGGATTGAGAAATCTACTGGTTCAGGTACCCTCCCTTTAGAACTAAGCCACATATAGTGATCCTTAAGAGCCAACCCTAGGTAGAACTATGTCAAACCCTAGCGGTCACCCAGATAGGTGCCCTATTTTATTATTTATTCCTCTTGTGCTAACGTGTTCTCTTTTGTTTTGATTGCATTGCATTTACATCATAGAAAAGAGGTGTTTATTCAAATTCAATTGCTAAATAGAATAGTTTGTCATGAGAAAATGGATTTTTTGATAAAGTGGATTATAATACGATCGTTCGAATATGGTCCAAGTAAACGAGAGAAAATTGATAGTCCGTGAAAGAATACAAGACTTTATTGCCCAAGGATTCAAGATGACAAAGACTATTCGCGAATCACCATGTCTCAGCTTTCTTGAAGATGCTAACGAGCATTGCGAGGATAAGTGAGTAATGAGTCGCGGCCCAAGCAAAAAAGGAGCTAGTGAGGCATCTATTAGAAGTTTGCAAGATTTGACCTTTGCGAATAAAGGGATTGATGTTTTGCTTGGAATATGAGGGCAAGGCCGTGTATGTAATCCGTTTTATGTAAAGGAATTTATTTTCTAGAAAAGTTGTTCTAATGTAACTGAATTCAAAATCAATGCCTCTCTTTCTTTTGCATTCATTCCATGCATTTGCATTGCATTGCATCATTTGCATTAGACTTTTATAAGAGGACCCTAATTAGGTAAAAATATTTCAGTTAACCTGGAAAACATGGAACAAAGGTTGGAGAGAATAGAGCAAATATAAATACAGATGCAAGGGCAATTGACCGAGATTCAACAAGAAATGCGGGAACAAATACTAGAATTCCAAAGGAATATCATAGGCCAGCCAACCCAATTACTAGCCGGAGGACTTGAAAAAAGGAGAGGCCCAGTGATCAACAGTGTGGATGATGATGAAGACATCGTTTATTCCCCAATAGGTGTCCTGACTCAACCAGACACGCATTCGTATGGGGTACCCGTCATTATTGGACCCCAATGTCAGACTGATCCTTCAGCCTTATTGAACTTCCGATGGGTTTAGGTGTTAACCCAGATGATGTTCGAACCAAACCGGTTGTACTGGCAGAAACAATGAAAAGGGGAGAGTGGACTTAAAGGCCCCAAAGAAGAAGGAAAAGGAAGCGAATGGTACGAGTAGGTATAACAAAGGCCATTCGAAGTCGATTACAATAAGCCAGCCAAGGATGGTAATTACCAGCCATGGAGTCTCCCCAAGGCAAAAACCTAATTCAAGATCGAACATAGAGAAACCTCAGTTCGCACCCATTCCAGTCACATATAGGGAGTTGTACCAAGTTTTGTTTAACGCACATGTTAGATCCCATTTTTATGTAGAGCCAATACAGCCCCCATACCCCAAATGGTACGATGAAAATGGCCAATGCGAATACCATGGGGGAATCACAGGACATTCGATCGAGAACTGTGTCGCTTTTAAAAAGATAATTGAAAGATTCGTCAGATTGGGTATCGTAAAATTCGATGATCCCTCTGATGCAGAAATTTTGTTACCCAACTTTTCTGTCAAGGGTGTAAACATCGCGATAGACGGGGGCATGAGATCCAAGAATGCATCGAGTTCAGGGTTTTAGTGCAATACCTGATATTGGAAAATCCAAATATTAATGACGTATCTAAAGAAAGAACTGGATTTTTCCAAGCATCTGCCCTTGCATACTTGGGAAGTGTTTTGAATAATGAGACTGTAGAAAAGATCCCTATATTTTTAGAGCTGATCTAGAGTAATATTCAAACACGCTTGTTGCCTTAAACCTAGAGGCAATAAGAATCTTTTTGTGAAATAGGCTTGTGTCCAGAATTTTTATTTTAATAAAATACATCTTTTTGAGCAAATATTCTTTTATTCTTTCCATTTCATACTGTACAAACAATTGTTCTTAGTTTTTCTTTTGTTTGTTCTTTGGATTATCTTTCAAATATTCTTTTATTCATTCATGATCATACAAATAATCATTCTTTGAATCATTTATTTTTTGGAATCTTCCTCCGAACCTATACTAGGTCTCCAGATATCAACGATGTGAGCAACGCCGCTACTGACTCAGAGTCTCCTTTCGAATAAGATATGTGTTTAGAAGGATCTCAGGACTTTGAAGATGACAGAGATTGTAACCTATCTTCTGACTTATTAAGGATGGTAGAACATGATGAAAAGTAGATCCTACCTTACATAGGGTCAGTGTGCATTGCAAGCCTAAAAAAGGGTTGAAGATCGAAGCCCACCACAGAAATAAGGCAAGACATCATTAAGTTGTTTTCAAGAATTTAAAGATGTTTTTGCATGATCATATCAGGATATGCCTGGACTACTCAGACATGGGTACGTTGAAATCTTAAAAGAGGTCCATAAGGGTATCAGAAGGACACATGCTAAGGGTTTTACAATAATCAAGCTAAGCATGAGGTTTGGGTATTGTTAATCTACATAGAAGGGGATGGTATCAGTTATGCTGTATCTAAAGGAGACAATATTCATGTGCCTTCTCCATTTCTTCACAAATTTTTATACGTGGGGTATGGATTTGATGAGGCCAATCTCGTCAATAGCTTTTAGCCAATATCAATTCATCGTCATGGTCGTCGTTTACTTCACTAAGAGGATGGATGTAGCTTCATATGCCAATATTGCAAAGTCGACAGTCATCAAATTAAAAAAATAAAAAATAAAAAAAGGGATCAGATGCTAGCAAAGAATGCCAGAAAGGATCATGTTTAATAATGCATAACTGTCTAAAGTCAAAGATTACAGTTTGCTCAAAGATCAGGCAGCATATCACAGTGCAGCAAAGGTTGTCAAAAGAAAAATACAAAAAAAAAGAAGAGAAAGGTGACCAAGACTTGTAAAGACTGGTATAAGAAGCTATCATTTACTCTCTATGATTATCGAACGTTGGCCAGGACCTTTGCCGGGGCAACATCTTACCAATTAGTTTATACACTGGAAATGTTTTCATCAATTGAACCTAATTGAAGAAAAGGTTAAAAGCTATCCATCACGGTCAGATGATGCAAGCTTACGACAAAGAGGTCTATCCTAGAAAATTCCACGAGGGGAATTTGATCCTTTTTTTACAAAAGATCTTCAGAGGAAAGCAGATGCCAAATTGGGGAGGACTTTATGTAGTAAGAAGGAGCCTGTTCTAGAGGAGCATTGATATGGACCAAGATGGATGCCAAAGACTTGCCTAATCCAGAGAATTCAGGTTCAGTCAAGAAGGATTCTACCTGAAAAGGGAAGGGCCAAAGTGAAAACCCGCAAAGGGCACCTTGAGCTCAAATTCATTCAAAAATTCAAAAAAAGAAAAAAAGAAAAAGGAGAGGCCAAGGCGAAAACCTGCAAAGGGCGCTTTGAGACCAAAGGGGATTTGAGTTGAAAACGCAAAAAAAAAAGGCGGCTCAAATTTTGATTAAAAATGGGGCATACAGTAGTCTTGCTATGCCTGAATTAACAATAAGGAGGTATGCTACGTCTTGGGGCATTGACAAAGTACTTCAGATCCTCTAAACACGTATTGAGTTCAAAATGGTCCTCAAGAAGTTTGTACAGAGATGCTCAAGCTGCGATATCTAAGGCACCTAACTTCTATCTTACCCATTTTTGAATTTGTTATCTTTACTTACTTTATTCTTTTTAAGATACACCAATCAATTTTCTTTTATTGCATTGGTTTTGTTTGATTAGCTTATTTGTTTCGAGCTATGCTCCTGATTAATTCCTTTTACATCCATTTTTGTGATCTATTTCAAGCATTTTATATTGAAATAATGATTATTGGACTAATAATACCTTCATAAAAAAAGTTTTGCATATTACTCTGAAAGCTTTTAAATAATATGAGAATTTGAAATAGGACTATTGTTTAGAACTCACCAAACTTAAGAGTTGGAAATATTATCTCTTCGGATTTTTAGTGGGCACATACATCTGGTCATTACATCCAAGGAATGATGTAACAGGTCAAATTGATGATACAAATTCTATACCTATGAGTGGTAACAGATTGGATGAAATGTTATCCTCCTAAAGTTGCAGTAGGGTGTACAAACTTTATGTCCTAAAGTACAGTGGAAAGGACTCTGAAATTACAGTGGGGCAAGCTTGCTGAACAAAATACGATTGTTTCTTTGGGTTTTTTGTCAAAGATACCAGCTGAACGAGAAAGCATGGTAGCGCATCAGTGATAGAACCTTGATGAACTATGAGTAATGCCGACCCATAGGGATCATTCCCACATTTCCAATTAGGAGCATTTGATTCATTCCGATCATTGTATCTTAATCGTTGTATAAAAAAAGAAGAAGAAGAAGGAAATCATTATCATGACATTCTGCATTCATGTAAATTTCATCCCTAATATCATTTAGTTAGGAGCATTAGGTTCATTCCGATCATGCATCCTAATCATTTTACATTAAAAAAAGGAAGAAAATCATTCTCATGACATTCTGCATTCATGTGAATGTCATCCCTAATATTATTTAGTTAGGAGCATTAGGTTCATTCTGATCATACCTCCTAATCATTTTTGTAACACCCTAACCCGTATCTATCGCCGAATTAGGGTTACGAGGCATTACTCGACCATACCAAATCAATGCACTTTAAAAAGAATCAAGCAAAACACTATTCATTTGGTAATTCAAAAACAAAGACTGAATAGGCATATTTTTTGCTTATAAACATTTCTCATTTCATTACCACATACGATTATACCATAAATATAAATATCAAACCAACTCATTTATCTCATAGTTGCATATCACATTCGGCAATGATCACCACACATATGTATATCATTATAATTACACCTTAGCACTCATTTCCTATGACCGAATATGCCATAGTACTCAATAGAAAAAATTAGACTCCAAAATAGATCAAATCGTGGCCAAATATTTCATTTCAATAACTTGATATACAGTACATATGTCATCCAAATACCGTTTTATACTATATGCATTACTCGAAATCATGAACATGCATTTGAATATGCCACATATATTTGTTATCAAGATATAAAATTAAAAAAAAATATACTTACCATAAAACCGTACACACCTAAGCATTTCAATCAAACTTGGTGATTTTAACCAACACATCATATAGTAATAAGGCACTCAAAATCTCATGAAATATACCTATCCAAATCAAGCTATATTCAACACTTAAATGGTAACATATCTAGATACATACTTCACAAGCATATAACTCAAATTCATATTTATATCCATTTCATGAAATTCAAATGCCTAACATCTCTCTCTATTAACCTATCGCATGTACACATGATTGAAATTCTACCTTAATCTATCAAAGTGACCATCAAAGATCAAATTGCATATACATGTCATGACATATATCTATTAAATCACTTCATATAATGCCTAAACCACATCCAAACATAAATGATAATTCATGGCATGAGCAACCTATATAAACAAAACACGAAACAAGTTATCCAAAATAGATAGCCATTTTCTTATGGCTAGCATATTTTACGATTACAAAACATTAGTTATACCGTTTAGTCTAACCTATACATGCCTTTTTTTAGTTTAAAACTAAGTCATTCAATACCAAAAGAAAGTCGATAGTGCGGTTGGCTTCTTCCCTGGATCCTTTGAGTCAAGTAGTTGGAACCAAAAATCTATAAAATAAACGTAGACAGAAATCACACAGTAAGCTGGCTAGCTTAGTAAGTCCTAAGTTATACAAATATCATTATGATAGTAAAACACTTAAACATCCCAATCATAACCAAAAAAATGTATCTTATTCTATACATATATATATATACATTATAGCCGAATATGTATATATATACATATATTTATGAAACACCAATTTGTACATTATACCTTTCTTTTAATATATCTTTCTTATCATTGGACATTTCTATCTCTCTATAGCATCACTTGTATACATCTATTAATACATATGTGCACATACATAGTTCACTTAAATATGAATAACACATACCTTATAATCGAATGATAATTTCACTACTAAATACTTATGCAAACCTGATTCATTAGCTAGAACTTCTTAAATGTTACCTGAATCTCACACACCGGCTCGAAGCCTGCTGAACTCGAGGTCCGAAGTCATAGCACCGGCACAAGGCCTGTTAGGCAATAAGCCCAAAACATATCACCGGCACGAAGCCTGCTAGGCAATAAAGCCCGAAACATATCAAAGCACGAAGCTCGCTAGGCGATAAAGCCCAAACATATCAAACACGAGCTTTTCGCTAGCAATAAAGCCCGAAACATATCCATGCAGTTAATCATTCCACACACATTTCATAACTATAAGGCACGTCCAATCCAACTAAGTTTATTCATATTAAACATCTAAAAACATTACATTATCGTTCAATCTCACAATTCACATCAAAACACTTATTCACATCACATTATCAAATTAAGCAATCAATCTAATATGCTTATATACATTCGGCTATGGCATAATTATGTACTAAATTTATCAAACATTAACATTTAATAAGTTTGTAACAAATTCTTGAATATATTTCAACTTAAGGACTTACCTCGGTTGTCGATAGTCCGTGCGAATCGGCTATTCGAGAACCTTCGTCTTTCCCCGGTCTAATTCCGTTTTTCTTTGCTCTTGATCTAAAACATATTAAAATTTAGCTCATTTAAACACATTTCATCTCAATTTAGTCCCAAAACACACAAATAGGCAAATTACCATTTTACCCCGACTATTTCAATACTTTGCAATTTAGTCCTATTTGCATAAAACTCAAAATACATCAAATTTCCCCATACTCCTTAAGGGCCGAATATGTATAGGGACTATACAAGTCCATTTCTTTCATTTATTTTGCAATTAAGCCCCTCTAAAATTTTATTATTTTTTCAAATTGGCCCTAAAAACACAAATTCACTAAAACTTCCAACACATAATATACTAATTTTTAACCTATCTTTTATCTAAATTCATCAAACATCAAAAACCATATAAATCTATCAATGGCCGAATATCAAGCATGCTTAGATTCAAAAATTTCAACATGGGTTAGCTACGGTTTAAAGCAACGATCTCAAAAACATAAAAATTAACAAAAACCGAGTTCAAACTAACCTTGAAATCAAGCCTTCAATTGCCGAAAATCAAAGAACCAAGACTCCCCTTTTCTATTTCAACATTCGGCCATTAACTAAAAGATGAGAATGGCCATTTGTTTTTGTTTTATTTAACATAATATACATTATTAACAAATTACTTAAATAACCTTAAGTTAAAAATAACCAAACAATATAATTTAAGGACAAACTTGTCCATGGCCGGCCACTAACCCTTAAAATGGTTTAATTTCACTTTTAATACTTCATATTAAAAAGCCATCCACATATAAGCACTTTTCACTTTAGCATGCAACTTTTACGCATTACGCGATTAAGTCCTTTTTATCAATTTAAGCACTTAAACAATAAAATTTTCATACGAAACTTTCACACACATCAATTCACATATAATAGACTCAAAATATAATATTAAAATATTTCTCAAACTCAGATTCGTGGTCCCGAAACCACCGTTCCGATTAAGGTCAAATTCGGTCTGTTACAACTCTCCCACCCTTTAGGATTTTCGTCCCCGAAAATCTTACCGTTAAACAAGGTCGGATATTGTTGCCTCATTGAATCCTCAGGCTCCCACGTAGCCTCTTCAATTCCATGACGATTCCATAGTACCTTTACTAATGGAATCCTCTTATTTCTCAACTCTTTCATTTCCCGAGCTAAAATACGGATCGGCTCTTCATCATAGGTCAAATCGGATCGGATTTCAATTTCTGACGGTGTGATCACAAGAGACGGATCTGATCTGTACTTACGAAGCATCGAAACGTGAAATACATCATGTATCTTTTCTAACTCCAAGGGCAATTTCAACCTATAAGCAATGTGCCCAATACGTTCGATGATTTCATACGTCATCAGATAAATCTCGGACTCAACTTGCCTTTCCGACTGAATCGAAGTACTTTCTTCCATGGAGACACTTTTAAGAATACACGATCTTCGACCTGAAATTCAATGTCTTTACGTTTCAAATCAGCATAGGACTTTTGTCGATCTGACGCAGCTTTCAAATTATCTTTGATCATGGCCACTTTCTGTTCAGTCTCTTTAATCATATCAACCCCGTGTATCTTATTTTCGCTGAGCTCAGTCCAGTATAATGGTGTTCGACATTTTCACCCGTACAAAGCTTCATAAGGCGCCATTTTGATACTAGATTGAAAGCTATTATTATAAGCAAATTCAATCAAAGGTAGGTATCGTTCCCACGTACCTTCAAACTCGAGAACGCAACATCTCAACATGTCCTCAAGTATCTGAATAATTCGCTCGGATTGACCGTCCGTTTGCGGATGAAAGGCTGTACTAAAATGAAGTTTAGTACCTAAAGCATCTTGCAACTTCTTCCAAAACCGCGATGTGAATCTCGGGTCTCTGTCTAAAATAATAGAACTTGGTACACCATGTAATCTTACAATCTGTGATACATACAATTCAGCAAGTTTATCAAGTGAATAGATGCATGCATCTTGGCACAAAATGAGTGATTTAGTCGATCCTATCAACTATAACCCAGACGGCATCTTTCTTACTCTGTGTCATGGGAAGACCGGATACAAAATCCATTGTGATTCTATCCCATTTCCATTCAGGTATCATGATTGGCTGAAGTAGTCCGGATGGAGATTGATGCTCAGCTTTTACTTGCTGACAGATTAAACACTTAGAAACAAATTCAGATATATCCCGTTTCATGCCAGGCCACCAATAAAACTGTTTCAAATCATTGTACATCTTTGTGCTACCCGGATGTATCGACATTTGACTACTATGAGCTTCATCCAAAACCATCTGAATTAAGTCAGCATTTCTCGGTACACACAATCGGCCTTTATAGGTAAAACAGTCATTTTTATCAACTCGAAATTCTGACTCTATATCATTTTCACATTGTGCTCGTCTAGAAGTTATATCTTTATCAACTTTCTGAGCATCACTAATTTGCTGAATAAACAACGGTCTAGCCTTTATCTCAGCTATGATCGAACCATCTCTGGAGATATCCATATGTGCATTCAACACACGAAGAGCAAATAATGATTTCCGACTTAACGCATCTGCAACCACATTAGCTTTTCCCGGATGGTAGTCAATCACCAATTCATAGTCTTTTAACAGTTCTAGCCATCTTCGTTGTCTCAAATTCAGGTCTTTCTGAGTCATTAGATACTTTAAACTTTTATGATCCGAATAAATGTGACATTTTTCGCCAAATAAGTAATGACGCCAAATTTTTAATGCGAACACAATGGCTGCAAGCTCCAAATCATGCGTCGGGTAATTTCTTTCATGCGGTTTCAATTGTCTCGATGTGTAAGCTACCACTCTGCCTTCCTGCATCAACACACAGCCCAAACCACTTAAGGAAGCATCAGAATATACAACAAATTCTTTACCCGATTCAGGCTGAGCTAACACTGGAGCTTCGGTCAAAAGGGCTTTCAACTGCTTGAAACTTTTCTGACACTTCTCTGACCACTCAAACTTGATATCTTTCTATAGTAGCTTTGTCAAAGGTGCAGCTATCACAGAAAAACCTTTCACAAACCGTCTGTAATAGCCCGCAATTCCTAGAAAACTTCGAATCTCGAAAACGTTCTTCGGTGGCTTCCAATCAAGTATAGCCGAAATTTTGTTCGGGTCAACTCGAATACCTGATGCTGAAACAACATGTCCCAAGAAGCTGACTTCTTTCATCCAGAACTCACACTTACTAAACTTCGCATACAGTTGTTGATCTCGCAAAGTTTGTAGCACTATTCTCAAATGCTCGGCATGTTCGGTTTCATCTTTGGAATAGCTTAGTATATCATCAATAAACATAACTACAAACCGATCCAAAAACTGCCTGAAGACCCGATTCATTAGATCCATAAAAACAGCAGGTGCATTAGTGAGTCCAAAAGGCATAACCAAAAACTCAAAATGTCCGTACCTCGTCCAGAACGCAGTCTTTGGCACATCTGTGTCTCTGACTCGCAACTGATAATAACCCGATCTCAAATCTATCTTCGAAAATACTGAAGCCCCTTTCAACTGATCAAACAAGTCATCAATCCGAGGCAACGGATACTTATTCTTTATAGTTACCTTATTTAGTTGCCGATAGTCAATACACATTCGCATAGTCCCATCTTTCTTTTTTACAAATAAAACCGGTGCACCCCAAGGAGAGAAACTCGATCGTGCAAAACCCCTATCTGTCAACTCTTGCAACTGTGCTTTCAACTCTTTCAACTCGGTAGGTGCCATCCGATAGGGAGCTATCGAAATCGGTGTCGTTCCCGGTACTAATTCAATGCCAAACTCAATCTCTCGTACTGGCGGTAAACCCGGTAGTTCTTCAGGAAACACGTCTGTGTATTCACACACAACCGGTACAGATTCAATTTGCTTTTCAGGCACTTTACTATCCAGTACATAATCCAAATAAGCTTCACACCCTTTTCTCACAAATTTCCGAGCTAACATCGAAGATATTACTGTAGGGAATCCACTTAAAGCGCTGGATTCAATTCTGATGATCTTCCCATTCTGACATCTCACATCAATAAGCTTCCTTTTGCAATTCACTACTGCATCATGTGAAGTTAACCAGTCCATTCCCAAAATTATATCGAACTCATCGAAGGGCAACAACATTAAATTGGCTGGGAAGCAAGAATCCTGTATCATCAACGGGCAACCTCTACACACTTTATTAACTAGCACACATCTACCCAAAGGGTTGGACACACGAATCACAAACTCAGTAGGCTCAACTGGCAGAGTCTTACCGAATACTAGAGTTTCACACACATATGAATGAGTTGAACCAGGATCAATTAATGCAATCACAGTAGTATCATAAAAGGTGAAAGTACCGGTAATGACATCGGGAGAGGAAGCATCCTCTCTGGCTCGTGTAGTGTAAGCTCTAGTTGGAGCTCTAGCCTCAGATCGAACTGCAGTATTCTTTGTTCCTCTCTGACTACCACCTACATTGCCTGAATGTCTGGGTGGCCTGCCTCGTACTGATGCATTGTTCGACTTAATGTTCTGAACTGTATTTTGCTCAACTAACATCGGACATTCTCTAATAAAATGATCTGACGATCCACATTTAAAGCAAGACCGATCATGGAATCTACAACTCCCGAAATGCCGTTTCCTACAGTGCTTGCATTCAACTCGATTCTGCGGAATGTTACCAACACTGGCCATCGAGGTAGCTCGGGAGCCCACTAGAGGTCGATCACGTCTAGGTACATCTGAAGTAGCTTTCTGTCGGCTGAAGTCATCTCTGAACTTCTTAGATGTGGAATGGAGATTCTTACTCGACGTTCTCTTACGAGTGTCTCTAGCTTCTGTCTCAGCCTTTCTTTTCTCCTTCCCGAGCTCTTCAGCTTTGCAAGCTCGCTCGACTAGTGTCACAAACTCTTTGATTTCAAGAATGCCAACAAGCAACTTTAAATCTTCATTCAAACCATCTTCGAATCTTTTGCACATAATAGCTTCGGTGGAAACACACTCTCTAGCATATCTGCTGAGCCTGAAAAATTTCCGTTCATATTCTGTTACAGTCATTCGCCCCTGTTTTAGTTCAAGAAATTCTTTACGTTTCTGGTCGATGAATCTCTGGCTGATATATTTCTTGCGGAATTCATTCTGGAAGAAATCCCATGTCACTTTTTCTTTCGGGACTACTGATACTAGTGTATTCCACCAGTGATATGCAGTGTCCCGAAGTAAAGATATAGCACACTTCAGGCATTCATCGGGAGTACAAGATAGCTCATCTAATACCCGAATAGTGTTATCAAGCCACATTTCGGCTCGCTCGGCATCATCATCATCATTGGCCCTGAATTCTTCGGCCCCAAATTTCCGGATTTTATCAACTGGAGGCCTACTAGATCTCATCGGATCTATCATCGGGGGTGCTGAAGGAATCGGAGTTGGATTATTCGGGGGTGGAGGTTGGGGTACAGCTGGGTTAGTCTGAATAAACTGGGTAAACCACTCGTTCATCATCTGATAGAAGGCATGTTTAGCCTTCCCCTCGTGGCTACCCGAAACTGGTCAAGAGTCTACCGGCACTGATTCCCGTGCACGGTCAAGTGCTACACTCTCTACATCATCCGCTACGGCTCTTTCAGGATCAGTGTCCATTTACTATATAAACACAGTTCAGAGTGTCAGAAGTCACCACACTATCAATATATAACAAAGGCATGTATAGCTAGACTCTCATGCTCTACGGTAGTCCTAGAATCGACTAAACCGTAAGCTCTGATACCAATCAAATGTAACACCCCTAACCCGTATCTATCGCCAAATTAGGGTTACGAGGCATTACTCAACCATACCAAATCAATGCACTTTAAAAAGAATCAAGCAAAACACTATTCATTTGGTAATTCAAAAACAAAGACCGAATAGGCATATTTTTCGCTTATAAACATTTTTCATTTCATTACCACATACGATTATACCATAAATATAAATATCAAACCAACTTATTTATCTCATAGTTGCATATCACATTCGGCAATGATCACCACACATATGTATATCATTATAATTACACCTTAGCACTCATTTCCTATGACCGAATATGCCATAGTACTCAATAGAAAAAATTAGACTCCAAAATAGATCAAATCGTGGCCAAATATTTCATTTCAATAACTTGATATACAGTACATATGTCATCCAAATACCGTTTTATACTATATGCATTACTCGAAATCATGAACATGCATTTGAATATGCCACATATATTTGTTATCAAGATATAAAATTAAAAAAAAATATACTTACCATAAAACCGTACACACCTAAGCATTTCAATCAAACTTGGTGATTTTAACCAACACATCATATAGTAATAAGGCACTCAAAATCTCATGAAATATACCTATCCAAATCAAGCTATATTCAACACTTAAATGGTAACATATCTAGATACATACTTCACAAGCATATAACTCAAATTCATATTTATATCCATTTCATGAAATTCAAATGCCTAACATCTCTCTCTATTAACCTATCGCATGTACACATGATTGAAATTCTACCTTAATCTATCAAAGTGACCATCAAAGATCAAATTGCATATACATGTCATGACATATATCTATTAAATCACTTCATATAATGCCTAAACCACATCCAAACATAAATGATAATTCATGGCATGAGCAACCTATATAAACAAAACACGAAACAAGTTATCCAAAATAGATAGCCATTTTCTTATGGCTAGCATATTTACACGATTACAAAACATTAGTTATACCGTTTAGTCTAACCTATACATGCCTTTTTTTTAGTTTAAAACTAAGTCATTCAATACCAAAAGAAAGTCGATAGTGCGGTTGGCTTCTTCCCAGATCCTTTGAGTCCGTAAGTGGAACCAAAAATCTATAAAAATAAACGAGAGTAAATCACCTGCAGATGGTGGCTAGCTTAGTAAGTCCTAAGTTATACAAATATCATTATGATAGTAAAACACTTAAACATCCCAATCATAACCAAAAAAATGTATCTTATTCTATACATATATATATATACATTATAGCCGAATATGTATATATATACATATATTTATGAAACACCAATTTGTACATTATACCTTTCTTTTAATATATCTTTCTTATCATTGGACATTTCTATCTCTCTATAGCATCACTTGTATACATCTATTAATACATATGTGCACATACATAGTTCACTTAAATATGAATAACACATACCTTATAATCGAATGATAATTTCACTACTAAATACTTATGCAAACCTGATTCATTAGCTAGAACTTCTTAAATGTTACCTGAATCTCACACACCGGCTCGAAGCCTGCTGAACTCGAGGTCCGAAGTCATAGCACCGGCACAAGGCCTGCTAGGCAATAAGCCCAAAACATATCACCGGCACGAAGCCTGCTAGGCAATAAAGCCCGAAACATATCACCGGCACGAAGCCTGCTAGGCGATAAAGCCCGAAACATATCACCGGCACGAAGCCTGCTAGGCAATAAAGCCCGAAACATATCCATGCAGTTAATCATTCCACACACATTTCATAACTATAAGGCACGTCCAATCCAACTAAGCTTATTCACATTAAACATCTAAAAACATTACATTATCGTTCAATCTCACAATTCACATCAAAACACTTATTCACATCACATTATCAAATTAAGCAATCAATCTAATATGCTTATATACATTCGGCTATGGCATAATTATGTACTAAATTTATCAAACATTAACATTTAATAAGTTTGTAACAAATTCTTGAATATATTTCAACTTAAGGACTTACCTCGGTTGTCGATAGTCCGTGCGAACCTCGGCTTATTCGAGAACCTTCGTCTTTCCCAGATCTAATTCCGTTTTTTCTTTGCTCTTGATCTAAAACATATTAAAATTTAGCTCATTTAAACACATTTCATCTCAATTTAGTCCCAAAACACACAAATAGGCAAATTACCATTTTACCCCTACTATTTCAATACTTTGCAATTTAGTCCTATTTGCATAAAACTCAAAATACATCAAATTTCCCCATACTCCTTAAGGGCCGAATATGTATAGGGACTATACAAGTCCATTTCTTTCATTTATTTTGCAATTAAGCCCCTCTAAAATTTTATTATTTTTTCAAATTGGCCCTAAAAACACAAAATCACTAAAACTTCCAACACATAATATACTAATTTTTAACCTATCTTTTATCTAAATTCATCAAACATCAAAAACCATATAAATCTATCAATGGTCGAATATCAAGCATGCTTAGATTCAAAAGTTTCAACATGGGTCAGCTACGGTTTAAAGCAACGATCTCAAAAACATAAAAATTAACAAAACCGAGTTCAAACTAACTTGAAATCAAGCCTTCAATTGCCAGAAAATCAAAGAACCAAGACTCCCTTTTCTATTTCAACATTCGGCCATTAACTAAAAGATGAGAATGGCCATCTGTTTTTGTTTTATTTAACATAATATACATTATTAATAAATTACTTAAATAACCTTAAGTTAAAAATAACCAAACAATATAATTAAAGGACAAACTTGTCCATGGCCGGCCACTAACCCTTAAAATGGTTTAATTTCACTTTTAATACTTCATATTAAAAAGCCATCCACATATAAGCACTTTTCACTTTAGCATGCAACTTTTACGCATTACACGATTAAGTCCTTTTTATCAATTTAAGCACTTAGACAATAAAATTTTCATACGAAACTTTCACACACATCAATTCACATATAATAGACTCAAAATATAATATTAAAATATTTCTCGAACTCGAATTCGTGGTCCCGAAACCACCGTTTCGATTAGGGTCAAATTCAGTCTATTACAATTTTACATTTAAAAAAAAGGAGATCATTCTCATGACATTCTGCATTCATGCAAATAGCGTCTATAATACATTCGAGCCTACAGGACATGTCCTCTAGAGGACGGTCTAGCCACATCGGTGAATTCACCAGTCCTATTTCCCTGATCGGCAGGGGAATAGGTCGAAGATTGCAGATCTTGTCACCCTAAGCAGTAGTAGAACAAGATGGAGCGACGAATTTTATCTCCATGAAGCAGCGGAGTAGATTTAAGCCATCAGTCTTATCTCCCTCGAGATGGTAGTGGAGCAGGCTGAAGATTGAAGTCTTCTTGAGATAGTAAGGAAGCAAATTGGAGAGTTCAGATTTTGTTCCTTCGAGATGGTAGTGGAGTAGACTGAAGATTGAAGTCTTCCTAAGATAGTAAGGATGCAAATTTAAAAGTTCAGTCTTATCTCCCTCGAGATGGTAGTGGAGTAGGCTGAAGATTGAAGTCTTCCTGAGATAGTAAGGAAGAATATTTAAAAGTCCAGATTTTATTCCCTCGAGATGGTAGTGAAGCATACTGAAGATTGAAGTCTTCCTGAGATAGTAAGGAAGCAAATTTGAAAGTTCAGATTTTGTTCCCTCGATATGGTAGTGGAACAGGCTGAAGATTGAAGTCTTCCTGAGATAGTAATGAAGCAAATGAGAAAGTTCAGATTTTGTTCCCTCGAGATAGTAGTGGAGCAGACTGAAGATTGAAGTTTTCTTGAGATAGTAAGAAAGTAGACTGAAAAGTTCAGATTTTATCCTCTCGAGATAGTAGTGGGGCAGACTGAAGATTGTAAATCTGGCATCTCTGAGTTTGCAGGGAGCAGATTAAAATAGCAGATTTGGCATTCCTAAAGTTGCAGGAAGCAGATCGAAGACATTAGTCTAGCATTCCTGAGTTTGCAAGGAGCAGATTAAAATAGCAGATTTGGCATTCCTGAAGTTGTAGGAAGCAGATCGAAGACATCAGTCTGGCATCCTTGAGTTTCAGGAGCGATTGAAGGCAATGATCGGCATTCTTGAGTTTACTGAAGAAAGATTGAAGATAGCGATCACGGCATCCCCGAGTTTCTGAGGAGCAGATTGAAGATAACAGATTAGGCATTCCTGAAGTTGCAGGAATGTAACATCCTGAATTTTTGGGCCTATGCGTTTAGTGTAAGGATATGTTTAATATGTTAATTTAAGTGATAGGGGTCCAAATTGGGCTCAGGATTAGGCCAAGGCGTTGGTTAAATTATTAGATTGGGCATTATAGAGTTAAAAGGGTGGTAATTATGTTTAAAATACCAACGTGGGCTTGTGGCTAAACAAAAGGTGGCACTGTAATAGAATTAGAAGGTGGCACTATTAACAATTAAAGAGGCCCAAGTTTTGGCAGCAAGGAGCCTATGTTTGTAGGCCATTTTCGGCACTTAAAATAGGAGCAAGGGTGACGCCACAACAAGGGATTTAGGGGTCCAAAATTTAAGTTTAATGAAGCCCAAATCTTTTAATTTAAGTAAGTGAAATTTCGGCATTTAGACTTGATGAGGTGGACGGCTACAAGGCTTAAAAGTAGGAAGATATATTTGGATTTTATAATTGATAATATAGAAGATAAAAAGGAGAAAAGATAGGAGCCTATCTACAAGGAGAGTGATGGCCGAAAATCCACCACTAAGAGGAGTAAAGAAATCAGCTACTGCATGGCAAAGGGGTGCCAAATTTTCCCTTTTATTTAGCTTGAATCTTAATTAATTAGGAAGGGCGTTTTCGGTTTTATACAGGAGGTGCCGAAATTCCTATAAATAGGGGGGCTAGCTCCTTGATTTTGGCATTTAAAAACCTTAATTCTCTTATTCTTTGTGCCGAAAATCCCTAGCCTCTTCCTCTCCAATTTCTCTTCTTCAATTTCTTCAAAAGCCGAAACCTTTTCTCCATTCTTCTTTCCCTTGAGCCGATTTCTCTAAAAAGCTGAAATCTCCATAGTTTTTCTTTATTCATCCTATTTGAAGACTAGTTCTATTCTTTCGGCATTTAAATATTTTCTCTGGCATTGCCGAATCTTCTCTCAAGTACTAGCCGAAATCCCTGTGTTAAGGTAAGTGTCGACTTCTGTTTGTTTCTCATTTTTTATTTTGGTTTTTGAAAGGCAAAAGCCAAAAAGCTAATAGTTTAACGGTTCTATGTTGGGCGGCATTCCAGGATTTGAAGGAAATTTAGTCGTCTAGATCTAATAGCCGAAAATCGTTAGTCTCCAATTTCGGGATTTTAAGGTAAGGAGATTTTCCCTAGATTTTTACTAGATTCGTTCATTGTATACAAGATCTTAACTTTATGATGAGGATTAACGATCATTTATTGTGATAGTAGTTCTGACAAGGACTTGTGATGGAATTAAATATGGATCAGGCAAAGGAGAGAATCCCTAAGTTTAAGAAATGAGGGGTATCTGCCGTTCGAGATTGGCCACTTGGTTGTGGACCGGCTTCTAAACAACACCTTAGGCAGATAGCAGTGGTGTTGGCTACGGATAGCGTCAACTTAGAGGGTCTCGTTCTAACGGTAATCAGGTGTGTAGATCCTTATCACATAAGTTTTATTTTGTATTATTCCTGTTAGGGGCTGAAAAGTCGAAAAAAGAGGCTATATGAACAGTCGTGTGTAGATCTCTAACACACTAATAATCTGTATGAATATATGTAGGTTTATGTTATGGGCTAAAAAGTCGGAAAGTGGCTGTGTAGACAGTCGAATGAAACCCAAAAAGGGTTAGGCAAGGAATGCCAAGTACGTAATCATAGAACTTCTCTATGTGTATCGATGTATGCGAAAGACTGTAAACTCTTGGGTAGTAGATTGTTTGATTTTGCATGAATGTATGCATGGGATGAGTTTGTTATGAAAAGGGGAAGAGCATGATTGGTCACATGGTGATCGGTGGTAGAAAACCCACCTAATGAAATGTTAGATCACATGGTGATCGGTGATAGAAAACCCACCCAATGAAATGTTAGATCACATGGTGATCGGTGGTAGAAAACCCACCTAATGAAATGCTAGATCACATGGTGATTAGTGGTAGAAAACCCACCTAATGAAATGTTAGATCACATGGTGATCGGTGGTAGAAAACCCACAAAATGAAATGTTAGGTCACTTGGTGATCGGTGGTAGAAAACCCACGTTAAAATTTCCCGATTGATAAGGAATAGGCAGTATGACTGTCGATATGGTGTGTAGCGGTTGGCGAGTTGATTGTAGAAATCCCCAAGGTGTGATGGTCGGTACGGGTTGGTGTGTAGAGGATGGAATTCTAGGATAGGTTGGGCTTTGCATCATTTATTATCTGTGATGTGATTATGATTGTTGCCATTGTGTATGGGCCAGGGCTCATAATGTGTTTGTGGGCCCAAGCCTTTTATGTGTTTTCGGGATTTACACATTGAGTCTTGGTGACTCACCCTATTATTTTTCCCTAACTTTTCAAATGAGCAGTAGATCATGGACATGGGAGCCGAGACGGACTCGAGGGGCCATCAAGTTTTTATTTCTATAGATTATTTTCAGTTTTTCCTTTAAGTTTTATTTTGGGAATATTTAGATAATAAGGCCCCATAGTTTATATTTGCCTAAGTAGTTTTTTAAATATTTGCAACTTATGAAATTTTGTCAAAGGTTTAATTATTCACAATAACAATAATACAAGGGTTTTTTTTAAAATGTCACTTATTTATTAATTACTACCTAATAAATCTACGATTTCCAAAACCAACAAAGCAAAAGTTTTCAATGTACAACCCGTAGCATACCAGATCCGGTCGAAACGTATGGGCCGGGTTTGGGGTGTTACAAGGAAGCAGATCGAAGACATTAGTCCAGCATATCTGAGTTTGCAGGGAGCAGATTAAGATAGTAGATTTGGCATTCCTGAAGTTGCAGGAAACAGATCAAAGACATTCTGAGTTTGTAGGGAACGTATTAAAATAGCAGATTTGGCATTCCTGAAGTTGCAGGAAGCAGATCGAAGACATCAATCTGGCACCCCTGAGTTTGCAGGGAGCAGATTGAAGATAGCTGTCTGGGATTCCTGAGTTTGCAGGAAGCAGATTGAAGATAACAGTCTGGCATCCCTGAGTTTGCAGGGCGCAGATTGAAGATAGCAGATTTGGCATTCCTGAAGTTGCAGGAAGTAGATCGAAGACATTAGTCTGGCATCCCTGAGTTTGCAGGGAACAGATTAAAATAGTAGATTTGGCATTCCTGAAGTTGCAGGAAGCAGATCGAAGACATTAGTCTGGCATCCCTGAGTTTGCAGGGAATAGATTGAAATAGTATATTTGGCATTCTTGAAGTTGCAGGAAGCAGATCGAAGACATCAGTCTGGCATCCCTGAGTTTGTAGGGAGCAGATTGAAGATAGCAGTCTGGCATTCCTGAGTTTACAGGAAGCAAATTGAAGATAGCAGTTTGGAATCCCTGAGTTTGCAGGGAGCAGATTGAAGATAGTAGATTTGGCATTCCTGAAGTTGCAGGAAGCAGATCAAAGACGTTAGCCTTGGCTCTCTAAATTTGCAGTAGAGCAAGCAAAAAGACAACAGATCTGGCATTCTTGATGTGCAAGAAGCAGATCAAAAATATCAGATCTTGTCACCCTGAGTTTGCAGTGGAGCAGATTAAAAGATAGCGAATATTGCATTCCTGAAGTTGTAATGAAGCAGTCAGACTTATTAAAATCAAGATGAAGTTCCAACATCGTTGAAATTGCAGTGGAGTTGGAAGCCATTTGAAGAAGGCCAAGAAGTCAAGGCTCAGCCAAGACCGTGCAAAATTGGTCCTTTTATAGTCTTTGCTCTATCTTCGTTACACGAAAATGAGCAAAGAGGGGCAGCTGTAATAACCCATTTTGCCCGGGCTTGTAACAAACCAAAACAATAGAAAAATAAAAAAATAAATGTCCAGTGTCCTTTTACAGAGCCCAAATTTGATGGCCCAAATACTAAAAAAATAAACCCAACACCTAAACTGCCTACCCAGACCCAATTCCCC
Organism: Gossypium bickii; assembly: GCA_025503065.1. Taxonomy (NCBI): domain Eukaryota; kingdom Viridiplantae; phylum Streptophyta; class Magnoliopsida; order Malvales; family Malvaceae; genus Gossypium; species Gossypium bickii. The sequence goes on along the minus strand of CP106716.1, from coordinate 12,571,558 downwards.
AAAAAGATGACCCATTACCCGATTAGCCCAATTATACCAAACAAACCCGAATTACCCAAACCCAACAGACTCAAAACTAAGATGGCCCAAATGGCCCAAAGAGCTTGCGGCCGCAGGAAACCCTAGGTTTCCATTGCGTCGCAAGTGCCTCAGCAAGCAGCCCCTCTTCACGCTGAAGCCACTAATCGCGCTTCAAGTCATACCTAGTCATCGCCGCACTCCTCGTCACCGATCTGCAAACAAAGAAAGAACACCACAGCAAAGGAAAGAAAGAAATAACAGAAATAGAAAGAAATATTTGTATTTATTTCTAATTTATTTTTAGGGTTATAAATAACCCTAATGAATCTGTAAAACACATGAAACACAGGCAGAGAAAATATATAAAAAAAAGTACAGAAATCGATTTGAAAAAGAGAAGGTGGTTTCTTCTCTTCGTTAAGTTTTTTTTCTTTTCGATTTCATGCGCATTTTATATATAAAATAGTATTAATAATAAAAGGAAAAGAAGATTACCTTTCGAAAAGGAGCATTTCTCACCGAAAAACTGATAAACCGTAATAGTAACATATTTTAAGCCCACATTTAGCATGCTTTTGGATGATTTAAGCCTTGAATTGTGTAAATTGGTGCTCTTAATCCTTTGCTTTCATGTTTTATACTCTGAAAAGCACCGGAGGATGAAAAGAACGAGAAATGAGCCCAAAACGGAGTAAATGGGCCATATCACGAAATCAACACGGCCTAGGCCCAAGCCACACAGTCGTGCCTCATCAAACAGACTCGAACATGGCCTGGCCACGATTCATACGGGCGTGTGCCATGGGCGTGTCCTTGACGTGAGAAAGAAGAGTTTCATTCGGATTAGGGTACTTGGAGGCAAAGAAAGCCATTCCAAAAGCCTATGTAAACACCCTAGAGGCCAACCTTCAAGGAGCGTTCAGCTAGGCCAAAGAGCCGAGCCAGAGGGGTCAGAATTGTGAAATTTATTCGAAGAAAGCCAGTTGATTCATCTCAAGAAGCCGGAGTCATACCCAAGACAGAGGATCTATCTTCAATTCCTTCAGGGAGTTTTAGGTTTATTTTTATGTTTTGTTTTATCTTTTCTTCTGAGATGTATTCTTTTATGATTGTGAACTAAACCCTCAGATACCTGAGGGGGATGAAACCTAAGATGAATCTTGTTATTGTTTGCTGAACTATATGATAAATACTTGATTTGTTCTTAATTATGTGTTCTTAATTCTTGTTTTAATATTTCCGGGATATTAATTCAAGTGTGATGTGCTTAGGTGGAGGAGCAAAAGTCCCTGCCTAAGAGTAGATCTAGCATAATTAAGCGGAGTTGATCGCACGCCTAGACATAGGGTGGTGAGATTTTGCCGGATTAGGGTGAAACCTAATATGAGAGTCCATAGATCGAGTTAATGCAATTCTAGGGGTTTTAATTAGAAAGAGATTTCAATTAATCAACCTAGGGTTAGACGTTAGTAGCCTCGACGGAGGTATTAATATAACTTAGGGAATCCTACGAATCAAGTCAAGTGAATAAATCGTCTGGTTCAGAGTTAGATAACAAGTGAAGTCTAGGTGGATTCTTCCTCGGGTATTGTCTTAATCAATTGGTTTTTCCCAAAGTATTTTTCCCAAATTCATTCTCTTTGTCTTTGCATCTTTAGCTTAGTTGTTAGTTTTTAGGCTCGATCATTCTTTTTATAAATTTTTAAGACTCTGACACACGATCAAGAACCGTCGCGAACAATGGCGCGTGGGACGGTGCGTGCGACGGAGCCTAGGCCGGGTCTCGGCCTTAGGCCGAAGGCCAGAGAGAATTAAAAGGGAGGTCATTTTTTTTTATTTCGGGGTTAAAATGAAATCTGGGCTATTTTTTTTTAGCTTTTATAGCCCGATCTCACGACGTCGTTTTGGTATAGCCCATTATTAACCAAAACGGCTTCGTTTAATGAGAGGATCCGCGTGTTGACCCGATATCCAGGGGAGGATCCGCGCGTTTTTATTAAATGGTCTAATTGCTTTATAGGCCCTTCCACATTTTTGCAAAATTTCAATCATGTCCGAATATCATTGTCCTTTATTTTCAATTTAGCCCTAAAGTTTATATTTGGTTTCAATTAAATCCTCGGGCTCCTTAAAGACTAAGATCAGAACATCGTCGTTTTTAAAATTTGGCATAATTGCCATTAGCTCCTACAGTATTACGCGCATTTTTGATTTAATCCTTTTTTGATTTATTCTTTTTAAAAAAACCTTTTATTTTTATTTTTAAATTATTTACACATTATATCTAATTATATTATTTTTATTAAGATTCTATATTATTTCTATATTTTTAATGTATATTATTTAAATTAAATTATTGATAATATAAGTTTTTTTTATTTTAATACTTACTATTAAATTAATACTATGTATTATTCATACTAGGTTATTTTATTTAGTTTAATGTTATTTTTATATATTACATATTATTTGATAACTTAAATATTATTTATTATATTATATATATTTTAAAATTTTGTATATTATATAGTATTATATTATATATTTTTATTTTTTTAAAAAATTATTTTGTATAAAATTTATTTGTATATTAACGTACATTATTATTATTATTTTATTTTTAATATACTTTTATTTTATTATTACTGTTATTTTTATATTATTATTACTATTAATTTCAATATTATTACTATTATTTTATTATTATTAATACTATTTTTATTTTTAATATTACTTTTGTTATTATTTTCATTTATTCTTTATATTATTATTATTATTATTATTATTATTCTTATTATTACTATTATTATTATTATCACTAATTTAGTATTATTTTACCATTATAATTATTATTTTGATATTACTACTACTATTATTTTATTTATAACTAATCCTATTATTATTATTATAGTTATTATTATTTTATTTTAATATTATTATTGCTATTTTTGTTATTATTTTTATTTTTATTATTACTAATATTATTTTTATTATTTATTTAATATTTTTCGTTTACTAATATATTCTATCATTATTTTTTTACTGTTATATATATTTTCTCATTTTTGTTTCTATTCTCTTTTATTTTATTTCAGTTGTCTATCTTGCTTTTGCTTTATTTTATTTTATTTCTGCCTTTATTGTTATTATATTTTATTGCCATCATGTCGTTACACAAGCTAGCATTGTAAGTCGATTTACATTTTATTTTGAATTCATTTTCCATTTTATTATAGTCACTACATTTTATTTGTTTATAACACTCCGTGTTCTAAGATTCGAAAGAAATCGTACCCTAACTTACTGGGTTTCGATTTTTCTCTTCGAGTCCAAAAAACTTATTACTTTCTTTTTTTAAAAAAAGTTAAATAAAAACTTATTTCCGAAAATTCAAAACGGTCGTGTCCTAACTCACTGGATATGACGTTTTGTTATCTCGGATAAGGATTTCAGAAAAATAAGACAATGTTTCGTGTTTAGAAGTTCGGGAAATTGTGCCCTAACGTGCTGGGTTTCGGTTTTTCGTTCGTCCAAATAACTAAATATCCTTTTAATGAATTTTGTAAATCATGAGATGATTTTGGTTACGAGGGTTTAAAACATCACGTCCTAACGTGCTGGATGTGATGTTTGTATGCTTTCGGAACAAAGGAATCTCCAATTCCAACTCAAATTGTTCAAGTTTTTAAAGAAATCATGTTTTTAAATCTCTTTGAATTTTTGACATTAAGACAACAATTAATCAATTATGTAACATCCTGAATAATTGGGTCTGTGCATTTTATGTGTTTGAATGCTTAAAATATTAATTTGAGAATTTGAGGTACAATTGGGGCTCAAATTGGGCTGAGGCCTTGTTTTAAATATTTTGTTTAGACACTCTAAGGGCTTAAATTGAAGTTGTAGTAGTTTAATTGACATATTGGGCTCGTGGCCCAGCAACTAGGGGCACAGTAAGGTGAGCTATAAGTGGCATCACTAGTGCATGAGGAAGGCCCAAATTTTTGGTTGCTTGATGCCCAAGTTATAGGGCTAGATTTCGGCACTTAATTGAGTAAGGGGGGACGGCACAAGGCTATTTTTTTGGGAATTTTATTATATTTATTTCATGTGGATAATAAGCAGATAAAGGCTATTATTTAGGGATTTAATCTTTAAGGATAATAAGGAGATAAAGGCTATTTTTGAGGGGATAACAGATTAAGATAAGGGAAAAGGGATAGGAGCTACCATGTGTGGGAGTGTTGGCCGAAAATCAATCCCTGCTAAAGGGAGGAATCGGTTTTCTATATAAAGAGGGGGTGTGCCGAAATTTTGAAGCCTCTTTTTTATTTTCTTTTCTCATCTTCTTCCTCTCAAAAGCCGAAAACCACCATCTTCTTCACCCTTTCTTCCTCTCTAAAATTTCCTGGTTGGCCGAATCTTTTAACCTCTATTGTTATTCTTCTTTTAATCCCTAAAAGCCGAAATCACATCTCTATTATTCTATTCTTCTCCTTAATATTCATTGGCCGAATCTCTCTTAGCCATCTCTTCAATTCGTACATCTTCTAAAAGCCGGAATTCTTAGATCTCACTTTCTGAAGTTGCCGAATTCTCTTCAAAGGAGTTTGCTTGTGCCGAACCTTAAAGGAAACAATAGGTAAGTATTGATTTTGGGATTTCAATGTTTCGGCTTTTCAAAAGTCCTTAGCCGAATGGATATTAGAAACTAATCTTTTATTTCACTCTTCTTTTCGACATTCTTGGATTTGAAGAAGGAGGCCAATCACATAGATCTCTAAGTTATAGAATCGTGTTACTTTCGGGATTTCAAGGTAAGAGGGTTTGTTTATTTATATATATAAAATCGGGTAGTATACTAACCATGGCCGAATATAGGAGAGGCCTATTTTCGCAATTGTTCCGCTTTTGAGCAAGGCTTTACATTAAGGATAATAGATTCGGATAGCAAGGACATCGACTAAGAATATTGGATTTCGCGATATCAGGTGTGTAATACTTCCCCACCATCTAGATCTGATTATTAATGTATGTTCACAAGTTTATATGTTATGATAAATTCCGATATCTCAGTTTAATGTTGGAAACCCGAAAAGGGTGAAGCAAATCACCAGGTCAGTAAATGTTTTGACTTTATATGATAAAAGTATATTAATTTTATGATTGCATGGGTTGGGTTGATGAAAGGAGGAAGTTATACGTTATATGTGTAGCGGTTATACCATGATCTGTTATATGTTGTAGCGGCTAATGCTGTGATCTGTTATGAGGGCTTCGGCCATAATATATGATGAGCAACATGACTACCATCTTGGCGTGTAGCGGTGAGGGTCGATTGTAGAAATCCCCAATAGTGTGAATGGCTGGTACGGGGGCGTGTAGCGGATGGAAACCTAAGCAAACGGGTTGGGCCTTGCATATTATTTGTTATTTTTTTTATAAATGAAATTATTAATCTGTTTTATGGGCCTAAGGCCAAAATCTAGTGGTGCATGAGGGTTGCACACTGAGTCTCGCGACTCACCCTATTAATTAACCTTTCAGGTGATACCTAGTGCTTCGGACCGGGCTGGAGAGGAACGCAAGGTGGCCATGCAAAAGAACATCTGAATCCAGCAAAAAGAGTCAAGTTAATACTTTATAGTTTTAATTAATGGATTTTAAATCTCGTTGTAATAAGGCCATGGGCCACTAGTTTATGTTTTGTTTTATTTTGGGCTTTAAATACTTTTAGTTATTTAAATTCTTATTGAACTAATGCATGTATTTAAATTTGGGTTTTTAATTTATAAAGGCATATTTTATTTAAACTATTAACTATTAAATTTCTTTCGAATAAGGAGATAAACTTTAGAAAAATATTTTCTGAAAATACGACATGTTTTTTTTCCAAAATTTTCTTAATGACATACCAGATCCGGTCGTGGTGTTTGGGCTGGGTTTGGGGTGTTACAAATTGGTATCAGGGCCCGGTTCAAAACTCGACTTTGGGGGTTTTTGGGCTCAAAACGTTTTCTAAAGGTGGGTTTTTGAAACATGGATGTTTTTAAATGATAAACAGGTTTGTTAGCTCGGCATGGCACCTGCGTCTCCGGCCCAAGTCCGCGAGGTAAGTATTCTGAACTCCTTGTGTGTTATATATGTATGTGGGCTTGATGGGCTTTGTGGGACGTAGACTATCTAGATTAGAACTTGATGGACTTTAGGCTTAGCTGAAAATTTCACTAAACAAACCCGTGAACGAGTCGCAAGACTAGGGTGTGGCAACAGGCATACGCATGTCTAGGATTGGATCCGGAAGAGCCTGGTACTTAAACAGTCCGAGTGACTCACCTCCTCTTCACTGGAATCCTACCTGGTGCGTAGTGACTATTCACCCTAGTTACGAGGACTTGTTGATGGGCTAAACCTTATAATTAAAACCCGAAAGGGACCAGCCACCCTAGTTTGAAAAAAAAAGAAAGAAAATTTCTCAAGTTCTGCAAAATTTTCAAAATACGTTTGATTTGTGAAAACTTCCAACCAGCCATGAATTTGTAAAATACCTATGTTTTGAAAATTTACCCGAAAATCTCATGTTTATAAGAGTAACCCGGACCATGAAACTAGATTTTTCCCCAAAGTACCCTGTTTGAAAAAAAAAAAACAACAACAACATCGAAATATCCCTGGTTAGAAAAAAAATTACCAACCTACCCACGTTTTTTCAAATGACCAAAATACCCTTGGTTTGTACAATTACCAAATTACCCCTGATTTGCAAAATTACTAAATTGTCCTTGATTGCAAAATTATCGAAATACCCCTAGATTTCAAAATTATCGAAATACCCTCAGATTTCAAAATTACCAAAATACCCCCAGATTGTAAAATTACCAGAATACCCTTCATGAAATCAACAAGGAACTTTATTATGAAAAATTATGAAAATACCACATCTCAGAGATCAGTATCGACAGCCAGAGGTAGAGGGATGTCTAGAGGAGGTTTTGTTTCGAGGAGAGGAGGAGCTAGTAGAGGCAAAGTGATATAGCTACACAATGTGATCAGAGGCTAGAGTACCACCCAGCAGCATACGTAGTTCGGACACGTGAAGAAGGCAATGCTCACGATGTGGTGACAGAGGTATATTTTATTGTATTATTCGAGCCTATTTATGCTTTAATTGACCCGGGTTCATCACATTCATATATTAATTTAAAATTAGTTGAATCGGGAAGTTAGAATCAAATGTCTAGAGTTTTCATAGAGGTGTCTAGCCTTTTGGGACAAGCGAGTGTTAGTAGACAGAGTATGCTTAGGAGGTGCCCATTAATAATACATGATAAAATGTTTCTTATGGATTTCTTGATCATGCCTTTTGGCGATTTCGATATCATTTTGGGTATGGATTGGTTATCTAAACATGGGGTAGTTTTGGATTGCTATAAAAAGAGGTTTAGTATTGAGCAGAAAAAAGGGACAGAATTGAAGTGAATGGCATCCGTGCGGTGGTTTGACACGTATCATTTCAAACTATAAAAGCTAACAAATTATTACAAACGAGGTTGTTGGGCGTATTTGGCATATGTTATTAATTCGATTCGGTGGGAGCCAATGCGGCCAGATTAGGGGTGTATCTGAGTTTCGAGATGTATTTCTAGAAGAACTACCGGGTTTACCACACCGATAGAGAGGTTGAATTTGCTATTGAGGTGTATCCAGTACAAAGACCAATTTCTATACCTCCGCATCAATGTCGCCATTTGAATTGAAAGAGTTGAAGGTGCGATTCATGAGATTTATTAGATTGAGGCTTTATCCGATTGAGTATTTCACCTTGGGGAGCTCCGGTATTGTTTGTTAAAAGAAAGATGGTTCTATGCGATTTGTGCATTGATTATCGATGATTGAAAAAGTGACAATCAAAAACAGGTATCCTTTACCTCGTATAGATGACTTGTTTGATCAACTTAAGGGAGCTTCAGTATTTTTTAAAATTGATTTGAGATCCGGGTATTTTCAGCTGAAGGTGAAAGAAAGTGATGTGCCTAAAACTGCCTTCCGTACTCGTTATGGCCATTATGAATTTTTGGTAATGCCGTTTGGATTGACCAACGCTCTAGCTGTTTTCATGGATCTGATGAATCGCATTTTCCAGCCGTACCTAGATCAGTTTGTAGTGGTTTTTATTGATGATATATTGATATATTCGAAGACAGAGGCAGAACATGATCAGCATCTTCGAAAAGTTTTACAGATTCTGAGGAAAAAACAGTTGTATGGGAAATTAAGTAAATGTGAATTCTGGTTATCTGAAGTGGTATTTTTAGGATATGTGGTATCTGCTGATGGGATTAGAGTTGAGCCGAAGAAGATCGAAGCAATTGTTCAGTGGAAAGCGCCAAAGAATGTGTCTGAGGTACGTAGTTTTCTTGGTCTGGCTAGATATTATCGAAGATTTGTAAATGGATTCTCGAAGATAGCACTACCAATACTGCAGAAGAATATTCCTTTTATCTGAGATGATCAGTGCCAGAAGAGTTTTGAGACTTTGAAGCAAATGTTGACAGAGGCACCGGTATTAACATTACCAGAATCGGGGAAAGATTTTGTTGTGTATAGTGATGCTTCTTTGAGTGGTTTGGGTTGTGTATTGATGCAAGAGGGAAAGGTCATTGCATATGCATCTAGACAGTTGAAGCCACATGAACGTAATTACCCGACGCACGACTTGGAGCTAGCTGCAGTAATTTTTGCTCTAAAGATCTGGAGACATTACTTATATGGTGAAAAATGTTATATTTACACAGATCATAAAAGTCTTAAATATCTTCTGTCACAAAAGGAATTGAATTTAAGGCAAAGACGATTGATCGAGCTTCTAAAAGATTATGATTGTGTTATAGATTATCATCCAGGAAAAGCAAATGTGGTAGCTGATGCATTGAGCAGGAAAGCTGTGATTGAATTACGAGCAATGTTTGCTCGGCTCAGTGTTAATGATGATGGGAGTTTATTAGCTGAGTTAAGGGTTAAACCAATGATGTTAGATCAGATTAGAGCAGCTCAGATGGAAGATGAAAAATTATTAAAGAAAAGAAAAATGGTTCAGAATGGTACAGCTGAGAGCTTTAGTATTGATGAACATGATTGTTTGAGGTTTCAAAATCGGATTTGTGTTCCAACTACTTCTAAATTAAAGAAGATGATTCTTCAAGAAGCACACGATGGCACTTTTGCATTGCATCCGGGTGGAACAAAAATGTATCGTAAGATACGGGAGCTTTATTGGTGGCCAGGGATGAAGAAATATATAGTTGAATATGTCAGTAAATGTTTGACTTGTCAACGAATAAAAGCGAGAACATCGTGCACCGGCTGTGGTTACTCCAGTCTATTAGTATTCCTGAATGGAAATGGGATAGTATTACTATGGATTTTGTTACGGGGTTGCCACTGTTAGTGAGCAAAAAGAATGCCATTTGGGTGATAGTTGATCGGCTTACTAAGTCTGCTCATTTCATGGCAGTCAGGACTGATTGGTCTCTACAGAAGCTTGCTGAAGTTTATATTCAAGAAATTGTGAGACTGCATGGTGTTCCAGTGTCTATAATTTTCGACCGGGATCCACGATTTACATCGGGATTTTGGAAACAGTTACATGATTTTTTAGGTACTCGGCTTAATTTTAGTACTGCATTTCATCCACAAACCGACGGACAATCAGAACGGGTAATTCAAATTTTAGAAGACATGCTTCGGGCTTGTATTATTGACTTTGAATCAGGTTGGGAACGATACTTGCCATTAACTGAATTTGTTTATAATAATAGTTACCAATCTAGTATTCAGATGGCTCCATATGAAGCATTATATGGTCGAAGATGTCGATCACCGGTATGTTGGATAGAGTTGAATGAGAAAAAGATAGTTGGACCGGAATTAATTCAGGAGACAGAAGAAGTAGTTAAAAAGATCAGAGCTGAAACACCCAAACCCGGCCCACGAGCCTCGACCGGATCCGGTATGTTCCTTGAGTAAAACGGTTCAAAACTTGTTTGTTTCTTTGGAAAACTTTGGGTGATTTTGGAGAAAATTTGATTTGGGTTCAAATTGAAAACATTGTTATCCTTGAAGATTAGGTTTTATTAAAACTTTATTGTTATATTTCAAAACCATAAGTTAAAGGTAAAAGTCGAGTTTTTAGAGTCTACCATTTAATTGAAAAGTGCCAAAACATTTAAAATTTATTTTTAAGAAAAGTTACTTAAACTTTAATTTGATAAAATCGTATCATACTAAAATAATTAAAATGCATGCATAAAACAGTATCATACTAATGGCCTTATTACATCAAAGAAATCCCAAAATAAATCCAAACTTAGAAATAAAGTCTCAAAATAAAATAGCTTTAAGCTGAGCATGGCCACCACTAAGCTCCTGCCGACCCGGTCCATCTACTGAGTCTCACCTGAAAAGATATCCCACAACGGGGTGAGTCAAACAGACTCAGTGTATAACAGCCAACAGAAAGTCCCAATGATTTAGGCACATCAAATCATACATATATATATAACAAATATCAATAATGATGCAATCCCGAACCCAAACCTAGATAACCATCCGCTACACATCACCCGTACCTGCCATCACACCGTGGGGATTACTAAATCGACCCTCCATTCGCTACACATCATCGAAGGCAGTCGCTGCAGACGACTAGCACATCGCCCTTATAAATTGTGGCATAGCCACCAGATAATATTTTGTGACATAAGTCACCACATTCAGATTATGTGACCGAATTCACCAGATATTGTGGTAAAAACCACCAGATCACTTCCCCTTTCATAATCACCCATATGCCCCATGTCATACAAATCATGCAAATATCATGCCATTTTCCTTATTCCACATTCTTATCAATATTCACATACGTGCCATATTCCACATGTTCGTAACATTTATTAACGTAATATTAGAGATTACATACCTGAATATTCTGTACCATTGTATGGTACCTTAACCACGTTCTCATATTTTCATTAACACATATACTAAAACATTACCATAAATCTATTAAGATTTAGTGTGGGGCTACACACCTGGTTTACTTAACGAGTTCACTGAAATCTCGAAAGTAGTCTCTTGGCTATGAAGATGTCGAAATCCTACAGGGTACATGTTAGATCCAATTCTAACATTTAATCACAACAAATGGCCCTTGGCCGAATATCACATATGACTTACCTTAGATATTGAAATCCCGGAGATCTCCTCCTTATAGTCGACTATAGACAAATCCCGAAACCTTCTTTATATTTTCGGCCAAGGAACATAAATGGCATTAGAGTCTTAATTTTGGCTTAAAGAAAAGAAATAGAACGACGACAATAGATCCTTACCCTTACTGCAGAAATCGACTGCTCCCTTGCTTGATGTGGATCACTTCAGTTTCGGCTTTCCATCTAGTGAAGGAATCGGCTCCATTCTCAAGAGACACAATAAGCTATGGCCACTAAAATAGGAGATTCGGCTTAGGCAATAGGTGAACAATCGGGTTACTTGAGTATTCAGCTACAACAAAAATGAAAAGAGAGGAGTATAAGGCTTAGGGAGAATCGACAATGGCTATCAAATGGAAAAGAGAGAGAGACATTCAGCCTTAGCTAATGGAAGAGAAAAGATGAAGAGAGATTCGGCTATGTCAGTGAGTAGCAAAAAGAGAAAAGAGAAAAAGAACACAAGTTGTTCTCTCTTGGGAATTTTCGGCACAAATGAAACAAAGATGAGAAGAGGAGAAATTTCGGCACATAATTCCCTTAGCATGACCGTTTGCCTCACTTACTTCCCTCTCCTAAATTCGGCTAGCATTCAAACACTAGCTACTCCTTGCTTTTCTCATATTTTCTCTCATCTTTGCATATTCAAAATAATTTAAAATAAATCAACATTTATCCTTGCCCTTAGTCGAAATTTAAAAGGTATCTGACCACATCTTAAACTCATCTATCTAGTCTCCCCATGTCGTCCACCTCTGTCTCTTCTTGCTGCAAAATACAACTCCCCTTTTGCATTTTATGAGATTCGAACCTGAGCCCCTTTACACTGACTATGGCGTCACCTCCCTAGGCTTTAAGTGGCGCCTCCTTGCCACTTTACCAAGCCCATTCTTGTGTCCTATTTCTCCTACTATTTCTCTTAAGGCCTATCAGGCTTAGCTCCCTCTTTGAAACTTAAAATCAAATAATTTCTAAAGCATTCTCCTACTTTCTAAAGTTCTCAAAATTCATAAAACACATTCATAACATACTTAGGCATGCTTCCACATATAATTAGGCAATAATGCACAAGCCCAAAATCCCGGATATTACAAGAGACAGGTTGAAAGGAGCTTTTGACAGACAAAAGTCTTATGCAGATCTAAAGCGACGGGATATAGAGTATTCTGTGGGTGATAAAATGTTTTTAAAAGTATCACCTTGGAAGAAAATTTTGAGATTTGGTCGCAAGGGAAAATTAAGTCCTCGTTACATTGGGCCGTATGAAGTAGTTGAAAGAATCAGACCGGTTGCCTATCGACTAGCTTTACCTCCGGAATTACAAAAAATTCATGATGTTTTTCATGTTTCCATGTTACGAAGGTATCGATCGGATCCATCTCATGTTATTTCTACTGAAGACATTGAGATTAGACCTGATTTGTCATATGAAGGAGAACCAGTTCAAATACTAGCTCGAGAAGTGAAAGAATTAAGAAACAAAAGTCCCTTTGGTAAAAGTATTGTGGAGAAGCCATAGTATGGAAGAAGCAACGTGGGAACCGGAAGAAACTATGAAAGCACAGTATCCTCAACTATTTTCAGGTAAATTTCGAGGACGAAATTTATTAAGGGGGGAGAAATGTAACGACCCAAAATCCGTGGGCACCGAAAAAGTATGTTATCAGGCCTCCGTCTTAGTAAATCGAGTTAGTAAATAATTATTAGGAGTAATTATGAGTCTAATAGTGTGTTTAATTAGATTTTTATTTAGTGAATTTAGTTTAATTTAAAGTAATTAGGAAAAAAGATCAAATTGAATAAAGAGTGAAAGTCTAATTATAGATTAAAAGAAAGTAAAAAGGGCTAAAATGGCAATTAAGCCATTTAGCATAAGTTGAGGCGGCATATGAGATAAAAATCCAAGATTTTTACTTAGATTTTAATTATAAAATATATATTAGTAATAAATTATATTAAATTAATTTAAAGTAATTATTATATATTATATTATTATAACATAAAGTAAATAGAATAAAAGAAATAAGAAAAGAAACAAAACAAAGAAACAGAGCATTTAGACACATGGGGAAAGAAAAAAAGAAAGAAAGAAGAGAAAAAGGAGAAATTAGGGATTTGAAGCTTTAAGCTTTAAAAGGTAAGTCAATTTAGCCATTTTCTCTTAATTTTGATATTTAGAAGCTTTAAAGCAGATTTTGATGAAACTAAGTTGATATTTTGAGAGTTTTTAGGTTTTTAAATATAGTTGATGTTGAAGAAAAAGATGAATTATGGATTAAATTAAATTAAATCTAAGTTAGAATTAGTAAAAGGATTAAATTGTAAGGTAAGCTATAAGTTTTCTACTATAGGGATTAAATTGGAAAAATTATAAATTAGGGTTTTATTATGAAAATTATATAATCAAGTTGAATATGGAAGGAATTTAAGTAGAATCAAAGCATGAATTAAGTTAAGAAAATAAGTAAACTTAACTAGGATTTAATTGCAAAATAAGTCATAAGAAAATAGCTTTAGGACAGCAGCAGAAGAGTAACTTTGAAAAATCACTAAAAATGGTAGATGGAAGTAGAAGTTGAACAAGATATGAAATTAAAGCTTATTAAGTCTATTTTCATATGAAAGAAATAGAGAAAGCAAATAAGTTCTGTATTTAGAGATATTTAGATTTTTGTGAGACTGGTTCAGAGTGATTTCGAGATCCCCTGTTTTGACTTGGAAAAAATCATTAAAAATTGTAAAAGAATAATTGGGGGACATAATTTACATGGTTAGATTCCTTAATGAGTATATTTTTATAAGAAACAAACTACAACATCATTTGAATTCTGTACAAAAAGATAATTAAATTTTAGCAAAGAGTGGTCGAAACTGTCAAACAACAGAACAGGGGTGATTTTAAAGAATAAACTGTACTTATTGGCTAAATAAAAAATTCTGAAAATGACAAGAAGATATGTGAGTCTAGTTTCATAGAAAATTTACGGATCTTAATTTGGAATTCTGTAACTCAAGATATAGATAATTTAGTGACAATGACTCAGGTAGACAGCCTTAAAAGAACTTATAAGTAAATATTAGAATTGTGTATATAGAATGTGCAATGAAGAGGAAGAGTAGGAATTGAATTAAATTTAATTATTTATTATAATTTAATGTTTTAATTAATAATGTAAATTGTTATTATTTTCGTAGCTAACAAGGAACTCGAGACATCAACCCACAAAGGAAAGGAGAAGATCGGCGAGGAATAAATCCAAAGAGAATTCTGGTTTGTATTACTATAATTGAAGTTATTTATTATTAAATACTAATTTTATATTTATTTATTTTATGGTAAGTAAATATTGAGGTAAGTAACTTTATTGAATTGAATTCAGAAAAGTGAATTGAGTGAGAAATATATGTTAGTATTGAATTGTATTTTGATTAGTGAATGGAAAAGTGAAGTTGATATTGAAAATGAATTTTGAAATGAAAGTGAACTTGAATTGAGAATTGGAAACCCTATTAACTAGTCAAGCTGAGTCGGATATAATTGGCATGCCATAGGATATGGAAGAGTACGGGTTTTTGCCGGCTCACTGATCAGGCACTTACATGCCGATGCTTTATTCTTATTCTTATTACATCGATTCGACGGTTTGTGTGTCATATCTTCATTATCATTATCGCGTTCTGAGTTCAGCACTTTGTGTGTTGAATACTGATATTGTTACTGTTACCGATTCGACACTTCGTGTGATTATCTTGTGTACCATTAAGGCATAATGTGCCGTACTGGTGTGTGGGTTGGAATCCGTGTATCCGTCGAGTCCGAGTCAAGTTAATAGGGACAATGAAATAAATTCATTGATAAAACTAAATTTGAAAGATATGACATATGAAAAAGGTGAGAATTGAAATATAGAAATCAGAATTGTATGTATATATAAATATACATATAAGATTGAATTATTTATTAAGTGATGATAATTGTAATGTAAAAAGTATGTAATGCGATTTAATGTAACTAGTTATAAATTGAATTATAGTAATACCACTGAGTATATGCATACTCAGCGTACGGTTGTTTTCGTGCGCAGGTTGTAGAAGTCAAGTACGGAACCAGCATCTGAAGCCAGACCCGACTTCAGCAAACTTTTGGTGATGTATACTTTCTTTTGGTAATGTGGCATGTACATAGGTTGTATATAAAGGTTATTATATTTTGAATGTAAATAGTTAAAAATGTTAGTATTACAAGTTTAAGAATTATAATGAAAGAAGTTTATCTATTGTAACACCCCAAACCCGGTCTATGCGTTTAGACAAGATTTGGTTTGTCACACAAATCAAACATTCGTTTATACTCAATAGTTAAAATAGAAAAGTGCTACAAAACTTTTTGAAAATAGAGTTTAATAAAATTAAACTTGAGGATTTGAAATTCGAGGCTTTAAGAAAAATATTTGTTTGAAAACTTATCGTCAAAATTTAAATGTCAAAATCTTAAGATAGTTTAAAAGAACTTTGAAGGAATTTAAAATAATTAAAGTTCCCAAACATTTGTTATAAAACCAATGTTCTTAAGAAAACTTAACATATTTAGGATAAAACCATATTAAAAGTTTAGAAATAAAATTTAAACCATCCACACAATAAAATCCATAAAATCATAATAAGAGGCCTTATTACATAAAACCCATATGAAATTTAAAATAATAACTTAAATAAAGTCATAGTTTATAAAAACCCAAGTTTGTAGTATGGCCTCCACCAAGTCATCTCCGGCCCAAGTCCACGTCAATTTCCATTACCTGAAATGGTTAATAAAATTGGGTGAGTTACAAAAGAACTCGAGTGTGCAACTCACTTACCACCATTATTGGGCGGATCGTCAAGACATTAAGTGGGCTTGAGCCCATTTCTGATTTCAACAGTATATCATAAAATAAAATAACATAATTTAAAAATGAATGCATGTAAAATGAATTTCCCAACCCAAACCTAAAATCCATCCGCTAACACCCCCGTACCAACCAACACACCTGTGGGGATCAAGTCAACCCACCCCGCCAAACACACCAAGTATAGGCTTTAAGCCTTTAAATAATTTTGTAGTGCACTACCGAACTAGATTGTGACATTGTCACCGAACTAGAGGCATTTAGCCGAATTTGTGGCAGAGCCACCGAACTAGAGGCATTGAGCCATATTGTGGCAGAGCCATCGAACTAGAGGCATTGAGCCAAATTTGTGGCAAGCGGCCATTCTTCTCTTCATATAACCCACCCCATGCAATCATGCGTGTATAACAAATATAATCACATAGCATTTTTAATTATTCCATGACATCGGTGGGTTTATCAATAAACATTTCATTAGGCCCATATAAATAATTTAGCAACTAGCCCATTTAACAGTTTAGTGGGCTTTGGCCCATTTATCGAACTAGAGTATTATTGGCCCATTTATCGAACTAGAGTATTATTGGCCCATTTATCGAACTAGAGTATTATTGGCCCATTTATCGAACTAGAGTATTATTGGCCCATTTATCGAACTAGAGTATTATTGGCCCATTATGTCAATCTATGAGTTTTTAAGTATTTTTCTCGGTTTTAACCGTTTTCATGTATTTTCACAAAAGTATCAATTACTACATAATTTCTGAAATTTACCATTTTCATGATTTTATCACAGTACTTATGATTTGAAATCTAACCCGAAAATGAGTGTGAAATTACACACCTGGTTATTGAGAGAACTACACTTTCCGCTCTTCAACACCTAAGCGTATCGCGATAGTTAGAACTCTATATTCTAATAAATAAATCGATTTAACCATAACGATCTAGAATTTACCCTCGGATTTTCGTAACACTTCTACTTGCGATTTCTCCCCGATTGATGGTTCGCTAACCGAATCGAATCTACGAACGAATAATGGTTCGGGAGTACGAACGACTTCGAACAATTGATTTTCCTCGGTTGAACGTCCGCAACCCGGTGGAAAATCCCGGATTCCCGAAATAGTTCTTTGCTTATACTTAGGGGGAATAACGGAACCTCCCCTCTTCCGGAAACTGAACACCGCCCTTTTCTTCCCTATTTTGAATGTCTTCAAAGACAAAGAACGTTACTCCAATCTAAAATAAATTTTCGAAATAATACCAAGTTTTTTTAGAGTTGTGATTTCCTTACCACAAATATCGATTCCAAGGACTTGTGTCACCACGACTTCTTGATTTCCAACCTCCGTTATCGCACTAAAGTATAACAAATAAACCTCAATAGGATGAACGTTTATTTTGATCTAATATAGCCTTCAAACCAACATCAATATTCGGCCATAACCACTATTAACTAATCGAAACGAAAAGAATTCTTACCTATTTTCCACGTTGAAAAGAAAGGATTTGAGAATGGTATTGATTTATGAAGGATTCGGCTATGAAGAATCAAAGAAAAAGAGAAAATAAAATCGGCTATAAGCACTCTAACATTCGGCCATGATAGTGAAATTGGGGTAGATTTCGATTGAAAAGAAATAGAAGTAAGAGATGTAAGATTGGAAGAAAAGATGATGATGTTTCGGTTTTCAAATAGAATGGAAAAGAAAAGAAAGAAAGAGATGAGTTTTAAGAGCAATGTATAATCGGCAATGGGGAGAAGAAAAGAAAAGAATGGTCTTTTAGGTATTGGTAAAATCGGCACAAAGAGAAAGGCACAAAATTGACACTAAAGTGTAAAACAAAAATGACCAATTTGACAAAGAAACAAGGCTTACCAAATGCACAATTTCGGCCAAGGGAGAGAGAGTTTGAGAGAATTTTCAAAACTTGCACAAAAGTAAAAATGACCAAAACCAAAAGACTAAACTCCTAGCCAAACTATCACCAAAAATTCGGCTCCCCCCAGCCATATTAGTCCATGTACTTGGTCTAATGGCCAAGATATTGTTTCCAAAAATATTTCCTTGATTCTTGCCTCATATCTTCACATTTTCCTTATTTTCTTGATTCCCTTCCTTAAGTTAATAATTTCCTTATTCCTTTGATATTCTAACCAAAAATAACAAGTCAACACCTACCATATAAGCTCTTGGCCGACACTTGCTATATATGTGCAGAAAAATTCAAAATAAAAATTCACCTAGATGCTAAACAAGGGATTCGAACCTTCTCCCTCATGCCTAAACCCATGCGCCATCACCACTTGTCCAATAACTCATCTTATGCTTCACTTTGACACTTAAATTAATTTATGTGTCATAGCCACTTAATCCCACTTCCATAAATTCTCAAAATTAATATTATTCCATCCCAATAAATTTTAAATTCTTCTTCAGGACTATACTAAACACAAAAATAAATAAAGAAATTCCACCTTCTAGAATAATTACTCAAAGCACACAATGAAAATAAATTACTCGAATTTTCAGGGTGTTACATCTATTCTAATCTAACTAATACTTTGATAAATTTAAGATGATATTATATTGATTGAGTTTGATTAGAAGGTATTTTGAATAGAAAATGAATATATGAATTGAATACGGTTTAATTTGCAGGGGGTTTATATGATAACAAGCAGAAATGCTGCCGAAATTTTTATTAAACAAAATATATTCTGAAATACTTAAACGAGTCCCATTTCACTTTTAATACAGACTTTAGACTTTGAAAGTTCATTATAGGGATTAGTTATTAAAATTATACTATGAATGTTATTTTTTTAAAATTATTTGCAAATTGTCTGATATGTCTGGTAATGCCTCGTAACCCTGTTTCGGCGATGGTTCGGGGTTGGGGGTGTTACAATTAGAATGAAATTACGAAAATACCCCTGGGTAGTGAATCAACGAAAAAACCTTTACGTGAAGAATGTAAGTGCTTGGATGATTTTTGTATGATGTATGTGTTTTATTTTAGTTAGAGATTACAAACTTGAGACTGTATTGTGAATGCGAATTCGAAAGAACCACTCTTAAAACTATTATTCATAAGACTGTTAGTGGTTAACTAGTGAAAGAAAACTAATAATCCATAAAATTCTTAATCAGATAAACGCCAATCAGAGGAATGAGTTCCAGGGGTCGAGGACGTCTGCCGCGTGGACGCGGTATGGGTAGAATGACTGCGTCAGGCCAGTAAGGTCTGGCCACGGGTTGGGAAACGAGATGCCGGAATTGCCGGCTGTAGAAGGAGAATTTCAGTGTAACAGACCAATTTTGACCCTAATCGGAACGGTGGTTTCGGGACCACGAATCTGAGCCCGAGAAATATTTTAATATTATATTTTGTGTTTATTATATGTGATTTAGTGAGTGTGAAAATCTCGTAGAAAAATTTAATCGTTCGAATGACTAATTTAACAAAAAGGATTAAGTTGCTAAGATGACGAAGTTAGTGAGCATGAAATTAAAAAGGTAGAGTGAATTGTTTGTTAAATTAAAGGATTTGCATGTCAAATTTTCACTTTCCATGCAAGTGGACGGTAAGTGATGGAGGAAGGAGATTGTTTTATATTTTTATAATACTAATAAAATATTTTATGATAATAAATTATGTATTATATGTTTTAACTAAATAAGATGGAAAAAAGAAATTTCATTCTCTTTCCTTAGTCATCTTCTTCCCCCGATTTCACCTTCAAAAAGAGGAGAAAATTTCCTTCCCCATTCGGCCATTAGCATGTGTTAGGCAAGGTAAGAGTTTGAACTTTAGCTTAATAATCTATCGATGAATTGGGTTAAATTCTTTAATCATCTTTGAAAACAAGCCGAAATTTGTTGATATTAAGCTAGATGAGGTTCGGCCATGGAGGAAAATTTATGACTTGTTGTGTTAATAAGTTTAGATGAAATGGGAAGAAGTAGTTAAGATTGAAGAAAGATTGTTTTAATTTATGCATGATGATGCTCTTATATTCGGCCTAAGGTGAGGATGACCGTTCATGAAATTTTCCTATTAATTTGATGCTCGGTTATATTATATATATATTGTGAAATTGGTCAAGGATGAATGATTATACTTAGATAGGATTGTGGGGTGAAATGGTATGAGGAGTCAATTGCCTAAATTAAATAGAAGAAGGATTAAAATGATAAAAGGGAGGATTATGAAGACTCGTAGGAGCCTAATAGCCATTCGGCCATTGAGGAGAAACCTCAATGTGTTGTATTTTTGCATTGTGGTACATTACGGATTAAATTGAATAAGTTGAGTGCTTAAATTTTTGTATGATTATTGTTTTAAATTATATTAATGAGGGAAGAAATTCGGTTCATAGTTCTTCTTTTTAATTTAAATTATGTGCATTTTTGAGTTGAGCAAATGGATAGAATGAATGTGAATAAAACTTACTTGATATTTCATAGATCGGGAACAAAAAGAGAAAGAACTAGATCGAGGAAAGGCTAAGGTGATTGAATAGCGAGAAAATTTCAAATCTATCGACAACCGAGGTAAGTCCTATAGCTAAGTTATATTAAAGAACTAATTATGAATGTATCAAATATTAAAAATGGATAAATTTTAGTACTTGTTATGGTTATGGCCGAATGTATAGAGGAACACTAGGTTGATGATTAAAGTTTGCTATGTGATGTGAATAAATGTTTCTATGTTAATTGCTAGAGTGTATAAAGATATGATGATTTTACTGATTTAATGTGAGTGTGTTCAATGGAATTAGATGTATTTATATTTATATAAAATAGTATAAGAGGTATCTTGAATGTTTGACTACATTGATACGTTTCGGGCTTTTACGCCTAGCAGGCCTTGTGCCGGTGTTACTTTTCAGGCTTTTACGCCTAGCAGGCTTTGTGCCGGTGTCACTTATCGGGCTTTTATGCCTAGCAGGCTTGATGCCGGTGATGTGTTTTACAAAAGAGAAATCGAATTTTTGTTCAAGGCAAATTAAAGCTAATTTATTGAGTAAACGGTTCGGGTAAGCATGTAAGGTATGTTATGCTTAATATTACTTGAGTCGAATTAATATTATGAGAATTGTGTTATATGTGTTTGAAGTTAATATTGATGGGTGTGATATGGTGGATTTCGAGTTTGAATGCGCTATTATGGAAATTTGGTTTTCAAATATAAATGCTAATAATAAAGGAAATTTCCATGCGATATACTTATATGAATTTCAAAGAAATGTAGGTTGAAGGAAATGATTTCTACTTTACTTGGGTTAATGAATTACTAGTATTCGGGCTTGTATAAATAATTTACTTAAGTGCTTATGTGAAATGCCATAAGTTGAATATTTTTAAATGTTATATTATCATGAACTTAGGACTTACTAAGTAAGTAAGCTTATGTGTGCGAAATGTTTCCTCTGTTTTATAGATTAGGTGCAAGCTACAAGCTCGTCGGGATCGTTCAGAAAGTCGTCCACACTATCAAACCGTTTTGGTACTCTTTCATTTTAGTTTTCGAATGAAGGCATGTATAGGAAAGGCTTTGTCTTTGTTTTGGTGAAAACTTTTAGTTCATGTATATAATAGCCATGCGAATATGGCTAAATTTTTAGTTAAGTATGCTTTATGGACTTTTGATACAAATGTCGGTTTATGTCGATAATGTTTGTGCACTCTTAATCGAAGTTTACTCGGTTATGTGGAACCATAGTCGTGTTTTGTTAATAAATAGATGATGTTATGATATTACGCGAATGTTTTAGGTACAAGTTAAATTGCGTAAATGATTAAAATGAATGGATAGTACGAGTTGTATGTGGGTATATTCGGTTATAAACTAGTTAATCATATATTGTAATGAAACAGTTTTTAGTTAGCAGCAGTGATGTGATTTTGAAAAATCACCAAAAATAGGATAAATTGAATTAGAAGGTGAATAAGGTATATAATCAAAGCTTATTGTGTCTATTTTGATATGAAAGAAACAGAGTAGGCAAAGGAGTTTTATGTTATGAGATATTTAAATTTTAGTGAGACTTGTTCTGAATGAATTCGTGAGTCCATGTTCTGTCTTGGGAAAATTGTCAAAAATTGTACAAAAATAATTAGGGGACATAGTTTATATGCTTAGAATCCTTAATGAGTCTATTTTTGATTGGAATAAACAAGAATATTATTGAAAATTTTTTCAATGAGATAACTGAGTTTTTGTAACGATAGGTCAGAATCGTCAACAGTGAAATAGGGGAATTTTTGTTAAATAAACTGTACTAATTGGCCACATGAAAAATTCTGGAAAAATTATGGTATATATTTATATGAGTCTAGTTTCAAGGAAAATTTATAGATCTAAATTTTGAGTTTCGTAACTCGAGTTATGATCAATTTAGTCAGCATGACGCAGTTATGCCATGAACTAGTAGTCAAGTTTAGTAATGCCACATACTCGACTCCGGTAAAGGTCTCGGGTAAGGGGTGTTACATTCGGGATGAGGTGCTCGGAGATGATGGTGCATCTCAGGCAATGTTGAGGGTTTTAGAGAGGGTTGCTGGAGTAGGCATGGGCACAGGAGCCCGTAAATCTGTACCGGAGCGGCTTAAGGCCAATGGGGCAGAAGTGTTTAGGGGAGTTTCTGGTGTAGCCCCTAACACAGCTGAGTATTGGATGGAAGCGACTGAGTGCATAATGGATGACTTAGACTTCACGGTAGATGAAAAGCTGAAAGGGGTCGTGTCTCTTCTTCGAGACGAGGCCTATCAGTAGTGGCTCACGGTGAAAGAGGGTACTGCCGCAGACTGTATTGACTGGGATTTCTTTAAGGAATCATTTCAAGGGAAGTATGCTGGGGCCAGCTACGTGGATGCACAGAGGAAGGCATTCCTGAACTTGGTGCAAGGGAAGTAAGACTGTGGCTGAGTATGAGGAAGAGTTTCTGCACTTGAGCCGCTACGCTCGGGGAATGGTAGCAACGGAGTATGAACGTTGTGTACGGTTCGAGGACGGGCTGCAAAATGAGTTAAGGGTTCTGATAGCACCGCAACAGGAGAGAGTTTTTGCTGTTTTGGTAGATAAGGTTAAAATAGCTGAGGAAGTGAAATGGGTCGAGAGACAAGAAAGGGATAAGGATAGGAGTAAGAGTAAGAGAAGTTTTGAGCAGTCAGGAGCATCTGGGAATTATCAGAAAAGGCCTAGGACTGATAGGCCAGCATCGGAGCACATCCTACATGTGGGAGGACGCATTATGGGGAGTGCAGAATGAAAATTGGTGGATGCTTTAGATGTGGATCCACAGGACATCTGATTAAGGACTGTCCTCAAATGGATCGGGTACAGCCCGCGGGACGAGGTTCTGATCAGGCTGGGAGAGGTGATCAACAACCACCAAGAGGCCACGGACAAGCCAGGGGCGATAATGGTAATGAACGCGGTCGTGGAGCACCGAGAGGGTGCGAGGTTATCTTTGGCGAGGCAGCCAGCGTTGGCCTATGCAGCACATCGCCAAGGGGAAAAAGACGCCCCAGATGCGACCAATGGTGCGTACCCTACCATAGTATACTAAGTGTTTATTTTTGGCTTTAGGAATTAGAGTGCGTAGCGAAAGCATAGTGGTGAGACTTCGGTAGTACGATTACTAGTTAGTTGGAAATTTCGAGGAGGAAATTTCTTTAAGGGGGTAGAACTGTAACATCTTGAATAATTGTGTATGTGCATTTTATGTGTTTGAATGCTTAAAATATTAATTTGAGAATTTGAGGTACAATTGGAGCTCAAATTGGGCTGAGGCCTTGTTTTAAATATTTTGTTTAGACACTCTAAGGGCTTAAATTGAAGTTGTAGTAGTTTAATTGACATATTGGGCTCGTGGCCTAGCAACTCGGGGCACAGTAAGGTGAGCTATAAGTGGCGTCACTAGTGCATGAGGAAGGCCCAAATTTTTGGTTGCTTGAAGCGCAAGTTATAGGGCTAGATTTCGGCACTTAATTGAGTAAGGGGGGACGACACAAGGTTATTTTTTTGGGAATTTTATTATATTTATTTCATGTGGATAATAAGCAGATAAAGGCTGTTATTTAGGGATTTAGTCTTTAAGGATAATAAGCAGATAAAGGCTATTTTTGAGGAGATAACAGATTAAGATAAGGGAAAAGGGATAGGAGCTATCATGTGTGGCAGTGTTGGCTGAAAATCAATCTCTGCTAAATGGAGGAATTGGTTTTCTATATAAAGATGGGGTGTGCCGAAATTTTGGAGCCTCTCTTTTATTTTCTTTTTTCATCTTCTTCCTCTTAAAAGCCGAAAACCACCATCTTCTTCACCCTTTCTTCCTCTCTAAAATTTCCTGGTTGGCCGAATCTTTTAACCTCTATTATTATTCTTCTTTTAATCCCTAAAAGCCGAAATCACATCTCTATTATTCTATTCTTCTCCTTAATTTTCATTGGCCGAATCTCTCTTAGCCATCTCTTCAATTCGTACATCTTCTAAAAGCCAAAATTCTTAGATCTCACTTTCTGAAGTTGCCGAATTCTCTTCAAAGGAGTTTGCTTGTGCCGAATCTTGAAGGAAACAATAGGTAAGTATTGGTTTCGTGATTTCAATGTTCTTTCGGCTTTTCAAAAGTCCTTAGCCGAATGGCTATTAGAAACTAATCTTTTATTTCACTTTTCTTTTCGGCATTCCGGGATTTGAAGAAGGAGGCCAATCGCATAGATCTCTAAGTTATAGAATCGTGTTACTTTCGGGATTTCAAGGTAAGAGGATTTGTTTATTTATATATATGAAATCGGGTAGAATACTAACCATGGCTGAATATAGGGGAGGCCTATTTTCGCAATTGTTCCGCTTTTGAGCAAGGCTTTACATTAAGGATAATAGATTCGGATAGCAAGGACATTGACTAAGAATATTGGATTTCGCGATATCAGGTGTGTAATACTTCCCCACCATCTAGATCTGATTATTAATGTATGTTCACAAGTTTATATGTTGTGATAAATACTGATATCTCGGTTTAATGTTTGAAACCTGAAAAGGGTGAAGCAAATCATCAGGTCAGTAAATGTTTTGACTTTATATGATAAAAGTATATTAATTTTATGATTGCATGGGTTGGGTTGATGAAAGGAGGAAGTTATACGTTATATGTGTAGTGGTTTATACCGTGATCTGTTATATGTTGTAGCGGCTAATGCCGTGATCTGTTATGAGGGCTTCAGCCATAATATGTGATGAGCAGCATGACTGCCATCTTGGCGTGTAGCGGTGTGGGTCGATTGTAGAAATCCCCAATGGTGTGAATGGCTGGTACGGGGGCATGTAGCGGATGGAAACCTAGGCAAACGGGATGGGCCTTGCATATTATTTGTTATTTTTTTTATAAATGAAATTATTAATCTGTTTTATGGGCCTAAGGCCAAAATCTAGTGGTGCATGAGGGTTGCACACTGAGTCTCGCGACTCACCCTATTAATTAACCTTTCAGGTGATACCTAGTGCTTCGGACCGGGCTGGAGAGGAACGCAAGGTGGCCGTGCAAAAGAACATCTGAATCCAGCAAAAAGACTCAAGTTAATACTTTATATTTTTAATTAATGGATTTTAAATCTCGTTGTAATAAGGCCATGGGCCACTAGTTTATGTTTTGTTTTATTTTGGGCTTTAAATACTTTTAGTTATTTAAATTCTTATTGAACTAATGCATGTATTTAAATTTGGGTTTTTAATTTATAAAGGCATATTTTATTTAAACTATCAACTATTAAATTTCTTTCGAATAAGAAGATAAACTTTAGAAAAATATTTTCTGAAAATACGACATGTTTTTTTTCCAAAATTTTCTTAGTGACATACCAGATCCAGTCGTGGTGTTTGGGCCGGGTTTGGGGTGTTACAAATTAGTTACCAGTTTTTGGGCATTACGAGGGTGTTAATACTTCCTCGTACGTAACCGACTCCCGAACCCATTTTCTTGTATTTCGTGGACCAAAATCAACATTTTGAAATAAAACGTTTTATAAGGTGATCCAATCACACCTAAATAAAAAGGGATTGGTGGCGACTCCCATTTTCGTTTTTAAGTCTATCCCCGTTTTTTCTTAAAAACTAAAAAAAAATGGTTTTGACAATTACATCGATATATCCTATATGGCATGTACTTCTAGACTCGTTCTTTTCCCAGAAATCAGAAAACTTAAGTTCTGATACCACTAAATGTAACACCCCTATACCATGTTCGACTCAAGGAACTTGATATAGGAATATTACATTTGGTAACATAAAAACGGATAAATAATAAATTTAAATAATTTAAATTTAAATCCATTACTACTACTTGGGACATACTTAATTTTTCCTAAGTACATGCCACTCAATTCAAAATTTTAAAACATACCCTGTTGTTGCTTGAAGATGTGATGAGAGGAAAGCTTGCAATCTCAAATTCGGCTCTCAAAAATTTCTGTACCTAATCTGCGCACGGAAACAAACCGTATGCTGAGTATACACCCAATGGTATTACTATAATTCAAATACTTAAGGTAAAAACAATATATATACACATTAAATCTAACCACTATTTTACCTTCAATAAATCATTCATGCATTTAAACTTTAAATTTATTCTAATAACATGTATCTTAAATAGCTTTTCTTTATTTTAATTTATATATCTTCTTATTATATCAATATCCATTTCATGCATTTCTTCAATAACCATTTCATATATTTCATTTCTATATCCTCATTCAATAACATATTCTATTCCATATCTAAAACCTTACAACATTAGTCATTCAATAAATATTTAAACCAACATTTTTCAATAAAAATAATTATAATTAATTCATAAGATTATATTCAATTAACTCATACACTATTTCATTATTTCCAATTTATTCTATTTTCACTTCTTATTTTGATATCTCAATTTCAATTCACATTTCAATTCATAATTTCACTTTCTCATATTTTTAATAGTACGATCAATCAAATTTATTTAATTTTCTCATTTTAGTTATTCACCCTATTAACAAACCCGGACTTTGACGAATACACGGATTCCAACCCAAATACACCAGTACGACATATTGTGCCTAAAACGGTACATAGTACCTGATCAGTTTACAATAAATAAGTGCCTGAAATGACACACGAGGTGCCTGATACGACACATAAAGTGCCTGATATATGACACATAAAGTGCCTGATTGGCAAAGCCAATATATCCCATACTCTTCCGAATCCTATGGCATGCCAACTATATCCGACTCAGCCTGACTAGTTAATAGGGTATTCAAATCAATTTTTTTTTATTTCAAATTCTCCTTCAATTCAATCACAATTCAATTCAAGGTCACCTTTTCACTTTCTAATCAATATACAATTCAATACCAATACATATTTCAGATAATCACATATAATCATACTTTGATTCAATTCAATCCACTTTTCAATCAATACACAATTCACATGTTCACCATATTCATAATTTAGTTCACTTTTATTCAATTCATATTTTCGATTCATTTTCCAATCAAGTTCAAATCACTAATCACTTTTCAATTAATATACATTTCAAATAATCACATATTTTCTTCACTCAATTCATTTTGATTCAATTCAAATCACTTTTAATTTCCAATTTGTTCACATTCAATTTCAATAGCCATAAACATTTTTAAATCAATTTCATTCAAATCATTATCATAATTTCAATTACTTTCCTAAATTTATCTACCATGCATTTTAATTAAAATATAACAATTAATAATAAATAGATTTGAATTATAGTAATACAAACCCGGATTTGTTCGATTACTCCTCGATAACCTTTTCCTTTCCTTTCGGTGCCAATGCCTCTGGTTCTTTGCTAACCACGAAAATAATAATAATAATAATAATAATAATTTACTGTAACACCCCTAACCCCGAACCATCGCCGGAATAGGGTTACGAGGCATTACCGGACATATCAGACAATTTGCAAATAATTCTAAAAAAATTTACATTCATAGTATAATTTTAATAACTGATCCCTATTATGAACTTTGAAAGTCTAAAGTCTGTATTAAAGTGAAATGGGACTCGTTTAAGTATTTCAGAATATATTTTGTTTAATATAAATTTCGGCAGCATTTCTGCTTATTATCATATAAAACCCCCTGTAAATTAAACCGCATTCATTTCAATCATAACCAATTCAACCAATTCATTTCATATATTCATTTTCTATTCTAAATACCTTCTAATCAAACTCAATCAATATAATATCAACTTAAATTTATCAAAATATTAGTTAGATTAAAATAAATATACTTCTTTCATTATAAATTCTTAAACTTGTAATACTAACATTTTTAACCATTTACATTCAAAACATAATAACCTTTATACACAACCTACGTACATGCCACATTATCAAAAGGAAATATACATCACCAATGGTTTCTTTGAAGTCGGGTCGGCTTCGGATCTTTGGTTCGAGATTTGACTTCTACAACTGCGCACGGAAACAACAAATCTGTTGAGTATACATATACTAAAGTGGTATTACCATAATTCAAATTATAGACATAATAATCATATATTAAATCATATAACTTTAATTTTACTAAACCAATTCAAACATAACATTCATATAAGTTTGTCTTTCTTAATATATTCATACAATTCAATTTTAGCTATTCAACAATTGAAATAATACACAATCATGTTGAGCCACTATCCATTTCTTGAACCAATGGTTCATACTTTCCATTCTCATACTCATATTCCAATCACATTTTTCAGTTCATGTTCTATTTTCGCATTCCTTCCAATGGCTCAACCATTTCATTTTATTCAATTTAACCTTTTCCTTATTTACCCCTATTAATGAGACTCGGACTTTAACGGATACAGATTCCAACCCAAACACACCAATACGGCACATTGTGCCTAAAGCGGTACATAGTACCGATCGATATCGACACATAAGTGCACGAAACGACACACGAGGTGCCCGACACGACACACGAGGTGCCTAAAATACGACACATAAAGTGCACGATTTACGACACATAAAGTGCCCGATCGGCAAAGCCGATAAATCCCGTACTCTTCCAAATCCTATGGCATGCCAATTATATCCGACTCAGCCCGACTAGTTAATAGGGTATTTCAGGTTCTCAATTTCATTTTCATTTCCATAACAAATTCAATTTCAATATCAATTACACTTTTCCATTTCAATCCAGATACAATTCAATTTCAATACATATTCATCATTCAACTCAATTTTCATTCAATTCAATAAAAACACTTACCTTATAATTTACTTACCATATACATAAATTAATTTAACATTTAATGAATAAATAAATAGTTTGAATTATAGTAATACAAACCCGAATTTGCTTGATTATTCCTCGGTAACCTTCTCCTTTCCTTTGTGGGTTGATGCCTCGAGTTCCTTTTTAGCTACGAAAATAATAATAATTTACATTATTAATTACAACATTAAATTACAATAAATAATTGAATTTTATTCAATTTCTACTCTTCCTCTTCATTCCACATCCTTTATACACAATTCTATTATTTACTTATAAGTTCTTTCAAAGCTGTCTACCTGAGTCATTGTCACTAAATTATCTACATCTTGAGTTACAGAATTCCGAATTAAGATCCGTAAATTTTATATGAAACTATACTCATATATATTATTTCCATAAAATTTTCAGAATTTTTTTTTTAGCCAATAAGTACAGTTTATTCTTTAAAATCACCCCTATTCTGTTGTCTGACAGTTCCGACCACTCTTTGCTAAAATTTAATTATCTTTTTATACAGAATTCAAATAATGTTCTAGTTTATTTCTTATAAAAATAGACTCATTAAGGAATCTAACCATATAAATTATGTCCCACAATTATTTTTTTACAATATTTAATGATTTTTCCAAGTCAGAACAGGGGATCTCGAAATCACTCTGAACCAGTCTCACAAAACTCTAAATATCTCAAAATACAGAATTCCTTTACTTTCTCTGTTTCTTTTATATGAAAATAGACTCAATAAGCTTTAATTTCATATCTCACTCAAATTATACTTCCATTTCTATCATTTTTGGTGATTTTTCAAAGTTACACTTCTGCTGCTGTCCTAAATCTGTTTTCTTATGACTTATTTTGCAATTAAATCCTAATTAAGTTTACTTATTTTCTTAATTTAATTCATGCTTTGATTCTACTTAAATTCCTTCCATATTCAACTTGATTATATAATTTTCATAATAAAACCCTAATTTATAATTTCTTCCAAATTAATCCCTATAGTAGAAAACTTATAGCTTATCTTACAATTTAATCCTTTTACTAATTCTAACTTAGATTTCATTTAATTTAATCCATAATTCATCTTTTTTTTCAACATCAACTATACTTAAGAACCTAAAAACTCTCAAAATATCAACTTAGTTTCATCAAAATCTTGCTTTAAAGCTTCTAAAACATCAAAATTAAGAGAATAGGACTTGATTGACTTACCAATTTAAACTTCAAGCTTTAAATCCCTAGTTTTTCCTTTTTCCTTCTTTTTCTTCTTTCTTTCCTGCTTGTGTCGAAATGCTCTCTGTTTCTTTTTTTGTTTCTTTGTTTTGTTTTCTATTTACTTTATTATATAATATAATATTATATTAATAAAGTTAACTAATAATAATATATTTTAAGACATAAAAATCTTAGATTTTTATGTTTATGCCGCCTCAAATATGCTAAATGGTCTATTTTCCATTTTAGTCCTCTTTATTTTCTTTTAATCTATAATTCAACTTTTACCCTTTATTCACTTTAGTCCTTTTCCCTAATTACTTTAAATTAAGCTAAATTCACTAAATAAAAATCTAATTAAACACACTATTAGACTCATAATTACTCCTAATAACTATTTACTAACTCGGTTTACTAAGACGAAGGCCCGATAATACACTTTTTCGGTGCCCACGGATTTTGGGTCGTTACATTTACACTAATTTATAATAAATGATTGAATTTCTATTCAATTTATACCCTAATTCCAATTTAATCCTAATTAACTCATTTACTTTTATAATTCAATTCATACTTCATTTCTATTCAATTTCCTTTCATATTTCACTTAACTATCTAATGTTCATAATAAAATTATAATTTAAAATTTCTTTCAATTTAGTCCTTTAAACAAAAAAATTATAGCTTTTTTTTACAATTCAATCCCTTACCAAATCTAACTTGAAATTCATTCACTTAAATCCCTTATTCATCTTTTTGTTCAACATGAACTATACTTATAAACCTATGAACTTTCAAAGTACCAACTTAATTTCATCAAATTCTAAAACATCAAAATTAAGTAAAAAAGACTTAATTGACTTACCTATTAAAGCTTTAAACCTTCAAACCCTAGTTTTCCCCTTTTTCTTTTCTTCCCCCTTTCTTTCTTCTTGTTTTCGAATTGCTTCTGCTATTCTTTCTTTTGCTTTCTTTCTTTATTCCCTTTCTTTTATATCTTATATATATATATATACTAGTTAATAATGATAATAATGATAATAATAATTATAATAAATATCTTTGAATAACACATATTTACATTACATTTTTCACCACTTAATTTGTTTATCATACACAAAAATCTCATAATATAATTATTTAATTAATAACTATCTTTTACTTAATTTTCAAGTAAATAAATAAATAAAATACAAATGTATATATTTACATTATTACAATTGTCACTATCCAATTTGTTTATTATACAAAAATCTCACAATTTAATTATTTATCTAATAAATATCTTTTAAATGATAAATATCTATTTACTAATTAAATATAAGTATTTCAAATGTACATTTTTTTTACTTAATTTTACAATATCATCACCATCCATTTGGCAAATTTTTGATTTATTCATATAATATAATATTTTTAATTTATAACTAATATAAATTACCATATAATAAAATAATTATATACATTATAATTTAATAATAATTAAACAATAAAAATCTTATATTTTTATCAACATTTGCCGCCTTATTTATGGTGAATGGTATATTTGCCATTTTGGTCCCTCTTTCTTTTTATTAATCTATAATTCTACTTTTACCCCTTATTCAATTTAGCATTTTTTCCTAATTTCTCTTAATTAAGCTAAATTCACTTAACTAAAGCCTAATTAAACACACAACTAGCCTCACAAATATTCCTAATAAATATTTACGAACTCAGTTCACTAAGACGGAGGCCTTATAACTCGCTTTTCCGGTGCTCGTGAATTTTGGGTCATTACATACGGAGCGTTATCGTACAAGTTACAACATTTTATAACAGTTTACATTCAATAATCAATTCAATTCTATAGTTACAAGTAATATTCAATATGAAAGAGATCATTCAGTTTCGGGTTTTAAATCAAGCTTTCGAAGTTTTAGAAATAAGTTACGAATACTTAGGGACCAAACTGAAACAAATCTAGAGCGCAGCTCGTGTGGCTCCAAACCTAGCTGTGTGGC
The DNA here is from genome assembly GCA_025503065.1 of Gossypium bickii. NCBI lineage: Eukaryota > Viridiplantae > Streptophyta > Magnoliopsida > Malvales > Malvaceae > Gossypium > Gossypium bickii. The sequence continues at coordinate 12,538,826 of CP106716.1, read as the reverse complement.
TATCCTACATGCCCGTGTGTGACCTCATACACCCGTGTGCATAGACTATGTAACTCTTTGATTTGGATCACACAGCCGTGTCGTAGGCCGTGTGCTAGCCCATGTAACATTCGAAATACCCTCACACGATCATGTCGCAGGCCATGTGTCTGCCCGTGTGAAAACTGTACCTATACTATTTTTAAACATGCTCTAGGCACACGCTCGTATGGGTTGTCCGTATGCATCACACGGCCGTGTGACAGCCAATGCCCCAAGTCGTATATGTCCCAAAATGACTAAATTCATAATCATTTTTCACCCATTTTCTTAGGTACCTAAACCAATACATAACATGTGATCACAAGGCTTCAAACACATTCAAGAACATCCAAAACATGCTAATTCAATCCATTTAAGACCTAACCAATAGGCCGATAATGACACCACATCCCAAACACCCAACGTTTCACTACTTTAGTTTCATCACACAAGTTTTAACATACTCAAATTTAACTTACCTTCAATTCACTTATACCATACCTAATTCAAGCCACACTTACCATTTTTATGATTGTTCACTTATACTTTAACATGGAACTAAACATATATACTACGTTTAATCTATCATACCACAACATCAAAATGCACCATCAAACACAATACATGTACTTACGAAACATTACAGAACATAATTTTCCTATTACATGCCATAGAAGCCAAATGATGGAGCTCGAAACTAACTAATATTTTGACAAAGGCAAGTGCACCTATCGAACAATAGTATAGTTGTGGTGAGTCCGGAATATTGTATCCTCAAGGACTAAAATTACTAGTAATAACTATCTTTTTTATTATCTAGCCTAATAATTAAGGGTGATTTCTTTTAAACTAAAATTAATTAAAAATATGACAAAGAAAGAATTGAGAAAATACTTTAAGACAACCTTATGAGATAGGCAATACCTAAGGAAGAATCCACCTAGACTTCACTTATTACTTTTGATTCATACGATTTATTCACTTGACTTAATCCGTAGAAATCCCTGATTTATGTTAATATCTCTTTCAATACTAAAAACAACTGACTCTAGGTTGATTAATTAAAATCTCTTTCTAATTAAAACCCCTATTGTCGCATTAACTCGATCTATGGATCCCCTTATTAGATTTGACTCTAATCCGACAGATTTATGTCGCCCTATTTCTAGGGTTGCAATCAACTCCGCTTAATTGTGTTGATCTACTTTTAACCAGGGACTTGTCCTCCACTGAATAAGCACATTCGACTTGAATCAATAACCTGAATTATCGAAACAAGAATAAGAACTCACAATTAAGAATAAGAACAAGTATTTATCTTATAAATCAAATAATAATAAGATCTATCTTAGGTTTCATCCCCTCAGGTATTTGAGGGATTTAGTACATACTGATAAAGGGAAACATCTTAAAATAGGAAAAACAACAAAACATAAGAAAACCCAAAAATTTCAAGAGAAATTGATGGAAGATCTTCAGTCTTGATGGAGATCCTTCTCCTAAGCTGCTCCCGATGGCTGCCTGTGAGTAATTTCTGCCTTCTACTCGGCGTCTACCCGACGTCCTCTTTAGGTTGCCCCTAGGGTTTTTATATAGGCTTTTGGAATGCCTTTCTTGGCCTACAAGTAACCTTTTCCAAATAGAATTAAACTCGAGTCCCTCAGGGACATGCCCGTGGTCGATAGTCCAGGCCGTGTTCGTTTCTGCTTAGCGCACACGGCCGTGTGGGTTTGCCCGTGTGCGGTGGCCGTGTAGGCCTATTTTATCCCTTTTTGGCTCGTTTCCCGTTCTTTTCGACTCCCTAAGCTCTCCTGAGTGTAAAACATGAAATTAAAGGATTATGAGCATCGAATTCATCAAATCTAATAAAAATTCATCCAAAAGTAAGCCAAGCATGGGGTTAAAATATGTGTAAATTATGGTTCATCACCAAATCAAATTCGTAATCTACTAGAGAACCTCAGATAGTGTGATCCTTCGAGTTGACCCAATCACCCAATTATCCATAAAATGTTATCTACAAGAAGCACAACAAAACACAAATAAGCTTTTATAAAGCTTAGTAAGTTCGTTGACTAAACGAATGAGCTTATTGAATTAAACATAATAATTCAAATAAAAAGATTAATGAATAGAGTTCTTATCACGAGAGTATTAAAAGAATTCCTGTCAATCACAGCTCACAATAGGTGAGTAATGCTTAATACAATAATACAAATTAGTTTCCAAATTTCAATAACATTCAGAGATCAATAAAACATAGCTTGATGAATGATAAATAGATATGAGTACACGATTAACCATTCAGCACACTAGAAGCTCGTATGAGCCAACCAACCAACACACCAAATGCTTGTATGAGCCAAACCAGCTAACACACTAGATAACAGTGTAATATAACATGATATTCTGCAACAAATTTAGGACCTCGATTTATACAGTGAACAGAAAAAATACAAAAATTATCTCCACTGCTCAGATCAACCCCGTACTACGCGCCAATAACCTATCGGCATGCCAACCGTACTTTATCCTATGTTTACCGATTCAGAGTATTCCAACACAAATAAATATATGAATAATTCACTATCTCATTTTCCATATACAACCATTAGTTCATCAACCAAACATTCATCGGCTCAGAATATCTCGTTAATGTTCAATGCTATAACGATCCATTACTTCATTACTCGCATACATAACATCATTATAATTTTCAATCCAAAACAATTTAATTCATTCAATATACATTTAAATGCATTAGAATTAAACCAAACAAACTTACAGGACTGATTTGCAGTAACGGTCTAGAATAGCTCAGTCAGTGATCGACGCTAAGTCAATTCATTATTTCCATTTTCAATTACACACATCAATATAATCCAAAATTATGCAATTAGGTTCATTTAATTACATTTTAAAATGTGCTAAAATTAAATCATATGAACTTACCAGACTAAATTGCAACAACGACAAAGTACAAGGGCTATTTGGTAATTCTCTTATCCTCGATTTTCCACTCGTTCTTGATCAAAAATAATTATTGCATTCAATTCACTAATTCTAACAGGAAATTTAATTCATTTTATGCAATTAAGTCTTTTTTAACATTTTTACCAAATTGCCCCAAACATTTTACTTTTATACAATTTAGTCCCTAAACCTAAAACATACAATTCAACCATTTTATTCTAATCTCATTTCAGCCGAATTATTCACTATTTCTCTACAACCCATACATGCTGTTATTTCACATAAAGTCCTTGTACTTTTATCACTTTAACATTTTAGTCCTTAAACATTAAAATTAACAAAACTACTCTATAAAATAGTCCTATTTAACAATCAAGCTTAATAATCCATCATAAAACTTCAAGAATGACTCAAATTCATCAATGGAATAATCCAAAGCATTTGATGATTTTACAAATTAGTCCCCAGGTTAGCTAGATTAAGCTAATACAAACTCAAAAACATCAAAATTACTAAAAACATGCAAGGTTTGCTTACCAAATCAAAGCGCCTAAGCTTGGCCGAATGTTTTCCTAGCTTCAACCATGGTGTTTCGGGTTTTTAGGAAGAAGAAAAAAGAAAAATCACTTTTAATTTGGCTTTATTTTAGTTATAAATTATTTATTTACCTAATTACAATTATATCCCTTTTAATTTACATTCAAAACTTTAAAATTTTTAAGTTTAATTTACATTCAAAACTTTAAAATTTTTAAGTCTAAAACCGTCCACTACTATAAAAATGGTATAATTACTTTTTAAAGAGGGTTTAATTGCACAATTGGTCCTTCAATTAACTTAAATTGCAACTAAATAAAATTAATTACAATTTAATCCTAAACTAATTAGGACTAAAAGAGAAAATAGCCCAAAAGCTAGTGGATTAATCATATCCACCACCACTTGGACTTTTTGACCATGATCTAATTACCGTTTTGATCCTTCTTGTATTTTAAATCTATAGCAATCAACTTTCACCTCTTTCACAATTTAGTCCTTTTCCCTAAATTAAGCAATAATTGTCAAAATTACCGGACCAAACTTCAATTCACCTATAATACGACTCTATAAATATTTGAAAAAAATATTTACGACTTTAAAATACGGAAATGAGGTCCTATTACCTTATTTTCATTAACCACTTGACTTTTGAACTAAATAATTTATACTAACTTTTAATTCAATTGTTTAAAATCATCAAATCAAAATTGAATATAAAATTATTATTGACTCGCATAATTAAATATTAATATACGAACTTACTCGTCAAATTTGTGGTCCTGAAAGCACTATTTCTAATATCACTAAAACATGAGCTGTACAAATTGAATGTGTAGGACCAAAAGATGATTTAAGTTGAGATGGTGTATACGAAAAGGGAAAATGGTTAGACTAATCAAAGACAATAGGAACACACAAAATTGCTACAAAAGAAGGATTAGATGGTGGAATAAGTGGCATGGGGCAAGGAAACTAAATGGTGTTAGGTGGAGCTAAAAATTTGCTAAAGGGAATGTAAGTGTTAGCTGAAGAAGGGACATAGTTGCAAGTGTTTGCATTTATTGTATGAGATGGGTTTTAAAATTGACTAGGAGGTGTGGTAGATAATCCAAAAAAAAAAAGGTTAAACTGTTAAAAGCACTTGAACATAAAGTGGCTAAGTTTGTCACATAATTGACACTAAGGCCAAGTATAGTATTAAACCCCCTATTACCTTTTCCTCAAACATAATGTGTTAAGCTCGATAATCACCAAGAGAGGGTGAATTGATTTTTAATTTCTATGTGCTTTGTTCTAAAGTGGATGAGATTTTTGGTCAACCATATTGCACTAGTGTTATCACATTTGATTGGAATGTGATCCATGTCAATTTCATAATCTACTAATTGTTGCTTCAACCAAAGAATTTGGGCACAACAACTACCGACAGCAACATATTCTACCTCGATGGTGGATAAAGCAACAATATTTTGTTTCTTGGAGAACAAAAAAACAAGTATATTCCATAAGAATTTACATGTCCTGGAAGTGTTTTTTCTATCTAACTTGCATCCTCCAAAATCTTCATCGGAGTAAGCATGCAAACTAAAAGATGAATCATTTTGTTACCAAAATATTAAGTTTGGAGTGTCCTTAAGGTGCCTAAATGTTCTCGTAATGGCTTGTAAATATGACCCTTAGGAGATGATTGATATCTAGAGCACAAGTATACATTAAATATCATATACAGTCTACTTGCGGTAAGATAGAATAATGATCCTACCACAGACCTATAAATTTTAGTATATATACATTTACATCCTTCACCTTTGTCAAGATTTGTTGAGGTGCTCATTGGTGTTGATTGAGGTTTTAAGTCCTCCATTTTGAACTTTTTGAGCATTTCCTTGATGCACTTATCTTGGTTGATAAAGATGTCATTTTTAGTTTGCTTAATCTAGAGCCCCAAGGAGAAATTGAGCTCACCTATCATGCTCATCTCAAGCTCACCTTGCATAATCTTAGAAAAATCTTAACAAAGTGATTCATTAGTAGCATCGAATACAATATTATCAACATAAATTTGTACTACTTGAATATCTTTGCTTTTAGATTTTATAAATAAGGTCGTGTTAACTTTTCCTTTATTAAAACCCTTTTCAATCAAAATTTTAGAAAGCCTTTAATACCAAGCTCTAGGAGCTTATTTTGAACCTCCTCATTTATAAAACCATTTAGAAATGCACTCTTGACATACATTTGAAAAAGTTTAAAATTGGGAAAGCATGCAAAAGCTAACAACATTCTAATTGCTTCTAACCTAGCTACTGGTGCATAAGTTTCATCATAGTTTATTCATTCCTCTTGGCTATATCTTGGAGCAAGTAGCCTAGCCTTAGTTCCAAAAATATTTCCATTTTCATCAAGTTTGTTTCTAAATACCCATTTTGTTCCTATAGTTGGGTGATGACCAGGTCTTTCAACTAGGGTCCATACTTGATTTCTTTCAAATTTATTTAGTTCTTCTTGCATAGCCATTATCCAAAAATCATCATCAATATTTTTAGGTTCTATGCAAGAAATGAAAGCAGCATAATTACAATTATTCCTCACTGAAAATCTTATAATTACCCCTTTAGATGGATCATCAATAATGTGACCATCTTTACCATGTGACAACTCTCTTGGGTGGTTAGTTTCCTTCTCAACTTGAGTTGGTTCTTGTAGATAATCAATTTTGAGTTCTTGAACCATCTCATCTAGTGCTTGTTCTTTAAGTGATGCTTTGTTAGGACCTGATTGATAAATCTCTACCTCATCAAGATTAATAGAAACTTTTCTTAAAAGAGAGTTAGATTAAAAAAAATTCACATGTATAGACTCTTCTACTATTAGGATTCTCTTGTTAAAAACTTTATAAGCTTTAGAATTAGTGGAATATCCAAGAAAAATGTCTTCATCACTTTTGTCATCAAATTTTTATAAATTATCTTTTCCATTATTTAAAAAGAAACATTCGCAACCAAAAGGATGAAAATAACTAATGTTATACTTTCTTTGTAATGACCCGAATTTCAGTGGTGCCGAAAAATGAGGTATCAGAACCCCATTTCTGGAAACCAAGTCTGTAAATATAAAATAAAAATATTTGAGGAGTTATTATGAAAATGTAATAAAGTTTTGTTAAGAAATTAAGCTAAAATGTAGTTAATTAAAACTCAGGGACTAAATTGTAAAATTTTAATTATTATTGAGTTTTAATTAAAAAAGACTTGGGGATCTAGAGGGAAATTATCTAATGGACCAAAATGGTAAATAGACCATCAATAAATAGTAACTAGTGAATGGTAATGATGATATTCATTTGGTTTTGATTAAAAGATAAAATTATATAATAAAACATAATTAATTTGATTAATAAAAGGTTAATTATATATAAAACATTAGTGGAAGGAAAGATGATAACATCTTCTTCCACCATCTAAGTTGGAAAAAAAAGCCATGGGGTGGCATATATGTAATGTGATGTGAATGTATATAAAAGATTATGCGATCCATTTAGAACCGAGCCTTCGGGGCTGAGTTGAATACGAATGAGCCAATAAATTCTTGTAAAAGGTTTGAATGGTAATTTAAATGGTTAAGTGGTTTGGTTTGAATGGTCGGGTTGAGGGCGTTGCAGGTTGCTAGGTCCTATTCATGATCTACGAATATAATTATTATTGCCAACATAATTGGAAGTCTAATGGGTCACACACGATAATGGAATTTGGAAATTAAAATGAGAAAAGACTAAATTGAATAGTTCAACAAAGTCCAAGGGCCAAAGTATTATTAATCAAAATTTGATTAAAAACCTAGCCTATGTATTCTAACTTAGCCACACATCTCTAGTAGTTGTTTTTTCTTTTGGTCTCTCATTTTCTCATGGAAAAACAAAAAGATAACAGAATACATTTTTTTTTTTGAATTTTTTCGTCTAATTTTATTTTTAGTATTGAGATTAAGACCGAAAGAGGTGTGGATATGCATGATCAAATAGCTAGCACTATCTTTGCAAAGTGAATCTCGATCTTAGAATGTTTTCTAAATTCCTAATGAGGATCACCGTCAGAGGCCGCACATTTGGGCAATTGTTGGTTTTTGAAAATCAAGCCTGGTGTTCATACGAAACCGGAACAATAATTGAATGAGAATGGTGACCACACTCATTCAAGGTATTAATTCTTCTACTATAGTTTTTTTTTTGCATGAAGACGTGATAAAATTGTTCAAACTGATCCTTGGTGGAATCTGATGCATTGCACGTTTTCATTTTATGTTGTGTTTACTTTTATGATCGTTTAAATATTATTTTTTAGCTACAATTGGATACCAAAACTAAAATCAAATTTTTGACACAAACGAAAAATGGGTTGTACAATTTATGTCCTATCACGCCCCGATTTAGCAACCTTATTTTTGTATCTAAAAAAACTAGATCACTCACATTTAAGTAGAGAACTTGGGCTGTAAAATCAAACAACAAACTTTGAAACACCCCAAACCCGGCCCACGAGCCTTGACCGGATCTGGTATGTTCCTCGAGTAAAACGGTTCAAAATTCTTTTGTTACTTTGGAAAAACTGTGTGGTTTTGAAAGAAATATTATTTTTGGGTTGGGCTCGAGTTGGAAACAAGTTTATCTTATATTGAAAACCATTTGTTTTAGGGTGTCCAAAACAATTAGAGGTTATTTTTAAAATTAATTTACTCAATCTTTAATTGGATAACAATTCGTAACATAATAAATAAATAAAAATAAAATAGTTCAACTATGGCCTTATTACATCAAAATTTAAAATCCGAAATAAATCCAAAGTATTTAAAATATAACATGTCCAGAATTAAATAAAAGAAAGTCCAAAGTTTAATAAAACTCTGAGTTGAGTATGGCCACCACTAAGCTCCTGCCGAGTCGGTCCATCACTGATCGTCACCTGAAAAATATTCCCCAACGGGGTGAGTCAAACAGACTCAATGTGTAGCCAACACTAAGATTCAACAATTCAGGCATACATTATCATATCACATATAATTACATATAACAGATAGAAATAGTGATGCAACCCGAACCCAAACCTAGATGCCATCCGCTACACATCACCCGTACCAACCTGCACACCGTGGGGACTACTGAGTCAACCCTCCAACCGCTACACACCATCGAAGGCAGTCACTGCAGTCGACGTGCTCATCGCCCTTATAAAATTCATGGCATAGCCACCAGATAAAATACTTGTGACATGAGTCACCACATTCAGATAATGTGACCGAAGTCACCACATTCAGATATCGTGGTATAAAACCACCACATTCACTTCCCCTTTCATAATCACCCATATGCCCCCATGTCATACAAATATGCATAAGCCATGTCATATTACATATTCACATTCTTATAGTTTCACATATACCCTAACAGATCATATGATACTCCTAGTAGAAGTAGGAAACGTACCTGAGTACTTTGTACCATAACATGGTACCTTAGCCATAGGTTTCACATCTTTATAACACATATATTAAATTTAATGCCTTAAATCTATTAAGTCTTACGGAAGGGTACACACCTGATATGTTTTTCGATTCACTGATTTCCCGAAAACCCGATCTAATGCTTTAGATCCTTAATTCCTTGTTGCCGATTTGATTACCAATCAAATCTTGTGATGCTTTCCTCTTGTAATCGGCTAATCACTAGATCCATTGACTCGATCAGTTTTCAGTTTAACTAAATAAGAAACAAATCTAAAATACCAAAATAGGGCCTTGGCCGAATGTTAGATTCACTTACCTTGTGAATCTTAATTCCCGAAAATTGTCACTTCTTTATAGTAGTGTCGAAATCCCTATAGATATATGTTAGATCAATTTCTAACATTTAATCATAACAAATGGCCCTTGGCTGAATATTACACATGCCTTACCTTAGATATTGAAATCCTGAAAACCTCCTTATAGTCGACAATAGCAGAAATCCCGGAAAACCCTTCAAGTTTCGGCCAAAGATCACTAATAGGATTAGTACCTTGATTTCGGTTAAAAGAAAAGAAATAGAATGACAACAATAGGATCCCTTACCCTCAATGTTGAAGTCGACGGCACTTCTGCCAAAACCCACAATGATATTCGGCTAAGACTACTTGTTGAGCACTGAAATTCCGGCTTTTGGAAATATTATGAAAAGTAGAAGAGGAGGATTGATGATGAGTATTCAGCTACAATGGAAGAGTATAGAACCAAGAAGGAATCGGCAATGGTAATCTCTAGGGAGAGAAAGATTTCGGCTAAAACAAATAAAAGAAAAAGATGAAAACGATGAGATAGGTTTTTGGAGAATTGAAAAGAAAAAGGAAAAGTTGCGAGAGAGAAGAATTAGAGGCTTCAAAGAAAAAGAAAAGAATGCCGAATGGCCTTACTTTTCCTCTTTTTTCTGAAATTACTAGGCCTAGAGTCCCCTATTCGGCCATCACTATCATATCCCTTACTTTTCTCTTATCCCTTTATTTAAAATTGATAATAATAATCCATCCTTTATCTTTTACCTTACTTAGTTATCACCATTTATCTCTTAAAAATAAAAGGATTAAAGCTCCTAAAATATAGCCTTAGTGCCGTCCCTTGTGCTAATAATCTCTGCACTGCAAAATAAAACTTTTATTTTGCTTCCCCTGCAGCTCGAACCTTGGCCCATTTACCCCTGCATGTGGTGTCATTTCCAGAGGCCCTTAGTGGCACCTCCAAGCCACTTTTCCAGGCCTATTTGTGTGTCATATTTCCCTTACAATTTTTCTTAAGGCCACCCTGCTTAGCTTCCTCTTTTAAAACTTTAAAATCGAATAATTTCTAAGGCATTCACTACACTCTAGGGTTCACAAAATTCATAGAACACATTCAGAATCTTCATTAACATGCTACTTCATCTAATTCAATACATAAGCCATAATCCAGGATATTACAGTTCTACCCCCTTAAAATAATTTTGACCTCGAAATTACCTGGCTAAAACAAGTGAGGGTATTGCTGTCGCATTGCGTCCTCTGGCTCCCACGAAGCTTCCTCCAATCCATGATTGCGCCATAACACTTTCACTAGAGGAACCGACTTCCTCCGTAACACTTTCACATCTCGTTCCAAGATCTGAATCGGCTCTTCTTCGTAGGATAGATCTGGCCTTAGCTCCACCTCTTCAACCGGAACTACATGAGATGGATCCGATCAATAACGACGTAGCATAGAAACATGAAATACGTCGTGCATCTGCTTCAATTCCGAAGGCAACTCTAACTGGTATGCCACTGGTCCAACTCGCTTCAATACTCGATAAGGTCCTATAAACCTGGGACTTAGCTTCCATTTTCGACCAAATCTCATCACCTTCTTCCAAGGTGAGACTTTTAGAAACACATGATCTCCCACATCAAATTCTATTTCCTTCCGTTTAAGGTCTGCATACGACTTTTGTCTATCCGATGCTTCCTTTAACCGTGCCCGAATTACCTTAACCTTTTCTTCAGACTCTGCCACAATCTCTGGACCCAGAACTCGACGTTCCCCTAATTCCGTCCAACACGTAGGAGTGCGACACTTCCGTCCATACAGTGCTTCATATGGTGCCATCCGAATACTAGCTTGATAGCTGTTATTGTAGGCAAACTCTACTAAAGGCAAATAGTCCTCCCAACTTCCTCCGAAGTCCATCACACAGCCCCTTAGCATATCCTCTAACACCTGGATTACTCGCTCAGATTGCCCGTCCGACTATGGATGAAATGCCGTAGTGAAGTCTAACTTGGTGCCTAAAGCTTGATGTAATGCCTTCCAAAATCGAGACATAAACCTTGGATCCCTATCTGAGATAATTGATACCGGAACTCCATGCAACCTCACAATTTCCGCCACATACAATTTTGCCAACTTCTACAAAGAATAGTCAACTCGCACTGGTAAAAAATGCGCGGACTTTGTCAACCGATCCACTATTACCCATACCGAGTCCTTCTTAGTAGGCGTAAGAGGAAGCCCACTAACGAAGTCCATGGTAATTCTCTCCCACTTCCACTGTGGAATCCTGATTGGCTGAAGCAACCCTGACGGAACCTGATGTTCAGCCTTAACTTGCTGACACGTCAAACACTTGCCAACGACTCAGAACTTCCGTTTTAGACCAGGCCACCAAAACTGTTCCCTTAAATCCTTGAACAACTTAGTACCTCCAGGATGCATAGCATAAGGGCTACTATGCAATTCCTGAAAAATTCTCTGCCTAAGTTCCTCATTCTTCGGCATACAGACCTTACCCTTGAAACACAATACTTCATCACTGGATGTACTGTAATCTTCTAAACCACCATTTTGAACTTGCCGCATCTTAGCACTTAGATCCTCATCAGCCAACTGACCCTCTTTTACCTCATTCAACCATGTCGGCTTGACTTGCAACTCTGCCAGCAGACTTCTATCGTCATACAAACTCAGATGTGCGAACATCGCCCTCAGATCCGACACCACTTTTCGACTTAAGGCATCTGCTTCTACATTCGCCTTGCCCGGATGATATTCAATGGAATAATTGTAGCCCTTCAATAATTCCACCCACCTTCGCTATATCAAGTTTAACTCCTTCTGAGTCAACAGATACTTAAGACTCTTGTGGTCTGTGTAGATCACTGACTTTTCTCCATAGAGATAGTGCCTCCACACCTTGAGAGCAAAGACCACTGCCGCCAATTCCAAATCGTGAGTCGGATAGTTAACTTCATGCGGCCTTAACTGTCGAGACGCATAAGCGACTACTTTTTCGTCCTGCATCAAAACGCATCCCAATCCTGTATGAGAGGTGTCACAGTACACCACAAAATCCTTCCCTGCCTCAGGCTGAATTAATACCGGTGCTTCAGTCAAAACCCTCTTAAGCTGCTCAAAGCTCTCTTATTGCTTATTCGTCCATATAAAAGGTACTTCCTTCCTCAGCAACTTTGTCAAAGGTGCGGCTATTGATGAGAATACTTCCACAAACCTTCTGTAGTAGCCTGCCAACCCCAAGAAACTATGGATCTTAGCCACAGACTTAGGTGGTTTCCAATCCAACACCCCTTCAATCTTCTAGGATCCACCCTTATTCCTTCAGCAGACACTACATGCCCTAAGAACGCAACCTCTTTAAGCTAAAATTCACACTTGCTGAATTTGGCATAAAGCTTTTTCTCCCTTAACACTTGCAACACAACCCGAAGATACTCATCATGCTCTTCTTTAGACTTTGAGTACACTAGGACGTCGTCGATGAACACAACGACGAACCTATCCAAGTAGGGTTGAAAGACCTTGTTCATCATGTCCATGAACGTGGCTGGGGCGTTTGTCAACCCAAACGGCATCACTAAGAACTCATAGTGCCCGTATCTAGTTCGAAAAGCCGTCTTATGGATATCTGCCTCTTTCACCTTAAGCTGATGATATCCCGACCGTAGATTTATCTTCGAAAATACTGCTGCCCCCTTCAGCTGATCGAACAAGTCATCAGTCCTTGGCAAAAGATACTTGTTCTTGATGGTCAGCTTATTCAGCTGACGATACTTCTTCTTCACAAACAAGACCGTTGCTCCCCACGGAGACACACTGGGTCGAATAAACCCACGATCGAGCAACTCTTGAATTTGAGCCTTTAGCTCAACCAACTCCTTTGGTGCCATTCGATACAGGGCAATTGACACAGGAGCTGTTCCTGGTAGCAAGTCAATTCCAAATTCCACTTCCCTATCTAGGGGTATTCCAGGTAATTCCTCCGGGAAGACATCCACAAAATCCCTTACTGTCCTTACTCCACTAACTCCCCCTTTCTTAGCATCCAACGCGCTAACAAAAGTCAAGAAAGCCTTGCACCCTTTCTGAACCATCTTTACAGCCTTAAGTGCTGAAACTACATTAGACAAGTAGTTTCTCCTTTCTCCGATCATAACTATCACTTCATCCTCTGGGGTCCTTAATTCCATTCGCTTGGCTGCACAATCCAACACAGCCCGATGTTCCACTAGCCAATCCATGCCGAGTATGAGATTGAATTCTCCGCAGGGTAGTTCCATTAAATTAGCAGGAAAGTTCACTCCCTGAATCTCTAGAGGTACACTCCGAAAGATTTTATTCACCACTACAGTTTGGCCTAGTGGGCTTACTACAGTCATCTCCCTAGCAGAAAGTTCAGGGGCTATGCCTAGTATTTCCACTACACTACATGCAACATAGGAATGGGTCGAGCCCACATCAATCAGAGCAATATAAGGTTTACCAAAAATAAAAAACGTACCGGTTATAATGTCCGGTGTGTCTCTTTCCTCCCTCCGGCGAACTGCATATACTAGACCCGGCTGCCTTGCCTCAGTGTTAGCAACACCTCTGCCCAGTGTTCCACGTCCTCTGCCAGCCCCATTTCCTCTGTTATTCGGACCACGACCTCTCTAAGCCTGCTGTCCACCTCTACCGACCTGATTAACATTCTGACCTGTTGGGCGGCTCCCGTCTATCTTAATGGGACAGTCCTTAATCATATGATCCTTTGACCCGCACTTAAAGCATTCTCCTGTCTTTTTTCAACACTCATCTAAGTGTTTCTTCCCACACTGATCACAAGTACGATACTGCCCTCCTGTAGCAGCTTGCTGACCTCGCGGCCCATCAATTCTAGGCCTCTTTTGAACATTCTCAGATGATCCTGATGATCCAAAACCTCTCTTTGGCCTATTCCGATCCGTATTCTGCCTTACTGAATCTTTAATCCCTTAGCCACTTTAGCCTTCTCTACTAACGCAGAAAACTCCCGCTCCTGATGTAGAGCTATCAACAACCTCAGGTCATCCCTTAGTCTGTCCTCAGAACGGACACATCGCTCATGCTCCGTAACTACTACTCCTTGAGCATACCGGCTCAACCTCAGAAATTCAGCTTCATACTCTGCTACGGACTTATTCCCTTACACCAGCCCCAGAAATGCTTTTCTCTGCGCATCAATATAACGCCTGCCAACATACCTCTTCTGGTACGCCGCCTTAACATACTCCCAGGTCAGATCCTCAGCCATGGCACCATCCCTAACTGTGAGCCACCATTGATATGCTTCATCACGTAGCAGCGCCACCAACCCTTTCAACTTTTCCTCAGCAGTCAGATCGAGCTCATCCATGATTCGCTCAGTCGTTTCCAACCAGTACTCAGCTGTACTGGGTGCCACACTAGATACACCACGGAACACCTCAGCTCTATTGGCTCGGAGTTGCTCGGGTACAGATTTCCGAGCGCCCATATTTCCTCTAGCACCAACCACAATTTTAAGGACTCAGAGTACACCGCTGCGATACAAAGATCATCTCCCGTCGATCTTTGCTGCTCAAAGACTTACGGTGGTGGTGGTGGTGGTGGCGGTACCTCATTCTCAGATCCTTGACCCGATCTAACGGGTTCTGACACGGTCATTCGGCCTCGACCGCGTCCACGCACATTATGACCACGTCCCCTAGAGCTCATGTCTACGTTCGCGTTTTAATCTGATTAAGAAATTTTATGCATTAGTCCTGGTTTCACTGATTATTCGCGAAGAAATTTTATGAAAGGAGTTTAATAGCAGTTCTTTCGATCAATCAAAGTCTTCGTTCAAGTTTTCTATCCTAATTCAGAGGAGCACATTCATTCAAACATTCATTTAGTAGTATCTACCACACACATTCATTACCCTAACATTTTTGTCTTATTCCTATCCCAAGGGTATTTTCGTCATTTTTCCTACAGGGGTATTTTGGTAATAAACCGGGGTAACTTCCAAAAATCCTTATAAGTCAAAGGTATTTCAAAGTTTGCAAAACTTGGGGTTCTTTTTGAGAATTTGTTTTCCAAATCGGTGTTGTTGCAGAAATTTTTAGAAATCGGGGGTCATTTTGGTAATTTTGTAAAACAGGGGTAATTTCGTAAATTTTTAAATCTAGGTACCTTAGTATTTTGTAACGATAAAGTTTTTGGATATTTTTGCAAAATCAGAGAATTTTATTGAAATCGGGGTAGTTTGGTAATTTTGAAATCCAAGGGCATTTTAGTAATTTTACCACTAGAGGTATTTAGGTAATTTTGCAAATCGGAAATATTTTTGAAAAATTTTTCAAACTAAGTTTGCTACAATTTAAAGGGGTAATTTGGTGATTTTAAAACCGAAGTTTTTATGAAAACACAGCTAATCAATTTCGGGTTTTAGTTATTGGGTTTAGCCCGTGAATAAGTCCTCATGGTTAGGGTGAACCGAAGCTACGCACCAGGTAGGCTTCCAGTGAAAAGGAGGTGAGTCACTAGGACTGCTTAAGTACCAGGCTCTTCCGGATCCAATCCTAGACATGCGCACAATGGTTGCCACACCCTAGCTCGGCGACTTAGCCACAGGTTTGTTTACTTAGGCACTTAAGTCTTATGTAATTGTTGGGGTAACCTAGTCCTAGGGTTCAAGTACCTATCATACTATTCTATGTTCCATTTCTACCCTTCTACAATTCATACTATAAATCACACAAATGAATAGGGGTACTTACCTGGTGGACTTCGGGTCGGAGACTTGGGTGCCATGCCAGAAAATCTGCTCTTTTCATAAAAATTTTCACAAAACTTCTTTTGGGCCTTATTTTAAAAACGTTATGGGCTTTAAACCCAAGGGCGAGAGTTTAAAACTGGGCTCTGATACCAAGCTGAAACACCCCAAACCCAGCCCACGAGCCTTGACCGGATCTGGTATGTTCCTCGAGTAAAACGATTCAAAATTCTTTTGTTCCTTTGGAAAAACTGTGTGGTTTTGAAAGAAATATTATTTTTGGGTTGGGCTCGAGTTGGAAACAAGTTTATCTTATATTGAAAACCATTTGTTTTAGGGTGTCCAAAACAATTAGAGGTTATTTTTTAAAATTAATTTACTCAATCTTTAATTGGATAACAATTCGTAACATAATAAATAAAAAAATAAAATAGTTCAACTATGGCCTTATTACATCAAAATTTAAAATCCAAAATAAATCCAAAGTATTTAAAATATAACATGTCCAGAATTAAATAAAAGAAAGTCCAAAGTTTAATAAAACTCTGAGTTGAGTATGGCCACCACTAAGCTCCTGCCGACCCGATCCATCACTGATCGTCACCTGAAAAATATTCCCCAACGGGGTGAGTCAAACAGACTCAATGTGTAACCAACACTAAGATTCAACAATTCAGGCATACATTATCATATCACATATAATTACATATAACAGATAGAAATAGTGATGCAACCCGAACCCAAACCTAGATGCCATCCGCTACACATCACCCGTACCAACCTGCACACCGTGGGGACTACTGAGTCAACCCTCCAACTGCTACACACCATCGAAGGCAGTCGCTGCAGTCGACGTGCTCATCGCCCTTATAAAATTCGTGGCATAGCCACCAGATAAAATATTTGTGACATGAGTCATGACATTCAGATAATGTGACCGAAGTCACCACATTAAGATATCGTGGTATAAAACCACCACATTCACTTCCCCTTTCATAATCACCCATATGCCCCCATGTCATACAAATATGCATAAGCCATGTCATATTACATATTCACATTCTTATAGTTTCACATATACCCTAACAGATCATATGATACTCCTAGTAGAAGCAGGAAACGTACCTGAGTACTTTGTACCATAACATGGTACCTTAGCCATAGCTTTCACATCTTTATAACACATATATTAAATTTAATGCCTTAAATCTATTAAGTCTTAGGGAAGGGTACACACCTGATATATTTATCAGTTCACTGATTTCCCGAAAACCCGATCTAATGCTTAGATCCTTAATTCCTTGTTGCCGATTTGATTACCAATCAAATCTTGTGATGCTTTCCTCTTGTAATCGGCTAATCACTAGATCCATTGACTCGACTAGTTTTCGGTTTAACTAAATAAGAAAAAGATCTGAAATACCAAAATAGGGCCTTGGCCGAATGTCAGATTCACTTACCTTGTGAATCTTAATTCCTAAAAATTGTCACTTCTTTGTAGTAGTGTCGAAATCCCTATAGATATATGTTAGATCAATTTCTAACATTTAATCATAACAAATGGCCCTTGGCCGAATATTACACATACCTTACCTTAGATATTGAAATCCCGAAAACCTCCTTATAGTCGACAATAGCAGAAATCCCGGAAAACCCTTCAAGTTTCGGCCAAAGATCACTAATAGGATTAGTACCTTGATTTCGGTTAAAAGAAAAGAAATAAAATGACAACAATAGGATCCCTTACCCTCTATGTTGTAGTCGAAGGCACCTCTGCGAAAAACCACAGTGATATTCGACTAAGACTACTTGTTGAGCACTGAAATTCCGGCTTTTGGAAATATTATGAAAAGTAGAAGAGGAGGATTGATGATGAGTATTCGGCTACAATGGAAGAGTATAGGACCGAGAAGGAATCGACAATGGTAATCTCTAGGGAGAGAAAGATTTCGGCTAAAACAAATAAAAGAAAAGGATGAAAACGATGAGATAGGTTTTTGGAGAATTGAAAAGAAAAAGGGAAAAGTTGCAGATAGAATTCGGCAGAGGCTTCAAAGAAAAAGAAAAGAATGTCGAATGGCCTCACTTTTCCTCCTTTTGCCAAAATTACTAGGCCTAGAGTCCCCTATTCGGCCATCACTATCATATCCCTTACTTTTCTCTTATCCCTTTATTTAAAATTAATAATAATAATCCATCCTTTATCTTTTACCTTACTTAATTATCACCATTTATCTCTTAAAAATAAAAGGATTAAAGCTCCTAAAATATAGCCTTAGTGCCGTCCCTTGCTGCTAATCTCTGCTGCAAAATAAAACTTTTATTTTGCTTCCCCTGCAGCTCGAACCTTGGCCCATTTACCCCTGCATGTGGCGTCATTTCCAGAGGCCCTAAGTGGCACCTCCAAGCCATTTTTCCAAGCCTATTTGTGTGTCATATTTCCCTTACAATTTTTCTTAAGGCCACCCTGCTTAGCTTCCTCTTTTAAAACTTTAAAATCAAATAATTTCTAAGGCATTCACTACACTCTAGGTTTCACAAAATTCATAGAACACATTCAGAATCCTCATTAACATGCTACTTCATCTAATTCAATGCATAAGCCATAATCCAGGATATTACAAACTTGTTTTACACTCTCAATGCACTCTTAAATAAAAGTTCCTCAATAAACATATAAGTGCTATAAACTCTAGTTAGTTCTAACTTACAAAAGCCTCTAATATATAAGAGTATAAGTCTTGCTAAGATAAAGGTCAATTACAATCAAGAGACCATAAAAATAGCCTCATAAAGTCTAGAATAAATCAAATATTTACAAGATAAATTTTCAATGAAGTTCTGATCTAATCTTGTTATTTGAAAGGATTCTATTTCTTGATCTGATTAGATCTAATCTTCAAAGGCTTGTTACTTTACAAGATGAGTATTATTCAAATATGAGCACGCACTCGTCCACAAAATATTTAAGCCATTGCTCAACTGATTTGGTTGAAAAGATTTCCAACTTTAACTAATGCGAGTTATGCACCAACCACTTAAAAAAATTCTTTAATAATAACTTTTATTTTTTTAGTATAAATTCATCTTCACAAAGTAACCTTTAATCCATCTTGAATTTTCCAAATCTCATCAAATTATCAATTATTCAGGATATAAAATATCATAAAGCTAACCCATATCTTCTTGGATTGCATATCTCAGTATATAAGGGAAGTAGATCACATAAGAATCTTTGAAAAATAATCTTGCTTGATCCAATCTCTTCTCCAAAACTAAACACGAGATTAGTTGTACAAAATTCAAAAAAGATACAAGTAAATACTCAACCTATTTTGGTTAAACATGCCAATAAATAGGGCAAGTTATGTGTCTAGCACAATGATAGCTAGAGTGGTCACTTCTATTAGCACATAGGAAGCTACTTTAAAAACTTACCTCAACATACACATTCTTGTCATTTTTTTCTCATCTTATAAATATAATTCTCGTGTTCATTATCAGTACAGAAAGCTAAACTCATATATTTGATCCAATGTCTTAGAGTTACTTTTCCTTTACTTTCTCTTACAAATTTAGCTAAGAAAATTTTCTCGCAACAGAATTTTAGTTTGACACCAAGATTAGATAAAATCCAATGTGAATGGTAGAATGAGTGAAAGCTCAAAGAACACATCATCGTCCACAATCATAGAAGTAAAAATCGAATGGGAAATGAGAACTAGTGGGATACTAGTGCACAAAAGAACAAAGAGAGATGAGGTTCATGCCCTTGATATTTGCTTATGATTTATTTAAGAGGTATCGCATTGTAAGATCTCAATCAACTCTTAAGTGACTTTTGGTAACATATGCATTACCTAGTCTACTTAATTACCTTTATTGTGTTGGAAAAATCCATTTAGAAAAACAATTTACGGTTACAAAAAAAATTTAAAATTTTCAAAACTGAGCCCGTTTGTAATATTTATAGCAATAAAAGTTTTACCAAAAAGTACATTTGCTTTATGTGAGATTAGAGTCAATCCTGACTTTCAACCAAATGACCTTTTTCGCTATCCTCGTACTCCAAATTGCGTCGAGTGTGGGATCGAACAACACGGACCAATCACAAAATAGGAAACAATATTATTATTTTCAATAAGATAGTAATTTCTCTTAATAGAAACTGGTAAATATCGTAATTTCTAGAAAATAGAATTTATTCTTATTTAATATTCTTATTAATAAATTCTCATGACTTTTAGGCAGAATAATGATGTATGACTTTTAGGCAGAATAATGATGTATGAAATTTTATGATTTTAGATCAACTAGTGTCATCTATTTATAAGGAGAGATAGAAGAGTCTTGATTGAACAAGCCATTGTAAAATAATATTATTTAAATAGAAAAAAAATCCTCTAGTCTAACACTCTAGTAATACTACTAGGGTTGTCACCCCTCAATTATGATATTAGGGGTTTTGGGCCTCTTATGTATTGGGTCCAATTATATGTATTTCCTATACTTTTAACTTAACACTTTAAAATTTAAACCAACCTAAAATTTGTTTTCTATTTCCTAAAATAAATATTAGTTAATTAATTAATTAAATTAACCAAATTAATTTCTCAATTAAATAATATTTTCAACCTAATTCTAATTTCGTTAAAATCATGACAACTTTACCGTTAAAGAATTTATGAGGAAATATATTTAATTTCATTATTCAACGAATTCATAATGAATAATTAATTTAAATCTATTTTTAAACTTCAGTTATTTAATTATAATTAATTAAATCATGATTCATAAAACAAAAAATCTTAACTTATTTCTATACTTAGTGAGAAAATGCATTCATTTGTGAACACGATTCATTTCTCTAACTTCATCATTTCCATTCATTTGTTAGTACAACTCATTTCTCTAACTTCATTGTTTTCATTCTTTTATGTTTATTTAGTCCAAAAAGAAATTCATTTCTAGTTTCAGCGAGTTAGCGGAGGGACTAATTGGAATTTATAATTAAGGCTCAAATAATTTATTATTAAGTTTCATCTTTTCGCCTATTAATTATAAATTTATTTAGTCATGAAGTCATTCCACTATAGTATATTCACTAAGCTCTCTCTAATTATATATTATTACGAAAGCTACTTAATAAGTGTTCGTCTAATGACCTTGCTATAAGTGTGTTTCCCTCCTAGGATATATTTAATCTTTTTGGTATAAATTAGTTCTCCCAATATAATGATATTTTTACCTCATGATAATCATTACACCTTCCTTCATAAAAAGTAAATTACTATTAAATAGTAGTTTATCCTAAGAATTGAGACACCAAAATCTTAATCGCACATCAATCACATCCCATGGAAATTGATCAACTAGTGGACCTTTTTCAATGCCATTGTAAGAGTACGCCCAAAGATCAATCATGAGATGGTTGTAATAACATACTTGATTTACCATGTTTATTAATATAAAACGTTGTCATTATTACTTCAGTTTTTTTTCCTGTGTGTACAAATAAACTGTTTTATAATAATGTCATGAGAATAATATGATTATTCTTAAAAGATCCTTAGTCAAGTATTATTATTGACGATAAAGAGTTGTCATTGATATGGAGTGTCAAAATCAATGCATGAATATGTGTGTTAGACAACAACATATTGGACTGACCCGCTATGAGTATGTTTCTTGGATTATTATGTAATTGTCACAACATTACTCATAGTGATTAATATGTATATGATCCCCAGACTTGAGATCATCATTATCCTAACATCGTGAGTTGTATATTTTGATACTGATCAAACGTATAATCGTGAATCGGGTTGTTCTATAAAGGTCGATGTTGGATATACCACAATCTATGTAGAGGGATATGGTTAATCAATATAGGATAAGTCCCTCCTACATAATGGGAGTAATATCTTAGGCCACTTGATTGAGTGAGACTAGAAATGCAAGGCCATGCTCAAATAAGTTGATATGAGATGTCATACTAATTTGTATATCATAGTCTACTCAAGATATCAAGAAACATGGGATGGACTATGCAAGTGTGACTATTCCATGACTTGTGTCCATTCCAGAGATAAAGGACTTAAGGATTAATGCATGAAAGGTTAATCACAAAAGGTTATGTCGAATCATGACTTCTTGTAACTTGGTAGCAATGATGCATTGCTAGATGCCACTCATTGTTTGTAACATTAGACTAAATTCTAGTATTACTACTAATGTTACAAGAACCTATAGGGTCACACCCTATGGTTGAAATGAACGGAATAAAACATAGTTGGTATTGTGTTTGGTTGTCATATGAATTAAATTAATTAAAGAGTTAACTTAATTGGGCAATCAAATATTGAACATATTACATGTACAAGGATGTTGTACACATAATGAGAACATAGTTCTATTAATATATGAATTTGTTTCGTATATAAATTTAAATAAATATAGTTTATCGAAATTCTTGTTATAATTAATGTAATTATAATTTTCGATTAAAACATTATTATATTTATTTATTTTTAATTATGATTCATAATATATATACCAATTATAAAAGGTAATAAGTTAATAAGAGAGCTTTTAAGAAACCCTAAAAAATTGTTTGTGAGGTCTAGCAGCCGTCAAGCAAAGAAAACCCCAAAACAGTTTTGGAGATTTCTCCCGTTCATCGTCAACTGGGTGGATTAAGTAGAGGCTGAAATCATAAAAGGTTGTGGCTTGGTTCGATAGTAGATCAGAATTCTTGTTGCCGAGGAGTCGTTGTCTACTCAAATTGAAGTTTCGGTAATTTCGAAACCATTATTTCACCCCGATTCGTTCCTCGCACATGGATCCATGGTTCGGATCGCCGAAATTATTTTTTTCTGCTACGCCATAGAGGTACCGGCAATCCAACCGTCCACATATATTTTATTTAGGGGGAATCTACTTAAGTTAACCATTAATTTTACTCATAATTTTTAGTAGGATTAGATATTTTAGCTATTTTTATGATATATAATAGGGAAAGCATCAATATGGTTTGAACAAGTGCCAAATAAGTGTCTTAAAAGAGTTTTAACTATCGTTTCATGCAAGTTGAAGCCCCAATATAAAAATAATCACTAAGTTCAGAGATTAACTTGAGCTAAAAAAAAGTTTAAACCTTAATTTAAAAATTATTGTCAAGCTCAAACCTCAAATAATTAACTTTATTTCTAACCTAAAAATTCATTTAACCCTACTTAATTAACTTAGTAGACTATGTAATTTGTGGATGATAATAGATATTTTAGTTCACATTCTAAAAGGTAAAAGCAAAGATTAAATAAGTTTATGGTATTATGATAAATTTAGTTTTTAATATTTACATCTATAGTTAAATTGATTTTTTTAGTTAAATTTAGACATTAACCTTTTAAAAGAGTCAAATCATTTTTTTAAGAGAAATGCAAACTAAAACATTAATTATTTTAATAATTTTGGCATGATAACCCCATGGTAGTCCACATTTATTTCATGTTGGCATGTCACTATTTGTCTTATATGTCACGTTAACAAATAATTTAAAAATTAAAAAAATATTAAAAAAAGAATTTTAAAAAAATTGCATGAAGTACTCGTGGATTGCTGTGGAACCTATTATGTTTAACAATTTAACGCTTTAATTAGTATTTTTGTTAAAAACAAAAATTCAATATTTTTTTAAAGTTTGATGGTGAAATTCGATTCTTTTTAAAAAGTTGAGGGTAAAACATAACTTAAACAAAAATAATATTTAAATTAACAAAAACTATAATGTTAAGAGACAAATTTATGATTATACATAAGTTTAATATTGGTCAAAGCATTGATAGGATAATCTTGGATTAAGGGTAAGGGGTGGACAACTCAAGTGTGTCATAGCTAGATGACATGAAGATGAAGCGAAAGTTGGGTCTTAAAGATCATGAATGATTTAAATGTTAGAGTCAAGACCCTCAAGTGGGGCAAAGGTCTCTATGCAAGTAAAGGCAAAAACAAACTCTAACCACTACTTAGGGATGGCAATGGAGCGAGATGGAGATGGATGTTGCTAAATCTACCACCGCTCCACAGTTCACACGCTTTACTCCTCCACCTGCCTCGCTCCACTGTGGATGTATAATATTAAAATCCACTACCACCTCCATGGATGCTGGATGCATCCATCCCTACTCCACCCCGCTCCACTTCAATTTAATTGTTACGACTTATCTTTAATATTTTTAAAGTCAAGTAAATATATATTAGGGTTATAAGTTTGTCCCTTAGCACTGTTTGGTATGTTGTTTAGCAAGGGTTAGTTGATTGGTGGGGGCTTAATTGAGGAGTAGCTAGGTAACCTAAGCATCATAGATGAGAAGAAGAATCCATTTCAAGCTCAAGAAGACGAATTGACAATGAAAGATGATTATAAACTGTGTTTAGTAGGGAGTTATTTGAGAGCAAGTCTAGTTTATTTTTTTTTTAATGATAAATACGATGGTTGATCTATGGCATCCTATAGGGGGTATCTCAATCATAGATATTGGTGATAAAAGATACCTATTTTGATTCTTCTATAAAGTGGATATGAATAAGGTTTTGGAAGGGTCACCATGGTTCTTTAATAACCATTTGCTCATTTTGCATAAGATTTGGTCGGGTGAAGATCTATTTGTCGTCCCATTAATTTATACAGAATTTTGGGTTTAGATGTATGATTTAGCTTCGGGTCCTATGTCAGAGTCAACGGCGAGACAGTTTGGGGCTTTCTTAGGGGACTTTTTCAATTACAACACAAAAATCGTCCTCTCAGGTATGAAAAGGTTTATGAGAATACTAGTTAGATTGGATGTTTGATTACCACTAAAACGTAGGAAGAAGATTGCTTTGTGGGGGGAAATCAGGTTGTTTACGGCTGATTTCAGTATGAGAAGCTTAGTATATTCTGTTTCATTTGTGGCAATCTTGGACATGGGAAGAGTTTTTACCCGCTACGGGTGACGGCGGATGTAACATCCTAAAAATTTGAGTATCGAAATGTTGCATGTTTTTGGTGCTTAGCCTGTGAATGATTCAATTTGTGTGTTTAATATAGTCTTGAGAAGGCTCGGGATTTATTCGTAATTAGAATAAATTGAAGTAATGAGTATTTTATTAAAGTGGATCAAGTGACCTTGATATTTAAGGAAATTAAGTGTCAAAAACTCGCATAAGATGAGCTAGTAGTAAAGTGGAGTTGGCGTCATATGTGTTGCTTGAGGGGAGCGGTTCGAATTCCATGGATTGCATTTTGGTGACTTTAATTTTTGCACCTTTATGGCATGTGTTGGTCAAGCCTTATTTATGGTAAGGTTGGACTATTTCTTTTATGGTAAGGTGGCTAATGGTTAAGGTAAGTTTGAACTTAAGGAAAGAAATCCTAAGCTTATGGAAGTTAGAGGGAACACAAGGCATATTTTAAGGGTTATGTTTTGGAAAATTAGAATGGCCACCTTGTCCATGAACTTGGACGGTTTTGTGGACTAAGGGGGAGCCGAAATTTTGGTGGTAAGCTTGGGTAAGGTTGGTAGCTAGATAGAATCCCATTGGTCATTTTTGCTCTCCCAAAACACCCATTTCCTCTCACCTTTTTCTTTTTTAGCCGAATGTGCCATATGCTTGGAGAAAACAACTTTGTTTTGTTTCATTTGGTCATTTCTTATTGACCATTTGGTCATTTTTTGCCAACCTCTCAAGTGTTTCATTTTGTGCTTCTCTCCTAGTGCCGAAATCATCAAACACTAAAAGACCATTTCTTTTTCTTCTTTATTCCCCATTGCCGAATGCACATTGTTCCAAACCTTACTTTTTGCTCTTTTCTCACCCTTGAAAACCAAATCATAAACATCTCATCTCTATTCTCCTTTCTTCTCCATTTTACTCATCTTTCAAACACATTTTTTTCTCCTTCGTATTTCTTCCATGGCTGAATGTTAGAGACCACCTCCATAGCCGAAATTATTTTTCCTTACCATTAAATCATAGCCAAATCTTCTTTTCCTCATAGACTTTATTCTCGATCATTTCTTCTATTCAACTTTGGACAACCGGTAAGAATCATCTTCCTTGTTTTCTTTTGCTATTTGGTCACCTTGGCCGAATTTATAGGTTGGCTTAGAAGAGCCTTTAAATCGATAATCGTTCATCCTCTTAGACGATTTTTTTACCTTTTGATTCTTTTTATAGTGTTATAGAGAAGGCCGAACTCGGAATATTCGTAATCATCGTGACTCGCTAGAAATCGATTCGAAGTGTTAAGGTAAGGGTTTCTATCAAGGATTTCTATATTACTCGTCATATCGTTATAGATGGGCTACTAATCGATTTCGTTTTAGGGGACTTTATCGCTCGATTATCATTTTTGTGAACGTAAGATTTTGTGGCAAACAAGATAGGTTCAAAAAGAGTGGTGAATAGTGTTTGGAAGAGGGTGGATTCGCTATTCCCTCTAGATTCAAGCGAAGGACTATTACGGCAATCCGAGATTTTCCACCGGGTTGTGGACCCTCTTCTGGTGAAAATCAATTATTTGAAGTCATTCGTACTCCTGAGCCATTGACTGTTCGTGGTTCTTCAACGGGTTATGAACCATCAATCGGGGAGAAACCACAAATAGTTGTTGTTCAAAATTCCGAGGGTAAAGATCTAGATCACTTATCTTTAGTATAGATTTATATTAAATATTAGTGTTCTAATCAAACATAACAAATATTTAGGTATAGACGAGTGGGAAAGTTTAGTTCTCACCGTAATCAGGTGTGTAATTTCACACTTATCTCATGGGTTAGATATTATACCGTAAACAATAGAATAAAAATCGTAGAGTTGGTAAAATTTGAAAATACGATATATTAACATTTTTTTTTTGTAAATACATGAAATCGGTATTAAAGTTGTGGAAATTTCGAAATTTTCCCTTAATGGGCTATTTGGTTGAAAAGTGATATTTTAGGGCCTCATGTGATAAATGGGCCATATGAATTATTTGATAAATTGGCCAAAGTGTGAAAATTTTGAAAAGGGCCTCATGTGATTAATAGGCCAAATTTGCTAGATCAACTGATGGGCCAATTTGCTAGATTGATTAATGGGCCAAATTGCTAGTCTGCTTAAAGGGCCAAAACGCTAGATTGCTTAATGGGCCAACTTGTATTATGGGCCTTATGTTGAAATTATTTTATGAATATTGTTATGCTTTATATATGCATACATGATTGCATGGGTTGGGATAAAAATTGAAGAGAAGTTCTGGTGGCTCTGCCACAATCTAGTTCGGTGGCTCTGCCACAATCTAGTTCGGGTGGCTCAGCCACAAACATTTTAAATGGCTTTATGCCTGCGATTGGTGTGTTGGCGGGGTGGGTTGACTTGATCCCCACAGGTGTGCTGGTTGGTACGGGTGGTGTGTAGCGGATGGAAATTAGGCTTGGTTAGGAATTGCATATCACATGCATTTTATATTTGATATATATATTGTACATTTGTAAATGGGCTCAAGCCCAATTATATGCTTAAATGGTTCTGGCCCAGTGGACACGGTAAGTGGGTTACACACTGAGTTCTAAGTAACGCACCCTGTTTTCTTACCCTTCTCAGGTAATGATAATTGATGGAGGCTTCGGCTGAGGATGACTTCGTGGGGGCCATACTTCAAATGATGGTTTTTATGAACTTTGAACTACCCTTTAGTATTATTACTTAATTAATTTTTCAGTTGTGATGTAATAAGGCCTCCGGTATTATTTTTATGGATTTTTACTCGTGGATGGATTTTAATATGTTTTAAATACTAAAAGGGGACTATTTTAATTTTATAAATTTTTTCTTTAATTTACGTATAAAGGGGTTTTTCTTAAAAATCACTAACTCGTAAGAATTTCTATGAAAACTCTTTTATAAATTCTGTTTTCATATTCCTTTAGAATTCTTTTAAACTTCTTTTAAAATTTAATCAATTATTTCTCTGAGATCAAATTATAAAACTCTTATGTTTTAAAATTCATAGATTTCAAACTTACCTTAGTTTTTGATGAACTCCATCTCCAAAATAGTTTTTTTTCAAAACCTGTTTTCCTTAAATCATTAGATGACTAGATGTATGTACAATTTGTGTGGCAAACCAAATCTAGTCTTAACGCATAGACCGGATTTGGGGTGTTACATTTTATGGTATCAGAGCCAGTTTCAAAACATGGCTGTGGTTTGGGTTCAACAACAATTTTTGTTTAAAACTGTTTAAATTTTTAGACTTTATGTTTTAAAGGTAGTATGGCACCACGAGCATCCGGCACCAAGTCAAGTAAGTATTTGTATATTGAATGTTTATTATTGTGATATGATCATAGGAACACTCTAGAACTTCTAGTTTTAGGTGTTGAAAACGGTAGAGATCGAGACTATAGGATGTGATTGTGAAAACAACTCTATCCCTTATAACTCATAAAATATCGTTAATAAATACTAAAATAATATTCTGATTCATAAAACTTGTGATCAGATTAGACCGAATTAGTAATTATGAGCACTAGAGGACGTGGACATGGACGCGGTAGATGTAGCTGTGGTAGAGGACGAGGTGCTAGGGTGCAACTGAAGCACCAGGTCATATGCCGGAAATGGATGCACCTGCGTCACCTGAGAGTGAGACTGGATCACATGACCATACGTGTAACACCTCTTAACCTTAAATCGTAGCGGAACAGGGTTACGAGGCATTACCGGACATATCGGACAATTTACAAATAATTCTAAAATAAAATAACGTTCATAGTATAATCTAATAACTAAGTCCCTACAATGAACATTCGAAGTCTAAAGTATGTACTGAAAGTGAACGAGACTTGTTTAAGTACTCCAAATTTTTTTTTATTATTGTTTTTTTATTGTATAAATTTCAGCAGCATTTCTGCTTATTTTCACATAAAACCCCCTGCAATTAAAATCATATTTATTTCAAAAATAATCAATTCAATAAATTCATTTCACATATTCATTTTCTATTCTAAATATCTTCTATTCCAACTCAATCAATATAATATCAATTTAAATTTATCAATGTACTAATTAAATTAAAATAGATAAACTTCTTTTATTATAATTCTTAGACTTGTAATACTAACAATTTTTTTTTACCATTTATATTCAAAACATAACAATCCTTATACACATCCTATGTACATACCACATTACCAAAAGAAAATATACATCACCAAAAGTTTGCTGAAGTCGGGTCTTGCTTCGGATGCTAGTTCTGTACTTGACTTCTACAACCTACGCACGGAAACAACCGTACGCTGAATATGCATATACTCAGTGGTATCACTATAATTCAATTAATAACTAATTACATTAAATCGTACACATGCTTTTACATTACAATTATCATCACTTAATAAGCAATTTAATCTTATATGTATATATATATATATACACATACAATTCTGATTTCTATATTTCAATTCTCACATTTTTCATATGCCATATCTTTCAAATTTAGTTTTATCAATGAATTTATTTCATTGTCCCTATTAACTTGACTCGGACTCGACGGATACACGGATTCCAACCCACGCACCAGTACGACACATTATGCCTTAACGGTACACGATGATAACGACACACAAAGTGTCGAATCGAGAATGATAATAATATCGATATTTAACACACAAAGTGTCAAATCAGAATAAGAATAAAGATAACGATATCGACACACAAAGTGTCGAATCGATATGATAAGAATGATAATAGTAATGATGAGTCGCACATAAGTTCCCGATCGATAGCGGTCAAAAACCCGTACTCTTCCATATCCTATAGCATGCCAATTATATCCGACTCAGCCCGACTAGTTAATAGGGTATTTCAGTTCTCAATTTCATTTTCATTTTCATAACAAATTCAATTTCAATATCAAATACACTTTTCCAATCACCAACCAAAATATAATTCAATACTAACACATATTTCTCATTTAATTCAATGTTTCAAATTCAATTCAATAAAGTCGCTTACCATATTATTTATTTACCATACACGTAATTTAAATTTAACATTAAATAATAAATAATTTGAATTATAGTAATACAAACCCAAATTTGCTTGATTATTCCTCGGTAACCTTCTCCTTTCCTTTGTGGGTCGATACCTCAAGTTCCTTTTTAGCTAAGAAAATAATAATAATTTGCATTATTAATTGCACCATTAAATTACAATAAATAATTAAATTTTATTCAATTTCTACTCTTCCTCTTTATTCCAAATTCTTTATACACAATTCTATTATTTACTTATAAGTTCTTCCTAGGCTGTCTACCTGAGTCATTGTCACTAAATTATCTATAACTTGAGTCACAGAATTCCAAATTAAGATCCGTAAATTTTACATGAAACTAGACTCATATATCTTCTTTTCATAAAATTTTCAAAATTTTTTATTTATTCAATTAGTACAGTTTATTCTTTAAAATCACCCATGTTCTGTTGTCTGATAGTTCCGACCACTCTTTACTAAAATTTAATTATAGTTTTATACAGAATTCAAATGATGTTCTAGTTTGTTTTTTTTCTCTAAAAATAGAATCATTAAGGAATCTAACAATATAAATTATGTTCCACAATTATTTTTGTACAATTTTTAATGATTTTTACAAGTCAGAACAAGGGATCTCGAAATCACTCTGAACCAGTCTCACAAAAATCTAAATATCTCAAAATACATAATTTTTTTTCTTTCTCTATTTATTTCATATGAAAATAGACTCAATAAGGTTTACTTTCATATCTTATTCAACCTCTAATGCCATTTCTACTATTTTTGGTGATTTTTCAAATTTACTCTTCTGCTGCTGTCCTAAAACTGTTTTCTTATGACTTATTTTGTAATTAAATCCTAATTAAGTTTACTTATTTTCTGAACTTAATTCATGCTTTGTTTCTACTTAAATTCCTTCCATATTCAACATGACTGTCTAATATTCTTAATAAAACCCTAATTTATAATTTCTTCCAAATTAATCCCTGTAATACAAAACTTTTAACTTACTTTACAATTTAATCCTTTTACTAATTCTAACTTAAATTTCATTCAATTTAACCTCTAATTCACGTTTTTTTTTTTGTTCAACATCAGCTATACTTAAAAACCTATAAACTCTCAAAATATCAACTTAGTTTCATCAAAATCTTGCTTAAAAGCTTCTAAAACATCAAAAATTAAGAAAATAGGACTTAATTGACTTACCTAATTAAACTTCAAGCTTTAAAATCCCTATTTCTCCCTTGTTATTTTTCTTTTCTTCTTTCTCTTCTTGTGTCGAAAGCTTCTGCTACTTTCTTCTTTCTTTTATTTATTTATTTTTTTTGTTCTTATCTACTTTATATTAAAATAATATAATATATATCTAATATAAAACTATACAATAATGATATACATTATAATTTAATATAATAAAACAATAAAAATCTTAGATTTTTATCATCATTTGCCGCCTCAACTTATTCTAAATGGCTTAATTGCCATTTTAGCCCTTTTTGGTTTCTTTTAATCTATATTTAGACTTTCACTCTTTATTCAATTTGATCCTTTTTCCTAATTACTTTAAATTAAGCTAAATTTACTAAATAAAAATCTAATTAATCACACTATTAGACTCATAATTACTCCTAATAATTATTTACTAACTCGATTTACGAAGACGGAGGCCCGATAATACATTTTTTTTCGGTGCCCACGGATTTTGGGTCGTTACAATACGAGGGAGGACAATGCTTTGACTCAAGCAATGTTGCGAGTCCTAGAAAGGGTTACTGGGACTAGAACTGGTCCAGCAGTTCGTGGATCAATTTCGGAACGACTTAAATCAAGTGGTGCTAAGGTTTTTAGAGGTGTCTCCGGTGTAGCTCCGAATGTTGCGGAATATTGGCTCGAGGCTGTAGAGCGGATTATGGATGATGTGGAGTGCACCATCAAGCAGAAACTGAGAGGAGTGGTGTCCTTGCTAAGGGACGAGGCGTATCAATGGTGGCTTACAGTTCGAGAAGGCACTGAGGCTGCACTTGTCACTTGGGATTTCTTCAAAGCTGTTTTCCAAGGGAAGTATGTGGGGACAAGTTATGTGGATGCCCGGAGGAAGGAATTCCTGAATCTGGTTCAAGGAAATAAGACGGTGGCAGCTTACGAGGCAGAATTTCTTCGCTTGAGCCGTTATACTCGCACAATAGTGCCGACTGATCATGAACGCTGTGTACACTTTGAAGATGGGCCGAATGATGAGTTGCGGGTACTGATAGCCCCACAACAAGTACGGTTTTTTGCCTCGCTTGTAGAGAAAGCCAAGATAGCCGAAGAGGCTAAGAACTCAGAACGCCAGAACTGGGAAAGAGTCAGAGGCAAGAGGGATTTTAAGTACTCGGGTTCTTCTAAAAGGTTCCAGAAGAGGCCTCGAAATGATGAGCCAGCTCAAGCTAGAGCACCTATAATTACCAATCAGAGTTGAGACTGTGCTGACTGTAGGAAGCAACACCCCAGGGAATGCTGGAGGAAAACTGGTGCCTGTTATAAATGTGGTTCCAAGGATCATCAGTATAAGAATTGCCCTCGACGGACTGATCCGACTCAAGAAGCTCGTAACCCTGATGTTCAGCCAGCTAGAGGTACTCAGCAGCCACCGAGAGGTCGTGGATCGGGTCGTGGTGGTAATGGTACCAGACGTGGTCAAGGTGCACCGGGTCGAGGAAATGGCTTTAGAGGTAACGCGGAGGCAAGACAGCTGGGGTTGGTCTATGCGGTTAGGCGTTGTAAAGATGGCGATGCACCTGATGTGATAACTGGTACGTTCTTCATCTTTGATGTACCTGTTACTGCTTTGATAGATATCGGGTCTACCCACTCGTATGTTGCTAGCGCCATATCTGGAAACCTAAATATTAGATCTGAGATTACCGATAGAGAGATGACGGTAATTAGTCCCTTAGGACAGTCTGTAATTGTGAATAAATTGTTTAGAGATGTGCCCTTGGAAATTCAAAGAGAAATATTTTTGGCGGACTTGATGGAATTGCCTTTCGGCGAGTTTGATCTTATTTTAGGCATGGATTGGTTGGTGAAGCATCGGGTGCAATTGGATTGTGCTGAAAAGCGGATGTCAATAAGGACTGTGGATGATAAGGAGGTAGTAATTATAGGCGAGCGAAGGAACTTTTTGGCAAATGTAATAACTGCATTCAAGGCAGAGAAGTTGGTGCGGAAGGGGTATGGAACGTTCCTAGCCTTCATTAGTGCTTTGGATGCCAAGGAATTATCGGTGGAAGGTGTGAGAAAGGTGAAAGAATTTCCAGATGTTTTTCTCGAAGAACTTCCGGGTCTACCTCCAGATCGGGAAGTAGAATTTGGTATTGAGCTTTTACCCGGAACGGCTCCAGTGTCTATTGCTCCTTATAGAATGGCGCCGAAGGAGTTAGTGGAGCTTAAAGCTCAAATTCAAGAATTGTTGGATCGGGGATTTATTCGACCGAGTGTGTCTCTGTGGAGAGCACCGATTTTGTTCGTCAAGAAAAAGGATGGGTCGATGCGTATGTGCATTGATTATAGGCAGTTGAATAAATTGACGATCAAGAATAGGTATCCATTACCGAGAATTGACGACCTGTTTGATCAATTGAGAGGAGCTTCAGTTTTCTCCAAGATTGATTTGAGATCAGGTTATCATCAACTCAAGGTTAAGGAGGCAGATATTCATAAGACGGCATTCCGAACTCGTTATGGACATTATGAGTTTTTGGTGATGCCGTTTGGTTTGACCAATGCACCAGCTGCATTTATGGACATGATGAACCGAGTCTTTCAACCCTATCTAGACCGGTTCGTAGTGGTGTTCATAGATGATATCTTGGTATATTCAAAGAATGAAGAAGAGCATGACTCACATTTGCGCATTGTGTTACAAATTTTGCAAGATAAGCAACTTTATTCCAAATTCAGTAAATGCGAATTTTGGTTGAAGGAAGTGACTTTCTTGGGTCATGTGGTGTCAGCCGAAGGAATAAGAGTTGATCCTCAAAAGGTAGAGGCTGTGCTGGATTGGAAACCACCGAAGTCAGTGGTTGAGATCTGGAGTTTCTTGGGTTTGGCTGGTTACTATAGATGCTTTGTTGAGGGGTTTTCGTTGATTGCTGCACCTCTAACCAAGCTGTTGTAAAAGGGAGTACTGTATGTGTGGACCGATAAACAACAAAAAAGTTTCGAAAAACTGAAGAAGATTTTGACAGAAGCGCCAGTACTGATTCAACCTAAGGCTGGAAAAGAGCTTATCGTTTACTGTGATGCGTCACACACGGGTTTAGGATGTGTGTTAATGCAAGGAGGAAAAGTGGTGGCTTATGCTTCTTGACAGTTGAGGCCGCACGAAGTCAACTACCCTACTCATGACTTGGAGTTGGCTCGGTGGTGTTTATCTTAAAAATTTGGAGGCACTATCTCTATGGTGAGAAGTCGATCATTTATACGGACCATTAGAGTCTTAAGTACCTCCTTACCCAAAAGGAGTTGAACCTGAGATAACGGAGATGGGTGGAGTTGTTAAAGGATTATGACTTCTCAATCGAGTACCATCCTGGAAAGGCTAACGTGGTGGCGGACGCGTTGAGTTGTAAGGTAGTATCGAAGTTAAGAGTAATGTTTGCTCATCTCAGTTTGTATGAGGATGGCAGTCTGTTAGCGGAACTTCAGGTGAAGCCATTGTGGTTAGAGCAGATCAAGGAAAAGCAGTTATCAGATGAAAAGTTGGGTCCTTTAATGCAACAAGTTGAAAGTGGTATAATAGGGGACTTTGGATTGAACAAGGATGGCGTGCTATGTTTTCGTGGAAGAGTTTGTATGACCATGGATTCAGATTTGAGACAAATGATTCTACGAGAGGCACATAGTAGCCCTTATGCTATGCACCCCGGAGGAAATAAGATGTATCGGGATCTCCGTGAGCAGTATTGGTGGCCAAGGTTAAAGCGGGAGGTTACTAATTTTGTGGGAAAGTGTTTTGACTTGTCAACAAGTGAAGGCGGAACATCAATTACCATCGGGTTTATTGCAACCGGTAAAGATTCCTCTATGGAAATGGGAGTGGATAATGATGGATTTTGTTAGTGGGTTACCCTTAACACCTACTAAGAAAGATTCTGTTTGGGTGGTAGTAGATCGTTTGACGAAGACTGCTCATTTTCTACCGATTAAATGCGATTACTCACGCTGAGAGGTTGGCTAAGCTGTATGTATCTGAGATTGTGAGGTTGCATGGGGTACCAGTGTCTATCATATCGGACAGGGATCCTAGGTTTACATCACGGTTTTGGAAAGCTTTACATGAGGCTCTGGGAACAAAGTTAAACTTCAGTATGACTTTTCATCCTCAGTCAGATGGTCAGTCAAAAAGAGTAATTCAGATTTTGGAAGACATGTTAAGAGGTTGCGTGATTGATTTTAGAGGTAGTTGGGAGGATTTCCTACCGTTGGCAGAGTTCGCGTATAACAATAGTTACCAATCCAAAGATCCAAATGGCGCCTCATGAAGCATTATACGGTCGTGAGGTGTCGTACCCTACTTGTTGGGTGAATTGGGGAACAGCAGTTGTTGGGTCCCGAGTTGATATCCGAGATGCGAGAAGAAAAGGTAAAGGTGATTCGAGCGCGGTTAAAGGAAGCTTGGATAGACAAAAGTCGTATGCGGATCTAAAGCGTAAGGATATTGAGTTTGCGGTGGGAGATCAGGTCTTTCTGAAAGTCTTACCTTGGAAGAAGATTTTCAAATTTGGAAGGAAGGGCAAGTTGAGCCCTAGGTTCATTGGACCGTACCGTGTGTTGAAGCGTGTAGGACCAGTGGCCTATCAGCTTGAATTACCTCCGGAGTTGAGTCAGATTCATAGTGTTTTCTATGTTTCTATGTTGAGGCATTATAGATCGGATCCGTTTCACATAGTACAAGTAGAAGAAGTAGAGTTAAGGCCAGACTTGTCTTTCGAGGAAGAACCAGTAAAAATCTTAGATCGTGATGTTAAGGTGCTAAGAAAGAAGACTGTGCTGTTGGTTAAGGTTTTATGGTGTAATCACGGAGCGGAGGAAGCTATGTGGGAGCCTGAGGACGCAATTCGGCAACAATATCCTCACCTCTTTTAACCAGGTAAATTTTGAGGATTTATGGGGGTAGAATTATAACATCCTAAAAATTTGAGTATCGATATGTTGCATGTTTTTGGTGCTTAGCTTGTGAATGATTCAATTTGTGTGTTTAATATAGTCTTGAGAAGGCTCGGAATTTATTCGTAATTAGAATAAATTTAAGTAATGAGTATTTTATTGAAGTGGAACAAGTGACCTTGATATTTAAGGAAATTAAGTGTCAAAAACTAGCATAAGAGAGCTAGTAGTAAAGTGGAGTTGGCATCATATGTGTTGCTTGAGGGGAGATGTTCGAATTCCATAGATTGTATTTTGGTGACTTTAATGTTTGTACCTTTATGGCATGTGTCGGTCAAGCCTTATTTATGGTAAGGTTGGACTATTTCTTTTATGGTAAGGTGGCTAATGGTTAAGGTAAGTTTGAACTTGGGGAAAAAAATCCTAAGCTTATGGAAGGTAGGGGAAACACAAGGCATATTTTAAGGGTTATGTTTTGGAAACTTAGAATGGCCAACTTGTCCATGAACTTGGACGACTTTGTGGACTAAAGGGGAGCCAAAATTTTGGTGGTAAGCTTGGGTAAGGTTGGTAGCTAGATAAAATCCTATTTGGTCATTTTTGCTCTCCCAAAACACCCATTCCTCTCATCTTTTTCTCTCTTAAGCGAATGTGCCATATGCTTGGAGAAAACAACTTTGTTTTGTTTCATTTGGTCATTTCTTATTGACCATTTGGACATTTTTTGCCAACCTCTCAAGTGTTTCATTTTGTGCTTCTCTCCTAGTGCCGAAATCATCAAACACTAAAAGACCATTTCTTTTTCTTCTTTATTCCCCATTGCCAAATGCACATTGTTCCAAACCTTACTTTTTGCTCTTTTCTCACCCTTGAAAACCGAATCATAAACATCTCATCTCTATTCTCCTTTCTTCTCCATTTTACTCATCTTTCAAACACATTTTTTTCTCCTTCGTATTTCTTCCATGGCCGAATGTTAGAGACCACCTCCATAGCCGAAATTATTTTTCCTTACCATTAAATCATAGCCAAATCTTCTTTTCCTCATAGACTTTATTCTCGATCATTTCTTC
This sequence comes from Gossypium bickii, assembly GCA_025503065.1. Classification (NCBI taxonomy): domain Eukaryota; kingdom Viridiplantae; phylum Streptophyta; class Magnoliopsida; order Malvales; family Malvaceae; genus Gossypium; species Gossypium bickii. The sequence continues at coordinate 12,501,415 of CP106716.1, read as the reverse complement.
TATTCAACTTTGGACAACCGGTAAGAATCATATTCCTTGTTTTCCTTTGCTATTTGGTCACCTTGGCCGAATCTATAGGTTGGCTTAGAAGAGCCTTTAAATCGATAATCGTTCATCCTCTTAGACGATTTTTTTTAGAGCCTTTAAATCGATAATCGTTCATCCTCTTAGACGATTTTTTTTCCTTTTGATTCTTTTTATAGTGTTATAGAGAAGGCCGAACTTGAAATATTTGTAATCATCGTGACTCGCTAGAAATCGATTAGAAGTGTTAAGGTAAAGGTTTCTATCAAGGATTTCTATATTACTCGTCATATCGTTATAGATGGGCTACTAATCGATTTCATTTTAGGGGACTTTATCGCTCGATTATCATTTTTGTGAACGTAAGATTTTGTGGCAAACAAGATAGGTTCGAAAAGAGTGGTGAATAGTGTTCGGAAGAGGGGTGGATTCGCTATTCCCTCTAGATTCAAGCGAAGGGCTGTTTCGACAATCCGAGATTTTTCACCGGGTTGTGGACCCTCTTCTGGTGAAAATCATTTATTTGAAGTCATTCGTACTCCTGAGCCATTGACTGTTCGTGGTTCTTCAACGGGTTATGAACCATCAATCGGGGAGAAACCACAAATAGTTGTTGTTCGAAATTCCGAGGGTAAAGATCTAGATCACTTATCTTTAGTATAGATTTATATTAAAAATTAGTGTTCTAATCAAACGTGACAAATATTTAGGTATCGACGAGCGGGAAAGTTTAGTTCTCACCGTAATCAGGTGTGTAATTTCACACTTATCTCATGGGTTAGATATTATACCGTAAACAATAGAATAAAAATCGTAAAGTTGGTAAATTTTGAAAATACGATATATTAACATTTTTTTGTGTAAATACATGAAATCGATATTAAAGTTGTGGAAATTTCGAAATTTTCCCTTAATGGGCTATTTGGTTAAAAAGTGATATTTTAGGGCCTCATGTGATAAATGGGCCATATGAATTATTTGATAAATTGGCCAAAGTGTGAAAATTTTGAAAAGGGCCTCATGTGATTAATAGGCCAAATTTACTAGATCGACTAATGAGCCAATTTGCTAGATTGATTAATGGGCCAAATTGCTAGTCTGCTTAAAGGGCCAAAATGCTAGATTGCTTAATGGGCCAACTTGTATTGTGGGCCTTATGTTGAAATTATTTTATGAATATTGTTATGCTTTATATATGCATACATGATTGCATGGGTTTGGATAAAAATTGAAGAGAAGTTCTGGTGGCTCTGCCACAATCTAGTTCGGTGGCTCAGCCACAAACATTTTAAATGGCTTTATGCCTGCGATTGGTGTGTTGGCGGGGTGGGTTGACTTGATCCCCACAGGTGTGCTGGTTGGTACGGGTGGTGTGTAGCGGATGGAAATTAGGCTTGGTTGGGAATTGCATATCACATGCATTTTATATTTGATATATATATTGTACATTTGTAAATGGGCTCAAGCCCAATTATATGCTTAAATGGTTCTGACCCAGTGGACACGGTTAGTGGGTTACACACTGAGTTCTAAGTAACTCACCCTGTTTTCTTACCCTTCTCAGGTAATGATAATTGATGGAGGCTTCGGCTGAGGATGACTTCGTGGGGGCCATACTTCAAATGATGGTTTTTATGAACTTTGAACTACCCTTTAGTATTATTACTTAATTAATTTTTCAGTTGTGATGTAATAAGGCCTCCGGTATTATTTTTATGGATTTTTACTCGTGGATGGATTTTAATATGTTTTAGATACTAAAATGGGACTATTTTAATTTTATAAATGTTTTCTTTAATTTACGTATAAAGGGGTTTTTCTTAAAAATCACTAACTCGTAAGAATTTCTGTGAAAACTCTTTTATGAATTCTGTTTTCATATTCCTTTAGAATTCTTTTAAACTTCTTTTAAAATTTAATCAATTATTTCTCTGAGATCAAATTATAAAACTCTTATGTTTTAAAATTCATAGATTTCAAACTTACCTTAGTTTTTGATAAACTCCATCTCCAAAATAGCTTTTTTTTTTTGAACACCTGTTTTCCTTAAATCATTAGATGACTAGATGTATGTACAATTTGTGTGGCAAACCAAATCTGGTCTTAACGCATAGGCCGGGTTTGAGGTGTTACAGTGGAGCCATCCAAGTTCATATTTGGTTGGGATATATTGTTAAGAGCCCCGTCAAGAATAGGGGCGCCAATGATGTGCCGATGGATGAGGGAGGTAAACATGAACATGGATCAGAGACTGGATAAGGGAAATGAAAGGATAAGTAGCAATCGAGGTGAGGGCTTTTTTGGTCATTATCATTTTCTGAAGGCAAAGGGTATAGGTCCTTTTAATTTTCAACCAATCTTACCTAGTAATAATGTTATAGGGCCTAGTGATGCAAGATCTATGGAATTGGGTTCTGATGCTAAAGATAACCTAATTTTGATTATTAATGGTAAAAAAGGCAACGTACAGTAGGAAGAACATCAAATGTTTTGATTAATGTTAATTCAGAGGTATCGGAGGAAGGCCATGGAAGATCAGTTGGCAGTACGGTGCTGGGCAACTGGGCAAAATGAAAATACTAAGTTAGAATGCCCATGGTTTAGGTAAGACACAGACGATGAATCGTCTAAGGAATAAGCTCTGATAAATTTGTCCCCAAATTTTATTTCTTATGGAAACAAAAGTAAGTGCAAGAAAAATCGAGAGAGTTTGGTGTAAATGTGAATTTATGAATGGAATTGATGTTAGTGTTGTTAATTCTAAATGAGGGTTATCTTTTGGTTGGAGGTAGGAATGTGTGGTGAGCTTAAGAAGTTATTCGTAGTTTCATATCGATATAGAGGTCGATGATACTGTTAACGAGATAATCTGGTGGTTTACAGGGTTTTATGGTCATCCTGAGGAAAGGTTGCGTGGCGAATCTTGGCATCCACTATAACAACTAAGGCAGGATCAGTCATTACCATGGTTGTAACAGCCCGTTTTCAATGATATCGAAATAGTAATTTCGGGACCACAAATCCGAGGTCAGAAGAAAATTTATTTTAATATTATTTTATGGTCTATGGTATGATAGGAATGTCGTATGAAAATTTTGTTAAGAAATTTTACCGATTACATGTCTAATTTGTTAAAAAAGACTAAATTGAAAAAGGTGCAAAACTTGATAATTATGATAATTAGGTGACTAAATAACTTAACAAATAAATAATGGAGGACTTAAGGCATAAATATGCCTAAAGTAGATGGTTGAGGCGTCATAGCATGGGAAAATAATAAAATAAAACCAAACTAATGGCAAAATGGTAAATAAATTGAAATTAAAACAAACAAATTGGTTTTAATTGATTTCTAGACATTTCTTCATGAAAAATTCGGCCAAAATAGCCATAAGAGAAAGGGTTTAAGCTGGTCCTTCATATTTTGGCTTCATGTGAGTTCAATTCTTACCTGTTTCTTGTAATTTTTATGTTTTTGAGATTGTTACAATTAGGTCCAACTAAATCTTACCTTATTTTTTGATTTTATTGAAAATTTTGAAAGTTTCCATTGATGATTTTATATGATTTTAGTTATTAAATGATGAATTTGAGATGTTGATGAGTATTTAAAAGTATTTTGTTAAAAAATTTTGATGAAGTCATGATTTAGGAACTAAATTGAAAAGATGATGAATTCATGGAAAATTCTGAATTTTATGAAATTCATGTGCTGCTATTGATATATATGAAAATTGGCTAGGCTTGGAATAAGGATTAAATTGTATGAATTTCATTTTTCGAGCCTAAGGAAAAAATCGTAATTAATTAATAGTATAAGAGAAAAATAGTAATTTTTCCAAAGATGTGTATTGGATTGAATTGAGTATGATTGTATTAAAATGTGTTAAATTCATTCATATAAATCCGGATAGACCAAATACGGAGTTAGAATGAGGAAAGGAAAAAGTATCGGATTAGTATATTACAAACCTACGAACACTTGTCGAGGTAAGTTCGTGTAACTAAATTGTTTATTTATATGTTTTAAATTGAATATTATTGTATGAAATTTGTATAAATTTCCATGTGTATTCATTGATCACATATTCAAAAAATATCTGACAAGTACAAAGTCCCATTTGAACCAAAGAAATTCGATAGATATAAATGGCATTGTCATTAACGGTTCCCGATTGGTTGTGATCCTGCATATGTTGCGGACACACCTCAGCTCTTATGAGCATCCCAATAATAGGCTCTCACGAGCTTCCCGTTATTTAGCTCTCATGAGCATCCTGTTATATGGCTCTCACAAGCTTCCCGATTAATGGATCTCTGAAGTTACCCGATATTGGCTCGCATGAGATTCTCGATATTTGGCTTGCAAAAGCTTCCTGTTACATGGCTCACATGAGCTTCCTGTTATATGGCTCGAAAGAGCTACCCGTTTATATGCTCACATGAGCTTTCTTGAATATGAATTGGCGGATATTATATGAATTGACGGATTACAGTTTTGTACACTTAGTGTGTACTACCCATGTATCCATCGATATTTTAAATGATTCAACGGGTAAAATTTTGATATGAAACAATATGAGTCCGAAATGAATTATTACTCGTATATGCCTGAAATACATGAAAATGGTGTTACTTGACATGTTGAAAGATGAGATGAAAGATACACGTGTATGAAACTTGCCTGATGACTATGTACATTTGTGATTATGAGTTATTTTATGAATTATATGACTAACGTGCATGATGAGAATATGTGTTTAGGCATTTGGCCAAATTGATTTGAGCATGTTTAGTTTGCTTACCTTAAATGTGAATTAAATGGTGAGTTAAATTCCAAGTTAAACGAACTGACTAAGCTTTAAAGCTTACTCTGTCTTATTTTTTTTCCTGTTTTATAGTAATTCAGAAGCTCGTTGGGTTGGAAGCTTGGCAGAGATATCTCACACTATCCCTCAGCTTATTTCGGTATATATAACAAACTAAATTTTGGTTATAATGGCATGTATAGACTAAATTTGGCCAATGATGGCATGTATGTGTGTGGTTGAAATTAGCCATTGGTAAGGTTTGTGATTGGTACATTTCGATATGTATATAAATATATAAGGCCTTAACATGTTGATGTGTGTTTCAAATGGATGAATGATGAAAATTACATAGGCATATTGATGAATGGTTTGAGATAGTATAATTAGTAAAATATGCATACATGTGTGTATGGTTATTTTGGTAAGTTTGGATACTTGAACATATGTGATGATATATTATGTATAAAACTTGATTTTTGGCTTGGATTGAAGGATCTTGTTATGACTTATGATTGCTCAAATTGATGTGTTTAGGTTGAAATCAAAATGGGTGAGAAATGTGGCTTTGAAAATGGCCTATTTTTGTCCACACGGGCGTGTGTCCCCTGCACCTTTGAAATTTTTTTTTTGATATTTTTTGAAAAAAATTTGAGTATCCAGTTTAGTCCCGGCTTGTTTCTAATGTGTAATTTGGGTCTCGAGGGCTCATATAAGGGACAATATGATTGATTATGATTGGTTTATGCTATGAATGTTAAATGATATAAAATATTTTTATTTGATCTGTAAATTCTGGTAATGCTCTGTAACCTTGTTCTGACGACGGATATGGGTTAAGGGTGTTACAATGGTTGGTTATAAGTGATCCCAATGAGATTGTATATTCATTTGAAAAAAGAAACGGGTGGCTGACTTAAACCAGAATAGAATATATAGGCTTTTAAACCATCTTTACAGGAGTGTAACTTGAGTGATTTAAGGTTTTCTAACCGTTGGTACACTTGGGAAAGAGGTCAACTGTCGGTTAATAACATTAGAGAAAGGCTTAATAGGGGTATAGCAAACATGACTTGGTGGAACAATTTTTCGAATTATTCTGTAATGCACTAGTCGCATTCTTTTTCCAATCATTGCCTAGTGGTAGTGGATATGATAGGACAAAAGGGGCTAATGAATAAGAAGGACCGAGTTTAATTCGAGTTTGAGGCTAATTGGTGCATGAAAGAATATTGTAAGGAGGAGATTAGCCAATTTTGGTTTTTTTCATTGAATATAGTGCCAACAAATTTGGAGAAGTTGGGAAAGAAGTTGCTGAGTTGGTATAAGACAATTATGAGGGACAAGGTTGGGCGTAAGGGTAAATTGGAGGTGAGACTTATGAAACTATATAGGAGTCAACCAAATGATGATGTTCTTACTGAAATGTTGGAAGTTCAGTTGGATCTCAACTTGGAAGCAAACAAGGAAGAATTATATTGGGAGCAGAGAGCGCAAGTAAATTAGCTAACGAATGGAGATAGAAATACTAATTTCATAATTATACGTCAAGTCAAAAGAGGAAGAATTCAATTTCGAGTATTGAGAATGAACAAAGGCGTTGGGTGTAAAATACGGAGTGAGATTATGAAGGTGGCCTCTAATTATTTTATATACTTATTTACAGCCTCAAGCCGGAGGGGATGCATCACATATTTATGCTATAGTCCATCGGTGTGTCTCGCCGACTATGTATGACGAGTTGTTACCTTTTAGGGAGGAGGAAGTCTGGGTTGCTCTTAAAGTTATAGCGCCTTTAAAAGCTTTAAGTATTGATGGTTATCTAGCTTTGTTCTTTCAAAAGTTTTGGCCTATTGTAAGAAAGGATGTTACTACTTTCTGCTTGTCAGTGTTGAATGGTGAGATAGGAATTAAAAGTATCAATAAAATGCATATCGTTTTAATACCAAAATTTAGTAAGGCTAGTAATATAACTCAGTTCCGGTCGATTAGCTTGTGCAATGATGTGTATAAGATCATTGTGAAAATCCTTGTTTGCAGAATGATGGGAGTTTTGGAGAGTTGTATTGATAAGGCACAAAGGGCTTTCATCCCTTTTAGATAGATTTCTAATAATGTACTTATTGCATATGAGGTACTACATTCTCTTAAGTTGAAGCGCAAAAGAGCAGCAAATACGTTTGCGCTTAAACTTGACATGAGTAAAACTTATGACAAGGTTGAGTGGGAGTTCTTAGTTGGAATGATTGCAAGCCTAGGATTTCATGATAGGTGGGTTTCTTTAATCATGAGATGTGTAGCCTCAGTCTTGTATACAATGGGAGTCAATGGAGAAAGTAGTGACATGTTTGTTCCTTCCAGGGGATTGAGGCAGGGGGGTCCACCCTTATTTATTCTTAATTTGTGTTTAGGGTTTTTCTTTTATTCTAAATGAGGCTAATAGAATTGAGTTGATACGATGGGCTCGGATGGGAAGAAAGAGATTAGTAGTGAGTTATCTTTTTTTTTTTTTTTTTTTTTTGCGTATGATTGTATTTTGTTTGGAGATGTTGCAATGGGCAGAAAATGGTTACAAAGTATGAAATCACTTCAAGTTAAAAGGTTAATTATGTTAAGTCTCTTATTTATTTTAGTGCAAATTTTGCGACCTCGATTCGTGATCAAATAAGAGAAATGTTGGGAGTTTGGGTGGCAACTAACCCGAAGAAATATTTGGGCTTACAAATGATGGTTGAAAGAAGGAAGCTTTTCATCATTATGTTGACCGGTTTGGAAAGAAAGTCCAAGATTGGGGTATGCGTTTTCTTTCTATGGGCGGGAAGGAGGTAGTCATTAAAGAGGTGCTTCATGCATTGCCAGCGTATGCCATGCAGTGCTTTCTTTTTCCTAAGTCACTTTGTAACAGGTTGGAAAGTGAACTTAATATATTTTGGTGGAGGAATAACACCTCAGGTAGAGGTTGTCATTGGAGCACTTGGCAAACTCTTTGTTTACCAAAATCTTGTGGTGGTTTGAGGTTTCGTGATCTAATGATGTTTAATGTTGCTTCGTTAGCAAGATAATATTGGCGTATTTTAACTAAACCATCCAGTTTATTGGTTCAGGTTATAAAAGCAACATATTTCCCGAACTCTAATCTTATGAATGTTCAGTTAGAGGCTTACCCATCACTTACCTGGAGGAGTATTTGGAGTGCTCGGAGCTTAATTGAAAAAGGAGCAGGTTGGAGAATCGGTGCATGTGAGAATGTTAATATATAGAATGATTCTTGGATCCCTAGACAAGGCAATGGACGAGTACGGGGTCAGGATATTGATGTTAGGTACACAATAGTAGCAGATTTAATTGATCATAGCACTAATACTTGGGTCGACCGGGGGCAGTTAGAGCATTGTTTAATGAGGAGTTGGCAGAGAAATTTGTTTGTATCCCGATTGGCCGATCATAAGTAGCTGATGAGATGGTTTGGAGGTATGAGAGTTCTAGGGAATATACTTATAAGAGTGGCTATAGGCTACTATTAGAAGAATAGTTACAAAAAAGGGGATGCTATGCCACCACGCCTGACCTATTTTCAAAGTTCTATTCTAGGTTGTGGGTTTTACCAATCCCAGCAAAAATAAAGATTACATTATGGAGGTTTGCAAATAATTATCAACCTACTTTTGAGAATTTACAAAGGAAAAATCTCCAAGTAAGTAATATCAGCCTTTTATGCAACTCAGAGGAAGAGTCCTTTGATCATATCCTACGTTTCTGTTCTATCTCAAAACAGATTATGGATTCTTTGAATATTGGAACTGTCTCTGTCTCAAAGAGCTCAAACCATAAGACATGGTTAGCAGAGGTGGTCATGATTTCTAATGAAAAAACACTGAAACTAATAGCAATATCATATTGGGCAATCTAGTATGCTAGAAACAAGATTGTGCATGAGGGTGTTAGGCAGTCTGTGCAAGAGTTGATTGTGTTCATTAAGACTTACCTATCAGAGCTAGAAGCCGTGGATAAGTTTAAAACATCAGCCTGTTCGCAGATAGAGGATGAATGGGTGTTGCCAGGTTCAGATAGTATGAAAGTCAACTTCAATGCTTCTTACAAAGAGTTCCATTTCAGGGGTTCTAATCAGGAATTCTTTGGGCTTAATAATGGTTGCATGTACCTACCCGCATTATGGGATTGTCGATGCTTTTGTTGCCAAAGCACGGGCATGTGTACAGGCCATTGATTTTGCTATGGAGCTGGAGTTTAAATCGGTACAACTGGAGGGGGACTCTCTGACAATAATCAAGAAAGTAAACTCAGCTACACAAGACAAGTCTATGTTGAGCCCAATCATCAAAGACATCAAAGGAAAAATGGGGGGTTTGAAAGAATCACCTTTCAGTTTGTTGGTAAACAAGCCAATGCTGTTACGCATGCCTTGGCTGCTGAAGGGCGACGGTTGCACGAGCCGCAGTACTCGGTGGAGGAAGCCCTACAGGTAATGGAACGGGCAACTGAAAGAGATCAGCAGCGCTGAGTTTCTCGAAGATGAACGGCGCCAGTCAGCTTTGGAGTTTGGAGATGCCCATCATTTCTACCTCCATGTGCCATGTGGTCTCTAAATTTTTTCTCTCCTTTCGATCTTTCAGAGTGCATAGGCAACGATATTATGGGGCGGTGCCGAGGAGAGATTTTTAATGGGTTTTCATCGGAACTGAAAGAGGAAAGGAAGGTGCTAATATTTCTTCTTGTTTTGATTAGTTTACACTGTTTGTTTTTGTTGGTGTTTGTTCGTTTGCTAGCTTTCTATCAAGAAGTCTGTTTCATTTGTTTTTACGGTTTGCTTATTTTTTGGTAGTAGGTTGTGGGGCAGAGACATGGGGTGTAGTAGAACATTTAATGGCACCATTATCCTTGTTTTTTAATGAAAACTTTTTTTTCAAATTAAAAAAAAATAAAGTAAATAATTAAACATAGTTGTTTAGAAAAATATTTGAATGTAAAATATATAAATTTTTCTATAATATATTATTACAAATTTACCTATATATACAAAAAAAAAAATTATATTGTAGAGCGGAATTAGAGAAACAATTACTATCACCACTCTATACCACTCTCTAAAAGAAATCCACCCACCCCATATCCACTTTTCAGAAAGAAAAAAAAAAATCACACCGGTTGAAGTTTTACCATCCCTACCAGAATTCAAGAAGCAGTTCAGGTTTTACCATCCTACAACACCCCACATTTTAGGAGCTTTGGTACAGGCCCCATCATCACCTTATCAACGTGTCTGTCACAATCTCAGGTTTTAGCCAAATTCAAAATCCTTGCTTTTTCTATTATATACATAAGAACAAATTCCTTTTTCAATTCTACTTGTAATTTTTTTTCCTTTTTATTTTTAATGCATTAAGAAAATTAATCTTATTTTTTTTTTTTTTGGGGAGGGGGCTCTTAGGTACGGGAGGTTCAAATCACAACGCTAATTGAGATGCTGATGGGACAAGCAATGAAGCTAGACAACATTGCTGCCGAGAGAGATGCTGTTGCCCAGAAAAGTTTGCAGGTGCCTAAGCTGGATTCATTCAGAACTAGAAAAGTTTCAAATTCCTCACACATAATAAACGTTGAGCCCGTCATCATAAAATGCAGAACGTGACTCAACAATCAGAACAGTTTAGTGTATGGTTTTCCAGGGCAAGAGGGTTGAGAAATGTGTTGAAACACTTGACATGCTGAAGATATCAAATGGTAGAGCAGAACCTGTTGCTGTCACAACTCAACCAAGTAGGAGACCTTTGATCCTTCACCAATGCCACGCCACAATGGAACTTTTTGATTGATACAATCATCAATTATCCTTTCGTTACCTTGCTCTTTTTCAACCTTGATATGTAATGTAGCTAAAGATATTGTATGTATGGACATAAAAGCGGGTGTCAGTGCTGGTTGGTTGGTGAGGAATATATATAAATGAAGCTTAGTTGACTTGCTACTCTGTCTAATGTTACTACTATTAGTAAATTTGCCAGCAACTACTGTTTCTGATTAAATATCAAAAATATTTGAGATAAACTCCAATCCTGAATCTTTGATGATTTATATTTTCTAATAAAGCAAGCCATAATGCATCATGAAGAAAGCAAAATGTACAAGTTCTGAATCGATGTTCTCAAAGCACCCTCTTCCGCGATCCTCATGCTTCTACTCCACAAACCTACCTACCTCATCTTCCCCGCACAAACCAGAGTCTTTGTTGGTCAAGAAATGCATTTTCCTTTTACAAAACTGTGGCTCTTCCAAACTCAAACTCAGACAAATCCACGCTTTCTCTATCAGGCATGGGGTCCCACTCAACGACCCTGATATTGGCAAGCACCTTATCTACAACCTTGTTTCCCTCTCTGCTCCTATGTCATATCCTCACAACATCTTTTCTTGTATCCGGAGCTCTAATGTGTTCACCTGGAATACCATGATTAGAGGCTATGCTGAGAGTGAAAGCCCAGAGCCAGCCCTTCAATTATACCGTCAGATGCGGGCGTCATGCATCCAACCTGATACCCACACTTACCCTTTTCTTTTAAAAGCCGTTGCCAAGTTGGCAGATGTAAGAATCGGGGAAATTGTGCATTCTACAGTTATAAGAAATGGGTATGACTCGTTAGCCTTTGTTCAGAATTCTTTGCTTCACATGTATGCTGCTTGTGGGCTCGTCGATAGTGCTCATAAGGCGTTTGAATTAATGTCTGAGAGAGATATTGTGGCTTGGAATTCTGTGATTAATGGGTTCGCTCTTAATGGGAAACCTAACGAGGCTCTGACTCTCTTCAGGGAAATGGAGTTGGAAGGTGTAAAGCCTGATGGGTATACTGTGCTTAGCTTGTTATCCGCTTGTGCTGAGCTCGGTGCTCTGGCGTTGGGGAGGAGAGTTCACGTATATATGGTGAAGGTTGGTTTGACTGATAATTTGCATGTTAATAATGCGCTGTTAGATTTTTATGCAAAGTGTGGAAGCATTAGAGAGGCAAGGAAAGTATTTGATGAGATGAAGGAAAGGAATGCAGTTTCATGGAGTTCTTTGATTGTCGGATTGGCTGTTAATGGGTTTGGTGAGGAATCACTTGAGCTTTTCAAGGAGATGGAAACAGAGGAATTGGTGCCTAGCGAAGTTACTTTTGTTGGGGTTCTCTACGCTTGTAGTCATTGTGGGATGGTTGATGAAGGTTTCAGTTACTTTAAGAGGATGAAAGAGAAATACGGGATTGTGCCCAAGATAGAACATCATGGTTGCATAGTTGATTTGTTGAGTAGGGCAGGCTTGGTAAAGGAGGCATATCAATATATCCGAAACATGCCATTGCAGCCTAATGCTGTTATATGGAGGACATTGTTAGGAGCGTGCGCAATGCATGGCCATTTGACTTTAGGAGAGTATGCAAGAGCTCAAGTATTGAAGCTAGAACCTGGGTATAGTGGAGACTATGTGCTCCTCTCCAACCTCTATGCTTCAGAGCAACGCTGGTCCGATGTGCACGTCCTCAGGAGAAAGATGCTTAGGGACGGAGTGAAGAAAATTCCAGGTTATAGCCTAGTAGAGTTTGGCAATCATGTGTATGAATTTCTAATGGGCGATAGATCTCATCCTCAAAGTGACCAAATTTATGCAATGCTAGCAGAAATAACAAAGAGGTTAAGATTGGAAGGTTATGCTCCCCATACAGAAAATGTGCTTGCTGATATAGAGGAAGAAGAGAAAGAGAATGCTTTATCTTACCATAGCGAGAAGATTGCGGTTGCTTTCATGCTACTTAAGACAGCAGCAGGGACCCCCATTAGGATTGTAAAGAATTTGAGAATTTGTGCTGATTGTCACTTGGCAATTAAGCTTACATCAAAAGTTTTTGAACGAGAGATTATCGTGAGGGATCAAAGCCGGTTTCACCATTTTAGAGATGGGTTTTGCTCTTGCAGGGATTACTGGTAAATTGTACCCTGAACACCTCATAAGAGCAGATTCAAAATGCCGCTAGGAGGATGATCGAACAATTGCATGCCTGGTACCTAGTCACGGCTGCTGCAAAATTAGCTTCACGGATGATCTGGACTTCCCATGGAGATTGCATCATAGCTGAAAATATTATCCTTAAGAGAGCTTCATGAAAGTACCTTGCCTACAACCTTTCTCATTTCTTAATTTTCTTCACCACCATTATTTTATTTTATTTCATTAGTCCATTCCCAAACCATACAAGAGTAAGATGGTAGATTACATCAAGAATTATGTATCATCTTTGTCCTTGTTCCCTTTGCACAAATTTTATGCTTCATAAAATGTTAAAATAGACAACATCAAGCTAAAGCGGTCGGCCTTTTCCATTGTTTTAACCCTTCAGTCTCTTGAAACACAAAACCTAGTTTTGATTTTGGATTTCCCCCAAACATTTGGTAAACAAATTTGAAGTAATAAAGATTACTTGTTGAGTGTTATATTGAAAATTTCAATTTTTATTATTTCTCGACAATCTAAGGTTATTCACTTGTCGATCTCAAACTTGTCAATAGAAAATTTCACCCATAACTCTTCCCTAATTTTGGCCTCAAAATCTTTTTTTTTTTTTTTAGGCTTATGCTAAATTTTGCCCTCCAACTAGGCCTGTTTTCCCACTTTAGTATTTAATTTTTTTTTTTGTCAAATTGATACTTATTTATCATTCTATTAACCTTGGGAGTTAGTTGAGATGCTAAAGGTCTCTCCCACCTTAACTAATAGTTTAGAGTTCGATTCTCGCCTTAGGTATAGAGCAGTTAAAACTCGTGGCCAGTATCTACCCTTTAATAATGGACTTACAGAATGCAGAAGATTAATTACTGGGCTCCCTCTAGTAGATATCTTGAGAAATCAAAAAAAAATTATCATTTTGTTACCCGATTCAGTCTTTTTTTTTTTTTGGTGAAACAGTCTTTTTTGTTTTTAATACCTTTAAAAACTAGTTGCCACATGACACCAATCAATATATATCATGTGGCACTTAGGTTTATTTAAAATAAAAACTTTAACCCACCATTTATTTGCCACTGACCAACATTGACCAACCGTTGATCACTGTTGACCAACCGTTGACAGACCATTGGTCAACGTGAACCAACTTTGATTGTTCGAGTGGTGCAATTAGAACACATCACATCACCCTTCTTTATTGTTTTTTTAATATTATATATAATATATTATTTAAAATGTAAAAAATAATATATAATATATAAATAATTCAAAAAATTAATTTTTTACAAAAGAATTTAAAATATATAAAATTATGAAATATATAAATTTAAAAAAATCAAAATGTTTTTAAAAAATTGCAAAAAAATTAATTTTTCAAATATATATTCTAAAAAATTGTCATAAACTTTATTTTTTTTCAAAAACTTCAAAATTTTAAAAGTCAAAACAATATATCTAAATTTAAAAAATAGACAAAGTTCATCCAAAACATATATAAATTTTTAATTTTTAGAAATTTAGATATATATATATATATATATATATATATATATATATATATATATATATATATGAATTTTTAGAATTTAGAGTTTTGAAAAAAATAAAATTTATGAAAAAGTATTCTAAAAAATTTTGTCATAAACTTTTATTTTTTTCAAAAACTTCAAATTTTAAAAAGTCAAAACAATATATCTAAATTTAAAAAATAGACAAAGTTCACCCAAAACATATATAAATTTTTAATTTTTAGAGATTTAGATATATATATATATATATATATATATATATATATATATATATGTATATGTATATATATGAATTTTTAGAATTTAGAGTTTTTGAAAAAAAATAAAATTTATGAAAAAGTTTCAATTATTATATAATATTTTATTTTTATATATTTATATATTGTAGAATTCTTTTTCATTGTTTAAATTTTTTATATATATTATATATGATTTTTATATTTTTATAAAATTTTAATTTTTTTAATTTATATTTATATATTTTTTAAAAAATTAAAGAAAATTGAATTATTTATATATTATACTAGTTTTCTTACCCGTACAATTCACAGGTTTCATTGTATTTATCAATTAAAATATTTTAAAATTGTTTAATAATTTTGTATAAATTTAATGATTCACATTATAAATAAGTCTGAATTATATTATACTTTTTATACATTTTGTATTTAATATTTATTTGATAAAAATAAAGTATGATATATACAAATTCCTAAATTAAACATATATAAAAAAGTATTCATGAAATCTATTAAAATTGTATTTATGAAATATATTTATAATAACGTTTTTTAAAAAATTATTTTAACTTTTTTAGAAACTTTTTAAAGTTTACTTTTATTAATCTATGTTTAAAGTATATCGTGTACATATTTTGAAATTTAAATTCATGTATGCTGCTTAAAAGATTAAATTATTTTTTAAAATTTTAAATTTTTTAATGTGTTTTTTAAAATAATTTTTAATGTGTATTTTTAAAATTATATAAAGAAAATTTTAATAATGTTTAGAAAATTATATTTCTCTTACATTTAAAAAATTTACTAATTTTTAATATTAATTTATGAAATTTTCAATTATGTTATTAAAAAATTATAAGTTTTAATATTATATTACTATAGCTAAAAAAAAAAAATTGCTCTGCAGAGAGTCCTAGAGAGTGCAGTAACTGCTGTGGCTAGGGATGGCAGATAGCGGTGGCGACGATAGAAAGGAGAGTGATGAGATCTCCCTTCTAGCAGAGGAACTTGTACAGTTATCTGTTAAAGGGTCGGTTGTAACTCTTAGTGAGAAGCCATCTTTGATCTGCATAATATGGACAGAAAATATGTATAATCCAGAAAGCTTCAAGTCACAAATGAAGAGTGTATGGAAGACAAAGAGAAAATTTGAAATCCAAACGGTGGGGTAGAATTTATATTTAATTGTGTTTGATTTGGAAGAAGATTTGGAAGTGGTTATGGAGGGGAGGCCATGGTTGTTTAGGAAAAGTCTAATCCTATTTGATAGGATCACAGAACCGACTGACAGAGGGCAGATTCGACTTGTGTCTTCACCGTACTGGGTGAGATTGAACTCATGTCCCCCAGGATTTGATAAAAAAGATTTACTGCATGCCATCGGTGTTTCTTTTGGTGGAGTGATCAGATCTGAAATAAATGAAGAGTTTTGCCGTCTCAGAATTAATCTCGATGTGCAGAAATCCCTTCGTCGAGGTATTCTTGTTTCAATTGATAATATAAACAGTTCATGGATTCCCTTTAAGTATGAGAAGTTACCTATGTTCTGCTTTGGTTGTGGTAAAATGGGGCATGGAATTATGGATTGCAAAGAACTTGATCAAGCAGGAAAAGTTAAAATAAAAGTTGATCCTCCTTTCACGTCAGCTTTAAAAGCAGAATCGATTTTAGCTGGGAAGGAAAGTGTGAAATTTAATTCTTTTTTAAAGAAGGGGAAAACCCAATGTTCGTATAAAGGAGGCGTTGATGATCAAACACGAAGGAGCCATACAGGTGAAGAAATTAATAGTTTAAAAGAGGTGCAGTTAAATGCGCTAATAAGGAAGGATCCGAGAATCAAGAAGAAAGACGAAAGCAAAACCATGGAAGATAATCAGATGGATGCTAAAAGTGATAAAGAATCAATAAGTTCAGATATACCTAAGAAAGTTAGATGGAAAAGGGTAGAATCAGCTCACAATTTGATGAAAAAGAGGGCAGATGACACCATAAGAAAGAGGAAGGCTGACGAAGCTGGTACTACGAATGACTGTGAAGGGAAAGCATATGAAGACAAAACAAAAAGGCTGAAAATAGGAGAGAAGTTTAATGGGGAAGCTTTATCAGAAGATTCACTCATAGATATAGAGAATGATGATGGTCCACAACACTTGAGATCGGTGGCTGCTAGGAGGCAAGCCGACCGGACGCAATGAAAAGCATAAGTTGGAACGTTCGTGGATTGGGGAGTCCACGAAAGGTGAGAAGGTTGCGGTACTTTTTAAAGCAGCAGAATCCCCATATGGTCTTCTTAATGGAGACTACGATTGACAAGAAATGCATAGAAAAAGCGAGGAGAAAGTGTGGCTTTGTGAATGGGTTTGAGATTGAAGCTGAAAGTTCACGTGGAGGATTATGTCTGGCATGGAAGGAAGATATTATCGTCACTCTAAGAAGTTTCTCGAGAAACCACATTGATGTATTGGTTAAGGAGGACAATGTAAAAGAGGAATGGAGGTTTACAGGTTTTTACGGATCGTCTTATGCTAATCGAAAGAATGATACTTGGACGTTGCTTAGGAGATTGGGCGAAGATCAAAGTCATCCTTGGTTAGTAATGAGAGATTTTAATGAAATACTGTACTCTTTTGAGAAGGATGGAGGGCTACCTAGGGATGAGAGGAAAATGGAGGCATTCAGGGAGACTTTAGAAGACTGCAAATTAGAAGATATAAGGCATTCAGGGGTATGGTTTACTTGGGAAAGAGGGAATTTTGCAGAGAATAATGTAAAGGAGAGACTTGATCGAGGTGTTGCAAATGAGAAATGGAAGGGTCTTTTTTTAACAGGCACTATTCATCATCTACCACAGTCATTGTCTGATCATTGTCTGTTACTCCTTAATACTTTAGGCGACAATACACAGGGCAGTAACCCACAATTCAAATTTGAGGCGTGGTGGCTTATGGAAAATTCTCTAGAGGAAGAAATAAAATCATCTTGGGACTCATCTACAGGCACAATTATGGAGAAATTGGAAAAGTTGAAAGAACATTTGAAGATTTGGGCAAGAGTAAAGGCAGAGTAGAAGAGAAGGGTGAAAAGGAAGTCGACAAAGGAACTGGAGATGCTAGCAGTCAAAGAAAGGGATGACGATACGATTGCAAAGATGATTGAAACCAGAATCAACTTGAACTTGGAAATAGACAAAAATGAAATTTATTGGGAACAGAGGGCAAGAGTGAACTGGCTCAAAGCAGGGGATAAGAACTCGTCTTTTTTCCACAAATTTGCCACATCTAGAAGGAAGAGGAATGTTATTTCAAGGTTACAGCTTGACGAGGGAGGTGAGACCACGGAGGTTAACAAGATGTCTGAAGTTGCTACCTTATATTTTCAGAATCTTTTTACGACAAATGGGATCGGGGATTTGTCGCATCTACTACAAGGCATTGAAGTTAGTGTTTCAAAAGATATGAATGTTGTTCTATTATTAGACTATACTGAAGAAGAAGTTTATTCCGCGTTAAAGAGGATGGGGCCAACTAAAGCTCCAGGACCAGATGGTTTCCCGGCAATCTTTTTTCAACATTTCTCGCACATAGTAGGTACAAAGGTTTCGTAATTCTGTCTTGGAGTTCTTAACAATGATCAAAGTCTAGAACAGTTAAATTCCACAGATATCGTACCCATTCCAAAACCCAAAATCCTATCAATTTAGTAAATTTCAGGCCAATCAGCTTGTGCATAGTACTATATAAAATTGTGGCAAAGACAATCGCTAACAAGTTACAAGGTGTGATCAAGGGATGTATGAATGAAGTTCAAAGTGCTTTTGTCCCGGGGAGGTTGATTACTGATAATGTTATTATTGCTTATGAAATTCTTCACACATTACGGAAAAACGTATAGGGAAGAAAGGGTACATGGCCGTCAAACTTGATATGAGCAAGGCTTATGACAGAGTAGAGTGGAGTTTCATAAAAGGAGTGATGACGAAGATGGGTTTTGCAGAAAAGTGGATTGATCTAATCTTGAAATGTATTTCCATAGCAATATTTGCAGTCAACATTAATGGGGAAAGAGGGAGAGGTTTTTAAGCTACCAGAGGATTGCGACAAGGAGGCCCTCTTAGTCCTTTTCTCTTCTTAATTTGTAGTGAGGGTTTGCCGGCATTAATAAGATTGGCCATGAAAGAGGGTCTGATAGAAGGAGCAAAGGCGAGCAGAAGAGGGCCGGCAATTTCTCATCTCCTTTTTGCAGATGACTGTATATTGTTTGGGGAAGCAACGAATAATGGAGCACAACTGTTAAAAGGGATTCTAACTGAGTACGAAAAATGCTCTGGCCAGTGCGTAAATTTTAACAAGTCCGCAATTTTTTATAGCTCAAACACTTCAGAAGAGAGTAAAAGGCAGGTTCTAGAAATTCTAGGAGTGCGTTCCTCAACAGATATGGAAAAGTATTTGGGGCTTCCAAACATGGTTGGTAGACAAAAAAAGGAATCTTTCCAAAATCTTAAAGATAAAATTCAGATCATAATAAAAGGTTGGAGTAACAGATTTTTATCACAAGGAGGTAAGGAGGTTTTCATTAAGTCGGTACTTCAAGCTATTCCAACTTATGCCATGTCATGTTTTTTACTTCCCAGTTCTTTTTGTGGAGAGATTGAAAGGATTATGGCTAGATTTTGATGGCAGAAAGCAGATGGGAAGGGTATTCACTGGTGCCAGTGGCAACATATGTGTCAATCAAAAGAGATGGGAGGGATGGGTTTTAGGAGTTTGGAAAAGTTTAATGTGGCATTGCCAGCTAAACAAGGTTGGAGGATACTTACGAATCCTAAATCATTAGTAGCAAAAATTCTTAAAGCAAAAAATTTTCCAAACGAAAGTTTCTTAAATTTGCGTTTGGGGAATAATTGTTCGTACGCTTGGAAAAGCATATGGGCAGCTAAAGGAGTCTTATCAGATGGAATGTGTTGGAAAGTGGGAAATGGGTCAGAAATTTCAGCTCTGGATGATTCGTGGATACTAGATTTTAAAAATGCTAGATTATCATCTTATGTTAACAATTTGTGTGATTTTAGAGTTGCCGAACTTATTGATGAGAGCAATAGGGAATGGAAAGAAGAGGTAATAGTATCTACCTTTTCGGCGGATATAGTTGTGAAGATTCTTCGCATCCCGCTTGCAAAGGAGGCCCATGACGAGATACTAGCCTGGGGTGCAGCGCCTTCGGGTGAATTTACAGTACGAAGTGCCTATAAACTATTACATGATAGTGGAATAGATCCTAGCGCTTATACGTTACAAAAAAACTACAGAAACTTTTACAAACAACTGTGGGCACTTAACCTCTCCTCTAAAGTTAAAATTACTATCTGGTGAATCTCATGGAACTACCTCCCTACAAAGGTTAACATGTATCTCCGCAAGATCTCCAATAGTAGCACTTGTCTAAGATGTGGAAAAGGAGCAGAAACCAGCAACCATGTGTTCAGAGAATGTCTTGTTACAAGAATAGTTTGGGAAGAGCTTAATTTTACAGATATACTAAAAGTACCGCAGATGG
Organism: Gossypium bickii; assembly: GCA_025503065.1. NCBI lineage: Eukaryota > Viridiplantae > Streptophyta > Magnoliopsida > Malvales > Malvaceae > Gossypium > Gossypium bickii. The sequence continues at coordinate 12,481,269 of CP106716.1, read as the reverse complement.
AGTTTTTACAGTGGCTTACATTGGTTTTAAAACGCTGCAACCCCCCTCGACGCGGAGCCTTCTGTTGTGCGACCTGGGCTATATGGGGAGACAGAAATAAGCGAGTTCATGAAAAAATTAGTAGATCGGGGAAAAAATAGCAACCTTCATCCAAAGCTACATTTCAGAACTACAAGGCATCAAAGAGAAAATACCAAAGGTCTCTAAGGAAGCAGAAAGTTGGAAGCACCCAACAGACCAAACTATAAAGATCAATTTTGACGCGGCTTTTGACGGAAAAACTTACCTAGCAGTAGTGGGTATAGTGGCCAGAAACAGTGAGGGTTCAGTCCTGCTATCTTTCTCCAAGATCCATCCACAGGTTGAATCTGCCTTTGCTGCTGAAGCAATAGCATGTAGAACAACTTCTCAACTAGGCATCGACATGCAGCGGCCAAGTCTCATCATTGAAGGGGACGCATTGACAATTATAAAGAAATGCAAAGCAAGAAATGGGGACAAGTCAAAGATCGGGGCTTATATCCAAGATATTCATCACATAAGCAAACAAATTAAATATTGCAGATTTGAATATATTCCACGCGAGGCGAACAGATTAGTGCATACCATTGCATCAGAGACTATGAAGAGGAAGGAAGAAATATACCTGATTGGAAGTACCTCAGCATATGCTGCGAAGATGAAAGAACTGGAAATGAAGGGTCAAACAGACTGAACTTGGAGATAAAGACGACGAGGGATGGTTGCGGAGGGAGCAAGAGAGAGAGGACGATCGGTTTTTTGAAATTTTGATTGAGAATAAATGATTTTTTAGAGACTGAAATTGGAACATCAAGCAGCAGGCGAATGGTCTTTCTGGGGAAACGGAAGCGAGTTGGAAACGGACGAATACTGATGGGACTAATCAGTGACCCCTTTTTTAGGTTGGGTAGGTGTCAGAGTAGCCATTAATGTGGCTCTAGAGTGTTCTGTTGTTTTTTTGGTTTTTGTTTTGATTTTATGGGCTTTTGGGACGGTTCACTTTGCTGTTTTTTTATTTGTTTTTAATTTGTTTTAGGGACTTTTTTTTCCAATCTGTTTGTTGAAAGTTTTGGCTTTAATTGGGCCTTTTTTTCTGGACTTTTTTTGTAAGTTTGTTCTTATTATAGAATAAGCCCAATCTAAATTTGCTTCAAAAAAATAAAAAATAAAAATTATTTACATTAAAATTTCCTTAGAAAAGCTAAAAGTACAATATTGAAATTTTATTTTTTAAATTTATTTTAATTATATTAAATACTTAATTATTATTTTATAAATAGAATGTAATCATAAAAATTGATGCACAAATATGAAAATTATAGAAAATACATGTGAGTATTCAATGAAATAAGTTTCAAAATGGAGTGTGAAACAAATCAATTAAAAAGAAAATAATGGGTTTAAAATTCAATTTCACTATAATTTACACAAAAATGACACTGAATTTTTAAAAAGAAAATGGAAAAGAAATATAATTTAAATTTGATCCAAAATAAAAGTAAAAGTCTGAAGAGCAAAATAAATATTAATAAAAAGGAAAACATGAAATATTAACAAAGAAAAATGCTGTAAAAGTAATAAAAGAATAGAACTAACTGAGAAAAAAAAGAGACAAAAGAAGAATGACAATAAAACTAATGAATATAAAATATAATAACTAAGATAATGAATATAGATTGTCTTATCTCAATATATTTTTTATACTTTTTAACTTTAATTTGAAAATTATTAAGATAAAATCTTTTCGATATAAATTGAAAATTATTAGATTTTTGTATTTTTAATTTAAAATTTTACCAAATATTTAAGAATTAAGTAATAAGATAGGATTCTTGAAAGTAGGTAAAGCCGAAACAACCAATACAACTAGTGCAACTCAAACCCAGGCCAATCTTTGGGCAATGAAGACCCTTGACCATTAGGCTATCACATGAGGTTCTTTATATATTTATTTTAAGTCATTTTTTAGTGAACCTTTTTATTTTTTAAATTTAAGTTATCTAGTTTTTCTTGGTGGATCGCGATGGCGTGCTTCATTGAATGCAGTCGGCGCGATGAAGTATCATTGATCATCGTTTTTCAAATTTTGTATCAATTGAAGGCTTACAACTAAGGGGGTTTGGTAGGTTTATTTTACTTCACTCCTCGCGAAGTTGTGAAATCTATAATTATGAATTGGTGTTCTAATCTTCGTCTAAATCCCTACGATTATATACGGATTAAATACAAGCTCAAAGTGGTTTTGACTTTCCAACTGAGTGGTCAATACCTAATAAGGATATGTGCTTGCGGAAGCGATAAATTATGGCAGAGATTGGTTGGGGGAAGTTTTATAGACTTCGCAAGTGTAGCATACTAAACTTGAATGAAGTATTAATCGTGAGGAAGGTGTTTCAATGCTACCTCTTGAATCTAAGCACTAATGGATGGAGGCAAGTTGATGCTAGTGATGGTGTGGACACAGTTGGATTACTACCCACACAGTTCGCTTGGCCACATGGAGCTACTCACGAGTTGGGGCTCATATTATTGGGAAACAAAGATAAACCTAAAAATTATTTCTATAGTTTGGTAAATTAAAGCCTCGTTCATGGTCTTCGAAATCTTTAGGGAATATGGAAAGTGGTGCGAACCATCTTATACTAACTGTTGGTGCTGATGTTATACTGGCTAGTGATGCAAGCACAGCTCGCAATATTGAAGAAAGTTTAAAAGAATCCACCAGCTTATCAAGAGAGATCGACAAATATATGGGCGTGTGATCTTCTATGTAGAATGTGCGAGGTGGTCCCTCTGGCACTACTGTTGGGGAAAGAAGTGCTAGTGGTAGAAAGAGGCAAATGACTACTACTGGAATTGCTAACCTCATACTAAGTAATGAAGATGATGGTTGCCCAATAAGGGAGCTTCGTCATAAGAAAAGATGAGATCACGATGAGCTAACTATCGAGATAACTCCTATTACTACAGTTTCTGCCATAATTCCATCTCTCCCCGTTTCTCCTAATAATTCTCCTCCACCACCAAGACTGACAACTGATGACACCTTCAGAGCTACTATTGATCATGGCCCCCTAGTGGTTCCATGAAGTTCACCGCTTCTGGTGGTGAAACAAGGACTTTATTTCAATAGAGAGAACATCTCAGCATGAAAAGTTTCCTTTTACTCCTAATGAGGAAAGGAAGCAATGGAACAGTTGTATGTCTAAAGAAGCAAAGAAGTACATCTGCCCATCTAAGTCATCTAGTAGCACAAGTAAACCTTCTCTGCAAGAGTTAGTACTTTCTCTGCAAATGATCTTAACTGAAGCTGGCATGGTTAGCGTGGGGCTCGCTGAGGGCATTAATGAAGTAGAGATTAAGAAGAGGGAAACTCAAAATGTTCATCAATCTACCGTGGGGGGTGCTACAAAGAGCTTGCAAGATACATGCGAACTTGGTTGAAGATAATAGGAAATTATTGGAGCAGAATAGGAGGTTGAAAGAGACCTTAATTAACCTAATCCTTCATTAATTAACATATAAATGGATTCTTCCATCATTTCCCACTAGCATACATTATAAATTGGTTTAATTTCCTTAGGAATCTTTGACTATTTGCAATTTAGGTCCCTAAATCTTTGGCCAATTAAAAAATTATAGCGATAAGATTTTTACAATTTAGTTTTTGCACCTTAATTAAGCAATTAATAGGAAAAATTAAAGGACCAACCTTTAATATTATTCTATACCAACTCCGTAAATATTTTAATTTAATATTTACAGACCCGATTTATGAAAATGGGATTCTGAAACCACGTTTTCTAGCACCACTGAAAATTGGGTTGTTACAATAGATATTACTGGTAGACCTATTTTCCTTTTTCTCTTTAATTTCTCGATATAATATTTGAGGATAAACCGCAAAACAATCGAAAGAAAGCCCGCAAGATTTTGAACTTTCTTTAGCTAAACTTTCATTGTTGATGGTTCGATAGCCGTACAACTCTAACCTCGACCTCTTACTGTCTCACGCTCTTAACTGTTCATATCTAGAGAAAACCCCTCCAAATCTCGAACATAAAAAAAAAACCATTTAAGTTCTAAAACTTTCCATTTCGTATACATTAAAAAATATTCAAATCATTGTATACATTTATATAAATTTTATGATTAATATTATAAATAAATTTTAAATATATTATATTTTTTACTGGATTTTTTAATTAATATTTTATTTGGTAAATATAACGACTTATATATATGATGTATAATTTCTTAGAGTAAAGATATAGTAAAAATGCAAAATAATATAAAGTTGAAATAACATATGAAATAACATTGGTTGGGTATATTTTAATAAAAATAATGTTTTTATTTAAAAATTGATGATGTAGATTTGATTTTATTAAAAAAAAATTATTTAATGGATAACTAAAATTTAGTAAATAAATAGAAAAAAACATAATGGTGCCACTTGTTGCAATTTTAATTTATGTACCTTGTAATATTAATATATATATGATTCTTTTTACATTTTTAAACAATATATTATATATAATATTAAAAACAAAAAAGAAGGGTGACATGGCATGCTCTAATAGCGCCACATGGAAGGATAACAATGGTCAACATCAGGCAATGGTCGATCAATTTTGGGTTAATGTTTTTATTTTAAATAAACTTAAGTGTCACGTGACACATTTTAATTGGTTGAAAGGTGCCACATGGCACAATTTGATTGTCACCACGTGGCAATCGATTTTTTTAACATCACTACAGAAAAAATAAAGTTGAACTGGATAACGGAATTATAGTTTAAGTACCATTTTAGGACAAAAAAAAATTTAGATACCAAAGTGGAAAACCAAACATAGTTCGGAGGCCAAATTGATCAAGTATTTATTTTATTTACATGGAACTTAACACATAAATGCCCCTAACGAAACCTTTACATTAAACCTTGTAAATATTTTATCACATTTCTTTATTTTTCGCATAAATTTATCTTACAACTTATCTCTTAAACTGATTTATGGGTTGAAGCTTTCAAAATGGCTGTGTATATATTAAACTGATTTCCAATCAAGGTTGTCCCAAAGACACCTTTTGAGTTGTTCAAAAGTTGAAAACCAAGTTTGTGACATATACGCATATGGGGATGCTCGTCTGAAGTAAGAGTTTATAATCCACAAGAAAAGAAACTGGACCTAAGGACCATTAGTGGGTATTTCATTGGATATGTTGAAAGGTCCAAAGAATACAGATTCTATTATCCATCTAATAGCACTAGAATTGTGGAATTAAGAAATGAAAAATTTCTTGAGAATGACTTAATCAATATGAGCGATCTATCTCTAGACACGATTCCCATAGGTCAACCTTCCACTTCAAGTGAGAGATTGGTTATCATACAAAACACCCCTCAAGCTCAACCGAGTATTGAACAACCAATCAATGAAACTCCACAAGCTGCTGAAAACACTTTAATACATCAAGTTGTTCAAGAAAATCCTGATATTATTGAACAATTAATTGAACAACATGATCCAAAAGAAAATCTTAGTTCAACATTAAGGAAATCTACTAGAGAAATGAAATCAACAATTTCTAGTGACTATATTGTGTATCTACAAGAGTCTGACTATAATGTTGGAGCTGAGAATGACCCTGAGTTACTTTCACAAGCCATAAGTTGCAAAGGGTCAAAACTGTGGTACAATGCTATGAAATAATAGAAGAATTCCATAAAAAGTAAGGATGTTTGGGATCTTGTGTCGGTTCCTGAAGGCATAAAAAACATTAGATGTAATGGGTCTTCAAAACAAAAAGAGACTCAATGGGCAACATAGAAAGATATAAAGCTAGATTCATTGCGAAAGGATTCACTCAGTGAGAAGGGATTGATTATACTGAGACTTTTAGTCCTGTATCTAAGAAAGATTCCTTGCACATTGTGTTAGCATTAGTATCTCATTTTAACCTTGAGTTACAACAAATGGATGTGAAAATCGCCTTTCTCAATGTTGACCTAGAGGAAGAGGTATACATGAAACAACCTGAAGGATTTTCCTCTTGTGATGGTGAACATTTGGTATGCAAGCTACAGAAGTCCATATATAGATTGAAACAAACCTCCCGACGGTGTTATTTAAAATTCCATGAAGTTATCTCTTCGTTTGGTTTTGTTGAGAATTTCATGGATCAATGCAAATACCAGAAGGTTAGTAGGAGTAAAATATGTTTCCTTATTCTATATGTGGATGACATTTTACTTTCAACAAATGATAGGGGTATGTTACATGAAATGAAACAAATTCTTTCTAAAAATTTTGAAATGAAAGATATGAATGATGCATCTTATGCCACTGGCATTAAGATTCATCATGATAGACATCATGGTATCTTAGGTCTATCTCAAGAAACCTATATTAACAAAGTTTTTAAAAGATTTTGGATGAAAGATTGTTCACCGAGTGTTGCTCAAGATTGTTCATCGGGTGTTGCTCCTATTGTGAAGAGTGATAAGTTCAGTTTCAACCAGTGCCCGAAGAACGAATTTGAGAAAGAGAAAATGAAAAATGTATGTTCAAGTCAAAAAAATACCTGGCATTGCTTTTGTAGTTGGAATGATGGAAAGATATCAAAGTAATCCAGGTATTGACCACTAGAGAGCTGTAAAGAAATTTTTGAGATATCTTAAGGGGACAAAGGACTACATGCTTACATACAAATGATCAAACAATTTGGAGGTGATTGGCTACTCCGATTCAAACTTTTTCGGCTGTGTTGATTCACGTAAATAGACATCAGGTTACGTATTTATGTTTGGTGGCAGAGCTATATCTTGGAGTAGTGTCAAGCAAACCTTTGCTGCTACTTCCACTATAAAGGCTGAGTTTGTTTCATGTTTTAAGGCTACCTCATATGAAGTATGGTTGAAGAGTTTCATTTTTGGGATTAGACTTGTGGATTCAATTCTTATGCCATTAATGATATATTGTGACAAATCAGCTGCTTTATTTATGGCTAAGAATAACAAAAGTGGAAGTTGAATGAAACATATCAACATTAAGTATCTAGTCATAAGTGAATGTGTTCAAGAAAAAAAAAAGTAGTTATTGAACACATTAACACTGAGCATATGTTACTTGATCTTTTTGCTAAAGGCATGCCACCACACAAATTTAAGGATTATGTAGTCAATATGGGACTTATTCTTACATTGTAAATTTCGTTATAAGAATAATTATAAAAAAACTCTGTTAAGTTTGCTGTTTCTCATATTTTGTGCACACTTAATTTGATTGTTTCGAGAAATGTCACTAAAGTTTAGACTTGGAATAAACATTGGGATTATTCATTAAGAAATTTGGGCTAAAGCATTAAGACATGATATATTGTGATACATGGAAGATACTACTCAGATTCTAAGAGAAAATATCGCCATGATTCGTGCATTATTTGTAACACCCCAAACCCAGCCTACACATTATGGTCGAATCTAACGATGTCACATGGAATGGGATTTGGAAGCGAATTTATCAAGTTAAAGCCATTTCTGTTTATTATCTACTATTAACCTCTCGTTGATTTCAAAATCATTTTCTCGTTAATTTGATTCCTTTAGAACCTATTCATTGGCGAAAGCTTTTAAAACTATGATATTTAAAGAAAACCGTTCACGTTCAGGAAATCGTGGTTTTAAATGAAACCAAGTTTTCGTTGAGTTTTGTAGTTTAAAAGCCCATGGAAACAGTTAAAAACCAAACTAAAGGTAAACAGTCCCAAAAATCCAAATTACATAAAAAATACCCCAAAAATAAAAGGAATTAAAAATCATAAATGGACTTTACGTAGTTCGATAGATATGTGGTCACCATTGAGTCCTCCGCTGCACCGATCTGTTTAAGACTGGGGATTACCTGTACAGATAAAACAGAAAGGGGTGAGTTTACGTAAACTCAGTGTGTAATCCCCACAGAATATATGCATACAGTCAATTACAACAAACAGTCAAATCCAGTCTGGGCCTAAGCCCATTTCAGTTTCAATAGCAGTTCGGACCTTAGCCCATTTCAGTTTCAATATCAGATATGCATTAATCAGTAAACAGAGTCTTACCCAACCAGCCTCTACACACCATCTCCGTCCATCCCTACACTCCATGTGGGATTTAAAACACCCACCCATCCCTACACTCCAAGTAGTACCGAATGCGGCACATAATCAATAAATTGCAGCTAAGCTGCCAGATAATAGGCTTAAGAGACTTTCAGTATACTTCCTCCAAATATCAACATCCCAACCCAATGCAATGCAACATACAATATATGACATGCTAATACACGAATATCAGTTATACATACAGTTCATTATTCATTCATAAAATCATCATACTCAGTACATACATCATACATTCAGTTCATGCATTTAAGGGTTTAAATAATGCTTACCGACCCAACAGTAGGTTCACAGTCGACTTCCGCGACCCGTGCAACCTTAGAACACATTTCAGTTAAATGGGTTCACACGCCCAGATTAGCCTTAGTCGTGTGGATCACACGGCCTGGCCCAAATATCACACGCCCGTGTGGTCCCACACGCCTAGTTTGGTTTAGTCTGTGTGGCCCACACGGTCGTGTCTTGCGCACTGCCTAGCCTTCGTCGATCATACAGTCGTGTTATTACATACGGCCTACCACACAGGCAACCACACGCCCGTGTGGCGTCGACATTTTACAATTTTGACTTTTGTCGAATCCCTTTTTTTGCATTTTCGGGTACACACCTGCTATCGATTCGATGCAAAACCCCTCCCGAGCCTGCCAAAACCAAATCAATTCCATCTAATGAAGCCAAACCATTCAACACCCCCAAATGACAAACTCGAGAAATACTTCGAATGAAGGTTCGTCACTTACTGGAATGAATACGGAAGCTTGCACACCCTACTTACTGGAGAATGCAATTTGACTCCCTCGAGCAATATCTAAACACGAAATCGGCACATTAGTAAACCCAAAATCGTTTCCCCATTATTCCAAACTTTCATGAAAACTTACCTAAAGTACCCAACCACGAAGATTTGCACGATAGAAAAGGAAACAAAAATCAAAAGGATGGTGGCCAGAAAGAAAAGATGAAAGAGACAAAAGTTTGAAGAAGACGTAAAAAAAACACAGGGATTTTTGGCAGGAGAGAGAAAAAGAAAAAGAGACTAATAAAATTTTCCCCAAAATCCCTAAAGTTACTCTCCACTAACCCACTAACCAACAACCACTCAGAATTTCTGTTTGACCGAAACTCTCTCGATCAAACGAGCAAAAATAGACTCCCACGTTTGCGCAGGGATTCAAACACAAGTCCTCCAACACACCAATTCCCTTACCACTTGAACCAACAGGCTCATTCTGATATAAGATTGCAAGCAACTAATTGTAAGCCTACTAAAAAAGATAGGGCTTAATTCCAAAAATAACAAAAATTGCTAAAGCTAAGGCTTGAACCTGGAACCTCTCACACATACCCAGAACACTTAACCACTGAAGCAGATACATATTTGTCCCGCCTTTTCACAAAAATAGAAATAAGAATTTTGGGGCGTTACAACTCTACCCCCTAAAAGAAAATTTCAGCCTCGACATTTACCAAATCAGAACAGATGAGGATACTGCTGACGCGACGCATCGCATCCTCAGGCTCCCACGTGGCCTCCTCAGTGCTATGATTTCGCCAAAGCATCTTCACTAAAGGGATAGACTTCTTCTGAAGAACCTTTACATCGCAATCCCGAATCTAAATCAACTCCTCCTCGAAGGTCAAATCTGGCCTCACCTCAATCTCCTCAACTGGGACAATATGAGTAGAATCTATAACACCCCTACTCCGCATCCGTCGCTAGAATAAGGTTACAAGGCATTATCGGTCATAACACAGCTCAAAATAAACCTTCATTACATTCATAACATTTGTATACTTTATATAAATTCAAACATGTATCATAAAATAACATATACTAAATATATGACAACTTATTTATTTCAATAACTGAATATCAAACATACCAATTCATAAACTATGCTCATGTACATATTAAAGCCAAATGCACCTTGTTACATTACTTTAAAAAAACACTCACATATACTAACATAAAGTGACTTTACCAAATCAATAAAATCCCATTCGATTACCTAATTCATAATTATATCAATTCACATGTTATGCACATTAAACTAAGTTAAAATTATCCACACGACATACTTGACATACATATATATATACTCAATAACAAACATCATTTTCAAAACCAAATATACTTACTCTCAATTCATCACAAGTTTATGCGCTTATGACCATATCTATTTGAACCATTTACGAATACCAATATTAAACACATCATGCCTATTTCGCTTGCTATAAAACATGTCCAAACATAAATCTCTCAACCATCCAAAGAGCCATATAAAACCGAACCTATATGATCAAACAGTCAAACATAATGTATGAGCATATTTACCATCATAAGCCGAATCTAATTAATCAAACAACAATTGATCATATCAAAGGCATATACATTTATTTTTACTTAAGACTAGCTGAATATAAACACGCATCATAACCTAATTTAACTCACAAAATAACCAAAGCAATTACACACACACTTATACACACATGACATTAACATTTAACTAAATAAACATATTCATGTCTATACCAAATTGGCTGATATACAAGATTAATAGCAAACATCACTTTCCATTTATCAATTCACAAAATAGACTCATTTGCATAGCCAACTTTCATGATTGAAAGCACACTCAAGCCGAAACACATATCCATCCGCACAAATTATACCATAAATTACACATCCATCTTCCACATCATTACTCAAGCCGAAACACATATCCATACACACAAATTATACCATAAATTACACTTCCAAATGAGCTAATTTCATGGTCGATTATTCATCATTCTTTTCATTACCCACTACCGAATCATATATCAAAACATTACAAGTATACCATGAAACATAACTTCCACAATAAGTCTGAAGCATAACCGAATGCACATAAGCATTATCACATATAACCTAATACCACACATATTTATACACCATGAGTCATAGCCACATACACACAAGTTTTAACATTATAATCAAGCCATTTTCGCATGGCTATCAATATATACAATTTCAAAACCACACATATCAAAATAGCTTATACATGACATATGTCATATTTACATATTCCAAAGTACCAAATATTGGTCAATAGTATGACGATGTTCCTTGACGATCCCCGAGCTTGAAGCTAGTTTCAAAATCTATAAAACAATGAATAAATACACAAAGTAAGCTTGGAAAGCTTAGTAAGCCATAAGCAAATAAATCATCAACAGAACATGCACAATTTAATTATATTAGGCCGAATACCTCCAATCTCATACACATATATATAAAGTTATAATTCACAAATAATTCACATGACCATTTTATGCAACAACATTTACCTTTATTTCCAAATTTCATATAAACTTAAAACGTACCTGCATCATTTAACTTGAACTTACATTTGGTTTTATAATTTCATTGCCCGTTGAACTGTTCGGAATCAATAAAGATACTCGGATAGCTCATAAAGCTCGTACAATGCCAACATCCCAGACGTGGTCTTACATGTAATCAAATATCGATGTCACTGTCCCAGATAGGGTCTTACACGAAATTATATACGATGCCAATGTCCCAGACATGGTCTTATACATAAATCTCAAATCGATGCCAACGTCCCAGACATCGTCTTATACGAAATCTCATATCGGAATCCTATGTCATGACATATGTATCCTAACTATTCCTATGGTTCGTACAGGGCTTTTGGACGTCGTAATTCGATCGATTCGAGCTCGATACAAGTCACACCATGCTTATAACAATTCGGCAATATATCAAATATATATACATACAAATTCGGAAAAATTTAAAACATATACATTCAAAATTTAATAACATTTATTTACTTATGAACTTTACTCGTACAGAAACGAACGGACCGGAACGACTATTCGACAACTTTCGACTTCCCCCGATCCAAATCTGATTTCTTTCTCTCTTGATCTAAATTAATTCAAATTTGACTTGTTTAATAACATATTCACTCAAATTCATCCAAAAATACATAATTTGGGCATTTTGCACTTTAGCCCCTAACATTTCACATTTTCTCAATTTAGTCTCTATTTCAAAATAACACAAAATATACAAAATTTCACAAAACCCATGTTAGGCTGAATTCTCCCTAGGTCTCTAGCAGCCCATTTCTTTATTTATTTCACATTTTGACCCCTCATTTTTCAAGTTTCACAATTTAATCCTTAATACACATTTTTACCAAAAATCACTTAATTAAACATAATAATCTATCAACAAGGATTTATTTTTCATCATCAAACAACAAAAATCTCAAGCTATCAACAATGGCAAATCAAAAAATCCACAACCAATTCAAAAATTCAAGCATGGGCTAGCTAGTATTCGAAGCAACGATCACAAAAACGTAAAAATTATCAAAAACTGAGCTAAATACATACCTTAATCAAGCTTGGACAAGGCCGAACCTAGCTTGTTCTTTTTCTTTCTTTTTCTTTTGAAGTTTCGACCAAAGTTGAATACATTCATGACCATTTTAATTTTTTTTTGTTTTATTATATTATTATTAACTTATATTACTAATTTACAAAACTAACCTTAATGAAATAATATGAAAGCTTTATAATGGTTTTCCACTACCGTCCATGCTATTATTTAATGGCCTAATTTCATTTTAAGGCCTCCACATTAAAAAGAACATAGCAATATAGCACTTTAACAAATCCAAGCCATTTTTGCATTTTATGCGATTAAGTCCTTTTATCAAATCGAGCACGCAAACAATAAAATTTTTACATGAAACTTTCACATATATCAATTAACATACTGTAAACACCAAAAATAATATTAATATAATTTTATGACTTCGAATTTGTGGTTCTAAAACCACTATTCTGATTTAGCTAAAACAGGGCTGTTACAGAATCGGAGCGGTACCGTCTCAACATCGAGACGTGAAAGACATTGTGGATGCGGTCCAACTCTAGAGATAGCTCCAACTGATAAGCGACCGGTCCCACTCGCTTTAGAATTCAGTAAGGCCCAATAAACCTAGAGCTCAACTTGCCCTTGCGACCGAACCTTAGAACCTTCTTCCATGGAGAGACCTTAAGAAACACGAAGTTTCCCACAGAATACTCAATCTCACGTCTCTTCGGATCAGCATAAGACTTTTGTCTGTTAGAAGTAGCTTTCAGACTATCCCTAATCAGTCGAACCTTATCCTCAGTCTCAGAAACCAACTTAGGACCCAAAACACGACGTTCACCCAACTCAGTCCAACACAAAGGAGTACGACACTTACGACCATATAGAACCTCGTAAGGTGCCATCTGAATACTGGATTGGAAACTGTTATTGTAGGCGAACTCCACTAACGGCAGATAATCCTCCCAATTGCCTCAAAAATCGATAACACAATTCCTCAACATATCCTCCAATATCTAAATCACCCTCTCAGATTGACCATCGGTCTGAGGATGGAACGCAGTACTGAAGTCTAATCTCGAACCTAGGGCCTCATGTAACTTTTTCCAAAATCGAGACGTGAAGCAAGGATCCCTATCAGAAATGATTGAGACCGATACCCCATGCAGTCTAACTATCTCGGAAACATACAACTTCACCAGCTTCTACAAAGAATAATCAGTTTGAATAGGAATGAAGTGAGCAGATTTGGTCAATCAATCCACGATGACCCAAATAAAATCCTTCTTAGTGAGTGTCAAGGGCAACCCACTAACGAAATCCATCGTCACTCGCTCCCACTTCCAAAGGGGAATCTTAACCGGTTGCAGCAAACCCGAAGGTAAATGATGCTCAGCCTTATACTGCTGGCATGTCAGATATCGTGCCACAAAGTCAGTAACGTCTCATTTTAATCTCGGCCACCAGTAAAGTTCTCGAAGATCTCGATACATCTTATTCCCACCGGGATGCATAGCATAAGGGCTACTATGTGTCTCTCTTAGAATAGACTCCCTCAGATTAGTATCATTCGATACAGAAATTTGATCACGGAAACAGAGTACTCTATCATTGTTCAGCCCAAAGTCTACAGTGTTGTCACTCTCAATCTGACGAAACCGAAGACCCAACGATTCATCCTTTAACTGTCAATCTCGAATCTATTCTATCCAAGTCGGTTTAACCTGTAGCTTAGCCAACAAACTTCCGTCGTCGAACAAACTAAGTTGAGCGAACATCACTCTCAGATCAGTCATCGCCCTACGGCTCAACGCATCGGCCACCACATTGGCCTTGCCAGGATGGTACTCAATAGTACAGTCATAGTCCTTATGCAGCTCAATCCATCTACGTTGCCTAAGATTCAACTCCTTCTGAGTCAATAGGTACTTAAGGCTTTTGTGATCAGTGTAGATAATGCACTTCTTGTAATAGCCCAAATTTCAGCGATGTAGGAAATAGTGGTTCGAGACCACCAAATCCAAAAAATGAACTCGTAGATTATATTATTTAATATTTACAAGTCAAATGTAGCTTTTCAAAGATTTTTAAAATAGTAAATTGTGTTTTATAAAGATTTATTTGGTCAAGAAATTGCGAAAAAGAGGTATTGAGATCTCGGTGTTATAAACCGAATCATAAATATTTTTATGAATATTTATATAATGTCAATAAGGTAGTATTAAAATTTCGTTAGAAAATTTTGACGTTTGGATGGTTAATTAAATAAAAAGGACTAAATTAAAAAAGGTGTAAAAGTTACTAGAAGGATTAAATAGCTTAATTGTCAAATGAGGAAGGACCCAAAGTGAAAATAATCCCAAAGGAGATATTTTGGATGGCAATAGCTGAGAAAAATCAGGAAATGGGTGAAATAAGGGCAAAATTGGAAAATTGCCAAAATTAGTTAAATAAAAATGAGACCAAATTGGAATATCTAGAATTCTCTCCATTTCTCTTCATTTTTATCAGCTGAAAAATAGACATAGAAGAGGGTTCAAGCTGGTTTTCATACACTAGCTTCATGTAAGTTTAATTCTTGCTTTCTCCTTGAAATTTCTATGTTTTTGGACTTTTACAATTGGGTCCAACTTACTATATCAATAGTTTTTTATTCTATGGCTAATTTTTAAAGTTTCTATGGATGAGTGCTGGAAGAATATGATGAATAAACATATAATTTAAGCTTTAATTTTGATATATGATGATTTTATCAAGTAAAATTGATGGAAATTGGTTTTAGGACCTAATTGTGAAAGAGTTTGGAATTAAGGTCTAATGCTAAAGTTCTGGTTTTCAAGGGTTATGAAGTAGTTCAAAATGACAGAATAAAGTATTAATTGAGAAAAAACTAGCCCAATTGAGGGGTTAATTGGACAATGACTGAATTGTATGAATTGTGAAATTTGAGGCAAAATGGTAATCAACACTTTGCACTAAAATAGTTTTGGACAGCAGCAATAGTCTAACTTTGAAAAATCACCAAAAAAATTTAGAAATCGAATTAGAGGATGAATAAAATATGGAATTAAATCTTATTGAGTGTAGTTTCTTATAGAAGAAATAATGTAAGCAATGAAATTGTAAATCATGAGATATAATAGGTTTTGTGAGACAAGGTCAGAATGATTTCGGGTTCCTCTGTTCTGACATTGGAAAATCATCCAAAATTGGAGGAAACTAATTATGGGTTATAATTTATATGCTTAAAATTCTTAATGAGTCTATTTTCAAAAGAAACAAATGGTAACATTATCCAAATTTTGTACGATTAGATAATTAATTTTTAGTGAAGAGGGGTCGGAATTGTCAGATAACGGAATAGGGGTAACTTTAAAGAATTAAATGTACTTATTGGCTAAACCAAAAATTCTAAAAACTTTATGGTAAGAAGATATGTGAGTATATTTTCAGGGAAAATTAGCAGATCTTAATTTGGAGTTCTGTAGCTCAAGATAAAAATAATTTAGTGACTATGACACGGATGAACAGCTAGAATATTCACATAAATAAATAGTGAAAAATTATAGATAATGTTACTTACAAATGTGTTATTTATAAATTGATCACATGCCCGATTATAATCGATAAACGTTGAATTAGAATTGATATAATGTTTTATTTCAAATATTTATCATGAAAATAATATTATCGTTATGGTATAAAAATCGAATTGTAAGTTCGTGTAATTTGAATTATATTCTTAAATGCTTGAAATGTATGTTGTTGATGTGAATATGATTTGAATGTTCATTGTATGAAAATTTATGAAACATTGATATATTTGATAAAAAAGGGGAAGAAATCCCGGTTGAATGAAAGGAAAATTCAATAGATCTCTGAAAAGGACTTGACGGTAAAAAGGATCTAGCCTGGACGGGTGATATAGCCCTCCCGAAGAATATGTGGGAAAAGGATCTAGCCCGGATGGGTGATCCTGATATAAGCCCTCTCGAAGAATATGTGTGAAAAGGATCTAGCCCGGATGGGTGATCTTGATATAAGTCCTCCCGAAGAATATGTGTGAAATGGATTTAGCCCGGACGGGTAATCCAAAGTAAATTTGAGTTTAGATTTAGCCTGGACTGGTAATTTAGATAAAGCTCTATAGAGTATTTATCATTGCAGAGGATTTAGCCTGGACTAGTAATCCCGACAATACTCTTTGAGCATATGTTACAGGGGATTTAGCCTGGACTGGTAATCTCGCTGTAAGAAATGAGGTTCGCGGGAGTGTGCCCTCTTACAGGGGATTTAGCCTGGACTAGTAATCTTGCTGTAAGAAATGAGGGTCGCGGGAGTGTGCTATCTGAAAAGTACTTATGTATATATGAGTACGAATTGACGGTTAATGAGATTGTACACCATGAGTGTACTATAGGAAATCCATCGAAATTTCGATGAATTCAACGGGATAAATATGGAAAACAGTAAATACATGGAATTATGAAATTGGTGAGCGTATTCACAAGAATTTGTCATTTGAAATTGTGATTGACAAGAAGGAATAGCGAATTGCATACTTATGTATGGTTACAAGTATTTATCTAAAATACAAGAAAATGATGGTTATTGATATATGGAGACACGAGACTATGATAAATGAACATGGAATATGTTTGATAAATATGTTCATTCATAATTATGGAATTAAGTACCCATGTTACAATTTGCATAAAGATGATATTTCAAATACTTTGATGAGTAAAGCTCAAATATAAAATAGTATGAAATCAAGACAAGTTGTTATGAGAACGTATTTAAAATACTAAGATATGGTTGCTATACGTTATATGATTACATAATGTGAAATTATCTATATATATGAGACATTTAATGAGAATTGAGCTCATCTATATATATGAGACATTTAATGAGAATTGAGCTCATACACGTTTCTTGTTATTTATATGAAGTATACGACTAACAAATGGTATTAAGTATAAGGCTCGGTTGAATATCTTAAATTGGTTTTTGTATGTATTAAATGTGGGTGAAGAATAAAGATCAAATGAGTGAGAAATATGGTTTGGAAAATATCCTAATTTGTGAAAATTAACTTTACCACACGGCCTAGCAACACGGGCATTTACTAAGGTCGTGTGACCCGAGTTCCTTCATAGATGCAAGTCAGAGAGTTAAATGCCTCGGAGACACGGTCATGTGAGCCACACGGCCATGCCACACGGTGTGTCCCCAGTCACACGGGCGTGGGACCCATGTAAATGAGATAAATTTTGGGATTTTGTGAAAAATTTCATACGATTCTGATTTAGTCCCAACCTGATCCTAATGCATGATTTGGACCTCGAGGGTCCGTTAAAGAAACTTTTATAATAAATTTTGGTATTTGAGCGATAAATGGTTTAAATTGTCTGTAAGTGTTCCATACTCTTCGGTAATGCCTCGTACTTTATTCCGACAACGGATACGGGTATGGGGTGTTACACTTCTCACCGTACAGATAGTGCCTCCAAATTTTCAAGGAAAAGACTACAGCGGCCAATTCCAAATCGTGCTTCGGATAGTTTGCCTCATACGTCTTGAGCTGACAAGATCATATGCCACAACCTTACCATCCTGCATCAGAAAACAACCCAAATGCACATGTGATGCATCGTTGTACACTACAACTCCTTTCCAGATTCAGGCTGTATCAGAACTAGAGCCTGAGTTAGAACAGTCTTGAGTTTCTTAAAGCTTGATTGATGCGCATCAGTCCAGACAAAATGGCACACCCTTACGTAACAGCTTAGTTAAGGATGCTGCAATCAGTAAGAAACCTTCCACAAACCACCGATAATAACTCATCAAACCTAGAAAACTACGGATCTCAAACACATTCTTAGGTTGTTTCCAATCCAATACAGCCTCAATCTTCCTAAGATCGACTCGGATCCCCTCAGCAGACATTTACTAAATTTAGTGTAGAGTTGCTTCTCACGCAAAATCTGAAGCACAACTCTAAGATGTTCATCATGCTCATCTTCGATCTTAGAGTATACCAAAATGTCGTCGATGAAGACCACGACAAACTGATCCAGATAAGGCTGAAATACTCGGTTCATTAGATCCATAAATACGGCCAGTTCATTTGTTAACCCGAAAGGCATAACTAGGAACTCGTAATGCCCATAACGAGTCCTAAAAGCAGTCTTATGAATATCCACATCCTTAACCCTCAACTGATGATACCCTGACCGGAGATCAATCCTAGAGAATATAGAAGCCCCTCGAAACTGATCAAATAAGTCGTCGATCTTCGGAAGTGGATACTTGTTCATAATGGTCAGCTTGTTCAACTGCTTCTTCGGTGCCATTCGATAGGGAGCGATAGACACCGGAGCTGTACCAGGAAGAAGTTTAATCCCAAACTTCACTTCTCAATTCTAATGTAAACCCGGTAGCTCCTCAGGAAAGACGTCCAGAAAATCCTTTACAGTTCTGATGTTCTTTACAGTAGAGTCCCCAAAAACGGAAACAATAACATAGGCCAAGAAGGCCTCACATCCCTTACGAACCAGTTTCTCAGCCACCAGTGCAAAAATCACATTAGCCAAATAATTCCAACATTCTCCAATCATGACTACCTCATTATCCTCCTCGGTTCTCAAAACGACCTTTTTAGTCGCACAGACTAGACTGACACAGTGCTTGACCAACTAGTCTATACCCAGAATCAGCTCGAACTCCCCAAATGAAAGCTCCATCAGATTAGCCAGAAATATCAACCCTTGAACCTCTAGTGAAACACCTCTATACAGTTACCCCAGTGGACTCGGTACAGTCGCCTTGTTAGAAGTACTCTCAACCAAGATCCCCAAGTTTTCAGACACAGTATTAGCTACATAGGAATGTGTGGAACCTATGCCTACCAAAGCAAAGTAAGGTACTTCATAAATAAATAACGTACCGATAATGATGTTTGGAGCATCTTTGTCCTCTCAGCGACAAGTAGTATAAACAAGAGCAAGCTGCCTCCCATCGGTCTATCCAGCACCTCTATCTCGTGCACTCTGTCCATGGCCTATACCGTTACAACCTCTAGCCTGACCACAGCCCCTCAGTGGCTGCGAACTACCCTCTGTAGCTGCACAGTACCAGAACTCAGAGCTTGCATCTGATCAGCCCTCGACGGACACTCTCGAACACGGTGCTCTAATGACCCACACCTCAAACACGTCCTAGTCCTCCTCCAACACTCGCCCTAATGGTGTCTACCATAATCTCCATACAGCTGCAATCTAGTAGGAGCAACAGGGGGCCTAGCTCTAATCGGGCCATTAGTCCTAGCCTTTTTCTTATGCCTCTGTACCGAACTTGAGGGCTCCGAATCCCTCTTATTTTTACCCCTTTCACAGTCTCTTTTTTGGTGCTCAGCGTGCTTAACCTCTTCGGTGAACTTCGCCTTCTCTACCAGAACATAGAACTCCCGCTCTCTCTGTGGAGCTATCAATACCCTCAAATTATCCCTGAGACCGTCTTCAAAATAGACACATCTCTCATAATTATCCGCCACCATGCCTCGAGTATAGCAGCTCAGTCTCAGGAATTCAGCCTCATACTCGACCACAGATCGGTTTCCCTGAGTGAGATTCAAGAACTCATGCCTACGAGCATCAATGTAACTAGCTCCCACATACTTACTCTAGAATAAAGTCTTAAAGAGCTCCCAAGTCAAACAATCAGGCTGAGTATCCTCCTTAACAGTCAGCCACTACTGATAAGCCTCATCGCAAAGTAAGGAGACCGCACCCTTCAATTTCTGCGCGGGGGTGCAGTCCAGATCATCCATAATCCTCTCTGTGGCCTCTATCCAATACTCAGCCACATTATGGGCGACTCCAGTAACACCTCTAAAAAGTTCAGCTCCATTTGACCGGAGTCGTTCTGTAACCGACCTTCGACCCTCAGATCTAATGATGGGCCCAGTGATCCTCTACAGTATCCTCAGCATGGCTTGGGACAGTGCGTCGTCCCCAGCCGATCGAATCTAAGATCCAGTCTCAATAGCAAGTGACACAATATCTCATTTGTGTCTAGGTTCGGCATGCTGCCTAGAGAAGAGGACTCAGCTCGAACCCTCTATGACCCCTACCACGACTTCGAGTACCACGTCCATGGATACCTTGTGCGTTCATGTCTATTTGGATTTATCTGTATTACGAATTTTGTGAATCAGTTACAATTTCAATATTTATTAACAAATGTTTTATGTAAAGCAGTTTCATAAATTCGAAGTTTGTTTTCATAAGTATAGTCTCTATCAGTTTCAGTTTCACTACAGTTTAAGTATACAATAACTAGAGTGTTTCAGAACAGACTATCTACAATACTATAATAGTTTATCAGAATACTTACAGGGTCGGCGTCGGAGATTCAGTGTACCACATTCTCAGCCAAATCATTTCAAATCATTTGAAAATAAATTCTAAAAAAAACAAGTTTAAAACCCAAAATCCACAGCCGAGTTTTGCAACCTGGCTTTGATACCATTAAATATAACACCCCACACCCAGCCTAGACGTTATGGTCGAATCTGACGATGTCACATGGAATGGGATTTGGAAGCGAATTTATCAAGTTAAAACTGTTTCCGTTTATTATCTACTATTAACCTCTTGTTGATTTCAAAATCATTTTCTCGTTAATTTGATTCTTTTAAAACCTCTTCTTTGGAGGAAGCTTTTAAAATTGTGATATTTAAAGAAAATCGTTCGCTATAGAAAATCGTTGTTTTAAATGAAACTGAGTTTTTGTTGAGTTTTGTAGTTTAAAAGCCCATGGAAAAAGTTAAAAATCGAACTAAAGGTAAACAGTCTCAAAAGTCCAAATTACATAAAAAAATACCCCAAAAATAAAAGGAATTAAAAATCATAAATGGACTTTACGCAGTTCGATAGACATGTGGTCACCATTGAGTCCTTCGCCACACTGATCCGTCTAAGACTGGATATTACATGTATAGATAAAATAGAAAGGGGTGAGTTTACGTAAACTCAATGTGTAATCCCCACAAAATACATGCATACAGTCAATCACAACAAACAGTCAAATGCAATCTAGGCCTAAACCCATTTCAGTTTCAGTATCAGATATGCATTAATCAGTAAATAGAGTCTTACCCAACCAGCCTTTACACACCATCTCCGTCCATCCCTACACTCCATGTGGGGTTTAAACCACCCATCTATCCCTACACTACCGAATGCGGCACATAATCAGTAAATTGTAATTGAGTTGCTAGATAGTAGCCTTAAGAGCCTTTCAGTACACTTCTTCTAAATATCAACATCCCAACCTAATGCAATGTAACATACAGTATATAACATGCTAATACATGAATATCAGTTATAAATATAGTTCTGTATTCATTCATATAATCATCATGCTCAGTACATAAATCATACATACAGTTCACGCATTTAAAGGTCTAAGTAATGCTTACGGACCCTACAGTAGGTTCACAGTCGACTTGGGCGACCCGTGCAACCTTAGAACACATTTTAATTAAATGGGCTCACACGCCCATGTGGCCCACACGCCCAGATTGGCCTTAGCCGTATGGATTACACAGTCTGACCCAAATATCACACGCTTGTCGGTTTAACCCGTGTGGCTCACACGGCCACACTCCAACCATCACACGATTGTGTCTTACGCACGGCCTAGCCTTCATCGATCACATGGCCATGTTATCATACACGGCCTACCACACAGGCGACCACACGCCCGTGTGGCGTCGACAATTTGTAATTTCGGCTTTTTTCGAATCTCGTTTTCTGCGTTTTTTGGTACACACCTGTTATTGATTTGATGCAAAACCCCTCTCGAGATGCCAAAACCTAAAAATAATGCCAAAACCCAAAAATAATACCAAAACCCGATCAATTCCATTTAACAAAGCCAAACCATTCAACACCCCTAAATGAAAAACTCGAGAAATACTTCGAATGAAGCTTTGGTCACTTACCGAAATGAATACGGAAGCCTACACATCCTACTCACTGGAGAACACAAGTTGACTCCCTCGAGCAATACCTAAACATGAAATCAGCACATTAGCAAACCCGAAATCGTTTCCCCATTATTCCAAGCTTTCATGAAAACTTATCTAAAGTACCCAACTATGAAGATTTGCACGATAAAAAAGCGAACAAAAATCAAAAGGATGGCAGCCAGAAAGAAAAGTTGAAAGAGACGAAAGTTTGAAGAAGACGTCAAAAAAACACACAGTAATTTTCGGTAAGAGAGAGAAAAAGAAAAAAAAACTAATCAGATTTTCCCCAAAATCCCTAAATTTACTCTCCACTAACCCACTAACCAGCAACCACTCAGAATTTCTGTTTGATTGAAACTCTCTCGGTCAAACGAGCAAAAATAGACTCCCACGCTTACGCAGCGATTCGAACACAAGACTTCCAAAATACCAATTCCCTTACCACTTAAGTCAGCAGGCTCATTCTGATATAAAATTGCAGGGAACTAATTATAAGCCTACTAAACAAAGATAGTGCTTAATTCCAAAAATAACAAAAATTGCTGAAGCTAAGGCTTGAACTTGGGACCTCACACACACACCCAGAACACTTAACCACTGAAGCAAATACACATTTGTGTCACCTTTTCACAAAAACAGAAATAAGAATTTTGGGGCGTTACATCATGTTTTGACTTTTAGTATTCATGGACAGTACGAACCAAGTGGGAGAGTGTTGGAATTGCTCGATGTTTTGGTTCGTGGGGTTATTCCTACTTTTGTTGCCCTCAACTTTCACATCTTTGTATGTGAGATAGTGGATGTGTAGTTGGTGATTTTTTTATGAGGAACCACCACTATAAATACCAACTAGCATAAGGTAGGGGTGTTTAATCGGTTAACCGACCCGAACTACCATTAACTGAATTAACCTACCCTTTTAAACTCTTAACCGTTAATCGAATCGAAATTTTTTCAAAAAAATTCGTTTACGATTCGTTTTACGATTATTGAACTACTTCGCTATTTTTATTGTAAAATTTAGAAGTTTAGCCCTTGGTAATCTTAATGAAATATCGCATTCCAACCAAACACCAATAAACTGAATTGCACTAAAAATGAATCCAACCGAATGCCCCTAAGATATAGAGTCCTCACTTGCTCAAAAGTCTCAAAACCTACAAGAAAACCTTATGCAACCTTATTCAAATAAAAATACTAAAAATATGCATAAAAAAATAAAAATGCAAACCAAGAAATGTATAAAACGCATAAAAACAAACCAAAAAGAAGGAAAAGAAGGTAAAAAAAAAATTAAGTTTTTATTAAATAGCCATCAATCATCCAACAAAAACAAACACTAATTTGCTTGAATGGTAAAAAACATACATATGACATATTCAAGAATTTCTTTTATAACACTAATAAAATAACAATAGGAAGAAAAAAACTTATATAATAAAATAAACTATAGTAAATTTTGTGAGTGATTGAAAGGTTTAAGGTTTAAATGTGTAAAAAAATAAGGTAATAGGGGAAGTAGGGGGTTAAAGGGTTGGGAGGAAGTGAAATGAGTAAGAGCAAACTATCAAGTTAGCTAACATTATTGATAGAAGTAGTGGAATTTTTATGACTGATATTATTGGGTATTGATGTTAGGCTAAAATCATCTCAATCATAATACAAATCATGAGAATCAAATTATCTCAAAATCTTTTTTAAAAAAAGTTTATATGAAAATTAGGTATTTAAATTATACAATTTTTTTCATTTAGATACTTAAAGTTTTTTTTTATCAATGTAAATAGCTAAGGTTTTATTCCATTATTATTTTTAGTCCAACCGTTAAGTCATGTTAAAAAAGAATTAAAAATAATTAAGCTATAGCACATGTTATTTTTAATTAAATAAAAATATTTAAATTTAATATTAAGTAAAAAATAAAAATAAAAATATCAAGTCTCGTTCTTTCCGTCTCTATCTCCCTTTCCTACTTCATCTACTTTGTTTTCATCTTAAATTTTGAATCCCCTGCAAACCCAACCTTTTTTAGCAAATAACCTCCAAAGCCCAATATTATTTGAACCAGACAGGTCAGACAACCGATTGGATCAGAAATTAATTGAGTTATCGATTCAAAAAGTGATTTTGAATTGATTAAATTGAGAATTCATTCAAATCAATTAAATCGATTAAATTAATTTTTTTAAGTTTTAATAATATTTTAATTAAATTAATTGGACTGATGACTTGACTGATTCAATCACCGATCTAACTTTAAAAAAATATTGCGAAAGCATATGTGTGAAATCCAAAACTCAAAGACAAAAATCATGTAAAACCACATGCCATGGCCTTAAAATGGTGAAAGCCCCCACAATATTATTTTTTCAGCATTAACAACTCAAAAGAAAACTTAGGGAGTGTTTGTTTGCTGGAAAATATTTTCCGGAAATTGTTTTCCCAGTTTTCCAGTGTTTGTTTAAGGGAAAACATTTTTCCCTTTCATTTTGGGAAATCGTCCTACCATTTCATTTTCCGTAAGACATTTTCCTAAAGCTCTCTCAGGCAAATTCCCCTTTTTCTTTCCTTCCTTCCTTCATTCCTCCTTCCTTCATTCTTTCTCAGCCAAAGTTCTTTCTCTTTTTCCCCTAAATTTTCCTGTTCCTTTTTGGCTGAGAGCGTCAGAGATTCTACTACAAATGCAAGACTGGTAATCTTCCTTTCTAGTTGAATTTTATTTTTCATTTTTTATTTCCAATTCTGATGCTTCGCATAATCTTGTTTCGCTTTCAACCTAAAACCCCTTTCATTTTTATTTCGGTCTTTTCTCCATTTTATACTTGTATAATTTGTTTCAAATGATCTATGCTTAGGTATTTTATTCATTTGTACAGTGAGTGCTGGTTCTAGCATTTTGTGATTTAGGAAAAGTTAACCATCTTGTTGCCTTTAGGTATTAAACTATACAGTCTTTTGGTTGGGGTTAATAGTTGGCATCTTACTGTTTTTATATTTGTTATTTGCAGTATATTTCCCTGTTGTTTATTGGAATCTTGATCATAATATCAGTGCGGGGTTTCTTAACAAATCTAATGAAGGTAATGTTGTTCGTTTTTGGTGGCTGTCATGATAGTTCTATTTTTTATATGGTTCAGCAATTTTAGTTACCATATGTTATGTCTACATTTTATTGAAAATCAAAAGTCTCTATTTTGCCAATCCAGAATCAATGAATTTTCGTTAACAATGTAAAAACCTTTAAAATATTCAGGTCTTCTTATTGTTTCTATGTTGCTACTTGGCAGCTTTTATGACTGTCAGCATCATTGATCATTGACTTATTGCTATTGTTGTTCTTACTATTAATTGACCTCTTTTTATGGAGAATATTGTTTTTTTTTTGTTTATATATATTCATTTTGTTGTATGCATGAGCAGCAAGCTTGAGGCATCATGTCCACCTTATGTGCCTTATCTTCATTATTGAATGAAATCATATTTGTTTTAGAAGTAGTTTGTGGTTCCTAGTATCTAGTGTCTATGACTTTACTTACAATGTTTTGTTGCATGCAGATTCTTCTTTTGCAGTTTCCAGAGTTGGTAGTGGATTTTCAAGCAATGTTGTCCTTTTCCTTTCTGAAATTATGGGAATGTACTTCCTCTCTTCAATTCTTCTAATAAGAAAAAGTTTGAGGACTAAGTACAGGTATGGCTTGATAACGATTTTGTATATCTATTTTGTTTCTTATTAAGGAAGAAAAATGTTCCCTTGATTTGTAATAATTTCTGGATGTTAAATATCTCTTTTGATTTAAAACCTATAGCTTATGAGTTGTGTATCCTTAAGAGTTGATTATAATAGATGTTTTGGGTGGAGATATTCGGTTTGACTTTTACCACCAGGTGGTTTGATGCAATTTTTGTAGTGAGTGCTTTTCTTTCTCGATTTTGCTTTACGCACATTATCGTCGTCTCATGGTCGACAAACACCCTATTGAATGATGTATTCTCATGTAAGTAAATAATCAGCAGATCACTTCATTACGTCATTGTAATATTTAATCCCTTCTAGTGACTGCAACGATATAAAATTTCATTTGTGCCAAAGCAATGTGAGGAAAAGATAAAAGGGTACTTCTTGCCAACTTGTTTTTTACTGAATGCATCATATCAGACTGTTTTCCTTGTTTAGGTTTGCCATGAGGAAGCATTATTGTAAAATTTCAATTCAGTTTCGAGCCCCAAAACAGGTACCAAATTGGATTAATCCAACATTATTTAAACCATGTTATGCCTATTCAGTCTTTTTTATATGTGATTCATATTTTCGATTTTTCATTTTTAAAAAAATTGAATTAATATATGTGGAAACAAGTTTGTCGTTTCTCATTATTAAAAATCTTTCAGTTTTATGCTTAAACTTGTATCTAACAAATAACTGCGTGTGATTAATCTTAAAGAGTTGTTGTCTCTAAGACAATCATGAGTCATATTTTTCAAAGCAGTATTGTTCTGTGATCATTAAGATTAGCTCGGAAATTCCATTGAATTGTTTCGTTTTAGCTCTCAAAGCTGTGGACTTGAACTCACCTAAGATGTAGACCGTTAGGCCTGACCTAATGAATACAATATGGGTTGAAGAGTCAGGTTCTTATAAGCAACATGGCTCTCCCCCAAAATTTCCTGAAAAACCACAAATTTCTAATCCTATTTAGGAGATCAACCCTTAAGTTACTATTTAGGTCTTTGCTAGCGACAAATTTCCTAAGGAGTTAGGGTAAAACCGAAGCTACAGCTGTAGCAGCAATATGTATTGGTCAGTGTTAGATTTATTTTAAAGAAATGGTTTGCTCCAATACTAGTGTGTATCTGCACCATTCATGTTTCTAAATGCAATTTGTTCAGAGTTTTTCATATATTTAGAGCATCATACTTTATATTCATGTCGAAATATGTACATAAATGCTAGATATGGATAAAAAATTTAGCCCACATAGATATAAACTTAACATGTATTCTGCTTTTTGGTCATTGATTTGAAATGATGCATTAAAATACACCTGTAACAGCCCTTCCACTTTTGGAAGAAAATTGAAATGATGACTTGGCTAGTACATTAGTTACAACTTTGTTCAGTGTTAAGTGGTGTTATACCTGTTAAGTATCAGGTTTCGTGGTTTCATACTAAAGTTGTGGCTTCCAATTAGTTTTAAGTTGGATGCTTAACATGGTACCAAAGCTCAGGTTTTGTCATTTTGTTCATCCTGCCTTACTCAAGCGAGGTCAGAATTATTTCCTGGATACTTTCATTAGGTTCAACAAAAAATTCCTAGATAGTGTAAAGACTTACCTAAAGTTGAATCAAAGTGAATTTATACTTCTAGCTAGTTTGCTGTTTAAACAATGAAGAAATCAGGATGAGACTAACTAATCACATTTGCCATTGCATGATTTTATATGCTTCTTGCTTGTTGTTTTTCTATTTGTTGTTCTTACCCCTTGCATTCCAGGAAGATGAATTGTTGCCACTAACTTGCAGGTTGCAACCATTGCATGATTTTAAATTATTCTTGCTTGTCATTGTTCTATTTGTTGTTCTTACCCCTTGCATTCCAGGAAGATGAACCATTGCCACTAACTTGCAGGTTGCAAATTACGTATGTAAAACATACTTTGGAAACCCCTTAAGACTAGATTTGTCTTCTACATCACCAATTATATGATTCAAGATGAAGAAACTTCAAGCTATAATTTTGTTTATGATGTAAGAGAGATGATTATTTGTGTATGTCAGTTGATAATTCATTTGTCGAGTCATATGTAAACCCCGATTCTTTAACTCGGCTATATTGTTTTCAATACAAGCTCTCCTTTACAATTTAAATATGGTGTAATATTAGTTATGCACTTGGACAATATTGTTGTTATTATGTTGTGAACTACTAATTATGTATTTGGATAATATTATTAATTTCTAGTATTAATTATGATTTGGAAGCTAATTTATAATTATTCAATCCTTGTTTTTTATTTTTTTATAACACAATTACAAATAATTTATTTGACTTTGGATATTTTCAATTTATGATGGTTAATATTCTAGCTTAATAATTGAGTATTATTATATATTTAATTTGATTTATTTATTTATAAATAAATCATTGCAATATATGTAAAAACATTTAAAATATAAATTTATTAATATATATATTTATTAATATATGTAAAAATAGCTTTTCCGGAAAATATTTTTAGACTGCCAAATAACAGAAAATACAGATTCATTCAAACACAAGAAAAGTAAATCATTTTCCAGAAATCATTTTCTGAAAAATATTTTACTAGCAAACAAACAGAGCCTTAAAATACGAGACGACATACAAAAAGAAAATGCTTCTGACAAATTTTAAGTAAGAGTTTGTTTTATCAATTTACATTTTTTTTCCTGAAATGATGAAGATAGAGAATATGAATTAGGACTGGAGAGAGAGATTATATTTTAAATTTAGTTTAGTTTTTATTTAATTTTAATTTTAATTTTTTTATATAATTAAAATTACAATTTGCCGTTATTTGATTATTCATAATTCTTTTTAAATGGGAGTTAATGATTAGATTAAAAGTAGTAATAAAATAAAATTTTGGGTAAACTATAAAATAGTCATGTAATTATAAAAAAATTAATTTAGGCACACAAAATAAAAGAAATTGTAATTAAGTACATAAGTTATATAGTTTAGTCATTTTGATCACTCCTGTTAAAATCACAAACGGTAAACTGATATAATAGTTAAAAATTGATATAATAACAAATATAGTTCTCAATTTTTACATATTAAATCAATTAAATTATAATTTTAAGAAAATTAACTTTCTAAATTTACAAATAGTTTTAATTTGATCCTGATTCTAAAAAAATTAAAAATATATATATAAAAATATACTAATAAATTTAAATTTAATATTGATATTAATATTTATAATATTAATATAATTATATTAATACTAAATAAAATAAAAATCATCTCACTCCGTCTCCGTCCCCCGTCCGAGATAGTGATTTGGGACTCCCCTACCTACAACATACATTGGCTTTCTAAATCGTCGATTTGAACTTCTCAAAATGAGTCCGATAGATTTTTGATTTGGTTTGAACAAAATATATAACCTCAAGGCGTATAAAAATGGTTGGATCAAAGTTTTCTGGATTCTCACAACTGTTGGTATCTGCGATAGTGAAATGGTTAGATTTTGGAGTCAAAGGGCTTCCTCAAGCCTGAAGAAAAGCCAAGCAATGGTTTTACTTTTAGCAGTTGATGGTGAATGGACATAATTGAGATTCCTCATCATTTCATTTCATGCCATTGTGAGCTAAACTGCTAAGAACACTGCCCCATGCAACTGCTGTTTCAGACAAAAGACAAAACGTATCAGCCTCTGCCCCACTCCCACCTCCTCTTTCACGTCTCTTTATTATTTTATCTAATCTTAGTATCATTTTATTCGCACCATCTTTAAGCTTAATATATATGTATAGGATCTAGTAGTTTAAGGGCTTTTCTCTTTAATATATTAGACCAAATAAGAAAAGTGAAAGTGTAGTTAATATAAATAAAATAAAGTGATATAAAATATTAGATTCCTAAACCAATTACAAAGATAGGAATCAGATCACATTTATAATAGTAATACGTTGCCATATGCTTTAATTCCATCTGACATTACATTCCCAAGCATAAAAATCACAAATTCAGGGTAAAACTAAACCTTGCATCAGCTTCCCTTGTACAAAAGCAGTAAAACCCCCACAATTTCCCACCATAAAAAGCTTGATTTATACTTGGACAAAGGAGGTGTTGCTGACCTATCGGACCTGCAAGACATTATTAAATAAAAGCAAACATATCAACATTATTCAAACCCTGCCAAGTGTCAAACAGAAGAGAATACAATGACCATACCCTGGTGCTGCATACAGACACTTTCCATAGCCTGCATATGTAAGATGAGCAAAGTTATTGTATGTTGATGATGAAATGAATCATTTCTTTATACAAACTACACAATGAAAAAGATTTTTACTGGGGTTATTTTTTGTTAAAGTGGCGGTTCCTCCGAAATTGCAAGCGATATCGGAGTTGCCATTCTGTTGGTAGTAATTATTGAAGGCATAAGAAGCATGAGAAAGGAGTGTGTCAGGCTCATAACATTTTCCTCCCTCCTGGATTGCACCACAATCAGACATTCCCAGTCCACATGCCCAGTCTAATGCATTCTGCAAGTCAATCTGGGAGACACCTGCCAGTGCCACACACCATGTGGTACCATCAAGGAAAGTTGTGTTTCCTTCTGGGGGTGAAAGGGTTGTCACTGGAATCGCTGCATCTGCCTTGTCTTGCACTGATGTTTCCGTTGTTGGCACTACCATTGTTAAGTTTAAGAAAGGTATATAAACAAGAATGAGATCCGAGAGGCCAATGAGGAGAAAGAGAAATGAACTCTGTGACCCAATACCAAGCCAAGAAATAAAAGAGGAGAGAAGCAAAGCAAACCATTGAAAGAAGCATACCTAGAAAACAGCAGGTCATTAATAAGAGGGAGCACTTGAAAACCAAAGCTACCTTTGTCATGGTGTAGGTGCTTTCTTCTTTAGCTAACCTCCTCTTCTAAAACCTCTTTCACTCCACCACACTACACCACTAATGAGTGTGACAAAAAAGGCTCACGTCCTTAACACTCGTAATATGTCTTAAGAGACATCAACTCTTCTTACACCACTTAATCACATTAACAAGAGTGGAGAAATGTGTTATAAATGCTGCAGATGGGAAAAAAGAAGGGAACTTGAGAGGAATCAGGAGTTTCTTGAAAGGAAATTATCCTCTTTTTCTCTTTATTCAAGGAGAAAAAAGAGTAATGTATGTATCAAGAAATGCATGAGTGTTAAGCCACCCAGGTACACTAGTTGGGACACACCATTACACCACTGATTTTATATTATTTCTCCCTTTCTTTTCCTTATTGTATATCTCGGTTTTTTTTATTCCATTTTCAAATTAATGTGTTTGTGCTACTATTTCAACTTTAATTTTTTTATTTAATTTCATATTTAAACTTAACATTTTTTTTTAATTTGATATCTAATCTAATTTTATTCAATTTCACACTTAAACTTAACAATGTTATTTTTTTATAAGATAGTAAAAATAATTAATGTTTTATCAGCATGTGGCAAATAGCATGGTATTTCGCTTTTGTATTTTAAATGTTTAATTACTTTTAGTTTAATTTATTTATTTCATTTTTGTTAATTTAAAATAATGAATTTATTTTAATTTGGGATTTTAGAACTCTCGTCTAATATTAATTTGTTAAGTATAGCTCAATGCATAATTTTTCAAACACAAATTTCCTCTAATACTAATGATATTTTTATAGTATAGCTCGAATTTTTTAACAACATTAGTGTTTTGGGGTATTTTGTATAACATTTCACTAGTTTAAATATCAAATTAAACTTAAAAAAAATTAGGTACCAAGTTAACAAAAATTATCAAATTCAAGCACCAAATTAAATAAAAAAAATTAGATACTAAATTAAGAAAAAGTGGGAAATGTTATATAAAGGGAATATCATTAATATGTTATTGGGTGGAGAGAAGTGAAATTCTAAAATTGAAATAGTGAAAAAGAGAGTGGCCAGAAAGCACAAAGTTCAAAGCCTATTTTATAGTGATGCCCCAACTCCAAATTGAAATCATATTCAGAGTCAAAGCCCAAAATTGATTCCCATTTCAGTGTACAAAGTCAAGCCTCAAAACCCATGAGATTTCTAGTTTAGGGTTTTAACAAAGTGGAGAGTGCATTTATAAAGAATCTTAATAATAATTAAAAATATTTTAAAAAATAGTTTTAAACTTGGGTAATTTATTTAAATTTTCATAAGATATTTTTTATTTAGTTTTTAAAATCTTGTATAATTGACCTTTCAAAATTTGTATGATAATAGTCATTATTCAAAAAATTTATAGTCAAGACCTAGTTGTAAAAAATATTTGGTTTTTCATTTAAACGTTAAAGTATATTGATCAATTATTTGAGATAATAATAATAGTTTAAAATTTTTGAGAGCTTTTACCTTTAAAAAATGGAGAGTTTTTTTAAGGTTAAATTACTCTGAATTATTTTTATTTAAAAATTTGATGATATATCTATAATATGATTTTGTTAAAAAATAAATAAATTTAATGGAGAATTAAAAACTAAAAAATAAATATAAAAAGGAGAGATTGTCACTTGTCGCAAATTTTATGATATATCTATAATAGTATTTGTCTTTTATACGAGGTGGTTAAGTCAATCATGGCTTTCAACTAAACGCCCTACTTTGCTATCTTCAAATCATAAATTGTTTCGAGTATGGGCTCAAGTAACACAAATTAAATCACAAAATGGAACATGTAGTTAACTTTGGGTAAGAATGTTAATTTCTCTCTGTAATAGATAACTACACATTTTTCTCAAAAAATATAATTTATTCTATGAAAAAAATTGCCACTACTTTATAGCAGAATAACTATGTCTATTAAATTCTTTAAATTATTTAACCAGTAGTTTCTATTTATAAAAACAACACAAGATATCTATTTAAATAATGTCTAATTAAATAATATTTTAATAGAAAGTACAATACTATAGTAGAACTATAGTATAAGGAGTGGCGACACCCCTAGTAAAACGCTAGGATTTGTCGCCCCTTACATAGTATAAGGCCTAGTTGGTTTTTTTTTATATTGAATCTAATTATATGTGTTTCTTAAACTTTAATCCAACCCAATATTTAGTTTCTATTACCCAAAATATTATTTATTTAATTTACTTAATTTTATTTAAATTAATTTTTCAATTAAATTACTTTCTCAACCCAATTCTAATTCCGTTAAAGCCATTACAAATTTATCATATTAGAATATAAGAGGATATATATTTAATTGTTTTATTCAACAAATCCATAATGACTAATTAATTTAATTCTTATTTCGAACTTCAATTAATTAATCACTTATTTAATTATAATTAATTAAATAATAATTATAAAATATTAAATTAATTCTTTAAGTCATTTTTGTACTTAGTGAGCAAATGCATTCATTTTATAACCACATAACTAAAAAATTGGTATTTTAATGAATCTAAATTTGACAAAGAATTTAATTGTGTTAACAGTTGGATTTAATTTTTTAAATTTAAAAAATAGAGGGACTAAATTCATTGAAATAAAAGTAGGAGAACTAAGTTCCAAATATATAGGGACGGATCCATGATTTTACTCCAAAGGAGACGAAACTTCTAAATTCGAATGACCTTTTTTGTAACATAAAAATGTATCAATTCTTCAGATTTTTTTCTTATCAAATAAATCAATTTAATGTTTTTAAAAAAACATGAATGATTTAACTATAAAAAATTTAAAAGAAAAAAATCACACTATATAAAATTAAATATTTCTTTCCAATATGCAAAAAAGAATAACTAATACTATACTAAAAATTTCATAAATATCATTATAATTCCAAAAATTAAATTTAAAAACTTGGCCTTATTCCTATTTTTCAATATTATGCATCCTAAATTGCACTCTTCTCTTTTTATAAGATCAAGCTCATCAATGATAAAATTTGTTAAAAATTCTCGAGCTATCTCTTTTTCGGTGTATGCCATCAAGTAAGTTGAAAAAAAAAAATCATCCTCCATTATGTTGCGAAGCCTTACCATAGGAAGATAATTCCTTAGCAAGACATACAAATCAAAATACAAAGAAGTCACTACTCTAATATGTACGGTATAGGTCAAATCAATTAATTTTGAAATTTGACTTTAACTTCCATATTGGTCCTCTAAGTTTAGTCTTTCAAGGCTCATCATACATTAATATTTGATTATAATTATTAAAGTTATATAATTAAAAACTTAAAAATACTTTGTTAATATAAAGTATAATTTTATGATTTAAGGGGCGAATTGTATGAAATTCAATTTAGTCAGGGGGCGAATGTTATATAATGTGAACACCAAATCTAAAATACATGATAATTTATATATAAAATTCAAAATTTTAAAAATTTCAAAGAGGGCGATGACCCCTCGCATCCCCCTGAATCCATCCCTACATATATACGAAAAATATAAAAAATTAAAATATATTTTAATCAAAATAAAAATATTACCAAATTTATCCCACCAAAATACAAATTTTATAAAAGGGAAAAGAAAACCTTTGGAAATCGAGCATATCTTACCATATTTTTGGATAAATACCCAAATAAAGGTGTGGATGAGTTGTGCCTAACTAAGCTGTGGTCCATTTTTTTTGTTTAAATTCTAAGATGAACTCAACTTGGCCTAGGATATCCGAATAATGCATTTCATTCTCTAAAAAGTGCCATGATGTTTAATATATTGACCCACAATTTAAATAGATCTGGGTTGAATTTTATACAGTTTGTATATTGAGCTCACATGATATTAAGTGTTTGTAGGAAAGGTATTTACACATGTCAAACTTAAAGTAAGATACGTGTTGACATACATGAACCCTACTTACGATGTCTCATCCACGAACAATAATCATATCATAGAAATACACAATTCCACCCACATAAAAAAAATACAGAAACATTTAACAAAAAATAATAAAATATTAAAAATATATAACGTTATATTATTATTTATTTACTTCTATAATTAAATTGAATTTAGTAAAATTTAAAAGAAAATTAAGGAGGGGAGTAGGAGCCATTGGCAGTCCCTCCACTGTTGTTCCTGTATTATTACAGAAGTAAATGATGTTTATTTATTGAAGGGTATTTAGAAAATTAGAAAGCCCAATCTAAGATGCGAGAGGATCCTATCAAGGCGTGGATGGCGCCCGACCAACAACTTTCCTTTTGCCGGCTCTCTGTTTCTGGTTGGCTTAACCTAATAAGGCTTTATCTTTTAAAGCCCATGTGCTCCTTCCATTTTCTGTCTTTCATTTATTCCAATTCCGATTGCTTTTCTCCTTCATTTATATTACTCTTCTTTTTCTTTTTTATTTGAATCCTTTATATCATTCTTTTTTAAAATATATTTTATATACTTAATAATTTAATTTACGTAAAAATATTTCTTATATATAATTAAAATAATAATAAAAATAACTTGTTCAAATTTAATTTAATATGGATTGAACTAATAACTCAAAATTTCAGGAGATCTTATTACTATTTATAAAATAAATAACATATATTTTTTGAATATTGTTATTGAAAATGTGAAAAACTTTTAATTTTTAAAATATTTTTGTAATTATTTATATACTTTTTATAGAGTAAGAACTAAATTGACAAAAAAAAAAAAAAAACCTATAAATGTTGAGGGTTAAAAGAGTTGTTTTATCTTCTTATAACAGCTACAACATCAATTTTAATAGCAAAATTGGTGGAGGGACCAAGATTTTCAAATAAAAAAAATATAAGAACTTAATGTCTCAAACTTAAAATATAAAAAATAAATTAAATTCTAAAAGAGTATAGGGGCATTTGACAAATTTAAACATATATTATGAATAGATGTAGGTTTTTTTTTTTGTTTAAAAAAATGTAGTCAATTCTTTACGTATCTCATTTGAGGGTTTAATATTTGCTAATGTGAATGGAGCACCAGCCGTTTATTTCTGTAGAGAACACCCGTGACAAAGAGATTAATCACTACTATCATCGACAATAACACCCTAATTTTGAAAAAAGAAAAAAAGCAATGAAACATAAAAATAGAATTATGTTGTTGTATGACATGCATATAAAGTGACACGTCATTATCTGAGGTTCTTATTGTTTAACCAATCCCTGAGATCAGCCACATAAAAACTTTAACCTTTTTATTATTCCTTTTCATGTTGTTGAATAGAAACTTTTAAGAATTTGCATTTATTTATCAAATAATATATATTGCTGAATGTAAATTAGTATGTGGTAAAGAAGAAAAAAGGTAAAAGTAATATTCCAACACAATTCAACTACTCTTACCTTTTAACCAAAATTGAGACTTTAAAAAATAATCGGAAATTAAGTCTGAGTTCAATTATTAAAATCGTAAGTATTTTTTAATTAAAATTTATCAATTTGATATATTGATTAAGTCATGACATGTTATACGATTAAGATGACAAATTTTAACAAAAACTACCCATGAAAATAATGATTTAAATTTAGGTTTAAAAGCATATGGATTAAACCTCAAATTCTAGAGAATTAGAGGGAGTAGTACCATATTTTAACCTTGTTTTTAAGTCTTAGAAAACATGAGGGCATCATCCACTTCATAATATAGAACAGGGGGCCTTTTGATATAGACTACTCATCAGAGTATCCGCATATTGAGAAATAAAAGGAATGAATGGTTTAAACATGGCAATTCATAAACATGTATGTCGCAACCGATTTTTGACAAAACGGGTGTCGAACTTGGGGTTTTGAAAACGGATAAAACGGGAGTCGCCACCGATCTTTTATTAGGTGTGATCGGACCACCTTTGTTTTAATAAAACATTTTGGTTTACTAAAACGATACTTTTGGTCTACGAATGTTCGAGAAAAATAGGTTCGAGTCGGTTACGTGCGAGGAAGGATTAGCACCTCGCATAACGCCCAAAATCGGTACCAAATTGATTGATCAATGTCCTAATGTCGAAAAGTTGAAAATATTTAAGAAAAAAGAATTAAAAGAATGGATTAATTAAATCGGGATTGAATCTTAAGATAACCTCGTTTCGAAGGAATAAAAGTATCATACCCAACACGTTAGGATATAACACCCTTATATTTCGATATCAAAATCATCTTCAAAAAAAAAAATTATTTGAATATTTAGTCGAGCGAAAAGATCGACACCCAACACGTTAGGGTGTAATTTTTCGGCCTTCTAAACGCACAAATATTACCTCTTTTGTATAAAATAAAAAAAGTCGGATTGTGATTTAAAACCTTTGATCCACATGGAATGGCGAAGACGAGAAATTTACAACATATGATGATAAAAGAAGTAATAATAAAAACAAGAAGAGATAATATAAAAATAGTAACAATAAATTAAAAAAAAATAAACTAAAAATGTTAGTAGCTATAGGGAAAATATTAAGTATAATAATAATAGTAATAATAATAATAATAATAATAATAATAATGATAACAATAATAATGATAATAATAATAAAGCAAAAATATGTACAAAGATAATATAGATATGGTGGTAGTATATAATAATACAATAATAGTAGTAATAATAATAACAGTATAAAAATAAAATAACAATGACAGTGATACGAAATATATACAATATACTAATAATAATAGCAATAATAAAGTTAGTTAGACAAAATAATAGTAAAATATATACATAAAAATATGATAATAATAGTAATAGTAATAATAATGATAATAAGTTAATAAAAAATAATAATAAAACATGTACATAAAGATACAATAATGGTAATAACAATATGCAATATATATACATAACATGATAGTATAAACATAATAATGATAATAATGATAATAATAATAATAGCAAAGGAAAATATATATGAGTATATTAATATAAAGATAGTAGTTATATAAATGTGAATTAAAGTATATACAAAATAGCGTAACTATAAATAGGTAACCTAAAGTTAAATAGGGGATAATAATATTAGACTAAAAATATATACATTATAATAATAAAGATATAAATTACATGTAATGCAGTATGAGTATAATGACAATAATGATATAATAATAATAATAAAATATACATATATATATATACACATGACTAAAAAATATTAATAGTAGTAATTAATAATAATAATAATAATAATAAATAAGAAAAAGATAATAATAGTGTAGACACGAAATATGTACAACATGCTAATATAAATATGACAATATAGTGATTTTAAATAAACATATAACATAAATAAATTTTAGCTACAAATAATATACGATATAATATTATGTAATATACAATTTCAAAACACATAACATATAAAAGATATCTAATGAAAATAATTTTTATCGTAATAAATAACAATTATAAAGAATACACATATATATATTTATACTATTAATATACTGGTATATAAATAATAATATGGTCAATTTTAACATACTACAAAATAATAAAATAAAATAACGGGATAAAAATAAAATAAACGAAGAAAACAAGGGGTCAAATGGTAAAAAAGCGTGAGATTAAATAAAAAACACGCGTAAACGAAGAGGACCGAGCGGGTAAAAATCCTGAGCCTAGATGTTCATCCATGAACCCAGGACTTGATTGAAAACCTAGAGGGATTAAAGGGGAAATTCATAAAAAGAAAAAGAAACAAAAAGACTAATTGAATGCTGCTGCAAAAGGATAGGGACTAGCTGCGCAATTATACCTTTTAAGGAATATGCGCATATTCCTTTAGTAAAAGGCGCCGTTTCATTGTTATCATTAACATAAAAGAAATATTGTTTTTTTTTTGAACTTATTCTTAACACTTCACAAAAAAAATTAAAAATAAATCCCAAAGCCCCCCCATTCTCTCCCTCTCTTTTCTCATTTCCCTTTCTTTTCTCTCACACACGACGGTAGGGCTTCCTCCGTCTGTTAGATTCGCCACAGATATGGTGGTGAAGTCGTGTGAGGAGGAGACCTCCTACCCCAAAGCGGAGAAGGAAGACCTCGGGTAACCCCTTTTTCCTCTTTTCTTTGCCTTTTGTTTTTGATTCAAAATAATAATAAAAAAACAGAAAAATCAAATAATAAGCCGGCCGAAAAAAAAGGGTGAAATCACCTTTAAATGCTACTGATCTGTCAAATATTTTTGCTTGGATTAAAAGTTGTTTTTTTTTTTTGTATTCCGTTCATCCAAAAAAATCCCCCCTTTACTGATGTTTTCATTCGGTTTTTATAGTAGAGATTGAAAGAAAAAGAAAGCTAAAATACAATAGATGACTCTATTTTTTGTTTGTTTCTTTTGCTTTCTAGTATTGTTGCGTTTTATGCATTCTTGCGGATCGTGGCCGGCAGCAGAAGTGGAGGCGTGGCTAGTGTGGTAGTGGCGGCGGGGCTTGCGGCGCGAGAGAGGAGAGGAACTCTAGGGTTCCCCGATTAGTTTTGGGCCATTGGGCGCCGTTATTTGGGTCGGGGTTTGTAATGGGCCGGGATTAATGACCGGGCCAAAATTGGTGATTACAATTTGCCCTCTTTGCTCATTATCGTGAAGCGATAATAGAGCAAAGACAATAGAAGAACCAATTTTGCGGTCTTTGCCAAGCCTTGACTTGTTGGTCCTCGTCTTCTTTAAACATCTTCAAACTCAAGCAGTAACTTGTCGCTCTTGATCCGCTTCACCGTTTCGTTATATCTTCAAGGAGATGACATTTCCTATTCCATTGCTTCTTTAAGGGCACGATGAGTGGTGGTGCCTTGATTGGCTTTGATGTGATTTGTGGCTTTGATCTTTCCACCGGGACTTTGAGGAACCGCTTTTTCAAAGCGCTTCCTTGTTATCTTCGGGGCTTCGATCTTCAGTCTACTCCCATGCTACTCCGATAGATATGATCTGTAGCTCCAATCTGCTCTTGTTCAATCCTCTTTGTCCACTGGAACTTTTTCATTCAATTTGCTCAATGCGACTTGAGTTTTCCGTCTGCAAGTTCCTCGCGTGTGACCCGAGGCTCAACCACACTCTCATAATATGATTTTTTTTTTTTTTTTTTGAAAAGTAGAAATTGAAAATACCTCGGCATACAACCTGAGGCTCAACTCACCTGAGATTTTTTTTTTTTTTTTTAGGGAAATTTGTAGAACAAAAATTGAAAATACTTCATCGTGTGACCTGATGCATCAACTCACCTCTCACAATATGAGTTGATATTTTGAAAAGAAATTAAAGGACGCCTCAGGGAGTGACCCGAGGCTCAACTCACTTCTCTCTGATATGAGTTGATATTTTGAAAAGAAATTAAAGGACACCTCAGGGTGTGACCCGAGGCTCAACTCACTTCTCTCTGATATGGGTTGATATTTTGAAAAGAAATTAAAAGACACCTGGGTGTGGCCTGAGGCTCAACTCACTCTCTCTACGATATGAGTTGATATTTTGAAAAGAAATTAAAGGACACCTCGGGGTGTGACCCGAGGCTCAACTCACTTCTCTACGATATGGGTTGATATTTTGAAAAGAAATTAAAAGACACCTCGAGGTGTGTGGCGAGGCTCAACTCACTTCTCTACGATATGAGTTGATATTTTGAAAAGAAATTAAAAGACACCTCGAGGGTGTGACAGAGGCTCAACTCACTTCTCTCTCGATATGAGTTGATATTTTGAAAAGAAATTAAAAGACACCTCGGGAGTGACCGAGGCTCAACTCACTTCTTTTCGACATGAGTTGATATTTGAAAAAAGAAATTAAAAGGCACCTCGAGGAGTGACGAGGCTCAACTCACTTCTCTCCGATATGAGTTGATATTTTGAAAGGAAATTAAAAGGCACCTCAGGGTGTGACAGAGGCTCAACTCACTTCTCTCTCGATATGAGTTGATATTTTGAAAAGAAATTAAAAGGCACCTCGAGGAGTGACCGAGGCTCAACTCACTTCTCTACGATATGAGTTGATATTTTGAAAGGAAATTAAAAGACACCCTCAGGTGTGACCAGAGGCTCAACTCACTTCTCTCGATATGAGTTGATATTTTGAAAAGAAATTAAAAGACACCTCGAGGAGTGACCGAGGCTCAACTCACTTCTCGACATGAGTTGATATTTTGAAAAGAAATTAAAAGGCACCTCGTGGAGTGACCGAGGCTCAACTCACTCTCTACGATATGAGTTGATATTTTGAAAAGAAATTAAAAGACAAGAAATTAAAAATACCTCGGTCTTGCTTTCGCTCAGAAGGCAACATCTGCTATGCTTGATCGCCTTCGCTTAGGAAGGCGAGATCTGTTTTTTCGATCCTTCGCTTAGGAAGGCGAGATCTATTTTTGATCGGGCCACTTCGGGAAGGCGAGATCTGTTTTTCGATCAGTCTTCGCTTAGGAAGGCAAGATCTGTTGTTTGATCAGCTCTCGTATTATGAGTTGATATTGAAAAACAGTACTTGAAAATGTATTATCTGGCGGAACTTGGATGCCTTCTTTGTCCTTGATTTGGTATAGTTATCGTCAA
This sequence comes from Gossypium bickii, assembly GCA_025503065.1. Lineage (NCBI taxonomy): Eukaryota > Viridiplantae > Streptophyta > Magnoliopsida > Malvales > Malvaceae > Gossypium > Gossypium bickii. The sequence continues at coordinate 12,439,426 of CP106716.1, read as the reverse complement.
AAACTTCTTGCTTTACTGGTGCACCTGTATGTGTCATGCGTGATGATATGCACATGTTTGTCTTAAATGCCTATATGATTATGCCATGCGCCCTGGGCTTGTTTGTCCTGTATCTCTTTCCGTTACGACTTTCATGGTAGCCGGTGTTCATTGCTTCAACTCTTGACTTTTCTTTCGGGTTTTGTTTCCGTCCTCAAATCCGCGCTTCTCGTATATTACCCTTTTGCCCCTCTGAACTTCAGGGTTCATCTCGTTGTGACCTAGGGTCTCTATTTGTCCTACTGCGACTCTACAACATAGGATTTGTCTATTCTTCACTCTACCCTCTTGTTATTCAACGGTACAGAATCTGTATCAACTTCTTTCTAACGATCACTCTTTAGGTGACCCAACCAGATGTATACGCGTGATGCTCGCATGAATGCAGGATGTCCTGTTCTTGGTTTAACAATGCCCATTTTTCGTCAGGATTGTGTCATTGACACGGTACCTTGTCATTTTGTTCAACCACCTTAATTTGGACTCAGATATTTCCAATCCTTAAGCTCGGTGAATTTTAAGCAATAATCCTGTTTCAGATTCCTGTATTGTTTAGAGGTTTCCAGAGTAATATGCGAAACTCCTTTCATGAAAGTATTATTAGTCCAATAATCGTTATTTCAATGCAAAATGCTTGAAAAAGACCATGATGATGGATGGAATGGGAATTTATTAGGAGTATAGCTTGAATCAAACAGGTTAATCAAAACTAGCATATGCAATGAAGAAGTGGTTCATTTAGAGTGAATTTTGAAAAGACAGGGATAGCAGACTCAAAAATGGGTGACATGGAAACTAGGTGCCCAGATATCGCATGACTGAGCCTGCTGTTCAAACTTCTTAAAGACCTTTCTAAACTTAATATGTGTTCAGGGGATCCGGAGCACTTTGTTGATGCCCCAAGGCACAACATTCTTCCTCTTTGTTACTTCGAGCGTAGCAAGACTACTGCATGCCCCATTTTTATCAAAATTTGAGCCGCCCTTTTTTGGGGTTTTCAACTCAAGCCCACCTTTGGTCTCAAAGTGCCCTTTGCGGGTTTTCACTTTGGCCTCTTCTTTTTCCCCCTTTTTTTTTTTGGTTCTCTTTTTTTCTTTTTCTTTCTTTCTTTCTTTCTTTTTTTTTTTTTTTTGAATTCACCAGATTGTACAGGTCCTTGTCACCTACCTCAAACAATATCTTTGTTTCCCTAGAACAGACATTCTTTGCTACCTAAAGTTTTTCCTGGCTTGGCATCTTCTTTCTTCTGAAGTTCTTGTTGCATGGGGAGGATCTTCTTCAAAACCCTGTCATGAAGTTTTCTAAGGCGATCTTTTTTGTTAAAAACTCACTTCATCTGATCGTGACGGACATCTCTCGACATCTTCTCTACACATTCACTTGATTATATTGGGGTCCGTTTCGCCTCACCCAATTTGGGCTTGGCCCGTGCCCCGAAAATACGTTGCCCCACCAGAAGTCCTGAAAAGGGTACGTAACTTCTATATGCCAACATTTTAGGTTATCTTCCTGACAATCTTCGTTTTGTTGCCCCTTTTTTTTTTTTTTTTTTTTTTTTTTTTTTTGAGTATACCATCAGCATGTGGTCTTCAAATATAGGTTTCTTCTGCGACTTTCATGTAGTCTCGGTGCGTCTTAACGTGATCACACAAAAATATCTTTGAACTCTTAAGGATAATTCAATGATTCCTTGCCCTGTTCCTTTGGGAAGCTAAGCTTCTATCTTCATCTCCCTTGTAGTGTTTGCTAGCATTTCGTAAGTTGGGATCTACCATTCTTGACAACTTAGGAAACAAGTTGCGACCTCTGTCATCTTTCAAGTTCTTAGATCCTCTAGACACATATTTCTCTAAAAGGGAGTCAGTAACAGTGTCGCTCATGTCATTGATATCTGGGGACCCATTGTGGGCTTGGAGGTAGAAAATTAAAAGCATGACATGAATGAAACGATGCAGAGTTTGAAAAGGAGTGAAAAAAAAAGCACTTTTATTGAAATAACAATTCTGGAAACAAGCCTATTTCACGAAAGAACTCTTGTTGCCTCTAGGCTTGAAGTAACAAGCGTTTTCACATATCACTCTAGATTAGCTAAAATACATAGATCCTACTACACGGTCCCATCGTTCAAAACAAACTCGAGAGGATAAGGGTGTATCGGTGAAACCTCATTAATTGCATCATCCTTCCGTCATCGCATTTGCGTTTCCTCCAAAGCATGGTTTGGGAGGCGGATTTCGATCCACGAGATTGATCCCGTCAAAGCGCGAATGCCCCCGCATCAATAAGGCTTTGAACCTTCCTTTTAAAGGCTAGACAATTGTCCGTGGAATGCCCCCTGGTTTCAAAGCATGGTACATGCAACTAGCATTAGGATCGTACCATTTAGGGTATGGAGGTTTCAATGGTGCTATGTAATGCGGTGCTATTAATTGTTTCTCCAATAATTTTGGGCGTAATTCTCAGTATGTCAAGGGAATAGGGCAAACCGAGGGTTTTCGGGGTTAGGTTTTCGTCGACCTTGGTTCATTTTTGGGTTGGCTTGGAGCGGTCATGGTATTTGGTGAGAATATGGTGAATGGTCTTTGGACATCGGTGGCGTAGACGGGATAAGGAGGAGGGGGTTGATAGTAGAGGTTTTGGGGAGGAAAATAGACGTTTGGAGGTGGGCGGAATTGAGGTTGTGGTTGAATTGGGTACGGGTTAGGAGCATAGAGGCTCCCCGTCCCCACCATATGGGCTTCGGGTTCTTTCTTTTTTACAGGTGCTGGCCTTTTTGAACCTTCAGTACCCTCCATTCTTCCACTTTTGATGCCGTTTTCGATGAGTTCCCCAGATATTACGAGGTCGGCGAAGTCTTTTGTGGCATTTCCCACCAGCTTGTCGTAGAATGGAGCTCTCAAAGTATTGATAAAAAGGACTGTTGTCTCACTTTTAGTTAGTGGGGGCTCAACTTGGACGGAGAGATCCCTCCATCTCTGAGCGTACTGTCTGAAGGTCTCCGTTGGCTTCTTTTCCAACATTTGTAGCGTCAGCCGGTCGGGAGCCACGTCAGAAACATGCTTATATTGTTCACAAAATGCAGTTGCCAGGTCCTTCCATGACCGGATCTTCTCTGTACTAAGCTAATCATACCATCTGAGGGCTGATCCGATCAAGCTATCTTGGAAACAGTGTATTAGTAGCTTGTCCTCATTCAAGTATCCGACCATTTTTAAACGAACATAATAAGATGGGCCTTGGGCATCTCGTTCCCTCATACTTTTCAAAATCGGTGTCTTAAACTTGGAGGCGAGGACTAGATCGGGCACCAAACTAAGGTCTTTGGCATTTTAGTGCGAGAGAAGACTCTAGTACCTTCCACCGCCTTGAGTCTCTCTCTCTAGACTCTTATATTTTTCTTCAGCATCATGGTCATCCCTCTTTAACTTGGCTATTTCCCTCGGATCAACTAAATCCGGAACAATCGGATTAGCAGAATTATCTCCAACGTTTGATACGTATATACCTTGCCCAAGATGGGTAGGTGGGATGGGTTGTTGTTCCAGGCCTACAGGGTTCTCTTGAGGATATCCTCTTTGTGTTGCATAAGCGTGAGGTGGAGTGAATCCTGGGGGATAGAGCGGATCTTGATTATCCCTCGAGTGGGGCTCTGTAATGTCAGGACTTTGTGCGAGTCCTTTTCCTTTGGACATGGCTGTCAATATCTCCAACATTCTATCCATTTGATCCTTATGTCCTCGTGATTCCTCGCGGGATTTCATCATCAAGTCCTTCGCTTCTTGCTGTGACTTGGCTAACTGTTCTTGCAACTCTTTCTGGTTTTTTTCCATCCTTTCGATCCTCTCATTGAGTTCGGCGTCCATAGCTCTAGTTTTTAAGCGTGTCCTATAGGGATGATGTGATTCGAGTTCGTAATATAAGAATCTGCGGATTATACGATTTCGATCTTAATAAATGATTATGGTGATGTAATGCTAATGTATGTAATGCAATATAAATGCGTGGTATGAATGCAAAAAGTGTCAACTCGATTCAATTCCTCATAGAAAACTTCCTTAGATACCAAAGCTCTTTACATAAAAGAGACACGAGAGTAGCCCTCGCTCTTCTATTGCGACTTTTCTCGACGCGTGAGCACGGCCACATTGTCCTCTACTTTATCAAGAAAGTCGTTTTCCATAGCAAACTTCCTATTTCGCAACAGGGTCGAAATTGACACCTTTTATGTGAAATGTCATGCAAGTCACACAAACCAACACAAGTTAATATCGCATAATCAAAGCAGGTAAGATATCATTAAACGCTTATCCAGTAACTATTTCAACACTATGCCTATGGTAGGCTCACAGGGTTTCTATATGGGGTTCGGTTTTACAAAAAAAGGGCACTGAACTAGCGATTCCTCGATCCTCACCAATTATAGGCTCACTGGTGAGTTCGGTTGTGGGGATACATTTCCCTACGGCCATGCGGAGGTGAAAACCTCACGAAACACGTAGGTACGGATGTCTCCGGAAGCAATCCACTAGCCCATGCGGAGGTGAAAACCTCACGAAAGCTTAGTTTCTTACTCCCACTTAAAGGTGTGTGACCAAGGTCATGCAATGCAATGCCAATATATTTTACGAGACTCGGTATTGTAGCACAAGCAAGCGAATCGAGAGAGAAACAAGATTTTTTCAAAACAATTTTCCGAATTTTCAATCAAAAGGACATAATCAATCAATTTATGGCCTGACTCTCGAGATATCCCCAGTGGAGTCGCCAAGCTGTCGCAACCGATTTTTGACAAAACGGGTGTCGAACTTGGGGTTTTGAAAACGGATAAAGCGGGAGTCGCCACCGATCTTTTATTAGGTGTGATCGGACCACCTTTGTTTTAATAAAACATTTTGGTTTACTAAAGCGATACTTTTGGTCTACGAATGTTCGAGAAAAATAGGTTCGAGTCGGTTACGTGCGAGGAAGGATTAGCACCCGCAAGCGCCCAAAATCGGTACCAAATTGATTGATCAATGTCCTAATGTCGAAAAGTTGAAAATATTTAAGAAAAAAAGAATTAAAAGAATGGATTAATTAAATCGGGATTGAATCTTAAGATAACCTCGTTTCGAAGGAATAAAAGTATCATACCCAACACGTTAGGATATAACACCCTTATATTTCGATATCAAAATCATCTTCAAAAAAAAATTATTTGAATATTTAGTCGAACGAAAAGATCGACACCCAACACGTTAGGGTGTAATTTTTCGGCCTTCTAAATGCACAAATATTACCTCTTTTGTATAAAATAAAAAAGAGTCGGATTGTGATTTAAAACCTTTGATCCACATGGAATGGCGAAGACGAGAAATTTACAACATATGATGATAAAAGAAGTAATAATAAAAACAAGAAGAGATAATATAAAAATAGTAACAATAAATTAAAAAAAAATAAACTAAAAATGTTAGTAGCTATAGGGAAAATATTAAGTATAATAATAATAGTAATAATAATAATAATAATAATAATGATAACAATAATAATGATAATAATAATAAAGCAAAAATATGTACAAAGATAATATAGATATGGTGGTAGTATATAATAATACAATAATAGTAGTAATAATAATAACAGTATAAAAATAAAATAACAATGACAGTGATACGAAATATATACAATATACTAATAATAATAGCAATAATAAAGTTAGTTAGACAAAATAATAGTAAAATATATACATAAAAATATGATAATAATAGTAATAGTAATAATAATGATAATAAGTTAATAAAAAATAATAATAAAACATGTACATAAAGATACAATAATGGTAATAACAATATGCAATATATATACGCAACATGATAGTATAAACATAATAATGATAATAATGATAATAATAATAATAGCAAAGGAAAATATATACAGTATATTAATATAAAGATAGTAGTTATATAAATGTGAATTAAAGTATATACAAAATAGCGTAACTATAAATAGGTAACCTAAAGTTAAATAGGGGATAATAATATTAGACTAAAAAATATATACATTATAATAATAAAGATATAAATTACATGTAATGCCAGTATGAGTATAATGACAATAATGATATAATAATAATAATAAAATATACATATATATATATACACGCAGCTAAAAAATATTAATAGTAGTAATTAATAATAATAATAATAATAATAAATAAGAAAAAGATAATAATAGTGTAGACACGAAATATGTACAACATGCTAATATAAATATGACAATATAGTGATTTTAAATAAACATATAACATAAATAAATTTTAGCTACAAATAATATACGATATAATATTATGTAATATACAATTTCAAAACACATAACATATAAAAGATATCTAATGAAAATAATTTTTATCGTAATAAATAACAATTATAAAGAATACACATATATATATTTATACTATTAATATACTGGTATATAAATAATAATATGGTCAATTTTAACATACTACAAAATAATAAAATAAAATAACGGGATAAAAATAAAATAAACGAAGAAAACAAGGGGGTCAAATGGTAAAAAAAACTGACAGGATTAAAATAAAACACGCGTAAAACGAAGAGGACCGAACGGGTAAAAATCCCAGGCCTAGATGTTCATCCATGAACCCAGGACTTGATTGAAAACCTAGAGGGATTAAAGGGGAAATTCATAAAAAGAAAAAGAAACAAAAAGACTAATTGAATGCTGCTGCAAAAGGATAGGGACTAGCTGCGCAATTATACCTTTTAAGGAATATGCGCATATTCCTTTAGTAAAAGGCGCCGTTTCATTGTTATCATTAACATAAAAGAAATATTGTTTTTTTTTTTGAACTTATTCTTAACACTTCACAAAAAAAATAAAAAATAAATCCCAAAGCCCCCCATTCTCTCCCTCTCTTTTCTCATTTCCCCCTTTCTTTTCTCTCACGCACGACGGTAGGGCTTCCCTCCGTCTGTTCGTTCGCCACAGATGGTGGCTGAAGTCGCGCAGGGAGGAGACCTCCGGCCCCGAAACGGAGAAGGAAGACCTCGGGTAACCCTTTTTCCTCTTTTCTTTGCCTTTTTGTTTTTGATTCAAAATAATAATAAAAAAACAGAAAAATCAAATAATAAGCCGGCCGAAAAAAAAAGGGTGAAATCACCTTTAAATGCTACTGATCTGTCAAATATTTTTGCTTGGATTAAAAGTTGTTTTTTTTTTTGTATTCCGTTCATCCAAAAAAATCCCCCCTTTACAGTGTTTTCATTCGGTTTTTATAGCCGAGATTGAAAGAAAAAGAAAGCTAAAATACAATAGATGACTCTATTTTTTGTTTGTTTCTTTTGCTTTCTAGTATTGTTGCGTTTTGTCTGTTCTTGCAGATCGTGGCCGACAGCAGGAAGTGGAGGCGTGGCTAGTGTGGTAGTGGCGGCCAGGGCTTGCGGCGCGAGAGAGGAGAGGGAACTCTAGGGTTCCCTGATTAGTTTTGGGCCATTGGGCCTTCGTTATTTGGGTCAGGGTTTGTAATGGGCCCGGGATTAATGACCCGGGCCAAAATTGGTGATTACAATGTAGATTGTTCTTGTCTTTGTTGATTGCATTATTTGGTCAACTTTATTAACCTACCATCCATGTTAATTAATTAATTTATAAAAATTTAAAAAATATATTTTTATATTTTTTAAAAAAAATAAAGTTTAATATATTCTAATAATTTTTATACATTTTTAAAACACATATATATCACACCAACAAAGTTAATAAATGTTAATTTTTATACAAAAATCATTAACGGGGTTGGGATTATCTAAATTCCGAAACCATTTTAGTTCATATTTCATCTCTATCCACAATTACTTTGATTCAGATTATATTAAATTTTTGTTTTCTAATAATTAATTTTTCTAATAATAATACAACAACGTAATATATAATACAAATAATAAATAAAATACTACAAATTAATACACAAGTTTCATATTTGTATTATAATAAGGAAGCCCGCAGCAGACCTCTGTATAATATTTTATTATTACCTCCCTGTGTTATATCCTTTCAATATATAACCTTAGATTTGTAGTACGAATTTATGATTATCATAATCTAATCCCAATTATAATTATAATAATATTAGTTCATCTAAATATACACTACCGACCTGTATCTTGATGTATAATATACTAAAAAGCTCGACCTCGCATATCCCGGACCTTCAAGAGTAAATAAAATTTTTGATAACTCTCAAATTTGTCTATAACCGTAATGATATCAATTAAATTAAGATTCGATCCTCTATTGTTATTGTATTTGATATTATTACCTATAAATTAAAGTGTTTATGCATAGTTCTTTGTTGGCCCTCAACGTGCTAAACAGATCTTTTGGTTGGTACTTAAAGAACACTTACTGATTAATGCTGAACGATGTACACGAGGTATGGTTGATGACCCTTCTTGTATATTTTGGGGTAATGTTGAAGAATCTATCATTCATGTGTTGAGAGATTGTGGCAAGGCTCGTGTAGTGTGGAAGTAGATTTTCCTGGAGAGGGTGTTATTGCAGTTTTTTTCCGTCCCGTTAATGGCTCATGATGAATTTAAGGAATAATTTTACTTTAGATTTTGCGAAAGTTGAGTGGCGATCTCTATTCAGTATTATTTGTTGGAATTTGTGGATATTCTAAGGAGAAGACTTCGATGTATGTCACATTCTTCAACTTTTGTGGTGTAAGGCGGAATTTATTAAACATAGTTCTATGCCCTTTATTGGTAATAATACAAGACAGAAACAATGTCGAGAATGGAAACCACCACCTTTGGGGTTCATTAAGCTAAACACAAAGAGGGTGAGATCCCCGAATTTAGGGCTGGCTTCGGTTGTCGTAGTTGCGAGAGACAATGTTGGTAGATGGCTTGGGGGAGTGAAGAGAAATATTGGCAAATGCAATGTCGAGCAGGTTGAACTTTGGGCGATTTATGATGCCCTTTCTCTGGCTTAGAATGTTAAATGAGATAATGTTATTGTTGAAACTGATTGTGCTCAAGCTATTGCAGCAATTTTGGATAAGACTCGTGGACAATTGAATAGGGACTTGGTCATAAGAATTTAGGAGCTTTCAAGAGAAAGCCAATGTTGTAGCACATACTTTAATTGGATTCATGAGAAATCTCTCTCATGGTCTTAAAATGTTTAAGGAGATTCTGACAGAAATCATTAAACATATTTGGATAGATAATCAGCTTCTTTGTAATGGGATCGATTTACCTTATCTATAATTCTTTACCAAAAAAAAAATTATAAATATAGTAAAGTTTGCCTATGAATCATACCAACCGGATCATGTTTAGATATAGAAATTGTAGTTGTCCAAAGTTTGACCTACCTATCAATCTCGAAAGCCTTGAACCAGCGTTTGAAACATATTAAAATTAAAAATTATGTATTCTATGTTAACGTTTTTTAAAATATTTTATAAGTAAATTTAAATTAAAAAGTTATATACTAAATAATTATTTTGTTGGAGTAAAAAAAGGCAAATTAAAATATATCCAAATAAACCAAGCATGATAATGATAGTGTCATGAAAATACAAGACCAGCAAATCAGGCAACACCAAGTATGATAAGTTTAATTAAGGAAGAAAGAGGGCATCAATTAAAATATATAATAGGGTAAACTACTTTATTGGTCATTCAATTTTTAGGAAACTTTTATTTTAGTCACCCCAAAAAGAAATTCTTACAATTTCGTCACTCAACTTTTAGGGGCTTTCATTTTAGTCATCCCACCGGTAAATCTCTAACGGTGATTAAACACAACATCATATTCACAATTTCATTTTGGTCACCTAACTTCTGAGTCGCTTTTTTTTGCTCACCCAAAAAAAAAAAAAAATCCCTTTTTAAAGTTTTGATTAGGGTAAAAAGAAAAGGAATAAAATAAAAAGGTGGTAGAAACTAAAATAACGCATTAAAAAAAATTGTCAAATTGTACTTGTTTATCACATTGCTGACAATTCTGTTTTTTTTTTCAATTTTGAAAATTTAAATTTCAAAACATAAAAATCAATTAAATAAATTGTTGAAATTTTATTATACATTGATAATATTAACTGTTTTGTTACTGTAATATTAAAATTAATTAAATTAATCTCCTTATAAATTTTAAAATTTTAGTTTATGTTTCCATGTTATTTTTAATGAAATTAACTCGGTAACTCATATTTAATAATTGTTTGCAAAATTTAAATTTATTTTGATTATATAATCTCGAATCTTTCATACTAAGCTAAAAGAAAAGAAAAATAATTGTAATTAATTAAATTAATTGATTGTTCTTCGTTTGGGTAAAGAAGTGATGAAAAATCTTTAAGTTTTATTTGGCATGGAAGATAAAATTAATTAATTAAATTAATTTTAATGATTTTTCTTTGCTTTTAGCTTAGTATGAAAGACTCGAGATCATATAAAAAAAAAGGGTTTCATGTACAATTATTAAAGATGATTTATTTAATTTGAATTTAATTTGGAAACATAAAATAAAATTTTAATATTTAAAAGGAGACTAAATTAATTAATTTTAATATTATTGTAACAAATCGGTTGACACTATCAAGGGATAAAAAAATTTCAATAACCTATTTAATTTGATTATGATGTTTTGAAATTTAAAATTTCAATATTAAAAAAAAAGAATTTAGAATTTTCGACAAGGGTGTAAATAAATACAATTTGACAATTTTTAAAGCATTATTTTAGTTTCTATCGCTTTTTCATTTTAATTCTTAATGTTTTTTACTCCAATCAATCCTTAAAAAAAAGGGATATTTTTTGAGTGACTAAAGTGAAATGTGAACATGATTTGGTGTGCACAGTTAACCGTCATTAGAAATTTAACGATTGGGTGGTTAAAATGAAAATATTCTAAAAGTTGAGTAACCAAAATAAAAACGTTTTAAAAATTAAATGACCAATTAGACAATTTAGCGTATATAATATTAAAATGTGAGGTTGTGGGTTGTCTTATTCCCCTAGAAAAAGGATTCCCCTTTTTAAGATTTTATAGCATATTGGTGCAGTAAGAAGGGAAAAAAGATAGGGGACAAACATAGTTGTAATTTGAATATAGATCCCCCACCCCATAAAACTAATGCCAATAATAGAATCTCTAATGCACAACATAATTTCATGCCAAATCTCAGTTATAACTTTGAGATTCAAGATTATCATTATTAGGTAGTGTTGTTCAATTATTGTGGACAAGTTTATGTATTTTATTAATTTGTAGGTTAACTATGGTGGTTGACAACCTCATTATTAATTTTAGGAAAAACTAAGTAGAGATTTTTTACCCTATAGATAGATTTAGATTTGGATGGGATCTCAGGTGGGTTGATTTCTCGATTTTCAAGAGCCTTTGGGGGACCTTCACTATCAAATCATACCTTAATTATAGATCATCCTCTATACCCCACACTTCCTCAATACTATATAAATTATTGCATTCTTTCTGTTTATTATTGTCAACATGTCGTGATTGCTGCTTTACCAATTTCATCCTACTTTTCCCGCTTAATCTATTCTTTTTATTAATTATAATAATAACGTAAAATTTCAACAATAAACGTAATTCGAAGTTAGATTATATCTAGAGTAATGAACGTCTTTAATCATCAAATTATTACATATTACATGAAGTTGTGCCTCTTAATCTATTTTAGTAGAAAATTTTGTAGGTTTTTCAATCTCAAATCCCTTCCCGTAATAAATATAATAATATTACATTAAGTTAAATTCAAGTTGGTCATCAAATGTTAGGCATTTATTAGGAAAGTGTTTGGACCTCGTCTCTCTTTTAAGTGTTAGGGCCCTAACTGTTGCAACCTCGGGGCCTAGGAGATTGCTCCCAAACTGGTGGACATGTCATGTATGCTCTCTTTTATTTGGCCATGTGGATTTTAATAACACTAGTATATAAATATTTGCAGTCTCATGCTTCTGTTACTGTTATATATTGCTTTCCTCTTTTAATTTAAAACCAAAATTAATTTTTTTTATTTCCTTACAGATATTAGCAGAAGCCAGTTGTGGACAGCAAGCTTTGCCTTTACTTTCAGATTAATTATATATTTTTTCTTTTTCAAGATAGTATTTTATATACCATGATCCAAAGTAAAAACATTGCATGATGAGGAACATGCATATAAATATATAGAGGATTAAAAAAATAGTTAAAGTAAAAAAAAAACATAAGTTGTTGTCAGCAATGCAGTTCTATGATTGGGGTGTTTGTCTGCTAAATTCTTCTGGTTCTAAATAAGTTAGCAAAACTACTTGGGACCTACTATCATAATTCATATACATATAGATGATTAGATTAGGTTAGGTTAGATTTACAACTCCATTTCAAGTTTCATCTTCTCTTATGCTAATACCTTTTTTAAGTGTTATGTAATAGTATTACGAAGGTCTCTGTATTAAGAGTTAGATTGTGTTTTATTCTCTCTATTCAAAAAATAGATAAATTAATCTCTATACATTAGATCAAAGAGCAAACTGATCTTTCTATTAAAATATTCATCCATTTATGTTGTTAAAAATTGATCTATGTATGTAAACATGAAGTACACACAACATATCACATGTCACTATCAGATTATTCCGTCATTTTTAACAAAAAAACTAATTTGCTCTTTAATTTAATGTATATAGATTGATTTATCTATTTTTTTAATTTTAATGTAAAAATATTCATGATATTTTTACCTATATTTTGTTGATAAACTACTAAGCGCTCATATATTTTTTTTTTTTTGATAATTAAGAGAGGGAAATGAAATCTCATACTCCTATACATTGTTAATCCTAAGTAATTTGTAATCGTTTAATTAATTTACCACGCAAAGAGGGAAATAATGACGTGGTAGTGTTTTTGAAGTAGAGCTTAAGGCTTATTTTACCTTGAAAAATGGAAATTAGAAAGAAATGATTAATTAATAACACATTATTATAGTGTTAGGTGAAATGAAGCAGTCGCACGTGGCGGATAACCCAACGTCATCGTAAGCCAAAAGTCGTAATAATAGTACGGGCAAACACCAAAATCCATGGGTAAAAGTTAAAAGGTCAAGCCATTAACCGCGATTTACTGCATGCCACCCCTAATCACCTCACAAGCAGCAGCGTAATAAACATTAAATATCCCCCACCGCCCCCTCAGGCCTCACTCATCAAACCAAGCTCCTAGTACAAGAAACCAAACAAAAGGCTGTTTTCATTTTGCTTTTATTTATTATGCGTCTCAGAAATTTGGCTCTGCTTACGTACTTGGTGGTTTTTAGGGGTTTGCTTAGAAACCCTAAATATGAGGTCCCCGTCCTTCATCATAAAAGCCCCTCTGATGTGCTTCAAAATATGCATTCGAAGCATTTCACTGAATCCCATTCAATGCCCCCTCTGTGCTAATCATTTATTTCTTCTCTTTTTGCTTGCCCATAGTTTTTGACTCCCTTTTCCCCCTTCAAACTTACTGCTCTCTTTCTACTTCACTGTTTGACTCTCCTTCATCTCCTTTAGGGGTATCTGATTCCAGTCATCATCAAATCATCTTCTTAAAACTCAAATGTTCAAAGTTGATTGCTTTTATCCACCGTCTTTAATTTCGGTCATCTGAAGTGATTCCCACTTTTTTCTTTTTTGACTTCATCATCATCATCTTCTTCTTCTTAGATCATCAAAGAGTTTTATGTTGATTTTCCCTGTCTTACAAGTAGAGAGAAACATAAAATGTTGGAGTGCGAACGGAAGTCAGAAAGTGAGTTAAGTTCATCGAGTGAGTGTTCAATGACAAGTGAAAGCCGTAGCAGCTTCAGCCGTCTCTCCTTTGAGCTCCGGTCTTCCCCGGAAAACCTTTCTCTCAAACCCCACCGATCTTCCGACTTGGCTTACTCCGCTATCCGTTCCGCCACCTTCGCCCGTAAAACCGGCCTCACGTCCCGTGATTTCCAGCTCATCCGCCGCATCGGTTCCGGCGACATCGGAACCGTCTACCTCTGCCAGCTTGCCAACGCAGATGAAAAATGCTGTTATGCGATGAAGGTGGTGGATAAAGAAGCGTTGGCCATGAAGAATAAAGTGCAACGTGCTGAAATGGAGAAGAAGATCTTGAAGATGCTGGATCATCCATTTTTGCCTACTTTGTACGCCGAGTTCGAAGCTTCTCATTTCTCTTGCATAGTTATGGAGTACTGTTCCGGCGGTGACTTGCATTCTCTTAGACATAAACACCCTCAAAAACGCTTCTCTCTGAGCTCCGCAAGGTACTTCATTTTTTGTTTTCTTAGCTCACTACCTTCACATTCATTACAATGATTTTACGCTCATCCCTCTTGCATGCTTTAATCTGTGTCTTTTGTTTTCTTCTGCTGTTTTTCAAACACTTAGCCTGTCTTGTTCTTATCCTTGTCTGCCTCAACTCTGCAAAGTCTCTTTCAATAAGCAACCTTGTCTCTCTTCTTTTTCCAATATTTCTTGGTTGCTATAAATTTTACAAATAAATAAATATTCTTTTATAAAGCAATAAGATTTACATTTTTTTTCCCGAAATATCATTAGAAAATAAAGTTTCATTATCTGAGTTTTGTTCTATTTTACTCGGTTTTCATTTGATTTTTCATCAGTGTACGAGAATTTGGGAGTATTAGGAAGCATTTTATTTATTTTTCCTTATTCTTGCTCGACAGCTGAGGTTGTTCACGCAATTACATACATCTGACTTTAGCCTGAAATTCCCTTATTAGATAGTGTCTTTCCATTTATTGTCTTGATAAAATTCCTTGCCATGCAAGCAAACTATTGAGATGAATGCTTTCCATTAATTCTGTTACTCTGGTTGCTGAGAATTTGCAGACGATAAGACATTTCACTAAACTACACTGTTTCCAGATTCCATCAATTCTGACATTAAAAATGAACTAAATAAACTGATGATTAGTTGCTTATTCCAGGTTTTATGCAGCTGAGGTTCTGGTAGCTCTAGAGTACCTACACATGCTGGGTATTATTTACAGAGACCTAAAACCGGAAAATGTTTTAGTAAGATCGGACGGTCATATCATGCTATCGGATTTCGACCTTTCACTTTGCTCAGATGCCATCGCAGCCGTTGAATCACCGTCATCGTCCCCGGATCCCACTCCTCCCCAAAACCACCGCTCTTCTCGTCCACCTACAACCGCTCTCTCCTGCCTATTCCACCGCTTCTTCCGGTCAAAGAAGATACAGACGCTCGCACCCAACAATCTGTTCTTCGTGGCGGAGCCCGTCACCGCCCGGTCACGCTCCTTCGTAGGGACCCACGAGTACATATCTCCCGAGGTGGCAGCCGGTGGGTCCCACGGTAACGCCGTGGACTGGTGGTCTCTAGGTATCTTCATTTACGAGATGATATACGGAGGTACACCTTTTGCGGCTCCATCGAACGAGGTTACGCTGCGCAACATCGTGAAAAGGCCACTCACTTTCCCAACCCACTCGCCTGCCTCTCTTCTCGAGCACCACGCTCGAGACCTCATCTCCGGGTTGTTAAACAAGGACCCCAACACTCGGTTGGGATCCAAACGCGGCGCTGCCGACGTCAAAACCCACCCGTTCTTTAAAGGACTCAATTTCGCCCTCGTAAGGTCTCTTACGCCGCCGGAGATTCCGGGTTTGAGGCGGCGAGCCACCACGACGTCCTTTCACCATCCTAAGATCGAGGAACAATCCAACGCGTTTGATTACTTCTGAGACGCCACGTGTTCTGTCGGTTATGCCAGATTTTATGACTGGCCAGTGGAGAGACAGATATGTATATTCGAGCAGTCTTTTTTTATTTTTTTATTTTAATGGTGTTATTGAAGTAAGAAATTTTTAGGTTGGGAATTAGATTGTATATTTGTATAATAGTAAAAACATAGTTTTATTATTTTATATAATTTTTATAATTTTTAAAAAATTTCAATCTAATTATTTTTAAAAGTTAAAATATAAATTATTATTATTAATTTAAAAGTATAAAAATTTTCCATTTAAAGGTTGATCCAGCCAGCTCCCTAGCTCAGCTGGTTTAGGTTGACTTTGTATGGAAGATATTCAAACACCAAGTGGAAAAGAAATCAATAAATTACTAGTATGATTTATGGGTTGATTTTTTTTTATCTAAATAGTATAGAAATATTAGAAAATTGCTTATCTATATGTGATAAATTTTTGTATTTTTTATTAAAGTTATGATATATTTTATACAAATGTGTAATTATTTGGGGCATAGAGCGAAAAGTTGGCCAAATTATGAGTCGGTAGGATTTAGAGGATAATGTGGAAAAGCAATAAATAATTGAAACTTGATGAAAATTATTGACGTCTCCTGACTAAAACAAAATATTACCTTTATTGAGTTTCAAGTAATAAAAGGGATGGGTTCAGAATTTCCCATACTTTACCTCATCAATATCTCTTTATGCTAAAACATATAATTTAGGTTTATAATTTTGTGCGTCTAATTCTGGAAATTCAACTAAACTCAACCATTAGTTTATTAAGTTTATAATTCTTGGTTGAGTCGAAAAGTAGAAAGATAAAAAAGAAGGGAGTGTAAAAGTAGAAAAGAAAATTATTTTTGAGTATGTTTGATAGGAAAAATAAATGAGATAAAAAATTGGAATGGTAAGAGGAGAGAAAATTAGAGAAACGTATCATGGTCAAGGTGTTTACTGTTGTAGGTGTGTCTTCAGTTTAAATCATGCTAATTGCGTTGCTGGTAGATTTTTTGCCCTCTTCTTGTAATTTATCGAAGAAAACAAAAATTTCTTTTCCTTTCCTCTATTTTTTGGTAGTGTTAAAAAATGAGAAAAAAACTTTTAAAAAATAATAATTTTGAACTATCAACACCCCTCCCTCATTTTCTCTCCTCTTAATTTGTAATTTAAAAAGATTAATTTTTATGTATTACGATGAAAATTGATCATTTTTTTTTTCTACCAGGTCTTCCCAAAATTAATTTTCTTTCTACTTTTACCACTCTTTTATTTCATCCTTTTTACTTCTCCACTTAACCAATAGTCAAATTATTTTGATATATGAATGAGTTGATAAACTAATAAGTCACCATTATTTATGAAAATTCAGTAGAGTTTGTGTATAATAATTGGGGAAAGGAGTGAGCGGTTTGACAACACATGACATGGGGGCTGTCCATGTGATCTCCCACGGTTGCCTTTCTTTAATTTAAAAGTGTTGTCTCCCCCTTTGTCCCCAACAAAATGTCACCAAACCCAATAAGCTTCTCCCACGTGTCGATTTCCTCGTGCCTGCGACGTGGCTTTAATCACTTTGTCCCATTCCTGATCCTCAGGGCCACCTAGCCTTACTTTGCCGACCCTTTGTTTGTTTGCTTGATTTTAAAGGGAGTTGGTGAGGTTTAGTAGCTTACTAAGTTTGTGGTTATTGTGGGGTGTTGTTATCCCCATTGGTGATGTAAACATCCATCCAAACTAGGTATAAGTAATTAAGTAGCAGCTAAGATGATATACGTTTGTTTGACTGTGTTTTAGTTTAAACAATGAAGCTCTTTTTCAGCACTGTGGTTGTATAGTAGTTGTTTAAATATAGACATGGGAATTTTGGTTGGAACTTCACTTGTGATGTTGGTATTATATTTATACCTACTTCACTGTGCAATTTCCATTCACACAAGTGAAGTGTCCAATGGTAACGCAATACAAAGTGTGGGGTTTGCATGAATCTTCAAATGCTTCATTCATTTCTCTCTCCTCTCCTTAACGAGCCAGGGTGTCCAGCGTCAGTAGCTATTGGCAAAAATGGCATAGGTAGCCGCTGCCTCATCTCTCTCACCTAATTCATTTATAATGCTAGACTGCTGTAGGAATTGGCAACATAATGGAAAACGAAATTTACCTATTCATATATTTATAGGAGTAGACTAAAAGGGAAAGCTCCTTCATTACATACTCCAATCATCAATTTGGTAAATGGAGGAAGGAATACTAAAGAAATGGAGGTGTGGGGGATAGAGAGATGAAAGGAAAGTGGTGAAGAGGAGTGATTAGAATGCAATGCAACGTAACTTGTGCCTAATGAGACTGACTATGTATGCTATGGCCTGGGTCCTGGTGGAACATTAGGCTTACGTAGCTTATAGTCTTCGCCCACTGAAATTGCAGTTTCTCCTACCCCACACTTAGCCCTGCCACATTCTTTATTTCTTCTCTATCTCTCCTATTTTTTCATCATTAAATGTAACGGTTGAAAATTAAGTTATAATAGATGGATAGACATGTTATACGGGTAAATTAGCAATATTTTTTTAATATCGAAAAAATTAATTTTAGTTTTAAATTATTTCTATAAAACAGTAATTTTTCCAGTTATATTACATAAAATATTATATGATGTTTAAATTAATGTTATTTATATCATTATTTAGAGGATGGATTGAATTAATTTTACCCCATTGAATTAATATAATTATATTTATCGAATTTTAATTTAATTAAAAAATTATTAAAAAAATATATTTTTTATAAAATAACAAACATCATTATCATGACATTTTTATTATTTTATATTTCATGTAAAATTTAAAAAAATTACACTTGATATGATTTAAATCTAAAACATCATAATCTAATTCAATTAAAACCTCATTTATTTTTTACATAACTTTTTATTAATATATTTGTTAATGATTTTTCCCACATCATAATTTAATACTATTCAATTAATTTCTAAGGATTACAAAAATAATTAGGGAAAAGCATTCAAAACATCAGGGGTTTGGGTTTGAAAATATCCCACTTACCCTCCAAGTTTGATGGAACATACACTAAACAAATAAATTTCATTTATTTTGAATCTTTATATTCAAATAAATTTTAATTAAAAATAATAAAAATCTAATTTTTTAAAAAAAACTTAATTATAAATTACATTATATTCTAATATAACCAATGAGGTTATATAAATATGATCTACAAGCGAAAAAAGTTTATAAAGTTAAAAATGCAAAAATCCAATCGTTCTCTACTTATTCTCATTTTTCTCTTATAAATACTTAAGTGATCTATAATTCTTTCTTTCACGTGTTTATTTGTATTGTCGAAACCATTTTTGAAAAGGGCGAAAATCGACTCTTGGGTTTTGAAAATGCAAAAAAAAAAAAGAGGAGTCGCCACCGATCTTTTATTAGGTGTGATCGGATCACCTTTGTTTTAATAAAACATTTTTGATTTATTAAAACAATGCTTTTGGTCTACGAAAATTTGAGAAAATGGGTTCGGGAGTCGATTACGTGCGAGGAAGGGTTAGCACCCTCGTCACGCCCAAAATTGGTACCAAATCGATTAATTAATGTCCTAATGTCGAAAGTTTGAAAATTTTGAAAGAATTTTGATTTCTCTTGGAAACGTTTGTGTTTTCTTAAATTAAATCGAGATTTTCTCGTTTCGAAGAGATAAAGTGTCACGTCCAATACTTTAGGACACGATAGTTTAAATCCTCGATCCTAAGATCCTCTCATAGTTTTCCAAAGTACGAATTGAGACTTTCTCGTTCCCAAGGGACTAAAGTATTACATCCAATGCTTTAGGACATGATAATTTAAGTCCTCGACCCGGAGATCATCTCGTAGTTCTTTTGAATTGAAAATGAGGATCCTCTTGTTTCCGAAAGATAAAATACCACATTTAATGCTTTAGGACACGATATTTTAAATCTTTCGAATCCAAGATTATCCCGTAGTTTTTTCGAATTAAAAATCAAAATCTTCTTGTTCCAAAGAATGAAATATCACACCCAATACTTTAGGACACGATATTTTAAAACCTTGAATCCAAGATCGTCTAAAAGCCATTGATTTACATAAAATGTTGCAAATGAAAGTAATCACGAGATACTAAAGCAAAAAAAACAAGAGATAAAATAAAATATTAAAAAAGGAACGGGAAGTCTCAAGGAACAAAACAATATCAAAATGATAGAATTAGTAACAACGAGGATAATAAATGTCATGATATAAATACTATTAAAAATAATGCTAATAATGCTAAAGATAATAGTGATAATAGTAATAGAAAACATATAATATAATATTAATATAATAATAGTATAGTAGTGCAAATAAAATAATAATAATATGAAACATATGTGATATGATGACATAAATATAGTCATAATAATAAAATTAATATAATAATATAAAACATACTCAACATGATAATGACAATAATAATAATAATATAGTAAATAACAAATAATACTAAAATAGATAATTATGTAAGCATTTTAAACAGATTGGAGACTGGATTGGAATGAGATTTAAACAACAAGGGCCGAAGTTGTAAATAGATATAGAAGGGCGAGGACCACGTCGTAATACGCGAGGATTCGCGTGGACCAACTGGGTAAATAACCCGCAGCCAAATGCGCTGCGTTTTCATCAGTCAAAACGAGGGCCGAATTGAAATGAAATGGAAATAGTGATGCCAAATCGGGAAAAGAAATAGCACGATGAGACTTAATCGACCACCCCGAAACAAGCAGAGGACCGGCAGCGCAAATAGACCTTTTAAAAGGCCTGCGCAGTAACCCTAAGCGTCGAACGGCATCGTTTTATTAGGGGCTCATATACCCTATTTTTCTCCAAAAAATCAGATCACTTCCTAACCTAAGATTTCCTAAACCAGCCGCCCAAAATACTCTCTCCCTCTCCCTTCTTATTTCATGTTCTCCGGCCAATGGGTTTCCTCTGATCGACGTCGACCGTACCGTTACCACTCTCAACGGACGGCGACGCGAGGCGAGGAGAGTTTGGCCCCGTTCGAACCCCTTTCAGAGACCCACCCCTTTCGGTCCGATTTCGACACGGAAGAAGGAGGAGGTTTCGGCACTGTGGGATACCGATTCGGGTAAGTTTCACGTTCCTTTGCTTGGTTATTATTATTCTTTATATTAAGCTTAGGAAAACAGTAAGTAAAACGACAGAAAGGATGGAAGAAACTACGTTAAATCGGAGGAAATCTAACAGAGAGGATAAAAAGCAACCCTATATTTTTGTTTCTCTGATTTCTGATACTGGTATCTTTTTCCAACCACTATTACATCGATTTTTCCTGGCTTTATAGCCAAATACATAAGCTTTTATTACTATTTGTTCCCATGCTCCTTGGTTTCTGTTACTCCTGCGTTTGGTGCCGTTTGCAGGTGATGGGCGAGACGCTGGTGGAGACGGGGGTCGAGGTGCACGGGGCGTGCGAGATCGAGGCGCGCGTGACTTGGGAAACGACGTGGGCGTGGAATAGACGCGCGTGTGGGATACGCGCTGATCTGAAACGGCGCGAGTGGCGTAGACGCGCGCGTGAGGTCCACGCGGGAGGCCAAAGGCCGGCGGCGCATTAGCTGGGGCAGCTAGGGGCTAGGGTTCTAAAATTTTTAAGGTTTCGTGGGCTGTTGGGCCACTATAAAATTGGGTTAGGTTGTTTGGGCTGTTAGTTAATTGGGTCTGCTATTGGGTTTAGATTTGGGTGTATTTAATGGACTGATATTACTGGGACTGTTTAATGGCTTATTTTGTTTGGCTTTATTTGGGTTTTATTCCTCTACTGGGCCTTGGTTTTAATAACGGGCCGGGCAAAATTTGAGTACTACACGTATTTATGAGCGCTATTCATTATAAATTTACTTTTGAAAGGTACTTATTCATTCATTTGAGAGGTTTTACTTAAAGTTTTTGGTAGAAAACTTTAAGGGAAATAGTTGTATTTTACTTATTTCAAAGCTAAGGTTTTGTAAAAGTTATACATCATCTTTAAAAATTACAAATTAATGGAATATGCAAAATCCGTGGAAGTAAATAATTAAATTTGAATCACTTTGAAATTCCGTATCTTTAATTTGTGCCTTTATTTTCTAAAATTTTAAAATACCAATTGACCTTAACATAAGAAAATACACATGAGTTTAATTCTCATTCCGGGTTCTTGATTAAAAAAATCGAGTGGACTTCCCAAAGTGACATAGTGTATAGCTCTTAAGAGTAAATCATGTCTCTTGTATTGTAGCACCCTAGTCCATTTGGGCCAATTGGACTTATCCAAGTTTTGGTCCAATTTTTCAAGCTTATCACTCTTGATTTAAATCAAAACTGAGCTTAAATACTTAATTATCCAAATAAAAATTAATTATTAAGTTAATTACTCAACTCAATTATAATTCCGTTTAATTATTCAAATGAATTAAACTAATTATCGCTACTAATTTAATTTTCAATTTGAATTCAATTATTTAATTTATTCATTTAAATAATCATTCAAAGAAATTAAATTAATCCCAAGTCACCTCTCTTACCTTTTTGGTAATTCATACAATCTAATTTTCATTCATCATCTTGTTCATTCATTCAAAGGTTCTTATTAAGCAATTCATTTAATGTTATAGTGGGGACCAATTGAACATATATAATTAGGTTAAAATAAATTGTAATCAAGTTCTCACTCTTCATCTACTAATTACAAATTTTTTTTGGTCATAGAGTCAATCCATTAAAAATATCATAATTGAACTCCTTATTATATACCATTACTGAGGCTAAATCAAGTTTTTATCTAATGACATTATCATGTATGTGTTACCCTTAAAAGATATTCATGATCCATTTATGTTAAATTCATTCACCTAATCTGATCCATTTTATCTCATTATCACCATTATATCTTCTACAAAACATTATCATTATCTATATCAATAATGATTAAATCATTTGTCTCAAACAAATAACTCATGACAATGTTCCATTTTCATATACAACGCCGATGAGAGGTACCGTTTACTCTATTTTATCAAGCTATGATTCCACTATGAGTGAAACCATGACATGTATAAGTCATGTACCCAACATAATAATTT
Organism: Gossypium bickii; assembly: GCA_025503065.1. Taxonomy (NCBI): domain Eukaryota; kingdom Viridiplantae; phylum Streptophyta; class Magnoliopsida; order Malvales; family Malvaceae; genus Gossypium; species Gossypium bickii. The sequence continues at coordinate 12,416,429 of CP106716.1, read as the reverse complement.
TTTGCCAACTATCTTAAGAGCAGAGGTTTTTAATATATAAACGAACATGAGTCATACATGAACGATTATTCACTTAAAACTTAGGTAAATTACACCATGAACGTCATAAGTGAATTAAGCCATAAACGAATTTAGAATAAATTCAACTTGGTACTTATTCGATGTGTTATCTATCTAAACAATCACATTTATGTCTCAAAATTTTGAGTCAATCTAGCTCTAATAGCCAAGGTAAGTGATAAGCACTCAAATTAAGATGTTCAGGCGTACAACAGGTACGTGACCATTAATGCACACTCATACCGCATCAATGGCACAAAATTTCAATGTTTTTTGAAAGATTGCTTGGACCATCATCTTTTTCATCTTTTCTCTTTTATTTTTCTTTTGGTGGTTATAATAATTAGTACCATCATGATAACAGTAATTATAGCGTCCATGACCATATCCATGACCACGGCCACAACCGTGACCATATTTCTTTCATTTCTATTATTATGTATGGTTGCATTCACTAATGGGAATGAAGTTGAACCAGCAGGATGACTTTCATGATTTTTCATTAATGCATCTTTAATTTTCTTAGCCACCACAAAAGATGAGATTAATTCAAAGTATTTTTAATTTTTTTTTCATGATATTGTTGTTGCAGGAGCACATTAGATGCGTGAAAAGTTGAGAAATTTTTCTCCGATAAGTTTTCATCGGTTATTTTTTTCTACACATATTTTTAATTGAGAATTTATCTTAAATATTGTGAAATTATATTCAATTACTGTTTTATAAATCTTGCAACCTTAAGTTCATCCAATTATAATGAGCTTTTGGTAGAATTATCATTTTCTAATGGTCGTATCTTTCTTTTAGGCTCTTCCACAATTCAAGTTGACTTTTTATAGTCAAATATTTTGTTTTCAATCCTTCATGAAGATGATGACAAAGGAAAATCATAGATTAGGCATTATCCTATTTAAATGTCTCAATCCATGCATAATTGTATTCCCGAGACTTTTAACGTCTAGGTGAATTTTGATATTTAACACTCATGAAAAATAATTCTTGCTTGATATGTCGAGGACCACAAATTCAAGTTTTTCAAGGTTTGACATGGTAATTGCTAATATAAAATAATGATAACAATTAGTGCATAAAATGAATCAATTATTTAGTATGAAAAGTAAAATAAATAATAGAACCTGTATGGATTTACATACTGATGGGATTGATATATTCAATTTCTCAACTAACGAATATAGCATATTTTGGGTTTGTATAAGATTCCTAGACTAGTTACAATCAAATAACTTGCGTTTTCTTTAGTAATGTTATTGATTGAGTGTGTGTTTGGGTGCAAAAGTGGAGGAATGAGAGGAGGAAATGGAAGAATGGAAAGAAAATAAATTTGGCGTGTGCGTGGGAAGAAAGAAAATAGGAGGGGGTGATCATTTTCAAATCTAATGCATAAAAACTATTTCTTTCAAATTGAAATAATAAGAGGAGAGAAAATGGGAGAGAAGTATTTGTTAGTCCAAATTATACCTTTTTCAATTGTTTTATTTTCTTTTCTTTCACTTTTTAACTCTACTAAGCAATGTAGGAAAAAAACATTGATTTTTCTTTCTATTTTTCCATCTTTTCTATCCAAGTACACCTACGGAAAGATTCCATCCTTCTAGTTTTTTATCTTTTCAATTTTCTTTCCTTCATACCAAGGCAAAAGCTAAAAGAAAAGAATTATTTATTTGCAATTATCATGTCAAACCTTCATGATATAAAAGAATTATATTCAATTATACAAATATAATGATATAAAAGGTACTAGGTTACTTGCATTCTATTAGTATATATTCAATTATTTATTTTAATAGGTTATAATGTTTCAATTACCATTGTTGTTAATATCTTATTCATAATGTGGATGTTAAATGAATTTAAGACATAAAAGAAGACCAATTGTTAAGCATAAAAAAAATTATCAATAGGAACCTTTAATTAATCATCAAAAATAATGAAATTATGTAGAATAAAAGACAAGTAACAATTAAATATCAGTTCTATGTATTTTAATTTAGAGATACTTCTTCGACAAAAATGTTACATAGAAAAGAAAAGAATGATTATCGAGTAAATTGAGCTAATAATGTAGTGTAGAACTAGACAAAAATAAGAGATAAAAGGAACACAATGTCTTTCTTCAATTGTATAAAAGAAACATGCAAGCATTAACACAATTATAAAATAATTACATCTTTCTTCAATTGTATAAAAGAAACATGCAAGCATCGCCTTTTACAATACCTTCCATCACCCATGCATCAAATTATTACTCTTCTTATTAAATTTTTTTTAAATGGTTCCAATATTTGACGAATTATTACCATCTAAATGAAAGAATAAAATATTAAACGATATTTGAGTTTGATTTTAAGATTTAATTTAATATCTGAATTTTTTTAGAAAAGATAATAGCATATTAAAATAATTTTAATATTAATTTAATTACCAACTTAACTCTAATTAAAAATTGTCATTTAAATTTTACTCTTTTAGTTAAGAATTGAATTTTTTTTTATTAAAGATTAAAGTGAAAAAAAATTATCAGAAAGTAAATAGCAGTAATTAACTAAAATTTTATTAAAAACTAAATAATATATAATCATTTAAAATCTAATTCTAGTTCTTATTAAAAATTTATTTATTATATTGGTTGAAAATTTTCACTAAAATGCCTAAATCATCGGTATCACAGTCAAAACAAGTTGGAAAAATATGCAGGGACTAATTTTTGCATTGCCTCACAAAATCATTTATAAATAAACACAAAGTGTTAGCGCGATGATCAAAAATTCTAAAATAAAAATAGCCGAAATATCATCTACTCCACTCCTACATACTGAAAAATCGTGTCCCAATCAACTCACTCTTCAAAAAGGACTTCTTCGGAGAAGTCCAAGATTTCCTCAACTTCAACTTCTTTGGCCTCGTACTCCTCTTCCTCATCACTTGCTTCACCATCCCTCAACTTCTGCCTCTCCAACCTCTCTTCCTCACTTGCCCGCCTCCATTCGCTTATCCACTTCTCCCATTCTTCCTTCAACATCCTTCTCTTCTCCCTATCCTGTTCGCTCAATAGCATCGAAACATCCTGGTCCTCTGCATCATACTTCTTACTGTACTTCTTCAAGTATTTTAATATCTCTTCCTCTTTCTCAGCGCTCAAGAAGGATGGGGGCCTTGGGCGCCACAAGAACTGTCATTTTCCACAAAACAACCACAATCATGATTCCGCAATGCCAGAATAAACTATCTAACTGCAACCAACCAGTTATGCTTTTATATTATTATGTACAATAATTCAATTACCTGGAAGAAATGATCCTTCAGTATCCGGTAGAGTAGCTTACCATGAAAGGACCATATATTGAACCCATTTTCCATTTCATGAACAGATGTTACTGCGGTTGCAACATATCTTTAAAATAATAGAGCCAGCAATTGTTAGAATAAAATTTTAAGCATAATAAATTTTTTATTTAAAAAAAAAAAAAGAAAAGATAAACAGTAAAGCATCTCAGCTCTCTTAAATGTCATCAATTTTTATTGGCTTACCTTCCAGTGGGATCCCATTCAATATCTGTGGCCATAAAATGTTCAGCAGTTGCCATTGTTTCAAGCTCATCGACATTAAAGAATTCCAACTGACCATTGAACCCCTTCAATCCAGCAAGTACAATAAAGCGGCCACCAGGTGACCAGAATAACGCATTTGCCTGCTTGCCTTTCAAAGTAGTGAGCTTTGAAACTCGGCCCAAATTGTGCGATGATTTCATCGTGTAAAAGCTAATATCAGGCCTTGGATTATCCCCATGTATAACAGCAAACCTGTGCCCCTTGGGCTCCCAAGCAAAAGCGATTATCTTATCATTTTTATTATCAAGCTCCAAAACCTCAATTGGTATGTCCCTTTCCTTGATGCGAAAGAGCTCAAAACCGGTATAAGTGCTTTTTTTTGTTTTCGTGTATCGGTCAGCTTTTACAGCAAGATATTCACCGTTGCTTTGCCAGTACATTTTGCAGTCGCTGACGCTGAAAAGATTCTTTTGCCTCAATTCCACTTTACTGGGAATTTGAACAAGACTCACCTGAGAAATACATGCAAGTCGCATATTAGTTGACATCAAGTCTAAACTCATAAAATAATGGAGCCTTTCAAAAGAACAAGTAATTACCCTAGCAGGCTGGTTTCCGCCTCCAAGTTCAGGAACAAAAAGTGCAAGAATGGGATCAGTTGGTGACCAACTGAAGTCCACAACGTTTTCAACCTTCAAAGATTTTTTGTCAATAAGGCTAAAGGTCTCTGTTTCATAAACAGATATCATATTTTTCCCAAGTTTGGCAAAATACTTGTCCTCTTTTCCGCCTCCCCATCTGGAACGTGACAATTCTAATTCTTTAGACACAAGTATGCTCACCCAAAATGAGAAGAGAGGAGACAGTTGAAGATAAAATTAAAACAAAAGACAAGAATCACCTGAAAACAGGCCAAGAAACTCCAGCAACACCACCAGCTCCTCCAATTGTAAATTCATCAGCACTTCCCTTAAAATCTCTCATCACTTTTCCGGTTCTCACATCAAAAATGTTTATCACAACCCTCTGAATGCAAAAAGTTATATCAGAATCTGCATCGGAATAAGAGAACAGGATTTAAGTAACAAGAGATGAGTCTGAAAACCTCACATTTGCATCACGAGGATTGCTTGGTTCATGGCTGCTGTAGGTTACCAAAAATTTTTCACCAGGAGAAAAATCAATAAGCTTAACCTGTATTATCAGTATCATTGCAGGTTAAAAACGAGGAAAAGGTGAAAAGAAAACTTGGGAGAAAATGTTAAAAAAAGCCTATTTCTGACCTGAGGATGGGCATAACGCATTAGACGATTAAACGTATTTGCACCTCCCCAAACTGCTGCTCCTTGCCTGTGAACTGTTGCCAAGTATGTCCCCAGGGGAGACCACTGCACAAAACTTTCGGTCCAGTACTGTATGCAAAAAACATTTTATAATCAATTATATCCATTAAAAAATGGCTGTTGGAAATGAAAAACAGATAACCAAGCTGCAGTATTTGATACAAGGAGTAAACTACTTACAGTGCGTTTGTAAACGAGCTCGGTTTTAGACTGCCTTGCATCATTCCACAGAACTTCAGTGTCAGTGCCAGCACGAATTACAAATTGATCTCGTGCCTTTTCATCAGTAAGCCACTTTTGAAGATTTTCCTGTAACATCATCAAAGTAATAAACAGGAGCTCAGAGAGAACACAAGCTTTGTGTGTTAGGAGTTTAAAGACTTGAGATTAACTGGCACATAAGATGGTTAAATAGTACTTGCAGACACAACTCTTATAGCAATAAATTCAACATAATGCCACAAAAGAAGAAACTGCAATAGTTAACTTTTACCTAAAACCTTAAAGGAAGTATGCCAGTATAGAAGAATTTCAAATATTCAGCACTGATCCTGGCTCAAATTAAATTGAACCATCTTTTACAAATTCTAGATGTTTTTATTTAGTAAGACCCCATAGTTACAAACTCCAAGATCAGACAAATTATCAGCAGCTTACTATCAATGTTTCAACCAAGTCAGTATATGTTAGAACAAAGCTAATCAACATTCCTACTACATATGGGTGTGTATGGCCATTGCAAGGAAAACGTAAACCAAATGCATTTACTACCAAAACATTGAATTGAAAACATTACCCCAGGCGTGTAGGGTTTAATCTCAGGAGGAGCCCATTCATCCGGAACTCTCATGTACTTATCAAAATCATCGAACATATTAACAGCAAAAATATGTGCTCTATCCAACTTGTACCCATTGGTCTTCTCCTTAGCAAGCTCAGCTTCCTACATCCATAAGGAATCAAAGCAAAGCAAATAAAAAATTGAAAGGTAAGAGAACATAATTACCAAAATCCAAAAGCCATAAAAGTCGAACCTGTGGAGTATTGTACTCTATAAAACAATAACCTAGGGTTTTCTTAGTCTCAGGATCAACAGGCATCCAAAGACCATCCTCCTTAATGACTCCAATCTGACTATAGATTTTCCGAATGACACCCTCGAGTTTCTCAAACTTTTCACGAGGAACAACTGGGAGATTATCCACTACAATAACGTTTCCAAACCCGGAATCGAATTCCAATTGATCATCATGGTAAACATCCTCATCATCACTATCCAAAAGTGAAAATCAGATTTGTATTTTTTTGTAAATAAAAATAAATAAATTAGAAAGAAGATCGAGTATAGTACCTGACTATGCCACAATCTTCACCACGAGGAAGTTGAATGGAACTGAAATCGATATTCAAATCGATGCCCATGCTAGCAGCCTTCGCCTCTATCTCGTTCATTAGCATCACCTCCGCCGCCATAGTGAACTATTTCGGATCGGATGGAGGAGATAGTTTTTTTTTTATAGCTTTAAGTAACCAAAAAAAAAAATTACAAAATTTTTGGGTGATTTAAGTACAAACAGGGGTTGGTTTTCCATTCTCTCTAGGGTTTTCAGATGACTATTGAGTGGGGTTTGGGCTAACAGACAAGCAAATGAAAAACCAAAATTACATTGTTGTCGGCCCAATTACTCTTGGACTCACCCCTATTAGAGGTGTCCTTGAATATAATATTAATACATTTTATATTTATACAAGTCCAGTCTAGTAAAAAATATGAGTTTACAATTTTATTTAAAATTGTACATATTTACAAATGATTAACACAAATCATGGTAAGCCCACCCATATTATTTTTAATTTTTAAAAAATATATTAATATTATTTAAATTTAATATTTAATAATTATATATAATTATCCTAATATTTTTTAATTTTTTACATTATAGTAGTATTATTTATTACTATAAATTTAATTTTTAGTTGTTACAAATTACATAATATATAAAAATAATATAATATAAAATATTACAAACTAAAAAATAGGTTGAGTTTAAACCTTGAATGGAGACAGATTCAGACTTTGAATGAAGAATAAAATATGATGATTGAATTGATAATATATAGCAAACTCTATGACTAAAATTGGTGTGATTTTAATGATACATAAATTGTCAAGATGACACTTGAATAGCTTCATATTACTTAAAATTAATATATATATTGAATAATAACAATTAAAAATAATTAATTTATAGTTTTATAAAATTTAAAAAAAAAATTGCAACATAAGTCCCTTATTATTTTTGTAAGGCCTTCTACCTTATTTAATTACAACCTAGGTCCTTCCTATTTTATATTTATTTGAAATTTCGAAATTTCAGAATAATTAATTTCAACATTTGACCCTACATGTGTCTTAAGATAACTTTCAAGTTTTTTTTTTTTTTTTTTTAAATTCATAAGTTTAGTCCTCCAAGGTTTTAAATGCTTTAGAAATTTGAAATCATAACTTGATTATTTGACTACATTTATTATAAAGTTTGAAATTTATCTTCTTCGTTTTTTCTATTATTTCATTATTTTAAAACAATTTTGAAGTTTTTCCAAAATTTTACATGAATGATTGCTTACTGTTTCATTTTTTAAAAATAAAATTGGAATATCACTTTATCAATAATATTAAAACTAAATTATTTTTAAAATGGTTTAAAAATAAAACTTCTATGTACATTATTTTTTTAATTCAAAAACTAATTTAAAAAATTAAACTATTTTATATTTATTGCTAAAAAATGTTTTTATATACAATATAAAAAGTAATTTATCAAAAGTCTTATGCATTTTAAAAATATAAGAAATTGGAAATATTGTTTTACAAGTTTTCAAAATTCGTAATATTGTTTATATTTATTTTTCCTAATAAAACGTTTTAAACAAGTAAATAAAAAATAGTAGATTACATAAGTTTAAAATAATTTTCTATGACTATGACTATTAATTATTTTTAATTTTTAAATAATAATTTTATAAAATTAATGAGAAACTTGTGCGTTACACCAAATGAAAAATTAATTAATATATATTTAACAGTTGAATTTTTTTCATAAAATAAATAATTAAAAAAATTTATTTACTCCAAACTTTTATGAATTATCCAAATGAATAGAATATAAAATAGAACCACTGGATTCTTAAAATATCAATCAATCATAGTTTTACACGGGTGTAAGTTGATTCATCCCCATACATATATCTAGATATAAAAAGGCTAAAATATGTTGTTAGTCCCCGTATTTTGACAAAATTTTAGATTGAGCCATTGTACTTAAAAGTTGAAAATTAAGTCTGCCAACTATTTTGATTTAAAAATATCAATCCAATCATTAATATTGTAAGTATTTTTTGTCAAAATTTATCAATTTGGCTTGTTAATTAAGACACTCCCATGTGACATGTCGTATGATTGACGGAAAATAAGCATGTTAAGTTGACAAATTTTAACAAAAAATTACCAACAACAATAATAATTAGATTAGGATTTCTAAATTAAAAATAATAAGATGATTGATTTTTTTAACTTTTAAAGTACAAGAACTAAATCAACTAAAATAGAAACTTTTCTATATTTTAAATTTTTAATCTATATAATATATAAAATCAACTAATAAATATATTCAGGATGGATATTTCATTTTTTATTTTTTTAATTTTTAATTTAACTAATTATAATTTATGAATATTTATTATGTTTTTATATTCAACATTATTTTGTTGTTACAAAGTTTCATTTTCAATGGAAACACTATTTGTTTACAATTAGATATATCCAGTGCTTAGCCGGGTCCCGCCTCTAAAATGGAAAAAAAAAATCTAGATCCTTTTAAATTTTATAAAAATTTAAATTAGTAATAGTAAAATTAAACTTTGCCCCCTAAAAATGATAAAAATTTGATTTAATT